>OY744483.1:230061830-232461830 GCA_963556165.1 Tipula helvola
GTTTACTAAACACCCAAATCCCCTATAACTTTTCAAGTGACTTATGTTTTTCTGTTAGATTACATCCATACCTACCAGAAAATATGCGTAGGATTTTGGGCCGGTGTTTCTAAGAACCGGAAAACGTTCGGAAAATTCATGTATTATATTGAATAGTACCATGACAGTTTTGTGTTTACTAAACACCCAAATCCCCTATAACTTTTCAAGTGACTATGTTTTTCTGTTAGATTACATCCATACCTACCAGAAAATATGCGTAGGATTTTGGGCCGGTGTTTCTAAGAACCGGAAAACGTTCGAAAATTCATGTATTATATTGAATAGTACCATGACAGTTTTTTTGTTTACTAAACACCCAAATCCCCTATAACTTTTCAAGTGACTATGTTTTTCTGTTAGATTACATCCATACCTACCAGAAAATATGCGTAGGATTTTGGGCCGGTGTTTCTAAGAACCGGAAAACGTTCGGAAAATTCATGTATTATATTGAATAGTACCATGACAGTTTTTTGTTTACTAAACACCCAAATCCCCTATAACTTTTCAAGTGACTATGTTTTTCTGTTAGATTACATCCATACCTACCAGAAAATATGCGTAGGATTTTGGGCCGGTGTTTCTAAGAACCGGAAAACGTTCGGAAAATTCATGTATTATATTGAATAGTACCATGACAGTTTTTTGTTTACTAAACACCCAAATCCCCTATAACTTTTCAAGTGACTATGTTTTTCTGTTAGATTACATCCATACCTACCAGAAAATATGCGTAGGATTTTGGGCCGGTGTTTCTAAGAACCGGAAAACGTTCGGAAAATTCATGTATTATATTGAATAGTACCATGACAGTTTTTTGTTTACTAAACACCCAAATCCCCTATAACTTTTCAAGTGACTATGTTTTTCTGTTAGATTACATCCATACCTACCAGAAAATATGCGTAGGATTTTGGGCCGGTGTTTCTAAGAACCGGAAAACGTTCGGAAAATTCATGTATTATATTGAATAGTACCATGACAGTTTTTGTTTACTAAACACCCAAATCCCCTATAACTTTTCAAGTGACTATGTTTTTCTGTTAGATTACATCCATACCTACCAGAAAATATGCGTAGGATTTTGGGCCGGTGTTTCTAAGAACCGGAAAACGTTCGGAAAATTCATGTATTATATTGAATAGTACCATGACAGTTTTTTGTTTACTAAACACCCAAATCCCCTATAACTTTTCAAGTGACTTATGTTTTTCTGTTAGATTACATCCATACCTACCAGAAAATATGCGTAGGATTTTGGGCCGGTGTTTCTAAGAACCGGAAAACGTTCGGAAAATTCATGTATTATATTGAATAGTACCATGACAGTTTTTTGTTTACTAAACACCCAAATCCCCTATAACTTTTCAAGTGACTATGTTTTTCTGTTAGATTACATCCATACCTACCAGAAAATATGCGTAGGATTTTGGGCCGGTGTTTCTAAGAACCGGAAAACGTTCGAAAAATTCATGTATTATATTGAATAGTACCATGACAGTTTTTTGTTTACTAAACACCCAAATCCCCTATAACTTTTCAAGTGACTATGTTTTTCTGTTAGATTACATCCATACCTACCAGAAAATATGCGTAGGATTTTGGGCCGGTGTTTCTAAGAACCGGAAAACGTTCGAAAATTCATGTATTATATTGAATAGTACCATGACAGTTTTTTGTTTACTAAACACCCAAATCCCCTATAACTTTTCAAGTGACTATGTTTTTCTGTTAGATTACATCCATACCTACCAGAAAATATGCGTAGGATTTTGGGCCGGTGTTTCTAAGAACCGGAAAACGTTCGGAAAAATTCATGTATTATATTGAATAGTACCATGACAGTTTTTTGTTTACTAAACACCCAAATCCCCTATAACTTTTCAAGTGACTATGTTTTTCTGTTAGATTACATCCATACCTACCAGAAAATATGCGTAGGATTTTGGGCCGGTGTTTCTAAGAACCGGAAAACGTTCGAAAATTCATGTATTATATTGAATAGTACCATGACAGTTTTTTGTTTACTAAACACCCAAATCCCCTATAACTTTTCAAGTGACTATGTTTTTTCTGTTAGATTACATCCATACCAACCAGAAAATATGCGTTGGAATTTGGGCCGGTGTTTCTAAGAACCGGAAAACGTTCGGAAAATTCATGTATTATATTGAATAGTACCATGACAGTTTTTTGTTTACTAAACACCCAAATCCCCTATAACTTTTCAAGTGACTATGTTTTTCTGTTAGATTACATCCATACCAACCAGAAAATATGCGTAGGATTTTGGGCCGGTGTTTCTAAGAACCGGAAAACGTTCGGAAAATTCATGTATTATATTGAATAGTACCATGACAGTTTATTGTTTACTAAACACCCAAATCCCCTATAACTTTTCAAGTGACTATGTTTTTCTGTTAGATTACATCCATACCAACCAGAAAATATGCGTAGGATTTTGGGCCGGTGTTTCTAAGAACCGGAAAACGTTCGGAAAATTCATGTATTATATTGAATAGTACCATGACTGTTTTTTGTTTACTAAACACCCAAATCCCCTATAACTTTTCAAGTGACTATGTTTTTCTGTTAGATTACATCCATACCTACCAGAAAATATGCGTAGGATTTTGGGCCGGTGTTTCTAAGAACCGGAAAACGTTCGAAAATTCATGTATTATATTGAATAGTACCATGACAGTTTTTTGTTTACTAAACACCCAAATCCCCTATAACTTTTCAAGTGACTATGTTTTTCTGTTAGATTACATCCATACCTACTAGAAAATATGCGTAGGATTTTGGGCCGGTGTTTCTAAGAACCGGAAAACGTTCGGAAAATTCATGTATTATATTGAATAGTACCATGACAGTTTTTTGTTTACTAAACACCCAAATCCCCTATAACTTTTCAAGTGACTATGTTTTTCTGTTAGATTACATCCATACCTACCAGAAAATATGCGTAGGATTTTGGGCCGGTGTTTCTAAGAACCGGAAAACGTTCGGAAAATTCATGTATTATATTGAATAGTACCATGACAGTTTTTTGTTTACTAAACACCCAAATCCCTATAACTTTTCAAGTGACTATGTTTTTCTGTTAGATTACATCCATACCTACCAGAAAATATGCGTAGGATTTTGGGCCGGTGTTTCTAAGAACCGGAAAACGTTCGAAAAATTCATGTATTATATTGAATAGTACCATGACAGTTTTTTGTTTACTAAACACCCAAATCCCCTATAACTTTTCAAGTGACTTATGTTTTTCTGTTAGATTACATCCATACCTACCAGAAAATATGCGTAGGATTTTGAGCCGGTGTTTCTAAGAACCGGAAAACGTTCGAAAAATTCATGTATTATATTGAATAGTACCATGACAGTTTTTTGTTTACTAAACACCCAAATCCCCTATAACTTTTCAAGTGACTATGTTTTTCTGTTAGATTACATCCATACCTACCAGAAAATATGCGTAGGATTTTGAGCCGGTGTTTCTAAGAACCGGAAAACGTTCGAAAAATTCATGTATTATATTGAATAGTACCATGACAGTTTTTTGTTTACTAAACACCCAAATCCCCTATAACTTTTCAAGTGACTATGTTTTTCTGTTAGATTACATCCATACCTACCAGAAAATATGCGTAGGATTTTGGGCCGGTGTTTCTAAGAACCGGAAAACGTTCGAAAAATTCATGTATTATATTGAATAGTACCATGACAGTTTTTTGTTTACTAAACACCCAAATCCCCTATAACTTTTCAAGTGACTATGTTTTTCTGTTAGATTACATCCATACCTACTAGAAAATATGCGTAGGATTTTGGGCCGGTGTTTCTAAGAACCGGAAAACGTTCGGAAAATTCATGTATTATATTGAATAGTACCATGACAGTTTTTTGTTTACTAAACACCCAAATCCCCTATAACTTTTCAAGTGACTATGTTTTTCTGTTAGATTACATCCATACCTACCTAGAAAATATGCGTAGGATTTTGGGCCGGTGTTTCTAAGAACCGGAAAACGTTCGAAAAATTCATGTATTATATTGAATAGTACCATGACAGTTTTTTGTTTACTAAACACCCAAATCCCCTATAACTTTTCAAGTGACTATGTTTTTCTGTTAGATTACATTCATACCTACCAGAAAATATGCGTAGGATTTTGGGCCGGTGTTTCTAAGAACCGGAAAACGTTCGAAAAATTCATGTATTATATTGAATAGTACCATGACAGTTTTTTGTTTACTAAACACCCAAATCCCCTATAACTTTTCAAGTGACTATGTTTTTCTGTTAGATTACATCCATACCTACCAGAAAATATGCGTAGGATTTTGGGCCGGTGTTTCTAAGAACCGGAAAACGTTCGGAAAATTCATGTATTATATTGAATAGTACCATGACAGTTTTTTGTTTACTAAACACCCAAATCCCCTATAACTTTTCAAGTGACTTATGTTTTTCTGTTAGATTACATCCATACCTACCAGAAAATATGCGTAGGATTTTGGGCCGGTGTTTCTAAGAACCGGAAAACGTTCGGAAAATTCATGTATTATATTGAATAGTACCATGACAGTTTTTTGTTTACTAAACACCCAAATCCCCTATAACTTTTCAAGTGACTATGTTTTTCTGTTAGATTACATCCATACCTACCAGAAAATATGCGTAGGATTTTGGGCCGATGTTTCTAAGAACCGGAAAACGTTCGAAAATTCATGTATTATATTGAATAGTACCATGACAGTTTTTTGTTTACTGAACACCCAAATCCCCTATAACTTTTCAAGTGACTATGTTTTTTTGTTAGATTACATCCATACCTACCAGAAAATATGCGTAGGATTTTGGGCCGGTGTTTCTAAGAACCGGAAAACGTTCGAAAAATTCATGTATTATATTGAATAGTACCATGACAGTTTTTGTTTACTAAACACCCAAATCCCCTATAACTTTTCAAGTGACTATGTTTTTCTGTTAGATTACATCCATACCTACCAGAAAATATGCGTAGGATTTTGGGCCGGTGTTTCTAAGAACCGGAAAACGTTCGGAAAATTCATGTATTATATTGAATAGTACCATTACAGTTTATTGTTTACTAAACACCCAAATCCCCTATAACTTTTCAAGTGACTATGTTTTTCTGTTAGATTACATCCATACCAACCAGAAAATATGCGTAGGATTTTGGGCCGGTGTTTCTAAGAACCGGAAAACGTTCGGAAAATTCATGTATTATATTGAATAGTACCATGACAGTTTTTTGTTTACTAAACACCCAAATCCCCTATAACTTTTCAAGTGACTTATGTTTTTCTGTTAGATTACATCCATACCTACCAGAAAATATGCGTAGGATTTTGGGCCGGTGTTTCTAAGAACCGGAAAACGTTCGGAAAATTCATGTATTATATTGAATAGTACCATGACAGTTTTTGTTTACTAAACACCCAAATCCCCTATAACTTTTCAAGTGACTATGTTTTTCTGTTAGATTACATCCATACCTACCAGAAAATATGCGTAGGATTTTGGGCCGGTGTTTCTAAGAACCGGAAAACGTTCGAAAAATTCATGTATTATATTGAATAGTACCATGACAGTTTTTTTGTTTACTAAACACCCAAATCCCCTATAACTTTTCAAGTGACTTATGTTTTTCTGTTAGATTACATCCATACCTACCAGAAAATATGCGTAGGATTTTGGGCCGGTGTTTCTAAGAACCGGAAAACGTTCGAAAAATTCATGTATTATATTGAATAGTACCATGACAGTTTTTTGTTTACTAAACACCCAAATCCCCTATAACTTTTCAAGTGACTATGTTTTTCTGTTAGATTACATCCATACCTACCAGAAAATATGCGTAGGATTTTGGGCCGGTGTTTCTAAGAACCGGAAAACGTTCGAAAAATTCATCTATTATATTGAATAGTACCATGACAGTTTTTTGTTTACTAAACACCCAAATCCCCTATAACTTTTCAAGTGACTATGTTTTTCTGTTAGATTACATCCATACCTACCAGAAAATATGCGTAGGATTTTGGGCCGGTGTTTCTAAGAACCGGAAAACCTTCGAAAAATTCATGTATTATATTGAATAGTACCATGACAGTTTTTGTTTACTAAACACCCAAATCCCCTATAACTTTTCAAGTGACTTATGTTTTTCTGTTAGATTACATCCATACCTACCAGAAAATATGCGTAGGATTTTGGGCCGGTGTTTCTAAGAACCGGAAAACGTTCGGAAAATTCTTGTATTATATTGAATAGTACCATGACAGTTTTTTGTTTACTAAACACCCAAATCCCCTATAACTTTTCAAGTGACTATGTTTTTCTGTTAGATTACATCCATACCTACCAGAAAATATGCGTAGGATTTTGGGCCGGTGTTTCTAAGAACCGGAAAACGTTCGAAAAATTCATGTATTATATTGAATAGTACCATGACAGTTTTTTGTTTACTAAACACCCAAATCCCCTATAACTTTTCAAGTGACTATGTTTTTCTGTTAGATTACATCCATACCTACCAGAAAATATGCGTAGGATTTTGGGCCGGTGTTTCTAAGAACCGGAAAACGTTCAAAAATTCATGTATTATATTGAATAGTACCATGACAGTTTTTTGTTTACTAAACACCCAAATCCCCTATAACTTTTCAAGTGACTATGTTTTTCTGTTAGATTACATCCATACCTACCAGAAAATATGCGTAGGATTTTGGGCCGGTGTTTCTAAGAACCGGAAAACGTTCGAAAAATTCATGTATTATATTGAATAGTACCATGACAGTTTTTTGTTTACTAAACACCCAAATCCCCTATAACTTTTCAAGTGACTATATTTTTCTGTTAGATTACATCCATACCTACCAGAAAATATGCGTAGGATTTTGGGCCGGTGTTTCTAAGAACCGGAAAACGTTCGAAAAATTCATGTATTATATTGAATAGTACCATGACAGTTTTTGTTTACTAAACACCCAAATCCCCTATAACTTATTTCAAGTGACTTATGTTTTTCTGTTAGATTACATCCATACCTACCAGAAAATATGCGTAGGATTTTGGGCCGGTGTTTCTAAGAACCGGAAAACGTTCGGAAAATTCATGTATTATATTGAATAGTACCATGACAGTTTTTGTTTACTAAACAACCAAATCCCCTATAACTTTTCAAGTGACTATGTTTTTCTGTTAGATTACATCCATACCTAACAGAAAATATGCGTAGGATTTTGGGCCGGTGTTTCTAAGAACCGGAAAACGTTCGAAAAATTCATGTATTATATTGAATAGTACCATGACAGTTTTTTGTTTACTAAACACCCAAATCCCCTATAACTTTTCAAGTGACTTATGTTTTTCTGTTAGATTACATCCATACCTACCAGAAAATATGCGTAGGATTTTGGGCCGGTGTTTCTAAGAACCGGAAAACGTTCGGAAAATTCATGTATTATATTGAATAGTACCATGACAGTTTTTGTTTACTAAACACCCAAATCCCCTATAACTTTTCAAGTGACTATGTTTTTCTGTTAGATTACATCCATACCTACCAGAAAATATGCGTAGGATTTTGGGCCGGTGTTTCTAAGAACCGGAAAACGTTCGAAAAATTCATGTATTATATTGAATAGTACCATGACAGTTTTTTGTTTACTAAACACCCAAATCCCCTATAACTTTTCAAGTGACTATGTTTTTCTGTTAGATTACATCCATACCTACCAGAAAATATGCGTAGGATTTTGGGCCGGTGTTTCTAAGAACCGGAAAACGTTCAAAAAATTCATGTATTATATTGAATAGTACCATGACAGTTTTTTGTTTACTAAACACCCAAATCCCCTATAACTTTTCAAGTGACTATATTTTTCTGTTAGATTACATCCATACCTACCAGAAAATATGCGTAGGATTTTGGGCCGGTGTTTCTAAGAACCGGAAAACGTTCGAAAAATTCATGTATTATATTGAATAGTACCATGACAGTTTTTGTTTACTAAACACCCAAATCCCCTATAACTTTTCAAGTGACTTATGTTTTTCTGTTAGATTACATCCATACCTACCAGAAAATATGCGTAGGATTTTGGGCCGGTGTTTCTAAGAACCGGAAAACGTTCGGAAAATTCATGTATTATATTGAATAGTACCATGACAGTTTTTGTTTACTAAACAACCAAATCCCCTATAACTTTTCAAGTGACTATGTTTTTCTGTTAGATTACATCCATACCTAACAGAAAATATGCGTAGGATTTTGGGCCGGTGTTTCTAAGAACCGGAAAACGTTCGAAAAATTCATGTATTATATTGAATAGTACCATGACAGTTTTTGTTTACTAAACACCCAAATCCCCTATAACTTTTCAAGTGACTTATGTTTTTCTGTTAGATTACATCCATACCTACCAGAAAATATGCGTAGGATTTTGGGCCGGTGTTTCTAAGAACCGGAAAACGTTCGGAAAATTCATGTATTATATTGAATAGTACCATGACAGTTTTTTGTTTACTAAACACCCAAATCCCCTATAACTTTTCAAGTGACTTATGTTTTTCTGTTAGATTACATCCATACCTACCAGAAAATATGCGTAGGATTTTGGGCCGGTGTTTCTAAGAACCGGAAAACGTTCGAAAATTCATGTATTATATTGAATAGTACCATGACAGTTTTTGTTTACTAAACACCCAAATCCCCTATAACTTTTCAAGTGACTTATGTTTTTCTGTTAGATTACATCCATACCTACCAGAAAATATGCGTAGGATTTTGGGCCGGTGTTTCTAAGAACCGGAAAACGTTCGAAAAATTCATGTATTATATTGAATAGTACCATGACAGTTTTTTGTTTACTAAACACCCAAATCCCCTATAACTTTTCAAGTGACTATGTTTTTCTGTTAGATTACATCCATACCTACCAGAAAATATGCGTAGGATTTTGGGCCGGTGTTTCTAAGAACCGGAAAACGTTCGGAAAATTCATGTATTATATTGAATAGTACCATGACAGTTTTTTGTTTACTAAACACCCAAATCCCCTATAACTTTTCAAGTGACTATGTTTTTCTGTTAGATTACATCCATACCTACTAGAAAATATGCGTAGGATTTTGGGCCGGTGTTTCTAAGAACCGGAAAACGTTCGAAAAATTCATCTATTATATTGAATAGTACCATGACAGTTTTTTGTTTACTAAACACCCAAATCGCCTATAACTTTTCAAGTGACTATGTTTTTCTGTTAGATTACATCCATACCTACCAGAAAATATGCGTAGGATTTTGGGCCGGTGTTTCTAAGAACCGGAAAACGTTCGAAAAATTCATGTATTATATTGAATAGTACCATGACAGTTTTTTGTTTACTAAACACCCAAATCCCCTATAACTTTTCAAGTGACTATGTTTTTCTGTTAGATTACATCCATACCTACCAGAAAATATGCGTAGGATTTTGGGCCGGTGTTTCTAAGAACCGGAAAACGTTCGAAAAATTCATGTATTATATTGAATAGTACCATGACAGTTTTTTGTTTACTAAACACCCAAATCCCCTATAACTTTTCAAGTGACTATGTTTTTCTATTAGATTACATCCATACCTACCAGAAAATATGCGTAGGATTTTGGGCCGGTGTTTCTAAGAACCGGAAAACGTTCGGAAAATTCATGTATTATATTGAATAGTACCATGACAGTTTATTGTTTACTAAACACCCAAATCCCCTATAACTTTTCAAGTGACTATGTTTTTCTGTTAGATTACATCCATACCAACCAGAAAATATGCGTAGGATTTTGGGCCGGTGTTTCTAAGAACCGGAAAACGTTCGGAAAATTCATGTATTATATTGAATAGTACCATGACAGTTTTTTGTTTACTAAACACCCAAATCCCCTATAACTTTTCAAGTGACTTATGTTTTTCTGTTAGATTACATCCATACCTACCAGAAAATATGCGTAGGATTTTGGGCCGGTGTTTCTAAGAACCGGAAAACGTTCGGAAAATTCATGTATTATATTGAATAGTACCATGACAGTTTTTTGTTTACTAAACACCCAAATTCCCTATAACTTTTCAAGTGACTATGTTTTTCTGTTAGATTACATCCATACCTACCAGAAAATATGCGTAGGATTTTGGGCCGGTGTTTCTAAGAACCGGAAAACGTTCGAAAAATTCATGTATTATATTGAATAGTACCATGACAGTTTTTTGTTTACTAAACACCCAAATCCCCTATAACTTTTCAAGTGACTATGTTTTTCTGTTAGATTACATCCATACCTACCAGAAAATATGCGTAGGATTTTGGGCCGGTGTTTCTAAGAACCGGAAAACGTTCGAAAAATTCATGTATTATATTGAATAGTACCATGACAGTTTTTGATGTGAAAACATCTTTAGCGGGGGTAAGTCAAAAATTTCATGTAAATAAAGGAACGGAAAATCCGGTACGACGGAAATTGCAAATTATATACAAGAAACACGAACACGAAATGCACCAAACTTGCATTTTGCATACGATATAATTCGAATTGCAATTTCCGTCAGATTAAAATGAAAAGACACAAAAAGTATGCATGTGTAGTACAAGTGATTAAAAAAATCTGAAATGGAAGTACGTTAAACAAAGACAAATGCACCCATACTTTAAATATTAAATATTATACATCTTAGCGAGCTGTGAAAAAGGCACTTATACATTGATACATAATAAAATAATAATTTTGAAATTGTTTAATCGATTCGGTATGCCAAGTTTATTGTTTATGTTTAGTATTGCTCATGCTGTTGCTGAGTATGGTTATGCGGGGCATGTAGGAAAATAGTGGTAAACAGATTTGAATGCCATTTTCTAAAGATATGCGCAAGGAAGAAGCCGCAGGGAGACATGTTACCGTCTCTCAAGTTGCTATGATTTTACTTGACTTTTTGTTTGTCTAATAGAACCGCCCTATTTCGTTTACTTCAAACCAATCACATCAGCAATGCCATTTTGGTGTGAACAAAACAGGTTTGCCGTGACCATTCCCAAAAGTCTAAATATGTAATCTTCAACAATTGCCGTGTTTGAGTAATGAGAATTTTAAAGCATTCAGAGCTGGTTTTGATTATTAACTTAACAGAACTGTATAGTCGGTTATAAATTTCAATTTTCAATTAAACAATTAATATCGGTAAGGTTCGTCCTCCAAATCCAAAATAGAACAACTTATTGACTTTTTAACCAAAATTGTACCGTAATTTAAATACTGAGCGAACAGCAGCCGTCTATCTGCATTGGTTTCTCAGGCCTATCGAAGAGACTTAAAATGATTCAATAGTTAAAGGTTTTCACATAATTCTTTTGCGAGTTGAGCGTGAACTCGCCCGTTGTTTTTTTGTTTACTAAACACCCAAATCCCCTATAACTTTTCAAGTGACTTATGTTTTTCTGTTAGATTACATCCATACCTACCAGAAAATATGCGTAGGATTTTGGGCCGGTGTTTCTAAGAACCGGAAAACGTTCGAAAAATTCATGTATTATATATTGAACATAGTATTTTTATCAACATACTATACATAAATCAAACAGAAAATAATAATTGAACATGAACAATTGTAATATTTCGATGTTTCAATACCAAAGTTTTAATGTTCCCTTACCAATGAATAATGTATCATTGATTCGTTAATGCGTAGTTTTACTCATACATTCACACAATTTGTTGTTTTTGTTATTTTAGGAAAGTTTTTGGAAGAAATTCACATTCATATTCTGGTTGGCGTCGCATTGGATGTAAAATATTTTGGTAAAATCTAGATTGATAAGTATAGGAGCTGTGATCAGAGCGAACTTCAAGGCGGTAAAGGAATTATGGGCTTCATTGGAGCAATCAAATTTGTTACCCTTTTAAAGTTAGTTTAAGTCTGTAACCCAGGATACCAGCCAGGTACTTCGAGACATCTTCGGACCTACATATTTTGCAGTTTCAGGAACGAGAAGCTGTGCAATGACTCGAACCTTGTCAGGATCGAAGCGCAAGAAACTCCCACCAACTATATAGCCGAGATAATCTATCTCAATCAGAAAAAAATTAAATGAGCATCAAGATAGACGATAACTCAGTCCTGTAGATGATGAGGAATAACCTTGTGCAAGAATCTGCGTAGGTACGAGGTGCATTGCAGACCCCAAATGGCATTACAATAAAGTGGTAAAAGGGGGGTTTTGGCAGCGTGAAAGCTGTTTTCTCCCTGCTGTCCACCAATTAAATGTTGATAATTCCGCAGGCTTAGATTTAATAAATTTTTCAGATACAGCTTGACGGCCTAATACCCTTCATAATAAAATTACTGATTACTTGGTCGTTGAAGGTTCCAAGCAAGTTCAACTTATACGATATCCTCAAGATGCAAGCAACCATTTCTTCAGCATAATCATTTCTTCTGTGTACTTGATAATAACGAATGTGTTCGTCGACGACGGATATTACATTCTGATACTGCTAACCGCGCATTTTAGTTCTGTTGTTTATTTTTTGATCGAGGTCGTACGAATTCGAAATTGAGTTTAGAAAATATTACCTACAATAATGGAATCCATATATCTAAAATGATTAAGTCATATGATATGTGCTCAAACGTAAATTGAAACGGAATGAAGACTGAAATCAGGATCAACAATCGGTTGAGAGGAACAACATATAATTCAAAAGAAGACAGAGCGTTTTAAAAATGTTTTCAATAGATTGCTGAGTACCGCTCTATATCTAGCGCAAAATAATAAGGCATTCCGCGGTTCTTCTGATAAATTATATACCAAGAACAATGAAAAATATTTAGGCCTGATTGAATTACTGGTTAATTTGACCTCGTCATCCAGGAACATGTTCGTCGAATCGTAAAAAACGAGTTATCTGTTCATTATTGTGGAAAAAATATTGTAAACGAAATTATTGAATTGATGGCTGAAAGTCACTGAAAAAATAATTTCATATATTCACAATGCAAAGTATTTTGCCATCATTGCTGACTGCGTATTACGGACATCAGTCTTGTAGTGCAATTATCTCTTAGTTATTAACAAAAAACCAACAAAATAAAATTATAGTGGCTACTATTAATCTCAAATTTATCTAATCTCGTCCAAACCAATTTTTTTTTTTTTTTTTTTTTCGCTGGCGCTACATCCCATGGAGGGATTTGGCCGCTTCATTTTTGAAGTTTCGTAATCATTTTTACAACGGATAATGAGTGATTAGTTCATTGATCCTTACATTAAACCAGCCGTGATTTTTTCATCACCCGCCGGGAATCGAACCCGGGACCTCCGGAGCTTAAAGCAAGCATGCTAACAACTGTGCCACCGGGGCGGTCCAAACCAATTCCCTACTTTAAAATCATTACATTAGCTACCTATTCCCACTTTTCAGCCTGTGCAGGTTTAAAACTACATAGTTCTAATAAAATGTCGGATTGCAACTTGCTCTAAATTTGATTTCTTATTTTCTTATCAAACTCCCAATTTCATAATTCATATCTCTTTATCAATTTAAAAAAACAATAACAGGGCCAATAATCTGGAGCAGGCGCTGAGTAGACCTGCAATGAGAGGAAGGGGATACGTGTCTTTACGTGTAACTTCGTTGAACTCTCTTGTATCTACGCACATCCTCGTTAGAGACTAGCTTTCGACGATAACTCCTAGTTCCAGCATTCTATCGACCCTTATATTTTTGCGCCGCTTTCCAATAATCTTCGAAGATTATTATCAAGATACCAAGACTCATTATCAAGATACCAAGACTCATTATCAAGATACCAAGACGTAGACGTACGGATGGTTATCTCCTTGATCGTCATCGAAGTATATCTATTCGTTTGGCCTCGCATAGAGCATACTTCAATGACAGCGTTAAACTGAGCACATCGTAATAGAGATAGATGAATGTTTCTTTAGTGTATTTTTGTTTTCGGCTGTCATATAAGATTCGGATATCTGTCAGCTCTGTCAGCTCATTCCGACTACAACTAACGGTTCTCTCAAGGAAAATCCGGTAGTGCTCACGTGCCACACCTTTCAAAATAAATCCCAGATAGTGCACTAATTGTTGTAAACTTAGACCATTAATGAACGCTGATATTTCTAAGCGGAAAGTAGTTTTTCAACGGTGATATCCTGACAACGATTCATATAGCGGAAGTAGCATTTCGATTTCATGCCATCTCACTATGAAGCTGATGAACGGCTACATCGAGAGGGTTTGAAGAGGCGGACCGAGTGAAATACGAAGATTTTATTTTATAACTTGAGATACAACCGGAAACTGAATTCACATACTATTGCTGGAAATTCAAATTCGTAGATGAAGGATGTTACGCAAACGATAGTTGTACCTACTTTAAATAAGTGTTTGCAAATAATCAACCAACCACACCTGCCATTATTGAACCACCATTTTCTGTACCCAATTTTGATAAGAATTTGGAACCCGACCTATTAGTACAGAAACACTGGTCCTTCGAGCCGGATCCGAACTCGATCCTATCATCAAATCAAGAGAAAACCTACCGAATCCAAAGCAGCGGTTCAACATAAAGAAGCAGAAAAGTCGACGAGGTTTAACCACCTCAGAGCAGAGAAAGCGAAATTATCAACACCGTAAAACCGCATGGGAACGCAACAGCATGGAAAATAAACCGCAAGTATCAAAACGCTTACTTATTAAAAATAAAGATTTTATTGAAACAAATATCCAGTGATTTTCATTAATTTGCATTTTAATATAGTACATACAAAAAAAGGACATTAACACGAAATAAATCAATTTAGGCTATCATCGCCGAAGTACGACAGTGTTGATCAACCTGTTTAAAATTATAAGAAAAAGTTTGGTGTGGGGCCACAAAACAAAAAAAAATTATACCTATGTATGTATATTTAATGAAATTTACAAAATTACGAAATATTTAAGTTATAATAAAAATATAAAATAAAACAAAAATACTAAAGAAAAAATTTATTTTCGGATGTTCAAAAGGCCACAACTTAACTTCTTTTAGAAACGATTTAGAATCAATCTGCTGCCTAATAATATGACGAAGTTGATTAAAGAATGACGGAGCGGCATGGTATAATAAATGTACAAGGTATGTTCCAACCAATCGACATATCTCCATTTTTCCTTTTAGTGACGTCACTTTGAGTAATATATTTCGTAACGTTGACTCCGTTTGGTTGGGATTTGTGTTTTTTATATCGTGTACAATCGTTGAAACTTATTTCCATTTCCAAAACCTAAAAAAAATTCTTATACACCTAAACCAATTCGCAAAAAAATATCCAAATTGACTCTGAGTGACGTCACGTTCCACGTGCTTTCAGCTGTCAAGCATACCTTGTAATATTATTGTATCATGACGGAGCGGTAACTAAAAAATATTTTCTGAAGTAGAAGACCTGAACACCGAATATGAAATTATCATTATTTCTAAAATTATAGCGTATATTGAGTCTCATCGTCTGGTATCCACTCCTTAAATAAAATAACCGTAAAACTTTATATATGTACATAAAGATGTTGCAAAGGTAAAACTCTCAGGCTCAAAAATAATGGCCAAGAAGAGACACAAATTGACTTAAAACAAATAAGACGCATCGCATGCATTTGCGCAGTAATGAGAATCTTCAATGATGACATATAGCAGCCACCCCAGCACCCAGTGCATATCCTAACCAGGGATTAATACAAGCATAACAGAAATTAATTAAGGCAGAGCGTGAGGCTACTCTTCTAGGCAAATATAACATTCATAACGCATTATTCATAGATTTTTTAACCTTAGCGATATAAAATTTCCAATTAAGGTCACAGTCAAGGATAATTCCCAAGTACTTGGAACTTTCAACAGTTTCAATCAAAAAACACGAATTTGAACAATTGTCAAGAGTACAAGAACGGCTATGAAACTTAATTACAGGCGGATTGAAATTACTGTAGCCAATTTTAAAATACATAATTTTTGTTTTTTCGCTTAAAATTAATGAATGGTAATCAAACCACTTACTGAGAATGGCTAGGCCAGTAATGATCTGGTAGGTTACAGCAAATATAGAAGGCCCACGATAACACAAAACCATATCATCTGCAAAAGCTACAACACTGCCTAATTGGCACTAAAAATTTGATTTACATATATGTATTTAAAAAAAGGGGTCCCAAAACAGACCTTTGAGGAACACCAACATTTAAAATATAAGGCTTGCCCTTAGTACCATTGACCATCACTAAATGATTACGATCAAAAAGATATGACTTAAACCAATTGTTGATGTTACCTCTCAAACCTATTCTGTATAGTTTATGTAATAAGAGGTTATGATCCACCGTGTCACAAGCCTTTTTAATATTAATGAACAGCCCACCTCAGGAATCAGATTCATTCAATGACAAATTAAGAGTATTTAGGAATTCAACTAAAGCAGTTTCAGCAGATAATTTACTTCTAAACTCGTCTTGACAGCTACTAATTATATTGTGGCTTGCCAAAAAATGGTCCATTCTAATTTTAATAAATTTTCCATAACTCTTAATAAAGCCGCTTGCAATGCTTGCTTTTATAGTTATTTGTGGCTTGGTAGTAGAGCGGCTAGGGTCTGAGGTTCAATTCTGCTCAATGAATTTTAGTTTTGATTTTTCAATTAATTTTTTTTTTTAATAAAAGTCCAGACTCTGTATGATGCCCCAACACATGTAAAATCATCCTTAAAAGCCTTGAATCTCGCCCTACTTCTACTCGGTTAAAAACTATCGGCTAAAAAATGTCAAATGCTGATTGTAGCAGCGGGCGCAGGACATCACCAAATGTAATATCTTTCGCAAAACACTACATAACTAAAGTTATTCATAAAATTGTGTCTGTCCTAGGACGGGCTGTACCCCCTAGTAATTATATGAGAAAAGAAAAGAAATTTAAATTAAAAACAATGGATTACCATGCTTAATTTCATTTTATTAGAAAAAAAAATCTAATTAATTTTAGTACAGGTGGAAAGTAATCATTTAGGAAGGAAGCTTCAGTGCAATAAATACATGTGGTATTTAGGGACACTTTGCTCAGCACATACAGCTAGTTTTTAATTTAAATTAATTTTATTTTTTTATGATATATTTCTTATGGCGGTACAATTGTACAATTTCCATTAGGAATACTTGATTTTTTTTAAAAATCAAGCTATAATAATCTACTCCAAAATTGTAGAGATATGACGAGAATCAATCATTCTGCTTTTATAGAAAAAAAGTTGTCTTAATTTTAAAACACAAAAGATACAAAGTACCTACCCAGTCGCTCACAGCTTAAACAAGAATCGATCTTGCAGCTCTGAGAGCAATCATACTCGAAACACATAGCCCAAAGATTAAAACAAAGGATTAATTGTTCCATCTTAATTGGTCATATTTCAGATCTTCAACTAAAATTCGTTTTAGGATCCCAAATTTCATAATACTCAAATAATAAATACCCGAGTTCTTTCCTAATTGGCCTCAAACTTACTCTAACAACCATTTTAGGCTCCCATTTCTATCGAGCATATCGAATTTCACCAAAATCGATTAACAAATAACCGAGTTCCTTCTTAATTTGCAATATTCCAGAACATCATCAAACAATCGTTTTAGAATCCCATTTCCATCGCACAAGTCGAATTTCACCAAAATCGGCTGAGAACTAACTGAGTTTCTTCCTAATAGGCCATATTCCAGAGCTGCTTCGAAATATCAATTTAGAATCCCATTTCCATCGTACATATCGAATTTCACCATAATCGGTTGAGAAATAGCCGAGTTCCTCCCAAATATATTCCAGAACCTCGTCTAAATACATAGGCAAGTTCCATCCTACTTAGCTATATTTCAGAAGTTCACCTAAAAATAATTTTAGGATCCCATTTTCATCGTACATGCCGAATTTCATCACAATTGGTTAAGAAATAATCGAGTTCCTCCCTAATTGGTCACATTCCAGAACTTCACTTAAAAACTCATTCTAATTGGCCATATTCCATAAATAAACCTAAAAATCATTACAGAATCCCATTTCCATCGTATATGTCGAATTTCATTATAATCGTTTAAGAAATAACCATGTTCTATCCTACTTGGCCGTGGTATTTCTGAACATGATCTAAAAATCCATTCATATTGGCCATATTCCAGAACTTCACCTAAAAACCATTTTAGGGTTATTTTTACTAGTACTTGCTTTTGCGACGCTCACCACTCGGCTTCTATAATAGCGCTATAGCTTGTAACAATGATAGCCTCAAGTTTCTTTAAACTGATGCCATCACTGCTGCAGACTTCCTCTCGGTTGTTCCAGAGCAGCTTTTTCAGCCGGCTAGCGTGCAGTGGCTGTGGAGGTTCTTTGCTGGGTCAAGAGGAAGCTAGTATATGCTGCTATCTACCGGGTTACTTCAAACTGAGTAGCAGTTGAAACCATGAACGGCTGTTAAAGGACTTATAATAACTTATTTAGCCAGACATATAATTTATCTGACAAACCAACATAAAACCAAATATTTTTGATAAAAAAATGGGATTGCCTAAAAAATTTATAATATAAATTTACTGACGCGGATGTTGCTTAATTGATGCTCCCAGATTAACGGTCAGAGAAAAATTGTGTACAAAAACAATATGTGCAATAAAAACAAAAGAATTGAATATTAACAACTAAATAAAGAAAAGTAAAACGAAATCCAGTATTTAATGAATAAGCTTATAAAAATAATGACGAAAAATTGGAAAAAAAATAAAATATGTAAAGATAATCGTATACTTGCTAAAACTCCATATCATGCCACTAAAAACTGTGGTTTTGGAAATACATCAATGCTGCTTAAAATGCTGGTCCAGGTTGCATCCGTAATTACCAACTCTTAGGGTCTTTGGTTAGAAAAATCTTTTTTTTTTTCACAACAACTTTTCTCTGCTTCTTTTCTCGATCACATCCCAAAAATCAGTGCTTCTCGTTCCGCTATCTCTACCATTACACCTCCCATTCCTCTCGAATCAGTTTGCTTATTAAAATATTTGGTTTTCAGTGCTGGACAACCTATCACCCAAAGAGATCAGAATCATCGCGCGTGGTGAATAAAAATAAACAAAAACTTCCGGTTTACCGGTTACAAGCTGACCTAAGGGGGAAAATTAATGGACAGCTCAAACTTCCCCAATCTACTGGTCCAATGGTCCAAGGACCACGCGAACCAAAATAGCGCATTTAAAAAACGACCTGAATGATTTTAATTTTAATTTATCGAGTTTCCTTATAATTTGTAACAAATTATTTCGATTTGGGATGGTGTAGTAGACAAAACTGTATACAAATGTTACCAAAGTTTCCCACAATCCACAAAGCTTTCTGGTGCTTCTTCCAATTGTGGGTTTCTTTCTAGTAGTACGATTTTGTGCGGTTTTTGTACAGTTTTCAAGTTTTGTAGCGTTATGGTGCCGCTATAACTATTGTTTATTTTATACCTGTACTAACCTACCAAATATCGAGTTTCCTTATAATTTGTAACAAAACATAACACATAATCGGTTACGGTAAGAACTTGACACGCGCTTTCTAAATGTTAAAAATTATTGCTATTATTGTAGTACTTACAAACTCGAATCAACTATAACTCATTTAGCTTACAAATTATTTCTGTTGTAGTACCGAAATTACTCTTAATATATCACAATAGATAGACCATTAATATTAAATACCGCGTTGAAATATTTATCTCCAATAACAAATTACTCACCATCACCAACACAAAACTAGGCATTTTCAGCTTTTTATGATTTCCATCAATATACAATTTTCTTCAAGTAACAACGAACATGAAAAATTACTCAAACCATGATCCATATTGCCAATGGATAGATGTTGTTTGTTTTTCCCCAATTTTTTTTAGTACATTCTTGTTATTTACCTTAAATTTTTTTTTGTTGGAAAAAGAAAAAAAGTGAAAAGCAAAAAATACATAAACATGAAAAATTTAATTTTCAATCTAATTATGTTAATAGGAAAAAATGTGAATTTTTTTTAATTTCTTTATACAGGGTTTACTTAATTAAATGGCGAAAGCCCTTATAATATCTCGCTCCTTAACGCGCATTGTTTAATATTTACAGTTTCCGTAATTTGAAACTAATAGAATGCAAAGTGTTAATGAACCGAAAACTTATCTACACATACAATTTTAATAAATTGTGTAATTATTCTGAATGAGGAAGCATGGAATCGTCATTGTTCATTAATTTTCCTCGTTCTCATCGTTTTTATTATATTCTCACTTGACTAAATATTTATAAAATTCAAATTTTTCTGTTCAACAACGCAATTTAATAATAATTACTTATTTTTCCGTTTAATCTTATTTGAGTACTAGTATAAAAATCAATTAGAGAAAGTCGCAGATGGTAACAATAAACATATTATTTTATTATTGTGTGTAAATTAACAACATAACTGAATGGTTTTGTTGGCATTTAAACATCGCCAGTTTTCCAACGATATTTGATGGGCCACTGGCCCTTATCTGCTTTTTCTTTAGTAGTTGGAAATTATTTTTTCCGAGGTGAGTTCTGGCGATTGGAAATTTTTTTGAATTGGGAAAAGATAATTCAATTGTATAGTAGTTTTAACGTTTATGTTTCCCTGCAAATTTTTTGGACAATTCGATATGTAAAATAGTAAATTTTATTTGAAAAATTATTGATGTAAAATAAGTTTTGATGGAAGGTGAACTGAAAAAAATTTGGTGCATTTTAAGAAAAAAATTATAAACATTTGTGTGATATATGAAATGGTTTTGTTTAATATTTTGTACGTATAAAACAATTAAAAAATTACGTGTGCAGTATGTGCCGCAACAAAGTATCTCAAATAAAACAATGAAAACACCATAAATAAACTAATTGATCGTTATTTCTTATACTTAAAAGACATTAACCTTAAACCCGTGTGTATGTTTTACGACTTTATTCCGTGTTACGGGAAATAGAATTCCCTAATATTAATTTTCATTAAATGTAGGGATAATGCCATTTTTTAAATGAATTTGAATTATGTGTACTTAGTTTATTTATAAAATGATGCAATGCATAAAGTTAACCTCAAAATCGTGTTTGAGGAACTGTATTCCCCAAAACACGGCTTGAAGGTTAAAGGTATCCGGATAGTTCCAAGAAAAACAATTCACAGAAAAGCAATTCACAGAAAAATAATTCTCATCAAAATACTACACATAAATTAAATATTAAGGCGTTCGAAGAATCAGCGTTAATAGCGTTGAAAGGATAAGACAAGAAACAGTGACAATTCCGCAAAGAATTAATGAATTGTTTGTATTGGAGAATACAAAGTAACAGTAGATGGTAAGCCATTTTTATTATGTCTCTGAAGCCGCAGAAAGTTGTATTTAATTGTTTTCAACAGAAAAAAATTTGAAATTTTTGAGCAATGCAAATACTTGGTGCGTGGACGGCACCTTTAAAACTGTGCCTTTGATTTTCAATCAATGGTTTACAATTCAAGGCATCAAAAAAAATGTATTCTTACCACTTGTATATGCACTACTTCCAAATAAGAAAACAGATACTGATAAGAATTTATTTGAGCAGTTGAAAATAATATCATCCGGTTTAAATCGTACCAGTGTTATGTCTGATTTTGAACAAGCAATTGTGAATGCTGTTCAGTTCTCCTTTGCGCCAGATAACACTTTTATCTCATTTTTCACAGAATCTGTATCGGAAATTATGTGAAGTAGGGTTTAAAATTCAATAAAATCAAGGTGCAGAGTTTGCTCGCAGGATTGAAATGTTATTAGCATTTACGTTTGTTTCTTCTGTAGACGTTATAAAAGCATTTGAATCATTAAAATAGCGAAATATAATTTCTGAAGCAGTCAATGAATTGCTAGACTATTTCGAAGATAATTATGTGGATAGATTAGACGTTCGCATTAAAAACACATCCGGTAGGCGAAATCCAAGGTATGCTATTAAACATGGATTGTTTATGAAGCCGTGCAACAAGGATTCCCGCGAACAAACAATAATATCGAGGGATGGCACAATGATTTCAAGAAATTGGTTGGCTCAGAGCATCCTTCAATATGGTCTTTTTTGGAAAAATTGTAATTGGAACAGTCAAAAAATGAAATAACGTTACAACAAATTTTTGCTGGATTGCCTATGCCCCTAAAAAGAAAAAAAATATCGTGACTACGATCAAAAATTAGTAAAGAGAATAATTGTACCTGCTACATTGTGATGACGATGAGGGTTAAACAGAAAAACGAATTGAGATCGTTCTTGTGGGACCTACTTTGTATCCAAAATATTTATTAATAAGAAATCATAATGAACATGGTACTTTACTGTAATAATAATTCCCGGTTTTATGGCAAGCTATAGAATATAATTAAGCATTTCCAATTTGAATTGTTAATCGCGGTAAACCATTAAAGTTATTCAGAAGTGTATACTGAAATATGTCATACACGGCGCCATGAAATAAGGCAAAGAGGCATTAATGCCCGAAAAAATAAGGCTTTAAATCTCAAGCTTGTGGAAAAAACATGTTTATATACGAGTAAAAACTAATGTTTTTTAATTACGTAGGTACAGGAAGATCTACAAAGGTAAACGTGATAATTAGAAGGATCATGTTTAGATAGAAAAAACTATATTTTTTATTTTACAATAAATATTCCTATTCCTTTCAAAGACATCCCTCCATTGAGTAGGTGGCCTTCCACAAGGTATTTCTTTCATTGGTGCCGGCTCAAAGGTTTATTAAGTGGTATAATTTTGCGAACGAAGAACGTGCCCAAGCCATCCTAGCCTAATATTTTTGGTTTAACATTTAAGTTATTTGAATAATTTTACTACATATAAATTAAGTTCAAAAGAAATACATTTCAAAAATCCTCGTCTAAACTACGATGGATTTTTTTAAAGCAGAAAAACGTAATGCAAGAAAGCAAATGTAGGTAAACACAGTGATTCTCATAATCATTTCGTTTTGAGGCTTTGCCTGCCAAATTCCCCGGGAAAACCAGAATAGGGCCATAGATAGTAAAAATTTAATGGAGTCGCCATTTTATTATTACGTTGTGTTAGGAAGAATTTTAGTTAATAAAATTTTAGCAACATTATTTGTGAATTAAATTGATATATTCAGTCTTTTTATTTAAAAAAAAATGTTCTTTATGATTTTCTAAAATTTTCTTATTTAATAAATTAATTTTGCTAAATGCTACTAATGTACTTGTTTATTTTTTTTAATTATTTATTGGGTGTTGGGTGCCTTTCAATAGGGTAGGGGTTGACCGTCTATAGCCATGTATCTCGTGGTCTATATTCCAACGCTGCAACTATGTAGAAACCACCAAATGTGTCTAGTATATCTCCAAGTGGTAACACCTGGACAACGCTGTGAATGCGTCGGCTAAATACTAGATGCGAGTACAGTACACTAAATCCACTAAATCCACCCTCTTCAGAGGTCGGTCTCGTGAATTCTGGGGGAGACCACCCATTGATATACTACAATTATTTTAACCAATCCCAAGATATGTTGGTAAACAAGCTCAACTGAGCGAATCAGAAAATGATACTTCACATCCCTTCCAGAGGAGTAAGAAAGTGTCGTACTCTCCTTTAAGAGGCCGTAGTCCTTCTATTGGGGCCAGCAGCAAGAACAATCAGCTTCACAATGAATTGTGTAAAGCTAATAATGCTTTAGTTGAAGCTAACAATATTAACAAGGAACTGAATGATTCAATTGCATGGATGCAGGAGCGTATGAAAACGCTTGAAAACGAAGTTAAAGCTCTTAAGCCAAAGAAGGCAATCTATCTATACGGATGAAGACGAACTAGCTGGGGAAATTGAGTGGACAAGAGTTAAAGGTCAAAGAAAAAAAAGAAAACTGAATAATATGCCCTCCCCGCCTCAATTTAAGGCTGATGTTCCAAATATTATCCAGCAACCATAAAAAAAATACCTCCACCACCACCAATAGTAATAGATGAAGTCAAAGACTACGATTTACTCTATGAGAAATTTAAAAAAATAAAGTAAAGGTGATGAATGGAAACACCATCAAAATAAAGTTGGAAGATTTTGAAACTTACAAAAAAATGACAAGTATGTTAAACGAAGAAAAACGTGCTTGGCACACGTTTGAAGACAAACAAACCAGACCAATAAGAGTTATGGCTAAAAACCTACACTCTACGTGTAAACCAGAAAAAATAAATGATGATCTAAAAGCAAAAGGATTTAAGGCTACTGAAGCATCAATTAAGCTAAAACGGAGAGGCAAAGTACCTCTCAACATGTTTATGTTGACCTTCGATAATGATGAAGATATCGAAAAATTTTATCAAATTAAGTACATCTTGGGTTAAATGGTTTGTTATTGCACTATGTGAATTTTGAAACTTTCAAAATTCACATAGTGCAATAACAAACCAGTGCAGTGGCCACGTACATATTATCTTTAGAGGATGCTACAATTTTGGAGAAAGAAAGTAATTTGGAAAAGCGTTTATTTTTGGAAAATATTTATATTAAGAAAATGCGGGGTCCAAATTTGTTAAATGTCCAGGAAATTTCCAAATTCTTGTTAAATTACTACGACAATGTTATTCTAAATTAATTTACACTTTTGACCAACGGGTTTTTTCAAATCAAGTAGTATGTACATTTGTAAGGACTTGTTATTTTGTTTGAAATTTTTATGTTTTTTTATTTGTAAAAAAATTGTCCTGAGGATGACGGAATAAAGCCGTTGAAACGTCGACAATAAATTAATAAAAAAATAAGCTAAATACCAAATAAATTTGTTTTAATAATTAAAATAAAGCTTAATAAAATATGATATAGACTAACTATTACTATTCTGAGACAAATACTACACTACACTGAATGAGGTTGCCGATATTGTCGAACATGTATAGGTACTTCGTTGGGAAGTGTACGAATATGATGGGTATAGTATCACTTGTAAATGTCAACACATCAGCATCAAGATGAAAAATATCATTATACTGCTGAATAATGGCATTCAGGGTATACTCTTCAGTGATTAAGTGTTTAAGATTCCACATTTTGAAATTTTTTTTTTAATTTTTTTTTTTTTTTAAACACTTGTTAAATATTTCGCAAAATTACAAAAGGTTTAAAAAATCACTCGATCGATTTCGGCTTATTAGGCCATCATCAGGAGTATCTACTAAACTGTAAAAATAAAAATGTAGTTATTTATTTGGAAAAAGCAAAAAGGTGAAACCAAAATTTACAAATAAAAAATGTGGGAGTGGTAAACAATCAAATTGGTGAGAGCAATAAACATTAAAAATTAAAAGGGGGTGAGTTAAATACAGGTATATGAAATTAAAACAAATTTTTGAAATATTGGTTTAGGGCTCTTTTTATTTAAAAACTTAATTATAGCTTTAGCTTTCGATTCCTATTCGGAATCATTCTCAAAAGCGTTATGAAAACCTTATATCAAAATTGTTTCTTTTATACAAATTTTAAATTTTGCAAAGCTACCTTAATAAACCCATTTATCATAGAAACGCACAGCCTAGACAATTTATTTGAAAATAAAATTGTACTATAATGCTTTAAATGTAAAAAGGTTGTACAATTAGAATTAAAATTAATTTGTATGAGACAAAAAAATTTAGATAAACAAATCATATGAATTCCCAATATATGCGAAATCTTCTACTATGTTTATAGAATTTGTACTTGCTTTAATGTGCAACATTTCTAAAATCGATCTTTTTTTAAAATTTTTTTGTTTTTCGAGAATTTTGACGTTATCTAAACTGATTAAATGGTTTGTATCTCTCAAATGCTGTGAAAGTGCACTAATGTTTGAATTTATATTTGGATTTGCGCCTCTTTTGTGTTGATAAATCCGTTTTTCTAAAAACTGTTTTGTCTGCCCTGTGTATGTTGAATTACAACTGCAACATACTTGGTAAACAATATTTGATTGTTTTTTAAATGGTACTTCATCTTTCATTTTTGAAAAAAATTTGTCATTTAAATTTGAAGCTGCACGTCCTACAATTTTAAAATTATAATTCCGAAAAAGGTGTTTTATTTTTTCATAAAGATTTTTTATATATGGAATGGCCAAATAATGTGTAGTTTCAGTGTGGACTTGGGAATCAGGATTTGTGTGAAAATTTCTTTGTTTACAAAATATGTTATTAATTAGTTTTTCCGGATATTGGTTTTCAATTAATGTTTGTTTTAGAATTTTTAAATTTTTATGATGGAATTTAGTATCGGAAAGTTTTAGAATTTTTTGGGTCAAAATTTTTATAGTGTTAATTTTGTAAGTAATTGGAAGCCAAGAATGAAAATTTAGATATCTACCAGACCAAGTAGTTTTATGGTACCAATCACAGGAAATTTTGCCGTTTGGTTCATGAATTAAAAGAATGTCCAAAAAAGAAATTTTGTTCTCTACTTCTTTTTCTAAAGTGAATTTTATTCATTCAAAACTAATTAATAACATATTTTGTAAACAAAGAAATTTTCACACAAATCCTGATTCCCAAGTCCACACTGAAACTACACATTATTTGGCCATTCCATATATAAAAAATCTTTATGAAAAAATAAAACACCTTTTTCGGAATTATAATTTTAAAATTGTAGGACGTGCAGCTTCAAATTTAAATGACAAATTTTTTTCAAAAATGAAAGATGAAGTACCATTTAAAAAACAATCAAATATTGTTTACCAAGTATGTTGCAGTTGTAATTCAACATACACAGGGCAGACAAAACAGTTTTTAGAAAAACGGATTTATCAACACAAAAGAGGCGCAAATCCAAATATAAATTCAAACATTAGTGCACTTTCACAGCATTTGAGAGATACAAACCATTTAATCAGTTTAGATAACGTCAAAATTCTCGAAAAACAAAAAAAATTTAAAAAAAGATCGATTTTAGAAATGTTGCACATTAAAGCAAGTACAAATTCTATAAACATAGTAGAAGATTTCGCATATATTGGGAATTCATATGATTTGTTTATCTAAATTTTTTTGTCTCATACAAATTAATTTTAATTCTAATTGTACAACCTTTTTACATTTAAAGCATTATAGTACAATTTTATTTTCAAATAAATTGTCTAGGCTGTGCGTTTCTATGATAAATGGGTTTATTAAGGTAGCTTTGCAAAATTTAAAATTTGTATAAAAGAAACAATTTTGATATAAGGTTTTCATAACGCTTTTGAGAATGATTCCGAATAGGAATCGAAAGCTAAAGCTATAATTAAGTTTTTAAATAAAAAGAGCCCTAAACCAATATTTCAAAAATTTGTTTTAATTTTAAATCATTGGCTCAATAAAATAAAACTAATTAACAGGTATATGATTAGTCAACGGTCGAATAACAAAATTCCAGATGTTGATTTTTTTTTTTCCTTCTTTATTTTATTATAACCCGACGTATTAGTAATTTTATGGAATAGTATGAGTATGTGAATAAAACAATGCGGGGTCGGTAATTGGTGAGAAACGGATTTCTCTCTGTTCGTTGAGGATATTTTGGTTAAGAAATATAGCTTTTCGGATTTCGTAAGATTCTAAGTTGTCTAAACGTCTGCTTTTTGGTCGTACATGTAATATTTCTAAATTGCTTAAACTGGATGTGTGATTTTCTAACGTTAAATGATTATAAAGGGATGATTCATGGCTACCAGATAAATGTTCTTTAACTCTAACTTCAAAATTGCGCCCAGTCTGTCCGATATAAGAGGAACTACAATCATTGCAATTGATCTTATAAACGCCAGACTTGGAAAGGCGATCAATTCTTGGTTTGATGTTAAAAATCATTTTCTTAATTGTATTATTGTTAGAAAAAGCAAAGCTAATATCTGTATATTGTGTCACGATGTTACTAATCCGTTGGCTAGTTTTTCCTATATACTCTAAAGGCGAATTCAGTGTTGCGTTCTTTCATTCCTTCATTCGTTCTGATAATTTTTTTTTATCCAATCAAAGGAACCAGAATGAAAAATAACGTCATTTTTAAATAATAAAATTGGTTTAAAAAAGTTTCAGAAGGAAGGAAGGAACAAAAGAACGCAACTCTGAATCCGCCTTAAGCGGCGCCAATTTTTCGGCATTGGGCTATCAGGTGGATAAATGTTAGCTAAATCTTTATGTTTCAGTTTTCTGTTTAATAGCTTTAATATAGTCTTAGCTGCATAACCGTTATTCACTGCTATTTCTAAAATTATATTAAGCTCTTTGTTATAATTGGATTTGGTCAAAGGAATGTTTATTAATCTATCTAAGAATGAATGGAAAGCTGACATTTTAATAGTATGGGGATGGTTTGAAGAGCTAGGTATAATGGCGTCTGTATACGTGGGTTTTCGATAAATTTTGAACTCTAATGAAGAATTAATTCTGGTTATTGTTATATCTAGAAAGTTAATAGATTTGTTTTCTTCTTTTTGGGATATTGAGAATTTAACCAAGTGAGAAAAGATGTTAATAGCCTATCAGTTCCATTCCATAGACATAGTATGTCATCAACATATCTGTACCAAAAGATTACATGACGGAAATAAGGATTGTTGCTTGATACAATCGTTTGTTCGAAGAAATTCATGAAAATTTCTGCTAACAAAGGTGACAGAGGGGAGCCCATCGGTAGACCATCAGTGAATCTGAAATATTTATTATCAAAGCAAAAATAATTTTGTTTAATACAAGTTTCAAATATCAGCTTCAGTTCATTCCGAAGACTTCCATCTGCAACATCCCTATCTAAGTAAGTATAAACTATTTGAGACAAAATGTTAATTGGAATAGAAGTGAAAAGACTATGTATTAAGTGTGTTTCGCCAAGTGCCTACGGCAGAAAGTGTAAAAAGTGTTTAAGATTGGCTGAAGATGTGAGATTTTCCAATCTATTATCAATTTCATCATTCCATGTTTTAACCTGGTAAATGTTGTAGTTATTTAGAGGTTCAACTTTAATGTTTAGATTATTCAAAATTACTTTCGTTTTGCATTGAAGTGATTGCAAACGACGGTGGGAATACTTCATATTGACTTAATTTGAAATTAATCATTATTCTTACACATTTAGTCAATTTAATTGATTAATTGTACTATGCACAAATAATTTTGTAAGAGAATCACGATGCACAAATAATTTTGTGATTTTCTTTTGCGTTTGTTTTAAATGAAATAATAAATATTTTTTTAATTTTTTTTAATCAAATATATGTAGAATAAACGCATTTCAAATAACAAATCAATTATTTTTTTATTTAAGTTAATTTTTTCGTCAACATTTTAAATTTTATAGAGTGATTTGTAAAATTTTTGCAATGCACAAATAATTTTGTTAAGGATTGTATTTTGATTTTGTGGTCAACTAAACCATTTTTGATAAGGGACGCTTCAGCAGCAGTATCTATCAGGAATGGAATTGTTTCGAATTTGCTTATGTCAATGTTTAAATATAAGTATTGGCTCTTAGTATTGTTTTAGTAAACGTTTGGTTACAGAATAAATAATATTTTCTAATGGAGTAGGATCTTCAATTTTGAATTTATTTGACGGAAAGCGCTCTTTTATGCTGGGACCTTCGACAGAGTGTTTTTGATCGTTTTCAAAGGCCCGTTTGCATTTCCCGATGAAGACGGATTTGTATTATTATTTGGATTTTTCTCCATTCTTTCATCACTTGCCTTCTTTAGGTAATATTCTTGTATCAGATGACTCCTTCGTTTACAATATACGCATCGCTTAATTGAAATTGATTTTACGGATTTTTTCAATTCATGTCCTTTTTTATGACATAGTTGACAAAATTTTGTACTAGAAATTCGCTGGTGAAATGATGCTTCGGGTGTGCATACTCTTGTGAAATTTTTAGTGATTATTTCTTCTTAAATTGCCTGATTAATGGATCGGGATAATGTAGTTAATCGACAAGCCTTGATAATATTTTTGATCGACGGATTTAAACCCTCTTGAAATGATTGGAGTGCAATATTGGAATTTAGTTCTTGAACTGTGGGAGCGGACGCTTGACCCTGAGAAGCGATATAAACTTCGTTTAAGTCATGAACTAATACAATACGAGTTGCATAGGAACGAACATCTTCACCTTTATTTTGTTTTAGGATAGCCAATTCCATTTGAATATGGCCAATGGAACGACTTTCGGAAAATTCTGCAGATAAAATTTTTTTAAGTTCGGTAAAAGTTTTTATATCGGCGTATCGTACTACATCGTACACAGTTGAAAATCTTGCGTCGAATTTCGATTCAGGTTTTACACCGAGGCGTATGCGATTTTACCTTACATCTTATTCTGATGTAAGACATACATTTAAAATATAAAGCTGCAACTAAATAACGCGCATACGCAATTACCTTTAATCGAGGCATCTACGATGCAATTTAAGTATTATTTTGATGTAAGACAGGCATTCAAACAAAATTTTATTCAAATTACTGCGATATTTGGTGCGAAGCTTGTAACGAAAATAAATGCACATGCGCAAGAATATTTTTTCGTGAGGAAAACAAAACAAAATCCTTGAAAAGTCATATACATACATAATATATTTGGGTTTCGGCATCAATTCAGTATTTTTTTTAAATGTCGGATACAGTAAGTCCTCGACTTACGTGATTAATTCGTTCCGAAGGTTTTCGCGTAAGTCGAAAAATCGCGTAAGTCGAACAAACCTCAAAACTCATTTTTTTTAAATCACGTAAGTAGGAATTCACGTAAGTCAAATTCGCATAAGTCGAGGACTGTACGAATTCACGTAAGTCGAATTCGCGTAAGTCGAGGACTTACTGTATTAGTAAATCGGTTTACATAATATTTATGTATTTGTTTTTATTAAAATGAACATAATTAAAATTAAACTGATGAAGTAAGAAAAGTAAATCATGGATTTACTGGACATATAACCTTGGTGCTATTTGGTTTTCAATTGTAAGTATGTAAATTAGTTATTTTGATGTGGATTATGTGAATTTTTTGTTAAACGATGTAACTTGCATCTTATACTAAAATGCGTTTCATAAAGATGTATCCAAATTATTTCTATAACAATATAATTGTTTCACTGAATTGTATCACTCAAGCAAATGTATGCAAATGGACGCAAATGTATGATTTTGTGCCTAATCGCTTCATTGCATCTCTGCTCAATTTATACAGGAAGGATTGGTTTTTAACTTTAAGGCGAATTATTTCCATGATATTGGATTCGTTTGAATCCTTAAATATTAGGCAAATAGTGGGAGCAGTTAGTTAAAGTGTTAAAAAATCTATGTTTTCTTTATTAATGTATTTTTCTTTTTATTGCGTCTGGCACAGTTTGAAGAACCTACTTGTTCGTCGGGTATAATAGGCATTTCCTTCATTGCAGGGCTCTAAAAACAGTTTCATCAAAACATCACTTCACTGAAAGTCTTTTAAATAGAAAAATTTATTTTTCTATTAATGATCTAGATTACTCAAAGACTACGATACTATCTAAATTACTGAGACTTTCACATGAATCACAATCTTATATAACACTATTATGGTTCTCACCTCACCGAAATACTTCATACAAATTTAGTCACATTTGCATAGTATTTCTCGGTGAAGTGAGAACCATAATAAGGTTATTATAGTAATAACTTATTAATAAATAGCAAAACCAGCGAAGAAAAGCACATCGCTGCCATAAATGACAGCAATCGCTGTGCTGTACTGAACGCAGCCATTTTGTCTGATTTGAATCAACCTGATTTTTTTGATTTTTAAACCAACTATTAAATCATTTTTTTATTATATTTAATTTAATCCTTTATTGAAGTGAATATGTGAATCTATATTTATAGGTTGGCATTGGCAGCCATTATAGAAATAAAGTCAGATTCGAATTTATGGACAACGTGATACACAGCGCTAATTGTCATTGTATTCGATACTAATAGTGTCGCAATTTTGATTGATGCAAAACTTGCTTTGAAATTGCTTTTTCAATCTAATTAGTAACTAAATTTTATTCGAGACAATGGCTGCATCTAAATTTTGTTTTCGATGCAAATAATGTTTAAACAAATTTCGAAGCAAGGCTTGTATCAGAAAATAATGTAAACTTATGTTGGATAAATATGCGATGCTAAAATCATCGTATATCACAAAAATTTTCAATTGTGTATGCTTTTCCAACTAACTTTAATTTTATTAATTCTACGAAAGCAGGCTTATCCTCTTCTCGTAAATTTTTTAATATAAAATCTGCACATGAACAAAATTTGTGAAGTTCTCGTGGCACACCACTAAAAGTCGGAACCAGTTTTAATACATATTTTGCATCAAATTTTGCCATTTTGACTTCGGTAATAATATATTGGATATTTGTTCTGATTTTAATTTTTATATAAATTTTGTTTTTAGGAACTTTCGTTGACTTGTATAAATAAATTTGTGTGTACCGAATCACTGTACGTATGTATGTATGCAAAGAGTATTTGAGATCTCGTTATTTTTAAATAAAATAATATTTAACGGATTCAACACAGCCTAAAGGAAACATGGTTTTGTTTCTTATATGGTAATATTTGTTAAAGCAATTAATCATAAATGCGCGATACTATTAATAATCTAGAATAATCGAAAGATGCTCCATCATTTGATGCTAATGAGATTTATTTGGCAAGGTCATTTAAGCGTAACTTCACCAAAAAAATTGTTTTTTCTAAATTTCAAAATTATACAAATTCTTGTATACTAAATTATAATTCATACAATAATAAAATGAAGTACCTACATATAATTTAAATTTGTTTTTTTTTTTATATTTATGGAATAATAGAATTCAATTAATTAATGATTAATTTAAATTTTAAAATTAATTAAAATTTTTTTTTTTTTTGTAATTTGTTTCCTAGATTTTAAATTGTTAGTGAATTTTGATTTTTTTTTTTTCTAGGAATAGGTTATAAATTTATTAAAGTAAATTTTGCTTATCTGTATTATTCCAAATATTGTTCCATGATAAATTAGGGATGAGATGATGATATCATGCCTGCTGATTCAACGGATACAAGTAGCGGTGCTTCAATTGTTCAATATCGTTCGATTTTATATGCTTTATAAGTCCAGACTTCAATATGTCGTTTGCGACATCAACAAGTAGTTTTCTACCAATTTCAGCATTTTTATATATGTATACATATATGAAATCTATGTAGACATATATCTGTTTTTTTCTGAAATGATGTAGCATTCGTCTAACATACTTTAATTTAAAATTATTTATTTCACTGGAACGCTTTTCGTTTTGTGTTATTGGTTACTTTTTATTTTATTTTATGTACCATTGACTTAGGGCGTACTTTTATTTACTAGTACATTTCATTTATAATTTGTTTCTTTGTATGAAACACAAGAACTTGATTCACAAAACAATTTTGAAACTTATTACGCTATTAATGAGTTTAGAACAAATATTTTAACAATATGATTCTTTCGGCTTTTTTATAGACAAATATATTATTTTTATTTTTAATAGCATTCCATTATTTACGACTTGGCGAGCCAGTGAAATAAGGAAGCATTTACTCATAATATATCTACTTCAAAAAAGTAGAAATACCATTTCCCCCCACATACCCTTAAAAAAACAAGAAATTTCCTTAAGTTGTTACAGTGGTATTTGCATTTTTGTAGTTTGGTCGTAGTTACCTGATGAGTAGATCAAACTTTTCAGTACGAAACCAAACAACCACTGAAAAAACTTAAGGTTATCATTCCCGATGTACTATGGTGCGTTGACCATACTACGCAAGACTATTTTGAAAAGTTTGAATTACTTTTACGTTAGTTTTCTTGGTACAGCCGCATAGCTGTATAGCATACGTCCATACAGGTTTCATTGTCTGCCGATATAATAGCAGTTTATTATGTAATGTTACCTTAGAGTTCCTTCCTATGAGCCAATACATTTTTCTATATATTTGATGTTTAACTCTTCTTTTTTCTTTTTAACATACTCTTTCCACTTGAGTTTAGCATCAATCAAAGGAACAGGTAACCAATTAACATTTCTGTTGGTAAAGTTTATATGTACAGATTTAGTTTCGTTGAGTTGAAGGCGATATTTCCTCGTCCAATTACTCAGTGAATTAGCAGCGTTTTGTAATTTGCTGGTTGACTCCTCTATGTTGTTTGAAGTTGCCAAGATTGCAGTATTGTTCCTTTTGTGTTTGGCACGTCTCGCGTATGAAGTATATAGAATATCGGCCCCAGAACACTCCCTTGTGGAACTCCAGCCGATATTTTCTTTAATTTGGAGTATTCCTCTTCATGTTTTACACGAAAGTGTCGATCAGCTAGATATGACTTAATTTCAGGTAAAACTGCTTCGGCAGATCTCGTGTGTAGTTTATATTCCAGGCCTCGGTGCCGTACTTTGTCGAAGGCTTGAGATACGTCCAAGAAGACATTTGAGCATATTTTTTTATTTTCCAGAGCATCTTCAATTAGATCTGTTATTCTGTGCACTTGATCTATGGTAGAGTGTCTCTCTATAAATCCAAATTGGTGAGGAGGAATGAGTTTTCTGACTTCTATTACTGATTTTAACCTCTTGAGTAGTTACTTTTCAAATAATTTTGAAATTATGGAATAATTATATTGGCGGCTTGTTAGGTTTTAGAATCATTATCACCTCTGCCACTTTCCACTGGTATGAAACGTATTTCAATCCGAACGCTACATTGATTACTTGCAGTAATTTTCGTACTCCATTTTCTGGGAGAGTTTTAACTATAAGTCCAGGGATTAGGTCATAACCAGGGGATTTTTTTTAAACTTAAGTTGTTTTTAATTTCATCTTTTAGCTCTTGAAGTGCTACAGGTCTTATGTTTAGGTTATCCACTTTATTTACTGAAATTATATTTTCTTCAGCTGTTTGCCTTGGAGGGGTTGAAATGTGTTTTCAAGATAGTCTGCAAACAATGCAGTTTTTTCTTTGACACTTCTAGCCCAAGTTCCATCGTCATTCTTGATAGGAGCTATTTGTACTTTAGACATTTTAAGACCTTTAGTTGCTTTCCAAAAAGAATAATTAGTGTCTACGTTGCCAGAAAGGCCAGCCATGTATTCACTAAAAGATTTGTTCTTGACTTCTTTGATAAGCGTTTTTAATTTGTTGCTTAAATAATTAAGTCGTGATTTGCTTTGTGGTGCTCGATTTCTCTGCCAGATTTTTCGCGCTTTCCGTTTTTCTCTAACCAGATCTCTCACTTCTACTTGATAGTTGATGTGACTTTCCGCTTGATTACAAGTAGGAGGAGTACTCTGCCATGCTGCTTGCACAATACTGTTGTTCAGCAGCTCCAATTGAACCTAAAGTTCAGCCGGAGTTTTAATTGGTACTTGTAGTTCAGTATTGTCTTCGACTATTTTCCGGAAGAGATCCCAGTTTTAGGATCCCAGTTTTTTTATTATTTGTTAACCCTAGGCAAATTTTCTTTTTTGATAATGGTATCACTAAGTGTCATGACAGGTATGTAGTCAGATGAAATTCCTTCACTGTTTTCGAGTAATATGTAGTTTCAGATATCCGTTTTGTTACAAAGAAATCTATCAAATCTGGTGTCTTATTTGTATCCGCTGGCCAATATGTTGGTTTACCTCCAGACAGGAACTCGCAGTTTAGAGCCCGACCAGCTGCAAATAGCTCCTTACCCTTATGGGTTGAAAGCCTTGATCCCCAATATGTATTTTTAGCGCTAAAATCGCCTCCAATTATGAAGTTAAAACCGAGCGATTTGAGTAACGTAACATAGTTTTCTTTATTATTTTAGATTATAACGAGGAGGGCAATATATTGAAGATATGTTGATTACCTTTTGATTATTCAATCGAACATTAATGGTGACTACTTACTTGCATAATTTCTTTTTCAATTTTTACTCCTTCGTAATATTTGATGTTTTCCTTCACAAATATGGTTTATTGTTTATTGTTTATTGTATTTAACAATAATTTAGTATTAAAAGGAAAAGCACAGATGGAAACAGAGTAAACGGAACAAAAGAACAAAAATAAAATGATGAAGCTGCTTCCATTAGGCAGAAAAACCTTTTAAATTTTTTCAAACAATTTCCATCTCATGCATACACATTCTATTTTGAGCAATAGCTCATTTACAATAAAATGTACAGCAAGAGGTGAAATAATATTAAAATTTAACAATAATAATAATAATATTAAAAATAAATTTAAAAAAACTACGTATTGCCCATCAATATATATTGGTTGAACCTCCTCTCGCTTTTCCTGACGGGTGGATGGCGTGGTAGCACTGGTATCCTCGAATTCTAACGACTGAATCTTTTGTTAAATGAGATTCTGAAATTAGGCATATATCTATCTTTTCTATATTTAGGAAACTTTCTAACTCTGGAATTTGTTGCAACAGCCCATTTGCATTTCAAATGCGATTCTGAATGTGTTAGTCATCTTCATTTATTAGTACATCATAGAAGTGATTTGTGATTTCATTCACTGTTTCTTGCTTATTTAACCACTTATTTAAAGCGTCCAGGCTTCTTTCTTGTTTTAGTAGCCTTAAGTTTAATGCTTCTATATTCTTTAAAAAAAATTCAAGAATTAGGCTTTGACCGTCTTCCATGTTACTTACTACTTCCCGCTGTTGTACAATCTGGGAGTATGTTTTTCGGCCTGCTATTGCACTTGTTAGTGGTAGTTCTACCACTGGAATTTTAGATATTGTCTTATTATTGAGCATCCCACGGTTTAGCAAGCCTTGTTGTTTTTTATTTCTCAGATTTTGAAGTTCCCTGGCTACTTCACATCCTCTATAATTAGCGGGATGCGCCGTTACAGTTTACACATTTTGGAGGCGTAGCTTTTGTGAACCTACAATCTTGGGCGAGATGTTTTCCCGAACATTTCACACATCTAGGCCCTCGTTTGCAATATTTCTGCGTGTGATTATATCCTTGGCATTTCTTATACTGAGGTATCAAGCCTGTGGATTTTCTTAACGCTTCTATTCGAACTCTCATATTAAGGATTGCCCAAATATTGAAAAAAAATTCCACTTTTTCCGTGCTATTAAAAGTAAGCATAAACAATGGGAGCCCCCTTTTATACATTTTAACCCCTTGACCAGTTACAGTTTTTTCTTTCTTTAGGATATTTACCGCATCCTCTATTTTGAAGCCCTGGTGTTTAAGGACTTCCATTATATCCTGCTTTGTACAGGTTGGATGAAGACCTCTGGTCATCACTTTGATCGGACGATCATTTTTGTCTTCGAACATGTACCATTCCTTGCCGTCATCTGTAAGCTTTGAAACTATAACTTTCAATATCTATTGTATTGATTTTCCAAACATTATTGTTCAGTGCTATTCTTTTGTAGCCACCGATTTCATTAAAGATTGGATAGTACTATATTCAGTTACGCCAATAATGTTGATAGGTGGTGGAGCCTTTTCCTTAATTTTGGTAGGTTGGTTTTCCTGAGCAAGTATATTTTGCTGATTTTGATTTAATACAGCAGTTATTGAAGTGCGGCTTGAAGCTACAATCTCTGGAGAAGATTCTGCCTTCCTTTTTTTCGCATGTCTTTTCTTCCTGTTATTTTTTAAGATCCAGTCAGTTTCTTCTCTTAATTCTTGATCGTCAGTGTGGTACCCTGTAGCACACTGTTCTTTTGGCTTCTTGGGTTGCAAAGCATTTTTCTCACGGAACTCTGAAGTATCCTGTTCCCCAGGTTCCTTTGATTGTAAAGAACTTTTCAGTTTCTCATTTTCTAACTTGAGAGATTTTTCTTCGTTCATTAAATCCGACGTAATTTTTTCAATGTTACACAGTTGTCTGCGTAGTTCTGCATTTTCTATCTCAACTGTTCTAGCTGAGGATGTTGGTGATTTTTGCACTAAGGAACTTGTTCCAAATGGGTGAGAGGTCATCAGCTCTGAAGTATTGCGGTCATTGGATATCGACGACTGGGAGCCCGTTTGCTCACCCCTCAAAGTCGCCGGCACTGAGTATCCGATTCCCTGCCCCGTAAGGTTTTCTCGATTCGAGTCCCCCATATTGGTTATTATATTCAGGGAACCACCCTTAGCTACTTAGTTTTGGTCCGCGAATGGTATTTTATTTCCCATCTACCCGCCGACAAGTCAGTAAGGGTTTTCCTCTATCCGCCACCTGGAGACGCGCCCGATGGGAGTCTAGCAACTCCGCACGAGGTTTATTTTATTAACAATTTTATTATTATGTAAACGAACGTATTTAAAATTTCAAGCAACGTATTTAAACATTATAGTTTTTTTCTAACCATTCTTTGAAAATTTAGGTAAATCCCACCGCTGTCACCAATTGTAGTGGTACCGAGCGGGAATCCCACACAATTTATTATTATGCATTGTGTGGATTGGGGTTATCCCAATTATTGTATTTTTAATACACAACACAATTAATAAAAAAACATATTTTTATGTTTATTATTTAAACTTCTTTTAATTTTATTATTAAACAAAACTTTGGTTTGGTTTATTTTTACAATGGTTTCTGTGTTGTTAACATTTTATTTCGACTGCCGCTTTTCATATGTTGTCTCGGCTTTTATTTTGCTCAGTCCAACTGTACTTCCAAATAAATACTTGTATTGATATGTGTGTACAATTAAGACTGTACAAGAGTATTTTGTTGGTACATTTCCTGACAAATCTCACAACATTTGCAAACGACACGGCAGTACTCTCATCACATGAAGACCCCATTTAAGCTTCAGAAGTTTGGCAGGAAAATATTAACAGTTTTCAAGCATTTACGAAAAAATGGAGAATTAAATTTAATGATGCTAATGCTAAGTCTAATCATGTAACCTTTATTATGCGAAGAGGTATATCCACTAATACAAATGAATAACCAGAATATACCTCAAACCGCAGTGTTTAAATTCAAATTTCGTTCCTTTCTTTACTCTCTTTTGCGAAAAAATATTTTGTTCTATTTCTTTCCACTGGAACGAAATCCAATAAAATAAAATATCTCTCCTCTCCTATCCTTTGTGTTTTATATGAGGAGAAATATTTTCCTTTTTTCGATTTCGTTCCCGTTCCATTGCCTTATAAAATACACAACACAACGATACATTGGAATTATCAGAAGTTTTGTTTTTTTCCTGTAGTTATAATGAACTGAGAAATCTAGTATGAATGTATATGCTTATGGTAAACATGGTCTCTATATCCTTCCATTATTAACCGTGTCTAGGTACATGTATTATTAAGAAAATATTTACGCGTCTCTAACTTTGGAATCCTGCCACCTACAGATCTTAGCCTTTCCATGTTTTTCTTATCTGATTAAGGTTTATTAGTCTATCTTTGTTTCATGAAAATCGGATAAGTGTTTTTCGAATTACTATTTGTAGCACCTGATATTCTATCGAGTTTGATGTCAAAATGTCTTATGTTTTCATCGCTAATATCGCATTTCCACTTTCTGTTAATTTAATTAAACCCTACTCTCAGAGGAAAATAAAGAAAACAGCGTTTAATTATCGAATAATTCAAAGTAGAAGAATTATTGAGAAATGTTTTAGGACTCCCGCGTTTCAGCGTCTTAAACTATGATTTAATAAATGTAGTTGTTTTAATTCTATTTTGATAACTAGTTTTTTTATAGACCAATTTTAAAGTTCTTCAGCAACGTTATCAAATCAATACAGTTTACACATGTATGAACAAACTCTCGATCTAAGCAAATCGCTACTAAAAATCAAAGTTGCTCTTCGTTAGATATCGTACAGAACTTAATATGTCAAACAAGTATTGTGTACAGTGTACAGCACCATTTTGGGAAACAAATATTGGCAGCATTTCGATTAAAACCAATATTGTGTTTCTTCATGCTTCAGATTAATCTGAAGTTGCTATGTAATACTTCAAATGTCATTGAAATCGTTAAATCTAAAATAATTTAAATCAACAATTTTGCGTTTTCTGGTATAGAGTTGTAAAATTTTAAAAACTAACACGAATTATCGCAACTTTTTCTGCAAATTTTGCTTAAACGATATTATTTACGGCGTACGAATTTAATTACTTTTTTTTCGTACATTATTGCAAAAGCTGGGGTAGACATCAATTTCCATTCTCGAAATAGTATCTTAGTTATGTATATCAATTAAATCCAATTATTTATTTTTGTTGTTATTATATTTTTTTTTTTTTGATAATGAAAATTAATGTAACGAATGAAAGCAAGTCAAACGAGGCTCTAAATATAATATATATTGTATACCTACATAGAGAGGATATAACAAGCATCTATAAAAACAACATCCAAAAAACGTTGCTAGCGATAACGGGATGTTATTCACACTTTTAATCTACTTAGCAACTAATCAGAATTTACATAATTTTATCATTTAGAATCGTAGAAAAGCAAATAACACAATCTAGTAATAAAACCAACAGCAACAAATGCGATAACAATACAAGTAACGAGATAAGAAATAAGAATAAAACGACTAGAATTATTTTGTAGTTCTGCTTTCTTTAATGATATTTTATTTGATTTTTCTTTTTTTCCTTGTAGGAATGGACCTTGCAAGTAAAATTTGTACAAATTCGTGATATTGGAATATATGAGTGTCAGGTATCAACCCATCCGCCAACATCAATTTTTATACATTTAAATGTAGTTGAAGCACGTGCTGAAATACCTAGCCCAACGGAAAGATATCTAAAACCAGGATCAACATTGCGACTGTCGTGTAAGGTGCTACAAAGTATGGAATCTCCATCGTACCTGTTTTGGTATCATAATAATCGTATGATTAATTACGATTTGCATCGCGGTGTTAATGTATCAACGGAACCAGGTAACACTGTCACTTCTTTGCATATTTTTTTTATTTTATATTAAATACCTTGAGCATAGTATTGGTGTTCCAAGAATTTAATGCAGCTTAAACATAAAAAAAATCAAAAATTTTGAAAGGTTGAAAGGTTGAAAATCAAATTATTTAAACGATCTGCATAAAACAACATAATTATGTAGACTTTTCTTAAAGGGCATTGCCTCGGTTTCAGTGCAATAACATTCATTTCATGTTATTTTATTTACCCGCTTCCTGTTTGAATTTGCCTTGAAAAACAAAAATAACATAATATTATATAACGTTTCAAATCCCGGAAATGGCCTAATATTTTCCGTTTGATCAATTTTAAGCAAAGAGATTATCAGCACTTGAATATACAAGCTGTTCTTCAAATTATTGCCAACGATAGTTCCAAGAGCTGCTTTTATCCTTTGTTGAAAATTACAAACGCATGAAACGCATATTAGTGGGAACCACTGAAATTCTCGTAATGAAAATACGTTCTCTTGTAGGTAGCCACATACTTAAAAGATCCAATGAGAAAGAGAGAACACTGCCCATCGGTTGGATAGAGTACTGCGTAATGCTTCGTTGTCAGTGTTAACTGCTAATTTATTTGTATGAGATTGCGCACCCAAGAAGTAAATAATGAATGTAAGCTTATAAGAGAGAATTGCCATGAGATGAGACTCACAGGATTCAGATTATTAAGTTTTATGTTTATACAATTGTTTTTCTGGCTCAATATTATGGAACAAGTTGGCGTAAAAACTCTCTTGATGAGAAATATATTTGCAGATTAACTCATTTGTTGTTATTGAAATTTATTTGGCATGCTTCCAAAGGGGGATTTTACGAATGATACCGTTATCAACAATTTAATCGTACACAATCAGTCATACATTCTGTCATAGTTTTCATCGTATCACTTATTTACAACGCCACCAGACTACCATACCGTCATACGAACATACCATAATACAGTCATACCATCATAACATCATACCGACATACCAGCGTACCGTCAAACCTGTAATTTGTAACACATTAATATCATACCTTCCTTGCATCGTAAACACCGTCATACCTTCACACCATCATACAATATTATCATACCATCAAAACCATCATACTATCATTCCATTATACCAGCGTTCTTCAAACTTTATAATGCCGCGGAACCTCCTTTTTCTATTTAAACACAAACAAATTTACGACGGAACTCTCCTAAGTTAAAATTTTATACAAGATACAAATTTGCATATATTCAGTAAAAAAAATATAAATAATTATTTATTATTCCATATAATGTATACATCTCGCGGAACCCTAGTTTGAAGAACGCTAAATTATACTATCATACCATCACACCATCATACCACCATAAGATTATACCATTATTATTATGATGGAATGATTCATAGTAATATTCCATCAAACCATAACATCGTACCACCGTACTATCGTATGCGTATCGTCTCACCATCATACCACTATACCATTTTTTTCATTAATTCTACCATACCATCATCATTCCATCATACTATCATACAATCGAACCAACATACAATCATATAATCTTCCATTTTACCATCATACCATCGTACATCATCACCACCACTACCACAATTACCATCCCCATCATCATTACAATCCCATCATCATTTTAGTATTCATCATCACCATCAAATCAACATCTTCAATACCACCACCGTTAAAAAAACAATGATTCACGTGTCGATTTATTTTTAATTTTGCATTAACTATCCAAAATTTAGCTCAATCTGTGAAGTTTTAGAAATGCTTTCATGGTAGCTTTGGAGCTGTTTCATCCTCCCACAAGAGAGGGGTTGAGAAGTGAGATATTGACAGTGACCGTCCTTAGGTCTTAAACAATAATTACATATGTGCAGTTTGGTTCATATCGCCCAACGCGCGTGAATTTAACAATCACACATACAACCAATCACTTTTATGTAGTATACCGGGTGTTTCTTTTAAACTGAGACGATCAAATATCTCGAAAAATAGCCACTCTACGGAAAAAATGTCTATAATCAAAATTTAATCATACCGCGGGGGAAATACATTAGTGAAAAAAATAGTCCCCCACCCCCCGCTTTGTAGGTGGGGCGGGGGTAACTTTTAAACTAAGATAGGAAGCCACATTTTTTATTGCAGATACGGATTCTACGACTAAAAGTACGTATGATTTGAATGAAATATTTTGTTCGGTTCATGATAGATGGCGTTGTAATCGACGAAATTCAATTTTTTCAATTTCTTCTTCTTAGAACACTCGCATTCGATTCTGCAATACGTTTGAAATAAAAAACATCACGTTTTCATACTCGAAATTCGTCATCAAAACAATTTATTCAGTTTTGTAAATCACATTTAACGTTTGTGTTATTTCTTATCTTCATGTTTTTCGTAATTGCAAAATAAACGATAAAATACTTTAGAATGGACCGTTTAACTGTGCCAGAGAAAATTGAAATGGTTCTGGTTTATGGAGAAGCTGGCAGAAATTTTGAAAATGCTGTTGCTATTTACGCTCAACGTTTTCCAGATAGGATTCGTTCACGTGCTTCATTTGGCCGTACTATCAAACAATTTATTGCTGATGGAAATGATAAACCGAAAAAGAGGACCCGTAGAGCAACAGCCACTGGAGAAAATAATGAAATTGCTGTATTGGCTGCAGCGACTCATAATCCTCATGTTAGTACACGAGAAATAGTTCGCGATTCCGGATTGTCCCTCACCAGTGTTGGAGAATTTTAAAACGGCACAAGTATCATCCATATCATGTGTCTTTACACCAAGATCTTCATGGCGCTGATTTTCAAAATCGGGTAACTTTTTGTCAATGGGCACGTGAACAAATACAACCAAACCCCAATTTTTTTCGTTGCGTAATGTTCTCTGACGAATCGTCTTTTACAAACCATGGAACGATTAATCGACACAACATGCATTATTGGAGTGTTGAAAATCCACACTGGCTTCGCCAAGTTGAACATCAGCGCCCTTGGACTGTCAACGTGTGGTGTGGAATAATTGGCAACCAACTCATCGGCCCCCACATTATTGAAGGCAACTTGAATGGTCAAATGTACCGAAACTTTTGGAAAATGAACTGCCAATATTACTTGAAAATTTGAACTTAGAATTGAGACGGAACATGTGGTTTCAACATGATGGTTGTCCTGCACACTATTCGTTGGTAGCACGTGAGGTACTTGATCGTGATTTCAATGGTCGCTGGATCGGTAGAGCTGGTCCGATAAATTGGCCCGCCAGATCACCAGATCTTACTTCGCCAGATTTCTTTTTGTGGGGCTATCTCAAAGACAAAGTTTACAAACAAGAACCAACAACACGTGAGAACATGATTGAGCGAATCAGAAATGCGTGTGGTGAAATTCAACCAAACACACTTCTCAGTTGTGTACAAATTGGAAATGCGTATTAATAAGTGCATTGAAGTCGCAGGTCATCATTTTGAACACTTATTTTAAGCTAAAATTATTTTATTCACCTGCCATTTACATTAATAAATTGTTTTGATGACGAATTTCGAGTATGAAAACGTGATGTTTTTTATTTCAAACGTATTGCAGAATCGAATGCGAGTGTTCTAAGAAGAAGAAATTGAAAAAATTGAATTTCGTCGATTACAACGCCATCTATCATGAACCGAACAAAATATTTCATTCAAATCATACGTACTTTTAGTCGTAGAATCCGTATCTGCAATAAAAAATGTGGCTTCCTATCTTAGTTTAAAAGTTACCCCCGCCCCACCTACAAAGCGGGGGGTGGGGGACTAATTTTTTGCACTAATGTATTTCCCCCGCGGTATGATTAAATTTTGATTATAGACATTTTTTCCGTAGAGTGGCTATTTTTCGAGATATTTGATCGTCTCAGTTTAAAGAAACACCCGGTATAGATAGATAGATAGAAGATGGATAGATTGAGCTGTAATGATAACAATTTTTTCATAATACCTTAGTGAGTTATTTTAGTGGCAAAATTTTCAGTGTTTTTCATTAGGACCAATGGTGGTCAGGTGATTTTAACTTCTTGTTTTTCAATATAAAAAACACAAATATTAGAAAAATTGTTACAAAAAATTGTCTACATAATTTTTTCAAGAACATGAAACTATTGGTATTAAATAATAATTAATTGGTTTCTAACTTTTAATTCGAAAATTAGATAGGATAAGCAGGCTTTGACTTTCACGTCGCGTATTTCTCAGCAAAATTAATTTCTTTAAATATTTTTTATTTTCTAAATTTTAATTTACCACCAAATGTTCATACCACGAGATATTAGGTATCTTGTGTAAATAATATTCCAGCAAGTGTCACACAAGCAATTTGGATACTCGAATCTAAAAATTATGTTTAGATTATTCGGGTTATGAAAGTTTATCCGATTGTGTAAATGAGAAGTTTTCCGAATTATCTTCTACCGATTTTGGTGGTCTGCAGATTAGTGAAGGATAGAGTAAACCGATTAAAAAATAAAGCTGGTACTACATGTGTCTAGCAAAGATCTATTTAAAGTTGCAGGATTGGCGATGATACTGGCTGGGTGAGCTGCTTTTTCTCGACGTTTTTTGCTATCCCCCATTATGAATGAGCTGATGCTCAAAATGGAGTGTACCGGAAGATTAATATGTAAATTTAGAAGTCAAGAGTAAATAAATAAACATCATTTCATAATATTACACAAAATTAGTCTCTGATGACATAAAATATATTAGAACTTTTGTCTATTTTAATAAATATTGATTCATATTAAATGATAAACATAAAAGATGGTTTTATTCATTTTCAACTAAAATAAGCTTTTTCTTGTTTTATAAATTTAAAATACACCAATACCCCGATTTGCGACGTTTGGAGTTGCGACGTTTCGAATTGCGACGGTACCTACAAAATTTCAGTTTTGCGTCGCTTAAATTATTTGTTGCATCGTTATTTAAATATTTTCTTTCTGAAAATACGTCAAGGTTATTTAATTATGTTGCAATTTTAATTACAGGACGCATTTTGATGGAACGAATTACCGTCGCAAAGTGAGGTATGGGTGTACCTCTAAAATGACACTAAAGCTTTTGGTACACCAAATTAGTCAAAACGTTTGTTTCGTCACTCACCTCAGTCTATTCATATTGAATGATCTATAAATAGATTAAAATAAAATAAAAGCTATATATTAATGCAACCATAATGCATCATTTTGTATATTTCTGTACTGCGTATTTCTGTAATGTGAATTTTTCTTTGATTTAAACACAATAAATTATTAAATTTAAATTATAATAAAACAACAGGTCAAGTAGGCATAAACTGACGTTGAACTGGATATTTCATTAGTTGTAAAATATTCTCCATTTCACGGAAATATACACTCTGGTATATACACTCCAAGTATAACCACTTTAAATTTTGACCTAATTCTTCATGCGGTTGTTGTTATGTTATAATTTTTATTTTATTTTATTTCTTTTCTCTTGTTGTATGCTGACTGATTACAAAGACGTAAAATGAAAGGAAAACGGTAAATTCAAATTTTATATGATATTTTACGAATATTTAAACATGAGCACTTGATTATAACCATTAGCTGGTTTTAAACTTTCAAAGAGTAAAGTGCTTGAAAATTATTTAAATTGTTTTTTTTTTAAATTACTGCGGTTTATTTCTTAGTGTTATTAATATTTTTTCCATTTTAAAAAAGGGCGCACATCAAGAGTAATAACAGAACAAAACCGTAGGTTAATTTTACGCACAGCGTCGATTTCTGCTGCCACCGCTCGCAAAATAAAGGATAAAGTTGGAACTTCAGCGAGTATATGAACAGTACGCAGAGTGATTAAACAGTATCCGCATCTTAAACGAAAGGAACTTATGAAAAAGCCTTTCATAAAAATGCTAGATTAGAATACTGCCGGACACATTTCAATTGAAATTATGAATTACATCATGTAATATTTTCTGATGAAAAAAAATGTAATTTAGATGAACCTGATGGCTTTCAGTATTACTTCCATGAATTCAGGAAACTGAGCGGTTTCTGTCTCGTCGTTCGGTATTGTCGTCGTTCTGTCTCGTCGCTGATGGTACCGTCATGATATGGGCTGCATTTCGTTTCATAACGCCATAGATTTGGTTGTTTTGACAGGTCAGTAGACCTCAACGGATTACATTCAACTACAGAACTACAGAAATACAGAAAATTAATTTCCAAGAAATGTTCGATGATCATCATGATTCTTGAACAAAATAACGTGTCCATCCTTACAGCAGGAGTGACGTGTTAAACAATGGTTTGCACACAACAACGTGGAATGTCTGGCCAGCTCTATCTCCCGACCTCAACATAATCGATAATTTATGGAGATGGCTATGGCGCAAAATTTGTGCAGAAGGAAGGCAATTTCAAACAAGAGATGGGATGATTGCTGCAATCCAAGATGCTATCGAGCAAATCTCATTAATTTATGTACAAAATCTGTTTGTTCCTTACCAGATAGAGTTTTTGAAGTTGTACTCAATAATGGAGGTCCTACACATTTAAGAATATAAAAAAAACACACAAAGAAATTTTCCTTAAGTTTTTTTATTTTTGGCGAATATAATAATTCGCCAAAGCAGTACGGTCGTTCTTGTATATAACGTATACAGTTCGATTTGTATTTTTGTAGTTTGGTCGTAGCTACCTGAAACCTGATGAGTAGACTTTTCAGTACGAAACCAAACTACCACGGAAAAAACTTAAGGAAATTTCTTGTTTTTTTTTAAGGGTATGTGGGGGGAAATGGTATTTCTACTTTTTTGAAGTAGATATATTATGAGTAAATGCTTCCTTATTTCACTGGCTCACCAAGTCGTAAATAATGGAATGCTATTAAAAATAATATATTTGTCTATAAAAAAGCCGAAAGAATCATATTGTTAAAAAAAATTAAAATCAATCGTTTCATTAACTATTTTTACTATTTTTACAGATGGTTATAATCAAAAGTGTTCATGTTAAATATTCGCAAAATATAAAATTTGAATTTACTGTTTTTCCTTTGTTTCATTTTAACCTCTTAGTTATCTAACTGCTATCTTGTTTAACCTCTTTGTTTCTTATCAGCCAGCAACAAGAGAAAGGAAATAAAAAAAAATTATAACAATACAACAACCAAATAAAGAATTAGGTCAATATTTAAAGTGGTTATAATCAAATGCTCGCAAGTGTATCATTTCGCAGCCTATAATACAATTTTGAAAAATTGTACTTTTCATTTCAAAATTAGAAGAACAGTTATATGTACAGTATTTCTTTGACGTAAATTACAAAATCTACGAATAATTTTCCAATGACTACTCAACATTTTGTTATACAAAATATACAGTCCCGTACTAAATGATAGCCGCACTCCTAATTTACGATTTATTTCATTTTAATTAAATTCTTTTAAAATTCTTCCTTTGCAAAAATAATACTTTTCACTTTACCAATGCGTGGTATAAATAGAAATCATTATTCCCTGGGGCGTCATGGCAAATTTATGGAAAAACCTCATTTAGTATGGTAATAAAAGATAGCCGCACGCAATATTTTGTTGTTTGTAATAGGAAATAAATATAAAACGCACAATTATAAAAATGATTTTTTATTCCATTAATATTTTGTGTTTCCACGATTGTTTTTTATTATTTCGAAAATTCGATTTGGCATACTTTTGTACAAGTTTTTACATATTAATTTGAAATATTAGCCTATTATCGTTTTACTGATGTCTTTAGTTCATGAACGCTGCTGTACTTTGTTCCTTCAGCACACACAACTCTGCTGAGTTCACCCCACATGTTTTCGATGATGTTAATGCCGAGTGACCTTGCTGGCCATTTCAAAACTGGTATCTGAGCCTCCGTAAACCAGTCATTTACTATCCCGGCTGTGTGTACCGCTGCAATATCCTTCTGGAAAATAAAGTTTGGGCCGCCAATTTGTGCACGGCTAGCATGAATTTATACCGGTTGCGTTAATACGGCCGGAAATAAACTTCAGATTCGTTCTTCCTTCATAGCCAATTGCACCCCAAACCATCAGGAACCGTCCACCTCATTGACGCCTCGATAGCACAAGAGGTTCTTTTCGAAGGTCATGAAAATAGTATTGCCAACCATCAGGGCTATCTATATTAAATATTTTTCGTCACTAAATAAACCGCGCTGCCACTTTTTCTTCCACGACATTATGTTCCTTCGCGAAACGCAATTTGGTCTCTTTATGATTTGGTAACAGTTGCGGTTTTCTTTGTAATTTTTTGATTTGTATATTATCTGACTCTCTTAACACGTTCCGCACATTACAAATCTTTGTATTAACACCAGCTTTCAACACAATTTGTTGCGCGATGCCAATAAAATTAGAGGCATTTCGTAAAATTGACGGTTTCTCTCTATCAGTAAGTGCCGACTGCCGCCGGCCGGCCTGTACTTTTAAGCGAACTGTATAATTGCGGATATTTTAAACAATTTCGCACTACCTTCTCACTCAAACTAATATTTTCTGCTATTAAACGGTTAATCATATTTTTTTTTAAACGTCAATTTGTCCTTTTTCAAACTCGTTCAACCTACTTTTTCTACCCACATTAAAAAAAATCGGAATAATATTTAACACAATAATATTTTAAGACACAAGAAGATATTTGCACGCCAGCAAGCTCGAATAGATACTGATACAGTGTTCAAAAGAATTTGAAAGTATACCTGCGGCTATCTTTTATTACCATACTAAATGAGGCTTCTCCATAAGTTTTCCATGACCCCGCAGAGAATAATGATTTCTATTTATAGCACGCATTGGTAAAGTGAAAAGAATTATTTTTGCAAAAGAAGAAGTTTAAAAGGATTTATTTGAAATGAAATAAATCGTAAATTAGCGGTGCGGCTATCATTTAGTACGGGACTGTAACTCACGTTGCCCCTAGCAGCGTGGGTTATACAATAACAATGGGTTATTTTACATTTTGTTTATTTGAAATCAGTCTAGTTATCGGGCTATTATATATCAAAATTGGATAATTGTATATTATTCAACGAGCATATAATGATTTCACCAAGATGCAGTTTACTGACACGAGCCGATAGGTGAGTGTCCTACATCATCTGAGTGAATAATAGCCATTATATGCGAGTAGAATACGATACTTTGTCCCCGACCGATAAATAATATTGTATTTTATAATCAAATTTTAAAATAATCCTAAAATAATTTCCGTCGACATTTTGACGTTTAGATTTAACTATAAGCGTATTTCCTTGAAAATTTTACAACAACAATTGCATAGGATAAACCCTCGCAAGAATAACATTAACCCAAAAAAATATTGGGTTAAATTAAACCCAATTCTAATTTTTGGTTATGATACCTGCCACCAGGTCATATTACATATTAAATTTATATTTTATTTCGAAAAGTTGGCTTTTGCCAATTAAATCAAATTGGCTATTTTCTTGGGAAACAAATAAACCCAAAATTGTTTGGATCCAATTTTGGTCAACAAAATACGCTAAATAATGAAACTGGCAAGAGACTACTAGATAGAATTTCAAAAATGAAATTTAAATTAAAAATTTACTTGGTAGTAGTGAATAATGAAAGAAGAGACTACTAGATAAATTTTAAAAAATAAATAACATTGATTAATGAATATCATTATATTTGAAGGAACAAAAGTATAATGAAATGAGTAAATTATAAGATAGTCGTGGATAAAACATATTTCCAATATAACTCATGAATGCCCCAACAATCATTGGAAATATTTAAGAAAACAATATGTTTTCCGTACTGATTTGCAAATTCAATTTGTTTATAGGCTCCTCTTTTATTACATTGGTTTGAAGTTCAATTTCCCCGTAGTCAAATGATTGAATTCTCCTATTTAGAACATTTAATATAAACTATTATTTCATCGTAAATGTAAATTTTAAGAAGCCTCATTAGTCCAATTTTTGTTACGTTATATGAAATGTAACCAATGAATAAACGACTTAGTTTGAAATCATTCAATAAAATATCTTCTTCGTGTTTTTTAACATTTCGTGATTTAACAACATTTTCTTCTTGTAATAAACTACAATATTTGTTATGAGAATCCGATGTTATGTATCCCAATATATATATATATATCTATATATATATATATATATATATATATATATATATATATATATATATATATATATATATATATATATATATATATATATATATATATATATATATATATATATATATATATATATATATATATAATTATATTTCGAAGGCGGATTAAAACATAAAAAAAATTATTTATTTTCACAATTTTATTTTTTCCGTCTTATTACATTGAGTTAGATCTTAAAACTAAACTTAAAAAATATAATTTCTAATAAAATGATTATTCTTATTTAAGTGTCTAATTCTTGCAACGATGCATTTTCAATATGTTATCTTGTTTAGACTTGTTGATTCTTGTTAATTCTACATTTTTGTTGTTCAACGACTTTACTTGATATGTTATATGCGCGGGAATGGAATGTTATAGAATATGACTAGTTAGCATATTTACTAGTTCATTGGAACATAACTCCTCCCGGGGGTAGAGAAAGGGCGTCCTCGTCCTTAGCTTTAATGCCCAGTTTTGCCAGTAAATCCGAATAATGCGAGTGGCTATTTTCGTTCGTTGGCGTTGAATTTAGCTTGTTTACATCCCTTATTTCCACTTTTGTGACTTGTTGACGCGTGTTGATACAGATGTAGATGACTAATATTATTATACCGATTGATGATACGGATATTCCTCCTGATAAGGACCATATCCAATATTGATGGTCTGTTTGTTTCGTGTATATTTTCGCTATTTGTTTTCTATTTTGCAGGTTTTGTTGTTCAATTAGATCGATATTGACAGTTTTAACCAGTTGTCGAGTAGCTTGAAGGTTATGTAGCGCTCCTTGTATTTCCTGTGTTTCGCTTCTTATTTGGAACGATTGGAATTTCTTATCTTTCAATATTATCGTGCAATTCCAAAATGTTATTAGGAAATTGCCTGTCAACGTGCGATTGTTTGGTCCACAATCCGATGACAATATCTCATCTTTTGCATTGTCTATTAGGATTTTATCTTCCGTGATGAAATGTATAGTCGTTTCTGTTTTTGCCGTCACGTTGCATAAACTTTTTGTCCCCATCACCAGAGGTTTGATGCAGTCGTCTTCGAATCCCTTGATTTCTGCGTGTTTCTGGACGAAGTTCTTATAATTTGTTGTTGTAAATAATTCCCGATTTGTTTTTATCAGGTGTTGAGGGTATTCCTTAATTACTGTGTCGTTGATTGTTAATGGTACGACCAGTACTGCTACCGATGTTTCATTTTCCAATTTTGGCACCTCTAATATGAACAGTAGTGTTTCTTCGTTTGCTGCTATTTTTGGTACTACATATTGCAATGCTTCTTCTGGTAGTGTAATCTTGACGCTTTGTGTGACCATTAGGTTTTTTACTATCATTAGTTCTTTTAATGACAGAATTTTATTGCTTGGCAATCCAACCTTCGTCCTGATGATAGCATCTTGGATATCTTCTAGTATAGCGTTGATTGTGTCGATATTGATGATCGTCGTAATCATTTCCATCTCTGTGATGATTATTTTGTTAACCATATTGGTATTTGTCATTGCTCTGTTTACGGTATCTGTTACCATATGTATCCTCTCGTTTATTTGCTTATTTTTTCGGAATTGTTCATTATTGTTCTCTATTAAGTCGTTTGCTGTTGTTGTCAGAATTCTTAAGTCTGTCGCATCTGGACTTCCAGCAAGCCATTTCCATGCTGTGCCTAAGGCGTCCCAACGTTTTTGTCTATTTCGTTTTAATGGTTTTATTTGTTGCAAGTTATTATCTAATTTTTTACATTTTTCTTTTATAATGTTATATAATTCTAATTTATCATCCTTAATATCTAATTTGTTAGAAATGAATTTATTGATTGATTCTACTGTTAACTGTAAACTAGTTAGATTGATCGGGTGTATAATTTTTACATTTCCCACTTGTATTTTACATTCGTTTGTTTTTATTAATAATAAAGGGTCTTCATTTAAGTTTCTAATTTCTAATTTTTGAGCATTGTTATATTGAAAAACCAAAATTAATATTACTAACATTGATATTAAATACATTTTCTTACACATTTTTTTTCAATTAAATTTTTATATACCAATAATAAATTTATAATTTCCAATGAATAGATTAAAAATAGGAATTTCCTGAAATGGTAAAAATTAATTTTTAATTATTTTATTTTATTCTTTTTATTTTGTTTTTATTTCTCTTTATATTTCTATTTGTTTGAAATGTTTTGGACGTTACTTTTTGGATTTGAGTTTCGATTGCTCTTGGTTGAGCTTTCGTCCTTATATTCGGTTTTATAAATACTATCTGATTTTCTACTAATTTAGGTGGTTCTTCCTTTATTTCGTTTTGTTTTTCCATTTTTCTAACTGTTTTATTTAAATTATTGTTGACCATTTGGAAAATATTGTTAGCTTGTGCTTGAATTTCGATCGGGTTTATGAAGTTATTTTGGTTAAATATTACTTCATTTGGAGTAAACTTAGTTGCGGAATGAACGGAATTATTGTATAGGGCAACTGACAATTCTATGGCAGCTGAAGTATCTGTGTTCGTTAATTTATGTTTGTTTGTATTAAATATTTCGATCACTGTTGCATGTGTCTTTTCTATTTGTCCATTAGACTCCGAGGAAGATGCATATTCAATTTTGATATTTAGGTTATTTAGGTATTGTTTGAATTGCCCTGATTGAAAGGTTGTTTCGTGATCGGAAATAATGCAATTTGGTATTCCAAAAAGCGTGAAATATTTATTCAGAGCATTAGTTACATCTGTTACGTTTTTGGTATTAATTGGAACCATTTGTAGATGCTTAGAAAAGGAATCAATTATTGATAGGAAACTAATTTTATTAATACTGAAAATGTCAATATGAATCCGCTCTAATGGTTTTTCAGTAACCGGTCGTGGTGAGATTTTTATATTATATGGTTTGCGATCATATTTATGAATATTGCAGATGGTACATGCATTGATGTGATTTTTGATTTTGTTGCCCATTTTTGGGAAGAAATATGATCGTCTTAATTGGTTCTCGACTTCTTTGATGCCCCTGTGTGCTCTTTCATGTTCTTTAACTATTATGGCATCTTGCCGATTCTCATTTTTAACGTCTTCAACCATTTTTGTAACAAAAACAAAATGGCTTTTCTGTGAAAAGTTTTGTCTAAAAGACACTTGGATTTTATGGTATAAACTTTCTGGGGATAGAATTGCAGATTGTTTACCATTGTGATACGTTTTCATGAAGTTGGTTATATCCTCTTGTTCAAAGGATTTACGTGCGATAATGATTCTTTTAAAATTTGGAAAAATATTTTCTGAAATGATTGTATCGATATTCTCTGAAAGCCTGAAAATAAGTTGGTTTCTGTAATAATTGATAGGTCTATCCGCGAAGTGGATGAAATAATCATCTGAGGTGCTTGCCGAATGAATTGTTTCTAATTCATCCGAAGTATTTCCTTGAGTTCTCTGAGATTCACGTGAAGTGTTATTCTCAACCTCATTTGAATTTAGTTCTCTCATTTCATCTGTAGTTGGCATTCTGCTTAGAGCATCCGCCACAACGTTTGCTTTCCCTTCTTTGTATTTTACTTCGTAGTCATAGTTCTCTAACTCGAGCCTCCATCTTAGAATTTTAGAGTTTTTTTCTGATGACTTAATAAAAGTTAAAGGTTTATGGTCTGTTACCAATGTAAATTTGCCTCCGTACAGGTATGGCTGATATTTCTTTACGGCCCATATTATCGCTAAAGCCTCTTTTTCGTTGGTTGCGTATCTCATTTCCGTAGAATTTAATGTTCGTGAAGCGAACGCTATAGGTTTTTCAACTTTGTTTTGAATCTGTGAGAGGACTGCGCCCACTGCATAATCCGAAGCATCCGTTGTTAGGATGAAGGGTTGTGTGAAATCGGGATACGTCAGTATTTGATCGGTTGCTATGGTGTTTTTAAGCGTTTCGAATGATTTAACATAATCGGGGTCTGCCATGTTTAATGGTATGTCTTTCTTCAAATACTTTGTCATGTTTCTTGCAATTTTGGAATAGTCCTTTATAAATCTTCTGTAATAACCAGAAAGTCCCAAAAATTGTTTAATTTCTTTTTGGTTTCTGGGTAGTGGCCAGTCTAATATTTTCTGTACTTTCTCCCTGTTTGGTTTTACACCATCCTGGGTTATTATGTGTCCTAAAAATTCAGTCTCTCGTTTCAGAAATTCGCACTTGTCGAGTTGAATCTTAAGGTTGAATTCTGAGAGTCTTTTTAGAATAATGTTTAGATTATTTAAATGAGTCTTCAAATTTTCCCCTACAACGACGATGTCGTCAAGGTATACATGACATATTTTGCCTACTAGTCCCTGTAGGACATTGTTCATGGCGCGCTGGAATGTCGCCGGACCATTCTTTAAACCAAATGGCATCCTACAGAACTCAAAGTGTCCTTTGTCTGACGAAAAGGCTGTTTTGGCTTGCGACTTTTCGTCCATTAGAATCTGGTGGAAGCCAGACTTTAGATCTATAGTTGAAAAATAAGTGGATTTTCCTAAACTATCTAATATTTCCTCAATTTGAGGAATTGGGAATTTGTCATCGATCGTTTTTTCATTTAATTTTCTATAATCTATGACAACTCTTATTTTTCTTTTCCCGGAGGCATCCATTTTCTTGGGGACCACCCAAATTGGTGCCGAGTAAGGGCTTTTGGAATGACGGATAATGCCGTTATTCAGCATTTCTTGAATTTGTTCTTCCACATCCGCTTTAAAATGATGTGGGTATCTGTACGTTTTTGTATATACGGGTGCTTCATCGCATGTAAAAATTGTGTGTTTAATTCCTGTTGTTGCTGATAGTTTTTCATTTGGTTTCAACAGTACTGCTTGGTTATTGTAAATAGTGTTGAGGAGAGCTTTTCTTTCATTATCACTGAGATGTTCTATCCTAATTATCTTCCTAATATCTTCCTCTTTGATTGGATCATTACCAAAAATAGGTATAGGTTTTATCGTCTCGAAGTTGTTAATTTTCAACTTGAGTTTCGGTAATGCTTTTGGTGGTATGGGCTCACTTGTTAAAATTCTAACTGTTGTTTTGAGGTTAGTGGCCTTGTAAAGACCAGGTTGGATGGTAATTTTATTATTTACTCTACCATACTCTGGTACAACCCATTCGCCGTTCTCTGAGGTTTCGAACGTGACTGTATGGTGATAAAAATTTTCTGCTGGATAATAACGGTAAAATTTAAATTTTTGATCGTTTAGGGAAATGGTGTTTGATCCATAATCAATGTTGGCATTCATTTTAGCCATTGATTCTGATCCTAGAATACCGTCAAAAAATCTATGAAAATCTAATTCATAGTACGTTTGAGGGGGTAAACTTTTACTTATTAAATTAATTTTTCCTTTTTTATTTAATTTATGAATTCCAAGAATGTTTCTCACCGAAGTGTTTTGTAATTCTAGGAGCTGATTGGGTATAATATTGGGCTTAATAATGTTTTTGTTAGCGCCCGTATCTAACAATAGAGTAATTTTTTGGTTAGTTTGTTTATTGTGGCATTTGAGATACGGTAGGAAGTTTAATCTTCCGTATCCGATTCTGGATCCGCTTGAAAATTTACTTCGAGTTCCGTTGATGGTTCCTCTAAATTTAAATTTTCAATTCCATGTTCCTCATTGTTTGAACTAACTTCGTGATTGTACACCATTTTCTTGTTGAATGTGTTTCTAGATCTCATAGAAACATCTACATCCATGGGAATAGCCTGTTCTCTAACTGAACCTGGTTTTTTGAAATTTTGGTTGTTTGAGTTCCAGTCTTTTTGTTTTTGAAAATTATGGTTATTAGAGTTCCATTCTTTAGGCTTTTGGAAATTTTGGTTAGTTTTATTTTGAATGGACGGACCTTGATTATTCTTGTGAGAATTATTTGAAATTATCTCGTTTGAGTTGAACTTACAGAGGAAAGCGTATGCTTCCTCAATGTTCTTGGGTTTTGCCGCTTGGGCATAACCGAAATATGGCTTTCTTAAGCCGGAAATGAATGCTGCAAGTGCATCCTCTTCAATAAAAGTGCAAATCGCTTGCCATGAGGTATTATACACTTCTTTTTGTTTCGCAAGCGTTTTAATATTTTGGACGATCTCCTTCGTCCGATTATAGAAACTGTGAATTGTCATAGTTTCGTTTTGCTTATTTGCCCATAGCTGGGACTTATAATACGCGAGTTCCTGCTTATCGCCTAAGGCTTCGAGCAGTATTTCTTTTATTTCCTGGAATGAACCAGGGTCTCCTGCAAGGCATAATATATCCTTTGCCTTACCTTCTATTTTGTTCCTCACAGCTTGTACATAAACTTGAAATTGTGCCTGAGGGACTATTTGAGCAAATAAATTCAGTGTTTCCTCGGCTGTTTTCAACCACGAGGTCACCTGTTTTTTATTACCGTCGAAAGAAGGAATCGACTTGATAGGGTCAGGAATTCGGAATATATCGAAAACTGTTCGATTCTCTCCCGTTTCTTCCTTGGGATTAGGGGCTGGTGGTGCCTCAACCTTTAGGCTGAGGTACTGCAGTACCTGATCCTGTTCAGTATTCTTCTGAATCAGGTTAGCTAACTGGTTTGTTATCGCTGCCAGTTGCTCATTTAACTTTTGTGATTGTTCCTCGTTCATCTCTTCACGAGTTTCTTTTTCTATTAACTTTATACCTCGATTAGCTATAAAGTATTCAAGATTTTTCTTTTCTCTCGTGCAGTTTTTCTTGTTACGAAAAATTTTGTCTACCTTGACCTAGCACTGGGAGATTGAAATATTCGTCTTTTCGCGTCTATCTTATAGTGCGCGACGGTTGACGTTTCCCACAAAATTCTATCACTTTCCTACACCTATCTTGTAGTATGCACTTGTTGTGATTAAATTTCTAATTTATCGTGTCTATCTAGTAGTGCACGATTTTGGCAAAAACAAAATTTATTATAAAATAAAATTAAACTCTTACCTTGTTTTGCTGTCGTGGATGGTTTCGGTCCCAAAGTGTAGCAGTGGTGTGTGTTTATTGGCGGAATCACAACTCCTCTCGGCGGTGTTTTCACCTTCAGCCTAGGATGTCACTTTTTTCTTATTTTTAAAATTGTCACAAATTTTAAATGTCACAAAAAAAAAAGTTGAAATAATTATTCGAATTATTTCCACGGATTCACTCTTATAAACAGTTTTTATTCGCTGTTTTTATGCACTTAACACAATACACTTGAACTTTCACTTTGCCGTACGGCTGCGCCAATTATATTTCGAAGGCGGATTAAAACATAAAAAAAATTATTTATTTTCACAATTTTATTTTTTCCGTCTTATTACATTGAGTTAGATCTTAAAACTAAACTTAAAAAATATAATTTCTAATAAAATGATTATTCTTATTTAAGTGTCTAATTCTTGCAACGATGCATTTTCAATATGTTATCTTGTTTAGACTTGTTGATTCTTGTTAATTCTACATTTTTGTTGTTCAACGACTTTACTTGATATGTTATATGCGCGGGAATGGAATGTTATAGAATATGACTAGTTAGCATATTTACTAGTTCATTGGAACATAACTATATATATATATATATATATATATATATATATATATATATATATATGAGCTTATCCATTACTTTTTTAAAAAACCGGGCGCATGCATTTCATAACATTCACCGATTTTGCTGTAATTTTTTTCAGGAATAGTAGTCGATGAAAAATGTTGTTTCCCAAAATGTTACCCCTTCATTGCCCCCCCCCCCTTTTCGAGTTATGTTTTTTAAAGCTAAGAAATTTAGTGATTTTAGGCTCTTTTCGATAGGTAACCGTTCTACTTAGGTTGCTTTGTTTTGAATGTTACGGACCTCATTCTCTTCGTATTTGATTGAACTTTTATTTAAAAACAGTTTCAGAGCTAATTATTTAATATTGGCCAAATGCGACACAAAAAAGTGTAATTATTTTTTCTTAAAAAACAGCATGTTTTAAGGTGCTCAAATTGAAATAAAAACTTATGCTACAAATCGTGTGGTTATTGAGTTAATTTAGATTACATAGATGGTAGTGATGACAGTAAAAATTTGGTAAAATCGTACCAAAAATTACCACCTGGGGAAATTTCAAGTTCAAAAATTGTAGAAAAGCAAAACAAATTCACTAAATATTAAGATCGTGTGATAATTTTGTGATTAAACAATTTTTTTGTTGAAATTTTCTGTGTACATCTTAGACATCTGACCTACAATAGTAGAACTAAAGAAAAATTTAGCAAGTATTATTTTAATTCATCAGAGCCAACTTTGATGTATTTTTCAAAATGAAAGTTCGAAAAATATATTTTCAAAATAATTTAATTTTTATATTTCTGCAATTAATATTTACTTAATACCAATGTAGCCTTCTCGTATATTGTTGTTAAAGATATGTAGAAAATATTTATTTAAACAGTTTACAATATTTTTGCATTTTTCATTGAAAAACTTGAAGCTAAAATATCATTTTTACTATGGAAAAGTTATACCACTAAAAACTTCTGAAAAATACGTCATGATGATTATGGATGGCTCCATACTAGAAGGCTCTGCTTATATATCTAGGTGCTTTGATATTATACAGTAGGCAAACATAATATTTCCCACTTCTTAATATATTATGATATAGAAGTTTACACTCGCCAAATCGATAGTATAACACAACTACGAGTATGTACGACATTGTCTAGTTTTAATGTCCATTTAAATTAAAACTCATTTTGTCTAAAGTTTGAACATTCTTATTCCAAGTTTGTCGATAAAAAGAAGAAGTTTCCGGAATATAGATAAGACGAAACCAAAAAAAATATTACATGAACAAGATAAAAACTAACAATACTTACAACAAAAATCCAATATACTTATGCTTTTATAACATTTTAATCTTTCCAAAAATATTGTAATGAACTATTTGAAAATTGAGAGATGTCTTTTATTAATGAATACTTAGATATTCATACGATTGAACTATTTGAAAATTGAGAGATGTCTTTTATTAATGAATACTTAGATATTCATACGATTTTTTCTAGAGGGCAAATAGGATACTTTAAAATTAAAAGCCGTTTTAAATTAAAAGCCGTAATTTGAAAAATGAGCTTTTATAAGGGAATTATAAATAAAGAAGAAATTGGACTTTTCATATAAAACATATGGATAATATCTTTTAAAAACGTTTCAAGTACCTAATTCGCATCCATCAGATTATCATAAACAATTGAACAACATACAATAGTTTGAATGCTAAACAACTTCATGGTGATTTTTTGTGTTAAGAAATGTATTCATTTTATGTAATTTTAAACTACGGCTAACCCGCTAATTTTTTTTTGTGAAAATCGAGTGAAAAATAAAAACATAAAAACAAGGCAAATTCGTATATTTTAGGTTTAATCTTGTGCCGTTTGAGTTTCTGTGGTTATTTTTATAAAAATTAAGTTATTTTTAGACATTTTAAGATAGTTTCTTATAAGCTGCTGTTTGTTTTCCGCAACACTCAAAACAATCTGACATATTTTAGCTGTCAAATTATCGATCTATAGCTGTGGCAATAACCAAAAACCATACAGCTCGACTTATTATACTAACAATATATTGAGTGGAACACTTTTGTTTTGCCGGTCGTTAAAAAAACATGTTTTGTTCCATGCACATAAGGAACATTTATTTTTCGGATACACACTACCTAACCGAACACTAAAAATCCGTTCTAGCAGAAACTGTCAAACTTACGCTGTTGACAAAAAACACAGCAATTGCATCTGCAAGTTGTTCCACTACATTAACGAAGCTGTGGTAGAAATTGTCACCTGAGTAACATACCATAAGTAAACAGCTGTCAACTAAAGGGTGTGCCCAGAAGAGTTTCACCATGTGACTAGTAAATAAAAAATTATTGCCTTGGAATTATTTTGATTTCTTTATTGAATCATGCTCATTGGTCGTGTAAAAGATAATATTGGCCAAATGTTTGTTACGACCGCCCGTCGTAAACATTCGCCCAATTGTTTACGCATTTTTTTATTTTTTTTATTTTACTCTCAATCAATTATTGTGCCTTTACTGTATCTTCTCTTATGTACAAATTATCTTTATTTTCTTGCATTTGGCATTTTGTCCATATTGTTGTTTACATATTTTATACTTTTTGTTAACTTGACATAAGCGAAAAATGTGTATAAGCAAAATAAAATTATCGAATCACGTATTTTTATTGTATGTATGTTTCATGCAATGAGGTATGTACAAAACCTGCTAAAATCCTCTCGGTTTTGCCTCAGTCTAAAACGGTGCATACTCGAGTGTATTAGACATTTAAATAATTAATTTTTTGAGGTAAATAAATACATTTTACTTAATTTACAACAATAATTAGTTGACAACTAGTTTCTAAGCTGTGTTATTATAAAAAGGTGACTCTAAAATGGGCAGAGTAAAAGCTTTATCAGAAAGAGAAATTGGGTAAATTTTGGGCTACAATAACTTTGGAAAATCCAACCGCGAAATCGCAAGACTTTTTTTACGAAGTCCAAAATTAATTAATAACTATTTGAAGAGCCCCAAAACGTATGGGGCGAAAAGAAGTACTGGAAGGCCTAAGGTTTTAAGCAAAAAAGGAAAGATTACTTATTCGCAATAGGGCTTACCCTTTCCCGGACCTTTTACATTCCCGGGAAACGGGACTGTGATTTTCTGATTCTCGGGAATTCCCGGGATTCGGGACAAGACAAGTTTTTAATCTAATACCTCATTATGCATATTAAAACAATTTTAAATTTTAGATCGAGAAATGGAAAAAATGAAATCATTCAACCGGGGTATTCCGTGCTCCCATCAGGGAAGTCATCATTCATTTTCGGTGGATGACGGCTTGATAGAGGATCATTTTTTAAGTTGGTTATTTTTCTATTTCTGGCTTAAATGTAGCACCTTACTTTCCCTTGATTTTGGGAACGCTCACAGTGCATTAGTTTGGTTTATTTCTGTACAGCTCTTGTTTTGACTGAATTCTATTTCTTTGTATGCTTCCAAAAGAACTACCACATAAACCCTCTGCAACATTGTTTCCCAAAATATCATCATGTATAACTTTCTGTCCCAATTCTGGAGCTTGGAGAAATTTTATTAACGAGACAATATTTTTATTTCTTCTAATCAATAACCTTTGTTTTAGAAGTTTTAACGACTGTGGTCGGTAGCAGTCGTCTATTCTTTTAAATTTCTAAAAAATAATGTCGAAGTCGATTCAGCTTTCGGTATGCCAATCTCTTGATTTTATAACGCATCTGAAGGTATATTCAACGATTTAAGAACATTTTTTAACTGGACCGCATTCCTCAATATCCGTTCATAACACATTCCGCAAGTTTCCGAAGTACTATTCTCACTATGGAACTGTTCCAGTGAACTCTCTGAAGTATTGCAGCGGATGTGGGTATCTAACATAATATTCATTTCTTTACACTCTAACTCTATAACGTGTTTTTATTTTGTATAACATAGGTTGTATCCTTCACCGACGACTTTCTGAATAATTTCATGAAATTAAACATGTTAAACGATATAGGGGAGAATTGAAATTGGATTTTGTATTCCCGGGATGAATACCTTCCCGGGAAACGGGACTACTTTTAATTTCTTAAATTTCCGGAAATTCCACCCCGGGAAATCCCGGGACGCAAGTCCTATGCGGAAGGCTAGTAATACATATAAATCAGCTACATAGCTTGCGACTGAAGTTGGAATCAATCCTATTCTTATACGAACTGTGCAAAGAACCTTGAAGCGTTACCAAAATCTTGTACGGAAGAAAATCCAAAGAAAACCACCACTTACTAAAGAGCACATAAGCCTTGTGCTTGAATTTTGCCGAAGAACATATGTCCTGGACAACCGAGTGGCATTTCGATGTATTCAGCAATGAAGAAAAGCTCAATTTGGACGGTCCGGATGGGTTTGATTTTTATTGGTATGATTTGAGAAAGGAAGAAAAAGTTTTATCCAGTCACCAAATGGGTGGGGGAGGATCAATAATGGTGTGGGCGGCTATTGGCTGGCGAAAAAAAGTGATATGGTTTCTTGCGATGGAAGGATGAATGCCGACAGTTACATCACGTTGCTGGAAAACCACATTAAACGATATGGTCACGTTATTGGTGGGAATAAATGGATAGTCCAACAGGATAATAAATTTATTTAAACAAAGGATGTTTCCCGGGATCTCGGGAATTTCAGGATTATACTCCCGACTCCCGGGATTATAAAAACAGTCGGGAAAGCAACCCTCTAACCACAGGGTAGTGTATTAGGGTCAGTTGTAAACCTTCTATACACCTATGATTTTCCGGCATTAGAAAACAACACAATGGCAACTTTTGCAAATGACACAGCGATCTTAGCAGGAGAAAGCTACGACAAAGCAATACAGAACCTATAATCAGCTATTGTTCAAATACATAAATGGACAAACTATGGCAAATAAAACTAAATGAAATCAAATTAGATCACATCAACTTTTACAAACAGATAATTCGAACATACTCCGATTACCATAAATTGAGAAATAATACTGTCTGCAAAGACAGCTAGGTATATTGGCATGACCCTCGATGCTAAACTACAATGGAAAGCGCACGTCAAAAAGGAAAGTGATGAACTAAGACTTAAATACAGAAAGATTTATTGACTGATTGGAGGAAACTCTTCTCTATCGACATGTAGTACAACAAGCTTCTACTTTTTAAACAACTATTGAAACCGATTTAGACTTATGATAATCAGCTTTGGGATTGTAACAAACAGAGCAACGTAAATATCATCCAAATATTTCAGAATGGTGTATGAAGGAACATCGTTGATGCACCTGGGTATGTCAGTATTATAAAAGACTGTAGCACCAAAAAAACTGAACCATAAACGATAAAGAATACCTTTCTGATATTTTAATTTTATATTTACCACAAATTGTAAAAGTAGACATAACACTTGTGAAGGTATCGATATTATTTGTATGGAGATTTTGATTTTTTTCTTATTATTTATATGCCAGCTTATTTTAAGCTGCAATTTCCACCTTATGTTTCTTTATTCATATATGTATAGGTGGCTCTAATAGTACTCTACAATGCAATCAGGAAAATTGTGGTCAAATTTGACACAACTTATAGCAGTTAATTTATCTGGGCATGTGATTAGCGTAAAACAACACAACATAACAATACTTCAGGTAGTACAACTTGCCATCAAATAACTGAACTAGTTTAAATTTAAAAGCAGTGACTGCGTCGTTATTATCAGACCAACAAAAAGAAAAACTTCTTCGTGCTTAAGAACTCTTGCATATTCATTCTGAATCTTTTGATAAGCCTATGTAACGACATATGAGTTGATCCCGTCGTTCCAATCACCCAAACGAGGTAAATACAGACATTTCCTCGAATACTTAGTAATTGGAAAATTTCTGTAGGTATTGACATAATTGAATCCCCCCCAATCGAGAATTGAGAAAAAAAAAATTGATAAACAAAAGAAAAAAAAATCAATAAATAGGCCGTAATGCGATGACTCGGGAGATTTTTTTTTGATATTTTGGAAAGAATAATACCGGGTGGTAGATTTAATTGTACGAGTGATTGTTAAATGGATAAAGAATCCCTGTAATATTTTTTTTTTATTAACGCGTGGGGATCGCGTATTTTCAAAATTTTAAAATCAATACGTGCCCATCTAGTTTTGTGTTTATTTTTTTATTATCGAAGTTTTTTTATTAATTCGGAGGCAAGATAATATTTGCCAATTTAAATAAAAAAAAAAAAAGATAACAATTTGAATAGTGATCTCATGGTTTATTAATCATCAATATATTTATTGGATTAAAACAATAATACTGTGAATTCTCGTTATTCCTATACAAAAAAAAAAAAACTGTTAAAAAAAATGTGCGCGAAATACTAGAACATGCTCGAATTTCTAATTAACGGGTGAATTGTTTAAACAAAAAAAAAGATAAAACGGAAAATCAAAAAAGGAGCTTGGACGATAAACCGTGAAACCCAATTAAAACAAATAAAGTTCTTAAAAATTAAAAACAAAAATAATATCACGGAATTAAATATCCCAGTGTAGTGTTATTATATCTCAGAACTGTAAAAATTGCGTAAATTTGTAAATATGTAGCAATTAGGTGTATAAAAGTATAACCAAAAATAATTGAATAAATATAAATTAAACAATAAGCGTGCTACAAACAATATTTGATGAATTAAAAAGTTGATTAAATATTTCAATCAGCTAAAGAACTTCTACGGTTTATATAACAGTGTAGTAAAAAAATATTCGTACAAAATAAAAAAGTACACAATTATCGGGTTACCATCAGTATAAGCCATTTAGTGCTATTAATTCATATGATCAACTATAAAGTTGAACGGGATCGAAGCCGCCATCACAGATGAGTTTTTTTTGTTTAATTTTTATTCATTATTATTAATTTTTTTTTGTCATTATTATAATTATTATTAGTTAAGTTTTGTTATTTAAATTCAACATTTTTTTTATTTTTGTGTTTTTTTTTTACTATTCACTATATACAAACTTTAAAACTTAACTATTTAAAATATTAAACAAATTACAACTATAATATCATAGTTGATAACTTATTATTAAAAAAAAAAAATATAGAAAACATATTTAATGAATACTACTAGGCTAAGAGTCCGGACTAGATTATAAGTTATTTGGCATTATTAGTTTTCACTATACATACATAATTAAGAAGTATATCAGTTAATTTTTTTATTGTTACTTGATAATTATAGAAATATAAATCTGAGTGTTCTTTATTAAAAATAATGGCTTAAGAAAAGATCATTTTGCGAGGGTGATGATTAGAGGTGATTTTTCAGTAATTTTTATTCGTTTGCATTCCTTTCCCAAACAGCGGTTATTCAAGATCAGCGTATGATTCTGGAATCCCCACGACCATAGAAACCGCTCAGAGACCGCTACGCTTATATTCTGCAAGCGAAGGTCGAATCATCGACTTTCGTTACACCTAATATGACCGTAGAACAGTAAATTCTGTTGTAGATAACTGTTTGAAAATGTTAATTATTACTGCATGCTAATATCAGTTATTTACCAAATAAAAATGTTTTGAAAAATCTCGTATGTTAAAAGAAACTCGTGCCTAGATAAATACACCAGCAGCCGGATTCTCAAAAAATAAGATAATGGGTAAACGTGTAGACTCGTAAAAAGCAATGCTTTCTTATAGTTTGCAATTTTTCGATGAATTGAGAATTTATTAAAGTAGGGATCGCTTTTTGCAAGTTAACATTTTTACCCATTATCTTATTTTTTAGAGAATCAGGGTGGAGGGGCATTCTTTTCGTCACATTGGTCAAAATACTCATACAAAAATTTGAAGAAAGTTACTCCGTTAATTATTAGAAAAAATCTATTCTATTTGGTTTAATTCTAACGTTGGTACTACGTAATTTTTTTTGTTGTTGTTTCGTGTACAATATTTTGGCATACAGAAAACAAAATAATTCAAATTGATTTGAATTTATCAATGCATCCTAAAATTAAAACAAGTATTTGTGTTCTGTTACTTTATGTGTGTTCTTTTGGAATATCGCTGTTCCCAAATAAGCGGTGTACGAAAAGAATACGCCTACTCGAATTCGAACTCGAACTCCCGCCTTTGGAGAGATAATCCAGACTTATTCTCAGAAAATGACGTTGTTTTGCCATACATCCTCCATTGCGACTATTTTAAAACTGGCAATTCTTTAGGTAGTCAAGCAGCATCCCATTCTATAGCAGAATTTTATAAACACTTTCCCTTCCTACGTTTTAATGTTTTAAAATTACATACCATTTTTGTAGGGGAAAGAATTTAAAGCAGTCTGGAGCAAGCAACTATCTCACATATTTAATTGATATTTTCAAAGTTATCTAAAAAGAAGGAATTGATATAAAATTACTAACCGAAACAATAAATTTTAAGTTTGCTTGTTATTGGTGAAAACTTGGCCGTAAATTATATATATATATATATATATATATATTATATATATGTATATATATATATATATATAATATATATATATATATATATATATATATATATATATATATATGTTAGGGTGGTCCTTATTTATATGGAGTAAAACAAAAGGTAGAATTTCTGGTGTGACACCCATTGGTTTTGTTCCTTTATACACCCATCTTGAATATTCAAAATTTCAAGCCAATCAGACTACTCTAACACGTGCCGCATCGAGGTTAAAATTTAAGTAATTTTTGTATTACCAATTTATTCAAAATAAACTATGTAATTCAATTTAAATTAAATAAAAACATTTCAAATATTTTAATAATGAAATTTCTTAATTTATTTTGTTTATAACACATAATAATTATTTTATGTACGTACTGTATCGTACTTTTCTAATATTGTATTAATTGTACGATGACTTCAAATTTTCGTTGCTATAATATAAGAAAAATATGTTTTCGATGGAGTACCGATACAATATATTGCACAATTTTTGTGTAGTGCACAATTTGTGTGTACTGCACAAATTTTGTGTAGAAAATATTTTAAATATTACAAATATGCGAAATAGAGGACCAAATAAAATATGCATTAGTTTCATCCTAGTTTTCTTGGACGCATAACATTTCTTCATTTTGAACATTTTAAGCTTAATGCGGCACGTGTTAACATTGTCCTAGAGCTTAGAAATGTTGGCTTTTAAAGTTTTTCATACAGAGGAACAAATTTATGGGGTGTCTCGAGATAAAACGCAGGGTTGGTAAATAAGGACCACCCTAATATATATATATATATATATATATATATATATATATATATATATATATATATATATATATATGAGCTTATCCATTACTTTTTTAAAAAACCGGGCGCATGCATTTCATAACATTCACCGATTTTGCTGTAATTTTTTTCAGAAATAGTAGTCGATGAAAAATGTTGTTTCCCAAAATGTTACCCCTTCGTGGCCCCCCCTTTTCGAGTTATGATTTTTTAAAGTTAAGAAATTTATTGATTTTAGGCTCTTTTCGATAGGTAACCGTTCTAGTTAGGTTGCTTTGTTTTCAATGATATGGGCCTCATTCTCTTCGTATTTTATTGATCTTTTATTTAAAAGCAGTTTCAGAGCTAAATATTTAAGATAAAAGGTAATAAAATAAAATATATAAAAAGCATATAAAAAGTGTAATTATTTTTTCTTAAAAAACAGCATGTTTTAAGGTGGTCGCCAAATTTATGAATTTCAACTAAAATCCTTCTACATAGGCTCATTTTTTCATCTTTTTATGATCTTTCCAAATTTTTTAGCCACATTTAATTTAGTCAAAAACTTCTAAAGTTACATGGCGTCAGAATACATCCAATTTTTCGGAAAACGTCATATTCACACCTCTGTAACTTTTGTCGTTTTATTCCAAAAGCCACCAACTTTTGGAAGAAAATTCTGTACTTGCTCCTCACTACATCCTATGAAATACTTTCTTGGATATTTAGATCCTAACTGCGGTATAATTTTTTCTAAAATTCCAATTCTGTTAGACCTATCTAGACTTAAAGGCAAACTCTTAATGAATAAAGTGGTATATATGTACTTGTTTTTTTTTTTTAAAGCGGTTACCTGAAGTCGAGATATTTGTGAAATACTGAAAAAATCGTACGTTACTACTCCTGATTTTCTTTTTTTTTAACGGGTTATAAGGTGTTTTAGAAAAAAATATACCGCAGTTAGGATCTAAATATCCAAAAAAGTATTTCATAGAATGTAGTGAGGAGCAAGTAAAGAATTTTCTTCAAAAAGTTGGTGGCTTTTGGAGTAAAACGACAAAAGTTACAGAGGTGTGAATATGACGTTTTCCGAAAAATTGGATGTATTCTGACGCCATGTAACTTTAGAAGTTTTTGACTAAATTAAATGTGGCTAAAAAATTTGGAAAGATCATAAAAAGATGAAAAAATGAGCCTATGTAGAAGGATTTTAGTTGAAATTCATAAATTTGGCGACCACCTTAAAACATGCTGTTTTTTAAGAAAAAATAATTACACTTTTTATATGCTTTTTATATATTTTATTTTATTACCTTTTATCTTAAATATTTAGCTCTGAAACTGCTTTTAAATAAAAGATCAATAAAATACGAAGAGAATGAGGCCCATATCATTGAAAACAAAGCAACCTAACTAGAACGGTTACCTATCGAAAAGAGCCTAAAATCAATAAATTTCTTAACTTTAAAAAATCATAACTCGAAAAGGGGGGGCCACGAAGGGGTAACATTTTGGGAAACAACATTTTTCATCGACTACTATTTCTGAAAAAAATTACAGCAAAATCGGTGAATGTTATGAAATGCATGCGCCCGGTTTTTTAAAAAAGTAATGGATAAGCTCATATATATATATATATATATATATATATATATATATATATATATATATATATATATATATATATATATTAGGGTGGTCCTTATTTACCAACCCTGCGTTTTATCTCGAGACACCCCATAAATTTGTTCCTCTGTATGAAAAACTTTAAAAGCCAACATTTCTAAGCTCTAGGACAATGTTAACACGTGCCGCATTAAGCTTAAAATGTTCAAAATGAAGAAATGTTATGCGTCCAAGAAAACTAGGATGAAACTAATGCATATTTTATTTGGTCCTCTATTTCGCATATTTGTAATATTTAAAATATTTTCTACACAAAATTTGTGCAGTACACACAAATTGTGCACTACACAAAAATTGTGCAAACAATATATCGGTACTCCATCGAAAACATATTTTTCTTATATTATAGCAACGAAAATTTGAAGTCATCGTACAATTAATACAATATTAGAAAAGTACGATACAGTACGTACATAAAATAATTATTATGTGTTATAAACAAAATAAATTAAGAAATTTCATTATTAAAATATTTGAAATGTTTTTATTTAATTTAAATTGAATTACATAGTTTATTTTGAATAAATTGGTAATACAAAAATTACTTAAATTTTAACCTCGATGCGGCACGTGTTAGAGTAGTCTGATTGGCTTGAAATTTTGAATATTCAAGATGGGTGTATAAAGGAACAAAACCAATGGGTGTCACACCAGAAATTCTACCTTTTGTTTTACTCCATATAAATAAGGACCACCCTAACATATATATATATATATATATATATATATATATATATATATATATATATATATATATATATATATATATACATATATATATATATATATATATATATATATATATATATATATAATTTACGGCCAAGTTTTCACCAATAACAAGCAAACTTAAAATTTATTGTTTCGGTTAGTAATTTTATATCAATTCCTTCTTTTTAGATAACTTTGAAAATATCAATTAAATATGTGAGATAGTTGTTTGCTCCAGACTGCTTTAAATTCTTTCCCCTACAAAAATGGTATGTAATTTTAAAACATTAAAACGTAGGAAGGGAAAGTGTTTATAAAATTCTGCTATAGAATGGGATGCTGCTTGACTACCTAAAGAATTGCCAGTTTTAAAATAGTCGTAATGGAGGATGTATGGCAAAACAACGTCATTTTCTGAGAATAAGTCTGGATTATCTCTCCAAAGGCGGGAGTTCGAGTTCGAATTCGAGTAGGCGTATTCTTTTCGTACACCGCTTATTTGGGAACAGCGATATTCCAAAAGAACACACATAAAGTAACAGAACACAAATACTTGTTTTAATTTTAGGATGCATTGATAAATTCAAATCAATTTGAATTATTTTGTTTTCTGTATGCCAAAATATTGTACACGAAACAACAACAAAAAAAATTACGTAGTACCAACGTTAGAATTAAACCAAATAGAATAGATTTTTTCTAATAATTAACGGAGTAACTTTCTTCAAATTTTTGTATGAGTATTTTGACCAATGTGACGAAAAGAATGCCCCTCCACCCTGATTCTCTAAAAAATAAGATAATGGGTAAAAATGTTAACTTGCAAAAAGCGATCCCTACTTTAATAAATTCTCAATTCATCGAAAAATTGCAAACTATAAGAAAGCATTGCTTTTTACGAGTCTACACGTTTACCCATTATCTTATTTTTTGAGAATCCGGCTGCTGGTGTATTTATCTAGGCACGAGTTTCTTTTAACATACGAGATTTTTCAAAACATTTTTATTTGGTAAATAACTGATATTAGCATGCAGTAATAATTAACATTTTCAAACAGTTATCTACAACAGAATTTACTGTTCTACGGTCATATTAGGTGTAACGAAAGTCGATGATTCGACCTTCGCTTGCAGAATATAAGCGTAGCGGTCTCTGAGCGGTTTCTATGGTCGTGGGGATTCCAGAATCATACGCTGATCTTGAATAACCGCTGTTTGGGAAAGGAATGCAAACGAATAAAAATTACTGAAAAATCACCTCTAATCATCACCCTCGCAAAATGATCTTTTCTTAAGCCATTATTTTTAATAAAGAACACTCAGATTTATATTTCTATAATTATCAAGTAACAATAAAAAAATTAACTGATATACTTCTTAATTATGTATGTATAGTGAAAACTAATAATGCCAAATAACTTATAATCTAGTCCGGACTCTTAGCCTAGTAGTATTCATTAAATATGTTTTCTATATTTTTTTTTTTTAATAATAAGTTATCAACTATGATATTATAGTTGTAATTTGTTTAATATTTTAAATAGTTAAGTTTTAAAGTTTGTATATAGTGAATAGTAAAAAAAAAACACAAAAATAAAAAAAATGTTGAATTTAAATAACAAAACTTAACTAATAATAATTATAATAATGACAAAAAAAAATTAATAATAATGAATAAAAATTAAACAAAAAAAACTCATCTGTGATGGCGGCTTCGATCCCGTTCAACTTTATAGTTGATCATATGAATTAATAGCACTAAATGGCTTATACTGATGGTAACCCGATAATTGTGTACTTTTTTATTTTGTACGAATATTTTTTTACTACACTGTTATATAAACCGTAGAAGTTCTTTAGCTGATTGAAATATTTAATCAACTTTTTAATTCATCAAATATTGTTTGTAGCACGCTTATTGTTTAATTTATATTTATTCAATTATTTTTGGTTATACTTTTATACACCTAATTGCTACATATTTACAAATTTACGCAATTTTTACAGTTCTGAGATATAATAACACTACACTGGGATATTTAATTCCGTGATATTATTTTTGTTTTTAATTTTTAAGAACTTTATTTGTTTTAATTGGGTTTCACGGTTTATCGTCCAAGCTCCTTTTTTGATTTTCCGTTTTATCTTTTTTTTTGTTTAAACAATTCACCCGTTAATTAGAAATTCGAGCATGTTCTAGTATTTCGCGCACATTTTTTTTAACAGTTTTTTTTTTTTTTGTATAGGAATAACGAGAATTCACAGTATTATTGTTTTAATCCAATAAATATATTGATGATTAATAAACCATGAGATCACTATTCAAATTGTTATCTTTTTTTTTTTTTATTTAAATTGGCAAATATTATCTTGCCTCCGAATTAATAAAAAAACTTCGATAATAAAAAAATAAACACAAAACTAGATGGGCACGTATTGATTTTAAAATTTTGAAAATACGCGATCCCCACGCGTTAATAAAAAAAAAATATTACAGGGATTCTTTATCCATTTAACAATCACTCGTACAATTAAATCTACCACCCGGTATTATTCTTTCCAAAATATCAAAAAAAAATCTCCCGAGTCATCGCATTACGGCCTATTTATTGATTTTTTTTTCTTTTGTTTATCAATTTTTTTTTTCTCAATTCTCGATTGGGGGGGATTCAATTATGTCAATACCTACAGAAATTTTCCAATTACTAAGTATTCGAGGAAATTTCTGTATTTACCTCGTTTGGGTGATTGGAACGACGGGATCAACTCATATGTCGTTACATAGGCTTATCAAAAGATTCAGAATGAATATGCAAGAGTTCTTAAGCACGAAGAAGTTTTTCTTTTTGTTGGTCTGATAATAACGACGCAGTCACTGCTTTTAAATTTAAACTAGTTCAGTTATTTGATGGCAAGTTGTACTACCTGAAGTATTGTTATGTTGTGTTGTTTTACGCTAATCACATGCCCAGATAAATTAACTGCTATAAGTTGTGTCAAATTTGACCACAATTTTCCTGATTGCATTGTAGAGTACTATTAGAGCCACCTATACATATATGAATAAAGAAACATAAGGTGGAAATTGCAGCTTAAAATAAGCTGGCATATAAATAATAAGAAAAAAATCAAAATCTCCATACAAATAATATCGATACCTTCACAAGTGTTATGTCTACTTTTACAATTTGTGGTAAATATAAAATTAAAATATCAGAAAGGTATTCTTTATCGTTTATGGTTCAGTTTTTTTGGTGCTACAGTCTTTTATAATACTGACATACCCAGGTGCATCAACGATGTTCCTTCATACACCATTCTGAAATATTTGGATGATATTTACGTTGCTCTGTTTGTTACAATCCCAAAGCTGATTATCATAAGTCTAAATCGGTTTCAATAGTTGTTTAAAAAGTAGAAGCTTGTTGTACTACATGTCGATAGAGAAGAGTTTCCTCCAATCAGTCAATAAATCTTTCTGTATTTAAGTTTTAGTTCATCACTTTCCTTTTTGACGTGCGCTTTCCATTGTAGTTTAGCATTGAGGGTCATGCCAATATACCTAGCTGTCTTTGCATACAGTATTATTTCTCAATTTATGGTAATCGGAGTATGTTCGAATTATCTGTTTGTAAAAGTTGATGTGATCTAATTTGATTTCATTTAGTTTTATTTGCCATAGTTTGTCCATTTATGTATTTGAACAATAGCTGATTATAGGTTCTGTATTGCTTTGTCGTAGCTTTCTCCTGCTAAGATCGCTGTGTCATTTGCAAAAGTTGCCATTGTGTTGTTTTCTAATGCCGGAAAATCATAGGTGTATAGAAGGTTTACAACTGACCCTAATACACTACCCTGTGGTTAGAGGGTTGCTTTCCCGACTGTTTTTATAATCCCGGGAGTCGGGAGTATAATCCTGAAATTCCCGAGATCCCGGGAAACATCCTTTGTTTAAATAAATTTATTATCCTGTTGGACTATCCATTTATTCCCACCAATAACGTGACCATATCGTTTAATGTGGTTTTCCAGCAACGTGATGTAACTGTCGGCATTCATCCTTCCATCGCAAGAAACCATATCACTTTTTTTCGCCAGCCAATAGCCGCCCACACCATTATTGATCCTCCCCCACCCATTTGGTGACTGGATAAAACTTTTTCTTCCTTTCTCAAATCATACCAATAAAAATCAAACCCATCCGGACCGTCCAAATTGAGCTTTTTTTCATTGCTGAATACATCGAAATGCCACTCGGTTGTCCAGGACATATGTTCTTCGGCAAAATTCAAGCACAAGGCTTATGTGCTCTTTAGTAAGTGGTGGTTTTCTTTGGATTTTCTTCCGTACAAGATTTTGGTAACGCTTCAAGGTTCTTTGCACAGTTCGTATAAGAATAGGATTGATTCCAACTTCAGTCGCAAGCTATGTAGCTGATTTATATGTATTACTAGCCTTCCGCATAGGACTTGCGTCCCGGGATTTCCCGGGGTGGAATTTCCGGAAATTTAAGAAATTAAAAGTAGTCCCGTTTCCCGGGAAGGTATTCATCCCGGGAATACAAAATCCAATTTCAATTCTCCCCTATATCGTTTAACATGTTTAATTTCATGAAATTATTCAGAAAGTCGTCGGTGAAGGATACAACCTATGTTATACAAAATAAAAACACGTTATAGAGTTAGAGTGTAAAGAAATGAATATTATGTTAGATACCCACATCCGCTGCAATACTTCAGAGAGTTCACTGGAACAGTTCCATAGTGAGAATAGTACTTCGGAAACTTGCGGAATGTGTTATGAACGGATATTGAGGAATGCGGTCCAGTTAAAAAATGTTCTTAAATCGTTGAATATACCTTCAGATGCGTTATAAAATCAAGAGATTGGCATACCGAAAGCTGAATCGACTTCGACATTATTTTTTAGAAATTTAAAAGAATAGACGACTGCTACCGACCACAGTCGTTAAAACTTCTAAAACAAAGGTTATTGATTAGAAGAAATAAAAATATTGTCTCGTTAATAAAATTTCTCCAAGCTCCAGAATTGGGACAGAAAGTTATACATGATGATATTTTGGAAAACAATGTTGCAGAGGGTTTATGTGGTAGTTCTTTTGGAAGCATACAAAGAAATAGAATTCAGTCAAAACAAGAGCTGTACAGAAATAAACCAAACTAATGCACTGTGAGCGTTCCCAAAATCAAGGGAAAGTAAGGTGCTACATTTAAGCCAGAAATAGAAAAATAACCAACTTAAAAAATGATCCTCTATCAAGCCGTCATCCACCGAAAATGAATGATGACTTCCCTGATGGGAGCACGGAATACCCCGGTTGAATGATTTCATTTTTTCCATTTCTCGATCTAAAATTTAAAATTGTTTTAATATGCATAATGAGGTATTAGATTAAAAACTTGTCTTGTCCCGAATCCCGGGAATTCCCGAGAATCAGAAAATCACAGTCCCGTTTCCCGGGAATGTAAAAGGTCCGGGAAAGGGTAAGCCCTATTGCGAATAAGTAATCTTTCCTTTTTTGCTTAAAACCTTAGGCCTTCCAGTACTTCTTTTCGCCCCATACGTTTTGGGGCTCTTCAAATAGTTATTAATTAATTTTGGACTTCGTAAAAAAAGTCTTGCGATTTCGCGGTTGGATTTTCCAAAGTTATTGTAGCCCAAAATTTACCCAATTTCTCTTTCTGATAAAGCTTTTACTCTGCCCATTTTAGAGTCACCTTTTTATAATAACACAGCTTAGAAACTAGTTGTCAACTAATTATTGTTGTAAATTAAGTAAAATGTATTTATTTACCTCAAAAAATTAATTATTTAAATGTCTAATACACTTGAGTATGCACCGTTTTAGACTGAGGCAAAACCAAGAGGATTTTAGCAGGTTTTGTACATACCTCATTGCATGAAACATACATACAATAAAAATACGTGATTCGATAATTTTATTTTGCTTATACACATTTTTCGCTTATGTCAAGTTAACAAAAAGTATAAAATATGTAAACAACAATATGGACAAAATGCCAAATGCAAGAAAATAAACATAATTTGTACATAAGAGAAGATACAGTAAAGGCACAATAATTGATTGAGAGTAAAATAAAAAAAATAAAAAAATGCGTAAACAATTGGGCGAATGTTTACGACGGGCGGTCGTAACAAACATTTGGCCAATATTATCTTTTACACGACCAATGAGCATGATTCAATAAAGAAATCAAAATAATTCCAAGGCAATAATTTTTTATTTACTAGTCACATGGTGAAACTCTTCTGGGCACACCCTTTAGTTGACAGCTGTTTACTTATGGTATGTTACTCAGGTGACAATTTCTACCACAGCTTCGTTAATGTAGTGGAACAACTTGCAGATGCAATTGCTGTGTTTTTTGTCAACAGCGTAAGTTTGACAGTTTCTGCTAGAACGGATTTTTAGTGTTCGGTTAGGTAGTGTGTATCCGAAAAATAAATGTTCCTTATGTGCATGGAACAAAACATGTTTTTTTAACGACCGGCAAAACAAAAGTGTTCCACTCAATATATTGTTAGTTTAATAAGTCGAGCTGTGTGGTTTTCGGTTATTTTTTTTTTTTTTTTCGCTGGCGCTACATCCCATAGAGGGATTTGGCCGCTTCATATTGAAGTTTCGTAATCATTTTTTTTAACGGATAATGAGTGATTAATTCATTGACCCTACATTAACCAGCCGTGATTTTTTCATCACCCGCCGGGAATCGAACCCGGGACCTCTGGGGCTTAAAGCAAGCTTGCTAACAACTGTGCCACCGGGGCGGTTTTTGGTTATTGGCACAATATATATCAATAATTTTACAGCTAAAATATGTCTATTTTTTTAGTGTTGAGGAAAACAAACAGCACTTTATATGAAACTATCTTAAAATGTTTAAAAATAACTTAATTTTAATAAAAATAACCACAGAAAAAACTCAAACGGCACGAGATTAAACCTAAAGAATACGAATTTGCCTTCTTTTTATCTTTTTATTTTCACTCGATTTTCACAAAAAAAAATTAGCGGCTTAGCGGTAGTTTAAAATTACATAAAATGAATACATTTCAATAAGTATTTTATTAAAAAATATTAATATTATGTCTGTAATAATAGAAATAAAATTGCATCTGTGCCACTTCATACAAAAGATGTGAACAATATTTTGACGTTTAATTTGTTTTCCTTAACGCGAATTAAGTACTTGAAACGTTTTTAAAAGATATTATCCATATGTTTTATATGAAAAGTCCAATTTCTTCTTTATTTATAATTCCCTTATAAAAGCTCATTTTTCAAATTACAGCTTTTAATTTAAAACCATAAGAGTTCAACAATTTAAAAGTATCCTATTTGTTCTCTAGAAAAAATCGTACATGCATATGAATATCTAAGTATTCATTAATAAAAGACGTCTCTCAATTTTCAAATAGTTCATTACAATATTTTTGGAAAGATTAAAATGTTATAAAAGCATAAGTATTGGATTTTTGTTGTAAGTATTGTTAGTTTTTATCTTGTTCATGTAATATTTTTTTTTGGTTTCGTCTTATCTATATTCCGGAAACTTCTTCTTTTTATCGACAAACTTGGAATAAGAATATTCAAACTTTAGACAAAATGAGTTTTAATTTAAATGGACATTAAAACTAGACAATGTCGTACATACCCGTAGTTGTGTTATACTATCGATTTGGCGAGTGTAAACTTCTATATCATAATATATTAAGAAGTGGGAAATATTATGTTTGCCTACTGTATAATATCAAAGCACCTAGATATATAAGCAGAGCCTTCTAGTATGGAGCCATCCATAATCATCATGACGTATTTTTCAGAAGTTTTTAGTGGTATAACTTTTCCATAGTAAAAATGATATTTTAGCTTCAAGTTTTTCAATGAAAAATGCAAAAATATTGTAAACTGTTTAAATAAATATTTTCTACATATCTTTAACAACAATATACGAGAAGGCTACATTGGTATTAAGTAAATATTAATTGCAGAAATATAAAAATTAAATTATTTTGAAAAATACATCAAAGTTGGCTTTGATGAATTAAAATAATACTTGCTAAATTTTTCTTTAGTTCTACTATTGTACGTCAGATGTCTAAGATGTACACAGAAAATTTCAACAAAAAAATTGTTTAATCACAAAATTATCACACGATCTTAATATTTAGTGAATTTGTTTTGCTTTTCTACAATTTTTGAACTTGAAATTTCTCCAGGTGGTAATTTTTGGTACGATTTTACCAAATTTTTACTGTCATCACTGCCATCTATGTAATCTAAATTAACTCAATAACCACACGATTTGTAGCATAAGTTTTTATTTCAATTTGACCAGAATGCTGTTGTTATGAATTTTTTTTTAAATTTTGGGTTAAATAAATCAATGATTACAAAAAAATGAAAACGATTTAATTAAACGACATTCATATATGTTAAAAAACAAACATTAATAGCAAAATTTCAGAAATCATGATTAGGAATTTGTAACGTTTTCATTCAAAAATTTGTCTTTAAAAAAAAGTGATTTCCCATATGTTTTGTGTGTTTTACTATGAAAAGTTTGGGTTTTTCCTCGGTTCTAATTCCCTTATAAAAGCTTCGTTTTTCAGACTATGGCTTTGTATAATCAAGGTTGCTTTATAAGCCATATAATAAGCCGTAATTACCAGACCAATTTCAAAAGAAGCTTAGCAATAACTTAAATTTAGTAATTTGGCTAATATAATTAAAATAAAATTATACAAATTGAATTTGTACACAAACTAGTGAAAAAGAATAAACTAATAACAACAAAATCAATTACGTAAGATTTTGTTTTGTAAAATAAATACATAATTTAGTACAAATGGCTCGTTACGAATAGAGCATTTACTCTTTACCGACATTTTTTAAAGTATTTTTTGTTTTGTATGTTAAAAATTGCACTGTTGCTTATCATTTCTAATAAAGTTTTTCTAAAATAAAAAAAATAGATGATAAAACTAAAAAAGAAAACTAATTAGAGAAAAACAATACAGAATTTATTTCTCACACTTTCTTTTTGTTTGTTGTATGTCCCAATTATGTCACCCTACAAAATAAGCACACAAAGTCGACAAAATTTTCTTAAACTTAAATATGAAAAACAACATTAACATGGGGTTCATTATACAATATTAACTGACCTTAAATATAAAAATGTTAACCAAAATGTCAATTTAAATTAATTTAATTTTCAAGCTTGCATGTTCAATTTGAAATGCGTTACAATTTCGTACCGTTTATTCTTTTTCAATAATAATAATTTGTATGTAACGATAATAATAATTTTCCTAGAAAAGGAGTTTTCCTGTAATATTAAACTAGGTACTATGTTCAATTTTAAAATATACACAAAAAATCCCAACTACAACTGTTATTTGGTGGAACTGTTGGAGTGGACGTCGCGGTATGTCTCATCAAAATGTACAGCAACGGGAAAATTGTATTTTTCTCATGTCTGCATGAAATATAATATAAAATGGTACAATAAAAGGTCAGTTTTTTTTTAAATTTTCATTTCATATATTCATGGTTCGAACAACTGATTCGGTTAATTAAGAAATTTAATTAAAAAAACAGTTCGACATTACGATATTACGCAAAGAAAATGAGGAAAACGGAGTTTTCCTCCAAACAGAATTTGAATTTAAAACCTTTTTTCATTTGTTTTGCTATTTTTGACTAATTTTCTTGTTACAGCTCCACGTTATTTTATTGCCTTTAAAATATTTTCATTTATTAGGGGTGAAACGAGGGAAAATTTTATGTAATTTATCTTTCTATTTTTTTAATACTTTTTTGAGGTTATGTCGTCAAAAATTTAACCGCAAATGTACTTAATCCGAATAAAATTAAATTTTTTGCGATTTACCATAGTCGATGTTTCGTACATATGTACTCAGTTATAGCATATACTCGTAGAAACATTTAATTTTTTTTTTGCAAAATTTGATTTATGAAATTAGTTTGAAAAATATTTATTTCATATTAAATGTTACTTAAACGAAACACAATAAAAATTAATATACGTTGAATTCAATATACGTTAAAATCTTTCGTTTCATCATGTGGTTTTGTGGTTAATTTTTTTATCAGTTATTCAGTTGTCAAAGCACACTGAAAAAATAATTTAATTTTAAACACTTTGAAAACATCTCTACTATATGTCATAGATTACTTGCTTACAATAGATCAGTTAACAAGTATTATTTATAAATATTAATTTGATGTATGATTGCAGGTTGCTGCAATGGACCTCCTGGTCATCTAAATATGTAGTCTGCTAAAACTATTGGTATTTCTTTAAGCGTTGTATATTATGGTTACACTAGGTAATTTGAAACGAACGCATACGAAATTTCAAGTGAATCTCTAGTCTCAAATAGTTTTGTTCTGATAGCTGATTAAAGTAGATGGGTTTTTGTATTGTTTTAATCTGGAAAAAATTGAATATTGTGCTTGTGTTAGTTTAATTCTTTGTGAAAAATGTTTAAAGGCTATGGAAATGTATAACGAAATTGTAAATGTTGTATAATAAATTTCCATAGCCTTTAAACGTTTTTTCACAATGAATTTAATGACAGCATGATATTCAAATTTTTCCATTTAATTTTTACATAAACAAATCTTTTTGACAGATCGACGTAAAACTTCGTATGCGTTCTTATTGTCTGAAGAGGTAGTACGTTCAATGTAGTTATACATATATACATCAGGGGCGTAGCGTCTTTGGAAGCAAAGGAAGCACTGATTCCCTTTAATTCTACAATTCGAAGGCGATCTTATTAATAGGATTTTTAAATATACAAATTTACAACACTAACAAAATCTATTTCTAAAAAAAAAAAAATATTTCCCCTTAAGGGGACGTACCACCTTCAAATTTTCAAAAAATCGAAATTTTCTTTATGATAGAATATGTTAGAATGAACGTTTAAGAACATGATTTTAACATGAAAATCTCAAAAAAAAATTTATTTATATTTTTATTTTATTTATTGCGAAGGGCGCCAAAGTTCGCTGTATCGCTACACCGACTTTCTCTTAGTAACACCTGCTTATATATACATGCATATATATAATATAATACGTTATTCTCTCACATAACAGCTGTAAAAGTAGAGGGGAAATTTTTGAGAGGTAGGTATATTGTACGGTGCACGATTATCTCGACATGACGTTTTTCAATTTGGCGTGCAAGATTGAGAAAAAACTACTTATCCAATCGTTCTAAAATTTTAACACGTTGATCTACATATATTTCTGCTCAGAATGAACTACGGAAGGAATAATCGGCTTTCAATTTTTTGAGTTACAACTAATTGGTGGTAAATGATAATAAAATGCCGTCATTTTTTTATTTTTCAACCAAATTTTTTTTTTTAGTTCATTCCAAGGGCGATTTAATGCTGAATAAAACCCCGTTTTTTTTTCGACGTTTCTGAGAGCAGTTATGATGCACGCCGCGAATTTTCAGTGTTTTTGGAAAACCGTTATAGCAGACGACAGTGGGCTAAAAAAAATCTAACAAAAATTTGTTTTTATACTTTCAGTTAAATAAAATGTCAATGGAAAGTTTCATTAAGATATCTCTTTTTATTCCATTAAAAAAAAATCTTTGAAAAACTTTTTGTTTTTCAATTTTGAAGGTGGTACGTCCCCTTAAAAAAAAGTAAAAAATACATCCATACATAAATATTCCTTTTAAACTAAAGCGTAAAATAAAATAAAATTTCTTAAGGGAACTAAAATAAAATTTGATTACAGTAGAGTCTCGATTATTCGAATACTGTTTATCCGAACTCCGCTTTATCCGAACACAAAAAAATACATAAATTTTTTTTTTTTAATTATTTTGTTATTTACACATTACACATATGTATGTTTAGTGAAATATGAATGAATAAAACATTGAAATTACTCAAAATAATAATTTAAATTCAAAATATCATATTTATTTTAACCACCATAAAATGCAAGAGCATTTTACAGTGCATACAGAGCATTTCCGGATTATCCGAAAATCCGCTTATCCGAATTGTCTTCGGTCCCGACCACATCGGATAATCGAGACTCTACTGTATTTCTCTATGAAATATACACTGAAGGAAATTACATTCATCTGTATTATCTTCTATTTTCTGATTTTTTTTCGATCACTTTACGTTCAACATAAAGTTGATGGTTCCCTAACACAAAGTATTGGAAAAAACGAAATGGAAGAAAAATTATCCATATAGGTAATTGAATATGTATTTCACAAAATAGAACGTATCTGTTATATTTTATGTGAAGGGATGAGGAAGAAAAACAAAAATTATGGAAGCATTATTAATCTTGTGTTTCATATTTCATTATGAATTTAGTCAAAGCCAACACAAACATATGTAAGCAGCGCTACTCGCTTATGACAGATTACTTTAAAAAAAATGTATATCTACTTGCGTCAGTGGGTTAGTGATTTTTACGTTATGTTTATGTATTTTGAATATGAAATACAAAGATTTATTTTATATAGTTTTTTATACGGCGATGGGGATTCACCGATGGATTTACTTTGGTTTTGAATTTTGAGCGATATAAATTATTTTCTTTCAATCTATAACTACCAATTGACACTAGGTAACCTGCCACCTATCAGAATTATGGTGAACGTTTATTGTAAGACACAATTTTTTATCGCTGTCAAATCTTATTTAAAATTAAAGAATAAAAAAATATTTAAATATTTTTATTAAAGAATATTTTCTACAAACTTGATGACAATTGTTCTGACGAATTAGCTGTCACATTTTGTCTTATAAATCACTTTCCAAAATATAATCAAAGATGGCACTGAAATCACTTTACATAGTGTTGTCGTATAATATACGTTCGAAAATATAATCAGAGATGGCACTGAAATCACTTTACCTAGTGTCAATAATCTGTCTCGTTTTGCTGTAAGTTGTACATAACATTTAGAATAGTTATTAAATAATTAATTTAAATCGTGTGGAAGTTGTTGTGTTTTTTTATAGTGGGTTTTAGCTATTCGAATCAAACCATAATTAAATGTAAAGTTGTCATAATATTTTATTTAACTGTTTTTGAATTGAGGGTCTTGTCTTGGTTAAAGAAGTATACATTTTTGTAAATTCGTGTGATCTTTGCCATTTATTGGATATCTGCCGTGTTTTACGTTTTACCATAATGCAATCGGAAGTTGTATGTTCATGTGTAATTGAGAGTTTATTTGAAAGATCTTTTGTTTCGAGGTCATTTGAAGAAAAGCTCAAACTTATACATAATGGAAAACCGACACCAAAATTAAATATGTAGTAACTCAAATTAAAAATTGTAAACGATATTTCTCACCAGAGTTTTATAAAACAACAGAATGGCTAATTGGTTGCGTTGCAACGTCCAAACTTTATTGCTGGCCGGGTTTGTTATTCAACAAAGAATATACTGTATGGAATAGGCAAGGATTTTCGGACTTAAATAATTTAAGCAAGGTCATTAAGCGACACGGAACACAATCGAATTCCCATCTTTGTTCTATTCTATAATTTAAAAAATTTGGGAGCCAAAGTCGAATAGAAAATTTTCTAGATGCATCACGTAAACTTTCAATCCAATAACACAATGCTAAAGTTAAACAAACTAGAGAACTTTTAAAAAATTTAATAGACGTGGTTTGTTTTTTAAGCATGCAGGAACTGGCATTCCGAGGACACAATGAGACGGAAACTTCTTTGAATAAGGGAAAATACATTGAGCTAATCAATTTATTAAGCGAGCACAACACGTCTCTAAAATCACATTTAGACAGTGCTACGATATTTAAAGGGATATCACCCGACACCCAAACTGCCTTGATATCGTCAGTGTCAACAGTTATAAAGAAATATATTTTTATGGAAGTAGAAAAAAACCAGTTACGTATCCCTAATCTTGGATGAGTCTACCGATGTTGTGAGTTGTGACCAAGTCACAACTTTGTTCGGTTTTAAGGTTTATCGATAAAAATGGCAATATTTTTGAGCGAATCATTTCATTTGTTTCTGATGCCCGTACACCTTCCGATTTAGCTGAATATGTTTTAAATTTTATAAATATTAACAAATTAGATTCGAAAATAGTCAGCCAAAGCTTTGACGGTGCGCCTGTAATGGCAAGTGAAATCAATGGTTTACAAGCAAAAGTTAGACAATCAATTCCGAACGCTATTTTTATTTATTGTTTTGCACATAAATTGAATATTATTCTCACACATTCATGTAAAAAAATTAAAGCGTGCCAATCTTTCTTCGGAGACTTATCGGCGATGATTAGTTTTTTTAGTCATTCTTCAAAACGAATGGCAGCTCTTGATAAACTCGTTGCAAAACGATTGCCAAAAGTCGCTCCTACTAGATGGAAGTATAATGGGACACTTGTGTCCGTTATTTTAGAACATAAAAACTAATTAATTGAGTTATTTTCATTAATTTTAAATGACGAAAATAATATGTGGGACGGAAATACAAAAAATTCTGCTCGTGGATTTTTATCCTTATTTTCCAATGGGAAATTTTTAATTTTACTCAATTTATTTAATAAAATTTTTCCGGAAACTGATATTCTGTATAATATTTATCAAACTAAATCCCATGATATTACATACTGCATTTCATCAATTTACTGAATTTGGAAATTTATTTTAGAAAATGTTGGAATAGATAACATACCTGGACGGCGCGGTAACAATTTAAGTATCGAAGATCAATATAAAAGTCTTTATTGTGAAATATTCACCAATGTTATATCAGAAATTAAAAGATTTGAAGGTTTAAATAAATTTAAATTTTTTGGTTTGATGCAGTGCGATCGCTTCAAAGAATTTTCAAAGATATTTCCGATGAAATATTTTGAAAATTTAAAAGAAACGTACCCAGAATTATTCGATTTTCCAACATTAAAGTCTGAGCTAACGGTAATGTATCGTCATTCCGACATACAAAATAGTTCCAATTTAAAAGAACTTTTACAATTTTTAATCGATAAAGATTTAGAAAATACATTTGTGGGATTTTCTAATTTATGTAAGCTGATTTACACCATAGCTCCAACAAGTACATCGACCGAACGCAGCTTTTCAGCTTTAAAATAATTAAAACTTATTTACGGAATAGTACCGGAGCTAACCGTCTAAGTGGCTTAGCAGCTATTTCTATTGAGAAAGACATAATAAAAAAACTAAAGGATTCCAACCGCTTTTATGATGAGGTTATAGATGACTTTGCAGCTTCTGAACGACGCTTAGAATTAAAATATAAAACATAATCTTATTTTTAGCTTTTATTTGTATTTTCATTTTTTCATTTACTGAAAGTTATGTTTAATAATAGATATTACAAAAATTAATAAAAAATATGCCTGAAACTATGCAAAAGAGTTTTAATCCGGTCTTCATGCGTTATACTGTTGTAGAATGTGAAGTGCTTCCTTACCTCTAAAACCCAGGCTACGCCACTGATATACATATATGCATTTCTAGTAGAATGTAGATGGCGCTCCACAAACTTTTCAAATCGCCTAGTATAAGTTTTCATTTTATTTTGATAAGAACGTTTTGACTCATGATCAACGGTTTGATCTGTTTGTGTTGGTTTTAAGATAAAATGTAAGATACCAGCGTTGTAAAAAGAACGACATTTTTATGTATTTTAATGCAAATCATCTTTATTATCGCCTTCAAAATAGGCTCCTTTTGAGCCAATACAAGCATGCCAATGCTTAATCCATTTTTCCATACACATCTTATAGGCCAGGATGGTTTTTGTTCCTTCAGCGAATTTTTTTTTATGACTTCAATCGACTCATGGCGCGTTACCCGGAGCGGATATTTGAGTTTCGGGAACAGAAAAAAGTCATAGGAAACCAAACCTGGCGAGTACGGTGGCTAAGCTATGACTTTTGTTTCGTGTTTGGCCAAAAATTCAGTTACAATCAGGCTGGAATGTGACCTCGCACAGTGTCAGATTTTGTGGAAAAAGCGGTCAAAATTATGAAACTTGGCTATTAGTGAAGATACAGTTTTGAAATTTTGAGGATATGTAGGAGATAGAACACAGTTTCAGAGAAACAAAAAAAATAGAAAACCAGCGGTGGAACACACTTTTTAGAGGGGTTGAAAATCTAATTAAAAGAACAAACATTGTATATGATTTATATAATAATTTTTAATTTTTTTTAAGTAGTATCACAAATATTAGTACATAAAACGTATTAAATAAGTTCTAATTCTATAAGCGAACTATATATGTAGATTTTCAGTTCTATTATCAGTATCTTTGTCTTCATAATCTCTTTTTTTCTATAATTCGTAATGATGATATCACTGGGTCAGAAGATATTAATAGTATTGAAAATAAATCTTTGTTTTGATTTATTCTTAAATTTTTTCTAGCATTTAAAATCCGAAATTTTCGGAAATTTTCGCGCTTTCTCAGACAACTCTCCTATTGGTAAGATGTGATGCCGAGTAATAGAAGATCCATGTCGAAGAACATTGTGCACAGTTGATAACATCGTTCTCCAGGATCCATTATCGGGATCAATTCCTCTTGTGGAAGATAATGCATTTAAGATTACTTTAAACCTCCTAATCAGCTCACAATCAACTTTAGTTATTTTTGCTGTAAGTTCTGCATTCGCAAAAAATCTTCTGGCGGTGTTCCCATCATTAGTATTTCCAAATGCCTGCTTAGGTGTGTCAATAATCATGCCAGTTTCCCTTTTTATTTCTCTCTGAATTCGTGCCTTTTCTTCAGATCGTTTAATATTATTTTCAATATTGCCTCTAATATTACCTTTATGACATTATTATAATATAATTTCGATGTTTATTTAATTCATACTGCGTCACGAGAACATTTAATAAATGATTTTTATCAGAATTTTCAAATAATATTTCACAAACGTCCAAATATTTCACAGATTCAGCCATTTTTCACTTTCGAGCTCAGTTTTAAAAATGAAACAGGGTAGAAAATATTCGCATGCAACGTCTAATAAATACAATATAATCCATTAAAAGCAGGTAAATTAAAAGATTTTGGGTATATAGTACCATAAACCCTAAGACCGTAGATTTACTTATTATGAACAATGCAACAGTTAAGATATTGTAACGTTTTTTTATGCACTTTTGCACACCTAAATTTATTAGCCGCAAAAAGATAATATAATCTTTCATTTGCCCTAAGTCCCGTGGTGAAGAAATATGGAGAAAAAAAGGTAAGCTTACCTAAACACAGAAAATAATTAAAAAATGTGGGTTTTTTTACACCTTAAAAAATAAATTACATTCATAAAAATGAAAAAAGTTGTCTTTGCTCAATTTCACAATAGACCCAACTTTACAAAAAATAAACTTTTACATACATATATCCCTTATTGTAGTCTTTTGGTGTTCAAGTAATTTAGTTAAATGTAAATTAAACAAAAAAAAATTACAAAATCAGTACTGTTGGCCACTTTTTCAGCAAACTCTAACACTGTGCGGCGCATTATCGTGGTGAAAAATCCATAAATTGTTTGCTCACAAATCCGACGAACTGCTTCATGTAGACGCCTCAAAACAGCCAAGTAGTATGCTTTATTCTCTGGAATGAATTCCTGGTGAATCACACCACGGTAATCGAAGAAAACGATGAGCAATACCTTGATTTTCGACCGACTTTGAAGTGGTTTTTTCTGTTTTGGCTCATTTTTGGCGCGCCATTTACTAGATTGTTGGGCAGTTTCAACGTCATATTCATAAACCCACGTCTCGTCACCAGTAATAATTCGTTTGATGAATGTACAGTATTCAGCTACGTTGGCAATCATATCTTTTGCGACCTCTTCTCGACGTTTTTTTTGCAAAAAATTCAGGTATTTCGGCACTAGTCGAGCGGTTTAGGTATGAAATGCGTTCCACCAAAATGTGTTGAGTCGATCCATAAGAGATGTTGAGATCCTCTGATATCTCTCTAATGCCAACACTACGATTTTCGAGCACAATTTTCTCCACTTTTTCGATGATATCGTCGTTAACAGAGGTGGATCACACGACCCTCACTGAAGCTTTATACCACTCAAATACTTGTGTTCTCGATAAAGTAGACTTCCAAAAACACTTCTGAAACATTTTCAATGATTCCGTAGCCGTAATTCCATTGGAAACACAAAATTTCAAGCAAACTCGTGGTTATATTTTTTTTCCATAGTAAAAATCACCAGACAAACTTTTTGCGTCATAAACAAATGGCTGCTAAACTCACACTAATGGACGTATTCTGCACAAACTTCACAACTTGCACAATTAAACTTGGGCAGTTTAACTTTTTCCTGCAGCGCTATGAGGTAAAATTTATACGAAGAAGCTTGTTCGAAGAATTGATGGAGACTCCCCGGGAGGTTTAGGCTGAGTACGTTCCATGTTCCAAATTTAAAATCGTTGTCTTTATATCGTGTCCGAGGTCGTTGATGTAAATCCCAAAATATCCGAGGCTCATGTTTAGGTTTCGTTGCAAAATTGTATTACAGGCTGGACTGTTAACTAAACGCTAACCCCTTGCAGAAGGACCACAACCCTCTCTGTTTTATTCAGTTACGGAACATGAAACGAGCCTTGTATTTATCCTGTTCCTTTATACAACAGCCTGATCACAGCGCTGCAGGAAACAACTAGTCAGCTATGACATCATCGGTTATAGTTGCTACGAACTAACTTTCTACCACATCAATAACATGGATAAACATGAATTCGGTGTTGGTTTCTTGATTAGCAACCGACGTCGTCAATTTGTGACTTACTTTATCCCTGTCAGCAATCGAATTTGTACAATCCGTTCTGAGTTAGTTAGATTAAAGTTTAATTTTTTTACTTTTTGCTATGTTGTCCGCGCAAAGTTGCGCTGTATTACTTCCATTTAAGGTGTTAAACCATTTTTCTAAGCGGTTGCAACGCTAATCTGGTCTCTCTCTCTAAGGCGCTATTTTCAAGGTCATTAAATTAAAAAACAATTAAAATATTATAGTTTTGAAGTTTGAGGCTTCTGAAAACAGTTTCTTTCCAAAATATTTAGGTGACACTTTAAATTTTTAGATGAGTATATGCATTGAAGCTCACCTATAGAAGCTCTAATATATAACTATTAAATTGAATTTATTATTACTATTATTTATTTATTTTAACTTAGTATATTTTTTATCCCTCGACCACGTCTCTAGATTGTCGCTTTTCTGAATTACTAATCATGCAAACATCGATAATTCACTCAGGAAACTACACTTGTGCACCAAATAATGCAGTATCAGCTAGTGTCCTAGTTCACATATTGAACGGTAAGTAAATAGCTCAAACTAAACAAATACATTTTTGTAATTGTAATTTATTTGATTTATCAGGTGAAAATCCAGCCGCAATGCAGCATGGGGAACACGGCTATGGGCTTTACGTTAAACCATCCTATCAACTAATAAACTATGGTATTATAATTTTAGTGCTAATCGATCGGCTGTATTCTTAAGAAGCCTGTATAAATACTATAAAAAGCGAATGTTATAATAAGGCACTGTACAAAGCAAATATAAGAGCAAAATCGACGTAATGACTTCATATCTAAACAACAAACTGTGTAAGTTAATTTATATTTTTGGTTCGTGTCAATAGTGCGCATATCCATACTACTAAAAAATATGCGAAATTGGGTTGGCTGATGGGTTTACGTTTTCGTATTTCGGATTTGGGGTAAAATTGAAAAATCACATCACAAACATTATTCGATTATTTCTTATCATAACACAATTATCACGTATTTTAAGTACAAGTCATTATCATTAATTATCCAATTTATTCAGATGAACTACAAAAATTCAATTAAAATTTGCTTTACATGTAAGCTGTTTGTTATATGGGTGTACTATGCAATACATAACCGAAATAAAAAATTAAAGAGAATGTTAGAGCCAATATAATAATATGAGTACAGCAGAAATATCATCAGTGAATTGAGGTTTTCATTATGATGATGATGATTGTGGGGATGTCGATGAACGAAAATCAACATTGTTAAGCACGTACATAATCATTACACCCTATTTTTACCGGGGTATAATAAAAATAATCAATAGAATATGTGCTTCTGTTGCTATTATTTTCACATTAATATAGTAATTTCGAATTGTTTGAATGGAGCTTCCAACTAAGTAAATAAAAAACTGTAGTTGTTAATAAATAATCTGGGTAAAGCATTAATAGAATTAAATTGACCGTAATGACGATTATGTTCAGTTACTTAACAACAATTAGAACGAAGTAGTTTCTAATATTATTCTCTTATAATACTACTTTTAAAGGTAGAATACCAATTTTTTGAGACGAAAAGAAACTTTTAGTGTGTTTGAAAGTTGAAAGACCCTAAACCTCGCAAAATCACCTTTCCTATTTATTTATTTATTTGTTAGTATGAGTAACCTACATTAATTTGCAATTAAAACGAAAAACTTCCTCTGTGGCCCTATGCAAATTCTCGGAGTTATCCCCAGATAATTTTCTCAATATTCAGGATCTCAATAAAATAAGTAAAGACATATCAAAAAATTTCTTTGTTTGTTATCTGTATTTCTCATTTATGCGGATTTTGTCTTAATAGTAAATTTTTATTTATTAAAAGTAAAAAAGAAGACGATCAATTGCGGTATTCAATAGACCTCCTTTGATTTGTATGAAGGGGAACTCATTAAATTATATCGAGTGCCACAAAAATGTTGACTAACTTTTATAGATTTGGAAGAAGCATACGTGATAACTGCCCTCTTAGCCCAAGGTGTTAATCACTACTAATTGTGTGCTAATATTTTATTAAGAAACACAAATGCATATTTTAGAAACACTTCAAAGGAACTGGGATCAGGCATGACGCCACTTTTTACCATATATAATAACTAGAATAGAATGAACGTGCACTTAGATATCTTAAAAATTAAGGAAGTTATCGTTAAAAAACCAATCATGTTTTTCGGTGAAATTTTCTAATTACTCTCAAACATAACTCGCACGCGAATAACTCGAAAAACATTAATTTATCGAAAAATCTTCATAGAAGATTTTTTCATTCATCCTTTTATCGATTTCTCTTCTCATGGTTATTTTGAGTGTACTAATTTCCACCCCCCCCCCCCCCCCCCCCAAATGTGACAAACTTCTTTGAATATCTTTTATTTTTATGTTTCGCCTAATCAACTGTGATATCATTATCAAAATCAATATCATGTTTTCTTTTGTTCACAGGTTTAACAGGGGCCGATCTGTAATGATTATGGCTTAAGGTTGGATGCCTTTTTGCTTAATTTTATAACGGATTATGTCCTTCTTACGTTGATCAACTCTTTGTGATCTCGTTTTGCTCATTTCACCTATATAATAAGAGTCACAGTCTTTACATACAATTTTATAATTCAACCCATTTTTCTGTTCCTTACCTTCCTATGTTTCAGGCGCTTTATAAATTAGTTAATTTAGCAAATTTAATTTGCTACTCTCATATTTGCGGTATCTTTTAAAGCCATGGTCCCCAACAATATGCTTGATTTATAAAATTGTATGTAAAGATTGTGACTCTTGTTATATTGATGAAATAGCAAAACCAGATCACAGAGTTGACATAAAAAGGACGTCATCCATCTTAAAAAACATGCAAAAACACATCGGCTCTTGTTAAACATTAGAACGGAAGAAAACATGATTTTGATAATGCTATAACGATTGATTACGAGAAAAATGAAAACAAAAGATTATTCAAAGAAGCTTGTCACATTTACAAGACATCATTAAAAATTACGTTAAATGACGTACGTCATAAATAAATTTAAAATAAATAGATCATGTTTAAATGTCAAACTTTCTTTAACCGCCGACAATGCCATCTTCACAACAAAAATGAACAACAATTGTCAGTGTAACGAAAAATTTGCTGCATTGCCACATGGAAATTAGAAACGTCCTAAAAACTAATTTTCCATTTAGGATGCTGTCGAATTCTCGAGAAAATCATTCACTACGGTAAATGTAGATTTTTAGTGTTCATTTTTTGTTAAATTACGGATTTTTTCTAAAGGTGAAACATTCAGCTTTTTTTATTTGGCTTGCATTCCATAAAAAACATGTAAATGCATTAGCCGAATTTGGCAGATTTACTCGAGAATTCGACCGCAGCCTTAGGATAAATTTTATGATTTTTTTGATTTAAACGTTATAAAATAATTTATTAATTAAAATAATAAAATTTGAATAAATTAGCAATTTTTATTGAATAATGGACAATTTAAATTCTGCTGTTTATTCTGCCGGGACGGTAGAACTGACAAATTCCCATTTTTCAATTAAAATTGTCAAATTATTAGAATTTTATTATTTTAATTAATAAATTAGGTTATTTCATGTTCTTTTTTGTTATAAAAAATATGCAGTTATTACTCATAAACGGATTTAGTTAAACGTGTATATTGTTATCATGTCGCAATGATTTACCATAGAAATATGTATAATACATACAAGACCAACCCTATACATATTTTATATATCCGTACCTATTCAACTTCATTCACGTCAAGCAGAAAGGTTATTATGGAGGAACAAACTGTTTCCATTCTATGTACATATGTTCAATTTCTTTGGCTTTTATTGTTACAAATTTCCAAAACAAACATGTTTGTGTATGTTGTCTACAGGACCTTTTATTTGTGATCAGTTAAATTAATTGTTATTAATAACTGAATAAATTAAAATATTTGTCTTGTTTAAATAAAAAAATTAAATTGTGTTAGTTGTTCACAAACACGTCTACTTCTACACCTCTTTCATTTGCTGAGTTCCATTGGCCTGAGTAAACTACTCACAAGTACTTATATCTACTCGCAACTACTCATACTCATGCTCGAACGATGGTGTAGTTGAGAAGTAGTTACGCACAAAATTAACGGCAGAAGGATTTTAGTTTAAAAAATTCTAATAGGTGGCTCTGTATCAATTTTGTTTGTGTGGAATGTAATTTTTTAACACTAATCCAACCAAGGTGTGCCTTTCTGGCTCATTTGATAAATGCATCGATTTTCAAAATAATGTTAATTTAGTTATAAACTTGTATGTATTTTATTTTGAAACATTTCCATTCATTCCATACAACGTACTTGGCATTCATGCAAAAATTTAGTAAGTTGCTTCTCGAGTTTGTTCAAAACATTTTGGACATGAGGATTTTTTGCTGAATTCATTAAATGAGCAGTTCGGGCTAAAATTAAAAGCACAGCTCAAACGAAACGCTATTCCATCGCGTTTAATAAACTTATAAAAACGTAAATTTTGTCATATAGTCTTCATATCAGTTTTTTTCATAATGTTTAAAACACATCGTAACAGCCTCAGATAAACTTCGATTTTTTGGCACCATTTTGTAGGAGCAGAAAGCGGATACTTTCTTTTCAAAAGCAATCGATGCTCGTGACCCCGCTGCATGTACTGTAATGGCGCTGGCAATGTTATTCACTGTCCATTTGCTACATTTTTCAGGACATGCCAATTTGTTGATCTGCCCTTTGGTGAATATATAACCGATGGATTCCATAACTTTATTTTGTTTAAAGCATTCGCCGGTACAAATAGGCCTTTCTGCTATCGACGGTACAAATAGGCCTTTATTCTAAACATCTAGCTTGTTCGATTCACCGGATAATTGATGAACAATGGCACGAATTGGAAACGGTTTATTAATATTAATATTAATTACCACAGATTGGCTAGATAAGCTGTTTATTACATTAGTAAGTTCGACAAGTTTTTGTTCTGTTGATGTATCGTTAACAGAACCATCCTGTGTTGTTTCGGTTACAGTTGCGCTGTTTAAGGAAATGCACAAATAAAATATTTATTGACGATGATTGAGTTCTATAAATATCATATATGTATGGCCAAAATTACATAAAAAATTTAATAAATGCCTCTTCAAGTATATACATGTGAACAAAAGGTTAAAGAAATATTTTTCCGTTCAAGAATGTATACTTCAGAATAAAAACTTTAAATAATGACGTAGTGGAAAATAGCAGGAAAAGAAAAAAGGAAATTTAATAAAATAATTTTATAATAGAAAACTATTGTAACTGAAAATTTTGTTTATTTAGAAATAAATCATTTACTCAAATTCATATCCACCTACTTTATCTTCATATATAAAATTCAAAATGAGTCACAAAGTTCCGCCATCTTGAAATTTATTGTTGTAAACAAATTTGACATATGCGCAATATATTACCTTAATAAGTATATCGTGAATCAATACTACTTCAGAATGGTGTATTTAACTGTAGAAGAGAAAATTGAAATGATTCTGGTTTATGAAGAAGCTGGCCGGAGTCTTGATAATGCTGTTGCTCTCTACGCTTGCCGTTTTCCGGATAGGATGTGGTCACGTGCGTCATTTCAGCATACTGTTAAACAATTTATTACTGATGGAAGTGTTCAACCGAAAAAGAGGACTCGTCCAGCAACAGTGTGAAAAAAGGACTCGTCCAGCTGCAGTAGCTCATAATCCTCATATTAATACACGAGAAATACCTAGCGATTCCGGATTGTCCCAGTTCCCAGACCAGTGTTTGGAAAATTTTAAAACGTCATAAGTATCATCCTTATCATGTTTGTTTATACCAAGACCTTCATGACGTTGATTTCCAAAATCGGGTAAATTTTTGTCAGTGGACACGTTGTTTCGTTACGTATTGTTCTCCGACGAGTCGTCTTTTACAAACCATGAAACGGTTAATTGCCACAACATGCATTACTGGAGTGTTTAAAATTCGCGCTTTTTCCCAGTTGAACATCAGCGTCCTTGGTCAATGTGTGGTGTGGAAGAATTGGCAACAAACTCATCGGCCCCCACATTATTGAAGGCAACTTGAATGGTCAAATGTAGCGAGATATTTTGGAAAATAAACTGCCAACATTATTTGAAGGCTTGAGCTTAGAAAAGTGACGGAACATGTGGTTTCAACATGATGGTTGTCCCGCACACCATTCATTGGTAGCATATGTAGTACTTGATCGTGATTTCAATGGTCACTGGATCGGGAGAGCTCGTCCGGTAAATTGGCCTGCCAGATCACCAGATATTACTTTGCCAGATTTCTTTTTATGGGGCTATCTCAAAGACCAAATTTACAAACAAAAACCAACCAAACTTGAGAATATGATTGAGGGAATCAGAAATGCTTGTGCTGAAATTCAAGCAGACACACTTCTCAGTTATGTACAGTCATTTGAAATGCGGATTAATAAGTGCATTGAAGTCGAAGGCACTTAAAAATAGGGGTTTCTATTTTAGTTTCAAAGTTACCGCGCCCCACCTACAAGGAGGGGGGAGGTACTAATTTTAACACTAATGTATTTCCCCCGCAGAATAATTAAATTTTGAGCTTAACCATTTTTTCCGTAGAGTGCTTATTTTTCGAGTTATTTGAGTATATTAGGTTAAAAAAATCATCCGGTATAGTGACATTCAAATGCGATTCTAAATATTTAAAAGAAATTCTGGAATTTGTCCACTTGGTTATTTCTTAATCCATTTCCTGTTGAAATTACTTATTGTGTAATTAAGTGAATCTTGTAATAATTTGTTGTAATTTATAGTTTATGTGTTAAGAATTTCAAAATGAAATCTAGAGAAAAAAGATACAACTTAGTTTGCATCTTACATGTATTACATGGATTTCTTAGAAAAATTGTGTCCCTCAAGTCCAAAGTCCATTAAATCGGGGTCGCTTAAAATGAGGTTTTACGAGTATTAGTTATTATGAGTATTAAGTTATATTTTTTGCTATTGACAGTATATTTAGACATTTGATTTTTTCCTCCAAAAATGTGTGTGGAGGTCGGGGTCCGATCACTTTGAAATTTTAGTAGATAACAATAAAATTGAGAACTGATACAACAAGTACAATGTGCAAATTTTAAGGCTCTTAGCTTCAAGTCAAGATAAGATCATGCGCAACTATCGCCGCGTGATCTGAATTCACCAGTGACAACGTCAGGCCATTTGGCGATAGATGCGCTCGAACTTTTCTTCTGTATTCGTTGTATCATTATTCTTAATAACCACTCCTCTCTTTTGGATTTTTAATATTCATTTTATCTTGTCAGCCACAATATAATTAAACTTATTTTAATTAAAACTACAAATTAAAATTAATATTTGTTTTTTTTCTTCGTTTCAGAGATTTTTCTTAATATTAAACACAAAGAAATTAAATTTACAAGGAAAACAATTATTCATATCTGAATCTAGATAACCCGGAATAATTGTGTTAAAAATGTTATCGTTAGTATGTATTTATTTAGCGATGAAAATAAAGCGTTGGTTTTGTAAATAACATTATCAAACAAAAAAGGCAGAAAATTGACTTTAATTAACAAAACAAAAAATAAAATATTTAAGAATTAATTATAAGTTTAAATTATAATTTTTATGAAAAAATAAAAAATTGATTTTGTTGTAAATAATAAAATAAAATTAATTTTAATTAAAATATTTATATTAACAACCAATAATTAATTAAATGCTACGAATATTTTACGTATAAATAATAAAAAATATTATTAATTAATAATGTATTTAATTACAAAAAAAAATATACAAGTCAATGGAGATTTTATTTTAATTTAAAGTGAAAATGAAAACATTATAAAAATATAATTAAACATTGAATACCAATTACATATATTACAGTATGTTTCACAAGAGTGTCTCAAAGAAAACAATAAAAACACAATAAATAAGCTAATTGAAATTATTTATTTCTCATACATTAAAATTAATTTCGCAATTATATTAGTATGTAGCCCAGTCGCCATGTCTGTCTATTATAGACTGGCATCTCCTAATGTAATTTTTCTTTAATTTAACCGCATGTTCTGCAGTAAAGTCTTTCGAACAAAGGTGACTCCGAAGTTAAGAGTCGTTATCCTCTTGAAAGATTCAACCTTTATTTGCAGTAATAAGTTCAAAATTACGTTCTCCTCCTTTCTGAAGTCACTCTATCTAAACGTATAACGTACCGCTTAATCCCTTTCTTCACAAATAGCACAGATGTTTTGGTGTATTTTGCTACCTGCTTGATACTCATTTTCGGTACTTTGAGACAGGTAACTAAGAATAACTAAGAACCCAGTTCAAAATGCTTTTTATACACTGACCACATTTTAATATTGTTGTTTACCACTCAAATGTTCGCTTCGGACTGAAGAATGAAGTTAAGGCGAAAAAGCTAATATGGCGAAAATAATAATTTTACCTGCTACATTGTGGCCGGTGTTAAACAGAAACAAAAGATACTTCTTGTGGAACATACCAATGCGGTATTGAATATACAGGCCAATGGCTACAATGACAAAACACTAAGTCTCCGCCGCGCCGCTACGTGGCAGTGTAGTAAAGTAAAGATATTTTTTTTTTTTATTGTTTCATGTTAAAGGGAGATGTCACGCATTTGTTTTACGCTTTAATTTGTTTTTAAAATCGAGTACATAATGAAATTTTTATTTAATTTAATTTATTTTTTATTTTAATTTATTTTATTTTATTATTAAAATACATAATATACTAGATTTATCTAAAAAAATTGAATTTACATTGAATAAACTAAATTCCTCTTTGATCAGAAAGTGCGTTTCTTCCTTCTTTGAAGTAGTATGGTGCACTAAAAAAACTAAATGATAATAAAATGTTTTTGGACAAAACAAAACCCAAAAAAAATATCTTTTCTTTATTATTCTGGCGGTTAGCGGGGACTCGGGGAGACTTAATGTGTTTCAATTTGTAAAAATTGCTTGTAGTCATAGGCTTGTATATTCTAGAAGACATTGAACATACTGTAAATACACACAACAGCAGATTTATAATTAAATATTAATATTATAATTAAAAATATTATTTAATAAAAAAATTAAATTAAAAAAGTGTTTTTTTATTTTCTAATATTCAATTTTTAAAATTTTTTTAATTAAATATTTTTTCTCATTTAATTTTTATATTGAAGAGGTAGGGATTTTAAATTTACAAATCAAGGTAAGTATGACAAATACTTTCTTTCTGGACTATTAAAATCGCTATTAAGTCATCGCTTTTCGCTAATTGAAAGTACTTACTGATTTACTCATCCAGTAACCATTAGGCTGCAATAAAAACTTGCATTGTAAAATAAAAATGACGTTTAACCCTACAACTCACGACTGAGGTCCAAGCGCACCCCTCGCGAACTATGAGCAACGCTCCTGAGCTAGCAAGCAACATTAACGACTCTGAATCATAATTCAATTAGCCTCAGTTGATCGCTGGTTGTCACGCAGTGTGTTTTGTGTTACAAAATTGTGTGTGGGCTATGTTTGAACCCGTCATGAGTTTACGTTTAACTTTTGTGGCGGTAAGTTAATTTTATATTGAAATAAACATTTTATATATATTATTACGTAATCTGAGGATAATAGTCAAATACAGTGAACTCCCGTTATAACAAACCACCAATAGACCGTCGCAATAGTTTGCTATAAGCATGTGTTTATTATAAACTCTAACTCAACTTCGGATATAACAAAACAAATTCGTTATAAGCGGAGTTCTTAAATTTTATATTGGAATTTGTTAAATTTATGTTCCCAATAATAACTATTTTGACCATTTGTTTATGTTTCCAAATTAAATATGTTACACATACATAAATTCATTTTATTATGCTTCACAAATTATAAATAAAAAAAATAATATTATGTAAGACATTTAAAATAATTATACTTACAAATAAATATACTTTTTTAACTGAATAAAGTGACAGTAATTAAGTTTTCAATAGTCTGATGCCTCCCCTTCAAAACACCGCTAGAGATTGTAACAGCGGTTGAACGGTTGAAAAGTTATAAATTTTTATAAAAAATGAGCTGCTTGCGAACCGAACCTAAAACTCGCTTCGTTCAAATATTTTTAGTAATTTTTCGCACCCAACATTTCGCGGGTTCGATTCAACCGGATTCCGAGTTGACTTTGAACTAAGCGTGAAACAGGAATTTGCTGTTTAGGAATCCTTCTCACGGGTCCACAAGGAGAAAAATATTATGGAATGGTGGGAAAATAATAAAATTGAAATTCCACTTATACGAAGCTGCGCAGGTTGTGTTAGCGGTCCCTGCAACGCAAACCAGTGTGGAATGGATATTTTCGGATTTAAAGTTTAGTTTAGCACCACAAAGAGTACCTACAGCTTAAAGAAGAATCATTAAGAGATATCCCGTCAAATTAAAGGAATATTTTTTAATGAAATACTTGTGAAGTGTTATTTTTTTTTGACCCGAACCCGAACCCAAAAATTTTCTTGCTTTGAACCTGAACCCGAACCCAGAATTGTGCGGGTTCGAAACCCTGGTATCAAGGTTAAGCAGGTGCATTTTTTATAAAATTTAACAAGAGTATTTTAACATATAGCATTTTTGGGGCAATTTTTATTTATTTTAAATGAAATTGGTACTTACTGAAGAATGAAATATTTATTTTCGGTCTTTTTCAATGCGATTTTTTTTTATGCGGTATATGAATTATGCACAAAAAAGGTCTGACTGTATTTAAGATAATTCGGGATATACCGACACTTGTACCGACAATTTAATTTTTGTATTCTTTTAGTTGATCGATGCGACAATCGTCGTTTGAAGTGACGTTTTGAAGAGAATACCAATTTAAAGTTGAAGTGACACGACAATTGTCACGTCGAATGAAGTGATGCGACCAAGGGAATAAGGGTATTAGATTCATTATAATGTCTTGCTTTTATAAAATAATTAAAGATTTCCGATTGAGATGGAATTTTTTTGTAAAATAAAACAAGCATACAAGCTATTTTTAATTTATTAAAAAGAAGTTCAATTATTTAAAAAATACTTTCCACTTTTAACAACTTTTCTTGGCTTAACCCGGGATCTCCACTATGCAAATTTCCTAATATTTACTATCATGATAATTTATGTTTGGATGTGTTTTTTTTTCAATCTATTGAGAAATATTTGTCGATGAACTATCATATCTGGGGATATTATTATCATGATAATCGTTATATGTTTTTGTAAAATATTTACGAAAATGAAAAACATAACCTAAAAAGTATGACATTCGTAATAATTATCATGAAAATTTATTGCTAAAATAGTAAGCCTGTTAAATCAGTCTATTTTAAGTCACGCGTACGAAATAAACCAATCAAAATAACATTACACTGATAATTTCCCTAGGGAAGTTATCAGTCTAATGTTATTTTAATTGGTTTATTTTGTACACGTGAATCGAAATTGACCGATTTAATAGGCTTGCTATTTTAGAAAAACATACTCTGGTTATTAGATGAAAAGAATTTATAGTTTTATTTTACAATAAATACTGTTTCAAAATGACACTTTCATAGAATAATTTACAATCTAGAAGCCTTAGGTACTACTAGAATAAAATAAAATTGCAAAAAATTTTCTCGTCGAATACCCCTCGAGCATTGATAAATACCTCATAATTTTATTATATTTTCCTCAAGCACGTTGCTTTTAGGTAACAGCCCTCAGCCTACGGCTTCGGGCTGTTACCAAGCAACGTGCTTTCGAAAAATATAATAAAATTATTTCGGGAAATTATCAATGCTCTTGGGATATTACTGCTGATAATTTTTACGAAATTATCAGCCTGATAATTTGCTGCTAGTAAAAAAATTGTATAGCATACTCACACATACATTGAAAAAAATTGCTAGCATGATAGTAAATATCAGAAAATTTGCATAGCGAAGATCCCGGGTAAATGACAGTCGGTATTACCTAAATAAGAAGAAGTGAGAAACCGATGCCTACTGCATGATTTCATTTTTCTTTCCTGTAATCACAAAATGAAATAGATCATATTTTTGAAATATTGGCAACTAGAATGAATGACCGTCCTTTCGTTGAATTGCAACTGTAAAATACTGCAACTAGAGTTAATGCGATCAGAGAGGAGAGACAAGTAGAACGATAAGACGAATTCATGAGACGCAAACAAGACACAGACATAAATTCATTGGTTCAAAGAATTTTTCTTCCGAAATATTTAATGAAATGAATTCATTGAATTATTTTTTTCAGTGGGTGTCAAACCATAAACATTGTTCGTCATCACCAGCAGCCTTGGATACACCTGAAAGAGAAGAAAACCAAATCAACACAAAGAAACGCAAATCTTGAACACGAATACTTATCTGCTGTTACCTATTTCCACTCTAACCAAATTTCTCCGCAACAACTAACTCGTATTCTAAAAAGGAAAGAAAAAAGGTTAAAATATGTTATTGTACATTTAAGTTTACTGTTTACTTACCGATTTAATGTTTTCTCTTGTTTTGTTGTTAATTCACAAGAATAATTTGTTTATTTTGCTGTCAAATGTCAAAACCATTAGCGTAACTACACAAACTGTCCGACTTATAAAACTGTCCGAATTGAGTATTCGCGCCGTCTAAGTATAAACCCATGAACTGTGTAAGACAATATTTCTGTTGAGTGGCGTTAATATTTTTATTTTTTATAATATAGCTCACTATGCAGCTCGAGATAAGATAAAAAAAACCGCGGTCTCCACAAGTCTCCATTTAATTACAGATAAATCGTCAAGCTAATAATTTGTGTAGAGATAAATTTTGTTGAATTTGTTTGACTTTTATTCGTTTGTTTTTGAATGAAGTTTCTGTCCAAATAAACCTCTAACATAAATACTCGACTTCTTAATGTTGGTCGGCCATTTTGATTTCTGTCTTCTTTATATAAAAATTAATTAATTTTACTTCATGGCTACCTCGATTATAAAATGAATCAAAATTCAAAACCGTCAAAATTTATCTTCAAATTATTGTCCTTGTGAGATAAATTGCGGCTAAAATGTTTGGAAAATTTATAGTGGCGCAATCTAGATTTGAATGAAACAACTGATATTTTTTCAAATTTTTCACGCAAAGGTGCATACCGCTCAGCGAAAATGTTAGCTAAAAAAAAATTATTTTATTAAGCTAGCTAAATTTTACGTCAAATTTGTATGGATAATTTATGTTATCCTAGTTACGAATAATAAACGAGTACACATGTCTACATTTAGTCCTTCGAGCCGAATAGGAGCCAAAATAGAGAATCAAAAATCTTCGAGAAATTTCTATTATGAAACACGTGGTCAACGATATTGGTGCATTACAATACCGCTACTTTGTGTTGTACTGTTATTCGAAACAATAGTCGCAGATTCAGTAATACCGCATTGTAGTTCAGCTGTTCATTAAAGTTAACAGCGCAGTGAAAATAAAAATGACCGAAAGTTTAAAGAGACAACGCTCTGCCTGCAAGGGTGGTTTAACAAAAATTGTGAAATTTGCTAAAGAACTAACAAATGGTTCAAAGGTGTCGGTGGATGAAATTAAAACCAAAATGTCATATGCAAGAATTTGCTTGAAAGGTTTCTCAAGCTAGAATCAACTATACTCGAAACCGAAGTTGAGGAACCCCAAATTGGTGAATTCGAAGACGAAAACCTTAGCAATTTCCAAGTTGAGTGCCGAGCTACGCAAACGTCAAGCATTGCCACGTCAAGAATCAAACGCATTTCACAATGATGAAACACTGGATTCCACCATGTAACAACCAACCAATATCGTCAAGTATGCTAAAGTCGATATTCCAACGTTCTCAGGCGAGCCAACCGAATTCCAAAGCTTTATTGATCTGTTTAACGCTGATGTTCATAATATTGAAACGTATACACAGTCACAAAAATTTCAATTGCTAAAGCGATATTTGTCTGGATCACAATCACTGATGCAAACTATGTAGCAGCCATGAGCGTTTAAATCATCGATATGATCGCAGAAAGCCTAGGATTTACCCATTCATTCGGAGGATCCTAACTATACCAAAACTATCCAGAGCAACGGAACCAAATATAAGATCAGCAGATGATACGGTAGATGAAGTACTGCGGGGTCTTAATGCATTGGGTGACAACGCCGATGTTCGAGATTGGTGGATAACCTACCTTCTAAACGAATACGTTATGGGCGCAAGCGACAGTCAGCAAAGATAAACTTGAATTTGGTGATTTTCTGAAGTTTTTGAATGAACGAGCAGAAGCTCTTGATGCAATTCACGTACCAACCAAATCCGCAGTCCTACTTTCACGGAGAAAACCACACATTCCACATTCAAATTTACGGCGCTTACCACAGCTGCAAAACCAGTTGTATCAAAATCCAGTACTTATCCACTTTATATGAAAGAAGCTCATCGTTTGTTCAAAATACAACGATCGAGAAGTTAAATAACGTCAAGAACACATTCTCTCAGCCAACCGATGATTTAACTGTCTCAACGCTGGACGCCATGTTCAGTTTTGCAACTCGAAGTCAAGATGTGCTATTTGTCACCGGAGACATCATAAGTCACTACATACTGATGAACACCTCATCGCCGCTAGCTCAAAAACTGAGAACGTCACGTCAGCTTTGACTCAGCCAGAGATACACAGTCTACAAGCTGCAACAAGGGTTATTGCAGTTCTACCGACAGCTATGGCTCGAGTATTCGGCAATCATGGAATCGAGCGAGAATTCAGAACGTTACTCGATTCCGGGTCACAAGCCTCGTTCATAACCGAGTCTTGTTCACAACAACTAGGCTTAAAACGATACAACAGTCGAATAAATATTTTCGGCATTGGTAATACAGCAGCTGGTACCTCTCATGGCATTGCCAATTGCCATAATTCGAATAAAATCTAGGTTACCAAGCCAAACTGATGAAATTATCGTAAACGCACTGGTTATTCCGAAAATAGCAGCTAAGCTGCCTGAGCTTATGAACCGTGATGATTTAAAGTGGTTGTCTACCGTGCAGCTCGCAGATCCGAGGTGCTATCAAAGACGAAGCCTCGACATATTCTGGGGGCTGATATATTTTTTGAAATCTTGGAATCGTCGACTCAAATCACCCAACATCAAACTGGTTGCACAAAACACGAAGTTTGGGTGGATTGTAGGAGGAAGTGCATTCGCTAAACCCCAAGAAATCCAAACACACTGCAATGTCCTCAATATAGACAACACATTGCGGTGATTCTGGGAAATAGAGGATATTGGGGGCAACAAGCAAAACTACAAGGAAAACACGACGCGTTCCGAAGATGGACGCTTTATTACACGATTACCGTTCAAATACGATCCAACCAGCCTTCCAACCAATTATCAGATAGCCATTTCTCAGCTAAACGCGCTATACAAGCGATTCAGATGCGACCCAGAACTTCATCGTCTATACAATGAGTTTCTAGCTGAATACTGTAGGCTTGGTCACATGAGAAAGTTGGATGGTCCGGTTGATCCCAACGCTTATTTTATGCCGCATCATTTGGTATTAAAGAAGAAAAACACTACCACCAAACTTAGGGTGGTATTTAACGCGTTTTCGAAAATTGGTCTAACCCGTCGCTCAACAGCATGCTGCTGACAGGCCCAACCGTCCAATCTACACTATGGGCCATTCTTCTGCGTTTTCGCCCATATAAATACGTTTTCCCAATTGAGAAGATGTACTGTCATGTATCGGTACACGAGGCGGACCAGCAATACCAATTAATCCTTTAGCGAGACGATGAGAACAGGCTTTACGCGTGACAACTCACTACAGTTACGTACGGGACATCATCAGATCATCTCCTGCCTTTGTCGCTACAAATTCATTGAACGAGTCGGCTTCCTATTTTTTGCAGAATTATCCACAGGCCGCGAAACCATACAAGAAGATGTTTACGTGGACGACGTTCTCAATGGTGCCAATACAGTCGAACAGCTAGCTACGCTCAAAAGGGATATTTGTGCCATCCTACAAGCAGGCAAATTTCATATAAGGAAATTTGTAAGCAATCACTCAGAACTTCATGATCCGTCACAACCGAACCACGCAAAATAGTAACTCAAAATCCAGTGGGATAAAATCCAAGATGAATTTCGCTTCGCGACTCACCTTCCAGCCAGACAAATGCACACTAAACGATCGATCCTTGCTGATCGATCCCGCTTCTAATTCGATCAAAAATCATCTTACAAAATTTGTGGCGTAGTAATGTAGATTGGGATGACAATCTACCGGATGACTTACTCAATGAATGGCTCAAGTTGCGACAAGAAATCGAGAATTCCAATTCAATTCAGCTGAACAGATGGTTGGACAGTAGGTACACTTGACAGAGATGAGGAACTAGAACTACACGGGTTCAGCGATGCGAGTGAGATAGCATACTCAGCAGTAGTTTTCCTGCGTATTATTACAGCCAACAAAATCACATGTCGCATAATAAGTTTAAAACCAAAGGTCGCATCACTGAAACCTGTAAGTTTACCACGGCTGGAACTTCTGGGTGCTGAACTTCTTGCTAGTCATGTACAGTCGATCAACAATGAAAGCAAGTTAAGAATAACACGTATTACACTATGGACTGACTCCAAAATTATTCTGGACTGGCTGTCCAGCGAACCACGAAGATAGGCAACATTTATCGCCAATAGAGTTGGCAAAATCACAAACCTGTTCAAAAGAAGTCTCTGACGCCACATTCCTTCGCAATTCAAGCCAGCGGATTGCGCGAGCCGTGGTATATCATTAAACGAATTGACGAATCACCCATTATGGTGGAGTGGACCAAGCTTCCTAACCCAATCAGAGCAATATTGGCCGGTGCAATGAAAATTTGAAGTATCCGAGCATATCTAGAAGAAATCAATTAATACTGCCAGAAACTCAGAGCAAACAAGAGACAGGAAGTAATGGCAGAGATAATAGGACACTGACTTATCTCTTCGCAAAATGTTCAAGTACAAGAAAATTCTTCGCATCGATTCATATGTTCGTCGTGCCTACAGTTGAGTCAAACACAATACAGTCGAGCTGGGTGTTGATGAAATTAATGAGACAGAATCAATATTGTGCAGAGAGATGTGGCACATGGAGTTTTCGCACGACTACAAAATGTTGTCACACCAAAACCGGTCGTCAATAACAGCCATCTCCTTCAATATGCACCCTTCTTAGATGATGACATGGTTATGAGAGTAGGCGGCCGAATTAAAAATAGTTTGGCACCATATAACACGAAGCACCCAATAATATTGTCTTCGAAATGGACAATGTCATCGTATCGTACATCAAATCCACAATGAGCATTGTCACCCTGGGCCTGCCCTATTAATGGCCATGATTCCATAAAGGTATTGCATCATAGGAGCACGAAATTTGGTACGCCTAATATTTCGATGTTGTATCGGATGCATCAAACAACGCCCACCTATGGAAAAACATATCATGGGAACTTGTCAATGGAACGTTTGAACAAGAGTGCGCCGTTTGCCTGGGTTGGAATAGATTTTGCAGGCCCTTCAGAGTTCATACAATTCGTAATTGGAGCCAGTCCAGAGACAAAAGCATATTTGTGCGTTTTTGACTGTATGTCAACTCGTGCCATTCACTTGGAACTATGTCTGCAACTAACCACCAAATCTTTTCTAGATGGCAGATGTGGATTGTGTAACACCATATCTTGTGACAATTAAAGCAACTTCTTTGGCGCTGCAAATTTTCTGAAAGAAGCAAGCATTTTTTGAGATGAATCACTTGAAAATCACTAATAAGTTGATGGACGAGAGAATTTACTTCAAATTCAACCCAGCAGGTGCTCCTCATATGGGTGGATTATGGAATCAGCTGTTCGACTAACAAAAATCCATCTACATAGCACCATTAGAGAACAAATTCTCACAATCGAAGAGTTCACCACATTACCAATTGAAATTGAGTCAGCTTTGAATACTCATCTTCTGTGTTCACAATTGTCACCGACCGAATTGGTGCTCACACCTTCCCATTTTGTTTTGCATCCTCCAGCAAAACAAGGGCCCGATGTGATTGATGAGAAGGATTTATTACCAAAGGATAGATGATAGATGGGACCGCGAGTATCTTGTAAATTTACAAACCCGGTCAAAATGACAGCAACCGCACAAAAAACTCAAAAAAAATGATGTTGTCATTATATGCGATCCAAATTTACCACCGGGAAAGTGGATGACGGGACGAGTGACTAATGTGTATCCCGGTAAAGATGGAAAAGTATGCGTGATCAAGATAAAAACCTCAAATGGAACGCCACTGGAACGCCCAATATCCAAGGTGTGCAAGTTACCAGTGAATGAATCAATTGATTCATGGCCGGTTGGGATCACCAGCAGCCTTGGATAAACCTGAAAGATAAAAAAACCAAATCAACACAAAGACACACAAATCTTGAACACGAATACTTATCTGATGCCACTTATTTCAACTCTAACCAAATTCCTCCGCAACACCAACTAACACGTATTCATGGCCGGCCTCCACTCGTCGCGACGAACTAAAATTATCAGACGTCATGACAAAATTGGTATACTACTATACTTACAAGTTACAACTATGTACTAACATAACAAATAATTATATTTTCTCTGTTTTTGTTTACAAAATGCAAATCTATTAACAAATGTTATTTTGGATACTGAGATAATATAATATACCAAATCTAGACTTGTCTCACGTTTATTTTTGTAGTTTTTTAGATTTTTTATTTTATGTAGGTAAATTAAATTCAAGCTGCTGACAATAAGCTGAAAGAAATATTACACTATTGTCTATGTCGAAAAAAACAGGGGTAAAAGGAACTAATTCTTTAAAGGTATTTTATTGTTTCATAATGTTGGATGGTACCCGAATAATTATAGATCCACAAAGTGCTATTAAATTTAGGCTTGGACTTTTGAGAACTGAGTAAATTTGAGTAAATTTGGACACCTTATAGTTTTTTAATGATAACTCAAAAACTATGCATTTTTAGTACGTACACGTTACCCGATTTTTTGTAGAGAATTAAATTTCCTACCGAAATGGCACTTTAAAAAGTCAAAAAACTTTTGTTTTAAACAAAATAATTCAAAAAAACTAAAACAAAATAAGACAAAAACCCGAAAAATTTCAATTTTTTGTGTTTTTTTTTAAGTTTTTGTGTAGAACTTTCTTCTGAGTAGGTTTAGGTATAGGCATTTGTTCACAAAAAAATAGCTGATGTAATTTCCGTCAAAATGGTGACCGTGAAAAGTATTTTTGATAAACATTGGCTGAGATACAGTCGTTCAAATTTACATACTACCTTTTCCGCTAGGCTTAAATGCGATTACTCGACAAACCTATATCAACAATAATTATTTGCATAATAGGTATTATATAAAAACACGCTTTATTGAAGTTCCTATTTGTTGGTTGCACTTAGAACATTTATGTTATTACTTTTATTTAAAATAATTTTGCATTATTTGCTTTATTTTTGTAATTATACGATTTTTTTTTTTAATAAAATATTAATTTTAAATTTTTTTGTCTTATATAAGGGTACACGCTTGCGGAAATTGTTCAGGGAATTTTCCCTATAATAAACGGGAAAAATCGGGATTTTTTGTTGCGATGACGGGAAATTTGTGTTCAGAAATCTGGCAACACTGCCTCTTAGACGCACGTTTAAAAAATGGCGGATGCATTAGGGCTCTTATATATACAGAGGGCTCTGATAGAACGAACAGGAGAAACAGAACAAAATGAATGATTTGTTTTCATTTACAGTTATATTCTTTCGAACTCCACCTTTTCAAATTATGTATGTTTGTACTAAATTGTTTTCGGCTTTTTTATAGACAACATACTATTTGTAATGACATACTCATTATTTTCGATTTGGCAAATCAGAAAAATAATGGAGTCATACTCCTAATATATCTACCAGCAAAAGTAGAAAATATTCATCCCCTCCCCTCTTTTCTTTCCCGCAGAGTCAATACAAAGTGTATCAAATCAACTCTCAAAAATGAGAAATCTCCTTGAGATTTTGTGTTGGTAATTCGGTTTCGTACAGAAAAGTAAGGTCTACTCATCAGGTAGCTACGACCGAACTACAAAAATTCAACTCTCGCAAAATACATTAAGTATTTAACTAGAGGGTATAGAGTTAGCGAATTATATTACATTACAAATAGTATGTTGTCTATAAAAAAGCCGAAAACAATTTATATTAAATCAGACAATTTTTTAACATCGTAAATATTAGTGCGGGCATTATACGCACACAAATGAGATTTCTGCTTGGGATTTTGAGTTCGAGTTAGTGAATATAATTCGCTAACTCTATACCCTCTAGTTAAATACTTAATGTATTTTGCGAGAGTTGAATTTTTGTAGTTCGGTCGTAGGCTACCTGATGAGTAGACTTTACTTTTCTGTACGAAACCGAATTACCAACACAAAATCTCAAAGAGATTTCTCATTTTTGAGAGTTGATACACTTTGTATTGACTCTGCGGGAAAGAAAAGGGGGGAGGGGATGAATATTTTCTACTTTTGCTGGTAGATATATTAGGAGTATGACTCCATTATTTTTCTGATTTGCCAAATCGAAAATAATGAGTATGTCATTACAAATATAGTATGTTGTCTATAAAAAAGCCGAAAACAATTTATATTAAATCAGACAATTTTTTAACATCGTAAATATTAGTGCGGGCATTATACGCACACAAATGAGGTTTCTGCTTGGGATTTTGAGTTCGAGTTAGTGAATATAATTCGCTAACTCTATCTATACCCTCTAGTTAAATACTTAATGTATTTTGCGAGAGTTGAATTTTTGTAGTTCGGTCGTAGGGTCGTCGTAGCTACCTGATCAGTGCTGTGACTTTACTACAATTGTAGTAGATCTACTACATTTCTATCGTTTTGAAAATTAAGTGCGTACTAACCAAATTCTACTCCACTTTCCTCAATTGAAAGATATTATTTTATATCGTTTTCGATTGCCCAAAAGAAACTAAACTCAGTGCAAAAAAAAGTAAACTCGACAATGACCTTTATTCAATCGAAAATGCATTAGTAGCTTGCGGTTTTTCAAGCAATGGCATTTTATTGCTTAATGGGTTTTGAAATATTACTGCAGAAGAAGCTGTAAACAATTTTAAAATGATATTAGTTGAATTTTACATTTCATTGATTGGACAAATTAAATTGAGATTTGATTTCAATCAACAACCTCAACGAAGTTGAGGCTGTTAAAATATTTAAATATACAAGTAATTTGTTCTAGAAGTCTTAATACAATCTCGCTACATTTAAAATGTTTGCCGCGCTATAGCTCTAATCCAGAAAGTTGAAACAGGCAATTCATTTCAGTCGATTAATTGGAAATAAAGAAGTTTTAGGCAAATTTGATGGGGATGTAGTGGTATACTGCAGAAAATTAAAATCATTTAAACTAATTACGGATGAACCAGTATTCTCAGATATTTCGTCTTATGCTACGACTATGTTCACTTCCACACAGCACTGCAGCAGCAGAACGGATATTCTCACGGCTTAATTTAATTAAAACAAATCTACTGAATAGCCTAACTAGCAAAATGGTGGAGAATTTAATGTATTCAAAAAAATTACTGGTAAAAAATATAGTTTCATGCCAAAGTATGCTGACAAATTTGTGTTTACTGGCGAAGAGTTTGAATTGAAGTAATGAGAATATTAAACATTTAACACAAATCTCTGTAAATTTTTAATTCAATAATTTAATTTAATCATCGCTGATGCCTTACAAATCTTTTTTATTTTAGTTATATTTATTTGGATTTAAATAGTTAAAATCAATTAAAATTATTTCTACTCCACAAATTACCAATCTACTACAATTTTTATTCAAAGTCTGCTACGTATTTTGCTGGTGGAAGTCACAGCACTGTAACCTGATGAGTAGACCTTACTTTTCTGTACGAAACCGAATTACCAACACAAAATCTCAAAGAGATTTCTCATTTTTGAGAGTTGATACACTTTGTATTGACTCTGCGGGAAAGAAAAGGGGGGAGGGGATGAATATTTTCTACTTTTGCTGGTAGATATATTAGGAGTATAACATGTATGTGAAGTTAGCCCAGGATTTCATCCCAGAAAATAAAAAAATTGAATCAGGCAACCCTCGTAAAATTTTGTGAAGTTAGCCCAGCCCAGAATTTATGACTCCATTATTTTTCTGATTTGCCAAATCGAAAATAATGAGTATGTCATTACAAATAGTATGTTGTCTATAAAAAAGCCGAAAACAATTTATATTAAATCAGACAATTTTTTAACATCGTAAGTATGTTTGTACTGTGTTATACTAGGCAACCACCCCATCCGGAATTTAAGTAAAAATATATAAAATATAATCATCATCATCACATTACACTACAATCATTTCAAATTCTAATGAGAATGGATAAATACACTATTGTAAATATAAAATAACATGTTTAAGAACACGAACACAATATTTTCATAGATGTCACCATTTTCTTCAATATATGTAAATATGTATATATGCTCAAACCATGCAAATTTTTACTCGTACATTACGTAGCTTTCCAAATTTTAAAATCTGTGTAGTGATGTACAACAGTCGAACAAAAACAAAAAAATCTGTTTGTTACATAGCAATAATTTGTATATCCTGTTTTAGTTCATCCTTGTCGGTTAGGTATATTTTGTTGTTTTTATTCGGTTACATGCATACGTACAAATTATATGTACATATATACCTTCTATATTATACTACCAGGGAAAAGACAAGCTTATAAATGTTACAACAAAGTGTATAACTAGGTATATGTACGAAATTTACGAAGTTTAAAAGTAGAGAGGATTTATGTTATATGTATTTAAACATAGTACCATATATATGCTCATTCTTCAATTGCTCTGATACACTTTGTGAACATTTGTACTCTTACTTGATACACATTATTTCCACACAAGGAGTTTGAGGATTTCCGGTGTGTCTGGAAAAATGTATATATAAAAATTTACAAAAAAGGAAGAAGGATATGATCACATACCATGGCGAAAGAAATGAAAATAATTATTAAAATTCATCACGTCTTATGGCCATTATTTTCGTTTAAGGATAATAATTCTTTGCTTTTTTGTATGTATGTTAGTTACTACTTTATGTATATGATGACTGGGTATTTGAGAAGGATTTGTTAAAATTGTTAATATTTATGGTGTCTTTCTCATATTATAAATGCCGAGATGATTTGTGCATTATTACCAACCTAATACAATATTTTTGCATAATTGGGAACAACAACATAAAAAGGTAGACTTAAATTTAAACAAAACAGTGTGTCTACGCACAACAGAAGTGAAACATTTTAAGCCGTAAATTTATAGTTACCGTCATTTATCATTCTTCGGTGTAAATTGGATAGCAACAAATTTAGAAACATTGATATTAAATCAATGTTTTAGCTTTAATCTTAAAATCAAATAGGGTTTGACACGATTCTAAAAGGGTTATTTATAATCGAATTGATGTGTGTCACCATAGATTGCAGATAGCGGTCACGTGATCGTAGATTATCGCGGTAATTTTTAGGTGTATCTATAGTATGGGTTTACATTTTAATGTAAATATTGCTTTGAACGAATATTTTCGTCAAGAGAAATTCACTTAAACGCTGAATAATTTACCTATAGTGTAACAACCAGAGATTGATGCATAGATGTAGTTTTCTCACGCCATTTGGAGCATCTATTGCAGTGTATAATTTTCGTATCTCATTTTATAGCTATAATAAACCAATTGTTTCATTTTTGAATTGTCAGAAAACCAGAAATTCACTTTAATCTTTGATTTCAATCTATCCAATGTTGATGGATCCTCGAACGACCTATCCAGGATTCGTTATAGGGGTGCACTTCGTCCAAAACAATCGTTAAATTAAATTCAAAATTTAAGGGGTTTGAAAAGTTTTGGTTTAGAGAATTCGATTTGATATTGGTGTTGATAAACTGTAACTAGGCAATTACTGTGTTTATTCAGTATTTTGTTTTACAATGAAAAAAACAGAAATTTTAATTAATTTGTATTTTATAGAATCCTCTATTCACCATTGGTCATTTCACATTTTCGCTGATGACGTCCAAATTTATAGAAACAGTCGTTTAGATCAGGATTCTATAGGCTCGTTTTAAATGCGAATAAATCCCTTTGGAGTGACCATTTAGTTAGTATTAGTAAGAGGGTCTTTGGCGTGCTTAGTTGTTTGTATAAAGTAGCAGGATTTTCTAATAGTCCGTTTAGGAAAAAAAATGTTTTTTCTAATCTTCTTCCTCATTTTATTTACGGTGACATAGTTTTATTCGGTATGCTTCAGGAAAATATGAATGTTCTCCAAAGATTTTTCAATGCTTGAACTAGGTTTATTTTTGGTATTAGGAAATTCGATGTTATTTCGGCTTACTCTAGCCTTATTTTAGGATGTAGTTTATCTACTTTTTACGAATTTCCTGTTTGTCTTTTTATTTTTAAACTTCTCAAAGCTTTGTTCTCTTTATAGGGAATTGCTGTTTAGTAGGTTCCATTCCTCTAACTTCCGCCTCATTCCGGCCAAAAATTGTTGTAGGTCGTTAAACAAATCATTTTATGTTAGGGGAGTTTCCCTTTGGAATTCAATTCCATTGTAAATTAAGAGGTTAGGATCGGCCAAATTATTTACGTCAAAATTTTTGGAGCGGCGTGACATTTGTCCTTTGCAACTAAAAAAATAACAAAATTTTAGATACTCACTTATACACTTTAATATACGTATAAAAAATTGCGTCCCATTTAAAACGCGATATTTTAAAACGCGATTTGACAAAACGCGATATTTCAAAACGCGATACGGTACAAAACGCGTTATGGTACAATACGCGATATTTGAAAACCCGATATGCTACAAAACGCGATATTTCAAAATGCGATATAGTACAAAACGCGGTACTTCAAAACGTGATAATTTATTGAACTTTTTTGACAAATTCCTGGAATTTGGCCGATTGGGATGAAACTTGATTATTTCTTATGAATAAATTCGACATGTGCGGTGGAAATGGCATTTTAAAATGATTTGTTGACTATGTTCTGGAATATAGCCAGTTATAGTAGGATATAGCTTGGCTATATTTCTTAATTGATTATGATTTAAACGGCATATGGTACACTTCAGTATATGGTGCACTATGGCATATTTTAAAACAGCATATGGTTCAATACGGTATATAATACACTATGGCATATTTCAAAACGGCATATTTAATAATTAAGATTCGACAAGTATGTTGGAAAAGGGATTCTAAAATAAGTTTGTTAACTTAAAATTGTAAAGTGACAAAACAAATGTGATTTATTGAAATTTTATTTCATTTCTATTGTTTTTTTACTTTTACCAAGTCATTATGGCTCCAAATATCTCTATTTAATAATGTAGTAATTTTACACCTTTCATTCAAAATTGAATAAAGGTCAAAATTAAACTTCATTCTTTTTAGAAATTTATATAAGATTTCCGAATATTTTCGTTTATATTTGCCTAATTAATTCGTTACAACGAAGATGGAAACGCCCAATATTCACTATTGTTTTTATTTCTAAAATAATACTCAGGTAATAAATAAATTTTACTTTCAGTGGGTGTTTCTGTTGTACTTCGACGGTTGTTTTTTTATAAATAATCACAAAACTGAAAAGCGGTTACTAACTGAAAATATAATGCAATAAAACATCTGCTATACTGTAGTTCGGTAAAGAAAAAAACAAAAAAATTAAAATTAAAATCTGGATTTCCCCATATACATATGTTCTTAAAAAAATAACCCTTAAAGAAGGCCAGAAAAACAATCATTACAAAAATAAAATTAAAAATCGGCGAATTAATAAGCGAATTAACTAATCACCTTGCTAATTATTAATGTTCGTAGAAAATTTGTTCCATCTATTAACAAATAATTTTATTTAATAAAATCTAGATTTAATTAAAATTAGATTTACACACAAATTTATTTCCATTAGAAGAATAAATTTATTTTTTTTAAGTGAAGGGAAATTCTGTTAAGCAAAAGAAAAGGGTTGGGTACTAAATCTTACTAATTTTTGATTATTTTAAATTATTTAATTGAGTTTTTTAATTTGGTGTAATTTTGAATTAATTTTAAATTGAATTAATTTTAATTTTCCTGTGTTTGTGAATAAATTAGTGAAGTTGTTTTATATGAATATGGAAAATGTAAGCCACCGGAATGCATTTATCAGACAATGTTTTAAATTTATACTGAAAGAAATCAATTTTCTTGATTTCTTGATTAATTACATGATTTAAATGTTTGTGTGGTTGTACATAAAATCTATATACAAAAATATCATATTTAGATCGGATTAAAATTAAAAATTGACTTAATTTGATATAGCTACGCAGTTAATTTTCATATCTTATTTTATTTTTACGCATACTTGAACAGATTGTAGTTTACTTATGTACAATCGATACAAACATATTCCTAAATATTGATACATAGAACAGGAATATTTGAATGTTTTTTTGTATATATAAATTGAATAAATCTGTTTACAATGGGCGCTTTCAGAGCACCTAACAGTTGGCAACATGTTGAGTAAAATCACGGCCAACGCTATGAAATTTAAGAACTTTATTAGTAATTCAAATCAAATTAGCAATGATTTCACTAAACATGATGCCAACAGTTTGCAGATCTGAAAGCGCCCATTGTAATTGGATTGTGTTATCTATAATGTGGTTTTCTTTTTGATAGAAAAATCAAAGACTCATCAAAAAGTAAACTACGAGTATTTGCCACAAAAATCATCATTTTTTTTGCCGTTTTTTGATGAACATTAAAACAGAAAAATCTTCATATTTTCTTCAGTTTACACTAATACCAACAAGGAAAAGAAATGTCAATTTTTGTGGAAACGTCAATTTTTATAGAAATGTTAATTTTGTAGAATCTATAATTATATGATGGAGTTAGTGAATTTAAAAGATATTATGTTTTATCGGATGGAAATAAAACCAATTAAACTTTATAATAATTGAAAAAACTTTATAAGAATGATTTCGTGTCATGACATTTCCTATACGTCAAATTATTGAACATAAAACCAGTTTATTATCACCAATCCAAACAAAAAAATCGTCAATTTTGGTTGAAATATCAGGTTGTTCTTTTTCAAAATTCACCCGGGATCTCCACTATGTAAATTTCCTGATATTTATTATCATGATAATTTATGTTTGTATGTGTTTTTTTCAATGTATTGAGAAATATTTGTCGATGAACTATCATATCTGGGGATATTACTATCATGATAATCGTTATATGTTTTTGTAAAATATTTACGAAAATGAAAAACATAACCTAAAAAGTGTGTCATTCGTAATAATTATCAGCAGTAATATCCCAAGAGCATTGATAATTTCCCGAAATAATTTTATTATATTTTTCGAAAGCACGTTGCTTGGTAACAGCCCGAAGCCGTAGGCTGAGGGCTGTTACCTAAAAGCAACGTGCTTGAGGAAAATATAATAAAATTATGAGGTATTTATCAATGCTCGAGGGGTATTCGACGAGAAAATTTTTTGCAATTTTATTTTATTCTAGTAGTAAAGCATGGTTTCCACGATGGCGAGGCGAAAAAATTAGTCAAACTAATACTGTTTTCCAGTTACACAAAAAAAAAAAAAACCGGGGCGATATTCGTCGCCCCGAAAAATTTTACCGGGCGACGAATGACAGCTGCTATCGCCCCGGTTTCGCCCGGGTTTTTTTTTTTTGTATAACTGGAAAACAGTATAAAAAGAGAAAGTAAAAATTCACCAATAATACGATAGAGACAAAATACCATTTTGACAGAAAAATTGGGACGTCCAGTTTTTAATATTTTAATTCAGCACTCAGAAATTGGACGTCTAATCCGAAAAAAAGATGAAATGGATCATCTTTTTTCGGATTAGCCACTGATTTTCGGAATTCATATGTCAACTTGAAGAAAACTTTCGGAATAAAATAAATTCCAAAATAGAACCGTTAATTTGGAAGTTAAAAAATGTAAATTAAATTATGAAATGTCTCCAAATGTATATCAATCCAAACACAAACAAAGTTATAGGTGATGAAATCGCAAAACGTCAAAAATAAATAAATAAAAGTTCGGTGTAACGACTTGTTGCTGTTTCACTCACTCTCATGTTATTTTTTTATTCCTTCCTCTTTTTAGTTTGACTAATTTTTTCGCCTCGCCATCGTGGAAACCATGCTTAAGGCTGCTAGATTGTAAATTGTTCTATGAAAGTGTCATTTTGAGACAGTATTTATTGTAAAATAAAACTATAAATTCTTTTCATCTAGTAGCCAGAGCATAGACAATCATAATAGATCTCTCATTTGACTAAAAACAGAAAATAAAAACAAAAATTTTCCATTCAAATATTATCGATGTATTGCATATACGTATTATATTTGCAACGCATTCTAAAATTATTGCCTTATAAAATACACAACACAACGATACATTGGAATTATCAGAAGTTTTTGTTTTTTTCCTTTAGTTACTATGAAATGAGAAATCTAGTATGAATGTCTATGGCCAGAGTATGTTTTCTAAAATAGCAAGCCTATTAAATCGGTTAATTTCGAGTCACGTGTACAAAATAAACCAATCAAAATAACATTACACTGATAACATCCCTAGGGAAATTATCAGTGTAATGTTATTTTGATTGGTTTATTTCGTACACGTGACTCAAAATAGACTGATTTAACAGGCTTGCTATTTTAGCAAAAAAATTTCATGATAATTTTTACGAAATTATCAGCCTGATAATTTGCTGCTAGTAAAAAATTGTATAGCATACTCACACATACATTGAAAAAAATTGCTAGCATGATAGTAAATATCAGAAAATTTGCATAGTGGAGATCCCGGGTCAATTGGAAATTGTATTGTATGTATATGGTATAGAGAAGACATGTACAATCGATACGTCCGCTGCTACGCACATGGAAAGTTAAGCCTCAATTCCATTGTGAATCAATGTTTGTCAGTCAAAATAACTTAATTTGAGATAAAAATATAAAATTGGTTGTTGTGTGAAAGAGATGCCCAACGGAGTCAGCCAAAATCACAGATAATAAATAAAAGGATAGAAGATAAAACAAAAATCCCATATACCCGGGATCTCCACTATGCAAATTTTCTGATATTTACTATCATGCTAGCAATTTTTTTCAATGTATGCGTGAGTATGCTATACAATTTTTTTACTAGCAGCAAATTATTAGGCTGATAATTTCGTAAAAATTATCATGAAATTTTTTTGCTAAAATAGCAAGCCTGTTAAATCAGTCTATTTTGAGTCTCGTGTACGAAATAAACCAATCAAAATAACATTACACTGATAATTTCCCTAGAGATGTTATCAGTGTAATGTTATTTTGATTGGTTTATTTTGTACTCGTGACTCGAAATTGACCGATTTAATAGGCTTGCTATTTTAGAAAAACATAATCTGGCTACTAGATGAAAAGAATTTATACTTTTATTTTACAATAAATACTGTTTCAAAATGACACTTTCTTAGAACAATTTACAATCTAGAAGCCTTACTGCAATACTAGAATAAAATAAAATTGCAAAAAATTTTCTCTCGAATACCCCTCGAGCATTGATAAATACCTCATAATTTTATTATATTTTCCTCAAGCACGTTGCTTTTAGGTAACAGCCCTCAGCCTACGGCTTCGGGTTGTTACCAAGCAACGTGCTTTCGAAAAATATAATAAAATTATTTCGGGAAATTATCATGCTCTTGGGATATTACTGCTGATAATTATTACGAATGTCATACTGTTTAGGTTATGTTTTTCATTTTCGTAATTATTTTACCCGGGATCTCCACTATGCAAATTTTCTGATATTTACAATCATGCTAGCAATTTTTTTCAATGTATGCGTGAGTATGCTATACAATTTTTTTACTAGCAGCAAATTATTAGGCTGATAATTTCGTAAAAATTATCATGAAAATTTTTTGCTAAAATAGCAAGCCTGTTAAATCAGTCTATTTTGAGTCACGTGTACGAAATAAACCAATTAAAATAACATTACACTGATAATTTCCCTAGGGATGTTATCAGTGTAATGTTATTTTGATTGGTTTATTTTGTACACGTGACTCGAAATTGACCGATTTAATAGGCTTGCTATTTTAGAAAAACTTACTCTGGCTACTAGATGAAAAGAATTTATAGTTTTATTTTACAATAAATACTGTTTCAAAATGACACTTTCTTAGAACGATTTACAATCTAGAAGCCTTACTACAATACTAGAATAAAATAAAATTGCAAAAAAAATTCTCGTCGAATACCCCTCGAGCATTGATAAATACCTCATAATTTTATTATATTTTCCTCAAGCACGTTGCTTTTAGGTAACAGCCCTCAGCGTACGGCTTCGGGCTGTTACCAAGCAACGTGCTTTCGAAAAATATAATAAAATTATTTCGGGAAATTATCATGCTCTTGGGATATTACTGCTGATAATTATTACGAATGTCATACTGTTTAGGTTATGTTTTTCATTTTCGTAATTATTTTAAAAAACATATTACGATTATCATGATAGTAATATCCCTAGATATGATAGTTCATCGACAAATATTTCTCAATACATTGAAAAAAAAAAACACATGTAAACATAAATTATCATGATAGTAAATATGTATTAGGAAATTTGCATAGTGGAGATCCTGGAATAAAACCATAAAAACAATTGAAGCCAGTTTTTTTGTTTTGTCTCTTTCTATATTTACCAACGCCATATTGGTTAGAGAAATTTTGTCATTTGAGGTTTTAATTCTTAAAAGTTTATAAGGTATTTCTTGAATAAAAAATAAAAGTGTTCTTTCAAAAAATAAATTTATTTAAGTGCAAAAATTCCAAATATAAGCAAAAATTGAGAAAAAGGGGACTACATTTCACCGGTAGGTAAATTTTTATTTGTTTACAAATATTTTTAACACTTGTACACAATCATTTTAAATATTTTCGACTTTCTACACTTATGTTATTTTGTACACATCAGTAAATTTACTATGTTTTAAAATGTTCAAAATAGAAAATTAAAAAAAATGTATTTCATAAAATTGTAATTAAAGTAAAAATTTCAAGTTTCATTCACACAAAAATCTTATTTTGACAACGCATATAAATCGTCATGGCAACATGACCCGGGATCTCCACTATGCAAATTTTCTGATATTTACTATCATGCTAGCAATTTTTTTCAATGTATGTGTGAGTATGCTATACAATTTTTTTACTAGCAGCAAATTATCAGGCTTATAATTTCGTAAAAATTATCATGATAATTATTACGAATGACATACTTTTTAGGTTATGTTTTTCATTTTCGTAATTATTTTACAAAAACATATAACGATTATCATGATAGTAATATCCCCAGATATGATAGTTCATCGACAAATATTTCTCAATACATTGAAAAAAGCACATACAAACATAAATTAGCATAATAGTAAATATCAGGAAATTTGCATAGTGGAGATCCCGGACGAAAGCAAAACAAAACCATAGGCATCTTGAAAATTGTATTAAAAGTTTTAATACTTTAGCTATGTTCTAAATTGGTACTTGTATGTTCATTATAGTAACTGTAAACCATTACAATAATAATACACAACACACATAAGTATTATTATTATAAGTTTACACAACACACATAAGTATTATTATTATAATTATGTTGGTACACTTATAACTATAACTGTTTTTATATTAATTATGCTCGTTTTAATATATTTACCCTACGTCATTTACATAAATTATTACTATTTGCATAAAACCTAAAAAAATATGCAAGCAACGCCACTGAAAAAAAACAAAAGAATTTGTCGGCCATCATGAATTTTTCGGCCATCTTGGTCTTTGAATTTGCTTCACTATTTTAGTTTAGTTTCTGTTCTCTTAGTTATTTTTCTATGGCAAAAATGTTACTTACAAAAAAGGTGTGTTTGTGTTAGTGGACTGAGATCATAATTAAAAAAAGTATTAAATCGAGAACATTTTATGGCAGTCCAACTAATACATGTACTTAAATATTGTGTACTGATGCAAAACCAACAAAAATGTTTATACAAGCCGTGCCAAGCAAACACTTAAGCCATAGACAATCATAATAGATCTCTCATTTGACTAAAAACAGAAAATAAAAACAAATATTTTCCATTCAAATATTATCGGTGTATTGCATATACGTATTATATTTGCAACGCATTCTAAAATTATTGCCTTATAAAATACACAACACAACGATACATTGGAATTATCAGAAGTTTTTGTTTTTTTCCTTTAGTTACTATGAAATGAGAAATCTAGTATAAATGTCTATGCTTAAGCTATAAAAATTATACCCTATGGCTTAGTATTAGTAATGTATAAAATAAATCAGAAAATATATATACATAAAACTAACACAAATGCCTAAAATCTTGTTTACATTTTTGTTGGTTTTGTGACATACCAATACCAACTCATAGAGCACAATTTCTGAGAGAGGATCGGTGTAAAGAGCGAATGGCACGGCTTGTATAAACATTTTTGTTGGTTTTGACTGATGAAAAATATTTCTCGCACACACAGATAATTTTAATAGTGTGGCATTTTTATGGATAAGATTTCTTTAATTTTGTATTTTATGACGGATAATATTCGAAAAAAATAATTCTGATATGAGTAATAATAATAATTAATTTTTTAGATTATTTTGAAACATGAAAATAATCGAATTAACACTAATACCTAATTTTGTTTAATAATTCTTGGTTATGTTTTTGTTTGCTATCAAAATGTGTCCATCAAATTTTACTATAGAAAAAACAATAACAAAATACTTTGTCTTTGTAACTCTGATGGAATATTTTTTTTAGGTCGTTTTCCAATTTCAAGTCAGTTCAGTCAATTTTTCACAATGGAATTGAGGCTTTATACACATGGAAAGTTATATGAAATATATATTATACACGTGGGTGTGTTGGTGGCTTTAGTATTATGTATAATACGTTTTTTTTTATTGTTATTTGGCGTTGTTTTCACTCGTGTTCTGTGTATGTATGAGATAACTATAGTGCTCTTTATATGCCTTGAGCTACACAACGCAAAATTTTCATATATTCGAATCAAATGGGATTGTTTTACCACGTATAATAGAGTAAGTTTGAATCGAATTGGAAATTTAATTAGAATGAAAAGTTTCATGTAATAGATTCAAATGGGATTCTTATTGACGATTGGAGCATCACGGATTTCACCTAGTGGAACATTTTTAAACTGAGCTACCTGATAATTTGACGTTCGAAATTGTTGTAAATAATTCCAATTTTGAGCTGTAAACACAATTTTTACTTATCGGATTGCTAAATTTTCTTTCGTCGCATTTGTGACGAATATCATTTTATCAGGTGCATCATTTTAACTATTGTCCTCGAGAGGCGCTTTCTTTACTTTTACAATCGTCAATATGTACTTCATATAATCGAGTAAGATTGAGTCGTTTCGGAAACTACCATATGTATTACCTTTGAGTATATATATATATATATATATATATATAGAGCAATCACGAAACCGAAAAAAAAGTTGTAATACTACCTCGCTGCAAGATGAGAGCGCGACAATCGGCATGTTTCTATAAATCTGTGGTAATTCAACAAAACCACTTATCTCATTCTCACTCACTTTTCAGGAGACAATAAATTAACAGTAAAACAGTAAAGTAATAAACACTTATCTCGAGATAAATGATTCCACAGTCTGGGCCACAGTCTGGGCCTTTCAACATAATCATTTATCTCGAGATAAGTGTTTATTACTTAATGCTGTGTTTATGACATAGGAACATAGGGAGATAGGGAGTGTGACACGACCAATCAAATTATTTAAAATGTCACCAGCCCCGCCTACTAGCCTACTTTGATCAAAATTAAGAAATTTTTCCACTAGAGCATGGAAGTAATAGGCGGGGCTTGTACTATTTTAAATAATTTAATTGGTCGTGTCACACTCCCTATCTTCCTATGTTCCTATGTTCCTATGTCATAAACTCAGCATTACTGTTTTACTATTAATTTATTGCCTCCTGAAAAGTGAGTGAGAATGAGATAAGTGGTTTTGTTGAATTACCACAGAAATATGTAATACAAGAAGAATGAATAATAATAATGAAACGAAGAAATAACTTTGAATGGTACACAAATCCATTTTTTCGTTTGTTTTTTAAATTTTTTTTTTTTCATTTTCACAATACATTATACATATGTATACCTTGTTTTTTAGTGTAATTTGTTTAATATTTATACCTATTCATACTCATTCAAACATAAGCAATATTATTGTCGTTTCTCATTTTTTAAATAAACTTTTGGGGCTTGTACTATTTTAAATAATTTAATTGGTCGTGTCACACTTCCTATCTTCCTATGTTCCTATGTTCCTATGTCATAAACTCAGCATTACTGTTTTACTATTAATTTATTGCCTCCTGAAAAGTGAGTGAGAATGAGATAAGTGGTTTTGTTGAATTACCACAGAAATATGTAATACAAGAAGAATGAATAATAATAATGAAACGAAGAAATAACTTTGAATGGTACACAAATCCATTTTTTCGTTTGTTTTTTAAATTTTTTTTTTTTCATTTTCACAATACATTATACATATGTATACCTTGTTTTTTAGTGTAATTTGTTTAATATTTATACCTATTCATACTCATTCAAACATAAGCAATATTATTGTCGTTTCTCATTTTTTAAATAAACTTTTTGGTTTTCCGTTACAATAAAATGTTTCATTAGTCATGAGACGAATAAAACGAAGTGTCTGCAGTTTAATATGGTATTTTTTAATCTTGGGATTTGTGCGTAGAGCCTTAATAATTGCTTATAGATGACAACAAGTGAAATCTATTTTCTGTGAAATATAGAAATAATAATGAATACAATCAATGCTTAACATATCAGACTAAAGTTGGTTTAGTAACAAAGAAAATACAGGGTATACTTGAATCCCAGCTCGAGTTGAAGATTAATCAAAATCACTTGTTAGGTAAATTTTGTTGTAATGAGAATAAATAAACCACAGAGTTGTTGCTGGATTTAGATTTAATTCGTGCTGACGGCGCAAATTTAAGGGAGAACACCACTGTGACCTACCATTTTCAAGTGCTTAGTTTGGTATTTTTTTTTTTTTTTGAGAAATGGGTTGGGTTTAGAGAAAAAAAAACTTTTAGGCTATATTTGGCGTATATTTAAGTAAACAAAAAAAAATTTTTATGTAAAAAAAATACAAAATGACGGCGCTAGAGTAGCTTTAGTAGAAGTGATTTTGCCTAGAGTCGCTCCGCTGCACGCAGTAGAAGTGTCTTAAATTTGTTTCTGGAACAAAAAATAAAATATTTTCATGAAATATATTAGTTTTAGCATCGAAGTACATGAGGAAATTAAAAAATTCGAAAAAATAAAAAATTGAGACAAGTTTGAAGAAAAAGTTTCATTTTTCGACTATAATTTTCGTATAAAAAGTTGTAAATCTTTTTAATTTTTAATGAATCAAAAAAAAACTCATGTACTTCGATTTTAAATCTATTTAAGAAGCTACAGTTAAATTTTCATTTCGATTGAACACAAATTGATTGAGTTCTGCTGCGTGCAGATTTCCAAAACACGGTTTCGAGAAAAACGCGTTTAAAGTTTTTGGTATCAATAACTTCTCAATAAGAGCTCTCAGGAAAATGCTTGAAAACCTTCTAAAAAAAATTTTTTTTAGCTATAAACGAATTTGTATCATATTTTTGAGGGTCTAAAGGATTTTCTAAAGGCAAAAAAAAAATCAATTTTTTGAAAATCTCACAGTGGTGTTCTCCCTTCTCCCTTAAAAGGCTAGAATGACATTTTAGAAGACAGCTAATAAGTAAACATTAGCACCTATTAAAGAAATGTTTTATGTATATTATAGGTAATTTTAAAAAAAATTATTGTTTTTCAAAATATTTCAAATAAATTTATTTAAAACTTGATTAATTCACATGATTATTTATTGATTTATTTCATTATTTCATCTTTGTGAGATTCACAATGGAAGAAGAAATTTTGCTTTTAAAATATTACGGAAGCCATTTCTGTCAATACATTCAGTTTCCTTTTAAAATTTTTGAAAAATTTATCAAATATTGAGACAATTTCCTTTAAATCTTTTACAAACATTGATGGTGTAGTCAAACTTCTGCAAGGTAGTTGTTGTTCCGTATAATTTGAATGGTAAGTACGTTTTATTAGTTTTGCTGTTTTTTTCTTGAAATTTTGCGTCTCTATTTTTAAGAATAAATTTGTGTGCCAAAAAACCAGCTACGTATGCATTTGCACAATTTTTTAATGAAATACATTTTATTATTGTATTTTCATTACTGATTTGAAGGATATCTTTTATGTCATTTTCTTCATCATCGAGCATTGCAGCTTCCACAGTTTCTAAATCAAGCTCTTCATCAATGTGTTCGTTTGCATCAGTTTCTGAAAGTGGTGTAGGTGATGAGGTTTGTTCCAAAAAATTAATAGCATTACACAGTGTTCCTGAATGAACTTTAAATTCGACTTTAACATACTCGAAAATTTCACATTGGGTATTGTTTGGGGACCTTTCAAGAATCATTTAAGATCAAAATTAACATAATCCGCTTAGCCGTTTTTAAAAAAAGTGCTTTTATTTATTAAAAAAAAAACATTAGAAAACTTCAAAATATTAAAAAAAATGAAACAATCTTATAATTTTATTTTATTTAATATTACATTTATCTAACATTACAAAGGAATAAACATTATGATTTAACATTATTTAATTGCCAAAAACTACTATCTGATGCATTAGTCATTGTGATGAAAAAAATTTAGGTAACGTTTATGTTTGTTGTAATATAAAACCAATGAAAATTATTTTTTTGGATTTTCTTTTTGTCTTATTTAATTTAATTATAAATAACGTTTTATTTGATATAAATTTCATAAATAAATTCATAATGTAATGCAAATAAATTCAATTAAACTTGATTGAAAAGCCTCTGTGATTCATATTTTCGATGCATAAGTATTTGTGATATGCAGAAAAATTTAAAAATAATTAGTAAATCAGTTAAATTTAAAATTATTTTTGGCTAATTAAATAATAATTAAGTCATTTATAATTTGTGAATCATTGGAACATTTTTATTACGCCTCCATCACGTCTCGAAAGTGGCCCAAAAATTATGTAAAATCGCAGGGCATCTTATCCCACACGGTTTTATAAACACCCCATAATACATTTTTAGTCTTGCTAGATTGCGAATATCTTCCGGGTTCATTTAAACCCCAACAAGGGCAAATAAAACTCTGCCTTTGCCTAGGCAACTAATTATGTTCAATATTTTTATATAATTTTGAGGCAATGTTACTTCTTTTGTATTGGAGCGTTATTGCGCTAAATAGCAAATTAAGGGCCGACTGATTTTTGAACAACTGGGAAAACTACCTCATTCAATAAACTGAAATTTAACATTGACCTTGAAGTGTTGTGATTTATACAACCGTATACAATTTTATATCTTCCGAAAGAATACTACGGGAAGAAGTAAGCATCCTATTTGATATTCTCTGCTAATGTAATATCACATTTTTTATTCATATTTTCTAATTAATGCCAAAACACACTAATTTGGACATAACAGGGTTATCAGTTCAATTGGCAATCCAATATAATGAAGTTCACATTTTATTTTCTCACAGTAAATCATATTCTGTTTGGCTAAGTGTTCTATAAACTACAACTCTTCAAACCCAATGTTTGTTTGCCACCCCGGTGGCCCAGGTCCCGGGTTCGATTCCCGGCGGATGATGAAAAAATCACGGCTGGTTAAGGGTAGGATCAATGAATTAATCACTCATTATCCGTTAACAAAAATGATTCCAAAACTTCAAAAGGAAGCGGCCAAATCCCTCTATGGGATGTAGCGCCAGCGAAAAAAAAAATGATTTGTTGGAGACCCGTAAAACAGTAAGATATTGCCCTTTTTCCATCGGATTTCCAAAGCGCTATTTGTTAAATTTTCGATAATGCCTATTAATTCTTTGGAAATTGCACTTTTATCTGGATTTTTTTTAAAATTTGGCTATAGTTTTTTCAGCTTATGTGAAAAAGACATTTGCGATTGCCGCAAAAATTCCCATATAAACTCCGTTGCTGAACACTTGAGTGTCTAATTTTACGGATAACTTCTCAAATGCATTTGGTCGTATATGCTCCCTCGTTAATTTATAAAATATTTTAATTGTACCTTCATTAAAATCAAAAAATTTCTCTAAAATTTTCCAAGAAACTCTACCAAACTGTGTAACTATATCAGCATTAATTAACCTATTTCTTAAAAAATAAGGCTTTGGCTCCGAAGTTCCTAACAGTTTATAGACACTTATTTTGTTATTGCTTTGGTTACAATTCACAACACATGTATCAAATCCGATTCGTGTTGCTTCAGAAATACAGTAAGTGAAAATTTGATGCAACTCATCACCTTTGACATTACCGATATAAATTCCCAAAGTTTGTTTTTAATTACTGTTCAAACCACGTAAAATAATAATAAAACCATGAGTTGCAATGATATTTTTTCGACCTAAATGACCATGATCTAAAAATTCATATATTATATCTTCAGAAGTATTAAATTCTAATTCCGGTTTGATTGTTATTTCGTCTAATAACAACACACATTTTTTATCCATTTTTGAAAGAAGTGCACTCTCGCTTGGTCTGCTACATATTTGCGACACTTTTCATTTGAATACCATTTTTGAATGGTTGACACCGCAGGCAATGAAACTTCTAATTCTAACATATAATTATAATGGGATGGAGATTTATAGTAAACATTTAAATATAAATATCGTTCGACATTTTGCCAATGAGCATTAGCTTTATGATGCAACTGAGACAAAATAAATTTTCTTACCGGATCACTTTTTTGACTAAACATTTCATTAATTGTTTCTTTAACTAAATTATCTGAGCATAAGAAATCTAATTTCTTCTGTTTTGGTGAATTAAATATAAATCTGGGAACTTTCGTTGAATTTATTATATTGGATTTTTTTCTTCTAATATAAGGCATGACAGGAAATTAATCTTCAGTTCTTTCATCATTATCATGAAAATTAGATAAACAAATATTAGTTATACGGTTTGAATATTTCCTCTTAAATTTGGACCGGCAGGTGATCGATTTCCTTCCAGTGATAAATGATAGTCTTCAAGGAATGGCGAAATAGTGAGGGATATATTATCTATAACAGAAAAACATTGAACTTCTGGCAAAATCAATTTTTCTTCGGTGATATGAGTAGCTTTTCTTTTGAATGTCTTTCTAATTTGTATATTTGGAACAATTGATAGACCTTCATATTCATTATCGAACGAAACGGGATACACGTAGAAATGATTTTCGCAAAATTTTATGGGAGTGTTCAACTTTTCTGTGGTTATTTTCAATAATTTGTTGCCTGAATCTATAATCCACACATTCCGTTTTTTATCACTACTTAGGAAATTGAAAAACGATAGAAAACTTCCATTTATACAAATATTTAAACATCCTTCGTATTCGTGTTAATAAATAAAAATACTTTTACTTATAACTAGAACCGCAGAGGTAAAAATATCCCTACAAGAACGTTCATTTGATTTTTTTATTCCAGAAATCTTAAAATGTATTTAAGTTCATAGTTTCAAAATTAAATTTCAACAGATTTAAAAATCAAAAATCACATGACCCACACAATCTTTTTATACAACATCAACACAAAACAAATATCACTCAAACATTCACACTGTTCTGTACGATCAAAACATTCAAAACGAAGAAAATAGGAAAAAAATTATTCTACATTTTAGTTTTACTTTCTTTTACGTAAGTAAAATAAAGTATAGTAATCATGAAAATTTTCGACCTTGAGATTATTGAAGATTTATCTGTTTTGAGGTCCCCTGAGTCCGAAAAAGTGGGTTTCGAAATGATGTCTGTCTGTCAGTCCGTCTGTCTGTCCGTCTGTCTGTCCGTCTGTCTGTCCGTCTGTCTGTCAGTCTGTGTCCTCTCTACAGCCCAGATGGCTTAACCAATCGAACTGAAACTTCAGATTTAAGCTTTTTGGATAAATTGGGAGGTCCCAGTGAATTTTACTTCAAATCGGTCCACCGGAAGTGGCCACTCCCTTGGGCCAGAAAATTTGTTTTGCAAATATTACTTTCTTTTACGTAAGTAAAATAAAGTATAGTAATCATGAAAATTTTCGACCTTGAGATTATTGAAGATTTATCTGTTTTGAGGTCCCCTGAGTCCGAAAAAGTGGGTTTCGAAATGATGTCTGTCTATCAGTCCGTCTGTCTGTCCGTCTGTCTGTCCGTCTGTCTGTCAGTCTGTGTCCTCTCTACAGCCCAGATGGCTTAACCAATCGAACTGAAACTTCAGATTTAAGCTTTTTGGATAAATTGGGAGGTCCCAGTGAATTTTACTTCAAATCGGTCCACCGGAAGTGGCCACTCCCTTGGGCCAGAAAATTTGTTTTGCAAATATCTTAAAAAGTATGAGGTTTACAAAAAATTACTAATACAAAATGTTTCCAAAAATCAAAAAAAAATAAAAATAAACAAATTAAAAATTAAAAAAAATTAAAATTAAAAATTAAAAAAAAAAATTTAAAAAAAATTTAAAAATTTTATAAAAAAAAAATTAAATATTGTTTTGCCAACACATAAATATATGTGTATATATAGCCTAATTATGCTAATTATAATTAATTTGCACACTTCAGTGACGTACTGTATGTTATAAAAATATTTAGCCTACATGTATGTTAAATTGCCAAATAGGTCAACCGGAAGTGGCCACTCTCGGCCCGAAAATGTGTTTTGCACATATTTTAAAAAGTATAAGATTTACAAAAAATCACTAATACAAATTCCAAAAAATTAAAAGAAAAAATTTAAATTCATAAATATCACCTTTTATTTCTTTTACGTGTGTACTAATGAGTTCAAAAAATTGAGTTTTGAAGTGGTCTCTGTTGGTATATACATATGACTGTCAATTTGTAGTCCAAATGGTTTAAGCAATCAAACTGCAACTTCATGTTTAAACTTTTTACATAAATTTTGGGGTCCCAGTTCCCAGCTCCCAGATTCCGTAAAACAGAAAATTTATTTTGCAAATATTTCAAAAATATACAATTTACAGAAAACATGAAATAATAAAAACAATCTTAATTAAGTTTGCGGGAAATTTGAATTATAAAAGTTTTTCAAAATTCGCTGTTCGTAAAAGAAAGTCGTGTGTTGGCCACACCTCCATTTTTTAAATCGTTTTATTGTTGTTTTTGTTGTATTTGTATTATACATCTACGATACGAGCGGAAAGAGGAAAAGTTTACATAACACAGCATTCACAATGCAAAAACTTTTTACTTTTGACTTACAGGTTTGTATGAATTTCCAACATAACGAGCAAAAATTTTTATTCGTCAAGTTGGAAATTCATACAAACCTGGAAGGCAAAAGTAAAAAGTTTTTCATTGTGAATGCTGTGTCAATTATATTCATTTTCAACCACAAATCTTACTGTATACTTCGATACATTGCAACCTAAATATATTATGCACAAAAAATTAGAAAAAATTTGTAAATCATACAAGTAACGCTATCTATTGAGGTAGTATTACAATTGGCGTGATTTCTCTATATATATCACGAATTCTATGGAACGTACTGTGACAGTGTGCGAATGTTTTTACCAAAATTTAATAACAAATTACTTTTTCTAAAACAATTCTTTATGATTTATAATGACCAATTTATCTCTTCATTTAGAATATATTAAATATTTAAAAATCGCATTACTAATTACCAAAATATTTAACAAAATACGTATAACGTACATATGACAAATTTGTTCCTCTGATTTTGAGTTGTGTACGTTATATAAAATTACTTGCGAATTGGTTTGGACCTGAAAATCAATTTTTTTATCTAAATAGAGGGAGATATGCTAAAACATTTTAGTGCTGTTTTCATTTAGAATAAATTAATACTAACTGACTTTTCAATTTTTCACTAAATAACGTACATGTCACATGGATAACGTACGTGTGACACCATACAAACTTTTCTATGGCGAAAATTTTTTAATTCTTTATTCAAGTGCAATTCGTTGTGCAAGTGCAAAAACATGAAAAATTATGTCATATTTTAATGTCGAAATATTTCTTTTCTAAACAATATAGCTGTTATTATCATCTATCGATTCCATTTTTCAAGTTTGAGGGTTACCTTTTTGTGGAATTCGTGATATATACTCAAAGGTATTACATATAAAATTGTTTATTTAGGCATGCTTAAGTTTAATACGGAGTATTATAATAACCTTTAAATTATATAAATTATATTAAATTAATTTAATTATATTTAAAAGATTATAAATTAAATAATTTTTGGAAATAAGGAGACTTTTTGAAGGGGTGAATAGTACTACATAATTGGATTTATTATTATAAGTAATCTGTTGAATTATTGTGTTGTAGGTTGTTTTCTGTTAGTTTATTAAGGTTGAAGAGTAGTGTGGTACTGAAAAGTATGGTTGTCAGTAGTTGTCAAATTACTCTAATTAATTAATTTATTTATTTTTTGGCAGGGTTGCGGAATTCTTCAAATATAATAGTAGTTTGAGCTAAACTGTAGTTGTTAGTTGTATAAATGACAAATATGGCGGTAATCTTTAGAACGGTAGTTGATATAAATTATATTTAATTATTAGGTCATTCCATCCTACAGGAGGGTTCAAGAGTGTAAATAATTCTTTAGTTTAATTTTTAATGTAGCAGTTAGAGATAAATATTTAATTTAGAATAGGATTTTCAAAAATATTGGAGAAGCCTCGCTTAGCATCCAGAATCTCCAAACATCCAGCTGTTCTGTAACGTAGAAAGTGTATTATCTTGTGCTAACTATATTTTATCATATGAGCCGTTTATTTTTAAAGTGGCCTAAGTCCATTTTCTTTTAAATCAAGCTAATGGTAACAATAGATATATAACATTATAATCTTTCTAACGGTAAAAATTTACTGTCAAAACAAAAAAAAACTAATCTCTAACACCTGTGCAAAAAATAATAAAATTCAAAATCCCATATGTTTTTTTCATTTATTGTTTTTCTATTCCTTCATTATCTCGTTTCAACAATATATACTTAAGCCACTTTCAAAATAAACGGCTCGTATATACCACTAACAAATTTATACAAGATAAATCCTATTAAGTAGCAAATAATTGGTAATAATGGATAAATATTAATTTTGGTTTCAGTATTCAACTAAATTATTTGTGTATCCTAGATTTTTGTCGCAATGTAACACATACAACTTTAATTTATATCATTCAATTATATACGTATATATAAATTACAAAAGTCAACAATATTAATTTTCTTTTTTCCAGATCTGTAGCAGCATATGGGGAACGGAGAATCCATACGAAATCCATGAAACTCAATTGCATGACCAAAAAGTGACTGTTTGGGCCGGCGTTTGCGCCAAAACCATCATTGGGCCATATTTTTTCAGAAAAATCGAAACAGTCGATGGAAATCGATATTGGTGGATGTTGGCTCATTATGTCTGCCGGCAAATGCGTGAAAAAGGTCTTGACGGTTACTGGCTTCAACAAGACGGTGCGCCATGCCACACTGCAAATCAAACAATTCAGTTTCTGCAACGAAAATTCCCTGGACGCCTGATGTCAAAAAGAGGCGACACTGACTGGCCACCCAGATCTCCAGATTTGACTCCTCCGAACTTCTTTTTGTACAGCTATTTGAAAAGCAAAGTGTACACCAGCAGGCCTCAGACCATTGACGAGCTCAAGGCAAACATTCTTGCCGAAATCATCGCTATACCGCCCGAGATGCTCGAAAAGGTAATGGAAAACGCAGCAAAAAGGGCACATTTTGCTTTGGCCAATAAAGGCGGCCACTTAATTGATGTTATATTCAAAAACCAGTCCAAATAAATTGCAAAGGAGCAAGTTGAATAAAAATACCTCATAACATATGTAGAAATCGGTTGTTCTTTTCAAAGTTATTCAATGTTTACATACCGACATTAAAGGTTGCGCACCCTGTATATACACATCCTATCGAATTGGCACTTTATAAAGTGAAACAACTATTTTTTTCAACAAAATAAGTCAAAAAGCAACTTTAAAATTTTTTTTGTATATTACTTTTTTCTGAGTGGATTTAGGTATAGGCATTGGCTCACAAAAAAGAAAGCGTATAGAGCCACAACCATACGTCATAATTTTTTAGAAGCGCTTTTAGTGATATAACTTTTCACTGGGTTAGAGTCTACATCTTACTTGACAAAATCTTACTTTTTCACAAATTTTACTTTTTCAAAATCTTACTTTTTAGAGCCTTACTTTTTGAAAATCTTACTTTTCAAAATCTTAGTTTTGATAATGCCATTTTTATTAAAAGTGGCATTGTCAAAACTAAGATTTTGAAAATCAAGATTTTACATCTGATATGAGTGAGATATGCTGAAACTAACAAGAAAATATAATAATATTGAAATGAATAACATATGAGCAATTTCATAAAGGGAAATCCCCTAAATATATATAATTTCAATGTCGGGGATTCCCAGGAAAAATATGTTTAATTCTTGCATGTAATCTACCGGGCGGCGCGTGGAAAGTAGGGAAATCCACCGGTTTGAAGTTTTTGGACACTTTTTTTTTTTGGACACAAATTTATGCAAGTGTAGTGTGAAGTTTTTGGACAAAATTGAGATTTTAGATAAATTAGGTTTTTGGAGATATATTTGTGCACATGTATATCCTTTAAAAGTGTATTTCACAAAAATAAGTTATTAGAAAATTAACAAATCGACGAATTTCGCTTGGAACAAAGACCTTGTTCTTTATCATATCAAATAACACGAATCTCAGAGATTGGCTCATATAGTGACTATATAGGTTGTATAGGGTATACATTGCGGAATTCAAATCACTCAGTACCATTTCGTTTCATCCATCCTCCTTTGAGACTAAAATGTCCTCCACATAACATATAAGTTTCATATTTCTTTTTTTAAACAATTTTGAGATTCCCTTTTTAAACAATTTTGGAAGTAGTTAAAAATTCAATGGTTTTCAAGTGTTATACAGATTATAGCACACATTACAGGAACTAAAATTGCGTCTAATTTTTCATAAAAGAACTATGAAATATTATATTTCCGAAACTTTAAATTTACTGATTCTACGTAGTTTATCTTGAAACACTTTTTCATTTTGTATTATCCCGGCTCGATAAAGAATAAACAAAACTCGAAAAGTTTCCTATTTAAGTTATATCTTCCAACTGACCCATTAAAATAAATAATCATTAGGTTAACTTGTTTCTTTCAATGTACAGTTAACGATGATACAATATGCGTTTTCATTGGTATTTATCCTAAAGTAATAATAAGTTTTAATAGAATTTTATTTCCCTATTTATGATGTTCTTATGGCCAAAATTGTCGGCGAGAAAGTTTTCCCTATATGAATTTTGACTCATTTTTCCCTTCTCAAGGAACATGAATAGGAAATGTGTATTTCTCACTGAAAATTATTTTCATAATAATTTTCACGGAACGAGAATTAACCCCCTGGTATATTAAGCTAGAAGTGCATTTGAAATGCACAAACTATCTACTTACGAATTTAACAACGAGAATTAGATTTGATTTGCAAAAAATTGATTTACAAACTTGAAACATCAAAACTGGAATTTCTTTTAAAAATATTTGAATTTATTCTATATTTAATTGGTTACTTTGAAAAACATGAATTTCCTTTGAAAAAAATTGAAGATGAGTTGGAAATAATTGTGAATGAACTACAAAAAATTGAATATCATTTGCAAAAGAGTTAATTTGAGCTGCAAAGCCTAAACAATGAATTTAAAATTAAACAAAATAATTTTTTTTGGATGTCCTCCACTGAACCTTCAAAATGATGGCAAGCCTAGCCGTAGTGCTCTTGAATTTTTTTTTGAAAATTAACAAATTGACGAAGTTTGCATGGAATAAGGACGCAGTTTGCTATTATACCAAATAACACGAATCTCAGAGATTGGCTCATATAGTGACTATATAAGTTGTAAAGGGTATACATTGCGGAATTCAAACCACTCAGTGCCATTTTGATATGAGCCGTAGAGCGTTTACAAAAAATTGAGAATAACAAATCAATGAATTTAAAACGAAAAAAATCGACGAAAAAAGTATAAAACGAATTTATTTTTAATTTTTGTTTTATTATTAGACATCCTATATGCCTGCTTGCGGATTTCATACTTTCCATCCGTATTCCAAGCAAAATTCGTCAATTTGTTAATTTTCAAAAATTTTTTGCAAGCGCCCTACGGCTTACATAGCCATAAAAAAGAGAGACCTGAAACAAAATTGTTTCCATGTTTATTCCCATAGAAAATTCAGTCTTTTTCGTGTAAGAAGTTGGAGAGAGAGGATTATATATCTATTATGTTTTATGCTCTTTCTTTTTTGTAAATAAATCATTTTTTTTTTATTGGGGTTTTGCGTAGTTTCGCGAAAATTAAAAATTATCAAATAAAACAAAACAATTACAAAAAGTGTATACATAATACATATAATTAATTATTATTTGTGGAAAACTATTAAAAAAAATTTATGAAAAATGAAGTGTTTAATCAGAAAATGTCGCAACAATACTCGCAATAAATTACCGGGAATTTCATTTCATCGAGAAGTTTTATTCTGGTTTACATAAAACGAAATTAAAATTGTAATATAAACATTGTAATTTGTGATAAAAAAAGTGTACTTTTAATTTAATTAAATTTATTACATAATTATAAAAAAAAACAAATTTTGTTGTTATTGGTTTTTAGCCATCTTACGATTTGTAAACAAATGGTAAACAACTATTTTTACTAGGTCCGCACTAAAAGCACAGATAAGAATAGACAGATGTGGATCTTTTATGGGCCATATTTACATTCCAAATTTCAATACCAAATTCCAATCCAATCCATTTAGAACAGGAGGACGTATATATTAGCCGTCTTCCAATGGGCAAAATTTGCTACTTGGAAGTACTTGCGAGTAGATACCCAATGGAACGAGAAATTGAGTAACACAAGTAAAACACAGCCTTCTGTTTAGTTGTTTTTTTTGACTTTTGTAAAGTTGTTTATTATAGTAATGGCGATATTTAAAATTAGATTCAAAATATGAAAAAAAAAAAAAATGAACATGTAATAAAAGCAAAGCATTGGTATTTACCGCATTGATATTTAAACAGATTTGTCTTAAAAATGTATGATCAACAACAAAATAATTTTGTATTAATTTTGACATTTTACATCATCAAAAAATGAAAAAGCTCGAACGTAATAAAAAACTCTCGAAAAATATCGAAAAAGGTCTAAAAGCCATCTATTAGAATTTTCGCAACTAAAATCCACTAGCGCAAATTTTATGCGTAACTACTTCTGTTTTCTACACCATCGTATGAGCATGGGTAGTTGTGAGTAGATACAAGTACTTGCGAGTAGTTTGCTTTCGCCAATGGAAGACGCTTATTGTAAAATAAAATGTTGTTTGAAGTTGGTTTATGTTTGCTTTGATATAATCAAAATAGCCATGCCATGTTTGCTTTGATATAATCAAAATAGCCATACGTAAAAAAAGATAAAAAGAGACAGAAATGTACGTCCTGCTCTAAAAGGATTGGATTGGAATTTGGTATTGAAATTTAGAATGTAAATATGGCCCATACAAGATCCACATCTGTCTATTCTTATCTGTGCTAAAAGTGTAAAATAATTATGCGTTTTTAGAAAAGTTATTTTTATTAATAAAATTAATTTTATTAAAAAATTGCACTAAATAATAACTATCCGTGTATTTGCAAATAAAATAAAAACATTTTTTAAACTTTAATTGTTTTATTTTAAGCAACCATTCCATTGAATAAAATTTTAAATATGACCTGGTTCTATTTTATCTTTATCCCTTTTTCCCACCGCTTTGCTTACACTTGAGGTTTGTTATTTCTGCTCTATACCTTTTAACTCTATGACGGCTCATATCGAAATGGCACTGAGTGATTTGAATTCCGCAATGTATACCCGTGACAACCTTTACAGTCACTATATGAGCCAATCTCTGAGATTCGTGTTATTCGGTATAATAGTGAACAACGTCCTTATTCCAAGCAAACTTCGCCAATTTGTTAATTTTCAAAAAAAAAAATTCAAGTGCCCTACGGCTCATATCAAAATGGCACTGAGTGATTTGAATTCCGCAATGTATACCCTTTACAACTTATATAGTCACTATATGAACCAATCTCTGAGATTCGTGTTATTTGGTATAATAGAAAACAACGTCCTTATTCCAAGCAAACTTGGTCAATTTGTTAATTTTCAAAAAAAAAAATTCAAAAGCCCTACGGCTCATATCAAAACGGTACTAAGTGATTTAAATTCCGCAATGTATACCCTTTACAACCTATATAGTCACTATATGAGCCAATCTCTGAGATTCGTGTTATTTGATATGATAAAGAACAACGTTTTTGTTCCAAGCGAAATTCACCGATATGTTAATTTTCTAATAACTTTATTTTTGTTAAATACACTTTTAAAGGATATACATGTGCATAAATATATCTCCAAAAACCTAATTTATCAATTTATCTAAAATCTCAATTTTGTCCAAAAACTTCACAGTACACTTGCATAAATTTGTGTCCAAAAAAAGTGTCCAAAAACTTCACACCGGTATTCAACATGGGATTTGGTTTTAATTGAGTTTTTGAGATTTTTCCGTTACAGTGATTGAATAAAATTACAAAAATTAAATAATTTAATTATAATAAATATATAAACAATATAATTGTTTATTAATTTATATTTATTTGTTATTAACAATATCAGAATAAATAATTATTTAATTTTGTTGCAAAATATTTGAATTAAGAAATGGAATTATTATGTTTAACGTTAAAGTTATAAATGATTTAAATTGAAAGTCAAAATGAAATTATAAACATTTAGAATTTGTTCTTAAAAATATTGATTTCTTTATAAACAAAAAAAAAAATGTTAATAACAATTATGGTTACAAAAATAATTCTTTGAGTAATTATTAAACGTGTTGATTTTGGTATCGTTCCGTTTTCCGGTATTGTACCAAAATATTATTTCGTTGTTATGCTATAACGGTACAAAATATTATTTTTTTATTTTATGTAACTTGCTCTACGAAAAAATAACCAACTTATTTAATTAATTAAATGTTCTTTATTTATTTGCGTTGAGTATTTCCAATAATTTTAAGAATTTTCAAATTCAGCAATTTTCATATTATTTTGTATATTCATTTTTTTGATCATAGTTAATGATTTAAGAATTCGAATTTATAATTTATCACAATGTAACGAAATATCAAAATAATTTTTTTTTGTTATGGTAAGAATACCGGTAAACACGGTTTAAAAAATTTGGATATTAGTATTGTTAACGTTACTTGAAAAAAATCCGGTATACCGGTATTTCGTTCCGTTACAGGTAACGTTTCGCAACAGAACACTGGTATTAACATTTTTTTTTGTTTATAAATAAATCAATATTTTTAAGAACAAATTCTAATTGTTTATAATTTCAATTTAAATCATTTATAACTTTCATATTCCATTTCTTAATTCAAATATTTTGCATCAAAATTAAATAATTATTTATTCTGATATTGTTAATAACAAAAAAATATTAATTAATAAACAATTATATTGTTTATATATTTATTATAATTAAATTGTTTAATTTTTGTAATTTTATTCAATCATTGTTACGGAAAAATCTTAGAAACTCAATCAAAATCAAATTCTATATGTAGTAAAAACAACTCTTTATTTTGAATTGTTGCGATGAATTGTTGTTTTATGGATTTTCGCACCACACAGAAATTTTATATGAAAATTTAACAATTCATCGCAAACACAGTTCGTCGCAAAGTTTATATGGGAAATCAGTATAAAGCAGTGAAATAGAGAAATATCTTTTATTTTTTGAAATTGTTGTTATAAAAATTAAATTGTTTATAATAATTGTCTATATAATTGAGGATTTGTTAATAAAAATTAAATAAAATGTCTAATCAAATATTTAAAACAAGTCATATTAATCGTTAGAAATTCTTCTGTACCTATTTATTAATAAAAAAAATTGAGGTGTGGCCAACACACGACTTTCTTTTACGAACAGCGAATTTTGAAAAACTTTTATAATTCAAATTTCCCGCAAACTAAATTAAGATTGTTTTTATTATCTCATGTTTTCTGTAGATTGTATATTTTTGAAATATTTGCAAAATAAATTTTCTGTTTTACGGAATCTGGGAGCTGGGAACTGGGACCCCAAAATTTATGTAAAAAGTTTAAACATGAAGTTGCAGTTTGATTGCTTAAACCATTTGGACTACAAATTGACAGTCATATGTATATACCAACAGACACCACTTCAAAACTCAATTTTTTGAACTCATTAGTACACACGTAAAAGAAATAAAAGGTGATATTTATGAATTTAAATTTTTTCTTTTAATTTTTTGGAATTTGTATTAGTGAATTTTTGTAAATCTTATACTTTTTAAAATATGTGCAAAACACGTTTTCGGGCCGAGAGTGGCCACTTCCGGTTGACCGATTTGGCAATTTAACATACATGTAGGCTAAATATTTTGATAACATACAGTACGTCACTGAAGTGTGCAAATTAATTATAATTAGCATAATTGGGCTAATACACACAATAATTAAAATGACAAATGCAAGAACTGCTGTAACTCCCTGTAAAAAGTGTGGGGGGGGGGGTGCAGGAGTTGCGAAATATTTTTGCAATTATAAAACGATATATATACTTAAGTATTACAAACCCTAATAAGTCGTTAAAAAAGTTAAGAAACATGAAAAAATGATCCACATTCAATTATGTAATATTTACATTAAAAACCGGAAGTATGTCACTGTAGTGTGCAAATTAATTATAATTAGCATAATTAGGCTATATATACACATATATTTATGTGTTGGCAAAACAATATTTAATTTTTTTTTTATAAAATTTTTAAATTTTTTTTAAATTTTTTTTTTTAATTTTTAATTTTAATTTTTTTTAATTTTTAATTTGTTTATTTTTATTTTTTTTTGATTTTTGGAAACATTTTGTATTAGTAATTTTTTGTAAACCTCATACTTTTTAAGATATTTGCAAAACAAATTTTCTGGCCCAAGGGAGTGGCCACTTCCGGTGGACCGATTTGAAGTAAAATTCACTGGGACCTCCCAATTTATCCAAAAAGCTTAAATCTGAAGTTTCAGTTCGATTGGTTAAGCCATCTGGGCTGTAGAGAGGACACAGACTGACAGACAGACGGACAGACAGACGGACTGACAGACAGACATCATTTCGAAACCCACTTTTTCGGACTCAGGGGACCTCAAAACAGATAAATCTTCAATAATCTCAAGGTCGAAAATTTTCATGATTACTATACTTTATTTTACTTACGTAAAAGAAAGTAAAAATACTTGCTTATAAAACAATAGATTGTTAATAGTAAATTGTTTTGTTTATAACAGTTTTAAATGTACATATTTTAGAATTTTTGGAAAACATTTTCATTGCACAAACAAAATTGTATAAACATATATAAATATAATTTAATAAACAATTATACTATTTATATATTTATTTTGATTTTCATATTTTTATTCAATCACTGTTACGGAAAAATCTTAGAAACTCAATCAAAATCAAATCCTATAGCAAAAACAACTTTTTATTATGAATTTTTGCGTTGAGTTGTGTTTGCGACGAATTGTTATTGCGTAAAATTGTTTTTTCGTAAAATTGCTGTACTATCTATGAGTTGTTTTTTTGTGAATTGTTGGTTTACGAATTGTTTTACGATAAGTTGTTTTTAGAAAAATTGTGTTTCGACCAATTTTCAGGGACCCCAATTATTAGTTGGGGCAAAAGGTAGTAGATGTGGTCTAACTTTATTTTTGAATTTTATCAGTAAGCTCAGGAAAAATTGTGGAGACGCGAATTGTTTTCCCTAAACGCAGTGCACTCGAAAAGACAAAAATTGCATTGTATAAAATAAACATTTTTCTTTTCTACTAAGAATATTTGTCCTGTATAATATGTTCATTATACGATTGTTTCATCACTTATAATGGGGTATGGGTCACATGGCCGACAACCATTTCGCCGACAGGCCATATCGCCGACAACTACATCGCCGACAAGACATATGGCCGACACAACCACATCGCCGACAGGATAGATCGCCGACACAACCACATCGCCGACAGGACAGATGGCCGACACACCACATCGCCGACAGGACAGTTGGCCGACACACCACATCGCCGACAGGACAGATGGCCGACACACCACATCGCCGACAGGACAGATGGCCGACAACCATTTCGCCGACAGCCCATATCGCCGACAACTACATCGCCGACAGGACAGATGGCCGACACACCACATCGCCGACACGACAGATGGCTGACAACCACATCGCCGACAGGACAGATGGCCGACACAACCACATAGCCGATAGGACAGATGGCCGACACACCACATCGCCGGCAGGACAGATGGCTGACAACTATATCGCCGACAAGACAGAACAGATAATATTAATTAATATTTTTATTTCGATCACTGAAAATTATTCGAAATTGTTGACATGCCGATTTTTTTTATCCGTTAAAGTGGGGATCACATAAACTGAAAAATGACATAAACTAATTTAACTTAGAATTGTAAAGGCTAACGGCTTCGGTAACTCTCACGGGAACGCGGGAGGTCGCTGCGCTCCCCCCCGCTTAGCCCTCCGAGGGGCTTTAGATTTGAAGTTCGGGGATGTAGGAGCCAGGATCAGCAAACATGTCGCACTGCGTGCCGCACGTAGGAGCGGATTATATAGAATCTATTAATGACACCTAATAAAAAGGAAAATAATTGCACTATTTTGTTATGCAAGATTTTGTAGTTGCAACATTTTGTAGCTGCAAGATTAATAAAAAAAAGAAATAACAAAATATTCCGATCCCAGAAAAACTATTTCACTAAATATTCATTATTTCACTATAAAATAATCGAAATAATTATTTCGGAAAACAAAATTATAAAAAACAAGATTTTGTATTGCAGGCAAATCCCCCGATCACTATTTGAACGGAAAAAAAATTCGGCATGTCAACCATTTCGAATAATTTTCAGTGATCGAAATAAAAATATTAATTAATATTATCTGTCTTGTCGAAGATTTGGCTGTGTCGGCCAACTTTCCTGTCGGCGATGTGGTGTGTCGGCCATGTGTCCTGTCAAAGATTTGGCTGTGTCGGCCAACTGTCCTGTCGGCGATGTGGTGTGTCGGCCATCAGTCCTGTCGGCAATGTGGTTGTCGGCCATCTGTACTGTCGGCGATGTGGTGTGTCGGCCATCTGTCCTGTCGGCGATGTGGTTGTGTCGGCGATCTGTCTTGTCGGCGATGTAGTTGTCGGCCATCTGTCCTGTCGGCGATGTGGTGTGTCGGCCATCTGTCCTGTCGGCGATGTGGTGTGTCGGCCATCTGTCCTGTCGGCGATGTGATTGTGTCGGCCATCTGTCCTGTCGGCGATGTGGTTGTGTCGGCCATTTGGTCTGTCGGCCAACATTCTTGTCGGCCATGTAGTTGTCGGCGAAGTGGCCTGTCGGCGAAGTGGTTGTCGGCCATGTGGGCGGATACCCTTATAATGATATCCATTATTCACTGCTAGTTTATCTAGTACCCTCCCAACAAAAAAATGTATACGTCAAATAAGTAACATAAAAGTTACGTTTACGTACATTTTTTTAATGCTACAGCACTGCCTCTCGTGAGTGGTAAAAAAAAGAAGGCAACCATATTTAAATACGTAAAAAAATGACAACCATTTTTGTTTTTGCTTTTGTCGCTGTATAGTACGTAACAAATTTAATTGTGGACACCGTTAGATTTTAATGCGGCTGATATTAACAAATTTTTTTAATATTTTAAGTAATTAGTTCTACTTTTGTGCTTTTGTGTATTATATTTAGCATATAATAAATTGGTGATAGTGTTGTAAAAGTTATAAATTTAAATAAAGAATATTCAAAGTTCAAGTGAGTACCTATACATAATAAATTGTAAATATTATGTCGATAGCGAAACAGAAACTGTACAGAACCGTACGTCGCGAAATTGACACACTTATTAATCCCAATATTAATGGCTCGCATAATGCCCCTGAAAATCCAAATAATATTAAAGCAAAATTGCGAATCAAATATGATTACTTTGGAAAATGAACTTAAAGACCCATTTTCAAGCACAACGGCTACAAATACCGAATCAGAATTTTATGAGAACTACGTAACACTTGATTTTGACATATACAGCACGAAATTTCTGAATAGAGTATAAAATATAACCCTTCGAATGACTCCGTAAATGATTTGCTCAAAATACTTAGAAAGTATCATCCTTATCTACCGAAGGATGTAAGAACATTAAAAGGAACGCCTAATAAGGTTAAAAGCATTACACCAATGGGACAAGGCCATTATTTACATATTGGGCTTGAAAAACAGATAAAGATCATCCTCAAAAATACGAGATTTTTAGAAGACTCATTGACCATTGACATTGGTGTATAGATCTTAATTATATCTTGACGTGAAAATGTAGTCAACTCCAATATTTTCCGACAATATATTTTTAGAAACTGTTTGAATGGCTCGTATGCTCTGAATTAAACCGGTAAAATAATTTGTTTGTTTACTAACGCGGTATTTGAAATATAATTTACCATAAATTCCAGAAATGTATCAACTTGATTATTCATAATAAAGGCACTTCTAAATGGATTTTTTTCATATTTTGTTTTTGAATTGAGGCAATCAAAGAAATATTTGAAGACTTTGCTGTTACTGACCGCCGCATTTTTACTTGAACATTTTTAGGTCGGATGGTTTCAAAAACATCATCGTCAGACATAACTGCTGATATGACGGAGGAATTTTGATTAGATTGAGCTGTAACATTTTCATTAAATAGCTCATTGAATAAATCATCCGAAAATTCGTTAAAAGTTGCTTTATTAGTTGTAGAACCAATTTTAGCAATTTTCCCCTTTAGACTTTCAATGAAATGCTTCGATTTAAAAAATTTTTGGAGTTTCCGTCGACATTGGTCTTTATTTTTTAAACTTTCATTATTTTTACTTAAAATGTAAAATTGTAAAATAATTGTAGATTGAACAAATTTTTCAAATCCTTACTGTTCAAATCACTAATATTTTTAATCACAATATGTTGGATTTTATCAATTTGTGATTTGTCCAGGACAAACCGTTTGAAAGGCATTTTTAACTTTTAATTTAATATCTGTTAAAAACAAACAATCTTTAAAGCCACACCCGGTTCACTTTAAAATGTTTTAAATGTTTTATTAATTAATAAATCACTGTACTATACTCTGTTTGAAGATTAACACTTTAAATTTAATATCTACAATTTATTATTTTCAACAAATTACTAAATATGTATGTATGTTCGTAAATGGCACTATAGAATTGTTGTAACAATTTACAAAATTGTGTATTAAAATAACTTTCAACAGTTTTATAAAAACGTTACTAAAAAATTAGGTTTATAAGGATATTCTATTATTCTTTCGTATGTCTAAATAGATTGATAATATTAATTCCCTTATGCACGATTTCAGAACAAAACAGCAATTCGTCAGTTAAATAATGTTTCCTCTCTTTCTTCTTTTATTAAATTGCAATTTGTTTCATAATTCAAAATCAATGCTAGCTATCTGATTATATTTCTTTTTTATATGAACATTTTAAAGGGAGAATTAAATTTTTATTTGAGCGATATTGAAAAGTCAAATATTTAATTCTCCCTTTAAAATTCTCATGTAAAAAAGAATTATGATCCAGATAGCATTGATTTTGATTTATGAAACAAATTGCAATTTAATAAAAGAAGAAAGAGAGGAAATATTATTTAACTGACGAATTGCTGTTTTGTTCTGAAATCGGGCATTAAAGTAGTAATTTACGAAATATTTCTATGAATTATTTTTTTTAATTTTCCGTTGGTTTCTTGAGCGCCGTTAATTGATTTCAGTTTTGTGGCAGGCGTTATTACCACAAATAAAATCAAATAAGGGCCCTCAAAAAATCAACGGAAAATTAAATTGAGTCCCGTTATCCAAAAATTCAACGGAAAATTAAATACAAATGTTTTGTCATTATTTTAGAACCGGGCTCAATAGGAATTGTAATTGTAAGCAGAGTTGCTTTATTTTATTAAAACATAAAAAACTAGCATAAGACGTTCTCACGAGATAGACAATTCAGAGCTCAAAAAATTAGTTTTAAATTTAAAGTTCTTCTGATAAATAACCAGATAATTTTTAACGAAGAGCGAAATTATTAATAATTACAATTTCAGTTTCAATCTGAATGAGAAACACGAAAAATTTTAATTATTTTCCAGTCAATCTCATCAGGCTATAGCGACTGAATTGTTAATTTACATTGATTACTTTATTTAGTAAAGAGGTATTTATCAGAGATGCTCCTTAATACTGCCCACTCAAAACATAAAGAATTATTTCTGGCCCGTTAAAGTCCTTAGGCGATAGCCAAGATAATGTTCAAAAAAATGATAATTGTATATGGAGCAAAATGGAAGTTGGACGATTGTGAAAAAAGCACCATACGGCTGGTACTGGGGTATATATCAGAGTTGGTTCTAACTGCTACCTACTCAAAACATAAATAATTATTTCCAGTTCAAATTTTTTAGCAGATACAGATGATGTACTTTAGAGAAAAATAAAATTTTTGTCTTAAGGTAAACGATCATAATGTGGATCGTTGTACCAATTGTGGATCGTCTAACTGAATTTTGGTTGAAATAAGAAAAATATTTAATTTATAAATGTATTGAGTATCTAAAAATTTAAAACCATACATTATGTTGCTTGTATTAGTTTTTAGCGGAATAATTGAAGTGCAAATACTAATTGTATCGTTTAGTTGTTCACTGCATCACAGTATTAGAATATCAAATACGTAACTGACTTTTCGTTAAAATATTCTTAAGGGAAGTATACTACTAAAATAAGGTTTTAAACTGTTACAATTTATTTCCCAGTGATTATTTAATGTTTAATGATAAGAAATTACATCTTAATTAACAAAAAACTATAATTATTAACAAAAAATGACAGTTTATCATATTTAAAAAGATCCACATTATGTACATTATATTTTAATGTCCAATTGCGGATCGTGCGATCCATTTTATGTTCACAAAGTCAAATTTTAAAATTCATATTAATTATTTCATTAAAAGGACCAAATTTATTTTCAAATTAAAAACGACATACGTTATTTTAAGATGAGCTAATTCGGATCTAGGTCTTTCTAAATAATTTTTCTATTTTTTGAAAAAGTGTAGATCAAATTTAGGGCAACTTATTTCTGTGGGTATTTTTAATTAGAATTACTTTGTAGATAATTTTCATTAACTAAATTAAATGAAGAATTGCATGATTTGAAAATTGTATTCATGTCTCAAATGCGAACCGCGCGATCCGAATAAGGTACTCCTATAGGAATCTTTTTTGTACTTAATGGAGATCTTATGCACCTAAAGAGTATTCTAAAGTTGAACAACGCTCTAGGCGCTGTGAAGTATGGGTAGAATGTTCACACGGCCAGTAAAATCTTTATAGTGCCTAAAACTGCGTTATATACTTAATCATTTTTAAAAAAAAAACGTAAATACTGATAAAGCAAGGGGCAAAAAGAATTTTGCCAACAGAAATTTCTCGGCCCGCACGGTCCATGGCCTATTTCTTGGCCCGCACGGTCCCTAGACCTGACCCTCTCGATTTCTACGTCTAGAAAATGTAGCATACCGTTGGAAAGGGTATAAACCTCCAATATGTAGCATACCGTTGGAAAGGGTATAAACTAGACAACTTTTTAAAATAAACCTAAGTTCAAAATAATGTTTATTTTTTTTAATATTAAATTTAGAAGTTGAAATTTTTGATACATTTACACATTTTCAGGACTTTCGAAGCTCATATAGTTCATTTTCTTTAAACCAATTGTACCAAATAACGACTTATTTAGAATAAAACTACATTGCAGAATACAATAAAAGTTATTTCGTGCTATTGACGAATGGAACGGTGTGCCCCAGCGAACAATAGTGAAGTATGTGATAGGCTGTAACAAAAATTTGCTAAATATATGAAGTTATATGAAAAAATTGTCTATTTAATTTACATTTTTATTTATGAAAATTGTAATGATTAGAAAATTAAATTAATCCCATATGTAGTTTAGATTGTGATTTTAGTATATCTGATTCATTTGGAACATTTTTTTCATTTTATATATTAGAAAGTTGTACTAAAAAATTGCAGAAATTTTATGTTAAACTCACTATAAATATATATTTGGGTCACTAAACATTTTTGGAGCTTTATTAGACCACAGTTGCTACGCTTTGAATTATTAAAACAATCTAAAATTTAATATTTTTAAAACATTTATGTTTTTGGTAACACTAGCTTATTTTGAAATTTCTGCAATTTTTAAGTACAAGTTTCTCATATTTAGAATGATATGAATGTCACAAATAAATCAGATATACAAAAATCATACTCTAAACTACATATGGGATTAATTTAATTTTCTAATCATTACAATTTTCATAAATAAAAATGTAATTTAAGTAGACAATATTTCCATATTATAACTTCATATAGCAAATTTTTGTTACAGCCTATCACATACTTCACTATTGTCCGCTTAAGGCGCTTTTTAAACTTTTCACACTAAAAAAAAATATGACGAATTAAAAGCGAGATTTCAGGTTATTTAGGGAGGATGTACGTCGTGTGTTTTTTTCATAATTTGAAATTGTTAATGGGATTATAGTTTAGATATATTTTTCTAACTTATTTTTCATTTTTAGTTAATATTTATTTATATTTAAATGATTATGTTATAAAAAATTTTATTAGTTTTGAATTTTGTAGAAAATTGCCGGAAATAAAAATATGTTCAACCTTCGTTTCGTACGCATGAGATAATACTGAATTATTTTTTTATATTTCAAATATTTTATTCTCTATTTCTCTCCATGATAAACCAATTGAATAGGTATGATTGACAGCTGTTTCAAATTCGTCTTTTCTTGCGCATATCGTCATTCGGTGCGATAAAATCACAAGGCTTCGTTGTTTTCACAAAATGTTCACAAAAACTATCGCCGCAAAACAATTCGATTTGTTTTTGTTTGCTATGAACTAGTGCTTATAAAAAAGAGTATATCAAGAAAAAAGCACCAAATGACAGAATTTTTTAGTGAAAGAGATAGCAATACATGCGCTTGATCATACCTACTTAAATTGGTTTATCATGATTTCTCTCTACTCTTTCATTTTTCGAACGTTCATCGCCATCTATTCTATGTCGATGAAATAAAAAATAATAATTTTTGCTTGCAGTAGTATGGCTTATATATTCTAGAAGGCATTGGTTTATGCAAGTTTTTCAACGGTGTTTCTGCTTTGCATAAATAGATGGCAGTAATGAAAATGTTTTTGAAATATATTGGGTTCCTCCAAATAAATTATAATAACCTATTCGCCTTTTAACGCAAAGTGGCTGACATCTGGTGGACGATATTGAAACTAGAGTTAAAGGTGAACAGCAATAAAAAAAATACATAATTGACCGTTTTCCTCATCTGTCAAATACAGTAACATTTGAAACGTCAAACAAGCGCGTAGGACAAGATAAAGTGCAAAGTGTATCAATTTGAAGTAAAAAAGTATTAAATTAGCGAGAATTACTAATTTTGAAGGTTTTTAATTTGTTAATTAATTAAAACAATTATAATTATAACATTTTATATCATAATAAATAAAATATTTTAATAGATAAGTGTTATATTTTGTGAGAATGCCACTAACGTGTAGTGTATTTTAGTACCAAATGAGAGCAGATAAACACATCATGAATTTAATTAACGATGAAGACGTTATTCCGGCGGATCGCGGTTTTTTAATTGAAAGGGCCACTGAGAAGAAAAATGTTAGATTAGTTATGCCAGCGTTCAAAAACAGTAAATCCTAACTAGAACCAATCACAATAGTTTTCAATTTGAACCCACCAATTTAAGGAGGCAATAAATGAAAGACAATACATTAAAAATAAGATTATTTAATATAAAACTAAAATTGTATAAAATCACATAATAAATTCATTTAATCAGTTAATTCATAATCAGAAATAAATTTTTATAAAATATGTATATAGCTAATTCTCATAGAATAGCTTTTATTGCCTAGGTACGTAGAGAGATTACCGTCTTTTAAACTGTATGGGCACTTGACTTCAACCGCCATAATTCCGCAGCATCTGCAGAAATGCCATCTGGTGATGCGGCATAAAATGTTTTGTCTTTCCATATAATTTAACCCGTTGGTAAAATGTATAATCTATTATGTGCTACTTTGGATAGTTTTTTTAACGATTTTAGAGTCTCTTTTTCCAGTCTGCGTCCATAAGATATTGTTAATAAAATGAGACAACCATATGTTGGTTTTTAGAAGACTTTGGATACCACCAGATACTGGAATATTTCGAAAAACGTCACATTTGTTGGTAGACTTTGTTCATCAAACTTCATCAAGTAAGGATCACTCTTGAATCCTGAAATTTTCTCCTCGTATCGTTGTCTATCAGGTCCCGAAAGGCTCATAGCATATTTAGATAATACCGAGATCTTCTTGTTATCATCCATTTCTACAAATTCACAAAAAAATATTCTAAACATATAAATTTGTTATAAGAACATAACCTAATACTTTTAAAAAAACACTCTTTTCTACTTACTTTTCAAGAAATTTTTATAAATTTCTATTAATTTTTAATTCTAATAAAGTTAAGAAATAAATCACAATTTAAAATAAAATAAAAACCACACTAATTAATTAAAAAACACAAAAAATTACACATCTCAAAATTATACTTTGTCCTACACGTTCACAAAACACCAAATTTTATCTGTCAAAAATTTTGGAGGTAAAAGGTCAATTGGACAATTTTGTTATTGATTTCGGTCCAAAACAATCATTTATTGAACATAAAAGTTATATTTATTTATTCAGCGACAAAATAATTAAAAAATAACACACATAAAAATAAACTGTCTGATTTAATATAAATTGTTTTCGGCTTTTTATAGACAACATACTATTTGTAATGACATACTCATTATTTTCGATTTGGCAAATCAGAAAAATAATGGAGTCACACTCCTAATATATCTACCAGCAAAAGTAGAAAATATTCATCCCATCCCCCCTTTTCTTTCCCGCAGAGTCAATACAAAGTGTATCAACTCTCAAAAATGAGAAATCTCTTTGAGATTTTGTGTTGGTAATTCGGTTTCGTACAGAAAAGTAAGGTCTACTCATCAGGTAGCTACGACCGAACTACAAAAATTCAACTCTCGAAAAATACATTAACTCTCTATACCCTCTAGTTAAATACTTAATGTATTTTTCGAGAGTTGAATTTTTGTAGTTCGGTCGTAGCTACCTGATGAGTAGACCTTACTTTTCTGTACGAAACCGAATTACCAACACAAAATCTCAAAGAGATTTCTCATTTTTGAGAGTTGATACACTTTGTATTGACTCTGCGGGAAAGAAAAGGGGGGATGGGATGAATATTTTCTACTTTTGCTGGTAGATATATTAGGAGTGTGACTCCATTATTTTTCTGATTTGCCAAATCGAAAATAATGAGTATGTCATTACAAATAGTATGTTGTCTATAAAAAGCCGAAAACAATTTATATTTTATATAAAAATAAACGCTGAATTGCTGTTCACCTTTAACTAGTGGCGATCGTAGCGCCTCTTGCGGCCCTTTAAAGGCGAATAAAGGACATTCTTGTCAAAAAACGGCGTCAGATGGATTAAATCTAAAGATGGCACTAATAGTATTTTTTAATTTTTTTTTTTTTTTTGTTGTATCGAAACAAAAATGTAAACAAAAGCAAAAAACACGAATAAAACTTGCAACTAGACATCAATTATAAAAAAAAAAAATTTATTTGTTATTTATTTACCAAAAATTAAAAATTGTTAAAGCTGACATCTTTAGAAGTTATCCCGTACTATGTTTTCAAGTATTAAATAATACTGCATTATTGATGAATCTGCCAATATCATTGACCGTAAGTTTACTATGGAAAAGTATAGTTATGTCCTTTATAGGTATTATAATTTATTTGGGTTCCTCGATTAGAATACAAAAAATGGAGGTGTGGCCAACACACGACTTTCTTTTACGAACAGCGAATTTTAAGAAACTATTATAATACAAATTTCTTGCAATTTTAATTAAGATTGTTTTTATTTTTTTATGTTTTCTGTAAATTGTATATTTTTGAAATATTTGCAAAATAAATTTTCTGTTTCGCGGAATCTGGGAGCTGTAACCCCAAATATTATGTAGGTAAGGCATTAATGAAGATATATCTGTTTGAGGTCCCCTGAGTGCGAAAAAGTAGGTTGCGAAATGATGTCTGTCTATCAGTCTGTCCGTTTGTCCGTCCGTCTATCAGTCTGTGCCTTCTCTATAGCCCAGATGGCTTAACCAATCGAACAAAAACTTTAGATTTAAGCTTTACTTATGTAAAAGAAAGTAATAAAAAATAATAAATTTGTAAGAAGTTTGCGTAATTGGTTTCTCAAAATTCCCTGTACGTAGAAGAAATGTGTTGGCCACACGTCAATTTTATTTTTTTTATAAAATTTTTTAATTTTTTTTTTAAATTTTTTTTTTTTAATTTTTTTTTTTTTTAATTTTTAAATTTTTTTTTTTTTAATTTTTAATTTTTTTTTTTTATTTTTTTTACTTTTATTTTTTGGAAACATTTTGTTTTAGTAGTTTTTTGTAAACCTTATACTTTTTGAGATATTTGCAAAACAAATTTTCTGGCCCAAGGGAGTGGCCACTTCCGGTTGACCGATTTGGACTAAAATTCACTGGCCCTTCCAATTTATCAAAAAAGCTTAAGTCTGAAGTTTCAGTTCGATTGGTTAAGCCATCTGAGCTGCAGAGCGGACACAGACGGACAGACTGACAGACAGACGTCATTTCGAAACCCACTTTTTCGGACTCAGGGGACCTCAAAACAGATAAATCTTCAATAATCTCAAGGTCGAAAATGTTCATGATTACTATACTTTATTTTACTTACGTAAAAGAAAGTAAAAATAAACTAATATGAAAAATGGAGCCACTGTATTCGACCAAACATTCTCTCCCAATAATTCGTCTGGATATAATAGTTTGTGGTTCGACACTTGAATGATTTTTTTTATAATTGGAGATCTACATTATGTTAGTCAAATAACTATCCAAATCCATGTACCTTGTCGTTGTTTTTTAACAACGACACTTACCACTTTGAGAGTTAATTTGAAGGACATCGTCAACAAAAAATATTGTTTTATTTTTATGTTTAAGTTCGAAATTTTATTATCCTTTGAATCGCGTATAGAGAAACCGTGTATACCATGTCGTACATTTTTATTACTCTACGGCTCCCTGTCTAATAGGTTGAAAGAAAAAGAAAACTTAAATTTAAGTTATCAGCGATGTTCAGTACATCCTGTATTTACAGTCAGTTCCAGGTTTCCGGATAATTACTGCCTTATAAACAATCAAATATTTAAAATACTGGAACATAATGAAAATCAAATTAAAGGAAAATTACTTGCAAACTTGGAATTTTTTCTTGTGGATCCTTTACATTCGCAATACTTAGGCATTTATAGTATCGAAGATGAACAATTTGAAGAACATACTTTTACCTTTGACGTATTAGACGTAACTAATAAAATATTAAGTTTAAAACTACCAACATTTACTGTTTATATGCCTTTGCAGCATTTATAAAGAAAATATATTCTATATACAATATGATTAAAATTACAAAAATTAATCCAACAGAAGAAGATAACACGATCGAATTTCGGCTCGATTCAGAAAATAATTACAAAGAATTTTTGAAAATCGATGGAAGCATGAGGCCAGCAACGTCAACGCAAACAAACCACCTTCCGTACAGTAGGAATACACCACCAGCTTCGGCAACTACTAAAAGTGTACAAGTCAACAAACAACCAGCAGCTTGTACAAACAAAATTATTTACCACCCATATAACAAAAACCGGACATCCACTTCAACTAATACTAATTGTACACCATAACAAATAAAAAATTCGTCACATCAACCTACACCCAGTTCAACCTTTCAGTCATCAGTAACAACAACTCATTTTGAGGAAAGCGTTATGGCAATTATGAAAGCTACGCTAAGAGAAGTAAAATTGTTCCGAAGTGAATTTAAACAGCATAAAAATAGTTGTACATGCCAAGCAACGTTCGAAGGTGATCGAACAACATTAGATCTTCCTGTCGATTCCGTCGAGCCTTTCACCAAACTTGAAAGTGATGTTAAAACAGAAACCCAAACTAAAGTTTATTTGGTAAATTGTTTTATAAATGACTTATTCATTTTTTTACATTTCAGATAAAGCACTTTAAAACAATTATGTAATCAGAGCCCTAATGATGCCGCCATTTTTTAAACGTGCTTTCTATAAGAGGTGTAGATTTTGTGATGTTCCATGTAAGCCGGTGGAAAATTTTTTTTTTTAAATTTACATTTTTTGAATGAAAACTCATTATTTTCGGCAATTTTATTTCACCCATTTGTAGGTGAATAATCATATTTAGACATTATATGAAAACCAAACTCGGAATCTATCAATTAATCCATAAAATACAATTTAAATTTCCCTAATTTTATTCACAACTACATGCAAAACTACAAAAGCTTTTTAAACGAGAAAAATAAACAACTCATATAATATTTAATATATTGGATATCTATTAGAACGACAAGGGTGCCTATTGTTCTTATTTATTGTATTTTTACACGTGTTTTTATTTTTATTTTATCGTGTTGTCGCCTTTTTGTTTTCTATATGTAGATCAGACAAAGCTATCTATACCTTTTTTGTTTTATATTTTCGTGTTTGCCCGTTTTTACTTTAAAGTGTTCTTTGCAGTGTTGCAAAACGTTACACGAAACGTAACGCAATAACGAAATAACGAAATAAAATAGCGTTATTTCCCAGCAAATTTTTTGTCTTTGGTAAGAAGTCTTGTGCTTGTCTGGGATAGAGAAAATAATATGAAATTACACTGGTTAAAAAGAGACAAATTTCTTAGGCAACATGTCTTGCGGTTGTCTTCAGTATGTTACTAGAGACACAAACGTAATGTAATTTAAAGCGCTCCTATCGGTGGGAAATAGAAGGAATGGTAACATGTCTTTTGGTTGTCTTGAAAATGTCTTCAAAAACCGCTTCGTTATCGACACCAATGCACAAAAAGCATTATACTTCGCCATTTTTTATAGTTTTTATTATTATTTTTGTGCAGATGGTGATGTGTTCAATTTTTTTTGTGGGTATAAAAGAAATAAATATTATTGAATTTAAATATAAAAAATATTTTTCTTTAAATATTTTAAATTCAATACAATATTTATTTGTGATTAAAATAAAACAAAAAGTGTTAACAAACCAGGAAATGTATCTTACACGGTAGACAGGCACAAAATTATTCGCGATTTTCGTTTATCCCGATTGTAAAAAAATCGCGTTGTGAAAACAAAATAATCCAGTTTTTTGTGAAGATTGTGTAATGAAAGTCAACTGTAATTACACGATTTTCACCTAAATCGGATTATTTTGTTTCCACAATACGATTTTTGACAAAAATAACAACTGAAAATCGCGATTAACTCTGTGTCTGTCTACGGTATTAAGTAACATATGGAAGACAAACTCAAGACATGTTACCAATAACGACCACCAGACATGTTACCAATAACGACCACCAGACATGTTACCAATAACGACCACCAGACATGTTACCAATAACAACCACCAGACATGTTACCAATAACGACCACCAGACATGTTACCAATAACGACCACCAGACATGTTACCCAAGACATCTTGTATACATGTTACCAATAACGACCACAAGACATGTCTTTGAAGACTCTTCGTCCCAAATACATGGAGTTGTCTTTTGAATGACTTGGGTTTGTTACCATAACAAGTGGGTTATCATAATTACGTTTCATAACGTTATATAAATTAAATTGCGTTACAATAACGTTAAACGTAACGATAACGTAAAAAACATTTTCGATTTTCGGTTATTTTTTTTTTAAATACATCGAATTTTTTGTACGGACTTTCTATGAAATTTTTCTTAAAAAAGTGCCTAGAACATCTGAAAATGTATTTAAATTTTAGTGCAATTTTTTTATTTTAGTCCAGTTGATGACATCATGATAAAATTGTAAAGTGTAAAATTGATTAACGCCTGATGGAGGATTTTAGTTTTTTCCTTTTCGCAATCTGATTATTTGCCGTTTTGTTCGAAGAAACTAACCAAACTATAAATAATTTTTTTTCCGCTGGCACTACGCACCCCATAGAGGGGTTAGGCCGCTTCAAGATAAAGTTTCATAATCATTTTATTAACGGATAGTGAGTGATAATTCATTGATCCTACATTAACCAGCCGTGATTGTTTCATCACTCACAGGGAATCGAATCAGAGACCTCTAGAGCTTAAAGCAAACACGCTAACGAACCATTGTGCCACCGGAGCGGCACCCGGTGCTATAAATAATATTTCTAATATTTTATTTGATTGTTATTTTATCGATAAAAATAAAAACTAAAAAAAAATATCCACAGCATGGGAAGCAAAATAGCGGAATAAAATAAAAGTCGTCACCAACACTTTGTGATGAAAAAGATAAAAGTAAATGCAAATTATGTGAAAATGAACCTTTTATTTCTGGAACTGATACTGGTAATCTGAAATCTAAATTCTGATCTAAATTTTTAAATAACGCAATTATAACGTTATAACGTAATGAAATAAAATCTTTTTCTGTTGCATAACGAAATAACCTAACGAAAAAATAAACATAATGTTATAAAAACGAAATGTATAACGTTATGATTTTTTTTTTCGTTTTGCAACACTGGTTCTTTGTCATTTTTAATGATTTTATATTGAAAAGACAAAGACAATCTAAATATTGTTTTTATTTTTTTATTTACGAACTTTTACTTTTACCATTACCACTACATCTTACAGGCCGAATTAGAGAAATGTTGTTAAAGTATGAGTAATCGACTTTCAAAAAAATGTTCCCATACAAAAAGTAAAAATTTATATGAAAATATCTCGTTTTTTTTCGTTTTTCTCGTCTCGCATTTAATAACTTTTTAAATAAGGCATAAAATGATTTTCCGAGGATGCCACACTAAACTATGATATTTAATTATTATATTGGCCAAAAAAAAATTTAATTTTTATCAAGATTTGGACTATTTACAATCAATTTTGTTTACCTAGTTTTTTAAATTTGGAATCGTAAAACAACGAAACAGCTACAAAAAAAAAATGGAGGTGTGGCCAACACACGACTTTCTTTTACGAACAGCGAATTTTGAAAAATTTTTATAATTCAAATTTCCCGCAAACTTAATTAAGATTGTTTTTATTATTTCATGTTTTCTGTAAATTGTATATTTTTGAAATATTTGCAAAATAAATTTTCTGTTTTACGGAATCTGGGTGCTGGGAACTGGAATCCCAAAATTTATGTAAAAAGTTTAAACATGAAGTTGCAGTTTGATTGCTTAAACCATTTGGACTACAAATTGACAGTCATATGTATATACCAACAGACACCACTTCAAAACTCAATTTTTTGAACTCATTAGTACACACGTAAAAGAAATAAAAGGTGATATTTATGAATTTAAATTTTTTCTTTTAATTTTTTGGAATTTGTATTAGTGATTTTTTGTAAATCTTATACTTTTTAAAATATGTGCAAAACACATTTTCGGGCCGAGAGTGGAATTCCGGTTGACCGATTTGGCAATTTAACATACATGTAGGCTAAATATTTTTATAACAAACAGTACGTCACTGAAGTGTGCAAATTAATTATAATTAGCATAATTGGGCTAATACACACAATAATTAAAATGACAAATGCAAGAACTGCTGTAACTCCCTGTAAAAAAGTGTGGGGGGGGGGGGGCAGGAGTTGCGAAATATTTTTGCAATTATAAAACGATATATATACTTAAGTATTACAAACCCTAATAAGTCGTTAAAAAAGTTAAGAAACATGAAAAAATGATCCACATTCAATTATGTAGGTAATATTTGCATTAAAAACCGGAAGTATGTCACTGTAGTGTGCAAATTAATTATAATTAGCATAATTAGGCTATATATACACATATATTTATGTGTTGGCAAAACAATATTTAATTTTTTTTTTATAAAATTTTTAAATTTTTTTTAAATTTTTTTTTTAATTTTTAATTTTAATTTTTTTAATTTTTAATTTGTTTATTTTTATTTTTTTTTGATTTTTGGAAATATTTTGTATTAATAATTTTTTGTAAACCTTATACTTTTTAAGATATTTGCAAAACAAATTTTCTGGCCCAAGGGAGTGGCCACTTCCGGTGGACCGATTTGAAATAAAATTCACTGGGACCTCCCAATTTATCCAAAAAGCTTAAATCTGAAGTTTCAGTTCGATTGGTTAAGCCATCTGGGCTGTAGAGAGGACACAGACTGACAGACAGACGGACAGACAGACGGACAGACAGACGGACAGACAGACGGACTGACAGACAGACATCATTTCGAAACCCACTTTTTCGGACTCAGGGGACCTCAAAACAGATAAATCTTCAATAATCTCAAGGTCGAAAATTTTCATGATTACTATACTTTATTTTACTTACGTAAAAGAAAGTAATAAAAATGAAACAAAACAAAAAACTATGAAACAATTTTTTCTTTATTTTCATCAGTCTGCTACGGCAAACGATAGTGATAGGACGGAGTTATATATATTTACATTCGAGGATGGGAATTGTAAATATGCAAAAGAAACAGCGAGTACGTTTTGTTTCTAGTATTTTGCTGTTTGTACGATTACAATATGAGAAATGCGTATTTTTATTTTAGATTGTTTGTAATTTTTTATTTAAAATACTTCCCCTCCTCGAATGTAAATATATACAACTCCGTCCTATCTCTATCGTTTGCCGTAGCAGACTGATTGATGAAAATAAAGAAAAAAATTGTTTCATAGTTTTTTGTTTTGTTTTATTTTTATTTTTTTTTATAGCTGTCTCGTTGTTTTACGATTCCAAATTTAAAAAACTAGGTAAACAAAATTGATTGTAAATAGTCCAAATCTTGATAAAAATTAAATTTTTTTTTGTCCAATATAATAATTAAATATCATAGTTTAGTGTGGCATCCTCCGAAAATCATTTTATGCCTTATTTAAAAAGTTATTAAATGCGAGACGAGAAAAACGAAAAAAAACGGGATATTTTCATATAAATTTTTACATTTTGTATGGGAAATTTTTTTTTGAAAGTCGATTACTCATACATAGAGTGTGTAACGGAAGACCCCAAAAAGGATTGGACTCAGAATCAAAAATCATTGAGAACAACCATTTTTACGGTTGCTTCCGCCAACAGAAAATTATCCATCTGGTAACCTCAGAGCGGTCCGAATTTGCTGACTTTAGCTCAGGGCTTGGGGTGGGTGTTTCTGAGGAATCAGACGGATCTGTATTAGACCGCTAGTAAAAATAATAAAAAAAAATAATAAAACGAAAAGAAAATGGGAAAATCAACAGAAGAAAACGAGAGAATCATAAAAAAACTAATATTTAATCAAAACACTGTACCAAAATAGCCAAAATACACCTGCCAAAACTGCTCCATACTCACCCTAGTTCATCCTCTCTAATCGACAAATCTCTATTCCATTTTCTCAGATGATAATAATAATAATAAGGTCAAAAGCAGCATTTTAAATTCTGAACTTTACAAAATATGAGCGATTGTTTATTTAAAAGAAATAAATGAACGCAAAATATAAATTTGGTTTACATTGAGTAAATTTTGTAAACTATGCTACCCTAATACCCTAACTAACTAATAATCATAAATAGTTAATAAAATTAAAAAAAATGTACTGATAAGTAATTGATAATATAAATTAATAATAATGAAATATAAATATAAAAATGAAAAAAAAAAAACTTAACTTAATGAAAATGTGGCCGTTGTGTGTACCAATAAAACCAAAATTTAGATGTTGTCCGTTGATTTGTTGAATGTTGAATTTTTCCGCAATTAATTGTTTGTACATATGTTCGACTGGTACTTGGTGCGCTTTATTGGGTTAGATACGGTATACGTTTATGTATTTAACGTTAACTGATTATTTGTACATATTATGTTTTGTATTTTATATTAAACAAGCATGGTCTTGTTATTTTTCACCGTTTAATTTGGATGGTTATATAATTTGTAACAGTTTATTTTATTAACATCTAATCACATGTCATTGCTCACGAACTTTACACAGAAATTATTATTTGAATTATTAAATAGTTATATTATTTTTACGTAATTATTAATTTAATCTTTAGATTTTATTATATTTATTAACTACCCAAAAGCTCAAAAGCACATACCACTTACAATCGTAACACATTTCGATAAAAACCACATTTTGGATTGTTTTTGTTTTTTTCTTTGTAACATTACGTTTTGTGTTACAGTAATTAGCTATATGGTATAGCGTTTTTTTTTAATTTTTAATTTTTCACTGAATTCATTAATCTCAGTTAGATTAAGATATAATAAATTTTGTATTTAGGCACTATGTAGTTTACTTAAACTAAAATTTAAAGTACATGATTTCGTCACAAATCATAATTTGGTTCGTCTAATACCAAATTTATTGAATCGTTCCGTTTAAACACATACGAAATCACAATAGGTTTAGCTTTTTCACTAAAAGCTTCGACACATATTATACATTTATTTTAAATTTAAATTATCTCGTTTTAATTTAAAAAAAAAACTCAAAATAATATTTTTAACTTAAAATCACTGCTTATGCCTTTAATAATCTTCATTAACTCCCGATCTCAATAATCTCAAACAATATTTTTTTATTTTTCCTCCCCCTCTTCTTCTTCACATCAAATCAATAATAAAAATCAATTCCCCAGCACAAGAACACGATTTGTAAAAATAATAATGGTAATGATTGTTATCGCAACCAAATCAAAATTGTTCGCTAACCCTAGAGCTGTCGCGGTACAACGTTCACCGTAACAAATCGTGGGGACGATCCACACCCATGAGAAATGTCTCACAAAGCCAGGCCATTCAGATTCCGAAAGATTACAAATAACAAGAACAAATCGTTTCGATAATTGTTTAGCATTTAAGTTAAAAACACCAATAAGAAGCAAACAATTTCAGACAATTTTTTTTTTTTTTTAAACATAATGGTAGTATGCAAATGATTATACGCGAAGATCTTTGGCATGAAAAATTCCTAAATCTTTGCCATCTTGATCATTGAGCCTATACGCAACATTACCTATATGTTCTTTAATGATCGCCTTTTTAAATTTTGGAGCTAACTTAGCTGCAAACTTGTTAGAGGCGTCACTCTGCGCGAAATTTTTAAAATACACCGTTTGACCCATCTCAAAATTCCGGGTTCTCGCGCGTAGGTTGTATGTGAGTGCGCTACGATCGTGTGCTCTTTTTAATTGATCAAGAACGTTTCTTTGAACTAAGGTCAAACGATCGACTTTAGATACTTCCAAGTATCTATCGTCCAATGAATTTAAGGTTCGAAGTAATTCGTAATCAGATCCGTGACCCACCTGATGTTGACCGAAAGTCAAAAAGTGTGGCGACTGGCCCGTTCCACTGTGTTGGGCGTTTCGTAAAGCAGATCCGATAGCAGACAAATTAACGTCCCAGTTGGTGTGATTTTCTCCAACATAAGAGCGGATTGCGGCTAATATCGACCTATTCACTCTCTCAGATGAGTTTGCCTGCGGATGGTACTTGGGAGTAAATATATGTTTAACACCATACTTTTCTAATAATTTGGCAAATAAATTGGATGTAAACTGTTTACCGTTGTCACTTAAAATTATTTCCGGTACTGAGAACATGTGAAACACTCGATTTTCTAAAAATTTCGTTACATTTTTAGTAGTGGCATCACGCATTGGCTCGACAAGAACAAACCGTGAGAAATGATCTAGCACCACAAATATGTAGCAATGTCCGTTTTTCGATCGTGGATATGGTCCTAAAAAATCGATGTACAGTTTTTGCCAGGGCCGAGAAATTTCAAAATAGTTTCCCATAGGCGGTCTAGTAATATAATTAGTCGCTTTGTTCTCTTTACATTTTTCACATTTGTTGATAAAATTGTGCACATCATTTACCATTCCAGGCCAGTAATAATAACGACGCAATACTTCAAGAGTCTTTTCTATTCCTAAATGCGCAGAGGTAGGTGGACAATGTGCTCCACTTAATAGCTGAGTTTTAAGTCCATTTGGTACATACAGTTTCCAAGATGGATTATCGCTAAATGAACCGATTGATGTATCTGGGATATTTATAAAAACTTTTTGATTTGCCACTTTCATGTTGACTTTTGGACTCTGAGTAGTGGTCAACGTTTGTATTAAGCTTAAATAATCGCACTCGTTAAATGCAGTGGATTCTAAATTTATATGCAGGGGTTCCTGTTCTGATAAAGCGTCAATCACACATAGTTGTTCTGCCCAGTTCCTCGAGAGCGCATCAGGAACTAAATTTTCCTTCCCCTTGCGATACTCAATCGAAAAATTGAACCCTTGTAATTGTAGGCTCCAGCGAGCGAGACGTCCAGAAAGTTCCCTTTGTCCCATTAACCACTTCAAACTTGCGTGATCAGTGATTATGGTAAAAGGGAAACCTTCTACATATTGCCTAAACTTCCTGACACTCAATACAGCCGCGTAACATTCCAACTCTGTAATGCTGTAATTACGCTGAGCTGCATTGAGTTTCTGGGAAATAAAAGCAATAGGACGTTCTTCGCCGCTGGAAGACCTCTGAAACAAGACACTACCGACTCCTGTAGTAGACGCGTCGCACTGAATAAAGAATGGCAATTTGAAATCTGGATTACTAAGTACTGGGGCAGTGGAAAGTGCGGACTTGAGCTCGTTAAATGATTGTTCAGCTTCTTCGTCCCAAATAAACTTCCTGGATTTTTTTAATAAATTCGTCAAAGGTGTTGCTATCTCAGAATATCGAGAAATAAAGCGCCGATACCATCCGGTTATACCCAAAAATCGACGAATTTGCCGAATATTTTTCGGTCTTGGATATGACGTAATAGCAGAAACCTTATCAGAGTCGACCTTTAAAACTCCATCACCTACAATGTATCCCAGATACTTCAGTTCCTTTAGGACGAATTTGCTTTTTTCGATATTTATAGTCAAATTCGCTCGACTTAAATAACCAGCAACTTTACCTAAAACCTCTAAGTGCTCCTCAAACGTTTCGGTAGTTATAAGCAAGTCATCTAGGTAGACAAAAACTTGAGTATGCAGTTCATGGGGTATGACGCGATGCATCAATCGACACATTGTTTGAGGGGCGTTGCAAAGTCCGAAAGGCATCACTGTAAACTGGTAAAGCGGTTTACCGGGGACAGTAAAGGCTGTCTTATCCCTTGACCCTTCATCCAGGGGTATTTGCCAAAACGCGTCTTTCAAATCCAGGCTTGAGATAAACCTGGTTTTTTCAAGACGCCCTAGCAACCCCTCTATGATTGGCAAGGGATAAGCATCCTTCACTGTTACCTCGTTGATCTTACGCGCATCCAAGCACAATCGGACTTTGCCACTAGCCTTCCTCACAAGTGCAATCGGAGAACTCCATGAACTGCAACTCTCCTCAATGACACCTAGAGACAGCATTCGATCCAGTTCCTTATTAATTTCGCCCTGCACAGCGGGAGACACAGAGTAGTACCTTTGCTTAATCGCCTTAGCGTCCATAACATCAATAGTATGTTTAACAAGCGTGGTTCTCCCAAGACCCAAAACAGCTGAAGAGGGAAATGTTTGCACTACCATATCTAGTTTCTGGCGTTGTGTGGCTGTCAAACTATGCTGTTTTACAAGGCTACTCTGTGATTCATCGGAATAAGATAACTCGCTAATTTCTAAATTTTGGTTTGGATCACTATTGGTTGGTGGCGTGGGAAATGAAATATGTATCCCAAATGTACGCCAAAAATCCATCCCTAAGTAGAGTGGTTGGCTCAGATTTGGTGCTAAGTGAAACGACATCAAATGGGTTTGCCCTGCAAAGGACACTGGAACAATTATGTAACCGATAATGGTTTCTGCTTGCCCATTGGCAGTTCGAACTATTGAGGGAAAATTGCGAAATTGTATGCCAGGTTGTAAAAGAAATTCTTCACATCCTTTTCCAAGTAATGAAATACTAGCTCCGCTATCCAGTAATCCATTAATTGTTTTGTCATGAACAAAAATTTCAACGTACGGTCTTGCATCGATTTTATCGGTGATTAATGACGCAGCTATGTTTGATTTAATTGTTTTCCGACGTTGCCAATATCGAGTATTGCGGTTACTCCTAGATGTTACATTATTTTGTGATTTATAGGTAAGTGACGTATTAGGTAAATTTGACGTATTTGGTTCGTAAATCATTTGTTCGAATTCTGAAGACGCCGAAAGAATTCCGGATCTGTGTTGGTACAAATCTCTTCCGTCGTTGGTTTCAATTGGGGGGGTTCTGGAAAATCTGGCCCCCCAGTTCGAGTTTCCTGGATTTTGTTTACATTTTTGGCAATACGGTTTTATTACACCATTGGTTCCGCACCCAAAACAGAATCGGTGACTCATCGGTAATGGACAATTCTTGAAAAAGTGGTCGCATTTTGAGCAATTCCAACAAGGTCCATTGATATTTGCAGACGTTGCATTCGGCAAATGATTTGATTGCTTTTGAAATGTGGTCGCGTTATGAAGCGCACCCAGCTGATCTTCTGCTTTAACATACGGAGAATCATAATTGTGGTTTACAGAACTATTTAACTCATTTATGAATCTTCGTGGTTGACATAACATTTCGGGATTATATCCTGTTCGATTCCATGTGTCCTCATAACTAACACAACGTCGAACCATTTCTTCCAAAGAAGAGACCTGTGTATCGACCAACTTATCCTGGAGGCCTGCTCTCATATTATGACGCATGATCATCATAAGCTCTGCATCCGATAATGGTTTTTCTAGTTGCATCGACACTGAAAGCATATCATTATAAAAATCATAAAAACCCTCGCGCGGTTTTTGTTTACGACTCTCTAATTGAAAACGAATTTCCATGTCTGACCTTCGATCTTGGAATCGTTTAATCAGAGCGGCTTTCAAGGTTGGCCATGTTAAATCTTTGGTTCTTTCAATTAGCAGCCAGTACCAATCAGCAGCTATGCCTTTCAGAACGTAACTCAACTCGTTTATTAACCGACTTTCCGGAACTTTCTCAGCCATCGCTAAATGTTCGAATTTAAATAAGAACCTCTGAATTGGAATTCTTGTCGGTGATCCGTCAAATGAAATGTTCCATTTGATCGGAGACTTGCTAGCAAAAGATGGCATTAGGTTATATGGCAGAATTTGAGGTGGCGGAAAACGTGGATTATAATAAACTGGACCAGGTAATGCATTTATCTGCGTGTAAATAGGGGCATGACCTGATTGCACAGGCTCGTTCATAATTTCAGTTTGACGCTGTAGATTGATTTCGTTACTGTTTCCTAAATTTTGTGACAGATTATTAACCTGAGTGCTGCTCATTGCCTCATCATTTTTGCTAGATGGCCCGGGTCGATCTTTGGATAGCCTACCACCGTTACCAGATTTTATCGAACTTTGCGAAGAGATCGAATTCGGATGTTCCGAAGATTCATCACTTTCATCACCATCGTGTTCATCGCAAAGTACGATTTCATTCAATTCCGTAATTGACTCATTCGTGTTACGTTCCCTTTTAAGAGTTTTGTCGATGAGATCAATTAATTGATCGCATGTTTCTAAAAGCTTGACAACATCAGATGCTACAGTCCTGGAGTATTTCATCCGCAAAAGTCTGCCCTGAAGATGAAGCAATCGGGAATTTAGTTTTTTCACGGTCGCCTCATTTTCATCAGAAATTGAGGTTTTCAACGTAGAATAAATCCACTTCAATTTCACACTAATTTTTCCGATTTCACGTTTAGGGTTTCTTTTGGCGGCTGTGTGAGCTTTAGTTGGAATAAACACTGAATGTTCTTGCTCTAATCGTAATCGTTCCGTAAGTTGCTTTAATGTTTCAATTGGAGAATTGGAATTAATATCACGTATTTGATATTCAACTTCAAATTCGTCATACTCTAAATCGCCTGGATTCATTGTGAAACTTTGATATGCCAAATTAAAAAAAACGAAAATCTTAGTTAGAATTTAATTTAAAAAAAAAAATATTTTATACGAGCAAACAAATTGTGCGAAAATCTCTACGAAGTAATTATAAAAATAAATATTGTTTGAGACAAAAAAATTGATGGTGCTTTGATTTGGTAAAATCTCACCGGAATTTGTATTAAATATGTAAATCAACTGTAATTTATGTAATAATTCAATAAACAAAATATCGAGGATGAACTAGGGCACACATGTGCCTTGTACACAATTAAAACTAAGCAGTTCACTTTGGCAGGTAAACTTGGTAAAACGATTCTCTCCCTTCCCCTCCGATTTTTCCTGGTTAAACACAAAGGGAAAGAAAACAACAATGAAAAATAAATTTTTACATTCCCTCAAACAGTTGAACACTGGAAAAGATGCAACTTATAAATTTCATGTATGTGTTCTATAATATCACATTCCAAATCAAGCCAATCATTGAAATCAAAATACCCGATATGGGGAATCAATGATATTAAATTGGAAAGTGATTACCACGAAAACAATTAATTTAATTAAAAGTACCGAACACTGAAATCAACAAAAATCTGGAAATAGTGCGCCTTTACAAAATTCAAATTGTCGTGGTTATTTCTGAAGAAAATTATTTTGAAAAAATTGGTGAAAAATTAAATATCTTGCATGTGTCCGAACATTAGAGTCTAAACATAAGTTAAATTCACTTATGGAATCAAAATGCGAATGCATGATAAAAAAAAATTATAATAAAATAATAATAACTATTTACATATTGGAAAGGGAAAACATATACCGGTTGTTTGGGCGCCACTGTAACGGAAGACCCCAAAAAGGATTGGACTCAGAATCAAAAATCATTGAGAACAACCATTTTTACGGTTGCTTCCGCCAACAGAAAATTATCCATCTGGTAACCTCAGAGCGGTCCGAATTTGCTGACTTTAGCTCAGGGCTTGGGGTGGGTGTTTCTGAGGAATCAGACGGATCTGTATTAGACCGCTAGTAAAAATAATAAAAAAAAATAATAAAACGAAAAGAAAATGGGAAAATCAACAGAAGAAAACGAGAGAATCATAAAAAAACTAATATTTAATCAAAACACTGTACCAAAATAGCCAAAATACACCTGCCAAAACTGCTCCATACTCACCCTAGTTCATCCTCTCTAATCGACAAATCTCTATTCCATTTTCTCAGATGATAATAATAATAATAAGGTCAAAAGCAGCATTTTAAATTCTGAACTTTACAAAATATGAGCGATTGTTTATTTAAAAGAAATAAATGAACGCAAAATATAAATTTGGTTTACATTGAGTAAATTTTGTAAACTATGCTACCCTAATACCCTAACTAACTAATAATCATAAATAGTTAATCAAATTAAAAAAAATGTACTGATAAGTAATTGATAATATAAATTAATAATAATGAAATATAAATATAAAAATGAAAAAAAAAAAACTTAACTTAATGAAAATGTGGCCGTTGTGTGTACCAATAAAACCAAAATTTAGATGTTGTCCGTTGATTTGTTGAATGTTGAATTTTTCCGCAATTAATTGTTTGTACATATGTTCGACTGGTACTTGGTGCGCTTTATTGGGTTAGATACGGTATACGTTTATGTATTTAACGTTAACTGATTATTTGTACATATTATGTTTTGTATTTTATATTAAACAAGCATGGTCTTGTTATTTTTCACCGTTTAATTTGGATGGTTATATAATTTGTAACAGTTTATTTTATTAACATCCAATCACATGTCATTGCTCACGAACTTTACACAGAAATTATTATTTGAATTATTAAATAGTTATATTATTTTTACGTAATTATTAATTTAATCTTTAGATTTTATTATATTTATTAACTACCCAAAAGCTCAAAAGCACATACCACTTACAATCGTAACACATTTCGATAAAAACCACATTTTGGATTGTTTTTGTTTTTTTCTTTGTAACATTACGTTTTGTGTTACAGTAATTAGCTATATGGTATAGCGTTTTTTTTTAATTTTTAATTTTTCACTGAATTCATTAATCTCAGTTAGATTAAGATATAATAAATTTTGTATTTAGGCACTATGTAGTTTACTTAAACTAAAATTTAAAGTACATGATTTCGTCACAAATCATAATTTGGTTCGTCTAATACCAAATTTATTTTTGAATCGTTCCGTTTAAACACATACGAAATCACAATAGGTTTAGCTTTTTCACTAAAAGCTTCGACACATATTATAAATTTATTTTAAATTTAAATTATCTCGTTTTAATTTAAAAAAAAAACTCAAAATAATATTTTTAACTTAAAATCACTGCTTATGCCTTTAATAATCTTCATTAACTCCCGATCTCAATAATCTCAAACAATATTTTTTTATTTTTCCTCCCCCTCTTCTTCTTCACATCAAATCAATAATAAAAATCAATTCCCCAGCACAAGAACACGATTTGCAAAAATAATAATGGTAATGATTGTTATCGCAACCAAATCAAAATTGTTCGCTAACCCTAGAGCTGTCGCGGTACAACGTTCACCGTAACAAGTGTTTTTTTTTTTTTTATGTAAAACGGCCGTTTACACATATACAGGCAATGCTTTTACGCTTTCTTTGTTTTTTTGTTAATTTTATATTGAAAAGACAAGGATGATGCTGTTTGTTTAATTTTTTTTTATATAAGGATTTAATGGTTTGTGCGTAGTTGTTGAAAATGGAAAGGTTTTCTTTTTTCAATTTATTTGAAAATGTAGACATATTTTCTTCTACGATTTTAAAACCATATCTACAAAACATATTAAACATGCAAATTAACAAAAATGTTATTACATTTAATTGAATTTTCATTAATAAACTTATAAATCAAAACTAACAATTTTACATTGGTTCTTATGGAAAACAGAAAAATGTTCACCTCATATAGAAAGCTTCTATTTCTACCTTACGGCTATGATATATGTAAGATGGCTATGAATTAATGATCAAAGAATGGAAAAATTCGTTCGAAGATGCCTCAAAAGTATCATCACGGATAAGGCAGCTTCCCAATTTTCGTGGCACGGCCAACAGGGAAATATTGCAGTGAAGTCATATTCCATTATGGCATTATTTATTTATTTATTTATTATTACCTACAGTAAAATATATACAATCGGTAAGTAAACATACAGAAAAAAAAAAAAAAAATTTAACAATCACTAGACAGAAATTTAAACAACTCATTTTTAAACGAATTTCTTGTCATGTTAAAGTCGAAAATATCGTAAACTGAATTAAAAAGCCGCGACATTCTCAAGACTGGTTCCGAAAGTGCAAAATTCGTAGACACCGGATCAATATGTAGCAAACGGCGACTGCGCAAACAGCGTATGGGAGCGTAGATATTGAAACGAGCAAGTAATTCATCACAATCTATTCGGGAAGTCAGAACATCGCGAACGAAGATAGCAGATGCAACGTCTCGTCGGTGATCCAAACGTTGTAGTTTCAATAAACTACAACGATCATTATAAGGTGGGAGAATATATTGATGCACTCGCTCAGTGGGTAATCCACGAAGGGCATATAAAACAAATTGCTTCTGAACACTCTCAATCCTATCTGAATGGCACCTATAAAATGGGGACCAGATCTGAGAAGCGTATTCTAGAACTGAACGAACAAAGGATACATACAGAGTTTTCAGTGTGAGCGGATCGCAACAGTCCTTACAATTGCACTTAATGAAACCTAGCATAATGTAAGCTTTTGTAATAATACAATCAATGTGTGTAGTAAAAGTTAGGTCACAAGAAAAGGTTATGCCTCAGTCGGACATGAGCTTAACTCTATTAACAGCAATATTATACAAAAAATATTGCTGGAATATTGTTGAATGCATTCGAGTGAATAAAATCCTGCATTTACCCACATTCAGCAACATTTATTCTTGAACGACCAACTGCAAAAGTTATTCAAGTCACCTTGTAATTTCACACAATCATCAACCTCATTAATTGGAGCAAATATTTTCATATCACCTGCGTAAAGACAATGTGCAAATTCAAAACACTCAACAACATCATTTATAAATAACGAAAATAAAAGCGGACCAATGTGACTTCCTTGAGGAACTCCTGAGGTAACACGAAATGACCGAGAGCTAAAATCATTAATCTTAACCAATTGGTAACGATCAGAAAGGTATGAATGCAACCACTTAATAGGGATGAACTGGCAATCTAGTTTATCCAGCTTATCGATAAGAATCGAATGGTCAATTTTATCGAACGCTTTTGAAAAATCGGTGTATACTACATCTACTTGTTGCCTATGATCCAGTCTACTATATTAATGCCCACAAAAAGAGGCTAGATTAGTCGCCGTAGACCTACCTGGATAAAATCCGTGTTGAGCCGGAGAAATAAACCTTTTTAGATGAAAAAACAAAAATTTCTGTACGAATATGGATTCGAATAGTTTTGGGAAAGCAGAAAGAATAGCGATTCCGCGATAGTTGCTGACTTCACTTCTTTGCCAGATTTGAAAATCGGACGGATGAAAGATAATTTCGAGAGATCGGGAAAATCCCAGTACGTAGGCTATCATTAAAGATAATAGTCAGTGGATGGGCTAGACCAAGGATTGGTGGAACTGGAAAGCCACCCTGTCCTGCCCCCTTATCAACTTCAAGTTGAGATAACCCATCATAGACTTCTGCTTCCGTAAATTTTAAAAAGATAAAATCAGAAAGACCGCGGTGGGTTAAATGCTTTACATGATACCACTGGCTCTTCATAGACAGACTCGAAAAAATTGGCAAACAAATTGTATATATCAGATGGCCGACTGGCGAAAGAGTTCTGAAAAGTCATTGGGGTAGGAAACCCAGCAACCTTCTTTTTACCATTGTCCATTTATGAAATTCCAGAATTTCATAGGATGGGAAGTTAATTCATCTTCGATTTGCAAAATGTAGTTATTGTAAAGAAACCAGTTTAACGTTTTAAACTCCCTACGAGCAGTATTGAAACTAGGATAAAACTTAGCACCGTGTAACTTATATAAGGTATGTAACTTATTACGGCGTTTTTCAATACGAACTAGCTGTTTGTTATACCATGGCTCCCGATACCGAGTTTCGTTTCTCACTAATGGAACACATCTTTCAATACCAGACTTGAGAAGCTCGTTGAACAAAAAAACACAATCGTTCAAGTCTCCTCCTCGTTCTAGAAATAACCAGTCCGAATCGACAAGAAATTTGTTTAAAGAAACGTAGTCAGCATGTCTAAAATCGAAATAAAAAGAATCACTAGAAGTGCACATAGTATTACAATTCTCTTGAAAAATAGATATCATAATTGGAGTATGATATACGCTCGTACAGCCACTGAAGTCCTCACACGGCGAGAGCTCCAAATACATAAGGTCAGTTGAGAAAACCAAATCGAGGAATTTCCCTCGACTATTGCTTATTCGGTTCACCTGCATCAATGCTGAGCTAAGTAGCAAAATAATCAGTGACTGCTAGTCCTTTTTGGTCGACGGAAGAGGCCGTGAAAACTCCATCAACATCAATCCATGTAATATCAGGAAGATTAAAATCACTAGTAACAATTAGTTGTTCACCAACTCGAACCAGTGGCGCAACAGCAGAATCGATGAAATTAATAATTCCAAGATAATATTCCAGAGTAGATCCGCAAGGAACATATGCAGCAATCACGAGAATGGAGGCACTGGCTACATTAATACGTACAGCAATAACATCATAAGTTGCGTGGCATGCAATGAGCTAATTAGAAATCGAACATTTAACAGCGATCAACACACCTCCCCCCTTCAGGCTGGTACAAAAATCATGTCGATCGTTCCTGTGAACGACGTAGTAAGGTGGAAAATACTCCGCCGAATTGAAATTTTTAGTAAGCCATGTTTCCGAGATAACGATCACATCGTAATCATTGTCCAGCATGCCAAGTAAGAATAATTTAGCTTTACCTCGAATGCTAGAGGCATTATGGTAGTACATCGAGGTAAAAGAGATTTGACCGGAACTTATAGGCGGAAGCATCCTGCCTGAAACTACATCACTTAAATTACGGGCGAGTTGACTGGTACAGCTGGTATCCGAAATCTCACACTGCAGGTTATTACTTGAGATAAATTTACTACTTATTAAGCTTTTATAATTTATTCTGTTGACTTGTTGAGAGCAGCAGTTGTCCGAAACTTCACCTGTGGAGGCAACGTTGCCCGAAAATTTTTATCGTAAAACTCCCGAATGTGTACACCTGTTGGCCAAGTATTAGGGTCTAGGGCCTTAATACGTACATCAGATTTTATGCCCAATTTGAAGCAAACAAACTCCAGAGATTCGATGCTACGTAATTTAGGAACCAGTTTGAATGCTTTACAGTCTTCGATCTCCAAACAAGTTCTAGCCATGGACGCAATTTCATTTTCAGACGTATCCGGACCAAATTTCGAGACGTGTAGCCATACCATCGGTACAATGACCTTAACACCAAAATTTTCCGAAAATTGTCTGATGCCGCAGATAGTTTTTGTGCCCAGATTTTGAAGATGCTTATTTCTAACTGCAGCCACGGCAACATTGGAACTCATTGAAGAAGAAATCACCACATCAGAGAAGGTTCCAGTAGAGGCCGGAGGTTTTTGATCGGCTGGTTGTAAGACCGCAGGTCTAAAAGGTTTAACAGCAGGCAACCCAGAACTAGGTATACCTTTTACGGTTTTATCACACGTTGCTTCCTTGAGAATAGAATTATTTTCTTCATCGGATATAATCCGTGAAGCTGAATCTTTAGTTGACCTTGCAGGAGAACTTAAAGGCATAGACGATGTGGTAGTCGCGAATGACAACTCAGGCAGACGATCAAGGATCATGCCAAGTTGTTGTTTGAGACAGGTAATCTCGTCAAGCAGCTTATCAACAGAGGGCTGCGGGGCAGTATTGGCGCTAAAATTACAGTCCCTCATTACCTTGAGAAATGACTGATTCTTTATAAGGTCTCTGCAGTCACAACAGAACCACATAATATTTGAGCATTTCCGTGTTCATTACTGAAAGGTTTTAAACTTATCTCAACAAACTGGTTTAATTATTATAATATTGTGTTATTTGTTTTCAGACGAAGCGGTAAAAAAATTTAATCCCAGGGTTGCAGATATTGAAACCATTATTAAGAAATGATTTCAATACGCAAAAGACCGCCACAGAAGGATACAACTTCAATAAATTAATTTCCCGAAAACATTATTGGAACCGCATTACAGATGATACAAAGCAACTATGATTTGAATTAAAACACCTGTTTCTGAATTGAATTAAATTTTTATATGGTCGACCATTAATGGTCGAAATTTACTGTGAATTTACTGATGGTCTATTTCCGAAAACGCCTAATAAACAACCAAGGCACATTGCGTGCACCAAGAAATTTTTCCTCTTACCTTATATTTCACATGTTAATTTTGAATTTTCAGCCAGTGAACGACAAAACTGAAAATCTCATTTTCGCCAAACCAAGGTCAAAACAATAGGCGTATCCAGCTCAGTTAGATCTACAAATGAGGTTCATTTCAAATGTAGACAAGAATTTTTAATATCACTTAAGGTTCTATCACATCAAGCGCGGCGCGTCGGCGGTAAATTTAAATACCCGTTTTTTTGCTAATGTAGTGATAGGAAATCATAGCTTGTGCAAAAATATAAACTAGCGTAAAACGCGATTTTTTTTTGCCGCTGGGTTTCGCGGGCGACGGATGAAATTTCATTTTATACCATTTACTTAAAATTGTAATTTTTCTATTAAAAATATAAAGTTTGTAAATTTTTTTATGAATAATAATTTTATTTTTGTTCAAGCTATGATTTACTATCACTAGATAAGCAAAAAAACGTGTATTTAAATTTATTTAAATTTGCCGCCGACGCGCCGCGCTTGGTGTGATAGACCCTTTAAACAGTGAGATTAATCTACATTTTTTACTAAGATATTTGTATCCAGCGCATAGAATTTGTGAGGTCTATTTTTTTAGTGAGATCTATCTGCGCTGGATATGCACATTGAGTCCATGTTTCCTCATATAAAAACCACAGTTTGTCCCTTCTGGATATTCTGAGAGTTAACCTAGGATTAAACGACTCGACTCACAGCAAATACTATATAACTTGTGATGGTTATGGTGTAAGCCAAAATATTTGTTATTTTTAATTGGTTTGTTTCGGTTCTCTTCTAATTTCATACTCTTTGCTTTAAAAAAATTATTGTATTTTATTTTCTTTTGTTTTTTCATATCACATATTTGTATATCATAATTTAAAAAAATTTGGCCATCAATGAGTTTTCTTAATTGAAAGTAAGTTATGCTAGATTTATTTATTTAGCTGGCACTAACGAGAAAGCATTGCCACACACAAAATCTCCGACCGAATGTTTAAACCGGCATTTCCAACTTTTGACAAAATTATTATCTCTGCAATGACAAAATTATTAAAAACATACCTAGTGCGAATTTGTAAAAGCCATCAGAAAATTTAAAATAATGTTCGAAATGTATTTTTAGCTTTAGTCGGCCGAACCTATAATTTTGTAATTCAATTTTTTTTAATTTTTTATTATTTTTCTTAATTTCGAACAATTTTATCAATAAATTGAAATGTCGCTGTAAAAATTCGGTCGAAAATTTGTATACAGCAATGTCTTTAGAAATAACAATTAATTATACAAAAAATATACAAATCATTCATTATCTGAGTATTTCATCATCAGTAACTTGATTTCGATTAGATGCTGGAATTAGAAATGCTCGTTCTTCATCGTTAAAATAATCGCGGGCTATCAATGCAATACCTATGATTAGTAGGAACACGCAAAGCCCTGCAATACCATAAGCAATGTACAACCCTAATTCTGGCAAGAGTAACGCAAATTTAACGTCAGACGCAAGTTCATCATTTAGTGTAGCCACTTGCTTAAACCAAAGCATTGGTACCATAATTTGTGGTACATCTTCAAAAATACTTAAATGTTTCACTGGCTGAAGATACATACTAATCTGCAGCTGTGCTTTTATCTGTAGTGGAATTCCAGTTGATGGCTCAAGTGCTATCGAAAACTCATGGTCTTTTTTATTAGGATTTAACCCTTCAATGTTGCGCGTAAACGATGGTGCCGCCAAATAGAAGTGTGGATATGAAACAAAAGCTGGAGCACCAAATTTACAGTCTGAAACATTCATTACTCCATACGGTAAATCCGGACAATGTCTAGCCGTGCACCAGCATTCCGCCGATGGATAATTTACTCCGTTGTCAAACACTCGATCATCCCCAACCCATCTGAAGCCTTTAATACCGAAATCTTCGTAGTCTGAATCCGGCACCAAGCTAACCGATCTGCAAACATCCGTCGCAAAAACCGTGATTTCCTGTTGTTTACTCAGCTTAGGCCAAAGTTCGCCCGTTGTCCCATTTATCATCCCGCAATTTCCTCTATAATATGGTGATCGATTTTCATAATTCCATAAGTTCATTACTCCTAATTTGCTAATATCATCAGCTCCGGTGAAAATATTAAACCGACCATCAAACGCAGCGGATCCATTACGATCAACGAACCATCCAAATTTGTCAAACGGTATATTAAATCCAGTCATATTAAAACCTCGCAAAAATTTTAACAACGGATCATCATATCCCTCAAATAAGAGTTCCCGCACTGACTTCGTAACAAATAGCGATCCACCTTTCTCGTTCAACATTAAATTTACAACCATTTTGAAAACGGTATTCATATTGCGCATGGTGTAGGCAACTGTCGTTGAAATAACATTTAGATTTGTGATCATATCGTTGAGAGTTCCGTTCGACATGCTAGGCTCAAAAAACCAAGTCCGCGTTTGATTAAAGCTAACCGTATTATTCGCGTTCCACGTTAAATTCACGCGTTTATGGTGTTCACGGAACACATACGGACCTTTCTCTTCGAACCGTGGTTTTATTCTTGGATAATCACGGTATTGCTCGCTGTTAGTCCAGTTAAAAAGGAATATTTCCATATATATCGGAATAGGTGTTACTATCCAATTATTATAATTTTGTGTACCCTCCTTTAGAACCAGCTCATCTTTCAGTAAACCGTCGGCGGTTGATGGCCATATTACACCCAATAAGATTGCCACAATTCCACATGAAACGGCAAAAACGAAGATTAAAATTTTTTGCCAACGCGAATTACAGCAACATACCATCATTTTGGGTGTATTATTTTCCGATTACGATCTGTACTGTTATTTAATGACTTATTTTTGTGAAACTTCGAAATATATTAAACAATTTTCATAAGTCATAGCTTTATCATATTCGGCAAATTTTTTGTAGTCGCTCTGATTTGGTGGTGTTTGTGTTATTATTTTGAATCTGTAATAATAAGAGCAAATAACGCACAAAATTAGATTTTGATATTATGAGTACGCTAACCATGTTTTCTGGAAATTTAAAAAAATTATAAACGTATTTTTCTATTACGTATTTTTAAAACCGGACACCTGGATTTTGGTCTTCAAAAATAAAAAGTCTTTATTTCATTTTTTAATTACATATGTAAATAAGTTTTATTTGATTGATAACAATTAATTTTATAGAAATAAATTCATTTGTTGAAAAAAAAAATTATTTTTAAGCGATAATATCAACAAAGTCAAAATATATTGCAATAAAGTTATTTGTAAAGCCAATACCAGTGGCCCTATTCTGGCTATTCCCTGTGAATTGGAAATTGGGAAAATCATGGGGAATAGTGCTCATTTCGGATAAAATGATTACAAGATAATAATTTTCGTAGGTTTCATTAATACAAAAGTGAAATATGTTCATAATAATTTTTGCAAAAGTAATATTTGATTTATTTGTAGGCGACAATAAAGTGCTCTAATCAAACCTGGTTCGATAAGATCAAAAAATATCCCACTAAGAAAATTTGAAAGTACTTGTAGACACAGTGCAAAGGAACGTAAAAACGACACAGCCAGAGAGAGGATATCCTGTTTATTGATAAATCCAACAATTACAATAATAAATAATTGCTATAAAATTGATTATGGAATATTACTTTAGGCAACCTCGTTTTCAGAAACCACTTTACTAATTTATATTCCCAGGTCATTTATTCGGTTGTTGAACATCTTGATTGACCAATTACACTATTTCACTGGGTTCGACCTAAAACGTTTCAATTTTTTATCAATCTTGATTGTGAAAAGAAAATTTGAAGTAATCTATCCTGAAATAAGCCTCAATGGATCAAATGCTAATCAGACTGTTTAAATACCGGCACAATAATGATTATATTTTCATGCCAAATATATTCATGATAAACAGAAATCTTGATTATTGTAATTTGAGATAAAAAAGTTCATTTTTAATTAAAATTTATTACATAATTATCAAAAAAAAAAACAAATTTGGTTGTTGTTGGGTGCTTAGCATGGTATAATGAATATTTATTTATTTATTTATTTTATTTAAATCCAAGATACAACTTAAAAAACAGGAAAAGCCTTTTGGTATAATTTACCAGTGGCAGGCATTTTTCCTCAAAATAAAAAACTAAATATTTAAATATACTCGTAAAGTGATAAATATTAAAATTAAACATAATAATGACTAAAAGAGAAACAAGAATAAAATAAATATAATTATTATTAACTATGGGTGATATTGAATTAAAATTATTAAATATGAAAAAAACATTTTAATAATAAAGCAGTAGCGGCGAAGGAACAAGTGATACACAAAATAGTAGACATTATTATTTATTATTATTATTACTTATATTTAAAATTTTGGGATGCCCTATTTTGAGCATGAGCTCATTCTTAATAAGGCATTTGTATACCAAAATTAGTTAACAACATAGTTACAAAATTTCTACACAATATAAGGCAAGCAACTAATTACACACAGCAACGTGACTCCTTCGGGGGTAATATCTAGGCATAGGCAGGTCGCTCCATATCTTTATAATCTTCTGTTTGTTCTTTCTAATTGTATTGTGTCCTATATTTGCTTTAGAGTCTGCTATATTTTATAATTTTCCCAATGGTTTGAACGGTCCTTGCTTGAGGGATCTTAGTGCAATGTTTTGGATTTTTATTTTAGGCTTCAGAAAAATTAAATTTATTATTTTTTGTAGATAATTTAAAAAAAAAAAAAAAAAAATCGTCCGCCTGACTCGAAAGTCAAAGCCAACCAAATAAAAACGCTCAAAAACAAAATCGATCGCAGCGAACTGAAAGAGCCACAATTTCAAAGATGACAAGAATTTATGTTTTGAATTTAAGCAACGTATATCTCTGGGGAGCTTGTTAAAAATTGTAGGTGCTGTAACTGAAAAGTAATTAAAATAATGGGTTTTTAAAAATTTAGGAACCGTACGAAAATGCATGGTATTTGTACGCAAAGTGTAACTTTGGCAACTCAAAAAGCGATTACCACACCTCTCAAAGTATACATTCATGACCTTATAAACATAAAGATGTTTAAGTGGCAAAATATTACTCATTTTGAATAAAGGCCAAGACGAGCACAATCTATTCTTGAAAAACATCAATCTGAGTATAAACTTTTGAGCAATAACCAAAGGCCGGACTGTCTCATAGTACGTACCGCCCCAGCAACAAATACCATAGCGCAATCTGGACTCAATTAAGGCATGATAAAAAATTTTTAACACCGAAAACGAACATACAATATACAAGGTATGTTCCAAACAATCGAAATATCGCCATATTTCATCTTAGTAATATCATCGTCACTTTCAGTAATATATTTCGTAACGATGACTTCGTTTGGTTGAGGTTTGTGTTTTTTCTATCGTGTACAATCGTTGAAACTTATTTCCATTTCAAAAACCTAAAAATATTAAACCTAAACCAATTCGCAAAAAAATATCCAAATTGACTCTGAGTGACGTCACGCTCCACGTGCTTTTAGCTGTCAAGCATACCTTGTAATATTATTGTATCATGGGTGCTTAGGAACCTTACGATTTGTTTACAACTATTTTTACCAGGTCCGCACTAAAAGTGTAAAATAATGACGCGTTCTTAGAAGTTATTTTTAATAATAAAATTAATTTTATTAAATAATAATTATCGGTGTATTTGCAAATAAAATATAACCATTTTTTAGACTTTAATTGTTTTATTTAAAAACTCTAAACTATTTTAGTCTTTCTCTTTTCCGCACAAAATTTTATACGCTTGACGTTTGTTTATTTCTTTGTTTGTGTTTTAATACAACTAATTCGCATACATTTTCGCAAGAGGCGCTACCTAGTCCGTGTACAAAATTGTTTGTTTACATTTTTTTTATATGGAATTTCGGTAAAAACATGTCCAATTAAATCGCAAAATTGTTAATTAAAATTATCTTGAAGAAACGTTGAAGTTTATAAGAAAACTTTGAAATACTTTTTAACATATTATATTTAATTAACAATCCGTTCACGCTTTAACATCCAAGAAAATTACAAATAAAAATGAGCTTATTTTTGGTATTTTATGAGGTTATGTCCGTTATTTTAGAAATTTATTAGCCAACAAAATATGGGATTTGAGCAATACTTTGTATTTAAAAATAGAAAATAAGGAGAAAGTTGGTTAATTTCATTGAAAAATATAAATGTAATAAAACCTTTTGTTAATAAATCAGCTATAATACATCAAAATTAGATGTTTTAACTTAACGTTTTCCTTGATATTAAAGGATTATGGATTATTAATTTTTCAAAATACACGTATTAATCTATTGTTAATTAATATTATTACTTTAAACTTTATATCATGGTATTTTTCATTCAATTTATTTCAATTTTATTATAGCTGTTTTTAGCAAAACTCTATATAAAAAAAAGTAAACAAACGTTTTTGTTCAATCGTTCAAACAACAAACGTTTTCGTTCAAGAAGCTAAATATAACAGTATTTCCCTTGTAAAAAAATATAATTATATTAATACCGATTTCACACCGTAGATAGTATAATAGCAAAATAGTATAATACTATTTTGCTATCCGGTGTGAAACCGATGTTTTGATAGTATAATAACAAAAATAAAATATAATATTTCGATTTGATAGCTATCAAATTTTAATAGCTATTATATTTTATTTTTTTTATTGTAGAAGGAAAATTTATGACAGTGTATCTTTAATAAATTAATCTGGGAACATTTTTGTATATTGCGTAATGATATTTAATCATTATTTGTTTTTAATTTTCGTGTTTTTATTAATATTTTATACGGTGGGAAATCGACTATGGTACATAGTAAAATAGTATTATACTATTTTGCTATTATACTCAGGGTTACCACTTGGATACAATTGTATCCATTTGGATACATTATTTAAAAAATTTAAGAAATGGATACTGGATACTCAAAAAACCAAAAACAGCTAAAATGGATACAATTTATTCAAAGTGGATACATTTGTTTTTAAATTATTTATTTTGTTGAAATACCGAAACGAATTTTGAATTACATGCTGTTAGGGCTTAATTTACATCAACACTATGCATAATCATAGCTAACTTCATTTTTGAGGAAGTAAAATATCATTTTATTGTTGTTTGTTTTGTGTTTTTAAAAAAACCGGCCTTTATTCTTTTTGCCATGGATAAGTAATGTCAAATTCTTTCGGATTACTCGAAATAAAATAACTTTTTTATGTCCCAAAGAATATGAAATAATTTTGTAGTTCGTAGTTGTGTTGGTGTAAAAAAAGCAAAACAAGTGAGGTTATGTTTTACTGTTTTAAAGTTATGTTTTAAATATTTACATAAAAAACTAATATGTAATACACGATTAAGTAACTAAAACAAGTTGTTTTTTAAATTTAATAAATCTTTCATAAATTTTAGCGCATTAATATTCACATAAACCACAAATGAAATATCAAAATGGAGTTTTGTTATTGTTTACAATTTACTTTGACATTTCAGATTTATATGTATTTGTAAAGAGCAAAGTAAATCTACCAAAAAATCCGGAGTAAAGCAAAATGCTCTCGAGCAAAAAAAGAATGCTTTATTTTCTCCCAAAGAATTTGTAATGTCAAATTTTTACTTTTCGAGTAAAATTTTTTACCCTCAGAGTGTTTTTTCCCCAAAGAATTTGACATAATTATCATAAAATAATTTGGCAGAAGTGATTTTAATTTAGTTACCCCTATAAATAATTTAATGTTTCTATTAGATTTATTATTTTTATTTTAATGTGATTTATAATTTATTCTTATGAAAGAAAATGATTTAAATGTTAGTTCTAGTAATTATTAAACAAATGTGATGGTACCTACAGAATACCAAATGCAAATAATGGATTTAATGAATTTAAATAAACAATGTACATTTCAGTTATATAAATACAAATGTACATACTTTAGTAATAACCAAAGAATTATCAATTATCATGTTTTAATTTCAAAAAATAATTGGATACATTTGGATACATTTTTTTCAAATAGTTGGATACATTTTTATTTTTTCGAGTGGTAACGCTGATTATACTACCTACGGTGTGAAATCGGCATTATATAACTATACCAATGTGATAATGTAATACCCGTCTAGACATACAAAAAGATAGACCTGAAACAAATGCACACAACAACAAATTCACATAGGAAATTTTGTCCTTTTCGTGTAAGCAGTTGGAGAGAGAGGATAATATATCTATTATGTTTTATTCTCTTTCTTTCTTTTTTGTAAACAAATCATTTATGTCAATTTCGATTCACCTTTTACCAAAACTTTAAAAGATCACTCTCTATTCCTACTGCGGTGAATCGAACAGTTGCTCCGTAATATATATGTGTGTGTGTTTGACGTTTATGACGTTTATATAAACATAACCTATAATTTTTATTAAACATTCGGCTATACTCGATAACAACACAAATTAATTCTTTAATATAAAATATTTATATAAAAATAAACAGAAACACAAAAAAAACACAAAACACAAATGGTGCTTTCAATAAACTCAAATCGAATGAAATGTCATTCAAAATGACAGTTCTATTTGTGTTTGTGTTTGTAAATCTGCCAAAAAATCGAGATTCGTAAAACAACAACAATTTTGCTCGACCGAGCGACTTTTCTTGATGAATCGAACAGTTTGACAGCAGAAAGAGCAAGCCGGCTTGCTCTTTTTTGGTGAATCGAAAACCACATTAGTTTTTATTATGGTTTTGCGCAGTTTCGCGAAAATTAAAAATTATCAAATAAAACAAAACAATTACAAAAAGTGTATACATAAAACATATAATTAATTATTATTTGTGGAAAACGATTTAAAAAAATTTATGAAAAATAAAGTGTTTAATCAGAAAATGTTGTACAATACTCGCAACAAATTACCGGGAATTTCATTTCATCGAGAAGTTTTATTCTGGTTTACATAAAACGAAATTAAAATTGTGATATAAACATTGTAATTTGTGACAAAAAAAGTGTACATTTAATTTAAATTTATTACATAATTATAAAAAAAAACAAATTTGTTGTTGTTGGTTTTTAGCCATCTTACGATTTGTAAAACAAATTTACCATTTTTTTTTTTTTTTTTTTTTACCAGGTCCGCACTAAAAGTGTAAAATAATTACGCATTTTTAGAAAAGCAATTTTTAATAATAAAATTAATTTTATTAAAAAATTGAACTAAATAATAACTATCCGTGTATTTGCAACTAAAATAAAAAAAAAATTTAAACTTTAATTGTTTTATTTTAAGCAACCCATTCCTCCATTGAATAAAATTTTAAATATGGCCCTGTTCTATTTTATCTGTATCCCTTTAAAGCGCTACAGACGATCCAACTTGTCGGAACGACCGTCGGTCCAACCAGATCGGTTGTTGTCTACAGACGATCCGACTTACCAATACCATCCGATTTTGACAATATTTTATTTTTTTTTTGTCACACACACGAATTTACACGATTGAATTATGTTTATTTTCCTTTGGTGTTCTCGGTTCTCGCTCTGAAATTTTACACACGACTGAAAAAGAATATCGTCCGACAACACTACACACTATCCAAGATATACAGAAAATAAGGTATGATATTGCGCATGCTATTGCTATCTTTTTTTCGCAATTTGACGTCACGTGTAGACAAAAATGCTGATATTTATATGGAGTTTCGTGAAATTTTTATTAATTTTTTTAATAAATGGAAAATAAATGATTTTTTTTTATTTTTGTTGTAGCGAAACCCATAAGCCAGAGATTTAATTTTAATTTATACTGAACTGAATTTTTATTTAATATATTTTTACATTTATATTTAACGTTGAATATGGACATAATATTTGAATAGATACGTGGATACCAATAATTTGAAGCCAAACAAAAATAGATGGCAAAAATTTCTGTACATAACGTACAAAAATAAAAATTTTAATAATTGGTACGTACATATGTTTAAATGACCAAAAACATTTAATAATTTAATTGTTTTATGTTATGTATGTACATAATTGTATCTACCCTTTTTTCATTTATCTTAGGCAATATATACTCGAAGGAATTATTTCTTAAATATTTGGACCATAAAAAAAATATAAAGCATAAAAATAGTCTCGGTAAACTACCATTATCAATTGTAAATACTGTTTGTTAAAAAAAATTACGATTATTCTTGATTTATTTAAAAAAATAATCAAAAAACCGCCAAACTTAATATAAATATCTGCTTTTTTGTCTACACGTGACGTGATGCGCAAAGAAAGACGAAAATGAGACACGGGAATATCATACCTCTATTTTCTGTATATCTTGAATTCTTGACACTATCCGTTTAGTTGGTTGGTCGGACGGTTGGATGGAATTTCCATCCGACACATCCAACTTAATTTGTCGGACCGACAAGCATACACACGATCCGATTTTCCATCCAACCCAACCAAATCGGTCCGACCACCTGACCAAATCGGTTTTTTAAATGAAAATAATTTATTTTGAGTAACATGTTATAAATTAATAATTCAATAATTTGATTGGTATTTTCTGTTGATGTACTTGGTAATACTTCTTCTAAAGTACTCGATAAACAACTTGATGTACTTGGAACATTAATATCCGTCTTAATAGTTTTGTGATTTCCATCTAATAGCGAAACAAACATATTATAATTAAAATAAATAAATCTTATTATAAAATTAAGTAAACATACCATGAATTTTAGAAATTTTTTGAATTTGAATGGAGCTGGTTGTTTTGTCTTTTTTCTTTGTTAGACATTGCTGCTGTGTGGGTGTAATTATTATTGTTAAAATACACTATATTATTAAAATTGAATTATTTATTTATTTAAATAATTATCAACTTAAACTTCGACAAAAAGACAAGAAAAATTTACACACTTTTTGACGCACTATTAATTTATTAAATGGCGGACCTGTACAATACCCAAGTATAACAAATCTTAACTCACTAGTTGAGTTCTGCCAAAATTCTATTTTTTCGTAAGTTCATCTGTAACTTGTTTATAGGGGAAAAAGCAATGATTTTTTTTGTTTTTTGTGTTGTTTATTTTGCCTTTGTTTATTGTTATTGTACAGGTCCGCCATTTAATAAATTAATAGTGCGTCAAAAAGTGTGTACATTTTTCTTGTTTTTTGTCGAAGTTTAAGTTGATAATTATTTAAATAAATAAATAATTCAATTTTAATAATATAGTGCATTTTAACAATAATAATTACATCCACACAGCAGCAATGTCTAACAAAGAAAAAAGACAAAACAACCAGCTCCATTCAAATTCAAAAAATTTCTAAAATTCGTGATATGTTTACTTAATTTTATAATAAGATATATTTATTTTAATTATAATATGTTTGTTTCGCTATTAGATGGAAATCACAAAACTATTAAGACGGATATTAATGTTCCAAGTACATCAAGTTGTTTATCGAGTACTTTAGAAGAAGTATTACCAAGCACATCAACAGAAAATACCAATCAAATTATTGAATTATTAATTTATAACATGTTACTCAAAATAAATTATTTTCATTTAAAAAACCGCCATTGAATGTGAGCAACACCCATCAAGCATTCGAAATATTTTGACATTTGGTTTTGCCCAACAAACACAAGGGTACACATCCGGATATTTTGAGTTACTCCAGTTCCAGATATTCGTGCCAAGTTTCATATGCATTCTTAAACTAATACAGAACTCAGCTGGAACTTAATCTAAACTAAGGTTAGATTGAGTTCTGGAAATTCGACCAAAAAGCTGGAAGTAAAAATACTTGGGTAACAATAAACAAAGGCAAAATAAACAACACAAAAAACAAAAAAAATCATCGCGTTTTCCCCTATAAACAAGTTACAGCTGAACTTACGAAAAAATAGAATTATGGCAGAACTCAACTAGTGAGTTAAGATTTGTTATACTTGGGCTCTATGGTTTTTGTTCACAGACTAGCGAAACTAGTGAAAGGTTTATGAACTAATTTCACTACAGTTTTTCTTTTTATCTCTATGGAAATTCACAACACAATATTACTGGCTTTACACCGTAGATATTATAATAGCAAAATAGTATAATACTATTTTACTATCTACCGTAGTCGGTTTTACACCGCATAAAATATTCATGAAAAACAGGAAATTATAACAAAATAATGAAAAAGAATAATTTCAAAATACACAAAAACATTTCTAGACTAATTTATCTATAATCCACTGTCAAAATTTTCCTTCTACAATAAAATAAAATAAAATATAATAGGTATTAAAATTTGATAGCTATCAAATCTAAATATTATATTTTATTTTTGCTATTATACTATCAAAACATCGGTGTTACACCGGATATCAAAATAGTATTATACTATTTTGCTATTATACTATCTACGGTGTAAAGCAAGTATATGTCAAATTTCACAATATGTATTGTCATTATGTCACAGCATTTATGTGTTCGGGACTTCAAGAAAAGGCCGCCAGCCGCGCACAACTCTCGTCAGCGCACAACTCTCGTCAAAAATAAGCGAGAACCATAATACCAAAATTGTACTCACGACTTCGGTTTTTAAGTTACGGCGGCTCGTCGGTGAAGTGAGAACCAGAAAATAGGGGTTGACTTGCTCCCGCTGGAATACAGGACCACAAGTCCACAACAAATTGAACTAAAAAAAAATAGTCTTTGATCGAAAAAAATATTAATAAAGGGTCACTGTATAAACATAGTACAAAGGCACATAGTACTTCAGTTTACCTAATCTAATCTTCAGATTAAATTTTCGACCAAAGTTTTTCTTACTAGTTATTGTGTTGTGTAACCAACTCATTATAACAATAAAGAAATCATGCATACAATTTTATCGCCCTGTAAGATATCTCATTCGAAGATTTTTGATATAAAAACAAAGAAAATGAGCTTGTAGTTTTATCGAATTTTGAAGCACGATTTAAATAAATTATCACAACAAAAATAAAAAAATTGTTACAGAGGTCATAATTACCATACCCTTTGTTTCTTTTCACTTTCAGTTCCGCTACTAAGCAGTTCGATAGCACTAATCGATTATCCAAACAAAAATTTCACTTTCATTCCGAATTAAATATTTTGCCTATTATCGTATGATTCCAAAACAATATTAATGGCTAAATAATTTTATTTTGCCCACATGAAAATTGCACGACTAAAAGTTTTCAAATTCCAAACAATTATGATTAAATTATATTTTTATTTTATTTTAAATTATAGGAATATACGATTTTTGTTGATGATTTGATCGTTGGATTGATTATGAAACTTGTGTTTTTGTGTCAAGTCAAATATGTAGATTGTAGAGAGGTTTGAAACCAATTTTTTTCCGAAATTTTACTTTACGAACTTATTTAAGGTTGGTTCATGAAATTAGTCAATTGGGCTCGTCTAGGTAATGGCAACTTAACGGAATTAAAAATATGTTGTCTCGAGCAAATAAATTATAATTTATAATACGATTGTAAAAGTAAAGAAAGCGTCTCTAGAGGGCAATAGATAAAATGATGCACCTGATAAAATGACATTTGTTACCAATGCGACGAAAGAAAATTTAGCAATGCGGTAATTAAAAATTGTTTTTATAGTCCAAAATTGGAATTATTTACAATTATTAGCAATCCGATAAGTAAAAATTGTGTTTACAGATCAAAATTGGAATTATTTACAACAATTTTGAACGTCAAATTATCAGGTAGCTCTCTTTAAAAATGTTCCACTAGGTGGAATCCGTGATGCTCCAATCGTCAATAAGGGAAATTGAAGTAAACATCTGCATATTAATATTTGTAGTGTTCCATTGGAAACAATTTGCTACTTGCAAGTACTTGTGAGTAGATGTCCAATGGAACGCGAATTTTCGTGACAGTAGTAAAACATAACCTCAATTTAAATTAAACTGGTAGATTTTTATAAAAAATACATTGTTCCATTAATAATAATTAATAATAATACGTAATAAAACATAAAACAACAAAATAATTAAAATATTTTTGCGATTTAAAAATTGCCGTGTCGCATCAAAGTCGCTTTCACACGTACCATAATCCAATACCGAACTGGATTACATAATCCGAAAATTGGTCGTGTGAAATGTGCAAATCTAATACCGAAGTGGATTATCAAATATACTTTATAATTCGGTATCTTGTAATCCACTGCGGTACTGAATTACCGTGTGAAAAGAATGACAGATATTAATCTCAAAACTGAATAGATGTTTTTTGAATTTTTATTAACTACATAATATCTTAATTAATATTTTTTTTAGTTGAATTTGGAAAGTTTATCGAAAATTATTTATATTTTGTTTAATTAAATTCATATTTTAAAAATATGTAATTGATTTTTATCTTGTTTACAAATATATTTTGACAACCAATTTGTAACATTCGAAACGAAGCTAGTTGCGTGTCTGTCAAATTAGTAATCTTCGATGCGTGTGAAAAGACATATGAGAGCGGATTACCAAATCCACTTCGGTAGTGGATTATGTGCGTGTGAAAGCGACTTACAAATTTTTTTTTTTTAACCCTAAACCAACCAGCATATTTTTGTTGTCAGTACATTCAAATTCTAATCAAATAACTTCCTAAATTTTTGCAAAGAATGCCAAGTAGGTACGTTGTATGGAATGTATGGAAATGTTTTAAAATAAAATACATACAAGTTTATAACTAAATTAACATTATTTTGAAAATCGATGCATTTATCAAATGAACCAAAAAGCACACTTTGGTTGGATTAGGGTTAAAAATATGACATTCCCCACAAACAAAATTGGTATAGAGCCATCTATTAGAATTTTTTAAACTGAAATCGCTCTTCCATTAATTTTGTGCGTAACTACTTCTCAACTACACCATCGTTTGAGCATGAGTAGTTGCGAGTAGATACAAGTACTTGTGAGTAGTTTACTCAAGCCAATGGAACACAGCAATTATATTCGTTTTAATATTTAATTGAGTTGCTTATTGGGATTCGTTCAATTACTAGTAATGCTATCTCTACCTAATACCCTTGACAGACTAGGGATTAGCTAAGCGCGATTAGTGATTTTTTCGAGATTAGCTGTAGTGTGTCAAGTTGAAGATTAGCTAATCTCGTTCTATTTGAGGATTAGTCACTAATCGAGATTAGTGCACTAATCCTTGAAAATTTTCGAGCTTATCTCGTTGCATTGGGTTTAGTGATGGTACAAGTGGCACTACAATTTGAAATAATTATTTAAACATTGCTGAAAATGCAAGTGGCGTGAATTTACGATAGAAGTTATAAAATCAATGACATCTTAAAAAATTTGTGCTGAATAAATTTTGAGGAAATAGAAAATCTAGTGTGTTTTAATGTATAAATCTTAGAAATATTGAATTATAAAATGAGTCAAGCTGATTTACCAGCTATATTTCAGCGAATCAACACAATAATATATTATTTCTCTGCAAAAAACTAATCCCTAGTGTGTCAACTCATATGGATTTGTGATGGATTCGCTAATCTCGTTTCACTAATCGCGCTTAGTTAATCCCTAGTCTGTCAGTGGTATTAGATTCATGTTGTCTTTAAAATTTGATAGCGATTTCCCTAGTTATTACAAGTTATTTGGTCTCGAGACACTATCATGTTTCCCAAGTATAACAAAAATTGAACTCATGCATAAGTTCCAAGTTTTTTTCCATTTATCAAAATTATCGATGGAACTTAAGTAACCCACATATATCTAGTTCCATCGGTTTAGTATTTTTGTTTCACTTTTCATAGGAAATCTTATAATATAATGGAACTCAAACTTTTACTCAGTTCCATAAAAATGAATCATTTATTTGAAGTAGTGATACTTGGGTTCCGAGAAAGGCGCACGATCAAAGAAAAAGTACAGAGCGTTTTCAGAAAGAGGCAACATGATAAAATAAAAAGTACAGAGCGTTTGCCACTAGATGTCACGACACAATCAAAAAAATATCTGTGGTATTAAACAAAAACAGGATATCTGCAAATATTAAAGTTTTGAGAAAACGCATTTAAAGTTTGAGTTGAGTTTTTTTTAATAGTTTTAATTATTTTACGTATTGCATAATGTTAAACTTTTTAATTACATTGAATTCAATTATCAATTATGCATAAAATGTATTAATTAAAACAGTAAAATAATCCAAAATATAGCTTTATTCCAATAATTACTAAGATACCTAATTTTGCCTTTCCACATATTGTTTCGAAAATAATGAAGATTTTGGAAAATTATTTAGATTATAAGGTGACGCTTCAGATGCTGGAACGAACAGCAGCAAAAACTGAAAAAGTGAATTTTTGCAGATATCCTGTTTTTGTTTAATACCACAGATATTACTGACGTTTTTCAAAAGGAGACAGATAAAATCAATTTAATTTTCACGTATTACTAATAATCACTTTTATAGCACGAAAATATTTTTGCTACATAAAATTCTTATTGTACTTTTGACAACACTATTTTTTATTAATATTAATCTTGACAGATATTTCGATCCTAAGATCATCTTCTTGTGTTTTTTCCACAGAAACTATAATACATTAAAAATACAAAATTAAAAAAATTAAGATTAAAATTTTAACAAAATTAAAAAATAAAATTAAAAAATTTAAAAATCAAATACATACAAGTTTATAACTAAATTAACATTATTTTGAAAATCGATGCATAAATCAAATGAACCAAAAGGCACACTTCGGTTGGATTAGGGCTAAACAAATGACATTCCACACAAATAAAACTGGTATAGAGTCATCTATTAGAAATTTTTAAACTAAAATTCCTCTGCCGTAAATTTTGTGCGTAACTTCTTCTCAACTACACATTCGTTTGAGCACGAGTAGTTGCGAGTAGATAAAAGTACTTGTGAGTAGTTTACTCAGGCCAATGGAACACAGTAAATATCTTTGACTATATATTTTTAAATGGACTGCTAGTTGCTTACTTCATATGCGATCCAACATACAGTGGCGGTCAAGAGGCAAATCGTGGCGAATTCGCTAACTAAAAAGTTCGTTACCATTTAATTTATTAGGAATAATCGAAAAATCAACATTAAGATTAAATTTTATAAAAGAAAACATCATTAATATTTGAAATTATAAGCAGTTGCAAGCACTGAATATTAAAATAAACATTTATTTTTGTACTCACAGATACAAAGAAACAGTCTTATCCGTCAATGGCAAACTGGTATCACAACCAACTACGACACACTTTCTCCCCATTTTCAGTAAAAATAAAAGAAACCGAGGAAAAATTTTGTGCAAAAATCACAATTAAAATATCTCAAATCAAATTAAATTGAATTTAAAACTATAAAACGGTGACAAAATAGAAAACACACGAAAAGGAACCAAAAATTAAATAAAAATTTATTGATGTTAACAACTTACAAATCGTAAGTTTTCGTTTTTGCCGCAATTTGCCTCTTGACCGCTAGTTGTATGTTTTTTTTTTTTTTTTTTCGCTGGCGCTACATCCCATGGAGGGATTTGGCCGCTTCATTTTTTTGAAGTTTCGTGATCATTTTTACAACAGATAATGAGTGATTAGTTCATTGATCCTTACATTAAACCAGCCGTGATTTTTTCATCACCCGCCGGGAATCGAACCCGGGACCTCCGGAGCTTAAAGCAAGCATGCTAACAACTGTGCCACCGGGGCGGCGCATAGTTGTATGTTGGCATCATCATTTATTTGAAAATTATATTGAACTGTCATTGTATTAGCGGTCCATTCTAATTCTATTGTCTAAGGTAAATATTGTTACCAATGACAGTTCTGAAGGGTTCTTAAACCTCCATTGTAATATGTTGTAAATGACGAGCGATTTATTATCCATTAAAATGCGTGTTCGAATCTTTTCGACATTGGATTTTATATATATTAACTTTTTGTATTGACAAGGTAATTTTATGTTAAATTCTTTGGGGTTACTCGAAATAAAGTAACTTTTTTATGTTCCAAAGACTTTTAAAGAATATGAAACCTTTTTGTAGTTGTTGTGTTGGTGTAAAAAGAGCAAAAAAAAGTGAGGTTATGTTTTACTGTTTTAAGGTTAGGTTTTAAGTATTTACATAAAAAACTAATAATATACGATTAAATAACTAAAACAAGTTTCTTTTTCTAAATTTAATAAATGTTTCATAAATGTTAGCGCATTAATATTCACATGGGAGCCCCCACATGGCCCTCAAGTAATAATAATAATAATAATAATATTCACATAAACCACAAATGAAATATTAAATGGAGTTTTGTTTTTGTTTACAATTCACTTCGACATTTCACATTCCTATGTATTTGTAAAGAGTAAAAGCGAATCTACCAAAAAATCCGGAGTAAAGCAAAATGCTCTCGAGCAAAAAAAAGAGTGCTTTATGTTCTCCCAAAGAATTTGTAATATCAAATTGTTACCCTTCGAGTAAAATTTTTTACCCTTCGGGTAAAGTTTTTTTCCCCAAAGAATTCGACATTAGTAAATTTTTTACCCACAAAACAAAAATAAATTTTACTATATATTTATAATGGTCTGTTTCGAATGTGCTAATTAATACCTAATTTTGTTTAATAATTCTTGGTTATGGTTTTCTTTGCTGTCAAAATGTATCCATCAAATTTTGCTATTGACGATTGTAAAAGTAGAGAAAGCGCCTCTCGAAGAAAAATGTTAAAATGATGCACCTGTTAAAATGACATTTGTCACAAATGTGACAAAAGAAAATTTAACAAAGCGGTAATTAAAAATTGTTTTTATAGTCCAAAATTGGAATTATTTACAATTATTACCAATCCGGTAAGTAAAAATTGTGTTTACAGTTCAAAATTGTAATTGTTTACACTAATTTCGAACGTCAAATTATATATCAGTTAGCTAGTTTAAAAATTTTCCACTACGTGGAATCCGTGATGCTCCAATGGGGCATGCTTATAGTAACAATATTCGCCGCTGTTTTTAAATGCAGCACCCTCGGTAAAGGTTAGAATATCAAATAAGTAATAACATTTTGTATCGAAACTGTATGTGTATTTAATAACACAAAACAATTTTTATATTTTAAAATGTTTATAAGCCGTTTATCGACGCGTTCGAATTTTGTAGCAATAAAATTAAATTTCAAACTTTATTATAACCTTTATCACAACGGTGTTGACATCTGATGAGCGGAAACAAAAACAAACTCATTTTGCATGCCCCATCGTCAATAAAAGAATCAATAACAAAACACTTTGTCTTTGTGTCTGTGATGGATTATCTTTTTTTGTCTTTTCCAACTTAAAGTCAGCTCAATCAATTATTCACTATGAAATTCAGGTTTTAAGTACTAAAAGTAGTTAGAATAATATTTATTTTACTCGCAAATGTAAATATTAAACCATTTATGGCGATTATGTATCTCTCATATTACGAGTTACGACTTCACGAGTTTCGAGAACTCGAAATATGTTGATAAATTCTTTTTAAAAAGAATCTTTGTAATCATTACGAGTATTCTGTCGTACTTAAAAAGTGTTACGAGATATAGAAGTACCAACATTTTTTTCCAACAATTTTTTTCTTGGCACTTAGAGCTACAAACAATACAAACAAATGTATACGCAATAAAAAGAGAAAAGTATAAAACAAAAATGTCGATCATGCCATCATTTTTTGGCGGTATAAAATCGACAATATAATTTTTGATAAATACGGCGTTGACACTAGTTTATTTATCAAAATTATGGCTTTTTCGGGTAAAATGAAAAAATTTCGAATGTAAATTTTATTTTATTTAGCATGTTCGGAGATCAAAGTAAATTTGTAGTAAAATTCGAAGATAAAATTTATCAATCTTTTACCGAACATGGGTAGTAAATTTATAGTAAATTTGTATGTTGTTGTTTTTATTATTTTGACATTTTTAATCTTTATGACCGGATTTATGCGACGAAAAATTAACTTTATATCGAATTAAATTCAAAAAAATATGTTTTAAATGACAAGCGATTTATTATCCATGAAAATGCGTGTTCGAATTTTTTCGATATTGGATTTTATATATTTTAACTTTTTGTATGGGCAAGGTAATTTTAATAAATTTTTTACCAATCCATACCTATAACAAAAATAAATTTTACTATAAATTTACTATGGTCTCTCTTCGAATGTGCTAATTATTAAAATTTTTGCAAAATATATAGCATGTTCGGAAAAACACCAAAGTAAATTTGTAGTAAAATTCGAAGATAAAATTTGTCAATCTTTTTCCGAACAGGGGTAGTAAATTTATAGTAAATTTTTATGACGTTGCTTTTATTATTTTGACATTTTTATTCTTAATGACCGGATTTATGTGACGAAATATTAACTTTATTTCGAATTAAATACAAAAAAATATGTTTCAAATGGCAAGCGATTTATTATCCTTGAAAATGCGTGTTTGAATTTTTTCGATATTGGATTTTATATATTTTAACTTTTTGTATGGGCAAGGTAATTTTAGTAAATTTTTTACCAACATAACAAAAATAAATTTTACTATAAATTTACTATGGTCTCTTTTCGAATGGGCTAATAAAAAGCGCTATTTGTTAAAAAGCGATATTTTTGTAAAATATAAAATTTCACAAATCGCCATTTTCATTGTGTTTGTTGCTATAAAATATTAAAAATATACTCGGGTCAAGTATATTTTATAGTCAAATTTATTTTTATAGTAACGAATGTTGGAAAAAAAAGAAAATACCTAACAACATTTTTGTTCTTGTTTACAAATGAAAATCATATGTATTAATATCTTCATTTTTTGTTGAAAATAAAAGTTGGTTCATCTAAATCGGACATAATACAACAACAACAAATCACAATTACGAGAACTCTGCGCCGTTTGGTCGGTGAACTTGTGAAGTTTGTAATCGCGTTTTGTCTCAATTTCAAAAAGCTCGAAACTCGTAATGCTTACCAATCGCACCCTGTAGAAAATTCAAACATTCCAATTTTTTTATTTTTATGTTGGCAAGCTTCTAGTACAAAGTTACAAACGTGCTGGTGATGTACATAAACTCGGCATAATTTATTTTTTCTGTATTGAATTTTCTGTCATTGAAAATATGTCAATCAGAAAATTTGTTTTAGCTTCTGCTTAATTGATTTAAGTTCAAATTATAATACATTTTAAAGTTAAATATTTACATAAACTTATTAAATATTGTCTAATATATAATTATGTAAAATCGAATTTGTTCCACCACACTATAAAATCGCGATTGTTTATTTTTATTTTTTTTGCTTTGCTTTAGACAGTGTTTTCTCAAATCAATAATTTTAAGTGAATTTTCTGTGTTTTGTGGTTTAAAATAGAAAAGAAATACATTTCCAATTAAAATAAAAAAATAAGCGGTTTGCCTAACAATAGTTAATAGTGACCCCTTAAAATAACAACCAGTTAAATTTTTGATTGTTAACCAGTGAAAGAATCTAATCGGAAAATGGCAGAAATTCGTCGACGAAAAAATGATGAGGACACGGGATCGGATGGGGATGGTCCTCAATCATCTACGTCAGGCCGATCAAACTATATGGACGAACGAAATGCGGATTCAGGTGCAGCTGAAAGTTCGGATCATGTAAGGAAGTGCAAATTTATATAATTTTTTGTACAATTTATGATATTCTAAAAAAAAAGTTCAAAGTTCAAGCTTTTGCTATCCTACATTCCAAAATCGCGATATTGGCATAAATGTAGGGTTCGGACATGTCCGAATTCTATGATAATATTTTTTTGGACGTGTTCGAAGTCTGATAATATTTTTTTTTGTAGTTTGACTTGAGTGAAATAATTTTCTCTTCCATTGGCCCTATTCTGGCTATTCCCTGTGAATTGGGAATTGGAAAAATATTGCTATATTTTGAAACTTCAATAATTCCCAATTTCTTATTCCCCAATTCCCAAAAGTGTATTCTGGCGTAATTGGGAATAATTTCTAATGGGAAAAACATTATTTCAAATTTTGCAGGCGCAATTATTTAAAAATTGTATTTTAAAATCAAACTACAGATACTACGTTATGTAAATAAAATAATCAAAACACACAAAACAACCAGTTTCATCTAATTCCCCAAAAAAAATTTAGGGAAAAATAAACGTCAAAACTTCTATAAACTGGAATTATTTTTCCCTACATTCAAAAATTCCCAATCGCCAGAATACACTTTTGGAAAAAATAATTCCCAACTGCTAGAATATTCTCAAAATACTTCAATTCCCAATTCCAGGGGATAGCCAGAATAGAGCCACATATCTTGTAAAAAGTTCATTTCCGTCCCAATACTGATATAATTTTGACATAATAATTTTGACATAATAATTTTGACATTTCAAAATAAAGAATCGTAAACATTTTGAGTAATGATTGAAATGGCGTTTGATCCAAATATTGTTATATTAATTTTATTTTATATGATTTTATTGCGAAGAGGCCGGAACAAGGTACGTTCTATATTCCGTCGTTTTCCTTTAATAAATTAAATCTGTTTTTCTTTTTAGAAAACAATTCCAGTAAGTCCTCGATTTATGTGAATTTGTACAGACACATACACGAATTCGACTTAGTGAATTCGTACTTACGTGATTTAAAAAAAAAAAGAGTTTTGAGCAGGATTTCGAACCTACACAATTTTGGGTTCGGGTTCAAGTTCAAAGCAAGAAAATAATTGAGTTCGGGTTCAGGTTCGGGTTAAACAAAAATTTTCATTAAACACTTTTCGTTTAATTTGACGTATATGATATCTTAATGATTCTTCTCTAAGGTGTACCCTTTGTGGTGCTAAACTAAACTTTAAAGTCGAAAATGCCATTCCACACTGGCTTGCGTTGCAGGAACCGCTAACACAACTTGCGCAGCTTCCCACCATTCCATAATATTTTTCTCCTTGTGAGAAGGATTCATAAACAGCAAATTCCTGTTTCACGCTTAGTTTAAAGTCAGAGATGGGTAGTGTCGAAAAGTAGTATTGTATGTATGACACAGTTTTCGACACTGTGACACGAGTTCTTCACAGTCTTTCTTTTCAACACTTTTTGACAGCGAAAAAAAATTGAAAAATGTAAAATTTTAACTTTATTTAGGTTCCGAACTATTTCAACAGTAAACATTTGCAAAATTTACCAATATATTTCAAAAACTGGCTCATGGAACAATAAGAATATTTTGTTTCCTTTTTCCTCAATATCAATCACACAGCTTTTAACAGCTTCCGACAGTTTTTGACACTTTTCGAGAGTTTTTGACACTTTTAGACAGTTTTTAACACCATTAGACAGTTTTTGACACTTTTCGACAGTTGTTGACCATAATTTAGGGTGTTTGACCTATTTTTGACAAAATTGTTGAAAAGTCAGATTTTTTAGTGTTTTACCCACTCTGTTCAAAGTCAACTCGGAACCCGGTTGAATCGAACCCGCGAAATGTTGGGTTCGGGTTCAGGTTTGGGTTCGAAAAAATTACTAGAAATGTTTGAACCGGAATGGGTTCGAGGTTCGGTTCGAAACCCTGGTTTTGAGGTTTGTTCGACTTACACGATTTTTCGACTTACGCAAAAACCTTCAGAACTAATTAATCACGTAAGTCGAGGACTTACTGTATTAGGCTTCGGCTAAAATATCCACTACGCGTATTTATGAAATTATTAAAAAAATGTCAAAATTACAACACGTAGTCACGTAAATTAATGCTTGCTGATTAATTAATTATTGATACAATATTACACATTTTTTGGTACAACACAAAAACGAATAAATTGCTCATAAAATGATTAAAAAGGACCGAATAAAGCCACGCATGATCACTTTTACGAATGAATATAAATTTATTGGTCATAAATTTAATTTCATCAATGCAAAAATCGTTTTACTAAAATCAAAAAAAAATATTTCGAAAACGTCAAAATTATAGCATTTAGGACGCATCCGAAGTTTGTAATAATATTTTTTTTTGTAATAATTTTGACATAAGTGAAATAATTTGCTCTTCCATATTTTGTAATAAGTTCATTTGCGTCCGAATGCTGATATAATTTTGACATGTAATAATTTTGGCAGATAATGGTTGTAGAATAATTTAAAACACTCAAATAGCGTCTAGATCTATTTTTCCTTTAAATAAAACACCAATAAAGAAATCTACGGATCACCGGAAGAAGTATTTATCATAAAAATTAATAAAATTTTAGGCGCGCTAAACGAAAGTTTAGCTTTTTTAAACAAACTAAATTGTTAGTTGATCAACAATATTTGCTGTATATTAATAATCCAAAAACCATAATTTAACGATGTAATGGCAATGAATTTAGGAATTATGTACATAAAAATGTAAAATTGGTGAAATTAGGGCTTGCTGATAATGTTATTTATACAATATTACACAATTTTTGGTGCATGACAAACACGAATAAATTGATCACAAAATGATTAAAAAGGACAGAATAAAGGCACGCATGATCACTTTTATGAACAATTATAAATTTATTTGTTGAAAATTGAATTTCATCAATTTAAAAATCTCTTTCTAAAATCAACAAAAATTATTTCGGAAACGTCAAAATTATTACACGCAGTTGCTGTAATAATTTGGTAGCATACAAAATAATGTCAAAATTATTACAGCTGAAATAATTATTACAAACTTCGGATGCGTCCTTAATCGCTGTAATAATTTGGTTGCATGCAAAATTCTTTCATAATTATTACAGCTGAAATAATTATCACACCCAGCAAACGTAGAAGTACTTCTAGAAGTGGTGCAAAAGTTGTGAAAAAAAGTACTTTTTTTCCACTGAAAAAATATAGGACGTCGGGAAAAAATCAGTGTTTAAATTCATTTTTCGTTCCCTTCTTTAAGGCCGATTTAGATGTAGAAAAATGTTTGCCTTGCAAAAAAAGAAGAGATTAGTACATTACAATTTTCGTTTGGATGACAAGAACGACAATATAAACATGCAAAATTTTGCAAGGCTGTTTTTTCTTTTTTTGAGCAATTGTTACTATAGAAATGAAAATTTAACTATAAAATATATTCGACCCGACAATATTTTTTGATATTTTATAGTAACAAACTAATCCAAACACAATAAAAGTATATTATGAAAACCCATCCAATGACTAGACGTCAAAAGTTTATACTATTATAGGAGGCAAAACCAAATTTTCAAAAACAGACATGTTGAATGTGAACCATTTATCTTTGAAAATTTTTAAATACAAAAATTAATTTAAGAGCTTTCGTATTTATTTTATTTTGATCAATTTCCCTCAATTAATTTAATTTATATCACTACCGATAAATGTAAAAAAGATGGTGTCAAATTATCAGCCTCCAAAAATTATAGCATCGCCATTTTTGTTTACATGTCCTTTCTCTTTTCAACCAGTGTTTATTTTTCTATTGTGTGCAGTTTTAACCGCCATGCAAAAATTTTGTCGGGCAAACATTTTTCTTCATCTAAATCGGCCTTTAATCTCTCTCTGCGAAAGGAAACAAAAATTTTTTTTTTTTATTTCTTTCCCTGGGAACGAAATTCAAATAAATAAAATATCTCTCCTCGTATACAAAACAAAGGGAAGGGAATGAAATAGCGATCGATTTATTTTTTTTCTAAAGAGAGGAAACAAAAATTTATTTATAAACAACCATAACAAAGGAGAGAAGTGAAAAATAAACAAAAAAACGAAATTATACATTTTAAATTTGTTCACTGGAAAAAATTCATCAGTTTTCAAAAAAAAAATATCTTTCTTTCTCTTTTCCACTTATTATAAAAAAAAAATCAAGCTATTTCATTCACACTCTCAGCCAATTCCGTATATAAAAAGTACTTTTAAACTAATTCTATGGTACCACTTTTTAAGTAGTTTTTCATAAGCAGTTTAAAAGTACTAATACGTTCACACTTTTAGAGCATGTTTAATTTTTCATTAAATAAAACACAATTGTACTGTTAAATAAAATATTTTTATTTTATAAAGGTTTTAGGTTTAAAATTTGATATGCACAAACCAGGTTAATAAAAGAAGAAATATTTTCAACAGTATGACAGTCTGTGCAATTCGAATCTATTAAAGTTTCTGATGTGTTCAACCGTACAAAAGGATCCAGATTTTGATATCTTAACATATCATTTTTGCAAGCCAGCTTTTCCATATAGCTAAACAGTTCAAAAATGTTTTCTTCGACATTTTCGCCTGTTTGTTTAAAAATCGTTATATTATAATGAAATTTATGGATCATGTATAAACACACTTTATAACAAAATATTAACTTACGAATTTTTAAATTATCTAAAACAATCTTTTCTATCTATAGATATATTTCTATCTGTATATATTATAATATATCTCAAAATAATTATTTATTTTTATTTATCTCATCTAAAATCAAAATTAATAAATCTGGTGATTTGAATATTTAAACGGAAAAATGGAGGCTCATATATGTATGTTTATTAATGCCAAAAACAAAAACAATCAAATCGTTTATTATTTTTATAAAGGAGGCTACAGAATGAGATGCAAGTACCTTTTATGTAGTTTCGTTTCGCTTTATTTTAATTGAATACGAGAAAAATTGGTTGCAAACAAAAAATTGTAAAAACTAGTGAACTCACGTTTGCTGGGCAAACTTCGGATCCGTCCTCTTTCTTGTCCGAAGTTTGTGCAACCAAATTATTACATCCCAGTAGGAAACATGTCAACATGCATATGAATTAAATGTTTAGTACAGAAATACGCACATATGTTTTTACTTTTCTTTTCAATTTGAGTAAAAGAGAAAAAAGACTATTTGTATTTCGTAGATTGACAGCATGTTGACTAATGGACTAATTTATGACATGTCATTGATTTATCTCATTTACCTTGTCAACTAATTATGCGGTTGCAGAGGCTTCATATCAGATTCATATATGACACGTCAACCCTTATTCTTTTTCCATTACGACGTATTTAAAGCTAAAAAGACAAAAACTTCCTTTATGAACATAATTTTTTGTTTGTTCATTCTCGTATTCTCTTTCTTGTCTTATACATAAATAGTCAAATTTTGGTGAAGAAGTTTAAGTACATATTGAATAAAAAAGTATTATTTTTTTAGAGATTTAATTTATTTTCCTACGAAAACTATGATTTTTATTTTTCGTATATAAAACTTTTGTGCTTTTAATTTAAAGTGAGCATAATTAAATTATAATATATAAGCTGATTTAGTAGATAAATTGGAATATCTACTATAAACTAGAACAATAATAAGTAGCATATACCCGTACATATAAGCTAAATAAAAAAAAATCATATAATACATTCTTAAATATTTTTTGAAAATAAGAAATAAATGTACCTAACTCAATATAAAATACAACTTGAGGATTTTAAAATAAATTAAATATTGTTTTATTGAATTATTTATAAAAAATGGCGTACCCTTTATTCGCAAATATATAAGAAATACGGGTCTACAAAAAATCATCTCAGACATGTCATTAACGATTCTCATATTAACCGTCTTTAAATAATCACAAATGTTAAGTCACAAATTCTTCGTTTCAGACGTGCCACACATCCTTCAATGATGACCTGTCGTATATTGAGCATCTAAGACATGTCACACATGAAATCGAGTTCCACTTTTTGATAAAATTCTATATACATGTCATGCATGACTATCATTGACGAATCATTAATGTGTCTCTAATGATATTCCTACTGGGATGTTATAATTTTGATTTTGCATTACCCGGCCTCTCCACCTGCAATCTACCATTGAGTTATACCATTAATATTTACTCTTTTGCTAGTGGAGACACCAAATGTTATAAAATACCAATAAATTATACCAGCAAGTTATAATAATTTGGCAAAACTCGATGTTATAATAATTTCATATACAACTATGCACAATTCAAAGTAACGGCAAGTGTAATTCTCCTTGTGTTGAATCTTAATGCTAATATATTAAGTTTTAATAATAAATATTTTCAAAATTAACGAAAAGGAGGAAATTATGAAATTAATTCAATTGTATAGAGACAATTAATGCTTATGGAATATAAATTCCAGTTTATTCGCACCGAATGACATATTGCACGTTTACCTCACCCGCAGCCATTTTAAATATTTTTGTTTATAGAAATGCCAATGGTAGTGGTATAGTTTATGTCAGGTGGAGAGGTAGGGTTAATGAAATTAAATTTACGACCAAAAAATTTATAATCGTTCATAAAAGTGACCGTGCGTGGCTTTTCTCTGTCCTTTTGACGTGAATACGTCTTTATTTTTATATGGGGGGGGGGGGGGGCAATTCAACAAATTGAGGATAACAAAATATGGGTATACGGTTTGATGCGCACCTACATATCTATCACCTACACTCTACGAATTAATTCATCGTACGATCTAAAAAATTGAATTTTCGAATTGGCGTTTTAAGTAAATAAATCGTGCTTACTGTAAATTAAAAATAAAACAAAAATATTAAAACAAAATAAATATCAGTTTATTAAGCTTTTCTTCAACATAAAAAATAAAGTTACAATTTTTATTCAATTGATTGCGAATAAATTCATCGTACGATTAATTTAATCATTATTCAACACAAAAATTTTTTTTTTATTAATAACGGGTAGGCCTCCTTTGACATCTAGAATGTCTTTTAGTCTGTTATTCATGGACGAAACCAATTTTTGGGTGAATTCTGGCGGCACCCGTTCTCAATCATATCTTATTGCCTCTTTCAGTGTGGCCTTAGATGTAATTGTGTGTTTTTTTAGTTGCCTTTCTACATAATCCCCTACATGCTGTATGGGATTAAGATCCGGACTTTGTGGAGGAGAATGTAGCTGCTTAGGGGTGTTTTACAGCAACCAGTCTCGAACAATTGCCGCTATGTGTTTCGAGTTGCCATCTTGCTAGAAGACCCAATTTTGTGCCAGTTCTAATTTGTCTACCGATTCGTGCAAATTGGCTTTCAAAATGTTCAAATACATCCTTCATATTTCCTTCAATAAATATCAAATTTGTAACTCCCGAACCCGCCATACACCCCCAAGCTGAGTAGGTACATTTCCTCCAGCGTTTTTAACCGTACCACGAAGATTTGCTGTTCCCTTCTTGCGCCATACTTTTGATGGTCCATCATATCCAAATATATTATACTTAATTTCGTCGATAAATATCATTTCTTTCCAGAATGAAAATTCAGCATCCAGGTGTGATTTAGCAAACTTGATGCGTTTCTTTTTATTTACCTCGCTAATAAGTGTGTTTTTCTGGCCATTCTGGAAAACTACCCGTACCAGTTCAATGTTTTCTGGTTTGTACGTTAACATACATACATCTGCTCCATAATTCTGGTGTAGCATTGTTTTCAATTTTGAACTAGATATTCGCTGTTCTTTGCTTACACAACGCCATACTACCTTTTATTCCTTCTCGCTAAGAGTATGCGGACGACCAGTTCTTTTTAATTGAATCGTTTAATCTGGAAAGGGCTCATGTCCACTTTTTCAAATTATTCAGGAAATAAAAAAACTTTATATTGTCAGCAATAATAAGTTTAGGAGGGAATTTGAGTTTGTCGATGAAAATATGAGTCGCTATGAAGTTGTAAGCTGAATTTTGGAATTATTTTTCAATTATTTCAGCTGGTATGCTCATTTTTAAAGCATGGACATGAGCCTTTCAATAATAAACACAAAAAATATATTTCAATTTCATTTATTAAAATTCATTAGGATCAAAACAAATTAGAAAACCGTAAAAAAGTAAATTTAAAGACTTCAGTAGTCACTGTCCTCACTATTATATTCCATTCCAGTTGGCCATTGCATAATTTCGTCGTAAAAATACAGACACTGAGCGGGTATGTACTTTAGGACTTTTTGCAGATCACATATTTTTTTTAATATTTATTTCGTTTACAGTATTAAACGCTCTTTGAGAAGTTAATCTTAAGCTGAATTCACCAGATTTGTCCATTGAGCTCGTCAAGAAAATGACAACTTGACGGAGTTAAAAACCGAGTTAAAAATATGTTATATATGTTTGCCTCCCCGGTGGCACAGTTGTTAGCATGCTTGCTTCAAGCTCCGGAGGTCCCGGGTTCGATTCCCGGCGGGTGATGAAAAAATCACGGCTGGTTAATGTAAGGATCAATGAACTAATCACTCATTATCCGTTGTAAAAATGATTACGAAACTTCACTATGAAGCGGCCAAATCCCTCTATGGGATGTAGCGCCAGCGAAAAAAAAAAAAAAAGCTACCGATAGTAAAAAGTGTCTGCACAGGAATATGTGGTAGCGGCAGAATCTGAATCAAATACTATACCGTAGCAAGAGCTGTCATTTTCGCATTTTTTTCGATTTCATTAATTTTGTCGTAAATTTTTTTAGATCTTTTGACGTAGGTCATTTTTCGGCTATCGCAACCCGTTTTGCGTCATCATTAAGGATCGTATTATTTATTTTTGCTGACAATTCCTCGCATGTTCCGCAGACATCTTTTTGCGGTCTACCAAAGTGGTAATTAAAAGTATCCTCAAAATACAAATGAATCGTTTAGTATTGAAAGGGCACATGTCCTGGACATGTGACCTTTCTAGAATAAATGATTTTTTTTTGCAAGGTAGGTGCCGTTCCATTAAGCACATGGTAATGTCGTCTTGTCAGAAAACGTATATATGTACATACGTGTCTGTGATACAAAACCGTCATAATACTAATTTTGACAAAAAGTGAACATGAGCCCTTTCAAGAATAAAGATTCAATTATTCAACACTACCTGTTTTTTATATGGTTCTACAATGTACATGAAGATTTTGATTTTTTTGTTAACACTTAAATGACCGGGCACGCCAATTGGCGTCCTAACCAAAACTAACGTTATCGACCGGGAACGCCAATTGGCGTCATATATGAAATAATCATATTGCGATATGTAATCATGTAAAGCACTTTGACTCTCGCTAAAAACTGCAAATGCGATGTTCTAGGAAATATGCAGCGTCGTATTTAATAACCGTTATCTTCACATAATTTCGTGTTTTGTGAAAATTGAAGCTATTTAGTTCAGTTGTTGATAAAACGTCGCGTGAATTTTTGATTCCTTCATGTTTTATTAGTGATATATTTTGAATGGTTCAGATTTTTGTTATCTTTTATTTTTATTATAATAAATTGATGTGGAATTTTTTTTGTAAATTTAAGTTATTATTTTGGGTGTGATATGATTTCTTATGGTATAATTTTACTTAGAATTTGAATATAATAATTTTTAATCATATGTAATTCTAATAATATTGAATAAATAATGCATAAATTATAATCAAAACCTCCTTAATACACTGCGCCAATTAAAAAACGGAACAGAAATTTTCTTCGAAAAAATATCCAGATTTGAACGCTTGTATCTTGGTGAAATAACACCTCTCAAAAAAAAAATTTGTTTCTAGTTGAAGGAAATTTTGTTTTCTTTTCGATACTGGAAACCGTTTTATTTTAGTTTGTTTTTTTATGACTTTCATGAGTAAAACAAAATGTGTCCAAAAAAAAAAAAAATTTGCTGCTGTTTGAAACTGTAAACGAACTTGCTCGTTATTTCATTCAAAAATCCAAATCGGGCATTTTATAGAGAATTTAGAAACCTTGCAAAATGATACTAGAAAAATTTCTGAGCGGCCACTCCTATACGCTCAAAGAAAATACTCTTAATCTACACGTATTCACGCAAAACACACGGCTGTATCTACGATACAGCCACACCTCTCTTTTTTAATCATTTTGTGAGCAATTTATTCGTTTTTGTGCTGCACCAAAAATTGTGTAATATTGTATCAATAATATATCAGCAAGCCCTAATTTTATCTTATAAGTACATACTAAATTCCTAAATTCATTGCCATTAAATCGTTAAATTATGGTTTTTAGATTATTAATATACAACAAATATTGTTGATCAACTAGCAGGTTTATTCGTTTAAAAATGCTAAATTTTCGTTGGCTGGCAATAAACCGGCACACAAAAAATTAATATTTGAGATACAAAAAAATAATAAAACGGCACAAATTAATGAGCAACAAACAAAAATTTCTTGGCATCATAATAATAATTTGGCAACATTTATAATTTTTTGGCACTATTGGAAGGGTACACAAAAATTATTTTTTGGCATCGAAATAAACATTTTGGGCGACAAAAATAATTAACTGGCAACAAAGTTATAAATAAATAAATTAAAAATTAAAAAAATTAAATTAGTTTTAAAATATTCTGGAAAATGGAGATCCCTAATTTAACTTAGAATTGTAGAGGCTAACGGCTTCGGTAACTCTCACGGGCACGCGGGAGGTCGCTTCGCTCCCCCCCCCCCGCTTAGCCCTCCGAGGGGCCTTACATTTAAACTTCGAGGGACGTAGGAGCCAGGATAGGCAAACATGTCGCACTGCGTGCCGCACGTAGGAGCGGATTATATAGAATCTATTAATGACACTGCAATATTTTATATCGATCCCCCATCAAATATTAAATAATTTGTATCGATTAAATTTAATTTTTTGTCTCGATTTTTTTTTTTTTTTACTCTAAAAATAATTTTTTTCTGTTCCAAAATATTATATTTGTTGCCAATTTATTAATTTTGATGTTAATGTTTGTCGCCACAGTATTTAATAATGTCCTTCAAAAATATTTGTTTGTTTTTTCATATGTGGTGCCAAAATATTATTTGTGATGCCAATTTATTATTTTTGATGCTAATGTTTGTCACCAAAAATTTTTTCTTGTATGCCCGTTTCTTTATTGGGGTTATATTTAAAAAAAAATGAATTGGACGCTATTTTAGTGGTATTGTATTATTCTCCATGCATTATATTCTGTCAAAATTATTACATCAAAATTATATCAGTATTCGGACAGTAAACGAACTTGGTACAAAATTAGGAAGAGACAATTATTTTACTCACGTCAAAATTATTACAAAAAACAATTATCACAGAAGTCGGATCCGTCCTTAGACGTATCCGAAGTTTGCTCATGGTATAATAAATATACAAGGTATGTTCCAACCAATTGACATATCGCCATACCAATTCGCAAAAAATATCCAAATTGACTGAGTGACGTCATGCTCCACGTGCTTTCAGCTGTCAAGCATATCTTGTAATATTATTGTATCATGAAGTTTGGTGATATTTTTTTTTTTTTGTAATAATTTTGACGTGATTGAAATAAATTTCTCTTCCATATTTTGTAATACGTTCATTTGCATCCGAATATATAATTTTGGCACAATAATTTTGACATTTCTAAATAAAGAAGTGTAAACATCTTGAGCGAGGTTTCATTAAAATTAAAACTAATCAGTAACAGTATAGATCTTGAAGTGTTAACATCTTTATTAAGTTGGTGGTCCCGGGTACTGCGCATTTTCGTATAAGGCCCGTTATATCGTATAACTAATATACGGGTATCACAATATACCACTTAATAAAATAGATAGTGTGTAACGTAAGCTTACTGATTACTCAATGATCTTATCGTTAACAGAAAATCCGTGTTGGTTTCATCTCGTAAGCAGCCATTTGCCTGCCAGCTAAAGTCGGCGTGGGAGTGAGTAAAAAAATGAGATGGTACAACGGATATACGAAGCTGCTTTCATGTTATTGACACAAAAAAAAAAACTGTAGATATAGCCTAGCACTGCGAATGATTCATGTCAAGACCCACCCTTATACCCCTTATAAAACAGAAAATTAGCACATCATAATTATTTAGTTTATTTTGGCATAATAATAATAATAATCATAATAAACATAATGAATGAAATAAATTTTGTGCTAGGGTAGATGGTGCATATTTTCCCGTTTATATCAAAATATTAATAATCATAAAAAATATATGTAGGTAAATTAATAATTATAAATATAAATTAATAAAAAAAAAAAAATCACTTACCAAACGCCTTGATGAAGCGCTTCACGGATGCCGTCCGGTATTACACTATACTGTAATACTAGTACTATGTATAACTATTTTAAATTAGTAATGTACATACATATGATTATAACGTATGAGGAATGAAATATGGACAAATGTAAAATGTATTTGTATTTGTATTGTACAACCAAAAATAAAAATTTCCTTGTTTTTAAATAAGGTGGTTCCCGTATATTTTATAAAAAATACATTACAACTGCGTCATTTTACGATTAGTTACAAAAATGTCGTTGTTACAAGTAGATCGTCGTAAATTAATTTGTAAATTTTGTCAGGAAAATCCAGACAAAAAAAAGAACGAGATTTTTCACTACTTCAAGGATCTTGGATTCAAAAAATTCTTTATCTACAAAACAATTAAATTGTTTGAGAATAATGAACCTGTGGAAAGAAAACCCAACTCTGGTAAAAAATGTCAACTACAAGGTAGCAAAGTTCGAATGAAATTGAAAGGTGAAACAGTGGGTCGAACTGCAAAATCGTACAGAAAACTGGGTAAAAAATATCAAGTTGCCCCAAAAACTATCAAGAAATATTTACAAAGTATGAATATTCAACGCAAACCCAAAAAATCGGCACCAGCAACTACAGACAAACAATTAGCTACAATCAAATCTAGATTAAGAGTGCTTTCCCAAACATATTTCGCTGCTTCTTCAGCTTATAAATGTGTGATGGATGATGAAAGTTATTTCACTGTTGAAGGTAATGAATGGCAGCCAAAATACTACTACGAGTCTCCCGATCACAATGCACCAGAAAAGGAGAAGTTTATTCATAAGACCAAGTTTCCAGGTAAAGTTATGTTGTGGGTGGCTATTATAGCGAACGAGGTGTCAGTGACCCAGTATTTTTCAAAAGTGGTTTGGCGGTTAATGTGCAAACATACACAAACAAATGTTTACCTGTGCTCCAGAAATTTATAAATAAATATTATAAAAATGATAAAACGATTTTTTGGCCTGATTTGGCATCCTCACATTATGCCAACGCAACGTTATCTGATTTACGTCAACGCAGAATCGAATTTATACCTAAAGACTATAACCCACCAAATGTTCCACAACTAAGGCCCATTGAAACTTTTTGGGAAATCTGAAGAGAATGGTATACAGCAATGGATATCGTGCCAAAAATGTTGAATGTCTGATTAGAAAGATAAAAAGAGATTTCAAGAAGATTGATACATCAGGAACGCAGGCGGCAATGAAAAGAGTGCCAGAAAGGATCAGGAAAGCGAATCGATATGGAGCACAAATTTTTCTGTAAATTTTATCTAAGAATTAAAGTTTTAAATAAATGATGAATTAAAATCATTTGATTAGTAAATAATTTTTTTTTTACTTTTTTTTGTTTGTCCATATTTTATTCCTCATACGTTACCATCATAATTTGGTAATATACTTAATGGCACGATAAAGCACTAATATACACCAACACCCAATAATATAAGAATTTTTTTTTAAGAAATCAAAATAAGAAAAATTTAAGAAATCAAAATTTTAACAAACTACACTAAATATGAAAATTTTAACAAAAACATTATGAGATTAATAAATGAATTATGGAATTTAAATGAATTTAAAATTGATTTTAATTTAGCACATAACACGAACTAAAAATTGCGTATTTATCAAGCGCTGTTTATCCGATGGAAACCGCTTGTTGTATTTCTGCCATCTTTATATATCCAACGCGTGAATAACCGCGACACCAAAATATCACAGCAATAACAAAATATGGTAACTTGCCCGTTATGAGCTATACGTATCCGCTCTTGATTTATTACGGGCAACAAGATCCAAATTTGTACCCGTCTGCAAGGTATGCGTATAGACAATTTTCCGATCACCAATACGGCACAAAAACCGTGCTCCACGCAAAGAATCTGATTCGAAATTCAAACATTTTAGAGAAAAAATAATACAACAAATACTCAACAAAGTTATGAATAGTTAATTCATAATTATGTTTAGACAAAGAATACAAATTTTACCTGGTTCGGAACACTATACGCTCTTATTAATTTTGGAGTATGTTTAGGCATACAAATTATGGCCACGTAATCAAAATTTAAATATATTTTCACTGCACGATTTTATTATTGGTACACCGGTATTTAGTGTATTTAAATAAATTATATAAATTATTATAGACTGCACAGGTTGGTATCGTAAATGAGACTGACCATTTGAACGATAACAATAGTCTATCCGCGATGAAACAAGAAAACAGGTGATTTTCTATTTACCATTAACCAATACGTATGACAAATTCATATTACAATTACAAGCGCGACTAGTTATATACTTCCAATTTCCATCAATGTTGTTTACCAAATTAATGCATTTCCTCGCGTACTTGTAATTGCAGTGAAATATCAGGTGGGAACGAAAATTCGTTTCAAGTGGTTCCGGGTACTGCATTTTTATATGTATAAGGCCCATAATATCTGCTAATCGGAGGTATCACAAAGTGCGACTCAGTGAAAGTTATAAATAGACTCGGGACGTCCATTACTTCTTCTAGAAGTTTTGGACTTATCCGTTTTATATAAGTTAAGAATTGGGTCATATACAGTTATTTATGCTAGTCGACCTGTGCAAAGGAAAATAACAACAACAACAACATTAAAATTATTTGTAAATAATGATTGAAATGGAGTTTGATCCAAATATTGTTATATATTTTTTAATTTTATTTTATATGAATTTATTGCGAAGTGACCGGATCAAGACATTTCCTATATTCCATCATTTTCCTTTACTAAATTAAATCTGCTTTTCCTTTTAGAAAACAATTATTAGGTTACGGCTAACTTATCTACTATGCGTATTTATGAAATTATTGCCATCTTACAGAGCATTCACTTTTTAATTTTACTTACAGGTTTGTATGAATTTCCAACTTGACGAACACAAATTTTTGCTCGTTATGTTGGAAATCCATACAAACCTGTAAGTCAAAAGTAAAAAGGTTTTTATTGTGAATGCACTGTTACTTTGGTAAAAGTTATTCGGATAGGAATGAAATTTTGCCAAAGTAAGAGCCAAGAATATTTTTTTTTTTACTTTCAACGGTTGGTACCAAACTCTAAAATATAATTTATTATTTAGAATTTTAACAAATATAAAATAGTGATGACAAATTATTGAATAAAGTATAATAATTCTAAATGATAATTACCAAAATTTAAAATTCTGATTTATCGAAAAATTGAAAATTGTTATTTAATACCAACTCATAAAACTAAATATATGTAATATATTTACTTTAGTGGTAAACACTGCAACTAGGTGAAGAAGAGAATTTTTCTATTCCTTCTTCTCAGCGGAATGAAACTCTTCATTCCGGAATGAAAATACACGGCATTGTTGTTGCAAAATTGCCAAAGTAAGACTAAAATTTACTCTAGTGGTAAACACTACAACTATTGGGTGTGTGAATTAATTTTTAGACTTTTTTTTTATAAAAAAGAAATGTTTATTAAAAGATAACGATACAGTATATTTTATCTCATATATTCGCTATCGTTAGGTAGCCATCTCCTGGGAAGTTTGTGAATTCCTCGTTTGAAGAAGTCTTCGACTTTCTCAGCTATCCAGCCATCGATCCAATTTCGCACTTCTCCGGCGTTTCGGAAGCGTACGTCAGCCAGGCCTATTTGCATTGATCGAAACAAATGGTAGTCGGAAGATGCAAGGTCTGGAGAATACGCAGGTTGTTCAAGCCGATCCCAACCGAGTTGCTCTACCTTGTTTTGAGCGGTTTTTGCACGATGTGGTCTGGCATTATAATCATTAAACAAAACTTTATAGCTTTTGTTCGCTATTGCTGGCCGTTTTTCGTCTAATGCACATGCCAAATTGTCCAGTTGGCGTCGGTAGCGATCACCTGTAACCGTGTCATTTGAATTTAACAGCTCATAATACACCACACCTTTCTGGTCCCAACAAATACTCAGCATAACCTTATCGTAATGAATATTTCGTTTTGGCTGCGATGGTCCTGCTTGGCCTAGATCGACGTAAGCTGCTTTACGTTTCGGGTTGTCGTAATAGACCCACTTTTCATCGCGAGTAACAATTCGATGCAAAAAACCATGCTTTTTGTACTCAGCAAAATTTTTTTTGCATGCTTCAATTCGTGCTCTCAATTGATTTTCGGACAGTTGATGTGGGACCCATCTTCCTAGTTTCGAATCTTTCCCATTGCGTGCAAACGATGAGAAATGGTTGATCGGTCAATGTTTAACTGCATTGCAAGTTCTTTTTGCGTTTGATATGCATTTTCATCCAATAATGTTTGTAATTCGGCATCTTCAAACTTTTTTGGCTGACCTGGCCGTTCTTTGTCTGTCAAGTCAAAATCACCACTTTGGAATCGATGAAACCAATTGAAACAGCTTGCTCTCGATGGAGCTTCATTACCATAAGTATCAGAAAGCAATCGGTGAGCTTCAGCGGCAGTTTTCTTGGAATCAAAAAAGAAAAGAAGAACCCCTCGAAAAAACAACTTATCACGATCCATTTTAAATCGATTACAAAAAAATGACGTAATATGAAAAATAACACTTTCTGCTCTGAATTAGATTGACAATTGTGATAGCTACAAAATGCAATTGGAATTGCTAGTCAAACTATACGCTATCTCACGTAGCGACATCTAAATGTCGAGTCTATGAATTAATTCACACACCCAATATTAAAAATTAACAATAATAACAATAACAATAATATTAAAAATAAATTTAAAAAACTACGTATTACCCATCAAGTAAATTTAACTTATGTTTTTATACACGAACTAGCGAAAGCTTTTTTGAGCTGAGAAACGCAGAATATAAGTACATATTTTCCAATTTTTCGTTTTTCATATCAAACGAAAGAAGAGGAAACCATGGGTTTTATTTTGCTTAAAACGCTTCAAATTACGATGAGAAATTTGTTTTCGATTCAGTTTTTGTTGAATTGTTAACGAATGCGGCATCAGTTTTCCAAGCAGCTTTTTCATACGTAATTCTTCACGTAAAATATGGAGTACTCGTTCGTCCGAGATGCCTTTGGTATCAGCAATTTCACGCCTAGTCAAACTTGGATCTTCACAAACAATATTATACACTTGCTCACTTGGCATATGCTATGAGTTGTTCCATCAGCAAGATTTCTGTCACAGACGGTTTATCTGGATAGTTTTTGGAAACTTTTGCCGAACTTTCTGGCTAGCCGATTGCTAGTTTAGGCTGGTTATTACTTGATTTGGAGACAATGGTGGTTAGAAGATTAAGGATAGCATTCATTTTGGTCATTAATTTTTCCATAATAATTGTTGTGTGGAAGACTGCTCGGGCAGTTGTTCATGATTTTATGGATTTGATTTTGTAGCAGGCTGCGACTTCCCCTCTATTTGTTCTGTGGTGAGAGCATACTGCAACCTCTTTAGTTGGCTGGATGACCATGACAGAGCACGCATTTCACCTCTGTACCCCACTTTTTCTTTTCAAATTCAGTGGCCACAAGGAAAAACGGCATAACTCATAAATTCGTATTTTTCAGGAAAACGTTTTTAAAATTAAGAGTCGTTCAAAATCGTATGAGTTTTTTGAATTCTTGCTTTTTTAATTGATTATTACGCTTGTTTGTAGTTTCTGTATTATTACAAAAAATTTATATGATATGAATTCGAATATGGAGATTTAAAATTTGAAATAAAACGTAATATGGAATAACTCGAGTTATGCCGTTTTTCCTTGTGGCCACAGAATTAATTTGTGAGCTGTTCACCTATACTTTTCACATATGTAGTTAGCATCATTCGGTAACAATCCATTCTCCTTGGAAAGTTTCCTAAAAAGATTATCCTGTTGTAAGAGGGCTCAAGGAGGCTACTTGGCAGATACTGGGGCCAATTCAATGCAAATCTTCTATTTTTCTTTTCTTATATTCTTCTATTATTTCAAGGAAACCTCGATACAATTCAAAAATCAGTCCACACAAACTTATGGATTGTTTGAAAATTGCATCTAGTTCTCATATAAATAATAGCAGAATAGAAGAAAAGACAAATAGAAGATTTACATTGAATCGGGCCCATTATATTCCTTGTTTGAACTTTGGATTAAAATAAAAAATATCACTATTTTTCAAAAAATAACCTCGATTTTTTTAATTTAAAATGTTTGTTTTTCTTGGATAACTCTGTACAGTTACAACAAAAAACGTACACAATTAATCCAAATAATATATAATACTACCCCGTTCCTAGCGCCCTAGTTTTTGTTTGATTCTGATCACTTTTTCAGCTATAAAAAATCGTCATTGCCCTGATAGTTGAGGCATTTTTAAGCTAAAACAATTTAAAAAATGTTTTATTTCTAGGTGGATTCCGAAGAGGAGAAATTACTTGATGACCGATATGCTGCAAAAATGGCTAAATCAGTACCTCAAGGAACTGACAAAACGCCTGAGATGCTAGATTCAGCACTAAAAGGATTACCCGACCGGTATGTATTTTTGTTAATATGGATAAAATATTCAGGTACAATTTAAGTTTACAACACATTAAGCAGTAACAGCGATTTAAATAGATGTTATTATGCTTACATACAATGACAAAAACCCATACTTTGAGCAAACCTTAAGAGTGTTAAACAAGTGGTGTTATTTTAAATTAATAAAAAAAACAATTTTTTTTAAGAAATGCTGCGATGTTTTTATTTTAATTCAACGTACCACACCGCCTCGGCCCTGCTTACAATTAACCATGTTTTTGAGAAAATTTTCCGTCACTTTTTCACATAATTGTGGCCCTATTTCACGAATAACAGCCCTTACATTTTCGTTTATCATGCCATATAAAGCCTGAATTCCATTGTGAAAAATTGACTGAGCTGACTTCAAGATGGAGAAAGACAAAAAAAAATAATCCATCAGAGTGACAAAGACAAAGTGTTTTGTTATTGTTTTTATTATAGCAAACTTTGATGGACACATTTTGACAACAAACAAAAACATAACCAAAAATTATTAAACAAAATTAGGTATTAGTGTTAATTCGATTATTTTCACGTTTCAAAATAATCTAAAAAATCAATTATTATTTTTACTCATATCAGAATTATTTTTTTCCGTCATAAAATAGAAAATTAAGAAAATGTTTTCCATAACAATGCCACACTATTATTTTATGTGTTTTGACAGCAAACAACAACATAACCTAGAATTAATTAACAAATTAAGTAGTATGTTTTAATTCAATTATTTCAAGTCTCAAAATTATCTAAAAAATTAATTATTATTATTACTCATATCAGAATTGTTTTTTTCGAAGATTTTCCGTCATAAAACAACAAATTAAAAAAAAAAATATCGCCATGCTATTAAAATTGTTGGTGTGTGCGAGAAATATTTTTCATCATACACAATATTTATGCAGATGTGTTAGTTGAAATGATCTCGGTTCGATACTTTTCAACCATAATTATGGCGATCCACTAATACAGACACACATTTTTTGTTAATAAAATTTTGACTGACTTCGTTTTGTGTTTCATTTACACAACTACCGATTATATATTTTTATCTCACTTTTTTTTGACTGACAAACTATTTTTCACAATGGAATTCAGGCTTAAAGCGTTTTTCATTTCTAAATCATCAACAAAACATGTAAAGGTTGTCCATGTCTAAAGCATCAATTTCAGGCTAAACAAAATTTGGACAGCGATTTTGGTCGCAAAATGAGGATTGAAAATTTTGTATATTTACATGGCGTATAATATACATTTTGCTATTGTGTGCCGTCAAATATTTTTATTGCATTAGTATATTTTCTCATGATGGTAAGTATTAAAAATTAGGTTGTTCTGAGGCGCCTTCGGCGCCCGTTTTCTTTGTTCGGAAATCTATCTATAATAATATAAAAGACTTAGTTGAACAGTTTTTATTGGATTTATTGTTTGATTAAACATAAGTTAACACATTTATTGAAGTAGCAAAAATTCTTTCACGTATAGGGATAATCCTAATCAGGAGGTTTTTTCTTTGTATTTTTATTTGATTTATTTTTAACTAAAAAAAATCTTATAATACATAAAAAGCCTGGGATGGATTTTTTCTCTCGAGTGGCCCCGATGGCATAGTTGTTAGCATGCTTGCTTTAAGCTTGGAGGTCCCGGGTTCGATTCCCGGCGGGTGATGAAAAAATCACGGTTGGTTAATGTAAGGATTAATGAATTAATCACTCATTATCCGTTGTAAAAATGATTACGAAACTTCACTATGAAGCGGCCAAATCCCTCTATGGGATGTAGCGCCAGCGAAACAAACAAAACTCTGGGGTGGATTTTGAAGTTCGTACACTTTAACAGTGTAGAAAAAAAGTATGGGATGAGTTTTTACGCTTGTGTTGTTGGAGATTATTTCAAATTTTCCTGTGATGAAAGTCTGAGATAACTTCAAGGGGGTGCCAAATTTCAAATCAAGCCAAAAGTGAAACAGAATGCAAGTCAAAAGTTATGCGAAAAGTTAAGTCAAAAGTCATGTCAGAAAATAAGTCAAAAGTTAAGTACTACTGTGTTTTTATTGGATTTGTTGTTAATTAAATAATCGATAAAAATAATGATTAAAATTGAATTCAGCGATTTGTTATGATTGCATTTTTTTATTCTGATTCATGATTGCTATAATCATTTTTTTCTCCCAACGCCTTAAAAGCCTCTGGTTTTAATACTGTTTTTGGATATTAAAGTTGGCCTTTTTCTTACTATTTTAAAAATGTGTGTGTTGCTAAGCTACACTTTTAATCCTTAGTGTAAAAGTAGATACTTTTAATACTAGGAGAAAAATATTATAGTGAAGACCCAATGTATAATGTATATGAAATAAGTATTTTTTTTTTCGGAAAATAGTACAGGTTTAACACAATTTATTTTGCTGTTTGAACCACATCCGGTGGTAAATTGGATAAATCTTCTGATTCAAACATTTTGTTCGCAAGAAAGAAAATATTGTAATAATAGCTTTGCAGTTTGACGCGTACAATAGTCAAACCAAACAAACGTCACGATCTCCTTAGTTTCACTAAAGAATACCCAGAAGCGACATAAGGCGGTTTTTATATGGAGAAAAGTGGACTCATTTTTTTGACCTTGGTTTATAGAAGGTAAGATTTTCGGTGTTATATTATCGTTCAGTGGCTGAAAATTCAAAATTAACATGTAAAATATAAGGTAAGAGCAAAAATTTCTTGGTCCACGTAATGTCGATTCTGGTTGTTTATTATTCTGTGGTTTCACAAACTAAAATATTTCAAGAAAATTAGTTTCAATTTTGAAAGTCATGACCTCCTTAGTTTCACAAAATATTTCAACAAAATTAGTTTCAATTTTGAAGTTTTAATTACATAATTTGTACTTACTCGTATAATTAGTAATAAACAACCTACACGACATGAACTCTTCGTTGGAGAAAAAATACTATGTGTTATTCGGATTAAAAGTGACTTTGTTTGACTCGCAATCTTTGCTTTTGCTCGGCTACGCTGCGCTTCGCCTGGCATGCAAATATAATTGCTCGTCAAACAAAGTATCACTTTTAATCCTAATGACACAATGTACTATTAATTTTACCGTTCTTTCAAATATTTTTTTTAAATTTTTTTTTTTAATTTTAAAATCATAGTATGCATTGAGCGTTACGGAATCAGTAAGTGACTGACCTGGGGTTTTATTATTATATGTTTGTTTGTTTGTTTATTTCTTTTGCTAAGGTCGACTAGCACTTATAGCTGTATCTGTATATGACCCAGCTTACTGTTTATATAAAACGGTTAATCCAAGCTTCTAGAAAGAAGCATGGACGGCCCGAGTACAACTATTTACTTTCACTGAGTCGCACTTTGTGATACCACCGAACAGCACGGATATTATGGGCCTTAGACATTAAAAACTGCAGTACCCAGTACCACTATCTATTTTATTAAGCTGATTATTGTGATACCCTCGCTTTTGTACACGATATGACGGGCCTTTTACGATAATGTGCGCAGTACACGGGACCACCAGCTTAATAAAGATGTTAACACTACGAGATCTATATTGCGACTGATTATTATTATAGATAAGCGAAGCGGCAAGGGCGGATCCAGAGGGGGCCCTCTTCCAAATTTGATAAATTACCTTTTATGATAAATAATACTATGCTGTTTTTCCATTTTCGCATATATTTATGTGTTGCGTTCTAAAAAATCTATTAGAATTAGAAAACGAAAATTGAAAATGTTTCACAAAGTTTGAAAAACATTATTACAGATTCATCTAATTTTCAGTACCGATTATATTCAGAGTTATGTCAATTAAAAGAATTTACAAAACATTCATCAAATATATTTTCCAGTTTAGAGGATGTTTTATTTAATTTGAATGAAGATATTTATCCGTGGATGAACAAGCTAGTTTGCATGTATGGGATCGGTACTAATGCCCGTATTACAAAAGCCAGAATAACCAAAATCCCGTAGATCACAAAAAACCGTATTATAAAATCCCGTATTTCATAATCCCGTATTTCAAAATCTCGTATTATGAATTTTTTACGGGATTAATCAATTACAATTTTTGGTTCTATGCAACTATTTTTTGTAATTTTTTTAATAAATAGTTTTAAAAATATTATTATTTAATTTAAAACTAAATTATTCATGATCTATGTATCTATATTAAAAAAATGAAAATCTGTATGATCATCTAATCAAATTGAGTTTTAGCATAAGGGTTTTATACCAAAATGAGCAGGTTTCATAGTATTTTCGAAGGGTCCGGCCCCTGGGTCTAGGTGCCCCCCAAAAAAATGTTTGTAAAATTTCGAGGCAGTTACATTTTTTTGACATTTTATAGCCATCTCTTACTTATGAGCAGATTCTCGTGGTATTTTCGAAAGGTCAGACCCGTGGATCTAGATGCCCTCGAACACTCCAATTAAGTTCAAACGGCTACATCCTGTTCGAATTGCGGTTGCTATCACCATCAATAAGGCACATGGACAATCGCTGAAGACAGCTGGAAGTATCGTATTCTACTCGCATATAATGGCTGTTATTAGCTTTCATGTAATGAAAAAAAAACATGAAGTAACTGAGTTACCTCAGCTCAACATTACTAAGAAATTGTTTCTCGACCGCTGTTGTCACCCCTGCGGCATTTACCTGTGCTCAAGGCCGGTAGAGGTAAAATTAGTCGTGGGGTTGGGGTGACACAGTTGAGAAACCTAGTTATACCGCGGTTGGACGAAAATATTGGGTGATCATTGAGATCACAAAAGGATTGGGGATTAGAAAAGTTGGACCTGTCTACAGCGACCAACAGAAAACTGAGTTATTTGTCCAGCATGAATGGACAGTTTTTGGGCCTTAGCCACACATTATTTGAAATACATAAACAAAAAAAAATCAATTAACAAGTCCCTGCATGAGGGTTCAATTAGTAAGTAATCTTGGTCAGTAAGTAGGTAGTCAAAAGAAAGGGTAAATGACGCGGTTGAAGCTGTACATTCACCTGCCTCTAATGAGGCTATTGACTCCCTACTATACTGACTGGACCTCTTTAGTTAGTAATATTGTTTTTTTTTTTTCTTCTTATATTTACCCTTTGTTCTCCTTGGTTTAGACCGCAAAAAAAAAAAACACAAAAAAAATTTAATTTATAAATTGAAAAAAAAAAAATATTTATTTTCCAAAACAAAAAAAAAAAAAAAATTTTTTTTTTTTTTACATAGAAAACTCCTAACCTGACGGTTAGCAAAAATCAAACAAAAAAAAGCCTCGAATAAAATTTTTGTGGAGTTTTTATACAATTTTTCTGCTGATCGGAAAAAAAAAAAAAAAACACATATTTTCTTTTTCTTTTTCTCTTCCCATAAACTTGAAAAATTCCATAATCACCCCACTGACATTTTATCCGAATTTCCGGACAATATGCACGAACTGAAAGCATGAGGCACGTTTTGCTGCATGTGTAACCACATGAACTGCCCAAGTCGCAAAAAAAAAAAAAATTATATTTCCACGCTTATTTTTACCTTGAGACATTCAATTACATTGACAATGACCCAGGTTGAATAAACGGAAACGAAAATTGAGACTTCAACAAAAACAAATGTGTCTCCACACTGATTCAAGAATGTGTGATAATAAAAAAAAATATTCTTATGTTTGTTTACCGAAACTTGAGCTTCCGCAAATAAACATAAATGAAAACCAAGTCATATGGGCACGCGCCATTGGAGATAATAGGATTTTACATTAATTTAGTTGTTGGTTATGAATCTTGCTTATGTGCATGTTTTAATATGTACAGACAAGATTATTCCAACACAATTAATGTAAATGTAATGTGAACTGTACCCGGATTTAGTCATGTAAATTGGTATTTATTAGAAGAAAAAAAAAATCTTCAAATGTGGGGTACAGTTTTATACGCGAATTTGATGGATAAGATTATTTTGTGACGGGGATGACAAGCACCCGTTACAGCGTGGGGAAAACCCAATCCCTGAGATGAAAAGAGATCTCATGCTCTGTTTGGCGGGGATAGGATGCTTCCGTCAGTTTTGTTTTCAATTTGTGTCAACCCAACGTGGGGACGCCCCACAACCTGAGATAGTCTCAAGCCGGGCCAATAATAGATTTACAAATTTTGGATTTTCTTAATACTAATTTCCTAATATTATGGATTGTATATAATAGATATTTTTTTTTTTTTTTTTTTTTTTTTTTTTCATATTTTTATATAAGATACTTTCTTAAAATATACTACTGTTGATAATATAAAAAAATTATAATTGAGCGAAAAATTATTACTTTTTTTTTTTTTTTTATTTTTTATTTTTATTTAGTATATACCTTTATTTTTAAATGAAAATTTAACGCTCATTATTTACATAAAAACAATTTATTTTCTAATCTAACTATATATCCTACTTAACGCTATATTAGTAAATAAGAACGGCGCTGTCTCAACTTTAACCTGCTTCTTGTGAGTGTTAATTGTTTCTTGTATAAAATAGGCTTACAAAAAATAGGTTGATTGCTAAGAATAGTTTAAATTTGAGACAGCCTCGACTTTGAGCTATTCTAGTGTTATAAGTTAACTATTAATGTAATTAACCTAAGGCAAACATTTTTCTTTCCTGACAATTATTGTGGATTTTATAAAGCGAAATTGTATTCTAATTAATTAATTGTTTCATAATATGACAAATTGAAAGGAGAAATTTAATATTGTTATCATTATTATTTTACTTTAACTTTAAAAAATATAATCAGCTGATTTTGATTTTAATTTCAATTTCACTGTTGCCTTTTTAAACCTAACTTATTATTATTCTGCTCTATCTAACTATTACTTAATACCTTATAGATTGGTACCTTACTGTCAAAAATGATTATTATTTTTGGGGTGGCGCCAACTCAAACTTGTCTTACAAATGTAAGGTTTGAATCAACCTCATTCCCTTTGAATTTTTCAAACAAAAATATTTTGAATCGAATTTATTATCTGCTCGTTACCTTTTTTTTTATATTTTTTCTAATTTCCAAACATTTGAATTTCTGCGGTGGGATCTTCGTGGATGCTGAATGATGGCGAGGCTGACATCTCTGTATTGGTTAAGATTGTACTGCAACTGTTGCTACCTCTACCAAACAACGAGTAAGATCACCACTGGAGTGATGGAGCTGCTGGATAAAACGTATTGATGACCTGTCGTGGATGTTCAGACAGGTTATGTTGGTGGTTAGACTTCTTCGATCATTGTGCGAACCTCTGGCTCTCGTATAGCAGACTGCTCCATTTAAATTGATAGAACGGCCGCTTATGATGTATTGTTGTTGGTATTTTGGAGAATGAATTTCTTATTTTTTTTAAGACGGGCATACTCTAACTTCAACAACCCACTTCCCGGTAAAGTGAGGTGTTGTAATCTATTGTTACTGATGATGCTTCGGATCTCCTTTATATATCGTTTCCTTAGCCGAACGATGTTATACATGTGTTCGACTAGACTGGTTTATGTTATTGTGAGTCGTATCTGGCCTTGTTCAGCTGCTTGTCCCTCACATGATTTAACACCTCCTCGGTTATCAACATCTGCTGATAACATATTCCTTTGAGATATACTTGTATTAATTCTGAAGTAGTTGTACGTATGTAGCATTTCATCCTGGAGTATTGTTCGGATGGGATGTTTTTTTATACATATGGCTGTCACCAATGGCATATTTAACTCGAAGCATACGTAGTTGTTCACTAGAAGCGTCCCGCCTGCAGGATTTGAACTAGTTGTACTCATTCGTAGTGCCCATTAATTGTGCTCATACTTGCGTTCGCTGTGACTGACTTGGAATTACCAGCTTTCGTGTTGTCCCTACTATCATATATCTGCGTATTTTTTTGGACATCGTGATATAAAAGTTTGGTAGAAGTTCTTTGACCGCGAATTCGGCGTGATTAGTCCGTGATCTTATTCGTTGCTTGAACTTGACGCACTGCTATTGTTTCCGCCATGGTTGCTTCCAGACTGAGTTGGTGATTATCTCTAAAACATGGGTTGGTTGTCATCTCAGCAGGTTCATATGTAGAAATTTGGTTTGTAGTTGTTCAATCTGCTGATACCTCATCTACAGCACCACAAAGATATTATCCCTACCCTACCGCTTCTTGACTTTCAAAACAACAAACTAACTTATTACCTAGATTAGTATCCCTACTCTATTTTCTATTTTATGTTATTTTGATCTACTTCCTATCTATCCCCTACTAATTGCTAAACTTAACAAATTCTTAACACTAAATACTGGTGTTTCTTGGTTTATGGCGATACACCAGAAACAAACCAGCCTTCACTTTACTTTTACACCACCTGTTTACAAAATCGTAGGTGTTGTAAAGGTAAACTGGTAACTGCGGAAAAATTATATTTTTTCTGAAACCAGTCGCCGATTAGACCTGGCCAACACCTCATACTCTAATCGTAAATCCAAAACACCTGGTAGATAATCTACCGGTGTATTGCTTCGGGTTGCGCACACCCGAACCCATCTTCGAAAGTACACCATTATGCAAATGGTGTTCCAAAGTTTCCTCAACCAGCGTCGCACCTTCGGTATGCGCCGCAGCCGGGGTTTGCGCGCGCGCCTACCTGACACCCCGCTGAACTTGCCTCGGGTTTTAGTTGTGGACTTACCTTTGATCTCAATATGCAATTTGCACAACACAACGCGGTTTTCTTCAGCAGAGGAGCATGTACACCCTGATGGCTCAGATACCGAATAACCCACTTGCGCCTGAGAATTTTGGTTGGTACTCGGCAATGAAACGGAAACCATCATGGGCTCCATTTCGGTGGATTCCTCTTCGGTATTATTAAGAGTTAGCTCTTCTACTTGAACTTCTTTATTCTCTTCTGTCAGATCTTCTTCCACATATTCTGGCTCCCAATTTTCTTGCTCAATTTCAACTTCCTCAGCTTCCGCTTCATCGGGTTCTAATTCTTGTTCTTCAATGTATACTCTCTGTTCCTCCGGCTGCTTGGATTTAACTCGTAGAGCCCTCATCTCTTCTACTTCCCACACTGGTCTTTCGCCCATGGGTTGTTCAATTTTTATGACCACCCGGTTTAGTGTGGTAGCCACATCACTTGGTGAACTCAAGCCTTTATCCAAATCAACAACCATCTGCCAGAGTATCTTCAAAGCGATACATACGCTCGTGTACTGCGCTCGGAGTGCTGGGCATGCTGCACTACGGTCAACCCTCCCCTGGACGTGTATTAGTCTGGTTTTTATCTCTGGATCAGCCACCGACTTACCGGTCCATAGTTGTCCCAATAAGTGGCTCTGCACCGTCCATAGCTTCATCTGGCAGATTGCGATCTCTCGCTCTGGTCGCAATATTGCCGCCTTATGAGGCTTCAGGGGTATACCAGCAACATTGAGCTTTCTTATCAAAGCCTTCTTAAGTTCAGTTGTTAATAATACTCTCCTTCGCGAGTCTAATAACCCTCGCACCTCTAATTCCACCAGAAGCTCATCCTCTCCTAGTAACTCTATATCCATTATTTTCTATAAAAACCTAAACTAAAAAAAATAGAACTTTGAACTAACTAAACTAACCTAAAATATGAAATACGTTCCATTCATGCTGGAATAGTGATGTCGTATCACCGAGACAGGTCAAAAAGGAAAGGAATGAAGGATTGTAATTTCTAATTGTTAGGACTGTTGGCTGATTTCCAATCGCGCAGTGGAATTCCAACTCTACATGAGTGAGTCTCACTGCTATGACGAATCCAGACCACACAGCCTATTTGGGTTTACCCGTGCGCTCCATCAAACACAAAACTACAACTCCTCGCAATCCGCATCCATTCCCATTGAGAAGAGCTAGACCGCGTGTGTAGAAAGTTAACTTGATGGATTGGTCTTGAACAAATTTCCATGCCTCTGGCAGAAATGTCTTGAGCAGTTTCACACGGGACAACAGCTAGCCCGCTGTTGTGTTCCGTTTCGTGTTTTTGTAGTATATCCACTGACTACCCGTACTACCACACCTGAATTCCATACCCGTCCATGGCAGATCAAAGGCGTGATAAGTAGTTAGAGATATACCCTGGACGATAACCTAAACTTAATACTAAATGTGCGGACTGACGACCCCATCCCGACGGATGAAAAATTACGACTTTATACTGAAGTGAAAATATGACGCGAACCTAACTATAAAAATTTATACGAAACGAACTTTTCAATTTTGAATCTGATTTTTGAACAGATTATTATTTTATTGTAATGGGGTAAATATATTAGATTTATTTAAGGCTTAGCCTCACTGGGATTTATTTCGATTGAATATTTTTAGTAACACAGATTTACCAGATAATTCGGGCCTATTTGGTCCCTGTTTTGGGCGCCACTTGTAATGAAACGACTGGCGCACAAACTTATGATTAATTCGGAGACGGATGTTTGGCCTCCAATTTGGGCGCCACTTGTAATGAAACGACTGGCGCACAAACTTATGATTAATTCGGAGACGGATGTTTGGCCTCCAATTTGGGCGCCACTTGTAATGTTAAACGCTGGCGCACAAACTTAGATTAATTTGGAGACGGATGTTTGGCCTCCTTTTGGGCGCCACTTGTAATGAAAAAAAAACATGAAGTAACTGAGTTACCTCAGCTCAACATTACTAAGAAATTGTTTCTCGACCGCTGTTGTCACCCCTGCGGCATTTACCTGTGCTCAAGGCCGGTAGAGGTAAAATTAGTCGTGGGGTTGGGGTGACACAGTTGAGAAACCTAGTTATACCGCGGTTGGACGAAAATATTGGGTGATCATTGAGATCACAAAAGGATTGGGGATTAGAAAAGTTGGACCTGTCTACAGCGACCAACAGAAAACTGAGTTATTTGTCCAGCATGAATGGACAGTTTTTGGGCCTTAGCCACACATTATTTGAAATACATAAACAAAAAAAAATCAATTAACAAGTCCCTGCATGAGGGTTCAATTAGTAAGTAATCTTGGTCAGTAAGTAGGTAGTCAAAAGAAAGGGTAAATGACGCGGTTGAAGCTGTACATTCACCTGCCTCTAATGAGGCTATTGACTCCCTACTATACTGACTGGACCTCTTTAGTTAGTAATATTGTTTTTTTTTTTCTTCTTATATTTACCCTTTGTTCTCCTTGGTTTAGACCGCAAAAAAAAAAAACACAAAAAAAATTTAATTTATAAATTGAAAAAAAAAAAATATTTATTTTCCAAAACAAAAAAAAAAAAAAAAATTTTTTTTTTTTTTACATAGAAAACTCCTAACCTGACGGGACGGTTAGCAAAAATCAAACAAAAAAAAGCCTCGAATAAAATTTTTGTGGAGTTTTTATACAATTTTTCTGCTGATCGGAAAAAAAAAAAACACATATTTTCTTTTTCTTTTTCTCTTCCCATAAACTTGAAAAATTCCATAATCACCCCACTGACATTTTATCCGAATTTCCGGACAATATGCACGAACTGAAAGCATGAGGCACGTTTTGCTGCATGTGTAACCACATGAACTGCCCAAGTCGCAAAAAAAAAAAAATTATATTTCCACGCTTATTTTTACCTTGAGACATTCAATTACATTGACAATGACCCAGATTGAATAAACGGAAACGAAAATTGAGACTTCAACAAAAACAAATGTGTCTCCACACTGATTCAAGAATGTGTGATAATAAAAAAAAATATTCTTATGTTTGTTTACCGAAACTTGAGCTTCCGCAAATAAACATAAATGAAAACCAAGTCATATGGGCACGCGCCATTGGAGATAATAGGATTTTACATTAATTTAGTTGTTGGTTATGAATCTTGCTTATGTGCATGTTTTAATATGTACAGACAAGATTATTCCAACACAATTAATGTAAATGTAATGTGAACTGTACCCGGATTTAGTCATGTAAATTGGTATTTATTAGAAGAAAAAAAAAATCTTCAAATGTGGGGTACAGTTTTATACGCGAATTTGATGGATAAGATTATTTTGTGACGGGGATGACAAGCACCCGTTACATTCATTATATGCTAATTGAATAATGAACTATTTCTTACTAAACCTTCAATATTAAATACATTTGCTTTTTCGACTATTGATTTGTACCACAAATTTAAAAAATGGCCCCCCTAACAGAAAAGGCTGGATCCGCGCTTGCGAAGCGGGTGAAATCGGTTCAAATTGTTGGTCTTGCTCGCCTTGAGTCACTTTTCCCTTTCTTCAAACATGACGAATTCATGTTTTTGTATCTATTGTTGTTGTAATCGACGACATTCATTTGACGTTAATAAAAATCTGAAACAAAATATACGTAAACAAAAAAAATTCTCGTGATACAAAAAAAAACAAAAAGCAACATAAATAAATGGTTTTTAATTTATACATTTTTCATCGGCCACATTCGTAATATTTTTAATTTTTGATGTGAAAACATTTTTAGCGGCAGGAGCACAGATAATAAACAAAAGGATAGAAGATAAAACAAAAATCCCATATAAAATCATAAAAACAATTGAAGCCAGTTTTTTTGTTTTGTCTCTTTCTATATTTACCAACGTCATATTGGTTAGAGAAATTTTGTCATTTGAGGTTTTAGTTTTTTAAAGTTTATAAGGCATTTCTTGAATAAAAAATAAAAGTGTTCTTTCAAAAAATAAATTTACTTGTTAAAATAATGCAAAAGTGTTGTGTGTATAAGTGCAAAAATACCAGATATAAAGCAAAAATTGAGAAAAAGGGATTACATTTCACCGGTATGTAAATTTTTATTTGTTTACAACTATTTATAACACTTGTACACAATCATTTTAAATATTTTCGAACTTTCTAGACTTATTTTGTACACATCAGTAAATTCACTGTTTTGAAATGTTCAAAATAGAAAATTAAAAAAAATGTATTTCATAAAATTGTAATTAAAGTAAAAATTTCAAGGTTAGTTCATAGGCGTTCCATGAACGAAATCACATATAAGAAAATTTTATTACAAGTTTTAAAAGTTTTAATACTTTAGCTATGTTCTAAATTAGTATTTTTATGTTCATTATAGTAACTGTGAACCGATACAATAATAATACCCATGTATATTGTTTACACAACACACATACGTATTATTATTATAATTATGTTAGTACACTTATAACAATAACTTTTTTTATATTAATTATGCTCCTTCTAATATAATATTTACCCTGCGTCATTTACATAAATTATTACTATTTGCATAAAACCTAAAAAAACATGCAACGCCACTGGAAAGAAAACAAAAGAATTTGACGGTCATCATGAATTTTTCGGCCATCTTGGTTTTTGAATTTGCTTCACTATTTTAGTTTAGATTCTGTTCTCTTTGTTATTTTTCTATGGGCAGGAGTAAGTCAAAAATTGTATAGAAATCAAGTTACGGAAACAAAAGTGCCGATTGCCGAACAAAAACATATTGCATGTAAATATATGTATGTGAATATCGACAAGAACAAAAAATAAATAAAACGTAAAATCAACGCAGAATCTACGCATCCACATGCAATATACCTAATGGTATTAGACGGCATTGTTGAGATACCGATAATGCGATTACATCCTGTAATGGGTTTCCTACATTCTTTACTTTTGACTTACAGCTTTGTATGAATTTATAGCGATAAAAAAAATTTTGTTGGTCATGTTGGAGATTCATACAAACTCGTAAATAAAAAGTAAGAAGTTTTATCATTGTGAATGCTCTGTAAGTGACTCAAAAAATTAAATGGAAATAGCGACCTGTGAAAATTGCACATATTCATTGATACATAATAGAATAATAATTTTAAAATTGTTTATTCGGTATGCTTCCTTATTTGCTTATGCTCATGCTGTTGGTGAGTTTGGTTATGTGGGGTTTCGCGCTACTGTCTTTCCAATTGAAATGATTTTACGGTCAACATTGCGCCCAAATAGAACCGCTCTATTTAATTTATTTTAACCTGATGATTGACAAAGCGATGCGATTTTGCTTTGTTCAGCGAGTTTGCCATGCCCATTTACTACTATGGAATCTTGATCAAGATTGCTGTGTATGAGTAATGGTATGTTTAAAGTAGCATACACATTATCATTTTAAATGATAATTTTTTCGTAAATGACATTTTAAATGATAGTATGTCGGTTTAAATGATGGAGTATCATTTAAATGGTGTACTAAATGCAGAATATCAAAAAAATTTGTAATTTTCCGTCATTTTAAATGATGTTATTTAAAATGATAATGTGTATGCTACTTTAAAGCGTACGTGGCAGGTTTAGGTGATTAACTTATGGTCCAGTCAGTGACGGTTTTTCGCTCTGAATTCTTACGGACAATGCCGATTTTCGTGAAATTTGAACAGTCAGTAGGGAATGGCTAAAGGAACAAAAGTTATATAGTGCCGATATGTACTTTTACCTTGGGGGGTAGATGCCACCTTTTCTAGGGGGTGGAAATTAGTATACTCAGAATACCCACAGAAATCGGTAGAGGGATGACTTCTAAGCAAAAAATATCGTATGCAGTTTTTTTGATATATCAATATTTCTGTGGCAAAAACCCAAAACAGCATAAGTCGAGTTATGTAGTTTTTGCGATTTATCAATATTTAAAATACTTGCATTAAAACAAACATTTTAATATAATCGATGTATTTTTACGAAGAATTTTAGTATATAAAGCGAAAAAATAAAAAACAACATAACTCGTTTTCCTTATAAATTGATTTAACCAAAACGACATAAGTTCCTTTGTTAAACAAGTAAATTTCGTTGAGTAGACTTATGTAGTTCTTGCTAATTTAAACGTAAATCATTTTTGTTATTTTACACTATTATCTAAAACGACATAAGTAACTTGTGCTGTTTTTAATAACTTTATTTAATAAAAACAAAATTGTATCTTAAGTTAAACAGTTTTGGTGTAATTGTATTATAATTTGTTTTTGTGAAGTGGAAACTTAAGTGGTGATAAGTTATTTTTGAAATTTGTTTAGTTAAAAAAAATATATTTATGCTAATATAAGTGGTTTTTTCAAATGTAAAAATTTCAGAAAAAGGTAAATATGTACTTTTTAATCAATTTTATTACATTATAAGAAAAATTTGTGTCTTTAAAAACTACAAAACATTTTGTCTTTTTTCAGATTAAAAATGAATAATAGTTTGAGTAGGTCGTTACGCATGGTAGCATTAGCTTCAAAGGGTAAAATAAATGAAAGCAGTACCGCGTACCCGAAACCATGTGTATCCAAAACCATTATGATTGCTAATTCAAGTATAAATGAAGTAAAATATCAAACTACATATCTGGGGACTGAAGTAAGTTTTAGTGCTTTTCAATTTTTGGAGAATAATGCAAATTCTGAAACCTCCACTTATTATAATTACAATGTAAGTGACGAATTATTGGATACTCTCAAAGAGGCTTATGTTTCAAAAAATCCTTTCGAAAACGATGATGATTCCGACGCTGATCCAAACTATACGCTTTCTACTGATCAATCAGGCGATGATTATGATCAAGAAGTAGAAGAAATGGCAAGAAATGTAGAATTTAATCTGGATAATGAAACAAATACAAATCATAACCATGATGCTGAAAATATTGCAATTGAAATCCAAAAACCTTCGACTAGCAAATCCGCTATGAAAGAACTGCAGATGAAGCGAAACACAGGTCAGACATATGTGTCAACAAGCGGAAAAACAGTACATGCTCGAGAGTGTAAACCACTACAAAAATGTCGCAAACGGTGTGACACAAAAATAACATTTGAAAAGCAGAAAAAGATTTTTCAGCAATATTGGGATTTAACGTCTTATAATTTGCGATGTGCTTTTTTATCGGGATTAATTGAAATTCGAAACAAAAAGTTTCAGACATTACAAAAGAGATCAAACAAAGTTCGAAACTTTTCGTGTTACTATTTTATCGAATTTGATAAAGAGAAAATCGAAGTTTGTAAGATTTGTTTTAAGAAAACATTCGGGGAAACTGATGGTATTATCAGAACAATCTCCAAGAAGAAATTTGAGTCTCCTGGATCAATTATTCCATCCGACAATCGTGGATCAAGGCTGCCATCAAACTTAACATCCGAAGAAAAAGTGAATGAAATTAAAGACCACATCAACTCATTCCCATCATATGAAAGTCACTAAACGCGGAGAGATACGTCGAAAAGGTAAGATACGTTTGAAACAATTTAAAATTATCTTAACTTCCATTAAAAATTATTAATGTTACAGATATTTCCATAGTGATTTGACAATCACAAAAATGTATCAATTGTACACTGAAAAAGTTGAAAATGCAGTCTCAATTACAAAGTTTTCGAAAGTTTTCCAAGCAATGGGCATTAAATTTAAAACTCCCAAGGCCGACTCATGTCACAAATGTGATATTTTTGCCGCAAAATTAAACATAGCAGACAACGAACTGTCAAAACAAGACATTATTGAGGAACAAAGAAAACATCACCAACTTGCAGATGAGGCTTATAAATCTAAGGAATGTGATAAGGAACTGGCAAAAAGCAATCCATTAATAAAGACTTGTGCTTTTGATTTACAGCAATGCCTACCCACTCCGAATGTAATGACTTCAGTATCATTCTACAAACGTTTACTTTGGACCTACAATTTGACAATTCATGATTGCGGTACCAGTGCTTCTAATTGTTATATGTGGAATGAGGTTGTAGGCCAAAGAGGTGGAAATGAAATTGCGAGCTGTCTTCTAGCATATTTAAACATGATTCCGACATCAACTGAGCAAATAATTTTTTACAGTGACTGTTGCACAGGGCAGAATAGAAATTCTTATGTTGGAACAATGTTCTACGTCTACATGCAAAATAATCATCAAAGTGCTCTGAAATTTATTGATCACAAGTTTCTCGTGTCTGGCCACACTCATATGGAGTGTGACAGCGATCACGCGGCAATTGAACGAAAAAAAAAACGAAGCACTGTAAAAATCCACGAACCATCGTTCAGGAAATGGGTCAGGAACAAATTTTTAATTTCGGAGAACTTGCCAAATCTAAGCTTATGTGGCGAAAAGTAAATACTGATGGCGAAAAGTTTTTGTGGCAAGATGTTAAATGGATTCGATATACAAAAAAACGAGGCAGTTTATTATATAAAACTAATTATAGCAACGATGAACCATTTAAAGTACTTAACATAACACGCCGTGGGTTTAATAATTTAAGTAACTATGACTTTGTTCAATCCTATACAACCCCACTAAAGGTATCAGACGCAAAAAAAAGTGATTTACTTGATCTATTGCCACTCTTAGATCCATCGGCACATTACTTCTACAGGAATTTAAATGCAGAGCCCATGCTTGATACACATCCAGATTTAACTGAAGCAGACGATGATTCCTAAATAAAATTAAGATACATATTGTATTTTCTGATTTTGAATGAGTGATTTTATGCAAAAAGTTTGAATGAATCAAACTATAATTTAATATTATTTTTAGTTTCAATAAAAAAACTCAATAAATAAAAAGAACACAAGTTAGTTTATTTTCCATAGCAAACAGAAAAAACGGCTTATCTCGACTTACAAAAAATTATATTGTGAAAGAAAATGTTGAAAATAACGTAAGTCATTTTATGTAAATTTTGTTTTAAATATTAAATACCCAAAACAACTTAAGTCAGGAAAATCGCGAAAATAATTGCAAATTTTCAAAATTTTGAAAAATTGAATATACTATTGTTGAATGCCTTACTCTGTTAAATTTGTGTGTTAATCTGAAAACATTTGAGTAAGTACAATTTCTTCTGGATACAATATAAACTTAAATTACACTTTTCTCAAAACGAATGTTATCGAGTTATGTACTTTTGGGTTATTTCCACTGATTTTTCGATTTGCTAAAAAATGCATGCTTCTTGTGTGGGAGTATAATTAAAGAACATGATAAGGTTTAGTCAATATTTGAATATATTCTCTCGATTGTTATATTCTGAGCTTATTTTTCTTATTTGTATCATGTTATCCCTCTTATCGGTGTCGTTTTATCTATCTTATTTGCATCATGTTAAACGAAAAACTACAAAAACTCATATTTGCGACCAAAATTGCTGTCCTGGAGCCTAGTAGAAGGTAATCGATGAATTCACTGATGAATTCTTGACGAAATTCCTAACGACCTATTAGGTGAACTACAGTCCCGTACTAAATGATAGCCGCACCCCTAATTTACGATTTATTTCATTTTAAGTAAATTCTTTTAAAATTCTTCCTTTACAAAAATAATACTTTTCACTTTACCAATGCGTGGTATAAATAGAAATCATTATTCTCTGCGGCGTCATGGCAACATTATGGAAAAACCTCATTTAGTATGGTAATAAAAGATAGCCGCACACAATATTTTATTGTTTGTAATAGGAAATAAATATAAAACGCACAATTATAAAAATGATTTTTTATTCCATTAATATTTTGTGTTTCCACCATTGTTTTTTATTATTTCGAAAATTCGATTTGGCATACTTTTGTACAAGTTTTGTACATATTATATTAATTTGAAATATTAGCCTAATCACGTTTTACTGATGCCTTTAGTTCATGAACGCTGCTGTACTTTGTTCCTTCAGCATACACAACTCTGCTGAGTTCACCCCACATGTTTTCGACGTTGTTAATGCCGAGAAAAAATAAAAAATTCTAGACAAAAAATTAAATTTATTCGATACAAATTATTTAATATTTGATGGGGATCGATATAAAATGTTGCAATGTCATTAATAGATTCCATATAATCCGCTCCTACGTGCGGCACGCAGTGCGACATGTTTGCCTATCCCGGCTCCTACGTCCCCCGAAGTTGAAATCTAAAGCCCCTATGAGAGTTACCGAAGCCGTTAGCCTCTACAATTCTAAGTTAAATTAGGGATCTCCATTTTCCAGAATATTTTAAAACTAATTTCAATTTTTTAAGTTTTAATTTAAAATTCATATAAAATAAAATATTTCCAATTTTATTTAAATGTTTGTAATTATTGCTTTCATTAATGAAAATACATAAAAATAAAATTTATTGAACTTTTAATTTTTTTTTTGTTAACTTTTAAAATGAATTTAAAATGGGCGTTTTTTTATTCAGTTTGAAAATGAATTAAAAATGTGTTGAAAAATGAATTTAAAATGGACCTTTTTTTATTCAGTTTGAAAATGAATTAAAAATGTGTTGAAAAATGAATTTAAAATGGACCTTTTTTTAGTCAGTTTGAAAATGAATTAAAAATGTGTTGAAAAATATATTTAAAATGGGCCTTTTTTTATTCATTTTGAAAATGAATTAAAAAAAAATGAAATAAAATTGTCTTTTTTTTGTTAAAGTTCCATTTTTAATTCATTTTTTCAATTTTCGATTTTTTGTCTAAAACAACATTTTTAATACAGATTTTATTTATTCAAAATGAATTAAAAATGGTTCCAATTCTTCATACTAAAATCACCATTTTTAATTCGTGTAGCCTTTGGTAACAGTTGCGGTTTTTTTTGTAATTTTTTGATTTGTATATTATCTAACTCACTTAATACGTTCCGCACAGTATAAATCTTTGTATTAACACCAGCTTTTAACGCAATTTATTGCGCGATACCAATAAAATTAGAGGTGTTTCGTAAAATTGACGGTTTTTCTCTATCAGTAAGTGCCGCCGGCCGGCCTGTACTTTTATGCGAACTGTATTCGCAATTGCGAATATTTTAAATAATTTCGCACTACCTTCTCACTAAAACTAATATTTTCTGCTGTTAAACGGTTAATCATATTTTTTTTTTAACAACGTCAATTTGTCCTTTTTCAAACTCGTTCAACCTACTTTTTCTACTCAGATTTAAAAAAATCGGAATAATATTTAACACAATAATATTTTAAGACACAAGAAGATATTTGCACGCCAGGAAGCTCGAATAGATACTGATACAGTGTTCAAATGAATTTGAAAGTATACCTGCGGCTATCTTTTATTACCATACTAAATGAGGCTTCTCCATAAGTTTTCCATGACCCCGCAGAGAATAATGATTTCTATTTATAGCACGCATTGGTAAAGTGAAAAGTTTTATTTTTGCAAAAGAGGAAGTTTAAAAGGATTTATCGAGCATCGATTGCTGGTTTACGCAACATAATCATTGAATAATTACTAATGCATTTCTTATTGATTTTGGATAGAAAGTGTGTTGCAAATAGTAAGTAATTTACGAGAGTTCCAAAATGAAATGTTTGTGTAAATCAATGTATCTGTAACAAAATGGAAGGGAAAGTACGTATTAAAATACAAAAATGTCATACATTCAGGTCATTAAAAGACATTGCGATGATTTATTAATTATAATCTAATTAATAAAATTACAATCTACATGATACACCTGATACAGATTTTTTTGCCATCAAACAAAATTGTGCAAATGTGACTGATTTACACAATGTTTAAAAGCAAACTGAACAAAATGACAATACAATCGGTAGAAGGGAGAAACAAATATGTATATGATATATGTAGACATTTTTAGCTATTTTCCCCTGAGTTATTACATTAAATTTCTCAAATCGAGTAAGGACTATAATAGCGTCAGTAAGTTTCCTGACTTATTCTTCAATATTTTCACTTACTCACATTTTTGACATAAACCACTAAACTTGAACAGTTGAAAATTATACACTTGAACAAAATTCTCCAAACTTTGTTGAATTGTGTGAGTTGATCCATTTTTGTATTGGTTATTTGATAAACTTTTTCTACTAGGGCAGCATTTCACGATAACGCACATTATTAACCAAATGGATATTGAACTTTTCGAATTATCTCCGCAAAATTTTCACCATTTTTTTAATGAATTTTCTATACGTTGTCCAAGCATGTATTGTTCCTTTTTTGCTGACCGCCTACTTTTTACTTGCCAAATGTTAAATAATTATAGGTCCAACTTCGACAGATGAAAAATAGCGCCCACCGCGTGCCGCAAAACGCATACTATAAAGCGCCTTTGTCCGGCCTAGCACGCCTCAAACCGATTCTCTTTGCTACAGTATTTTTGGAAACGAATCTCACGAATCTCGTGCGCTACTATAAGAAAAAAACAACGACCGAGTTCACGCTTGCAAAAGGTTTATGTCCAAACATGTCTAAATATCCATTAAATCATTTCAAGCCATTTCGATGACGCTGAGAAACCCCTGGATAAAAACGGCTATTGTTCGCTCAGTAAATATTTAAACTACGTTACATTTTTGGTTCAAAAAGTCAATAAGTTGTTATATTTTAGATTTGGAGGACGAACCTTACTGACATTAATTAAGCATGAGCAAAGTACAGTTATGTTAAGTTAATCACCTAAACCTGCCATGTACGCTTCAAAATATACCATTACTCATACACGGCATTCTTGTTCAAGTTTCCATAGTAGTAAATGGTCATGGTAAACTCGCTGAACAAAGCAAAATCGCCTCTCTTTTGTCATATATCGGTTTGAAATAAATTAAATAGAGCGATTCTGTTAGGCCGCAATGTTAACCGTAAAATCATAGCAACTGGAAAAACTCAGCAACAGCATGAGCAATACTAATAACAAAGCATACCGATTAAACAATTTTAAAATTATTATTTTATTATGTATCAATGTAAATGTGCCATTTTCATAGCTCGCTATCACTATTTCATTTTTTTGAGTCACTTACGAAATCTGCTAAAATTCTCTTTTTAGAAAGCCCGATTATTTGTACACTAATGCTATAAAAATATATCTACTGCTGAAAATATTTGTGAAATGACATTGTTAATAAACTTGGTAATAAAATTCTCTCTTTAGAAAGCCTGACTTTCTGGTTAGCAAACTTATACACATTTCAAAATATATATGTACTGTCACTAATAACAAAAGAAACGTCAGTTAAGTGAAATATATTATGTACTGTTAAGTGAAATTGGTCACTACAAAAAACCATATAAAAAAATCTTTCCTTTTCGTTTCTTACCACTACTATTTCCAGTGGATATATTGATAATTGAGCATTTTTACTCTATAGTTTTTGCTGTACTTCTACAATAAAAAAAAAAAAAATTATGCGCTTTGCCAAAATCTGCTAAAATTTTCTCTGTAGAAAGCCCAATGATTTGATAGATACTAATGCTGTAAAAATAGATCAACTACTGATTGTATTAGTGAAACGTCATCGTGTATAAGTACGGTTGTCGAATACAGTGTCGAAATCATAAAGAATCACCTACTACGAAACTAAAAGAGAGTAAAAAATGTGTTATATAAAAACAATACCAATCATCCGCAAGCGCAACTCCAAAAATGTCATTGAGAAAAACAAAAAACATATTTTTGAAATTTTATATGTAAATTAGAGCAAAGAATAGAGAGTAAAAATTGTTAATATCATCGGCGGAAGCAGTGTGTGTGATATGTATATTAGTGCTTGCGAGCCGCATGGCTCAAGATAGAATAACTATTGCGGTGGTCCTCACATTCATTTCCAAGTGATATATTCAGTAACCTCTGGATACATAAATAATTACAGCGTTGCCCATTTGACTTTTTCTAATCGGAGTTTTATTACTGTATTTTCAAAATTTGTCAAAAATACTAAATTGGCTTGGCCACCAATGATTATACGATGTCATCAATTGTCAGTTTGTGTTTTAGCGAACTTAAGGTTTTGAGATATCTGGCTTGCTAAAACCAAGGGGTTTACATTGTACATGCACAAGTAACGGAGTTTAAATAGAAATTAAAATTTGTTTTATATGGAAAACCGTGATCGATAATGATCGCGCGGGCATAGAACTCGAACATAAAACGAATACAAAAATTGTATTTGTTTGACAATTTATAGCCCTAGCCCTAGGAAGCTTTTCTTGCACTTATCACCATTTTCGTCCCTGATATATCGATCTATTCGATCGTATTTTTTTAAAATCTTAATTAGGCATCAAGATTTTTTTGGAGATACCCAGTGCCTGGAACCTTTTTTACAAATTTGCTCAATAAATTTAAATTGGAATTAGTTGTGGGTGTGTTTAGAGGAGTTACGTTTTTCGGAACAAATTCAATGCTAAGCCGAGATAAATTTAAAAACGTTGTTTTAATGAGAGGATGTCAAATCGGGCCAAAAAGTTTTTTTGGAGTTTTTGTGATACTTGTTAATAAATTTCTGAAGAATATGCTTTGACTACGATACTTTGACTTGTAGATCTTAAATTATTTTATTATTTTAGAGAGACACAGTTTTCTTTGAAACTAAAGGTGCAATTATCTTACCAATAACATGTTTAGCAAATATATTTTTCAAATTTTCACAATGGATGCAAAAAACCTTCTAGAAACCACAACAAAATTATAATTGGAAAAGAATTTAAAAAAATTTAATTTTTAACAACTATAAATTTGTTTTATTTTAAAAATAAACGTTTTCAATCACTAAGTAATCATCCTCTCTCTTAGTTCCTGAGGAACTAAAAATAATCGAAAAACGATTTCTATAACATTACATTTACGCGTTGTATAAAATCGCTGAGAGTCCTTTATAAGTATGTACATAATAAAAAACAAAGTAAAAGTTTTTTTCATTATAATAAGTAGATAAACTGACTGACATTTTGTCCATAAATTACAGTTATTAGGCGACAATTTCTAACGTACTTATGCTTGTTTATGTGTTTGATTATTTTGCATACATTCTACCACATTAATTGTGTTGATGTCCAAGAGCGTTTACAGCAGTGAATAAATTTGAAATGATTGGGCTGCCATCTGTGTTCATCAGTTTATCCTTATATTTGTCCATCAACAACTCATAGGCATTCCAAAATTGTCCATTCCAATGTTATCCAATGTATTGCGTGTGCGTATCATTCGCTAAGCTTTAATTACTAACCCAGTACAAATTTTCATGTATTTTATTAGGCATCAAGTCATGATCCAACCGTAATAATATTTATAACTATTTGAGATATTAAGGTCAAATAGAATAAAAATAGAGGGTATTCGTTTTTGATTTTGCGAAAAAATATTTCTCCCTTATGTCTTGGGACATCCTAATGTATATAATATATAATTATGGTTGTGAATACAGTTTAGAAAACATAAACAATCGCATGCTACAAAACTAAAAGAGAGTAAAATGTATCATAAAAAAAGCAATAAAATGAAGCATGCGTAAAGCATATAATTCGTTTTTGACGTAGGACTTCATCTTTCTTTTCATTATATAGTGGTGTTCAAAATAATAGGACAATCGGTGATTTTATTTCAAATTCCTAATTAACTAAAAAACTGGGGGTCAGTTGATCGTAAACAATTGATCGTGTTACAATTGAACGTGAACAATTCATCGTAGACACAATTGATCGTGGGTACAATTGATCGTGGATACAATTGATCGTATGAATAACTGATCGTATATATAAACTAATAAACTGCTCCTATACTCCCGCTCCTTTAGAGTTGTAAATTCCTATAATCTCGAAATTATTTTCTAAAGCCCCTCGGAGGGTTAAGCAGGGGCGGGGGCGCAGCGACCTCCCGCATTCTCGTGAGAGTTAACGAAACCGTTAGCCTCTACAATTCTAAGTTAAATTAGTCGATGTCATTTCTCTTTTTCCGAGCGTAATTAAAATTGAACATATTTTTACAAAAAGTGGAATTAAATTCGGAAAAAATTTGTTTACATTACGCGTATACATATTGTATGGGGGGGGGGGGGGCGAGTAAGAGTCAGGAGAGATGCAACAACTTCAACAACAGCGTCAAGCAACACTAGCTACAGTTAGTACAAATTTGGGTGATCGCATGTGAACATGCTGATGGAACGAAATCTCGCCCCCACCTCACAACCGCCGATGGAAAAATTAGTGGAAAAAAAAAAATTTCCTTACAGCTTTTCAGAAAAAACCTGCGGCACTAATGCGGAACGCTGATTGTGTTGTCTTGTAACTAACAACTTGTTAAAAAAACAAAAAAAAATAACTAACAAAAATTTACGAACTATCGACTGCATAGGTGGCTGAAACCGGGTCGAATCTATATTGCTAACATTCTTTTCCTATCCTGCGGTCTTGTTAATATGTAAAGGGTGTACTGTGGATCCGGCATATCCGGGAATATTGCTGAGGTGGTCGTACATCCGTATCAATCAATCAATTACGCGTATACATATTGTATGTATTAATAGTCATTTGCATATATGTATTGTATGTATAAATAGCCTTATCCATACAAATATACAGAAAGATTGGCTATGTAGGCCCTGCATAACTGCCGCGCTAAGAAAAAAAGTCACAGCTGCCTTTTTGTAGTTTTCAGTAATTTCAATTTTTCTATTTTTGTTTGCCATCCATACCGTTATATGAAACGTGACTATTAAATAACGTGATTTTATGGCATTATTGATGAACGATATTTGACTTTTTAAAAAAGCAGCAATATTGATATTTGTTTAAAGAATCCCTAACGTACTTTTCGACTTTTGGCGCTTATGACTTTTTTCTTAGTACGGCAGATAATATCGGCCATGTGGTCAATTTGATGTAAAACTCGTTTGGAAACAAATAACTAATGCAATTCACTTCAATTCTTTATTTAACCCTCTAATGCATGATTTTTTTATAATTTTCTATCAAAACTTTGACTTTAACTCGTAGTTATTGAACAAATGTGCATATTACAGCAACAAAAACCAAACCGTTATGACGAAGTACTTTAAAAGAGTATAGCTCATGTAAAAACTAAAGAAAAAATATTCATGATAACATAAAGTTACACAAATCAAGATAACGTAAAGTCCGCCTTTAGGCGGATATATGCATTACAGCGTTAAATTCAATTATACTATTACACGATCAATTGTATCCACGATCAATTGACTCCACGATCAATTGTTTCCACGGGCAATTGTTGTACGATCAATTGTTCACGATCAATTGTTTACGATCAATTGAAAAATCGATCAAATTAAAAAATTACTTATCAATTTTCAATTATTATTTTTTATTTACATAGCACAAATATCCACTTACAATTAAATATAAAAAGTCATATTTAATTTATAAAAGGAATATAAACAAAATAATTTAATTATTTATTTGATAAATAGACTGTTCAAAATAATAGGACAGTTAATTTAAAAATTCATTTCTACTCCTATTTGTGCATGACTAAATCAAATATGTATGCATTTTTATTGAATAGTATTGGTTGTGTGACCTTCTTCTCGAACTACATACTTTCCTGCATCGCTAGAGCCCACCAGCCCCTGGCATTTGTGAACAGTCATTTATTCCAAATTCGACAAATTTGAATGCCAACATTTCTGTTTATTTTGTGTTTCTCATTGTTAATAGCTACTTTTACTCAATTCCAACATTTTTCCTTAGGACTCAGATCAGATGGCTGATCCGGCCGTTGTAATTTATTTAATTAATCCCGTCGTTTGCCCTCATTGAGGTATGCACGTCAATTATAGAATTCGCGGTTGCGGATCTATCGCGGATCGTAAACTACATATCATGAATTCCACAAAAAGGTAACCCTCAAACTTGAAAAATGGAATCGATAGATGATAATAACAGCTATATTGTTTAGAAAAGAAATATTTCGACATTAAAATATGACATAATTTTTCATGTTTTTGCACTTGCACAACGAATTGCATTTGAATAAAGAATTAAAAAATTTTCGCCATAGAAAAGTTTGTATGGTGTCACACGTACGTTATCCATGTGACATGTACGTTATTTAGTGAAAAATTGAAAAGTCAGTTAGTATTAGGTTATTCTAAATGAAAACGCACTAAAATGTTATAGCATAGCTCCCTCTATTTAGATAAAAAAATTGAGTTTCAGGTCCAAACCAATTCGCAAGTAATTTTATATAACGTACACAACTCAAAATCAGAGGAAAAAATTTGTCACATGTACGTTGTACGTATTTTGTTAAATATTTTGGTTAATTAGTAATGCGATTTTTAAATATTTGATATATTCTAAATGAAGAGATAAATTGGTCATTATAAATCATAAAGAATTGTTTTAGAAAAAGTAATTTGTTATTAAATTTTGGTAAAAACATTCGCACACTGTCACAGTACGTTATATGAGGCGCTCAGAACCATAGTGGTTCAACCCACATTTTTAAACATTTTCGTTTAATAGGCTATAAATGTTTTTGGAAATGGAATCTAAGTACACCGACCTGCAATTCCAGAAACAGTTATTTTCAGGTTACTTATTATAATTTTTGTTTTATTATAAATTACCATTTCAATGAACATTTATGACCGATTAAATGAAAAAAATTTCAGATTTTGAATGTGGGTTAGACCACTATTGTTCTGAGCGCCTCATATGGAATTCGTGATATAAAAAAAATTGGAAACAATTAGGGATTTTCCCAAATAGAATTCCAACGCCTACTGACTGGCGGCTAAAAAATTTCGTATGTAGTTTTATATGGTCAAACATGTGTTTGCATGTTTCATTAAATTATTAATTTCGACTAAATTAATTTTAAAATTTGATATTTATTATTAATCGCAACATACTCATCTTTATTGATCATAAAAAAAAGTACGGGGACATCCACTAATTTAGACAGGAAACTTGTATTTGTAAACATGATTTTACTTATTTTTGCATGTAAAAAAAAAAAAAAAGTGTAGTCAGCGCTGCCCAAGCGTGGGGACAAATGAACTAAAATCGATTTTGGGAAAATCCCTCATTGGTTTAAATCAAAGTATCCTGGAAAACTTCTATTGATTTACATGTGATGTATATTTTTTGATTCCTCGTACAAACGCAATATTTTTATTGCGGATCTAAAACAAGCTTTTTTGACGAATTGTAAAAATGTCCTAAGGAATTTCAATGAAACTATGATAAAAAATTATTGTTTCCAATTTTTTGGATATGTAGTTTACGATCCGCGATAGATGCGCAACCGCGAATTCTATAATCGACGTGATTGTTGGTCGTTGTATTGCTGAAAATACCAGCCTATTGGGCACTTTAATTATCCGAACTGCCATGAAATATTCTTCTATCACTTCTATCGAATTAAAAAAATTCCTAAATCTTAATTAGTCAGAAGGCATCATTCGCAAATAGTTGCTCGAAATAGATTGAAAGGCTCAGGCCGTTCCTTCTATATCCAAACATAATTTTGAAGCCAAAGAAATGAAGAACAGTACTATGGATTGGCAAAATAAAAATCAATCTGTTTTGAAGTGGGGTTCGCGCAATGGCCGGATCAGACACCTGAGCTAAATTCGATCGACAATTTTTGGAATTGAGTAAAAGTAGCTATTAACAATGAGAAACACAAAAATAAACAGAAATTTTGGAATTAAAATTTGTCGAATTTGGAATAAATTACCGTTCACCAATGCCAGGGCTGGTGGGCTCTAGCAATGTGCCGATGCAGGGAAGTAGTTCGAAAAGAAGATCACACGACCAATAAAAGAAAGAAAATAAGAGTAGAAATGTATTTTGAAATTAACTGTCCTATTAGTTTGAACAGCTTATTTGTGAAATAAAAAATTAAATTATTTTTTTTATATTTCTTTTATAAATTAAATATGATTTTTTATATTTAATTGTAAGTTGATATTTGTGCCATGTAAAAAAAAATAATAATTGAAAATTGATAAGTAGTCGTTTAGTTAATTAGGAATTTGCAATAAAATCATCGAGTGTCCTATTATTTTGAACACCACTGTATATGGGGGAGAAAACCAAATTTCAATGTGATGACGCGCGTCACGGAATCTACGTATTTATGAAATTTATTTGATTAAAGCAATGTCTCTTGATAAGTAATTTTTTAAAAACTGTAAAAATCAAACAAACTTAAATACAAATTTGTGGATTAAAAAAAAAATTGACAAATTGTTAATATGTATTTTAATTTTAATTTTAATTAAATAGTGGGTTCTGCTTCTCCATTCATTGGACCGGAGCCCTTCTGCGGCGTCACTAAGGGACACCTTAGGGCAGCGGTAAAATGCTGGGAGGATGTGCAATAGTCCTCCTATTGGCGCAGAATTCCAGGTTTGCGACAGGCGAAGAAATTTTTTCAGCTTCGTCAGTCAGGGTTAAGGAGTGCCAAGAACGTTTATTTATTTATTTTTTAGTTTTATTTTAAAATGGGAATTTCATTGCAGCGTAACGAATTGGAAAATATAACATTTTGTATTGTATAATAGCTGATTTACATTCAACGACATTTCACGTCCGCAAAAAAGTTGAAACAACATATGAAAAACTACAAAGACAAAAAGAGAAAAAATAATCATCTCCTTTAAAAAATCAATTGAAACCCGAGAAACAAACCCAAAAATCTGCATCTGCTTTTTTTTGCAGGGGTGCGATTATGTAAGCATTACGACTAGGGTTCCCAATACCGATATCGATACTATCGGCCAAAAATTAGTTTATATAGCTTCGGAAAATCGAATGACAAATATCGATATTTCGATATTTGAATGTTTGTTATACGAGTAACGGCAACCATGCATTTTGCTACAAAAATTTTTTATATGTCTCGCTTTAGATGTTTTTTTGTGTCAGTAGGCTTTTGCACCATGGGCCCTTCGTGGCATTGAGTGCGGCGGACCCTCGGTTGGTTCAATCAATTTTTAATAATTATGTAGGTGAGACGTAAGCGTATACTATATTTTCCACACTAAGAGGATTTATATAAATGTATATATAATAAAAGAAATGAGTTATCACCTAAACGTGAGCAATTCATGCAACGCGATACGCTTTACAATACTGGAGCAAGCGAGAAACAAAAATCATCTGCAATTTCGAGGTAATTAAATTTAAATGCCCACTCAGGTGAAAGCTTCTGGAATGTTGGTTTGTATCGTGTACACTGCCTGTTGAAAAATGCTTCGATATAGTTCAACAAAAGCTGAATTTATTTGGTTTTTCTCCGAACGCTGATATTGTTGCCATCGCCGCAGATGGTGCCTCTGTAATGCGGAAAGTAGGACGATTAATATTTCCAACAAATTTGTTTGGCCCACGGCATCCGATTGGCTGTAGTAGAAGAATTATACAAAACGGCACAAATTGAAGTGGATATTCCTGAAGTTAAAATAGTGATCCCGTAAAAAATGATAATTATCTGGACTAGGTACTAAAGATGATGATATAAGTGGTTTAATAAGTTTCAAAATTGCCGTTAGAGAAGATTTGATTGATAACAAACTATGCCTTAATGAAAATATTGGCCTATTAATTGATAAAATCTGAAAAATCATCAACATTTTTCAACAGTCTCCAGCAAAAATTGACCAGTTTTTACAGAAACATGTAAAACAGGAATTCGGAAAAGAGCTAAAGCTCCTACTAGATTGGGAAACAAGGTGGAATAATATGTTAAGTAGGTTGGACCGATTTTTTTCAATTGAAATCGTGCTTGACAACAGCTTCACTCTAATTGATGTGAGTCGTTTATCTTAAAAAAAACGTTTCTGTAACACATTCTACATTACCTTGTCATCAATTTTAAGAACAATTGCAGCGATATATTAAGTGTTACCAGTGCAAATATTATAACAACTAGCTTATTTTTTTGAGAAAAGGACTTACCACTTTTAAAATAAACTCGACTGAATTATTTTTTAAGGTTCTTGTAACTAATTGATAATTAAATGTTAGTATCGGAAGTATCGATACTATCGATTTTGAAATTTTTTAATATCGAAATATCGAGACTGGAAAAGTGGTCCGATATTGTTAAAAGAAATAGTAAAAAAAATTGTTGAACTGTTTTTCGAGGTAATATCAAAATTTTCCGTTTCTACTTTTAATACATTTTTCAAATTCCAATAATTGTTCCATAGGTGTCTTTAAGATAAAATGAATAGGTATCCATATAACATGGAATTTAAATTTACCTAAAATGCTTTGCTGGTGGCAATCATTTAAAAATAAAATATATCTAGTAATATTTGAAATATTAATTATTTCTGTGACGATTGAAATTTCAACACAGTTGATCGATACATTGAGGAAGTTTACACCGCCATATTTAGTCCCAGACTATACACTGTATTCGACCTAAACTGCATAGGTCACTTGGTATAAACGCTAGTTACCCAAATTGGGTTATACAATTAAAATGAGCGACCTAACCTAAAATAGGTCAACTAGAAATATGGTGTAAACGGTTCGACCTAAGGAATTTCGAATTTTTCAATAGATGCCATATGTTTATTATTAAAATCAATAATGTCAAAATGATATAATATTAAATATAAATACATTTATTGAAATATTTTAATTTTTGACATATGGACCAAATACGACCTATATTTCTTGTGATGTAAATGGTCGGTAAGTGGACTAAAATAGGTCGCCATTTAGGTCAGTCCACTAAATATTTCGTGGTGTAAACTACCTCAATATTTGTGAATTGCTTTAATAAAATCGCACAAAGGTATTATGTCTGAGTAATTAATTCTCTTGATATTAAAGGTTGTATGTAAATTCTAATGGTATACTACTAAGCTGCCCTACTAAGCTCAAATGGGGTTACTACATTTTGTTGAAAAATGAGATATTAGTGGCTAGCAATTCCAAAGCGCATGTTCTATCTTATGCTTGGCCAGTTTAGCCGTATTTACACTTTAAATATTCACTTACAACCAAAAATACTGTGTGATACACTTATCAATATATTGCTATAAACCTTAAAGTTTGAATCACTCAAAACTTTAATAATGCAGATACCCCCTTTGCGCTTAGTAGGGCATTATGGAATGGCCTTTACAATAATATCAAGCTTTTAGAAAATGAAATGTGAGAAGGAGTTGAGACATCGGTCACAAAAGATAATTGACGTTAATACTGGGTGCTGATTCAAGCAAAGCTTACTTTTATGGGTTTGCAATTCCGATTTGACTTACTACAAAACCAACACAAATGTCTGGGGCTACTTCAAAAATTAACTTACCGCTTATCTTTTTTGCTCATTTTCTCATGCGGTAAGTTAAATTTTGAAGTAAAGGTAAAATTTTTTTAATGAATTATTTTAAAGGAATTATATCGCACTTATCGCTTCTAAATTGCGTTTTGGTTAATTTAATTCGTTGGATTAGTATAGCATCGACGAATATATTGAAGCGAATTGGATATTAAATTGAAAAATGCTTCGTCAACCTTGCAGGTACAGATCAAAGAAATGTTATCGCTCCTATCGCTTCTGCTGATAGTTTTCCACAAATGTTTTAAGTTGTGACAAAGATCTAAATATACCTATAAAATAAAATTGATTCTTTTATTTATTTTAAACAAAATATTTTTTCTGGATTTTTTCCAGTAATTTGTAGATTTTTTTTTCAGACAAACGTGTACACATTCATATCGTCGGTTTGCGAGAATAGTGACACATCTCAATAATGGCCAATTTTGAGATAATAGGAAAAAAATCCTTTAAATGTAACAATCTTTTATCTGGCATAGTGTCACTTCTAAACTACCCATAGTTTTCAATAGATGTGATGTTGAATTTGATGAATTCAATTATTTTATACCAAAAAAAAAATTCAAATCGATTTCCTCAAAAATATGATATTTTTAGTTGTGTCACTATTCTCGCAAACCGACAGTGTAGTAACTAGTGATCCCTAAATTAAAATGGCTGGCAATAAACTGGCACACAAAAAATTAATATTTAAGATACAAAAAAATAATAAAACGGCACAAATTAATGAGCAACAAACAAAAATTTCTTGGCATCATAAAATTAATTTTTTGGAACAAAATATAATAATTTGGCAACATTTATAATTTTTTGGCACTCTTGGAAGGGTACACAAAAAATGATTTTTTGGCATCGAAATAAACATTTTGGGCGACAAAACTATTTAACTGGAAACAAATTTATTAAAAATTAAAAAGTTGAAATTAGTTTTAAAATATTCTGGAAATGGAGATCCCTAATTTAACTTAGAATTGTAGAGGCTAACGGCTTCGGTAACTCTCACGGGCACGCGGGAGCTCGCTTCGCTCCCCCCCCCCCCCGCTTTGCCCTCCGAGGGGCTTTAGATTTGAACTTCGGGGGACGTAGGAGCCGGGATAAGCAAACATGTCGCACTGCGTGCCGCACGTAGGAGCGGATTTATTATAGAATCTATTAATGACACTGCAATATTTTATATCGATCCCCCATCAAATATTAAATAATTTGTATCGATTAAATTTAATTTTTTGTAACGATTTTTTTTTTTTTTTACTACTAAAAATTATTTTTTTCTGTTCCAAAATATTATATTTGTTGCCAATTTATTAATTTTGATGCCAATGTTTGTCGCCACAGTATTTAATAATGTCCTTGAAAAATATTTGTTTGTATTCTCATATGTGGTTCCAAAATATTATTTGTGATGCTAATGTTTTTTGCCAAAATTTTTTTCTTGTATGCCCGTTTAAATTGTCCCAATTAAAATGAATAACACTAAATATAGGTATAGGGTTTTCCAATAGGGACTTGACAAGTTTGAATTTAATTTGTGAACGCACCCTTTGACTAATCATCGAACTGTCACTGTCAATTTATTCAGTAAACTCAACATTTTCATCATGGTAAAGTACACGAGCGTACAACGTCTGCAAATTATAAAAATTTACTACCGAAATTCGGAGTCGGTGACCGCAACTTTAAGAGCGTTAACTCCAATTTTCGGTCGTAATTCTCGCCCTAGTCAACAGGCAATAACAAGTTTAGTGCAAAAATTTGAGTCTGCATATTCGTTGTGTGATGTTGCCGTGCCAGTCAGACAACGGGTTGGTCGAAGTGTCGAAAATATCGCTGCCGTTCAGGCGTCCGTAGCAAACGATCCAAAACAGTCAATTCCACGGCGCTCTCAAGAATTGGGCATCGCCCAGACCACTTTATGGCGAATTTTGCATAAGGATCTTGGTTTACACCCATACAAGATCAAGCTGACTCAAGAATTGAAGCCGATGGACCATTTGAAGCGACGTACGTTCTCCGATTGGGCTCTGGATAAGATGCGCCAAGATGATGAATTTCATCGCAAAATCATCTTCAGTGATGAAGCTCATTTTTGGCTCAATGGGTTCGTCAATAAGCAAAATATGCGTTATTGGTCGGGTGAAAATCCACATGTGCTTCATGAATCAACACTTCATCTACAAAAAATAACTGTTTGGTGCGGTTTGCATGCCGGCGGCGTCATTGGGCCATATTTTTTCGTCGACGATAACGATCGTCACGTTACTGTGAATGTCCATCGTTATCGCGCCATGATTACCGATTATTTTTGGCCCACATTGGAAGATATGGAGTTGGACGACATGTGGTTTCAACAGGACGGTGCCACAAGCCACACAGCACATGTTACAATCGATTTACTGAAAAGCAAGTTTGATGAGCGTCTTATCTCAAGAAACGGGCCAGTCAATTGGCCGCCTCGTTCGTGCGATTTAACGCCTCTTGACTATTTTCTTTGGGGCTACGTCAAGTCATTGGTCTATGCCAACAAGCCGACGACGTTGGAACAGCTCAGAGCCAACATTGAACGCGAAATAGCGGCCGTTTCGGCCGAAATGTGTGGCCAAGTCATCGAAAATTGGGTCCAACGAATCGACCGCTGCAAACGTGCCCGCGGTGGTCATATGAACGAAGTAGAGTTCCATTCATAAATGTTTTGATTGTACTTCAAACCGATAATAAAGTTTATGAAATATCTCTAATGGTTTGCGATTAATTTAAAAAAAAAGTTGTCAAGTCCTTATTGGAAAACCCTTTATATGGCACGATAAACTGATACGTTTCAAAATCGTCTTTTTCTGCTCAGCTCCGTATGACGTGATGAAAAAACAAAACAAAATAAAGGAATTTGTACAAAAACAAAAACTAAAAAACAAATTAAATAAAAGAGAACAAAGTTACACGTAAACAATTGTTTTCAATTTTCTTTTTGTTTTTTGCTTTTATTTTTTTTATTCATAAAAAAAATACAACATTATTATGTTACAATGTTTCTTTCTTTAGTAAGTTAATTTTTGAAGTAGCCCCAAATGTCTTATACAAGCCATATTATTGCCATACAAACACAAAATAAAACCTACTATTTCTGTAAGTATTAGCGTCATAATACAGTATAATCTTTACATACTTTGATTTTAAATTGTAGTTTGTATCAAAAACAGTATAAAATATCACTAACACTTACAGAAAATAGTAGGTTTTGGATTTAATAATATGCGTGCTTCACGGAAATAATATGGATGGTATAATACATTTGTGTTGGTTTTGCTTACTACTAAAATAATATTGAAAAATTCTAAATTCATAAAAGTAAGCTTTGCTTTTTACAAGTTTATGCATCTACCAAAACCAACTCTAATGTACTACAAGCCCTGTCACCAATATTAAAAATTTATTTTGCGCTTATACTTGAAAGTGTTGGTGACCAACACACATGAGTGAGAATAAAAATATAATTCGTAAATAAAACAAAACAAAAGAATTGTGAAGAGAAAATTTGGTACAATAATTAAAAAAAGAAATACATATTCTCAATAAAATAATTATATTATTATTTAATCCTTCAAGGTGATGGTTAGATGAGAGTATTTTTATTCTATTTTTGCACTAACATTTTGAACTATAATCTATTAAATGTAAGAGGGATCTGTGTGCCTGATCACTGAGTCAGGCTTGTAGTTCATTAGTGTTGGTTTTAGGTCCACACATATCTTAATTTTTATAAAATCAGGGTGCTGATTTTGTATTATTGCTTGTGACATCTTTTAAAGACCTTGCTCAAAATAATGGGAAATCTTTGCAAAATGTAAATGGTTGGTTTGGCGATCTATAACAGTTTGTTTGGTGATCTATATTAGTAGGAAAAGTATCGTTCGAGGAGTCGGATAGACCCAAATTTGTTGAAACATTTTCATTACCCTTTCGAAAAAAAATCCGAAGGTGGTTCGAAACCTAAAGCTTTAATTAGCAAAAAAATAAACGGGCCTTTAACCAATAAAAACTATTTTTTTAATAAATCGCTTTCCGCCATTCGTCTTATTTATGTGTGTGTTAAGATCGATATAACTGTAATATTTTTTCGATTATAAGATTTTCATTGTTTTTTTCGAAACCTTACGATGAAAGTTTACACAAAACTTTTAGTTTGGCGCAGAATGTGCTCGGCTAGGCTGGAAATTACTTTCAATGTACATTGATTCGGGTCAGGGAATTAAAGTGTTCATAAAATTTATATGTAAACCGCCCATCTGGCAATACTCAAATCTGGCATATGTATAGCTTGACATATCCTGTCAGTTATAAATATTATTTCTTAGTGAAAATGGTCTTTATACTTTTTTGCAATGGAACTTAAGCAAAATTACTTTGTTCTTCATTTGATTGAAAAATCAAAGATCGAAATTCGGAGAGTTAAATCACATGAATTTGAGCGAAAAGTTTGTGTATCGTACCATTAAACAATTTGATGAGACTGGAAGCAAACAAAAAACGTTTTGGTGGTGGCCGACGGTACACTGCAGCTAGTCGAGAAAACTTAAATTAAGTGCGTAATCAGTTCTATCGTAATCCGAATTGAAGTTCAGCAGCAATAGTACATAAATTGAACATAAACGACAGAAGTATTTGACAAATCATGAAAAATAAGTAGAGCCTTGAAAAGATCAAAAAATTACTTCACTTAAACTACTTCATTTGCTCGCTCGTGAAGATTTACCAAATTTGATATTTTTATTTGAAAAAACATTCTGCATTGAATAATAATTTCTCAACAAATAATATTATCGTGTCTGGTTAAAGAGACGTTCCGATTAGGTATAATTCTGAGCATTTGAGAGCATCGGTGATCCTTCTGCCAATAAACACCTTAAAGAAAGTTTTAATACCATAGACCAGCAAGCATTTCCAAAATCATCCGTTCATTTTTCAAAAGACTCGACGCCCTCGTGACAAAATACTTTAAAACAATGTTTCGAGGTTTATATCGACATAATAATGGCCACTGTATTCACCAGATCTGTATCCGTTGAATTATTCGATCGGAGAATTTTACAAGCAAAAGCTTGAAAAAAAACACTCAACTTTGGATGGTTTGAAATAAGATTTGACTCGCAAAAGGAAGAAAAGAGCAATTATGCCAGGATGTCATCTTAAATGTGCCGCCAAAGCCGGTGAACATTAGGCCGATTTATCTTTCACACATAATTGTTAATGATTCAAAAAAAAAAATCAAAATCATTCCAACACAATAATTTTTTAGTTACGTCACAGTGAAACTCTTATTGCCTTACCCATTATCATTAAACTATACAAAATTTCTTTAGGAACCTAATTTTGTGTACCAGGGAGTTGTAACAATCTTACGTGGTAATGTGGGAAACTCAAAATAGAACAATTCTGATTTCGTACAATATATCGATTGTCAATATCAGTATGTAATATAGTAATTTATCTAGTCAGAAGTTGAGGGATACGGTCGAAACGCCGTCTAAAGCTGGGGAGCTTGGGTGGGTTTTCCGCAACATGAAGAGATCTGTAATATCAGAAGGAGAAGACGGGAATTAATTATCAGCGAACTATACTACAATATACTCACCTCAATTGAATCTCATTTATTTCAATTCACGATTTCAAACTTACCAGTACTCAATATTATCCTAATAATTTTACGAAATAATAACTTATGTATACTTATATGATTATGTATTATATATTCTTAAAGCCTGATTTCCATTGCGGAACAGTTACTGACAGTATTTTTTACTGAATAAAAACATAAAAAAATACAAGACAGAGACTTTTTTTTTGTTTTTAATTTTTTTTTAAATTTCATTGAAAAATTGAACTATTTTCCAGTACGGAAAAAATTACTTCGGGGTTTTTATCAAATTATTAAAAAAAATTAAACTGCAACAACGAGAAATTAATTTATTATACAATAAAGCTTAACAAACAACGAAATAATTAGCATAACCACATATGTAGTTCCAAAATGCAACAATAGTTGTAAGCACCTTGGTTTGTAATCTTTCTTTTAAAACCTTTTTCATCGATATTTTTTTTACGCCGCATTGAAATATGTGGTACTTTATGCCGCACTGAAATATGCCTTACTGAGACATTTCGTAGTGTACCTTATGTAGACTACTGTAGTACATGCCGTACTGTAACATGCGTAAGTGTACGGTATGCCCTACTGTATCACGTACCGTACTGAAACATGCCGTTTTGTTATTTTCTGTAATAAAATATGCTATAACGACCGGTTGCAAAAGGTTGAATTTAAAGTGTGAAAGCTTGAATTTGAAATGTAAAATTGTATTCCAGTAGCAGATAAAGATGTTAACCTTTTTCCACCAATCCTATAAAAATCCACCACGATGGGTTCAAAAACAATTGTTTTAAGTGATAATAACCATGCAGCATATCAAATCGGCAGATTTATTGTTAGGTTACTGTAGGAAGTCATAAAGGCTTGGTACTGGTACTGTTTCAAATATGTGCCTTCAGCGATTCCACGAAAATCGAAATATTACTGAATAATATTTTTTTTTTCTAATAAAGAATTAACCTACCATTTTGAAGGAGTTAAAAGAATGCAACAATTCTAGCATTTTAGTTCTCAAAACGTCAAAAACATATTTTGTTTCATATTCATGTAGTATTTATGTTAAATACACTACATATTCGCGATTTATGAATTGATTTTTTTCGGTTTACATAGAATAACAGGAATTTAAAGTTTATCGAGTTCTGGTGCAGTTCTTATGGAAAAACGGCTATTTTAGTAAAGGTTCAGACATCTTAGTTTCTAGGTGACTATTTTCAATAAACGAGACTTAAGAAGTTAGAATATAACGGTACATTTTCACAGATGTATTTCAACAACATAAATTGTAGTATGTATGCTAAATTATAGTATGTATATTTTCTAGCCAATGGTTTTAACGGGTAAACTGAAAAGATTGAAGAACAGTCGCTGATAATATATTATGATTTCTTGTTAAAATGTAAACTCCGGATTTACTTAATATATTTATTTTTTTGTTAAGCTTTAGTTTAACGAAAGAGTTGATTTATGATGACAGGAATATCTTTTGTATGTTTTATTATGTGCTCACTTAAATAGGTTAGCTATACATTTTTGTTTTATAATTAATGGTTGTATCTGTAAATTTTTCATTTGGATCCCCTCTTAGGGGAGTAGATTTGAGAACTTCCTGTTGTGTTAGGAAGGGTTCGATTGAGCTCTAAAATTAGGATTTTAGTGTCTCTTGAGTGGATGATTGAAACGGTGAACGTAGTACTTAACCGGCAAATTTTATATTAGTTGAAATGTACTGGAATCTATCGGAGACTATATTACCTACTAAAAATCGCTGCTGCAAAGCAGTATTTAAAAGGCCACACATCATTTCGACTTGGGCCGCGAAGCGGCCAGGCATGTAGCCCTTAGTTCAAATACAATACTTAACTAAAACCAACGCCAAACGAAAATGTTTCATCTAGTTTGTTATTTTTGTAGTTTTTTATAAAAACATGATAACTGTTTAAAGTAAATTGTTCAGGAAATGCATTTGAAATAAAAAGCTTATTCCTTTTATTAGACTTTCCAGAAAAATTGTGGAAAATATTGGAAAACTGAAACTTATTTTTTAAACTTTAGAGAATTTTGAAGCTATATTTTCATTCATAACTCAAAATCGATAAAAATGCACTTATCATGTTTTTATAAAAAACCACAGATTTCTTGTCTGATTCTCTAAAGATATTTTTATTATATTTTGTTTTATTTCATTGTCCCATATTTTTACACTTACAACTTTAATATTTTACGATCGATTGATGATTTAAGATTTAATCGATTCTTATTATTTACAATCTTTTCAGGTGGAAGAATTGGATTATTCGTGGCATATTCACATTTGTAATGATTGCAGGATTTTGTTTGATTATCTATGGCGGACCGCTTGCTCTTATGTTGACGGTAAGTTTCATACCTCTATAATGTAATATAATTGTCTCTACAGTTTATTTAGATTTTTTGTTATCACGTTGTTTTTGAATCAAGCCATAAAAATGATGTACGAGTACATATAATAATACTTACATTCATTTTATTGGTTTCTTTATTGGTAAATCAAATTAATTAAAAAAATGCAAAATAACATTGCAAAGAATGTAAGTTTGTATATAATTAGATTCAAGATAAATAGTTTTATTTACCTATCTTATTATTGTTAAATTCGTTTGTAATTCTAATTTTTTTTAAATTTGAAATATTAGGTTCTTCGGGTTCATAACCAGATAAATGTTTTTTACGAAGAGTGTAATTATCAAAAGTTTTGCAATTTCAGTTTCGATCTGAATTAAGGTTATGATAAATGTATTTTCCGTCAATCTCATCAGGCTATAGCGACTGAATTAATTTTACAGTATGTAGTTAGTTTCCAACCTACGTTTGATTATTGGTTTATTTTCTAATAACTTAGTTAATTTTTTTAATTCGACAAAATCGAAATTTTCTTTTTTGTGTTACCTACTCTAATTTTCATTAGTTATTGAGGTATAGAAATTGATTTAACTAAAATTTAGAATTAATTTATTACGTTGTGGTGATGAGTTGTTCGAACCTTTTTTGCTGTAAGTCTTTTATCAACACGAACGATTTTGTAGCTTCTTATTTGAAAGTAACGACATTGATCCTGGCATAGCCCACTAAGTGCTGCCAAATTAGTAACACTGCTGTACCGATAGGAAGATCAGCAACTATTCCACTTAATAACAACAAAACGGTAAATATTAAGCGATCGCGTCTACCTTTAGTTTGTGCTTGTGTAACTATACGATTCATAAATCTCAGGGAAGCACTTAACCTGAAATCGTTTATGAATATAAAAAAAAAAATATTGCCAATAGTGTATGTTGCTTTGGTGCGGATCACTAGTCTTCAAGGTTTATATATTACAACAATAACAAAACTTTCATCATGGTCGATGAGTGTCAACAGCTATAACTAGTCTTCAAGATGAATTTCATAAACTTTCGCTTAATCGCTTACAGGCTATCAGCAGAGATATGTTAGATTTTATTTGCCACAGAAAAGAATTGATAGTTTATAATTTTAATTGTCAAAGTCTTCGTGCTCACTCCATTGATTTCACTGATTTAATTATCCAACAATCGAATATTTTACTTTTAAATGAAACTTGGTTACCCAATGAAGAGTCCATCAGTATCCCTAATTTCAATTGTATAATTCAGTATAAGCGATCAAACGTTCGAGCTTGAAGCGTTGTAATATATCAAAATGCAAACGACACTACCAACATCACTACTCCAAATATCGATATGACTGTCAGACGGTCTGAATTTACAAGATCCGCAGTGTCACCAGTTGGTGAGTTTTGTGTTGCGGATTGCAAAATGGAAGACGACAAAAAATTGTTTTAATAGTAATTTACACAACAGCCGAAGGATAATTTCTTGGCAGAAGAGAAGATAAGTTACCAATGGTTCTGAGTGGAGACTTCAACGTCAATTTTTCCCGAGAAGATGCTGGTATTGACTTTCTCCTCTCCAAAAACATGTGAATTTTACTATCAGTAATGATCCTAAGATTTCAACAACACGACATGGCACCAGCATTGATACATTGACGCCTTCAGAACAAATCCCTTCACATCTTATTTTAGTTACCATAAGCCGAGGTAATGTAGGAAGTACATGTATTTGTTTTTATTGTTTTAAATTAATCATTTATAATATAATCAATAATAATAGAAATATATTTTATAGAAATAATAAGAGATAATTAGTAGTCTTAGGTAATAAAATAAAATGTATTTATAGAATCATATGTATGAGAAAATAAATATTAATTTTTGAAATTTAAATTATTTGATTGAATTTAGACTTTACCAGCCGTATGTGTAATCACTCTACTTTTAATTATCGCCAAAGAATATAACTTCGAACGCGCGTACATAAGTACACACACAATTTTTGAACGAAATGAAGGTTTTTCGTCAAAAATCATCTTTAGCGATGAAGCTCATTTTCATCTTAATGGATACGTCAATTCAACAACGGAATTTGAGTTCTTCCGGTAAACACATATTCCGTTCTATTAATAATATTTAAAATCGTTAATACTTCTTGTCATTAACAAAATATAGCTGGGCCATAATTAAATGAACGATTTCTTTGTTGAATAACTCAGTAACTAAAAGAAAATTGTTCAAAATTATGGTTTATATCTTTTATTGGCATCATTACAATTCGGTTTGCTTGAGAATGAAAATTTTGTTCGGTAAATGACCACCTTTCGCATTGATCCAAGTTTTGGCTCGTTTTTAAGCACTGTCTATGTGGTTATCTTACTTTATAGTGGATCCATAAGGTCGGATATTTTACTCTAATGTACTTATTTCGAGCTCCTAAATCAATTAAATCACATTTTTTTTAGTTATTCTAGCGATTGATTGGCACGGAAATAAATTTTAGGATAAAACACTGGCCTCGTGAATCCACCATTAGAGTTGTATTAGGAATTTACAGTAAAAATATGTGAGAACTTAATTTGGAAATACATAGAAACTTAAGGCCACTGCTTTATTTACATAATGCAATGATTTACTTAAAGTATATACATAAATCTGAAAACGGAATATAATTTTTATGCATAGTACATAATTATTCATTATATCTAGTGAGGCCACCGCGAACGATTCTCTAAGTGGATTGGAAAAATTATTTAATAATTATTTTTATAAATTATCGGGCAAATCTATTAAGTTAGGCCTAGTAATGTCATACTTAAACTCTAGTTAACGAGAAATCGTTTTTTTACCTTATCGGTAGGATCTCTGTTCATTGTCATTAAGTATTTCTCACTCAAAAAAATTATTGTTAAAATTTAATAACAGTGTGATGAATTTTATAAATAAAAGGCTGGCAATAAACCGGCACACAAAAAATTAATATTTGAGATACAAAAAAATAATAAAACGGCACAAATTAATGAGCAACAAACAAAAATTTCTTGGCATCATAATAATAATTTGGCAACATTTATAATTTTTTGGCACTATTGGAAGGGTACACAAAAATTATTTTTTGGCATCGAAATAAACATTTTGGGCGACAAAAATAATTAACTGGCAACAAAGTTATAAATAAATAAATTAAAAATTAAAAAAATTAAATTAGTTTTAAAATATTCTGGAAAATGGAGATCCCTAATTTAACTTAGAATTGTAGAGGCTAACGGCTTCGGTAACTCTCACGGGCCCTCCGAGGGGCCTTAGATTTAAACTTCGAGGGACGTAGGAGCCTAGGCAAAACATGGATAGGCAAACACGTCGCACTGCGTGCCGCACGTAGGAGCGGATTATATAGAATCTATTAATGACACTGCAATATTTTATATCGATCCCCCATCAAATATTAAATAATTTGTATCGATTAAATTTAATTTTTTGTCTCGATTTTTTTTTTTTTTTTTACTCTAAAAATTATTTTTTTCTGTTCCAAAATATTATTTTTGTTGCCAATTTATTAATTTTGATGTCAATGTTTGTCGCCACAGTATTTAATAATGTCCTTCAAAAATATTTGTTTGTTTTTTCATATGTGGTGCAAAAATATTATTTGTGATGCCAATTTATTATTTTTGATGCTAATGTTTGTCGCCAAAAAATTTTTCTTGTATGCCCGTTTAAATTGTCCCTAAATAAAATCCCAAAAACCATATTTCAATTTAACCACATCGATTTAGTAGGTTTAAATATGAAACTTTAATATGTACTGTATTTGGTACATTCGACAAAAGAAGTTTTTAATTGTATAACTATGATTCTCAATATGGCGGGTATTACATTATCACATTTATATAATTATATAAATATAATTATATTTTTTTACAAAGAAAATACTGTTATATTTGGCTTCTTGAACCTAAATATAACAGTATTTTCTTTGCAAAAAAATATGTGATAATATAATATCCGCCTATAACCAAGTTTAAAACAGTGTTGTAAAAATAGAAACAATTGCTATGAACACAAATTCTGCGATTTACCTTTATACATATTTATCAACGCAGTTTGTCAGCTAAACGTCAAAATAGATTTCGCATGTACGTTTAGTAAAAGTTTAGAATAAGTAGCTTTACGCATTTTTAATTTAATTAATCAACAGATATTGTATATAAAAAATTGTAGCTGAAAATCAATAATCAATCAGATTTTACGTTTATTTAAGTAGTTCTATTCTTTTAGTATCGTTATTAAAGCTAACAAACAGTGTTCATTAAAATGGTGTTAAATTGTTTGAAATGCAGTGTTAAGTTTATCGGGTTAGACAACTATATTAAACATTTAAAGTTGGCTCAAGTTTTAACTGAAAATCTGTATTTTTCTACATACTTTAAATAATTGTGTTCAATCGTTAAATTCTGTATACGTATTCACGCGTCATATGAACAGAAAACATTATTACTATTATTTGTTGGTCTTCTTGTATTTTTTTTTTAAATTAATTTCCGTCGGCTAATTATAGACCAATTTTATTTTTTTCAATTAAAGTTTTATTTAATATCCCAAATGTTCGATGGTTTGCATCATTTTCAAGGGTATACTATTAAAAATTTTCAAAAAATTATTTACACACAAACAGAACAATTAAATTATTATACAAATTATTCATACAATAATTATAAAATTGTTCTTATTTTTTTACAAAACACTAAATTTTCTCCTTTACAAAATTTTTTTTTCAAAAAATTGTTTCAATTGATGAAAGGAAAAAACATTTTATTTTTCAAACGTCCTTGACCTGTCTACTTAATTTATTATTTTCTATACACAGTTTATTATAGTAAACAAACCGTCACAATAGCAAATACTTTTGAAAAAACTACGCAGTTCAATCAAAAAATCTACGTAGTTTTTTCAAAAGTATTTGCTATTGTGACGGTTTGTTTACTATAATCAGCTGTGTATAGAAAATAATAAATGTAGTAGACAGGTCAAGGACGATTGAAAAATAAAATGTTTTTATCCAATTTTGATGTATAATAGCCCGATAACTAGATTGATTTCAAATAAAGAAAATGTAAAATAACCCATTGTTATTGTATAACCCACGCTGCTAGGGGCAACGTGAGTTATATTTTGTATAACAAAATATTGAGTAGTCATTGAAAAATTATTCGTAATAAAAAATCGATTTCGTAATTAACGTCAAACAAACGCGTCACAAAAATTTAAAGAACGGTCACTTTGATAAAATGTATTTCAAAATTCAATGCTACAGTGTGAAAACACAAAATGGAACTATTTCTTATTAATTTACGATTATTTACATTTATTTTAACAAAATTGGATAAAACGTTGTATGCCACTCGTGAGCAAAGAGATATTATCCACTCGGGATAATATCCCACTCGGCTAACGCCTCGTGGGACAAACTTATCCCTCATGGATAATATCTCGTTTTGTTCACTAGTACCATAAATAACTATTTCCTTTCGTCAATTGAAACAATTTTTTGAAAACATTTGAACAAATTTAAAATTTATAATTTCGATTTTTTGTTTATTTTCGCTTGTCTCCTTTGTTTAGTTGTTTATAAATAAATTTTTGTTTCCTCTCTTTAGAAAAGAAATACTATGCGATTCATTAGTATTTGTGATGAGAAAATTTAAGGTGACGTTTATGTTTGTTGTAATATAAAACCAAGGAAAATTATTTTTTTGAATTTTTTTTTTGTCTTATTTAATTCAATTATAAATAACGTTTTATTTGATATAAATTTCATAAATAAATTCATAACTGTAATGCAAATAAATTCAATTAAACTTGATTCAATAGTATTTGTGATTCATATTTTTGATTCATTAGTATTTGTGATATGCAGGAAAATTTGGCGACAAACATAAACGTTACCTTAAATTTTCTCATCACAAATACTAATGAATTGCATAGTATAGCGATTGCTATTTCATTCACTTCGCTTTGTTTTTATACGAGGAGAGATTTTTTACTTTTTTGAATTTCGTTCCCGGGGAAAGAAATAAAAAAAAAAATTTTGTTTCTTTTCACAGAAAAAGATTAAAGAAGGGAATGAAAAATGAATTTAAACACTGGATTAAACGTAAATCGCTACGCACTCTGAAAGCTATCCCGGAAGGCGACTTTAATTCTTGTTTCAAAAATTCGAAAATACGTTGGCATAAGTGTATTGTGTCGGGATGAGATTACTTTGAAGGCGACGAAATAGATTTGGAAGAATAAATAAATATTTTGTGAAATAAATAAAAACTGGCTTTACTTTTTGGATACAGTAGTATATAGCGACAAATCACTAAACTAATCTACCACAATATATCCTATGTGTAGAGACACCACGGCTTGTATAGACATTTGTGGTGGTTTTGAGTAAACTCAGCTCGCTAATTATTCTATTTAGTGCCATAATGTATATCGGTTTTTTCAAGAGTAATGCCCTGGTCAAAATCGTAATAATGTATTACGATTTGTAATGGCATTTGGTATTGAAAAAAACCTGACCAAAATCTATCAGTATTTCCCCGTTCGAGGCCATAGTTTTCTACCTTGTGATCATTTCTTTGGAGTAATCAAGAGAAACTTAAAGAAAATTGACAGAATTTATTTGCCAGAAGAATATAAAATCAATACAAATATTTTATCAAATAATGACCAAATATTAAACTTTAGAATTTGATTATTATTTGATAAAATATTTGTATTGATTTTATTAAAATGATGCGAACCATCGAAAATTTGGGATATTAAATAAAACTTTAATTGAAAAAAGTTAAATTGGTCTATAATTAGCCGACGGAAATTAATTTAGAAAAGAAAACATGTACAGTCGAACTTGGTTATATAACAAACCTCATGGTACTAAAACTTTTGTTCGTTATAAGGAAGAAACGTTATATTAAGAGATCAATTTATCTACATTGTATGTATTTCTCGAAGTTTGGGATTTTATATAAGTTCCTTTAACAAGACTTTCGTTATATCCCGATTTTTTATATCCAAGTTTGACGTATATGAACAACTAATTTGAACTATATGTTAAACCTGGGAAATATTTTAGTGAATGTGAGCCAAATGTCCTGAAAATAGTGCAAATCCCTGAAAAAATGGAATTGACCCAGTATTGTTTGAAGTTTACGTTAAGCCTACATAATAGTATCAATTTTATCCGAAAAAATCTGTTATATATCCAAAATATGGTACAAGAATTTATCGTTTCAATAATGAAAGGTGCCACCTTGACCGAAAACACATTAGAAAAATTTTACAAGGAACATAAACTTTTCAAAACCCTGTATGAGCTTGATGTTTATAGACTTCCGAAATGTATAACAATAAATAACAAAATTTCTGAAACTTTATCGAAACCTGTTCCTGAGCTAGAAGAAAAAAATTATAAAGCAGTGATTTTTCCGATATCATTTCAAATAAAAAAATTGAGGTATAGCCAACACACGACTTTCTTTTACGAACAGCGAATTTTGAAAAATTTATTATGCAAATTTCTTGTCAACTTAAGATTTTTTTATTTTTTTCATGTTTTTTATAATTTTTTTTTCTATTTTGGAAACTTTTTGTATTAAGTAGTTACACTTACGATTATACATACATATGTTACATTTTGACGACTTTGAGGTGAACAATCACCTTGGATCATAATACTAGTACACACAAAATATTAGGATACTATAATTTTATAGTTATCCCTGATCACGAAAAATCGAGATTGAACAATATATTTTTTAGCTGCTCTTTTTCAAAGTTGGGGTGTTGACAGTTGTGGTAACATGTGGCCTTGGTTGATCTTGTACGACAAATGAAACAATTAGAAACACAAGGTATCGAAATATGTACATCAAGGAAAAAATAACATCATATTGTACTCGTGGCAATTACTGGTATGCGTTTTGAAGCTAAACACAAGATTTTAAAATCATATGCTTATGCCACAATGTCGAGTAGGAATATGGCTCTATCTATTGGAATTAAAATGAGTTTGCATTTTTCTTATATGCTCATTAACTAAAGTTTTTTCAAGGGCCATTGGCTTACGAAACGTTACATACAGAGTCAATACCATCAGAATTGATCGCACGGAGAAAAAAAATTACTAATTTATTTCCTATATATTTATAGGAATTTAATTATAGCATCCCGTACTATATTTTTCGTAAAACACACTATGTACATAGCTGACTTTCCACTCTGCATAGCATTAAATGCAATATTGGAATCGCTGTTATAATAAGAGCTAATTTATTATGCCATATAGGAATATTTCCCATATGCATTTCTACAAATCCAATGTATTATAGGAATAATTCCTATAAGATACAATTTCCTTTGTTTTATACGATTCTCTTTATTTTGAACATAAAATCATTAAAAATAAATTGAATCCTCTCCTCGGGAAAGAGTGTGTGTGGGTCTAAAATAGGGACCACTACTATATAAAAAGTAATGTTTACCACAAAATATAGCTGTTATAATTGCATTCGTATTCTCTGAAACATATTCATGTTATTTTCATTTCATGAGTATAATTCGCTAAGTCAGTACGTTCTGTTGATACTTAAGGTATCAGGCGAGAATTGTATGATATTTTTGTAGTTTGGTCGTATGAAACCATAGAGAAGTTGAGGAGGGTACTCACTTCTCATTTTTTAGAGTCAATCTCGATACATTTGTATTGACTCTGGGGTAAAGTAAAGGTGAGGGGTAATGACAAATTGACAAATGATATTTCTACTTTTTCCAGTAGATAGTGATTGGCATTTTTATGATTTGCCCAAATCGAAAATACTGTGAATGTCATTACTACTAAAGTATTAATATTTCCTATGACGACCTGCTTCAAAAATATGCTAGGGAAAATACCAATTTTATGGTAATAAATTCTAACTTGAAATGCATATTTTCCTGTACTAAATAGGAAGCGCTTATTACTAAAATAGTACATTTTACTATTTTAATGGTAACAATTTGTATTCGCATCTCTTTAAATTTACTATGTGTTATAGTAAAATGCTTTCCTATATTAGGCCACAATCCTGTGGGCTCCTATAAATTATAGAAATGTCTCCTATAATTTTTTTTTCGTGCGTATTTTCGAGATCTTGGAACGGCATCCTATACAAAAAAGGGTTATATTCTGACTAAATTTTTAATTTAAAATACCCGACTTTCATTCAGCAATATTTATACGACATCTATTTGCCAACTGATACAAAGGCATCCAGTTTATCAGGTGCGATTTTTGAATTTAAGAAACATGGTTAAAAATTTAAATTAAAACATAATTTAGGATTTAATTCACTATTTAAGCTTTTTTTTTGTTATAATAAAATAATTTTATTTGGTTTTTAGCTTAATATTTTATTTTTTTATTAATTATTTAATAAAAACCCGACGTTTCGACGGTACATTCCGTCATTCTCAGGGGCACAATTTTTACTACAATTTGAAAGAAAATTTTTATTTTTTAATAATGAATGTTTTCCTAATGTAACTAGGAGTTTAAATTAAAATTTACAAATTACTCAGTTTAACCGAAAAATTTAAAGTTATACAATTTGAGTGACAAAAATTTTTTTTTACAAAATGTACAAAATGTTGTCGTAATAATTTAACAAATATTTTGAAACTTCCTGGATACAGTCAAACTTGGATATAAAAAATCGGGATATAACGATAGTCTTGCTATAAGGAACTTATATAAAATCCCAAACTTCGGGAAATACATACAAATATGTATGTGTATGTAAATTGATCTCTTAATATAACGTTTCTTCCATATAACGAACACAATTTTTAGTCCTTTAAGGATCATTATAACCAAGTTCGACTGTATTTAATAAATTTTGAGATAAATTTTGTTTTAATAAAAACCCGACGTTTCGACGGTACATTCCGTCATTCTCGGGGGCATAATTTTTACTACAATTTGAAAGAAAATTTTTATTTTTTAATAACGAATGTTTTCCTAATGTAACTTGAGTTTAAATTAAAATTTACAAATTACTCAGTTTAACCGAAAAATTTAAAGTTATACAATTTGAGTGACAATTCGATCCCTTATGTTAAAATTCTTTTCGAAGAAATAAAATTTCTTTTACAAAATTATGATATACAACTTGTTCGTAGAGCATTTCACAGTTTGGACATGGCTTTATTCACTAAATTAAAAGACAAAATTCCCATAGAGTTACAATCAAATCTAATATTTAAATTAAAATGTTCGTGTGGAAAGAGTATATCAGTCAAACTAAACAAAATTTTAAAAAACGAATTCGTCAACATATTTATGATTCTACGTATGAGTTTAAACCGTCACACAGTGCTTTATCGAATCATCTACGTGGAAGTAACTATAGATGACGCTGAGATACTTGATAAGGAGCAAAATCTCAATAAAAGGTTAATTTTGTAAAGCATTTACATCAAAAAACAACAAAATTTATTAAATATCCAGGAAGTTTCAAAATATTCGTTAAATTCTTACGACAACATTTTATAGATTTTCTAAAAAAAATTTTTTGTTACACAAATTTTTAAATTTTTTCGGTTAAACTGAGTAATTTGTAAATTTTAATTTAAACTCTAGTTACATTAGGAAAACATTCGTTATTAAAAAATAAAAATTTTCTTTCAAATTGTAGTAAAAATTGTGCCCCTGAGAATGACGGAATGTACCGTCGAAACGTCGGGTTTTTATTAAATAATTAATAAAAAAATAAAATATTAAGCTAAAAACCAAATAAAACTATTTTATTATATTTTAGGATGCGAAATAATTTGAAATAAACTGTTATTTTATTTATGTTTAAGTTTTGAGTTGAAATGTTTGTGTTTTATTGATTTATTTAATAAAAATTTAATGAAAATAATCGAACTTACGCCGCAAATTTTGATGCTCCAATTTAAATATTAAATTCATAACAATTTCGGTTGTAAAATGTATAACACATGTATAAATGTATGTTGTAAAAAGTATAAGCGTTTTCAGCATGAAACACATAATAATTTTGGTCATAAATGTTACTCCTATAATGTTTTTGTTGTAAAATTTATAACACACCCGTTGTAGAAAGAATAAGCGATTTAGATTAAATAAACGAAACGACTTGTTAAAAAAAGTACTGCTTTGATTAATTCCAATTAATAGTTTGAATCAACTATGATTATGGATAAATAAAATAATAATCTTTAAAATGAACTACTTTATGCGTTATAAAATTAAATACTTTTCTGATTTATACTAATTTGTACTAATATTAAACATTTTAAATTATAAAAATTATGACATTAATTTATTGACTAATTTTTATAACAATTTTTAATATTTAGATTATAAAACGAAATTTTTAGTTTAACATTTTTTTGAGTGTGGTGCGATAAATGTTGACTAATTCATATGTTTTCCTTTAAGGCGTTATATAAAATTGATTAACCGGCACATCAGCGTACAATTGTATTTTTTGACGCTGAGTTTTTTTTTTGGATGATCCATATCACAGTTACTGTACAGAGCCTAAGATATGTTAGTATATGAGTATTCACAAAGCAGGTGAGATTTTTTTATTCAAGACACCTTGCGAATTAAATTAATGCTTACCTAGGTTTTACATGATTGTTTTTTCGATGTGAATTGTGTTGTTTTCTCATTTTCAGTAGTTGTTGTTGGTTTTGGACCACAGAAACACCCCAACTCCATACAAAATTATCATCGACATTGGTCAAGTTTTCTACCAATGCAATGTATTATGTATTTCGTAAATTTTTAAACCACTTAAGCCACTGTAGTTTACAATTAAAATATGTCTGCGGTAGTAATTTTGGTTGTTTTTTTGATTGTGAATTCAAAAACTTTTCGATTTGTATCGACATTGAAATTTATTTTGACATTAGAAACTATTTAATGTATTTTTGAATTACTTATTGCACGCAAATAAAATTGTTTCACGTATAATATTTATATATGTATATTGATTAATTAAATTTTTTCGAGATATTTATATGTAAAATATTTATCAAATCATAAATTTCAAAAAACGATAAAATACAAAATGTTCAGTTTGCAAAAATTTAATCAGAAGTTAAATTTTTGTTGTTGTTTCACGATATTAAAAACAACAGGAAAAAAACATTCATGTAAATGAAGTTTTAGTTTTCTTGTTGCGTCTAGGGCCTCATTTATGCAGTGAAATTGCAACTGTCGAATTATTATATAATTTCCACGAACTATGTAAGTTTAACCAGGAGTTATTCAATACGTGGTTAGAAGTCATACATTCATGCTTTATTTACATGAATGTTTTTTCCAGTTGTTTTTCACTGTTGTGAAACTGAACGTTTTGTATTTCATCGTTTTCTGAAATTAAGGATTTGATAAATATTTTATGTATAAATATCTCGAATAAATTTAATTAAATCAACATATGTATACATATAAAACGTGAAACAATTTTATTTGCATGCAATAAATAATTCAAAATTACTTCTAATGTCAAAATAAATTTCGATGTAGATAAAAATCGATAAGTTTTTGAAATCACAATAAAAAAAAATAAAAAAAAAATACTACCGCAGACACAGACGTATTTTGGTTGTTTTTGCACTACAGCGGCTTTACAAATTTACGAAATAACACAATGCATTGGTAGAAAACTTGACTAATGTCGATGATAATTCTGTGTTTTTTTTTTTTTTTTTGAGAAACTAGTAAACTGCATTTTTGTCGATTTTGAGTTATGAATGAAAATCATCCTAAATTTGTAAAAATTTTCAGATAACTTTGCCAAATTAACCTTAATTTCCCCAAAAAAAATTATTGAAACTGAATAACTGCTTCAAAAATATAAATATTTTTATTAAATAAAAAGGTAAGTGAAGTTATTACCATATTAGTTAAATTTAAATAATTTTTTTTTCAATGAACTTGTTATAATAAGTTATATAGTTTCTATAAAACAAAAAATGTTTGTTTGAAACTATTCCATTTTATTAAATATAAATAACTTCAATTACCGACTTGTTATGAAATAAAAACAAACGCCTAAACGATTATAGCATTTTTAAATGTAGTTAATTCGCCATTTCGCATCGGATGTCTTTATATTTTTCTACTTTTCTGTGTATTTATTGTTCGTATAATCTTAATTATAATAAACATAATCTTATTCTTTAGTAAACCGTAAGTTGCACATAATATATTATAATTCTTGTGATTTAAAAAAAATATTGACCCCATTCTTAAATTTCGTTTTATATTGTTAATAAAACACGTTCGTAATTTTTGTAAATGTAGCAACGTCGGTAATAATATTACTATGGATACTATTGATGAATTATTTAGATCATCAGAACAAGATGATTATTAAGTTGATCATTCCATTATGTTCATCAACAAATCCTAAAATTTACACAATAATTTTTGATTTTCATCCAAACTTTTTAATTTATGGAAAAATTTTCGTTTTTTTAAAACTAGTTACCTTTACTTAAATATTTATAAAGAGCCTCTTGTTTGTTAATAAAACTAGTTATCTGCAGATATCGACTTTATATGAATTTAAATTCAGATAACTCAAAACAGGATATCTGATATTGTATTTCCATTTTACAGCATAACAAAACTGGTTTTACATAATATGTTTATGTAAATTGATTTCTGCCATCGTGTTAATTTGATAATACAAACAAAATAAATAAAATTTTCAAAAGTATTTGAATTATAGTCATTTTTGTTTCCCAAAAATGGTCTTTTTGCAGTTAACTAGTTTCTAAAAAAAAAAACACAGAATTTTGTATGGAGTTGGTGTGTTTCTGTGGTCAAAACCAACAACAACTACTGAAAATGAGAAAACAAGACAATTCATAATGAAAAAAACAATCATGTAAATCTAGGTTATACTCGTATGAATTGTCGCTTGGAAACACTAGTACTTAATTATATAAATCAGTGATCAATTTGTTTCCATTATTATTGCAAACATTTAAGTCGACTGCACGGGCGAGATTATTTCTTAGATTATTTTTATCCCAACATTTTCTCCCAATGAAATCACTGCTTTGATAAAAAAAATATAAATTTCCTCTTCAAGATTTCTCCTCGCTAGTTGAAATTTATTCAACATTGGGCAAATAATCTTGCAGACGCCCAACATAACAACACAAAAAAATCGTTTAGAACAATAATTTTTGCCCATTATTGAAATATTTGCTTATTTATAGTATTTCTCTCATATGTTAGTGAAAAAAATTCGCCTTTTCGTATATGAAATTAAATAAAAAAATTAATTCTCAAGGAAATTTGAATTCTATTGAAAAATAATCCTTGGATATAAATAATCCTTCTCGTGCAGCGAGTTTTAGAGGTATTATTTGCTCATTTTAAATTCCGCTTACTTTAATTGTCTTATAGGCGGGTATTACATTATCACATTTATATAATTATATAAATATAATTATATTGCATTTATGTGTTAACCGCTTAATGCACAGCTCCGTGACGTAAATGCGGGCGGCATTTACCTGCCGAATTGTGCAGCTCCGCGCCTGTCACGGGCACAACATATTCTGTTGATTTAAATATTTCACCTCTTATAAACTACGTCACACACACACTTTTATGGATGGAGGGTGGTTCGGTAACGTGATTATCTGTGGCAATGGTGAATGGGGAGGGTTTTTACAAATTTAATATATTTTTGTACTCTAATAAATCATAAATATTTTCCGAAAATTTATAGACCAAAAATATTAAAAGTATGTCGAAAAGGGGGTCTAAATTTGTAATGTTGTTTTATATAAGGATATATAGACTGCGTCAAAATAAAAACGCACCAGAAACTTTTTCGAAAAAATACCCAGATTTGAACGCTTGTATCTTGATGAAATAACGCCTCTCAAAAAAAATATTTTGTTTCTAATAAAAGGAAATTTTGTCTTCTTTTCGATACTGGAATTCGTTTTATTTTATTTTATTTTTTATGGCTACGACTGGCATCACGCAATTAGGGGTTTAATCGTTGTCCTGAAGCCGCACATCATCCAAAATAAGGACATTAGACTAGTCCCTCTAAGTTCAGTTTCTACACTGCAATGCATAATTTCTTCGTTGCCGACGATTATCAGTCAGATACGGAACTCTGTCGACGTGATCTTTCAACCGATTTACCAATATCTGTTTTGATACCTGGTTTTGTACTACATTAATTCTAATTCCATGAGCACTGCCTATACTATTACTTTTAGCATAACGCATCTCTTGTTGTAGTTTTTCTTGATTAAAGAGTTCAAATCTGGGTACTTTTTCGAAAACAATTTCTGTTGTGCTTTTATTTTGGCGCAGTGTATTTTTGCGACAATTTGTCACGAACGGGTCAGGGGAGTTAAAAATAATCATTAAAAAATCGGGAGGTTTGTACCTTGAAGGTTTAAATTTAATTTGTTCAAATGTGCTAGTTTTGTCTATCATTATACCTGTCAATTTGGCGATAACCAGTTATTTTTATGAAAAATTAAAATTAAAATTAAAAAATTTTATAGTTTAAAAAAAAAAAAATTGAGGTGTGGCCAGTTGGTCACCACTTTCTTCTACGAACAGGGAATTTGAAAAAAATTGATTTACTCGAATTTCTTACAAATTTATTATTTTGTATTTTACTTTCTTTTACGTAAGTAAATAAAGTATAGTAATCGTGAAAATATTGGCTCTTGAGATGTTTGGAGATTTATCGGTTTTGAGGTCGAAAACGTATTTAATGCAGATTTTTGATGAACGTATCTACCCCATAAAAAAAGAAGAGAGGTATAATAACATTAATAAATATCACAATAAATAAATAAATTCTAACAACAAAATTAACTTGTTTTGATTTATAACCAAACGTATTTGGCCGCGCTCCGAGTGGCGAACATCATTGGCAATATTAGCGTCCGTCCGCAAATAAATCCACTTTTCATCAAAAGTATCAATTATGTGCAAAAATTATTTTTGATTCGTTCTTTGAAGCAGCACATGGATAAACGATTCGCCATTACGGTTCCTCAAATAAGATCCCAGTCTCAAAAGTATAATAGGGAAATCCCGGGATTTCCCAGTTTTCGTCTTATTTAGTTTATGTACTCCTTTAGCTCAAAACCGCATTGGGAATTTAGGAGTTCTCTAACGGAATTCTGGGATCCCGTTTTCTGTTTGACCAGGAAATCCCGGGATTTTCCGGTTTTCGATTTATTTATTTTATATTCTGTAACTCAATAACCGCTTAGGAATAAAATATTACAAAAAAACTTCGGTTTAAGAGACTAATTCGGGATTTTCCTGTCTCTTTTTTCCGACTGTTCCTTAGATCCGAATATAAGAAATTTGATTATCTCGTATTCAGAAGTTTATCCATAAATCGCATTTTAAAGTAAAATTCAAACCAATTAAGAAGGAACTCTCATATTTCTTAACCGATTATGATGAAATTGAGCATGCACGATGGAAATGATATTCTAAAATAATTTTTAGATGAAGCTCTAGAATAGGGCCAATTAAGAAGGAACTTATTGTTTCTTAACCGATTATGATATGATGTTACCGTTTTCAATCACTAAGTGAACATCAGATTATTTTTGCAACTAAAATTATCGAAAAACGATGTCTATAAACATTACATTTACGCGTTGTATAAAATCGCTGAGAGTCCTTTATGAGTACATAATAAAAAATAAAATAAAAGTTTTTTCATTATAACAAGTAAACTGACAGCATCAAACATAAAAACCTTTTGTTAGTACCATTTGATGGACGTAGATATGTTGAAACGATTACTTTTAATTTCCGTAGCTTATATTTTTGAAACTTAAAATTTGCGTATAAGTATTATTACAGATGTACATATGCAATTTTATAAATTCTTAATCACATGACTCTGACTTCACCTGGGCCCAAAAAATGAGTAATCACGCGTCTATCAATGTAAATAATAATCGGTATTATCATTTGAAACCAATTGAGAGCTGGAGGGCCTTCTTTTTATTTTTCAAGTGGTTCGGTTTTGAATTTGAATCAGCCGGCATGAAGGATAGCGCAAGATTTAAAATTAATCACAATAATGTTATTATTAATTAAATTATATTTAACAATCACAATATTTACAATTTGCTATATTATTTTTATTTTTAAAAAATGTTTACAATTCAAACCTCAATCGTAATCGAATTATGTATGTGAGAAAAATATTTATAACTTTATCCTTAAATTTGCAGGCACTTCTAGTTCAGGTGAAATGCTTCCAGGAGATTATATCGATTGGATATCAAGTTTATCGTATCCACGGATTACCATGGTTCCGATCTTTATCATGGTACTTTTTGATAACATCGAATTATTGGTTTTATGGGGAGAATTTAGTCGATTATTTTGGTGTGGCTATCAACAAGCTCGACTATATGAGATTTTTGGTGAAATATCATCGATTTCTTTCTTTTTGTTTGTATTGCATTGGATTTGTATGGTTTGTATTATCGCTCGTTAAGAAATATTATATGAAGCAATTTAGTTTGTTTGCATGGACCCACGTGGCACTATTAATTGTTGTGACCCAGAGCTACTTGATCATACAGAATATATTTGAAGGTAAGGGAGAATATGGTTTTGATGACTGTTTAAATTAAGTTAAATGTTTTTTTTAATATTTTCAGGATTAATTTGGTTTATAGTGCCCGTGTCGATGATAGTGTGTAACGATGTGATGGCTTACATGTTTGGTTTCTTCTTTGGCAAAACACCGCTGATTAAGTTAAGCCCAAAAAAGACATGGGAAGGTTTTATTGGTGGAGGGTTTTCAACAGTCGTTTTTGGAGTTATTCTCTCGTATTTTTTGTGTCAGTACCACTACCTTGTTTGCCCCATTCAATATTCAGAAGCCGAACGAAAAATGATCATGGAATGTGAGCCAAGTTACCTGTTCCGTCCGCAAGCATACGAAATTCATTTGGGCAAAGAAACTACTTATGCTTTTACGATGTATCCGTTTATGTTGCATTCTCTATCGTTGAGTATATTCAGTTCGGTAATAGGACCGTTTGGTGGTTTCTTTGCGTCAGGTTTTAAACGAGCGTTCAAAATTAAAGATTTCGGTGATGTCATACCTGGACATGGAGGAATCATGGACCGTTTCGACTGTCAGTTTTTGATGGCAACATTCGTCAATGTTTATATTTCTAGTTTTATTCGTGTTGCATCGCCACAAAAGTTATTGGCGCAGGTGAGTCATGCTTTATATCCATACAAAAATAAAATTACTGTTTTCTTTCTTCCCCAAATCTAGGTTTTCAGCTTAAAACCTGAACAGCAATTACAACTTTACAATTCATTGAAGGATCATCTTGAATCTAGAAATATTTTAAATCTTAATTAATTAAATTCATCTCATTGTCTTGCTAACATTTAATGAGTCGTCATAAAATAGTTTAATTTTTTGTGAAAACATTTGTTCATTTCAAATCAAAATTGAGAAGTGCGAATGGTATATTAAATAAAATGAAGCTAGTAAAGTGACCAAATTTAGTTGTTCTAGGATTATTTATATTATAAAAGAATGGGTATGGAAATTCTTTTTTTCATTATTGTAAAATTAGTTCGTTTTATAAGTCATTTCGTTCAGAGAAAAGTAACAAAATATATGTGTGTCTTTGAAAAACTAAATATAGTATAATTTAATCTTCCAATTAAACTTGTTATTCTGCCTAAATTAAATTTGAATGGTATACCTTACCAAACTTAGAGACTCGAATTTTTGTCCTTAAAATTCGTAATTTGTAAAAATAAAAAAATATAAATTTATAAATAATATAAAAATAATAAAAAATAAATAATATAAAAATAAATTGGAAAAATGTACTTCAAAATGAAGAATGAAATTGAATTTGAAAAAATAGTTCTAGTCTTAATATTTATTTTATACAGTGTCATAACATTCCATTAATTTTTTTTATAACAATTTTAAATATGTACATGCACATTTTCTTTTAGTTCTGTTGGCAAGAAACTTAAATAATATGTATATAGTTTGTATTTACATTTGTTGGAAACTAGGAAAAATATCATATTAATGCTGTGTGTCTCCGGCCGATTCTTTTGACTACATATTTGACTTTTCATATCGAGACTAACATTTCGGTATTCACCACCCGTCGGTTAACAACAAGTTTTGTTACGAGATTACTTTCAATTTAGTTGTCGTTTATTTGGATTATGTAAAATTTAAATTTGTGCCACGAATGTTTTACGATATACTAAAGTAATAATGACATAATATTGAGTGACGAATTCAGTTCTTTATCATTATTATTTGTAACTCGAATATTATTTAGCGTAATTGAAGAACATATTGTAATCTTTTATGAAAATGTTGTGCATAAAAATACAGAACGAGTTTTTTTCTAACCATTTATTTTTAGAATATTCTTCGGTAATTTGTCTTTATTTGGCCAAATGCATTAGGGGTTATATATAGTACAGTTGTAGCGGGCGAAATGATGAAATTTTCTCGATTTTTTTTTTTCGACAGCAACATAAATATTTATTTAAAAACTGTTAACAACATCGATTAGTACATATTTTGGGGTTCTTGGTAAATCTTTTTCATAGAAAAATATTGAAAATAGCGGAACTTCAGCGATTATCTCATAATCCTGTTTTTCAAAGTACCTTTACGGTGGACACGATTACTAAAAAACTATCAATCCGATCAACACCAAATTTGTGCTACTTATTTATTATGAAAATAGCTATAGTCGCTAACCGAAGGATTTTCAATTTTTTAAAACAAAATTTTTGTAGAGCAAAAAAATCGTATATTTAACACCTTGAAGAAAGAAACTTTTTGTTAAAACCGTCACCATTTTTTTAAAAATTTAAATTTTGACAAATTCTTCGTTCAGTCACTAGACAATACAATATGTGAATATGCCAACGAAATTTTTTGTGAAATTCTGATTTCAAATGAACTGTTCTCTAGTTATCATGTCCACTGCAAGTGATGCCCAAAAAAGGCGCTCCTGGAATACAGCTGTAGTTCGGGTATTTTCAAATATTTTTCTATGAAAAAAATTTAACAAGTACCTCTAAACATGTATGTACTAATCAATGTTGTTAATTGTTTTTAAATAAATATTTATTATGCTGTCAAAACAAAAAAAATCGAGAAAATGTCGTCATTTCGCCCGCTTTAACTGTACATATATAACCCCTTAAATATGAAACCTACAAATTCATGTGTGTGAATTGATTTATTGTGGCTTTTTAGTATATTTTGGTATTCTTTTTCCACAGCATATTGAGAGATTGATGTTTTGTTCATATTTTGGAAAAAAATAATTCCCAAACAAATTTTTAGTAAAAAACAAACAACAAAATTGCTATGCAATGGAACTATTTTTTCCCAAAATTTTGTATGCTTTGGAAAAAATAATACAAAAAGAGACTACAAAAATCACAATCAATTTCCAATTCCCTGGGGAAACTAGAATAGTGGCCCAGGTTCCATAATCATATGAAAAGTCACCGGCGACCTTCTAGTAAAAAACACCACTTTAGTAGAAAATTTAAATTTCTTTATAATAAGTGGTCGGCGACTTCTATCGTGTGAATTCAAGAGTAAGTACCTAGCGCCAGTGATTGTCTAGTGACATACGTTTTACATATACTAAAGTCGCTGCCGATTTTTTTTCGGTGTTTTTCAAGAATTTGGGCCCAGAGTACACAGGCACACAGTATAAATGTGCAATATTATTAATTGGTTGTTGCAGTTTTATTTTGCATTTAAATTAATTTGTAAATGATGAAATTAATTTTAGTTAATTGATGAAATACAATTTTAATTTTATTTATTTTTTTAGATGTATTAAAATCATGTTTTAAAAATTATGTTATGTTAAATAACTTTGTATTAAAAATATTATTATGATGTCGTAAACTTACATAAATATATATACAAAGTGTTGTTGAATGAAACAGCATACTTAGTCATTTTTGTTTTTGAAATTCCTAATTAAAACTGCTTTTCAATATTTTTTTATTTGCTATATGTATAAACCTAAAATTAAATTCAATTCATATTTATTTCATAAAAGAAACATTTAAAAATAAAAATCAAACTCTTTATTTTATAAAAAGTTCGTTCAAAGTTCATACACAGTTGATTTTAAAATTCATTTTCAGTCTTACTGGTTTAAGATTAAAGCCTAAGTAGTACGCTGTTCAAGTGAAATGAAATTTTCACTGGTCTCCAAAAATAGGAAGATTGATCTGACGTGAAAATTTAGTTTGGCTATTCTAGTAAAATTTTATATCAGATAAGTTCAATTTGAAATTTAAAAACAAAATTAAAATTAAATGCAATAAACGACTGAAAAACAAGAAACTTAAATGATGAAACGTCTAAAATGGTCCGGGAAGATAAAAATGTAGTGAAAAGTGTGTAGAGATAAAATAGAGACATCTGTATTCTAATTTTGTTAGCTTAAATGCGTACCGCAAAGTGAAATTCAGCGGTGAAATTTTCAATTTCGTTTTCGCTTGTGTCATTTTTATATGAGGAATTTCATTTCACTTCAGCAACGTACCGGGCTTAACGCTGAAACGCATTTTTACTGGCATTTGTTTTGGTAATGGCTACTTTTGCTTCATTCCAAAATTTTTAGATCTTTTCAGATCAGATGACTGATCCGGCCCATTGCATGTCTTCCACTTTACAACCGTTAAACAAATATTTTGCTTCCTTTGATGTTCTGTTCTAATGAAATTGTGGAAGTGACAATATTAACAGATATTTAGGAACGTATAACATTTCTATTTTTAACCAAGTTCAAAACGGGAGGAGGTTATCAATTCGTCAATTATATTTTTTTAAGGAAGATACGTTCGCGCTTTACTTTTGATATAAAGCATATATGATATATGTATTAAAATAAGATTTTCTGAATATTGTAGGGGCTGCTATGAAGTTGGTCCCGCGTCAGTTTCATTACGCGTTAATAATTGCAAGGTAATCATTAAAGACCATATTCTGGAAGGGATTTTGAGATGAACAACGGGTGCCAAATAAGTAACTCATAACTTCAAAAACAAATGGCAGCTTCAGTATCGTGTCATATTAATATTATATAAATTACTTACATAAGCCTTGAAGAATTGTCCCTAACGGTCAAACTTGTAACAAATGGAGTTAGACTGAAAGCTGGCTTCCACTTGTTACAGCGAAATTTTAATCTTACTTGCTTATTCGAGTAGATTTAATTTAGTTTATAATGTTTTTGGTTTATTTTAAATCGTTAAATAAAGAAATAAATCTCTTGTCATAGCCCCCACCAGTAGCAAAAGGACAGAATTAAATAGTAAAGTCAAAGCAAATAACAAAGTGTATAAAAGTAGAGTGAAATAAATAGTACACAGTGTTTTTAATTTCAAAATCCGAACGAACTCAGAAGCCCAGTTCGTAACAATATTTTTGCTATATGACATGATTTGTTTTTTTTTTTTTTGTATTTTGAAAATGATGATCATTGAAAATTTATGGTATGCAATTATTGGCGAGTTTTTTTATTACATCGGAGAGACCAGAGAGATCAGACTGATAAATTATCTGAAATATCCGATAATGTTTAATCTGAAAAGACCTTTTCCGGATTTTAAACGCTTAACTATTTAAATTGGCTACCCACTGTTTTGTAACACGTTATGGCCAAGAAAATTGTTTTCCTACGCATAATTAATGCATAAAAATAAAATTAAACAAATGAACAAGAAACCTTTAAATTTACCTACAATATACTTTAAAAAATTTATTTTCGATTGTTGTTATCTCAGTCTATAGTGTTCACCATTTTGAACGTCAGAATATGTAATTCTCTGTACTATCTGAAATAAATTTCAGATCGAAAAACAGCAATCTGTGATTTTTCGGATTTAATAAAAAAACGCTAAAAAACTATCGGATCGATCTGAGAAAATAAAAAAACGCAAAAGGTTTTTTTTATATCTCTCTGGTCTCTCCGATGTAATAAAAAAACACGCCATATATAACATTGGGAAAAGTTGGACGTACATTTTAACCTCAAAGATGTCGTCATGACATTTTTAACACAGCATACATGTAACGTGAACACTGAAAGTACTCTCGCTATGTGTTTTGTCTTTTTTGTTTCTATTTTAATGTGATAAATAAAAAGAGACGGAATATTTTTATTTAATATGACGTTTTACATGACACTTAACATTTTAACGCAACATTTAACATAACATTCTAACGCAGCTTTTAACATGAATCCAAAATTAGTATCCTAAATGTTTTACCAAACATAAAAAATTTGTTCCATAAAAAAATGTTTTTATGTTTACTTACAAAAAGCTGAGCGATTTTATTATGTACAAACAAACTCGGAAAGAAACATAAATGAAATGGAATTTTATGGGTCGCGTGCCAATACGGAACAGGTGATTTACGTTAAATTATTTCAAACAAGATTGATTCAACTTAATTCACGTAATTGAAATGGTAAGTATGTATGTACATTCGGATTTTGTGATGAAATTTTAGTTGGTTAGAAGAAACTACCTTCAAGGTTGGGATGCAGTTTTTACTTAGGATTGATATAGATTGGGTAACGGGTAATGACGTGTGCCAGTTACAAACTAGACGCCTGGCATGGGCCCAGTTGGGGTGATTTGTGCAAGGTCTATAATATAATGGTAGTGGGGTCGCCTACCAGCCACCACTATAATTGAAATACACTACACTAATGATAATACGCGACATTATTTGGTAATACAAGTTTTTCGTTTCAATCTTCACGGTAGAAGGATGTGTGTGCAACTGTGAAGGTGAAGGAAGAAAAAATTTTAAAGTTATTGGTTGGTGATTGTGTTTATTATTATTATTATTATTATTACTTGAGGGCCATGTGGGGGCTCAAGCCACCCCGCACTGCGACCTAAAAGATCTTTTGTGCATTAAGCCCTACTTAATTATCCGTCCAGTCAATATTCAAGCTCTTAATGAACCTGATAATACTGCCTAACGGTACGTGATACATACTATCTGGGCTCATTGCACTCCCTCCTAGATGTTTTAATTATCCGTCCAGCCAATATTCAGGCCCTTAAAGAACCTGCTAATACTGCCGACCGGTGTGTGATACATACTATCTGGACTCATTGCTCTCCCTCCTAGATGTAATAACATTTACTTCTGCTAGAAGAGCGGTAGCATTGGGACTCAAGGACATCGAGAGGGCAGACCCACTCCCGTATATTCCTATCCATGCCTCGTCTACCGTTTTGATTTTACTCTTGCGAGTTGCTGAGACATACTATCTGGGCTCATTGCTCTCCCACCTAGATGTTTACTGTTGGAAGTACTTCTACACGCGATACATATTATCTGGGCTCATTGCTCTCCCTCCTAAATGTTTACTGTAGGAAGTACTTCTACACGCGTTACATACTATCTGGGCTCATTGCTCTCTCTCCTAGATGTAATAACATTTACTTCTGCTAGAAAAGCGGTAGCATTGGGACTCAAGGACTTTGAGAGGGCAGACCCACTCCCGTGTACTGGGAGGGCAGACCCACTCCCGTGTATTCCTTCCCGTGCCTCGTCTACCGTTTTGATTTAACTCTTGCGAGTTGCTGGGAATAAAAAAGTCGCCTGTAGGTCACCCAGGTTTACTACAGGAAGGCTAAATAAAACTGGAGGGTGCCTGGTATCCAGAGTCCGCATATATAGACTGATTAACCTATCAGCCATTCATCCATCGGCATATGCTGTTCCACCTTAGATTAGGGATTTTTTGTCAAGGTTTTCTCCTTTAGCGTCGTACTTTAGCCTGTCACCAAAGGCCACATTCAGCCTAATGGTTACAGTTACCGGTGGTTGCCACGAGGAGGCAGTACGTACACCTGCGCCTACTGGAAGTTTACGGAGCCCCTTCCAATAGACGCCAAACCACCTGGTATTGTGTTTATACTTTTAAATAATTTATAATCGTAATTCCATATATCAATTTAACATTTATAATTTAAAAAAAAAAACGCAAAAGTGTGAAATGGAAAAATACGTACAGTACACATAATAAAGGTAATATACTACGCATCTGCAAAAAACAACAAATTTCAAAAATGGCGGAACATATAGAGACCGTTTTATAATAATATGTATAGGTACGTGTATGCATATTATGTACACCAATACCTCGATTTGCGACGTTTCAAGTTGCGACGTTTCGAATTGCGACGATTCATTTGTTACTACCAAATTTCAGTTTTGCGTCGCTTAAATTATTTGTTGCATCGTTACTTAAATGTTTTTTTTTTCTAGAAATACGTCAAGGTTTTTTAATTATGTTGCAATTTTATTTACAAGACGCATTTTTATGGAACGAATTACCGTCGCAAAGTGAGGTATTGGTGTATGGTGAAAATAATATCTCAGCGAAATTCTGACAGAACACGTGCATCTACAAAAACAAATGGCGTAAACACAGCGATATATTTAGGCTAATTTGTTTACATTTTGAGGTTAGAGTTTGTCTATGTTGAATTATGTTTTTCCTCAAATTTCTTAATTTTAATTTATAGATAACACACTAGCATTTTTGATGACATTTAAGATAATTTTAATATCAATAGCTTGCTTCGAACAAATTGAAATTTAAAATAGAGTATTTTTATTGTTTTACTTTAACTAGAAAAATGACATTTCTTTCTAAATATTCTCCTAGTTCGTACCTTAAATGGGTATAACCTTACATATCCAATGGTGTCGTTAGTATTTTTTATATTTTTTTAATTTCATATTTTATTTTAGAATTTACCTATAACATAATGAGAATTTTTAATATTTTCCAATATAAATTACATTATGTAATGGAATCAAATTCCACATATCTTTATTTAAATTTTTTTTTTTGTTTTTAAAAATATTACTCAGTCGACCCTTCTCTGAATTTTTAATTTTTTTTTAACTTCGTGTTGGCTGCGCACAACGATGAAAAAATGAGTTTCGCTGAGATATTATTTTCACTATACATGCCTAAGTAGTAAGTAAAATTTAAAAAATGGAAGTTATTTTCAATAAATAAAAAATTTATTTAATTCAAATAAATTTATTTATGTAATTATTTTATTTAGTTTTCGTTTATTTTTCTTAGTATTTTTTAAATTATTATTAAGATGTTTAATTCTGAAGTGCATCCTGGATCGGAAAAAAATTTCGTTTACTTTTTGTTCACAACAAAATTTTGTTTGTGGGAATATTAAATAAATTTTTTTGTAATCATTGGAATACACAATTTCATCTCCATTGAGTTGTTTAAAAATGAACGCTAATTGCTGCATGTGTCCCCACTGGCGGATTTAATGACGGGCGCACCGGGCGCGCGCCCTGGGTCCCAACTTCTGGAGGGCGCCGCAAAACTCTAACTTTCTAGTTTTTCTAATGTTTAAGTGTCTAAGTAATTTTCGTGTTTACATTGTGTATAGGAGAAAAGAAAAACTGGGTTAATAATTTAATATAAATGTATAAAGATAAAGATGACGTTGATTCAAGTAATTTTGAAGATGAGTTGGAACAGTCCTAGGCGTGAATGTTGTTTTAATACTGTTTTCAATATTAAAAGTAATTGACACTTCATAAAGCTCAGTATGCAGCTCGAGCTAAGATAAATTTTAGCGCGGTCTCCACAAACAAGTCTCCATTTAATTACAGATAAATTGTCAACCTAAAAATTTGTGTAGAGATAAATTTTGTTGATTTTGTTTGACTTTTTTTAGTTTGTTTTTGAATGAAGCTTCTTTTAGTCTATTACTTTCTGATACTTCTAAAGAATTGTTTAAAATTGCTAAACAGATTATAAAAAGTATACAAAATAATGGATTCCAGTGACGAAGAAGATATAATTTTTGTTGGTGATGCATTTGATGGTATCCACAGCATTATCGTCGTCCAAAAAATCATCTAAATGCTCGACTTCGTAATGTTGGTCGGCCATTTTGACTTTTGTTTCTTTATATAAAAATAAATTAATTTTACTTCGCGCCTACTTCGATTATTAAATGAATCAAAATCAAAACCGTCAAAATTTATCTTCAAATTAAGCTCAGTATATGTAAGAGAAATTTTCCATACAAATTTGACGTAAAATGTAGCTAGCTAAATAAAATAATTTTTTTTTAGATGACAATTTCCCTGAGCGGTATGCACCTTTGCGTGAAAAATTTGAAAAAACATCAGTTGTTTCACTCAAATCTAGATTTTTTTTTTCTCTGGCGCTACATCCCATAGAGGGATTTGGCCGCTTCATTTTGAAGTTTCGTAATCATTTTTGTTAACGGATAATGAGTGATTAATTCATTGATCCTACCCTTAATCAGCCGTGATTTTTTCATCACCAGCCGGGAATCGAACCCGGGACCTCCGGAGCGTAAAGCAAGTATGCTTACCACTGTGCCACCGGGGCGGCAAATCTAGATTGCGCCACCATAAATTCTCCAAACATTTTAGGCGCAATTTATCTCACAAGGCAATAATTTGAAATAAAGCTCAGTATGCAGCTCGAGCTAAGAAAAATGTTAGCGCTATCTCCACAAGTCTCCATTTAATTACCTATAAATCGTTAAGCTAATAATTTGTGTAGAGATAATTTTTTTTGATTTTGTTTGACTTTTATTCGTTTGTTTTTGAATGAAGTTTCTTTTAGTTTATTACTTTTTGATACTTCTAAAGGATTGTTCAAAATTGTTAAACAGTTTATAAAAAGTATACAAAATAATGGATTCCTGTGACGAAGAGGATATATTTTTATTGGTGTTGCAATCGTTGCTGTTCTAAATCTAAAGCTGTTCTGTATCTAAATTCTCGACTTCGTAATGTTGGTTGGCCATTTTGACGTCTGTCTTCTGTATATAAAAATTAATTAATTTTACTTCGATTATAAAATTAACCAAATCAGCGTCAACATTTAAGCTCAGTATGCAGCTCGAGCTAAGATAAATTTTCCATACAAATTTGACGTAAAATTTAGCTAGCTAAATAAAATATTTTTTTTAGCTGACAATGTCGCTGAGCGGTATCATAGATTAAAAAGAATTCTCTTTAATTTATGGCAGTATGCACCTTTGCGTGAAAAATTTCAAAAAATATCAGTTGTTTCACTCAAATCTAGATTGTGCCACTATAAATTCTCCAAACATTTTAGCCACAATTGCGAGCTTAAAGCTCAGTATGCAGCTCGAGCTAAGATAAATTTTACCGCGGTCTCCACAAGTCTCCATTTAATTACAGATAAATCGCCAAGCTAATAATTTGTGTAGAGATAAATTTTGTTGATTTTGTTTGACTTTTATTCGTTTGCATTTGAATGAAGTTTCTGTCCAAATAAACCTCTAAATACTCGACTTCGTAATGTTGGTATGCCATTTTGACTTCTGTCTTCTTTATATAAAAATAAATTAATTTTACTTGGTGGCTACTTCGATTATAAAATGAATCAAAATTCAAAACCATCAAAATTTATCTTCAAATTATTGTCCTTTGCTGCGTTTATACCACAGCTAAATTAGCAATGCTAGACCGAAATGACAACTGTAGCAATGGTATAAATGCGACATTTGCATAGTTCAGCTAGCTAACATAGCACTGCTAATTTAGCGTTGCTACGTAGTTAGCTGAGCTACATAGCTACGGTATAAACATTGCTATATTACTAGAAGAGCCAAATTGTTATTTTTATGTTTTGTTTATATTCACAGATCAAAAGAAATTGGAAATAGGCAGTCGTAGGTATTAAAATTCGGGATACATTTTTATTTTTGATTAATATATTTATAATTATTGTTTAACTTTTGTGTGTGCCAAGTTTACAATAACAGATTAAAATGGAGAAAAAAAAACAATTTTTATTTTTTGACATTTGTAGCAACATGCGGTATAAACATAATACCACTGACAGACTAGGGATTAGCTAAGCGCGATTAGTGAAACGAGATTAGCTAATCCACCACAAATCCATATGCGTTGACAGACTAGGGATTAGTTTCTTGCAGAGAAATAAAATATTATTACGGTGATTCGCTGAAATGTAGCTAGTAAATCAGCTGGACTCATTTTTTAATTCAATATTTCTAAGATTTATACATTAAAACACACTAGATTTTCTATTTCCTCAAAATTTATTCAGCCCAAATTTTTTAAGATGCCATTGATTTTATAACTTCTATCGTAAATTCACGCCATTTGCATTTTCAGCAATGTTTAAATAATTATTTCACATTGTAGTGCCACTTGTACCATCACTAAACCCAATACAACGAGATAAGCTCGAAAATTTTCAAGGATTAGTGCACTAATCTCGATTAGTGACTAATCCTCAAATAAAACGAGATTAGCTAATCTTCAACTTGACACACTACAGCTAATCTCGAAAAAATCATTAATCGCGCTTAGCTAATCCCTAGTCTGTCAAGGGTATAAGCTAAATAATTTTGACAATTCTAGCAGTGCTAATTTAACTGTGGTATAAACGCAGTAATTGTGAGATAAATTAGTGACTTTCCCAAATATAATTGCAACGCTTGCTGACTGGCGGCTAAAATATTTCATATGTAGTTTTATATGGTCAAAATGTGTCTTGAATGTTTCATTATATTATTAATTTCGACTAAATTAATTTTAAAATTTGTTATTTATTATTAATCACAACATATTGAATTTTATTAATCATAAAAAAAAAGTAGGGGGACATCCACTAATTTAGACAAGAAACTTGTAATTGTAAACATGATTTTACTTGTTTTTCCATGTAAAAAAAAAAAAAAAAGTAGTCAGCGCTGCCCAAGCGGGGGGACAAATGAACTAAAATTGATATTGGGCAAATGGCTAAAATGAAACAACTGATATTTTTTCAAATTTTTCACGCAAGCTGCATACCGCTCAGTGAAATTGTCAGCTAAAAAAAATTATTTTATTTAGCTAGCTAAATTTTACGTCAAATTTGTATGGACAATTTATCTTAGCTCGAGCTGCATACTGAGCTTAACCTGGTAAAATATTGAAACGAAAAAGTCAAAGCTTCTTAGATATACAAAATGTTGCAATAAAATTTTCAATCTAGACATTTTAAATGCGTGTAATTTGTACATACTTATAATTAGTGTACGTAATGAATTTTCTTCGGTGGATTCGGATTAAAAATATTTATATGATATTTCTGTGGTATATTTCAATACCAGTTTGTGCCTACTTGATTTCCAAAAAATTTTAAAATTCATTTGGAATTTAACCATCCAAAGGCTTTCTTTTCTCAAAATTCAATAATTTACTGTTTATAAGAAAATTAGAAAAAATCTTGTATGTAGCACGTTAGGAAATATCATTTTCGTAACTTGTGGGATTTTGCGCAAATCGCTTCACTCGTTTCCCAAATATCTCACTCGTTACACAAAATGAGGCATTTGCTAACTGTGCCCTGAGGGTGCTGATTCTCTAAAAATTAAGATGTGTAAATGTGAAAATTACAAAAAAGCAAGGCCTACTGTTATGAGTTTGCAATTTTTCGTTTATATTTTGGTAGTAATCAAATCGAAAATTGCAAAACAATGAAAGTAAGCTTTGCTTTTTACAAGTTTTCACGTTTACACATTAGTTGCTTTCCACTCAGTCGACCACCGCAAGTACTTATAAGTACTTAAATTTGTGTGTTGCTTAAATTAACTACTCGTAACTGCTCTTGCATTTTAACGAGTAGTTAAATTTAAGCAAAGACACAAACCTAAGTACTTATAAGTACTTGAGGTGGTCGACTAGAAAGCTACTATATGATCTAATTTTTTAGAGAATCAACACCCAGGTTACTTAAATAGTTATTATTTATTTAAAAATATCGTTAGCATGTATTTTTATTTTCTTGTCTCTCTATTTTTTTAAGGGGTCTAATTTTTTCTTCTGCGCCTGGGGCCTCAACCGACCTTAATCCGCCACTGTGTGTCCCATTAGTTGATCCGATGGTTTTTGTAAGCCGCCTTCAGTTAGCTGATTTGTCCAAGTGAATGAACGGCCTTGGGATGTGTTTACCAGTTTTCTATCCACTGTTAAGCATGAATTTTTCACTCTATCTTGCATAACCTTTTAAGAGACCTTTTTGAAATAGCAGCATGGTCAACTTATTTTTAACATTGTGAACATTGTATTGCTCATCTTCTCGATTAACTCAAACTGGAGTGATTCTGAAAGCCCAATGCGCTAAACTCGTTGCCGACTGTCTTGTCGTGCCATGGCACTCTGACGTTCAGGCACTCAAACCATTCAATAAAAGACAATAAACAAGAATTTAGTTTAAAAAAATTAATTACATGAGATTTAAACTTTACCAATTTAAAAAACTCAGCACATTTAATCCAATTTTCTGAGTTGAGTTCTCTGAAACTACCTGAGCGGAGATTTGTCCTGGAAACTGTATGAAAAAACAGTTTGGTCGCCAATTTAACTTTTTGTCTCGCTGCTCCTCTAACCGTTAAATTCGTTGCCGAGATTTTGAAGACTACACTTAAATCTAAACTCCTCTATAATTTTTTTATCGATAACTGCACCATCAATAATAAATCCCTTACTATCAATAAAATGGTTTCTTATTATTTTGATTAAATTTGGCACATCAGCGAAAAGATAAATATTTTTAGATAGATTCGCTGGATTTGGAAATGAAGGTTTTAGGCTTGTTACATTTAATTCACGTATCAATCCTTGATTTGATCCCCCCCCAAATCACACGCTATGGCTACCACATGAAACCAACCGATTGTATGGTATTAATTATTTTATTTAATATGTTTTGTCATTTTCTGATCAAAGTCATAATAATATCGGCTGCTTCTAATTTCCGAACAAACCTCGCACTTCTTCAGACCTCGTTGCAGAGTTGTCAGTAGAAATTATGAAACCATGAATTATGTTTTAAAGGCTGTAAAGCCAGGAAGAAACTATGGCTCTCCGAAAAAACAAGAAGGCTCGATATGTAATAAAATACCAAAATTTCATCAAAGAAGATTAGTCAAATATCAAAGTAAGTTCGTAAGTTGACAATTGTATGCCCTAATAGTATTAAATAATATGATTTTAAAATAAAATTCATTGATAAAAATATTTTAGTTTTCCGAAGTCTACATTTTTCTATATTTCAGATTTTTGGTACACCTGGTGTGACTTTTGTACGTCGCCAGGTAGGCGAAGCATTTAGTCCGGAGTGTGTGGTACCAACCGTAAAACACGGCGGAGGTAGCGTAATGGTCTGAGGCTGCATGAATATTTTTGGATTTGGCAAAATGTTGCTGTGTGAGGGCCACATGAACTCATCAAAATACATAAACGTGTCATAGAATCTGCGTTGCTGTTCTCAGTTTCAACATTTTTTGGTGATACAAACATGGATGGCGTTAAATTCCAGCAGGATAACGCACCATGTTATAAATCTGCCCGCACGATGGCATGGTTGCGCGAAAATGGCATTGAGGTTCTAGAGTGGCCTGCCCAGTTCCCGGACCTAAACCCCATAGAACATTTATGGAATTTATTAAAACGTAGAGTCATTCGCCACACAATAAAAACCAAAGAAGAACTAAAACGCTGCCTGCACCAAGAATGGAGCGCTATACGTCGTGCAGAATGTAAAAAACTTGTAGCTCTCTGCCCCAAAGAATTTCTGCCGTAATTAAGGCAAATGGAGGACCCACAAAATATTAATTTTATATAAATAAATAGTAATGTTAACCTCTATATAAATTGGTTCAATTTATTTCAAATTGATACTCTCAAAAAAACTATAAGATATCATGGGTGCTCAATACTTTTTGCCATGGCTGTATAGCGATGTTCCTTATAATTTATTTGGGAGAAAGACGTAAGTATAGTGCCAACCAAAATTTGGTCATTTCAAAAGGATTAAGGTATGTGTGATTTATTTATTACTTATTGTAACAAACCAATATAGATGGAAAAAATAAATAAATAGTTTTAGGAAATTAGTTTTATTAGGTATTAATTCCGCTGAGGCTGACTCAACAATAGTCGGGTAAATTATTTAGTACCAATTATCTAATTATAGTTTGGAGGGTTGAAATCGCTGGCTATTAAGGTGGAGTTATCCGTTCCTTTCCATTTATATTATCCGTTCCTTTGGCTATTAAGGCGGATTTATATTATCCGTTCCTTTCAGTTCCTACACATATCATGCCAGACTTTATCAATTTATACTATCCGACATCACCAATCAGGGTTTCGAACCGAACTCGCTCCGGTTCAAACATTTTTAGTAATTTTATCGAACCTGACCCTGAACCCGAACCCAACATTTCGCGGGTTCAATTCAACCGGGTTTTGAGTTAACTTTGAACTAAGCGTGAAACAGGAATTTGCTGTTTATGAATCCTTTTCACGGCTCCACAAGGAGAAAAATATTATGGAATGGTGGGAAAACCATAAAATTGAAATTCCACTATTTTACGAAGCTGTGCAAGTTGTGTATATGTTAGCGGATCCTGCAACGCAAACCAGTAGAACGGATAATATAAATCCACCTTTAGGTGCAAAAGGAAACGCCAAATATCTTTTATTGTTTCTCTTTCGTAAAATAAAAGTAAAATTTATTTTATTATCTACATATGTATGAGTGTAGTTGTGTAGACTATTGGTTCACAGCCTGAGTAAGACAGATTTTTTATAAGATTTATGGTAGGAATATTGGGTTAGAATTTGTATTGGATTTGGTTATGATGAGAAAAGCATTTTGTGCGGTGTGTTGTGCTTTATTTTATTTATTTTTATAATATACACTTTTGTACTAGGGAACCCCTGTGCATTTGCACAAAACGTTATTTTACTCGTATATTTCTTTATATGAATATGACCATGTGTAAAACATGGCTCAGGAAGATACAGACCAACTCTTTCGAACGTTTGACCTTGTGTTTTATTTATTGTGATTGCATAAGATAGGCGTACTGGAAACTGATGTCGAGCGAAGTTGGAAGGCAAAGATGGATCATTAGCTGTGTCTATGCAGTTCTTGGAATAAAATGTATTGTCCCTGAATGCGATCCGGTAATTATTTATATCTTTAAGCAATTGGCACTAAAATCAACAACCACTAACCGTGCTCCATTGCATAATTCCTCTTTTAGATTCCGCAACAACACAATTATACAACTCTTTTGTAATTTAAGGCAATATGGTGGTAAACCTGATGGATTTATTGAGTAAAGATATTCCACAGGAAAATTAACTTGAATATTTTCATCATTAGAGCCGCCATCTGTCTTAGCTGAGTCGATTGCATAATAATGTATTTCATTTCAAATAAGTTTTTGAAGAACGTTATCATTTATTAGTTGCTCATTTTTTGGACACAAAATTGCGCATTTGACATACATAGTTGCAAAATCATTTGTAGTAAAAGATGAACAAAAAATATCTGTAATGATATCATCGAAAATATAACCTGAAGGTATTGGAATCGAGTAGTGTGATTTTTTTGTGTGTGAGCCAACTATACTAAAGTAGAAAGTGTTGCTATAAATAGGACTGTTTATGGTCGAATTTATAATTGATGCACGATTTCCTCTTCTAACAAAAATCTCGAAAATCTCCTCCTAAGATTATTACTTTTCCACCAAACAATAAATCATTTTTCATTAAATCGCGAAATATTAAGTCCACAATTTCAAGTGCTATGCCTGAAGCCATTGGACCATCATCCCATATACAATATAATTCCAGACACAATCAATAGATTTTAAAAACTCGCGTTTTTGCGAGTAAGTTGCGGAGATTTCACGGCGCCCATATTGAGAGGCAATGAAAACGCAGAGTGACATGTCATTCCTTTGGGTAAAACATATTCCTGTTCAAGCAACACATAATGCATTTCCATTTTCTGCATCAATTTTTTGAATTAACACTAGATATACCAACCGGACAAAATGACCCGTTGTACATTTATTGAAAAAAAAATTTTTATTATTATGTAAGTATTGTTTTGGAAATTCAAGACGACTTTTTATATGAAAACACAGTAATTATATAAAACTCATCATACAATTTCGAAACAATACTTATGTACATAATAATAAAAAAAAATTATTTCAATAAAAGTACAACCAGTCATTTTGACCGGTTGGTATATCTAGTGTTAACGCTAGGTATAAAAATGTTTTCCACTTTCATCAGGTCTATCTAAATAATACTCGTATCACTTTTGAGAAATCCTATTATGTAAGAGCGAAAATATAATGGAAGCTGCGACATTCTGATCATTGTTGAGTAATTCCCACAGATTAGGTTCAGTTGTTCTCATAATAGGAGCAAAATTTATATTTAAATTTAAATTTTCTGTTGCATTCTGTAGTGGTAAAAATAATAAAAAATCAAGTCCTGCTTGCTCATACTGTTCTTTTAACTGCAATACGCCATTGCGTCAAAGCTTCATTTTCACTCATACATTGATGAATAAAATCTTCTAGAAGATTGTTCTTAAAATTATTAAAAAGTTGTATCAATGAAATACCTTTTTCATTATCATTAATGAACCGAAAATAATTTTTGTATTGAATAAAACTAATTTTTGTGTGAAAAAATTTAAATCACATGGTATAAATGTGTTAGTAGGTAAGCCAATGTTTATCAAAAACACCTTTGACGGTCACCATTTTGACGGGAATTATGTCAGCTTTCTTTTTTGTGAACCAATGCCTATACCTAAACCCACTCAGAAAAAAGTTCTACACAAAAACTTAACAGAAACAAAGAAATTTTTCGGTTTTTGTGACTTTTTGTTTTAGTTTTTTGACTTATTTTATTCAAAAAAAAGTTTTTTGACTTTTTAAAGTACCATTTCGATAGAAAATTTGATTCTCTACAAAAAGTCGTACAACGTGTATCTACTAAAAACGCATAGTTTTTTAGTTATAGTTAAAAAACTTCAAGGTGCCCAAATTTACTCAAATTTACTCCGTTCTCAAAAGTCCAAGCCTAAATTTAATAGCACTGTGTGGATTAACAATAAAATACCGCTACAGAATTAGTTCCTTTTACTCCTGTTTTTTTCGACATAGTCAATAGCCTATAGCTGCTACTTTAAACGTTGGGTATATACAATTATTAAAAGTTTTTAGGGTATCGAAATATGTAGCATGAGAGCCCTTCAATATAAGAAGTAGTAGCCTTAAATGATACAATTCAACATTTTCTGGAGAAACTGAAATAATTCTACAGATAGATTTCTCCCCAAAAGTGTGAATTTGGAGTGCGTTTTGCCATTTATTATTTTTATTTATATAATGCATCGGAATACTCTGACATAAACAGTTATGGGCAACAACGCCTGTAGAATTAATTTCAAGGAAGGCGGTTAAAGTTGTAGGCTTAGCAGACTCTCTTCTTAAAGCGTTTTCAATATTATCATCGCTGAAAAATATTGACTGACCATCTTGTAAATGAACAGTTAGTGTGCACGATATAAAAAATTAATAAGATATGATCACGCGCATGTTGTCATCATCGAGTGAGAAAACCATAATGGGCATGTTTTTTTTTATATCGAAGTAATCTGAGAAATAATTTAACTGTCAAAATACAGATATGCGTTTTTTTTAGTATCCGAGAAAAAATGTATTTCTCTGTGTCGTTTTTTTTACGCTCGGATAATTTTAAAATTGAATATTTTTTCTCTGAAAAAAAGTTCAGATTGTTATTTGACAGACAATTATTTTAAATAAAAAGAACACGATCATATTTATTTGGCAATCTTAAACTGACGTTTAATTTCTACGACGCTAACAAAATTATCATCTATTTTTCTCGGATACATCAGAGAAAATAGTTATCGGATTTCTCCGGTATATTATCTATCTGTTCTCTCTTATTTCTCCGGCATTAAAAAGAAACACGCCCAATCATTCTCGGAGTCAAAAATTAACGCAGTAGGCTATGTTCAAATAAAGGTGGTTCGGCGTCTATTGGAGGGGGGGACTAATGTTTGTAGATTATCTACCAACTCCGTAACCTTCCAGAAGGCGCAAGTGGACGGACTGCCTCCTTGCGGCAACCACCGGTAACTGTAACCATTAGGCAGATTGTGGCCTTTTGTGACAGGCTAAAGGACGGCGCTAAAGCTGAAAACCTTGACAAAAAATCCCTAATCTAGTTTTATGCCGAAGAATGAATGGCTGATAGGTTAATCAGTCCATATATGCGGACTCTGGATACCAGGCACCCTCCAGTTTTATTTAGCCTTCCTGCAGTAAAGCTGGGTCCTGATTCTCCAAAAAATAAGATAATGCGTAAATGTGTAAACTCGTAAAAAGGAAAGCTTTCTTTTATTAGTTTTCAATTTTTCGATTTTATTTGAAACAATAAACAAATCGAAAAATTGCAAATTAATTAGAGTAGACTTTGATTTTTGCAAGTTTACACGTTTACCCATTATCTTATTTTTTTAGAGAATCAGGGTGCTGGGTGACCTACAGGCAACTTGTTATTCCCAGCAACTCGCAAGAGTAAAATCAAAATGGTAGACGAGGCACGGATAGGAATACACGGGAGTGGGTCTGCTCTCTCGAAGTCCTTGAGTCCCAATTCTACCGCTTTTCTAGCAGAAGTAAATGTTATTACATCTAGGAGAGAGGGCAATGAGCCCAGATAGTATGTAACGCGTGTAGAAGTACTTCCTACAGTAAACATCTAGGAGGGAGAGCAATGAGCCCAGATAGTATGTTGCACGTACCGGTCGGCAGTATTATCAGGTTCATTTAGAGCCTAAATATTGACTGGACGGATAATTAAGTAGGGCTTGATGCACAAAATATCTTTTAGGTCGCAGTGCGAGGTGGCTTGAACACCCACATGGCCCTCAAGTAATAATAATAATGTTCAAATAAAAACGCCTTACTATAATGTATTAAGTTGTCACGGGATGACGAAATGCGCAAAATAAAACCAAATTTGGAAAGCAATTGAGCATATCTTACATTCCTATATCGTGGTTAGTGTGTAACGTGTTTTTATTTTTTTTGTTCAATTACCGGTGGATTTCGGAGCAACGTAATTATTATTATTTTTATGATCAACTTTTTTGAATTGAACAACTAAAAATTGAGATGAAAGGCCTTAAATTGTGTTTTGGTGCAATAATTTTTGCGGTAACGTTTATTTTTTTTTGAGCGGCATCTATGAGTCATTGGCTACGTTATTAATCAAAAAGAAAAAAATAATAATTTTTCGGAACGATCCATCATGGGGTCGTTTTCCCACTAGCTGTCCCTCCTCAAACAGACAAATTTTCATTTCTTTTGGTACTGCCACTGGATTCGCCATGAAAATTGGCTATATAAGGAGGACAACTTCATTGAATCGCGAGAGAGAGAGAAAAAAATAAATTGGTTTAAACTAATATAAGGGAAAAAAAATATTGAAGTGTTTTTTTTAATAATAATAAAATAATTAAAATATTTTTTTTTTTAAAAGTGCCATTTTGTGCGATTGGGCCACACCCAAATGTGATACACCCAAATATCTCGGAAAATAAGCACTCTACGAAAAAAATGGTAGAGATCAAAATTTAATTATTTCGCGGGCGGGGGAAATACATTAGTGTTAAAATTAGTACCACTCCCCCCCCCCCTCCTTGTAGGTGGGGCGGGGGTAACTTTGAAACTAAAATAGGAACCCCTATTTTTTATTACAGATTCAGATTCTACGGCTAAAAATACGTAGGATTTGACTGAAATATTTTTTGCGATTCACGATAGATGGCGCTGTAATTAACGATATTCAATTTCTCCTACTGAGAACCTACGCAACCGATTCTGCAATAAAAATACCATGGTTTCGTTGTAAATACACGAAGTTAGTCTTAAAAAATTTGTATTTATTACATTTTCAATTACTGAAAAATGGCTTGTCATTATCGTAACCCAGGAACACGCGATTAAATCGGCTTTCAAATTAATGAAATTGTTTGTATTTTGTTTTAAAAATATCGATTCTGTCCGAAGATTATTTCGAAATCAGCGATACCTGTGTAAAACTATCAATACTATTTCAGAATGGTGTATTTAACTGTACAAGAGAAAATTGAAATGATTCTCGTTTATGGAGAAGCTGGCCGGAGTCTTGATAATGTTGTCACTATCTACGCTTCGCGTTTTCCGGATAGGTCACGTGCGTCATTTTAGCGTACTGTCAAACAATTTATTACTGATGGAAGTGTTCAACCGAAAAAAAGTACTCGTCCAGCAACAGTCACCGAAGAAAATAATGAAATTGATGTATTGGATGCAGTAGCTTATAATCCTCATATTAGTACACGAGAAATAACTAGCGATTCCGGATTGTTCCAGACCAATGTTTAGAAAATTTTAACACGTCATAAATATCATCCGTATCATGTTTCTTTATACCAAGATCTTCATGGCGTTGATTTTCAAAATCGGGTAACATTTTGTCAGTGGGCACGTGAACAAATACAGCAAAACCCAAATTTTTTTCGTTACGTATTGTTCTCCGACGAGTCGTCTTTTACAAACCATGAAACGGTTAATCGACACAACATGCATTAGTGGAGTGTTGAAAATCCGCACTGCGGCTTCGCCAAGTTGAATATCAGCGTCCTTGGACTGTCAATGTATGGTGTGGAATAATTGGCAACAAACTCATCGGTTCCCACATTATTGAAGGCAACTTGAATGGTCAAATGTACCGAGATATTTTGGAAAATGAACTGCCAACATTATTTGAAGACTTGAGTTTAGAAGTGATGATGGTTGTCCCCCACACCATTCGTTGGTAGCACCTAGCACGTGTAGTACTTGATCATGATTTCAATGGTCGCTGGATCGGGAGAGCTGGTCCGGTAAATTGGCCTGCCAGATCACCAGATCTTATTTCGCCAGATTTGTTTTTGTGGGGCTATCTCAAAGACCAAGTTTACAAACAAAAATCAACAACACTTGAGAATATGATTGAGACTGAAATTCAAGCAGACACACTTCTCAGTTGTGTACAGTCATTTGAAATGTGGATTAATCAGTGCATTGAAGTCGAAGGCCATCATTTTGAGCACTTAATTTAATTGAAAGATGATGAGGGGACTCATGTAAATCAACCACCCTTTTCCCAGTTATTCGAAATTTGCAAAATGAATAAATTGTTTAAGACTAACTTCGTGTATTAACAACAAAACTATGGTATTTTTATTGCAGACATATTGCAAAATCGTTTGCGTAGGTTCTCAGTAAGAGAAATCGAAAGAAATTGAATATAATCAATTACAGCGCCATCTATCATGAATCGAAAAAAATGTTTTAGTAAAATCCTTCGTATTTTTAGCCGTAGAATCCGAATCTGCAATAAAAAATAGGGGTTCCAATGTTCGTTTCAAAATTACCCCGGCCCCACCTACAAGAAAGGGGGAGGGGTACTAATTTTAACACTAATGCATTTCCCCCGCATAATAATTAAATTTTGATCTCTACCATTTTTTTTCGTAGAGTGCTTATTTGCCGAGATATTTGAGTGTATCAGGTTAAAAAAATCACCCGGTATAAGCCGGTGAGTTCTGGAAGTATTTTTTTTGTGTGCTGCGATAAGAATAGCGGAGCCGTGCCAGGCGAGGATAGTGGAGCCACGCCAGGCGAATAAAACGGAGGATAGAGGCCACCAACACTAATATTAATAAGCGGTGGAACTTTGCGATTATATGAAAGGCAAATCGGTGAGTTTTACGGCTTTTACCAAAAATTGAATAAGGCGAAAATTTTTTAATTCCTTTCTAGTGTCCAGCAACAGTTTCCTATTTTTTTGTATGTTTTTTTTATCAATATTTATGTCGTATTTTATTTATATCTATTCAAATTCCAAAAATAAAATAGAAGCAACCTCAAAACCTACGCCAGAGTGGATTGTTCCGAGAGTATAGCAATAGCCGGTATTTTGGGATTTTTCTCAGTTTTTTTATAGTTTTTTTTGTTGTTGTGAAAGCAAAAGTTTAATTTTATTTTTGTTTTGATTTCTATCTAATTATTATTTTTTTATTTTCCTCAGAATTTTGTTATTTCCTCCGGAATAAATTTTAATCGGTTGTTCGGAGCTCAGAAATCCAACGAGCAGATGGAGGAGACAAAAGATGGAAAAAAGAACAATAAACTGTTGTGAACAATTGCAACATATTTTTTTTGACTATTCGGTCATTTTGTTTATAATTTTTTTTATTATTATTTATAGTCAATTTCATTTTAAAAAAAATTTTTTTAGTTTTTCTAATTTAATAAATTTTTTTTTGTATGAGCTGAATTTAATTTGTTATTTTTTTTGTTTTGCCAAATTACACGCTAAAAGTGTAACAACACTATGGGATTGGTCATGAATTGGAAGCTCCTGGGTATTCCAAGAAGTTTGCTGCGAACTAATATATCGACAATTCAGGTATTGATTTATTTCGTCATATTCTACAACATTGCCTGCATTGTTTGTAGAATCAACCGCAACTTCAATTCAGACGCAATCTTGGCCCTTTGTTATATATTTGTACAAATATTTTGTTGCTTTGACTGGCGAGCAAAGATCAACGTTTGTATGAGCGTTATATTTTAGACTCAGGAAGGGATTAAAAGGAACAACATAGCGGTTATCAATTATAATATTCTATCATGATCTTGATTGATTTTCAAAATTAGTAGGACGTAATCGCCTGTACTTTATCTATGGATATGTCAGTCTCATTTTGAAAATTTTCCATCAACCATACAAATATAATTTTTTGTTCAATTTTCCACATCGGACTATGAATATTTTGTTTAATAATTATTTCATAAAATCGTGGATGTTCAGTTTGAAAATGTTTGATCAGAAATTTCAGCGTAAATTATGTTGTCAATATCATTGGTAATTCTAAATTTATCGATTGTTAAACGTGAATAAACAATGCACGTGTGGTAATCCACGTTTTCGATGTTCAATTGTAAAAGCGTACGAAACAACACTTCCAAAATCGGCCTTTTAATAATATCGCCTATAAATACTTTTATCTTTAAATTGAAGACTCGAGTAACAATACGAGTATCAGGGCGGTCTGAAGCATTTTGAAAAGTTTTAAGTTCTTTAATTTCCGTCCACGCTGGATTACATTTAAATGTAATAGACAAATCAGGACGACAAAATTTGCGAACCATTGCCATATTAACTTGATATAGTTTTGTTAAACCGTGGACCGCCAATAAATGAAAAAGGCAACATGTATACATTACCTTCACTAATTTTTCTATTTTGATTAAAGTTATTGACAAAATGTAAAAGACCTTTATAGGATTCCACACGAAGAGATTGCTGGTTGGCTCGTACACAATTTAATCTATTAGCTTCAACCCTAGCGTAACAATAAACTAAATATTTCTGGAATAGTTTCTCACCATAATGCAAAGGATTAAGAACGTTGACATGGACTGCAATTTTATGGGAATAAAAATTAATATCTCAGATTTTTCTTTCACAAAATAATCTTCAATGAGCCGGGTTCATGTATTTCCTGTACGAATAATATGAATGTTGTTGTTGTACGGTCCTTTTACCATGGAGAATAATCTACTAAGGGAAACAATTATTTTGTTTTTTATTCGGGTTTTTCGATGTTTTTAAAGTATAATTAGTGAAATTGTGAAAAGTAGAAACCTACCTATGCATATTGTAATATGTAAACCAAATATAATTAAAAAAATTATTTTTTAAATGAAATACAGAGTGTCCTATTCAAAACGCGACTCAATTTTAAATTAATTATTTTTTTTTATTTATCAAAGATGGTTTCGCTTATTAAAGAGTTGAGCAATATTAAAGATCATACATCAAATATGTTACATATCATCGAGAAATTGTAAATCAGGAGCATATTTGTTTAATTTTGCGAAAACAAAAAAATTCTATCACGGAATTGGGTCATCGACACGAGGAAATGGAACCTTAGTAATCGCACATCTCGACCAACTGCACCGTAACCTAGTCAATAATCATCATCAATCTTCAATCAAAAAAAAAATATAAGATCCCAAATAATGAGTTAAACATGGTAAGAAAAAAAATTTAGTTTTGAAAGAGAAAAAAAAACTGATCTGTTGCTATGATTGTTGTTGGTACTGTTGTTCCCGTTGATCCTGCATATGGTTATCCCCTTTTGTTTAACTGGAAAGCGATTTTGGTCGCAAAATGAGGATTGATTTGAGGATTACCGGAAGGCAATAGTATTGGTAAATTGTATTGGTGTTGAATGTGCATTTTTTCTTTCAGTTTTTCGTTTAATATGATGCAAATAAAAGAGATAAAATGACGCAAGTAATAAGGATAACATGATACAAATAAGAGGAATAAGCTCAGAAGAGAACGATTGACAGGATGTATTAAGAGTGACTGAGATAGAACAACAAATTCCGAAGAAAAAAAATTAAAAATATTACGAAGCGAGAGAGACTCAAAATAAAAAATATTAACCAAAAATAACAAGAAAGCTAGAAAACAAAACGATTTTGTTTATTTTGTTTAGTTAGTATTGTGTTTGTGTTGCAACCTTGCAACTCATGATGGTTGGTTGCTCCTATACGATGTTATGTCCGAGGTTGGAGAAATTTTATTCTAGCATATACACAGCAAATAAAAAAGCAAGATGATTTATTTTATTACTTTCCTTTTTAACTTGCGTAACCTTTTTTTATATACATTTTTTTTTATTTAGAATAAAATGTCCGCACACTTCGACATAACATCGTAAAGGAACAACCCTCACGACACGAGCTGCAACCTGCAAGGCAGGCAACTAGTGATGTTCCAAATTGGTTAAACCAAGTCTTTTTAACCTAATCTTTCAAAAGAACGAAATGATCGAATTGGTTAGCAAAAAAGAACCAGGTTATTTCGTTCTTTTTTTAACTCAAACTTTTCGATTTTCGTTCAACCTTTCAACTAAAAAAGAACAAAATTAATTAAAACCAATAAACTGCTCTAACCAAGAGAAACCAATAACAAAAAACTAAAAGAATCTAAAAAATAGAAAGACACCGATGTTTTTCTCTTTTATATAAGCGAGTACACAATACAAGTATTTAAATTAAAATGGTAAAGAGAGCCAAATGTATCAATCCGCACAACACAACAAACACACAACTTGGTTTGTAAATACATATACAAATAAATCGGTAATCGGTATTTGTTTATATCGTCCCTTTGGTAATGAAATAGCGTACATGAAAAATCGTAGTTTTATAATAATTCGCATTTAAATGTGTTTTGAAAATTTTTTTTAAAATCAAATCTTTTAATTTATAGAAAATTATATTTTCTATGAAACAAAATATTTTATTTTAAAAAGTTTTTTCAAAAAACATTTAAATGCGAATTATTATAAAACTACGATTTTTCATATACGCCATGTCGCCATTTCATAACTTAAGGGACGATATTTTCTTTTGCTTCTTGCTTGTTAACAGAAGAAAAATACTCCGAGCGAAAGCAAATGATAGCAGCTGTCATTTGTCGCTCGGTTAAATTTTTCGGAGCGATGCACTAATACGATTTTATTTAAATATGTATATGTCATCGAAAAAAATACAAATTATAAAATAATTAATAAATAATTTAATTGTTTTAAAAAAAAATGTTTGCTCTGGGAAAATAGAAATGTCACAAAACTATAATTTTTCAACTCGAAGTCTGTTTTTTATTACAACAGGAAAACCACAATTCTTTTGGTTTTTTGTTATTGGTTTCTGTTGGTTAGAGTACATATTGGTTTTAATTTATTTGGTTGTTTCGTAGTTAAAAAGTTGAACGAAAATAAAAAAGAACAGAAAAAAATGGTAGTTCGTAGTTGGTTAAAAGATTAGGTTAATTTAACCTGGTTATTGTTCGGAATGAACTAATCGTTCTTGGTTAGCAAATTAACCAATTTCGCCCATCACTACAGGCAACACAATACTAAAAAAATAAACAAAATCATTTTATTTTCTTACTTTCTGTTTTGGTTCCTTTGTTCAAAATTTAAAAATTAAAAATATTACGAATGGCGCCGACGAGGAATACATAAATTAAAAATCATTCATTTATGTTGCTTTTTGTTTTTTTTTTTATTTGCGAGAAATTGTTTTGGTTACGTTTATGTATTTTGTTTTGGTTTTTTATTAACGAATGACTTCCACTAGTAAGAAGAAAGGGAAAAATAACTCAATGCGAGCGTAAGCACCAAAAATTTGAACCGATTCACCCGCTTGGCTTGTTTTTGATACTTACCCCATGAGAAAACTCATGAGAAAATACACTTGCCGTCTTACTTTGGTAAAAGTTATTCCTATCCGGATAGGAATGAAATTTTGCCCAAAGTAAGAGCAATTCTTCTTCAGAATAATTTTTTGTTTTACTTTCAACAGTTGGTACCAAGCTCTAAAATATAATTTTTTATTTAGAATTTTAACAAATATAAAATAATGATATCAAATTATTGAATAAGGTATAATTATTCCAAATGATAATTAATAAAATTTAATATTCTGATTTATCGAAAAATTGAAAATTGTTATTTACTACCAACTCATAAAACTAAATATATCTAATATATGTACTCTAGTGGTAAACACTACAACTAGGAGAAGAAGAGAATTTTTCTATTCCTTCTTCTCAGCGGAATGAATCTCTTCATTCCGGAATGAAAATACACGGCATTGTTGTTGTAAAATTGCCAAAGTAAGACTACAACTAATAAAGGGTGTTTCACCATGTGCGCTTCAACTTTTTTCCGATAGGGACGGCGAACGACGCCATATTTTTTATTGTTCTTTTGTCATTTGGAAACTTCATTAGTATACATTTCATCATGGAACGCTACACAGGTGAACAGCGATTGCAAATCGTGCAAATTTTTTATCAAAATAATCGTTCTGTTGCTGCTACTTTAAAAGCATTACGGCCATTTTACGGTTCATTTAACAAGCCAGCCCGTTCGACAATCGACCGTATAGTGGCAAAATTTGAGTCTACGTTTTCGCTACATAATGTTCCAGTACCCTCGAGAGCAAGAAGTGCTCGAAGTGTTGAAAACATCGTCGCCGCCAGGGCTTCAGTTCAAGAAGACGCGAATGTGTCGCTCACACGACGTTCGCAACAATTGGGCCTTTCTGTGACATCATTGTGGCGAATTTTACGTAAAGATCTTGGCCTACATCCGTATAAGATCAAGCTGACACAACAACTAAAGTTGTTTGACCATTTGAAGCGACGCCAATTCGTGAATTGGGCTCAAGAGCAAATCGAAAATGATGCAGATTTTCACCGAAAAATCATCTTTAGCGATGAGGCTCACTTTTGGCTAAATGGATTTGTCAACAAGCAAAATATGCGTTACTGGGCAGGAAGCAACCCACACGTGATTCATGAGGCACCGTTGCATCCCGAAAAAGTCATTGTTTGGTGCGGATTACATGCCGGCGGCGTCATTGGGCCATATTTTTTCATCGACGATAACGATCGCCACGTTACTGTTAATGGAAATCGATACCGCGATATGATAAACGACTTTTTTTGGCCGCAATTGAATGGAATGGACTTGGACGACATGTGGTTTCAACAGGACGGAGCCACATGCCACACAGCACACGATACAATCGCGTTATTGAAAACTAAGTTCGATGAGCGTGTTATTTCGCGAAATGGGCCCGTCCAGTGGCCGCCGCGCTCGTGTGATTTGACACCTCTAGATTATTTTCTTTGGGGTTATGTGAAGTCATTGGTCTATGCCAATAAGCCGGCGACGTTGCAAGAGCTCAGAGCCAATATTGAACGTGAAATTGCTGGAATTTCGGCCGATTTATGCGAAAGAGTGGTCGAAAATTGGGTTCAAAGATTGGACTTCGTAAAACGTGCACGCGGTGGTCATGCAAAAGAAATCGAGTTTCATACTTAAATGTATATGTTCAAATTCGTTAATAAAAAAAAAAGTTAGTTCAAAAGTCGAACAGTTTGTGTTTTATTCAAAAAAAAAGTTGAAGCGCTCTTGTTGAAAGACCCTGTACAATACAAATATTTGACGGCACACAATAGCAAAATGTATATTATACACCGTGTACATACATATAAAAAATTCTCACTCAATCCTCAATCCTCATTTTGCGACCAAAATCCCTGTACAGGTCAGTGCTGTCGAAATGAGTACGATCGGAGTATTTGTACTACTTTCGTCTAATCCGTACTCCTGTACTCCGCTGTCTCATTTTGTACTCCCCTTCAATAATTAATAATATTTTGAACCATTTTACACACGTATTTGGACGTATCAGATTTTGCCGGTAATTGTCGGGATTATTACAAGGAATTATGCAGACAAATCACAAAACGTATCGATTTTGAACCCAAAATTAAAAGTACCCACTGTAACTCCTTTACTTAAACGATTTCCAAACCTCATTGAAGAAAAGTATATTCAAGAATTAGATGACGAATGGAGGCAATTATTAAATCAAGAGTGTATCAATGTAAATATGGATATTGAGGAATTCTGGGCAGGAATTTTTAATTTAAAAAATGCGACCAGTGGTCAAATGTTCCCTCATCTAATTAATTTTATAGGAGCAATATTAAGCTTTCCCCATAGCAGTGCAACTGCAGAACGTGTGTTTTCGCAAGTAGCTTTAATTAAAAATAACCAAAGGGATTCATTAGCTACCTGTACAGTGAATTCAATTCTTATGGCAAAGGAAATGCTAAAACAAACTGATGCGAGTAAATGGGTTCCATCCAAAGATCTTTTAATGAAATATAAAAAGTAACATCTTTTATAATAATATTTAATTACATATTTTTGTTGTTAATTTTTGTTTTAGTTTTTTTGTGATAATCGCAACGAATGTGATAAGATTTTATTTCTAAATTTCTAGATTTTGTTTATAAATGAATTAATTTTGTTTTTATTATATACATAAATATTAATTAAATAAGTATTATATAGCATTTTGAATGGAAGTTTTGCTGAACTGATTTTTAAAAAATACAAAATTCCAAAAATTATGTGTATTTGTGTGATATTTATTTGTACTTCTTTCTGACTTGAAATACTCCTCTGAAAATTTGAAATTTACTCCTTTTATATTTTTCAAAACGACAGCACTGACAGGTAGAGTTGTTTTCGTCTTAATTGAATGTTTTTTGTTCCACAGTCATAGCAATGGTACGGGTATTTTGAAAGTCCCGTTATTAGCTGGTTTTCCAATTATGTGATTTATTTAGGCACTGTTGATGTAAATGCTCTGTCTCCAATTATCGATAATATATGCGATGATAATGGTACTACTATACTACCGATGGCCACCAAATCCATTATTAGGCCATCATCAGGAGTATCTACTAAACTACTTAATTTTATTATTATTTTTTATTGTGTAAATCAACCAGTAACGTATTAAAACAAAAACCCAATTTTAACAAATTTGATATTACGCCTTATTCATATTAAGCCATCGACATAACAACATCATACAAATTGTTGAAATTCAGTTTTTTTATTAATTAACAAATTTAAGAATACTACTATAATTTAAATTGAAATACAGTTCTTTTTATTATTTAATATAATTTTACAATTTTAGAAATTATTCTAATCCACCATTTTATATGATTCTACATGTATATTTAAAATTCGCATTTCTTTGTAATTAAAAAAAACTTATTTTTGTGAAAAAAGAATAACCGACCTTATCGAGCTCGAAAACTTAATTAATTCTCCCGTTTTTTTTCATCCACGCCACCGATCATCCTATACACGTTGTCATCTCCCTCCTTTACTCCCCCCCTCTCTCTCTCCTCAATTCCCCTGCCAGTCCAACAGCCGCGTCGACCAGCAAACCACAAACGCAAATCCCATACCAAAACTTGGGACGACGAACACCAGAGGCGTAACAATATTTCAACGAGCTTCCATTTAGACTTCTCATTAACAAATTATGTGGATGTGCAGCGGGCCCCACCTCCTTTTGCGGATCCATAAATAAACAGCTTCAAAACTGTGAGACACTTCCAGTAATAAAGGATTTTGAAAAGATTGAGTTATATCTGCCTAACATTGATATAGAATCTTTAAGTTCAGATCAAAAATTCCTTTGGGGCATGGCGCAGGCTGTTTGTACCAGAAACTGTAGTACACAATTATCAGCAGCGAAACCTGGAAATATGTTACTCGGTCGGTGGCAGAACACTGCAGCTCGATTTTTAAGTCTGTGGATGTCGACTCCTTAATCAACTAATAACTTGAGAGAAATTGTCATTTTTATTATGAAAGTTTATTGCCGAACTTGGTCAAAGATTTACGCAACGTAGTAGATAACAATTAAAAACGACTCCTTCTTTGCACATCCAGAAAATATTTTATTAACCATGCTTGCATATGAGCGTCAAGATTTGAGGAATAATGCAGTCGAGAAAATTCTTACATTAAGAAATCTAAATATTAATAATGGCACAAGCCCTGTAAGAAAATTTAAAATACCGAAAATCAATTTTGAAACTGTTAGTTATACGGAAATGATTCAATGGGAACGAAATTGTACTGAACCACCTTTTACGGTCATGATGTTCGAAACTGAAATCAGACAATTTTTAGACAAATCTATGTCAGAAAAAGATATTTTTAAGTTTCCGTGTCACACGCAAGCAGTAGAAAGATGCGTAAAACTAATTAGTAAGGTTTCGATGCAAGTTTGTAACGACCAATCAAGAATAGATTATATAAGATCTACATTTCTAAGTCGGCAAATGATGCCACAGTTCGAGACAAAATCACAATTTAAGACTCATCCCTTGATGTAAAACTAATTTGTATTTACCATGACTTTTTGAGTTTTAATTTGTTAAACTAATAGCTAATATGCATTTTTTATGTAGTTAAATATCCGCTGATTAGTTTTTAATTTATTTTTATCCTCGATTATTGAATAAATCAATTGAACTAAATTAATTGTGTTTTTCTGTTTACAGTCATAATAATGTAATTTCTGATAATAACTTTTGGAACGTTTTGGGAACATGGGCTGAAACATTTCCTGTGTTGGCATATAGGTGGCCCTGTAATGAGTTATCATTAATAAATTTCGAAAATAGGATTATTTCACAAGCAACAAAATTGAGGTATTCTGTATTTTGTGAAAAATAGATGAATTTCAAATTCGTGGTGCAATTCATTATCTTTATTTGAACTTGATACCAAAATGATATGGATCTATCTTTGGGCGAGTCTAAACCATCCTATGAAATGTTGAAAAATCGTTGGATGAAGTGTATTGAGTTAAATGGAGATTATATTGGACATTAAATAGAAACATTGCCAATAAAGATGCGTTTTATTACCAAAATAGAAAACTTTTCAGTGGAAGTTGACCACGATTCCTGATCATTGTTTTTGTAGAATTGAGTCTCTCTAACCTAATTGGCGTTTGAAAGATTCTACAATTGTGCAAAAATCAATAATTGGAAAATCACGAAGATTATTTTCGGTGTTTGCATGATGTTTTGGGCGAACTCGCCTAAGTGAAATTTTCAGCGCCAAGTGAAAAATAGAAAATTATGAATTTAAAAATCTACCCTTAACTGTTTTTTACTTTGTAAGACAACAAATAAACATATTTAAATATATTTCATCTCAACCCAATTAGAACTTTCTGTTCTACAAATATATTTTAAATACACATTTATATCAAGATCCAATATTTTTATGATTAGGTACTATACATTATTTTACTTACGTAAAATAAAGTAAAAATGTTGGTGGCAAAAATGTAGTTTCTTCTCCCTAAAAGTGGATAATGGGCGTTTATCACAGAGAGTACCGCTCGAGACGTTAGTAATTTCAATTAATATACGGTATTCTATCAGTTTCTAAAGAAACATGTACTTCAGAAATTTTTATATAATGAGAGTCCAGTTTAATTAATTAGAGTTAGACGATGAACGTTCAAAGGAGATAGACGTGTTCTCGTCTGCTCCCGTAAAGTAAAAGTTTGTTTAGTGTATTTTTGTCTTTTTTGATTAATTTAATTATTTAATCAATTTTTTAGTTAAGTTTAGTGTTTTTAAAATTAATTTTTATTATTCATATTTTTCATTTTGTGTATAATAAGTGATTAATTAGTTATTGAATGTGAATGTGAATTTGGAAAATGTAATCCATCGGGATACATTTTTCAGGCAATGTTTTGTATTTATAATGAAAAAGAAATTAAGGCCCCTATTCACAAAATGTAAATTAGCTCTACAACCGTAAAATTTCCGATTAGTACTAAAATTGTATTCATGAAATGTAACTAGGCTCTATAAACGAAAATTATGCTCTGTAAGTTTACAGTGACAAATTTGTTGACGTAAAGCTACATACATATGTATCTTGATTTTATTAGTTCATAACTCGGCGGAGTAACCATTTTTCGTCATGATTTTTTCAGGAAGTACTACTCTCGATAGCATCTATTTACCTGCAAGAATTCAAGATGATATATTTTGTAGTTTCTGAGATTTTCACTAAAAATTGTCTATTAGGATTTCTTTGTGTTCTTAACGAATCAATATAGTACGTATCCTTGATGGTGTCTGCAATTCTTATCAAAATAACTTTTTTCTTCAGAATTTTGGTGAAGGTTTGTAGGACTGAAAATCAGTCCAGAAAATAACATCTGAACTCATATAACTACACATTTGAGAAAGTGTTCCGATTCTTGTGAGATTTATATAATAATGCCATTATTTACATAATGCCAAAAAACGCCTTGCTACCGGTAATCCTCTCTACCCCATTTATCGTATTTGAGTGTGAAATGTTAGGCTACCGGATTACAGAAGATGGCCGCCGAAATTTAAATATATATATACGAATGTATGCGTTATTTTTTTTACGAAGCCGGGATTTAGTTCACGGAAAAGGCCACATCGGATCCTATTCTATGCAAGAATAGTTTACTTACCTGTCTATCAGGAAACCTGCAAAAAATTTCATATGTTCATTCATATTCATTTGACTTTCAAGCCAGAATGATTTGTTATGATTCGTTTTTTGACATTTCGATTTATCAAAGGCTACTATTTTACTTACGGCGGCGAATTCAAATGTATTTATTTACAGTGGCAAAGTTCTTACAGTTTGTGAATACCAATTTTTAGTACTCTGTAACTTTTGCTCTATAAACAATTTCCGTAAAGTTACAGCTATAGAATTTTTACATTTTGTGAATAGGGTCCTAAATTTCTTGATTGCTAGATTAATTGCATGAAATTGGCTTTAGGCTCCTATTCACAAAATGCAAATTAGCTCTATAACCGTAAAATTTCCGATTAGTACTAAAATGATATTCATGAAATGTAACTAGGCTCTATAAACGAAAATTATGCTCTATAAGTTTACAGTGACAAATTTGTTGACGTATAGCTACATATCTTGATTTTATTAGTTCATAACTCGGCAGAGTAACCATTTTTCGTCATGATTTTTTCAGAAAGTACTACTCTCGATAGCATCTATTTACCTGCAAGAATTCAAGATGATTTATTTTGTAGTTTTTGAGATTTTCACTAAAAATTGTCTATTAGGATTTCTTTGTGTTCTTAACGAATCAATATAGAACGTACCCTTGATGGTGTCTGTAATTCTTATCAAAATAACTTTGTTCTTCAGAATTTTGGTGAAGGTTTGTGGAACTGAAAATCAGTCCAGAAAACAACATCTGAACTCATATAACTACTCATTTGAGAAAGTGTTCAGATTCTTGTGAGATTTCTTAGTCCTCATGACAATGGTCTATGGGACGCCATAATGTCAAGGAACGCCTTGCTACCGGTAATCCTCTACGCTCTCTACTAAATTCAAAATAAATAATTTACACATGCCAACAAACTGAAGAGAGTCATCCTCAAGTGATCACTCCATTTATCGTATTTGAGTGTGAAATGTTAGGCTACTGGGGCCTTACCACCGACTCCGCCGGCGTTCGTTGTTATTCGCTTTTATTTTTTCGCTTCGCTTATTGACACCCAACCACAAACAACGCAACGCTACAAGCGAACATTCGTTTACTCAAATTACAATTATTTGTTAAAAATAAATTTTAACAACGCTAATTACATTTTTGTAGTAAACAGATTCCTTCGCTTTGTTGTTCGCCATAAAATACAACGCGTAGATACATCCGCTTATCATCGAATGGTAGCGCGTTCGATTCTTGTGGTATCGAAATTATGTTTTATTAACGCCTAAAAGCGATCATATTTTCGCTTCGCGTTTTATGTAGCACAAAAATTGCAAAAGCGAATCAGCAACGAACGCTGGCGGAATCGGTGGTAAGGCCCCTGGATTACAGAAGATGGCCGCCGAAATTTAAAAATAAATATACGAATGTATGCATTATTTTTTTTACGAAGCCGGGATTTAGTTCACGGAAAGAGCCACATCGGATCCTATTCTGTGCAAAAATATTTTACTTACCTGTCTATCAGGTAACCTGCAAAAAACTTCATATGTACATTCTCATTCATTTGACTTTCAAGCCAGAATGATTTGTTACGAACGATCCGTTTTTTGACATTTCGATTTATCAAAGGCTACTATTTTTCTTATGTTGGCGAATTCAAATGTATTTATTTACAGTGGCGAAGTTCTTACAGTTTGTGAATACCAATTTTTAGTACTCTGTAACTTTTGCTCTATAAACAATTTCCGTAAAGTTACAGCTATAGAATTTTTACATTTTGTGAATAGGGACCTTAGTTTTGTGTAATTGTGCATAAATCCTAGTACATAAATCTTATTTTGATCGATTTTATAACAAAATTAAAATTGTTCCAATTTAATACACGCGTTAAGCGCTTTGCCCATAGAAAAACGAAAACGAAAACGGATTTTACTTTTTTTACAATAACTCCGAAATCTTTAGCATATTATAGCTTAAAGGCTCTCAAACTTGTCCATAAACACAATACAAAAATATTTTAATTTAGAAAATAATTAAAAAATATTTAACATTTCCAGAAAATTAAATTTTAATTTTTTCTGTCAGAAAATTTAAAATATTTTTTCAATTTTTCGTCAGAAAAAGCACACGAAAATATTTTTCGTGTTGTTTTTCTGTTATAATTTTTTATTCTGTTATAATTTTATAATGTCGGCTAAAAAAATGAATGATATACCAACTTCACACACTAAACACAAAAGCATGTTTTTTTCTTTTTTAATATTATTCTGAGAATTCCGTTTTCTTTTTCAATAAATTAAAAAAAAAATTAATTCACAGATACAAATATACAAGTTTTGATACTGGAATTTCAAACGAAAATAGTTTTTCGGTTAGTAATGGGCAAGGCAAAACGAAAAGATGCTAAAAATTGTCAAATTTTTCGTTTTTTATGTTATTCGTTTTCCTATGGGCAAATCGCTTTAATGTTCATGTCTGTTCTTGTTTCATCTACAAATACTTACAAGTATTTTTATTTTTACATCCAATTGACACAAACATATCGAAGCTTATACATAGAACGGGATTGTTAGTATAATTTTTATATTATTTTTATTTTGGTACATGCAGTTTAATATTTTAATATATCTACATCACATGAATATACATACACTGCGCCAAAATAAAAAAAACACAACAGAAATTGTTTTCGCAATGTGTGTTGGTGGTTTTAGTATTTTGTATAAGGGACGAATAGTATCCTTTCAGCGCAGCGCAGTATCGTTTCGTTTCCTACAAAAAAAACATTGTTACATGTTTTTACTATAAGAGTTTTATACTATCGTTTCGTTTCCTTTCCTTATCGTTCCGCATGATTCAATAAAACCAAGGTTAGCTCGAAATATGTAAACAAATGGCCATCTTTTTTTTTTTGACGTCACTCAATTCTCAATACGTATATAAATTTCAACAACAAATAAAAAAACGAAAAGTAAAAAAGAATTGCATGACGTCACGAACACGTGTTTTGAAAAATCGAGCTAACCTGGGATTTATAGAATCATGGTTTGTAGGAAACGCGCGGAAGCGAAACTGCTTCGAACAAATACGAATCAAAACGATTACATTTTTTTTTTGTTTCTCTTCATGTTTTGTATATTGTATTATATAATTTTCAGAAATTATTTAGCCTACCTACAACTCTACACTGAACACTCAGTTCGGTTGTTAGCATGTGAATATGTGATGTATGATGAATGAAATATTTATATCAAAACGAGGTTTTGCTTTTTTTAAGATATTTATAAAGGTTTATAAGTTAAAATTGTTTAAATTATTAAAGTTTTTATTTTTTATCTTGTGTTGTAATTGTAAACACATCGAATAAACACGAAACATCCAGCGAGAAAATACGAACCAAATGTATGAGCTGAAACGCGCGTATAGTATAAATACTCCAAGATATACAGAAAATAAGGTATAATATTGCGCATGCTGTTGCTATCCTTTTTTCACAATTTGACGTCACGTGAAGACAAAATTGCTGATATTTATATGGAGTTTAGTGATATTTTTATTAATTTTTTAAATAAATGGAAAATAAATGATTTTTTTTTAATTTTTGCCATTAATTATTTTTCGACTTTATGTTAAAATTAAACATTTCAATTTTGATTTTAGTTATATACTGCAATACTTTCGGAATTAAATCGTGAAAAGAGGCATGTTTTAATATTCGTGTCTAGAGCAGACTGTTTGAGCACATTGCATAGCAAGTTTTGAAATTTATGAGTACAATTTTATTGTTTAATGCAGAGAACGATTTGATTTTAATTATTTAATTCAAAAATTTGGGAGTGTTCGATTTTAAATATACTAAATTTGAATAATTTCTATTGCAACAAAACTATCAATTGTACTTCTGATAAGAACACATATCGAACACTAAACAGTGAATGGGTGTTTTGATTTAGTTGTAGCGAAAACACAATAAATGAAATAAGCCAGAGATTTAATTTTAATTTATAGTTTTATTTAATTTCCTTTTTTCAAATTTATATTTTCTATTAACTGGGCGTTTAATAATTTGTGAACCGAATTTTTATTTAATATATTTTTCCATTTATATTTAACGTTGAATATGGACATAATATTTGAATATGTACGTGGATACCGATAATTTGAAACCAAACGAAAATAGATGGCAACAATTTGAGTACATAACGTAAAAAAATAAAAGTTTTAATAATTGGTACGTAAATGACCAAAAACATTTAATAATTTAATTGTTTTATGTTATGTATTCATAATTTTGTTTACCCTTTTATCCATTTATCTTAGACATTATACACTCGAAAGAATTATTTCTCAAATATTTGGACCATAAAAAAAATATAAAGCATAAAAAGGGTCTCGGTAAACTATCATTATCAATTGTAAATACGGTTTGTTAAAAAAAATTACGATTATTCTTGATTTATTTAAAAAATTAATCAAAAAACCGCCAAACTTCATATAAATGTCTGCTTTTTTGCCTTCACGTGACGTCATGCGCAAAGAAAGACGAAAATGAGACACGGGAATATACTACCTCTTTTTTCTGTATATCTTGTAAATACTCGATGTATTATACTGAACGATACTGCGTTGCGCTGAAAGGATAGTATAAATCAACCTTAAAGCTGAATTCACCAGATTTGTCCATTGAGCTCGTCAAGAAAATGACAACTTGACGGAGTTAAAAACCGAGTTAAAAATATGTTATCTCGCTGGACACAAAATTTCAGGCATACCAACATTGTTTTTCTTTTGCCATTCTTATTTTAGGTTTTGCTACTTCTGAAATTTCTAAAAAAAAAACGAGATAACATATTTTTAACTCGGATTTTAACTCCGTCAAGTTGTCATTTTCTTGACGAGCTCAATGGACAAATCTGGTGAATTCAGCTTAAAGCTTAAAACAGAATGTTTGTAGGAAACGCGCGGAAGCGAAACTGCTTCGAAGAAATACGAATCAAAACGATTACATTTTTTTTGTATCTCTTCATGTTTTGTATTATATTATTAATGTATTTATGTATTTTCAGAAATTATTTAGTCTACAACTCTACTCCAAGATATACAGAAAATAAGGTATAATATTGCGCATGCTGTTGCTATCCTTTTTTCACAATTTGACGTCACGTGAAGACAAAATTGCTGATATTTATATGGAGTTTCGTGATATTTTTATTAATTTTTTAAATAAATGGAAAATAAATGATTTTTTTTTTATTCTTGCCATTAATTGTTTTTCGACTTTATGTTAAAATTAAACATTTCAATTTTGATTTCAGTTATATACTGCAAAACTTTTGGAATTAAATCGCGAAAAGAGGCATGTTTTAATATTCGTGTCTAGAGCAGACTGTTTGAGCACATTGCATAACTAGATTCGGAATTTATGAGTACAATTTTTTTGTTAAACGCAGAGAACGTTTAGATTTTAATTATTTAATTCAAAAATTTGGGAGTGTTCGATTTTAAATTCGATTTTAAACAGTGAATGAGTGTTTTGATTTATTTGTAGCGAAAACCATTAGACAATAAATGAAATAAGCCAGAGATTTAATTTTAATGTTTAGTTTATTTGTGAACTGAGTTTTTGTTTAATATATTTTTCCATTTAAATTTAACGTTGAATATGGACATAATATTTGAATAGGTACGTGGATACCAATATTTTGAAGAAAAACGAAAATAGATGGCAAAAATTTGAGTATATAACGTAAAAAAAAAAAGTTTTAATAATTGGTACGTAAATGACCAAAAACAAAAAACATTTAATAATTCAATTGTTTTATGTTATATATTCATAATTTTGTTTACCCTTTTTTCCATTTATCTTAGACATTATACACTCGAAAGAAATTTTTCTCAAATATTTGAACCATAAAAAAAATATAAAGCATAAAAAGGGTCTCGGTAAACTATCATTATCAATTGTAAATACGGTTTGTTAAAAAAAATTACGATTATTCTTGATTTATTTAAAAAACTAATCAAAAAACCGCCAAACTTCATATAAATGTCTGCTTTTTTGTCTTCACGTGATGTGATGCGCAAAGAAAGACGAAAATGAGACACGGGAATATACTACCTCTTTTTTCTGTATATCTTGACTCTACACTGAACACTCAGTTCGGTTGTTAGCATGTCATGTGATGTATGATGAATGAAATATGATTTATATCAAAACGAGGTTTTGCTTTTTTTAAGATATTTATAAAGGTTTATATGTTAAAATTGTTTAAATTATTAAAGTTTTTACTTTTTATCTTGTGTTGTAATTGGAAACACATCGAATAAACACGAAATATCCAGCGAGAAAATACGAACCAAATGTATGAGCTGAAACGCGCGTATAATATAAATACTCGATGTATGATACTGAACGATACTGTGCTGCGCTGAAAGGATAGTATAAATCAACCTTTTCAACCTTAAATCAACCTTTATCAGTTCCTACATGTATCGTATCAGACATCATCAATTTATACTATCCGTACGTTTCAATTCAGACATTTCCTTCGTATGATTATCGTATATATTCGTATCTTTTGGATACGTATAAATAATAGACTATATGTAGAGTAAAGATCAGGGTACTTTAACTATAAGAGGTATGATGGATAGCGGTTTAAATTTCGTATTCACTCTACGCTGGTGACAACAGCAATGTTGCCATGACAACAAAACCAAAAACATACACATACATATGTAAATTTTTCATATCAAGAAATAATATATGGCAACATTGCTTTTGTCACTAGCATGGAATGAAAATAATAAATTAAATCGCTTAAATGATCGACATTTGAATTAATTGTATCATTCTGTGGTGATGTTGGATTGTCAAGTAATCCAACTGTGAGCCTTATAATGCCAAAAACCATTCCAATACGTTCAGATTTCACCAAATGCAAATAGTAAAAATCGTTTTATTTTGATTAGTGCGACATTTTTAGTTCCATTTTTTTAATAATTTTGATTATTGGAATGTTCTACATCCAATACCAGGTTAATAATTATAAATATTTCAGTTTTTAATTCATAATTTAAATTATTTATATAAATAAAATCGCATTTTGTCACCAGCTTACGTCATTTTTTAACGTGGTATTATATATTTTTGGTGGAAATGAAGTAAAATACAAAATCAAGTTTTGATTAAGTTATTATACGTTTTTCGGTACTCCCGATATTGGGTTGGGGAAACCCGAAAAAGATTTGCCCTAGGTACATATAATGATGAAATTTGTTAGAATACAATTTTTAAATTTCCTTTTAGTTAGTTGGGCTTGGTATTTATTGACTGTATAGCGTGTGAATGAAATCGGGTTCTTGATTTCTCGATTAATTGTATGAATTTGATTTTTGATGGTTGTGTGATTTTACGTGAAATTTGAATGCAGGGGTTCCATGTTTGGATACAATTAAAATTGAGATTGACTCAATTTGTTGTGCTCATTTGGTTTCAAGTATTATTTTATTTTTTTACTAATACTTGAAAATACTTTTGCATTTTAGTCTATGTATAATCGACACAAATGAGTGCCTGCATTTTGGTCATCATACAAATACTCCTGATCCATGCACCCATGGATCAGGAGTATTTGTATGATTTTTAGTACATGCAATATTAATATATTTATTTCCGATGTTGCGTGATGTTTCCGCTTCGATGTTTTGCAGCTTGCGGTTGATTAAAATTGCAAAAATGTGCAGGTGAGGAGTTTTGGTAGTCGGGATAACCAATTATGTTAGTATTTCTGGAACTTCTTGGATCGCGTTGGGTTCATCAATTATAATTATGTTTTTGTAATAAGTATCAAATAACAATAATTTTTTATAGAATTATACTTATGTTCACGAGCTCCAACTACATGATTTAATATTTGGTTTTAATTTTCAGAGATATTGGTCCATGGTAGGGAGTTTAATTGGTTACTTATACTATGACAGGTTTAACAACTAAATAATGGGGGTTTAAGCTCTGATTTAATAATGTTAATTTAAATTTTAAAAATGGTATTTAGTGATAATTAACTGGTTTCGATCTTGATTTTCAGAGGTGTTCGTAGGAACCCAACGCAGATTTCCAGAAATTTGAAGCGAACAGCGGACAGCTAATTTTAAAAAATTCTATTGTTTTGATTTGTATCCACCTAAATTACAGAACTTCAATTCTGAATTCATACTTTAGAAACTAATTGGTTCTTATAACTTTAATTTTGTGTACTGGTGATATTAATTGTAATTCATTACAGAACAGTCATCACAGATTAAACTTCTATACTTTAAGTGGCAGGTTCACGAAAATGATTAATTTATAATAGTAGTTTTGAGTTAAACTGTAGTTTTAGGATCGGATTGGATACATTGGGATTCCAGGATGAAGAAACCAGGCGCGGCTTCCTATTTATTTTGTTCATCAGTTATTATTTATTAATATAAGTGTGAAAAGTATCTAAAGCGGTTCCTTTCTTAGTTTACTGATTAACAAGTTAATTTTCAGAATATAACTTAGTTCCAGAATTAATAATTTTATAAGGATTAAATTTATTCCCGATTAAATGAACAAGTAGTGAATAAGCTGTAGTTTAGAAATTCTGTTGTTCTGTGCGAACTATTTTATTATATATTTATTAACTATTTTACTAATTATCGACCGCTTATGTGTCTGTAACCGGGTCGAGTCTCTCCCAACTAACAATCCTATCCTATCCTTCGGTTTTGTTATATGTAAACGGGTGTACAGTGGGCTCGGCGTATTTTGGGATCCTTGCTATAATGATTGGCTGTGCATTCTTATCAATCAATCAATCAATACTGGTAAATATGAATTTTACGTTTTAAACCAATTTGTATTTTATACGTATTCATACTGAAATATGTATTTTATATTCGTATCTTTTTGTTTCTCATTTATTTGATTTTAAATTTCTTTTAATTAAATATAATAAAATCCTGGGCTGGAATAAATTCACACTTGGGTGTATGTGGCATGATTTTATTAGTATTGCCTGATTTATTATTTTTATTTTCTGGGATAAAACCCCTTCATATGCCTGTTGTTTCTTAACCGAGTTTAGTGAAATCTGATATGTGTATTGGAAATCGGATTCTAAAATAATTTTTGGATAAAGTTCATATGGCCAATAATAAGTTGTTAAATTTAAAAATTATCAATTATATCACACCATAAACCATTGAATTATATTAGAAATAGTATTCATAGATTATCTAGTGAGTTGTGATCCTATAACTAAGAAATGTACGCTTATCTTAGGTAAGAATTGGTTTTAAGACTAGCCCAATGAGTTAACGCCATAGAATTGGAGTAGTCTTACATTTAATCCCCCTAGTTCTACAACTAGAACAGATTCGACTGAATCACAGTTGCCCAGCTTAAATATGTAACATAAATGTCAACACTACATATCACTTAGAATTTATTATATCAATTTGTTATATCACCCACTTTGTGCGCACAGGAAAACAATTAACAAAATTAATTGCAAGTTCTTCCCCTTCTTGGTTTTTTCTACTTAATTCAAATATCGCATTTTACGAGATCATTTATAAAGTTAAATAAAAAACCGAGTTTACTTATGCAAATTATTTAAAATAATTGTCTTACCTCTCTTTCGATATTTTCTTCCAATTTTTTATATTTAACTTTCAGTTGTTTAAATAATTTTTGGATTAAAAGTTTGAAAAAATAAATAGATTTTTAGTTTACCGTCAACCTTCTAACGACCAACTTTCATTTGTTTATTTTTTTATTTATTTTTTAAATTGCATGTCTTACAATTGAATTACATATAATAGTTAGTTATATTAACTTGTGTTCGTATTCTTGTCTTAGCTCAGTGTAGTGTTGTGAAGTGTATAATGAGTGCAATATTAAGATTGTAATCTTTCGGTTAATATTATTTATTACATACAAATTAGCATCTCTATACAGTGTGTGATATATTTATTATATACGAGCAAATGAATGCGGAATATTGATCAAATTGATTAATTAGGAAGACAAAATATTTAGTTTAAAAAAGGTGCCAAGTTTTATTTAAAAAAAAAAATGAAATCTTAAATGTGTTTCACTTTTATTTTCGATTTTTTCTTTGGTGATTCACACATTCGAAAAAACTAACAAATTATCAAACGATCGCGGTAAAATCTCAATATAAAATAAATCCGATTACAAAAATGCATTTTTTGCTGTTGGTGGTGTTGGCGTGATGATCAAAGCGACAATTTAATATGATCGTCTTATCGTCGATCGTTTATGGTGGTAAATATGAGTTGAGCGATTATCGTTTTACCCCTTAATTTGGTGTTTTTAATTTATTCGTATGCTTGAACACAAAAAATGATTTTTTTAGAGAGAAATTGTGGTTAAAGTTTGATTTAGTATATAAGATAATAATTTTAAAACGTTCCAAATAAAGTTGAAACAAACGTTTAAATTTACAACAAAATGATAGAGTACTGGTCCACCTACATATTGTATCATATTAATCGATCATATTCGATACACCATAATAAGTACAATATTTTATATCCGATCTCTCTCTATCTCTCTTTCTCTCGCAGTTTATATTTAGTACTAGATTCTTGTCTCTGTAGGTCCCTCAAAAATTATGAAGCGCTAATAATAAAATCTCTAATATATAAAGTAAAAGTTTAATTTTGTTTTCGATTTTTTAATCAAAATTAAAATGAAATAGCTAGTGTATATAACTATAACTAACAGAATTTTTAAGACCCGGAATTCATAAGTGTATGCGCGCGCGGCTACCAAATTCTAGGTCATGTTAAAAATATTTTTTAATATTTTTGAAACATAATACGTATAAATTTTAATGTTGTTGTTACGTTTGTGAAATAATTCATTCAGTTGTCTAGAGTCTAGTTATGCCGTTTAGGTCGTGTCAAATGGTTGACATTTTTGTCTTTTATTTGATCTCACAAATTGTTTGTAAGCAATTTTGTCTATTTTTCAATTTCTTAATATGTTTATGATACTATGAGATCAATGATCATCGACAAGATCATTTTAGCTTTGATTACGTTTTAAATACATACTCCACGGGTTCATAAAAATAAGTTTTTCGTTGTTTAGTGGTGTGTCTGCTTGTTTCTGAATATACATTATACTTATTATATTGGTTACATAAAATTAGTGAATTTTTAAAAATGTATCGGACAATATTCCAGTGCATTAGTGCACTGTCTAAGTTTGGATTATTTATGTTAATATCTTTATTATCTTGCGCGTCGTGTTTTGCTGATTATCATCTTGTTTTGTAAAATATTAATTTGAAGAAGTTGTGTCTTTTTGATACTAAACTCATTAATTTAAAGAAGTACTCTATTTTCTTTTCCCTGATATCCCCTGTCGTTGGGTGGAAAGAGTTAAGTTGAACTAACGATTTATAATTAATATTCGAAGTGCGGCTTGCTGTAGGCGGTATTTCTAAATGAAATAAATTGTTTATGTTTTTTTTTTAATTTAAAACCTAATACCAGTTTTCTGGTTTTTTGTTGAATTGTCACATATGTTTTGGAGTAGGTTTTTAGTCGATTGGAAGATATTCTTAGTACTAGTGTAAAAAATATACTCCTAACTCCAAATTTGTAACTCTAAATAAATATGTATATATTTCAGATACTTGTATATAATATGTAATGCTTTCATTGGCCTCAAAATTCACAGATTAATCGTAAAATATCTGATCTCAGATTTTAGAGGCCAGTACGCAATTAATTTTAGAAGTGGTAACTACTCGTTTGAGGGAGTGATGAGTTTCCGGTGCCTCGGATTTTTTATCACTTAAGAATAGACGAGAGCGGGTAAATTCCCTGGGCGATGTTCTGATCGGAAACTAATATGGTGCAGTGATTTTTTATAGATGAGCCATTGTAAGCGACGATCGCTGCTTATTATAGAAGACGATTTGTCTTCTGGTCGTCTAGCAATATGAAGAATTGGTTCGGGACCGAATATGACGGATTTAAATTGTAGGCAGGGTACGGCCAGCAATGACATGCAAGAAATGATTATTGCAATTGCTGTTATTGTACACAGACATAATCATTTTTTTTAATACATAAATTCTGATTGTTAAAAATAATTTTACTTTTAATTTATTAGTCCATTGTTTTTATTTTCTTCATACAAATTGACAATCACCGATTTTGTAATGTTTTTGGAGGTTTTGACATAAAATTTCCAATTAATTTGGTTTTGCCACTTTCTTAATGTGATATTTATTTTTATGAAATGTCGCTCGTTTCGCATGTTACTGCTGTAGGTAAATTCCGGTTGTCTGGAATAAACGAGAGTTTCGCATTCTGGTTCAGTGGAATGAGAAAATAAATCCCGCTTTTCTGGAATGAAACGTCAAAATTTCTCGTCGTGGAATTTGACGGTGAAATACAATTATTAGTGCTATGGAATTTATCGTTACGTTGTTTAGAGCAAAGTGTGGATTTGGCTCTAGCAGGGTAAATAATGATTTATACATTTTTTATTATTCATTTAATTTTCGTACAAATTTTAAAGCACATACGGCTACTTTAGTTGTATGAAAAATTCAATTAGAGAGTAAAAATGCTACAGTATAGTGAAATTTGCAGCCTGAGCGATAGCGAGGGCTGCGATCACTTGAGTATTGCAATGACTCATTTTCACACGAGTTATACACGCTATTTTTTCTACGATACAATAGCACTATAACATTTATAAATAAGTAGAAACATAAAAAATTACAAACTTGTACGGATCAACACAAATTTATTAAACCAATTAAACATTTAGGTTTTCACAAATCGTGTAGCAATATTAAGAAATCGTTGTGTAATGAGAATATTTCCACTCGATTTTAGTATACGACGCAAAGGCTCCTTTTCTTATATAATTTAAATTCAAAAATCATCATCGAAAGTATAGGTTACTGCGCTATCGTAGAAAAAAGTACCTTTTCTACGATAGTGCAGTAACCTATGCTTTCGATGATGATTTTTGAGTTTAAATTATATAAGAAAAGGAGCCTCTGCGTCGTCTACTTAAATCGTGTGGAAATATTCATTACACAACGATTTCTTAATATTGCCACACGATTTGTGAAAATCCAAACGTTTCAATTTAATTTTTTGTTGCGAATAATTTTTTTTTTCTATCTTAGAAAAAATAGCGTGTGTAACTCGTGTGAAAATGAGTCATTGCAATACTCAAGGCTGCAAATTTCACTTTTGTATTGCAATGACTCGTTTTCTTCGCTTGTTATAAATATACTAATCCATACCAGGCGCCTCGGCTTTGAGCTTCAAAAATAAAAATTCTTTATTTCATTTTTGAATTAAGCAAATTAATAATTATTATTAGCATGCACTACCGAAATCGATCTTGTTAAAATAAAGACAAGAAATTTTTTTTTTTTTCACTATAAGGAGGGAAAATAAAATAAATAATATTTTTTAATAAATTTTGTTATTAATAAGCAAATTTGTTTTATTTGATTGATGCCGTTTAATTTTAAAGAAATAAATTCAATTTGTTGAGAAATAATTTATTTTTAGTGATAACTTAAAAAAAATCACAATATATTGCAATAAAGTTATATACAAAGCCAAGGCAATGTGTTCCACACTCGACTGCGATATTTTAAAGTAGTACAAAGCAAAGAGCTTGGTCAACATAACCCACAAATCACATTTTTCGCATAATTATTTTATATTTACCGGAAAAATCTAGGTGATATGTACGTTACAAATTCAGAATATCTCAGTTCTTGCTATAATTCACGTGTAAAATGGACCAAAATAACATATTTGATAGCAACCGAATGTTCAAAGTCGACGCTACCGGTATGAAAGGATATCAGCTTCATTAACTAAAAATTTCGAGGCGAGGCGTCTGGTATGAAAAGTACTTAAATGAATAAAATTAATATTTATTAGTAAAATTTTATTTTCATTTATTAATATGTACAAACAATTATTCAAAGACACGAATTTTAGTCCGCCAACCCTTCCCAGTTCTACTTTGTTAGACGAATGATATCCTTATATCTAAATATTACCTGCCAAAGTAAAATTCGCTTATTATTCTGCAAAGCGCAAAATCATCGTTTTATGGTTAACTACCAAGTATATGATGTGTCGGTATGTACCACTTCTACGACGTCTCCTTCTTGTAGTGGTATTGTTTTCTCGTACCATCTTGTCCTTTGTGAGATCACCGGGAGATACTCTCGGCTTGTTGTCGTTTCCACTCAGCACCCAACTCATGGATTTCACTATTAAAGTTACCAAAAGACTAAGTTCCGCTTGAGGAACCTAGCAGAAAGTGATTCGAGGTGAGGGCTTCGAGAGTATCTGTCTCCGGTTCGACATATGTCAGTTTGACATATTAATTAGGCGGCAACGAAGCAAGTCTTCTGATGGAATTCGTTTACGCAGGGCATGGTTAAGTGCATCCTCACGGACCTCAAGAGCCTCTCCCAAGCTCCCCCATATGAGGTGCGGCCGGTGGATTAAATTTCCAAATTCATGTTAGCAAACCGGTCTTATGCCTCCTTGCTAACATTCTGCAGGACCTTTCGCAATTGTGCTTCTGCACCTCGGAAGTTCGTCCCGTTGTCACTGCATATTTCAGCTGTCATTCCTCTTCGTCCTATAAATGTTGGGGGTTTCAGAATAAATGCATCCGTGGACAGGGCTGAAGCTAATTCTAGATGTATAGCTAAACATGTAAAAATTGCACCCAATTTCTTCTCGATACGTCTGCCTTGTTTGACAGTGATTGGTACGAAGAATCTACTCTAGCAAATCTAAACAGGCGCATCTCAACCGCCACCCACGACCTTTGTAGTTCTGTCATTTCTGGTACAACCTCGCATCTCTTATGTGACATTGTACACTAGTGGCGAATGGAAGGGAGTTGCGGGGGGGGGGAGGTTTGATTATTACTAGTACTCCTAACCTGGATAATCTCTTCAATTGGAGAGTTCCAGCACGTTCAGGCGTCTTAAGAATTACCTACCAAATACAATCGGTGGGAAGCAACTGAATTGGCATCATTCAATACTCATAAAGATGTAGTTATATAAATAGAATATGTCCTCGATGAATCGGCACGTCACGACGAATCAATATAAAACTATAAAAACTGAATTCAAACGAATTCGAATGTATTATTTGCTTATAGAAATTATTTTTTGTCTAAGAACCCCCTTCCTCCCCCCCCCCCCCTTCCCTCGATGAATTTCTGGCTACGCCACTGTTGTGCACACCTCGCTCGTACGTGTGCAAGAAAGTAAAGAAATCCTACCGACAACACCAAAGGAAATCTTGCATAAGATAAAAGCTAATATGAATAAGACAAAGCTCGTGGTTACGATCTTATTACTGCAGAAATTTTAAAAGAACGGCCAAGAAAAGCTCTGGTGAAGCTCACTAATCCTATAAACGCAGCATTTAGAAAAATTAAGGAATCTTCTACCAATGCAATTTGCTAAAATACTGGAATGTTACTTGAAAGTTAGTTTCGCTTGTGAGACCTCGAAAACTGATTCCAAGCTATGACTGCGCAGTGTTTGCTGACTACCGGAAATTCATTAAAGGCTAATTTTATATTCAACCCTATTTTGCTGGACCACCTTCCAACTAGTTCCTATGCGATGCAAGGAGATGCTACTGTAAACAAATCTTACCTTTATTTGTTACCGAAATAGGCTTGTATTTGATCTGTAATGAAGAACGTTTCATTCAATTGATGGCATTGTAATTCATTTCCCGCAGAACATTGTTGCATAGAGTGTTGGTGGTGTTTCTTTTAAAAGCCTTGAAAAAGTTGTACGGTGAAATCGATTGGCAAAGCTTATTTTTTCTTCTGGTATTCTTCGCACATTTAAAGGGGGTTTGAGATAGAGCCATTCTTTAAAAATCTTATACTAAGCCTTTCACTCGCTTTCGAAAGGTTTCACAAACTTGATTATTCACCACTTTTAGGGCACAGAAATAGGGGCCATTATTGACGAAGTAGACTCATAAAACAAGCATTCGATATTTTGTTGATTGAAGTGGGTAAACTCGACCAAGGACAGGCGCAATGGTTCAACAATAAAGAATGATTTCAGTAAAAGGATCATGCTTGTATAAAGAAAGCTATAACTAATACCTTCGATGACCCTTGAAGTTGTTGCTGATCAACTATCTTTTGGCGTTCGTTAATTGAGAAACTGAGAAACTACCTCGGTAAAGGTACATTAATACATTATAAATATGTTAGGGTTCGGTTTTGTTTTCTATTTTAAGAGGGAATGTGTAACTCCATAATATTTTTAGTGAGCTCCCAATAGTCAACTCGAAACAAGTAACAACACCCACACAACGGTTCAACTGTATCACCAACCACAATTCAATCAACACCATAGTCTCCTACAACCAATTGTGCCTGCACAACCTTCAAACTTTCTCAAACCACTAGAAACACCGAAACATCCCATCTTGCCAAAGTCTGGTTCCCAAAACCACCACCACCAGTACCGCCAAATAAGGAAACCAAAACTGAATCATTTATTATTAAATATTACTGAATCTGGCGAATTTAAACTTATTTAAATTTAAACTAACCCTTTATTAATAATATTTCTGTAGACTATTTTGGTTGTACTTTATAAGATAAAAAGTTAACACAAACCTACACAATTTCTTAACTACCGACCATTATACGATTGAAATTCATCAAAATTCTGCTGTGATATAGACCATTAACAAAAGAGATTAAATACAATATAAAAAATTCAATTATTTTTAAAGACGTGGTAGAAAAAATTAAAATTGGGAAAAATGAAATATTAGCATCCTTAGATGTAGTGTCCCTTTTTACTAACGTACCATTAGAAACAGCCAAAATAACAATTTGTGGAAGATGGCATGAAATTGAAGATGAGGTGAATTTTTGAAAGGTTTGGAAGTAAGTGTGAATGATAATAATTACATCAAATATCAGGATATTATTTATAAGCAAAAATTTGGTTTGGCAATGGGCAATCCCTTGTCACCAATACTGGCAGATTTGGTGTTATAAAAAAATTGTTCAATGAAAAATTGCTATTATTACAACAACAACCGTCATTCATCTTTAAATATGTGAACGATATTAATTTAGCAACAACGGAATCAAATATTGAAATTATTAAATTATAATTTAATACGTTCCACAATAAATTAAAACTCACCGTTGAAAAAGAAAAGAATAATTCACTCCCATTTTTAGATTTAAAATTATACAGAAAGCACAAAATGAAAAATCGATCAAAACCAAATGACATAAAAATGATTTAGCATCAGACACATTACTAAATTTCATTTTCGTACACTCATATCAATTAAAAAGGAATGTTGCCCACTCATTTATTAGAAGAGTTATATGTATATCTTACAGATAGTGAGTTTAGGCAAAGCAACATTATAAAAATTACTAGCATATTAGTCCAAAATAATTGCCCAATCAAACTTATCAATAAACTGATTATAAAAATATTATACACCTACAAAAATATACAAGCAAATAATCTAGACACAAAGAAATATAGGGCAATATCCTACATACCAAAATTGTCCGAAAAAATCAAGAAAAATCTAAAATAAATGTCAAATATAAATAAAAAAATAAAATAATTTGTAAAGCGTCTGAAAAACATAGAAAGGTAAAAGGCAAAATCGTGCTAATGTAAATCATATGGTTATATGATTACGACAGATTGGCTCTTGTTAAACATGTGGACGAAAGAAAACATGATTTTGATTTTGATAATACTATCACGATTGATTACGAGCAAAAAAAAAACAAAATGTTATTCAAAGAAGCTTGTTACATTTGGACATCGAGAAACTCGGTAAATTAGATCATCGAGAAACAAGCAAATTATATAAACATCATAAAAAATTATTTGTAGTTCAGTTGAGTTACGTACGTAATATACATTTGTAGTTCAGTTGAGCTACGTACAATGTTTACTGCCGTCAGCTGTGTATAAATTATCGTGAAAATTGAGTAGACTGGAGCAAGAACAGAAATAAGTTATTGTTTTCCTTACTTCAACAATTTTAATGAGGAAAATTTTTGTTTTTTCTATAAAGTTTGTTATTGTTTTGAAAAGCCTTGACAATGGCGCAAAATACCGAAAATTTGGCGAATATATAAATCTAGTTAGTTGAAACGGGCCTAAGGCAACCGTTGAATTGAAGCTATGACTCTCTGTTGAGAGTACAGAATTCATGGTCCGATCCACCTTTCAGCACTATAGGAAGCAATGCAATGTGCAGGTGGTTTATTAAAAAAAAAACGGGTCTTGGTAGTGCCTTGAGCCCCAGAAAAGATTGTCTAGAATGAAAAAATTAAAAAAAAAAAAAAAAAAAAAAAATGTATTTAGTACTTTGTGGTCTGAAAGAAGTTGGTTGTTAACAGGTCAAACCTATATCACTTAGGTCCCCGAAATCGATAAAATAAAATCCAGGACTCCCAAAAAATGTTATTCAATAATAATGAACTATTAAAAGTTAGATGAAGCGCAAGGCCATTTTTACCATGGGCTATATGAAGTTACATATGTATATGGAAATAGTGTCTATTTAATTTGAATTGTTATTTATTAAAAGTGTGATGGTTGGAAAACCTAGTTAATCTATTATGTAGTTTAAAGTGTGATTTTTGTATATTTGATTCATTTGGTACCACTTTTTCATTTTAGATGCCAAAAAATTTTGCTTAAATATTGCATAAATTTGATATTAAGCTACTTAATACTAAAAGCATAACTGTTTTAAAAATATTAAATTTTGGCTTATAATTATCTGTTAAAATGTGGTAAATATGCTCTAATTTAGTTTGAAAAATGTTTAGTGACTCAAAGATGTATTTATAGTGAATTTAACATTAAATTTCTGCAATTTTTAAGCATGGTTTTCGACCATTTAAAACGATAAAACTGTTCCAATTGAACCAAATATACAAAAACACACTTTGAACTACATAATAGATTAACTAGGTTTTCCAACCATCACACTTTTAATAAATAACAATTCAAATTAAATAGACACTATTTCCATATAACTTCAGATAGCAAATTTTTGTTATTAGAATTCTCGTAGTTCACTATTGTCCGCTAGATCACACCATACTTAGTCGTCAATTGTAAACCATCCCAAATTTAAAAACTTGTTTTCTGCTAGAAGTATCAATCATCGAAATCGGAGCACATTTGCAGATTTTCGAATTTTGTGGCTCTGAATTTGTGGGCTTTAGTTCAGTTGATTTTCAAAAAAATTGAATTTTCCACAAAACGTGTAGAAATATTCGACCGATCCAAATGGCCGTTTGTCTGACAATTACAGGTCTCAACGCCTATTGACAGAGGTATCAATCATCGAAATCGGAGCACATTTGCAGATTTTCGAATTGTATGGCTCTGAATTTAGGGCTATAGTTCAGTTGATTTTCAAAAAAATTGAATTTTCCACGAAACGTGTAGAAATATTCAACTGATCCAAATGGCCGTTGGTACGACAATTACAGGTCTCAACGCCTATTGATAGAGGTATCAATCATCGAAATCGGAGCACATTTGCAGATTTTCGAATTTTGTGGCTCTGAATTTGTGTGCTATAGTTCAGTTGATTTTCAAAAAAATTGAAGTTTTCCACGAAACGTATAGAAATATTCAACTGATCCAAATGGCCGTTGGTATGACAATTACAGGTCTCAAAGCCTATTGATAGAGGTATCAATAATCGAAATCGGAGCACATTTGCAGATTTTCGATTTTTGTGGCTCTGAATTTGTGGGCTATAGTTCAGTTGATTTTCAAAAAAATGGAAGTTTTCCACGAAACGTGTAGAAATATTCGATCGATCCAAATGGTCGTTGGTATGACAATTACAGGTCTCAACGCCTATTGACAGAGGTATCAATGCTAGTTCGCATTTTCACAATCATCCGGTGTTCTCATTTTATTCATTGTATCGTCTCCGATGGTCGAAATCACTAACGTTTTTTCGTTTCTGGAATTAATTGCCTCTCTTTCTAAATGCTGTTTGAACTTAATGTCTTCTATTTTCTCTAGAATTTCATGGTGTCGAATGTACTGGTTTTAAAACAGAAGATGATTCTGCACTGGGAAATTTTCTTTGCTTCTACAAATGCGCCTAATATTTTTAGCCCAGGGCGCCTAAATTTTTAGCCCAGGGCGCCGGTAAAAGCTCGTAAACTAAATATTTTAGCTGGACATATGAGTGAAACAGAACAGATCCGAAATGACTAAAGTTAAAGCTAAATATTTTGAGCTTACGACTATTCTAAATTTGTCAAAATTCAATTTTTGCATTTTTGTCTAATTTGACCGCAACCCGACCCGAATTTGGTTCGTTTTTAATTTTTGTGTCAAATTATTTTTACTTATGGTAGGTATTATGACACTCGCTTTTTTTGCGACTTTTTAAGCGCTGCAAGAGTATCGCGAAAAAGGGAGAAAAAATAAGTATAGACAATTTTCGAATGAATGAGTGTATATACAATATAGAGGTAGTATAGACAAATATAAAGCAAAAATCAATAGCTTATTTATTATAATAGCAGTTATGCTAGACACAATTCTAGCAAGAAAGAATCATGGCACAGTTTTTTCAGCGCTTGTTGTATACTTTTTGCGGACATATCAACAATTCAATAGTTTATTTTTTTTATTTTATCAGTAGGCCATTTTAAAAATGTCTAATTATTTGACTTTTGTAAATAAAACAATGTTGTCTCTTTCTACCTCACTATTTCTGTACTAGTCACCCATTGCTTATTTTTATTGCACTTTTTTCAAGCCATAATATCATAATACCATTAAGGTCGCTGCACGTCATTCATCCAATGAAATTATCCAAATATTAGGCCGTATTCTGGGATTTAAAATTTTATGTTATGTTATGTTATTTTTGTTTTTTCAATATAAATTCAAATAGGAAGCGGGGAAATAAAATAACATAACATGGATTTTATGATGCCGGAATACGGGGCATTGTCATGTGACCGAAAAAAGCCCCTATTTCTCCTCTCGATTTAAAATTATTTCAACTTTAAGCAAAATATCCGCAGAAAACCAACATAACCAAACCAAAAAATATATATTACGAGCTATTTTTTCCCCATTTTTTATTTTGTTTGCTTATTTCTGACTTTTTGATTTTTAAAAAAATTTGTTATTTTGTTATTATTGAAATTATCATAATTATATATGTATACATAATTGTTATTATTGAAACTAAAAGCAAAGATAAGTTGATAAGTAAAATAGACGAATTTACGGGACTTTATTTAGCAAAAGGTCAAATAAGTTATTAAAGGTCGCTGCACGAGTATGGATATAAATCCGTACAATCTGAATCCGAACGAAGTTAGTAACTTATTTCACCTTTTGCTAAATAAATTCCCGTAAATTCGTCTATTTTACTTATCAACTTCTCTTTGCTTTTAGTTTCATTAATAATAAATATACATATGACAATTTCAATAATAACAAAATAACAAATTTTTTTAAAAATCGAAAAGTCATGAATAAGCAAACAAACAAACAGTTGGGGAAAAAATAGCTCGTAATACATATTTTTTGGTATCGTTATGTTGGTTTTCTGCGGATATTTTGCTCAATGTTAAAATAATTTTATCTCGAGAGGAGAAATAGGGGAATATTTTTTTCGGTCACGTGACAATATCTAGCTAATTTCATTGGATGAATGACCGGATTCAGATTGTACGGATTTATATCCATACTCGTGCAGCGACCTTAACTGCGTTCGGATTCAGATTGTACGGATTTATATCCATACTCGTGCAGCGACCTTAAAGCATTTAAAACAAAATTTGGATTTAATATATTCTTCTGAATTATCGAACTATGAAAATTCTGGAAGTACTTGAAACATTAAAAAAAATATATAAATTTTTCTGTACAAAATCCAGAGTTATCCAAAGTTTTTTTCAGATTTTTTCAACTATACCAATTTTCAATGTATTGTCCCAATTTGAAAGCCTTGACCCGCCTAGCAGTTTTATACCCATATTTGAAATAGTATTTATTTATGATGAGTTCTTCCAAAACAAAAAAAAAAAGAACTCTCCAGAATATTTCAGTTATTTTAATTAAATCAGTTTCCTTTGGTCCCAAAGAACTATAGGGAATGGAAAATTCCCGAACTTTGAATTACAGGTTGTTTATGTTTTTATACAATTTTCGTAAAGAAAATTTTATAATTCTCTCTCCAATATTTCTGTTGGTTATAATTAAAAAAATTGGGTCTATCCGACTCTTCGGACGACACTTTTCCCACAAAACATCCGTTAAAGATCATCAGATCGCAAAAACCAACCATTTATATTTTACAAACATTTTCCTTTATTTTGGGCAAGCAAGGTCCTTAAAAGATGTCACGGCTTTTCTTAAATTTGGAGACCTCCTTCCCTAATATCACAATTGGTTACGACAATATAAAGCTTCTACTCTAGTATCGCCAAATCACAGACTCACAAATAATGTTAGATTATTCAGAACTGACACCTGTTGAGCAGAAATCAAAGTTGCCTTTGATAATTCGATCCAGTTATACATCTTTAGTATACTGTTGAAAATCCTTAAGAATTTAATTTACTCCGTTCAGAGACCATCCACAATGTTCAACATTTATTTTCTGAAAATTTGTGCCGGTTGATCACTGTATTATGTGAGCAAGGTGAGAATTGGCCGATATAAATCTTTATTCAGTGTTTCAGGCTGGACGGGACATCGCTGTGGACCATCTGAAAATACAAAATAATAAAACACAAACAATACAAAATCAGAATTAACGTTAATGTATGTAATTATATTTTGTTACCGACTCCCAACTCCTTGTCACATAGCATTTCATTTTCTATATCTCCCAGCTCCATTCTCCTAAACCTGCTCCACCTTAACGGCGTGATATTATTTTAAAGACATCCCATAGTAATTTGATATTGAGATTTATACATTAAAATTTCCGGTGGAAATGTAATACCTTGTTGAATCGTTACAAATAATATTTCAAAAATTTGATTTTTGAGATTCTTTTTTTTGGGATTTTTTTTTTAATATTGCCACCAACTCATTCCAGTTGTCAAATCTAATAATAACAAACGTAAATTTAATGGGTTGGTATCGTTATCCAAAATAAAATAATCCCAAAAAAAACAAAAATCACAAAACATCAAGTTTTTTAAAAATAACAAATTTTTGAAATATTATTTTAATTCGTTTCAGTGTTTAAATTCATTTTCCCTTCTTTAATCTTTTTTTTCGCTCTTTGTGGAAGGAAACAAATAATTTTTTTTTGTTTCAATCTAAAAAAATAAAATATCTCCCCTCGTATAAAAACCAAAGAAGAGGAGAAGAGATATATTTTATTTTGTTGGATTTCGTTCCAAGGGAAGGAAACAAAACAAAATATTTGTTTGTTTCCTTTCGCAAAAAGAGATTAAAGAAGTGAACGAAATTTGAATTTAAACACTGGGAGGGCTACCGCCCCAAACCTCCGCTGTGACGATTTTTTAAAAATCATAGAGATTAAAGCGGTTTTGAACCATTTATGTTTTTAATGATTATTCACATTCTAAAATAGAGAAATTTCCAAAGCCGCTAAGCATTGGACCGTTTGCTCAAGGATGATAGGAAAATGTCAGAAAAGTTTTAAAAATATTTACATTTGTAACTATATGTAAGTTTGTATTTTACATACTAAAATAAAAAACTCCCCAAAACCACTTAGCATTGGTCCTCTCCGCGCAAGGATGTCATGGAATCATGTAGATTCCTTTTGTTTTCATATTGTAGTTAACAAAAATTTAATGAGGTCTTCCTTTTCGATGAAGCAGTTTACTTTGTATTTTTCGGTATGTTTTTTTTGGATTTTTTCGTTCGTGAATATGATGGTATCCCAAATTTAATTTCTGATTGAAATTTATTTTAATTTTTAAAATAATGATTGTCTTTATGAAAAAATTTCAACTATATTTACATAAGCATCATTTGTACTTTTAATTAATAGAATTTTAGTTAGATATAAAATGTTTTATTAAAGATATGTGCTGCAATCTAAGTCAAAACCAAATAATGATAATCTTCAACTCAAGTTTGTGTCTAACAAATTTATGGAGAAAAGGAAAGGTAGAATTGAATGATTTTCAGAAAAAAGTTTGTAAGTATTTATGGTAACCGTTAAAAATTCAAAAATTATTTTGTTTATATCGAACAGAGACTTTTGTGGCCGGCTCAGCAGAATTTCATTTACTATATTCTATTGATATCCAAACCTTTGTCTTGCGAAAATCCCGATCGATGCTCATTGGATGAATCCAATTTGTTTCTTTCCACTTATTTAACCTGAATAAAATTTTTTTGTTATTAAACAATTATTTCCTATAGAACAGTAATTTCCAAAGGAATCAACAATAATTTTATGAATAAAATTCGTTCGCGCTTTCGCCCCTAAATTTTTCAATTCGTTTTTTAACACGGAAACCGAATAAAATTATTTTGTTGACAACCTATTCAAATTTTAATTAAACGTAGCTTTTATTTGATATTATCCTCTATTATTTAATTTAAGCAAAACATTTGTTTTGAATTGGACTATATATTTTTGGTTATTGCAATTTTAATTAATTGAGACTGAAATTTCTTGGGCGGCATTTCTACATAATATTGAAACATTTTATCTTATAACGTTCAAACTTATAAGCGCACTACTAGATGTGCTTTTTAAAGTTTCCTTACTCGTTTACGCTTCAATTACCTTCTCATAATCAATTAGGTCGGGACTTGATTTATATTAGCATTGAATATCAGGAAATTGACTCTTAACCATGCTACACAATACTAGAAATTTTCTCAAGAGGCGAGCACTTCAGTCAAATAGTGTATGTATATGCGGTAGAAACATTTAGTAGACTAGTCAAATTTTAAAAAAAGGTTACTTCTCTAAATACTACTTAGCCTTCTGTGTACCTGCTTTTAGTCTGAGATGGCAAATTATCGCTCATCTCAACATGGTCGGTTGCCTTCATCAAGAGTTTATTCTATTTAATTCTACGCCATTGTTTCAAATGTTAGCGATATTGTAAATAATATTACAGAAAATTATTTTGATCGCAAATTATAATTACATATAAAAATTAAAAAACAGCAAAATTTGTACTATATTATATTAGTTGTATATGAATGGAAAAACATTCCGGTTACACAATCGGTGGACAATAGAAACGTCGAACGAAATATAAAATAAAACAAAAGACGTTCAAAGTTTGCTATTAATTAATCGTAAATCTGCGTGGAGCCAGAATTATTAAATACAAACAAAAAACTTAACAATCATGACAGTCAAAAAATTTATATTATTAAGAAAGCAAATAACTTTTATTCTAACCTTTTCAAATAAAGGTTATAGGTGTAACTATAGGAATTCGTTTTCTAACTAATCATAATTGATCTTATGACATGAACCACTTTTATTTCACAGACTATATGGATGGATTCTTTTAATATATTAATTTACTACACAAAATCGTGTTAAATATTGTGTATTCCGTGTCCTTCCATCTCAATGCGCAATACGTACCTAAACATATAATATAGTGTTAAGTTCCGCTCCCAGAACACATAACTAGACAGAATAAAACAAAATTGTTTAATAAAGGTTTTTTCATTTGATTAATTAATTGTAACGTTAAATTACATGGTCATTGGTCAATGAATGCAATTTAGTTTCTTGGCTGCGGTTTAATGAATTTTATCTGTCGCTTAATTGATATGTAACACTGAACAAATTATAATTTAAGAAAACGAAAAAAAATTGCATGATATCACAAGGTAAATTCTGTCAAGGATCATAATAAGTTGCGTACGTGTGCGTATGAACACAACATTGTTTTTTTATGTGAGCAATGAAGGTAGTTTCGTTTAAAGAAAGATTTTGAGTTTACTAACTACATATACTTAATGCAATGTATCCAAGAAGATTTAAAGCGCGTTTTTTTATTCGCTATTCGGAGCTGCTATCGAGAGCCGTCATATGAAAATAGCTCCGGATAGCGGCTCCATATAAATATGATAGGTAGAGCTAAATATTTTTTATTTCACGTTTTCACTTATGAATTGAATTAAAAATTATATTTTGACGTTAAATAAATGTAATTTACCAATAAATAGCACGTCAAATTTAAATTTGGGTGTAGAAAATTATCTGCTCCGCATAGCAGCTATTGGGAGCGAATAAAAAAACGCAGCATTAAGTGAAAGCGATAAATATAAGTATGTAAAATAAAACAGATTAGCATTTTTGATATACATGTGTACATACATATGTATTTCCGCCTATTGTGTTCTATCGTAGCAATATCATAGAATGTATGTATTATCTATATATATAAAAAGAAGTGTACATTTTGATTGTCACTCCATAACTCGAGAACGGCTTAACCGATTGCCATAACATTTTTAGGGAAGGTGCAGTGAGGAGTGATGATGGTTAATTGATTTTGAAATCCAAAATCGCTCCAGCCATTCTCGAGTTATGATTTTTTTTCTGAAATGAACTCGCTCTTTGTAAAACGACAACAACAAATACCCGTAAAATGTAAAGGTTTACTTAAGGCCAGCAAGGCGGACCGGGCTCAGCTAGTACTATTATAAAGAAATAAAACAATTAAGATTGATTTAAGGGTTTTCTATATTCCTCTTTAATTTATAAGCCTGAACACTAACCTTAGTGTACATATTAAGATTTAACCAAAAAGGGATAAATAAGTTTGTTAGTATATATTTTGATTGTTTTGTCAGCTGGGTTCTGACTATTTTATTAAAGATGAAGTGGTACATAATTATGCATAAGGTTTTTTCTTTTAAAAAATAAGTTTATTTATATAATAATTAACATTTTAATTGTACCTCTAATTATCCGATAAAATATATATTATCGGATTATCAATTGAACTTTTCAACATCTCAGTTAAATATTTTGATGTTTAATATGTTGTTACATGCTATTTATGAAACATACAATATGCCTAAGTGGATGATCCGTTTTATAAATTTTGGGAAGTCCGTACAATTTAGGTACAACTGAAGAGTAGGTCGTAAGCTTGGTCTTAGTTTCACGATCAATATAATTGCCTAAAAATAAATTTTTAATTTTGTTGTTGTTCAAATTTTGTAGTGAAGGTGTGAGGTCCCTGTCTAATGTTTTGTATGTATTTTGATCGCTCATAAAATTTTTAATTTTGATATCATACTCTGAACTTAAAATTATCACCTAAATACTCTCTTTATCCGACTTAAAAAAATAATATTTAGATTCTGTCTCATAAATTTTTTTGTTTCAATTGTCAAATGTTTTAAAATTGAAATATTGAAAAGTTCAATTGATAATCGGAGGTACAATTGTTAAAACTCGAACGAATTAGTATATTTCATAAAATAACAAAATATGTGTTAATAAGCTTGGACGTAATTTCATTGGTAATTCCTGTATACATATTTTAATGAAAACTATTTATGTATTATTAAAACCATGTAGACTTGAAGAAAATAATAAATTATTTTATCGAAGCGTCGTCGTAAATATTAAGGATTAGTTTGATTGGCTGCCAAACCCGAATATTAGAAGAAATATTAAGATCCAGCTGTTAGGAAAATACGTAAAAAAAAGTATTAAACTCATGTGGTTTTCCAACGGAAAAGTGACAGTTTTTTGATATTTTGTGACAAAAACTGTCATTTTGTTCCTGTTTTCTGCTCGGAGTCTGTTTTTTGTTACAACTGGAATAGGAAAACCACATCAAAATGAAGATTGTAGAATTTTGGCTGAAAAACGATCGTGATTTATAATACAATTATTTTGGTTACCAATATCAGTGTTACCAATTGGATACAAAGGATACTTAGATACGTAAAAAATTAAAATAAGCAAAAACGGATATATTTTTTTCACTGCGGATACAATATTGGATACATAGTATAAACAATTTTCATTATATATTTCGTGTTATAGAAAAATTCGGAGAAGGCTTTGTCTTCAACACGGCCGTAGGTGTTTTCCGTGATAACGGTTATAAGCGGTGCGAGAAATGGCACGATGTATGGATTTGTTAAAATAAATTTCTTTATTATTAGCATCATGAAATGAGAGTACAGTGGTGGTTTGCAAACGATTAAGTGCTGGGCGGTGATACGAGAAGTACGATATGAAACGCAGGGTCCCTGCGGTGATGTGCCTAATGAATGTTCCAGACAAATGCCTACCAAAGTCGTCTAGGCTAGTGTGTTGGAGGCGCAGTCTAGGTCGAAGGTGTTCTTTATGAAATGCACGAATTCAGGTTTAGCGATAACATCGATGTGGAAATCGCCGTAGAGCACAAGAGGTGTATCTGAGTCCTCACTGACGTATACTGGCTCCGGGAGGATGCCTCATCTGCTCCTATCAGATGAGGCATTCACCTTTTACAGTGCTCTGTAGCATTGTGAATCGTCACTTTATAGATCTAAATTTTAATTAAAATTTATTTGAAAATTAATTATTTTAATTTACAGTAAATTATCTGCCACAGATTCTTTACGCACAAATTGACACCAGAATTGCCCTGATCAGATGAGGTGTTCTCTTGCTACAGTGCTTTCAAGCTTTGTGAATCATTATTTTGTAGTTTGTAATTTTAATTAAAATTTATGTGGAGATTAATTATTTTAATTCTCTTTTCTTTAATTTTAGTTATCTGCCACAGTATCTTTACGTACAAATTGACACCAGAATTACTCCGGTCAGATAAGGGATTCTCATGGTTGTTTGTAAATCGCTGTTTTGTACTTAGTAATCAGTAATCTTAATTAAAATTCATGTAGAGATTATATATTTTAATTTAAAATAAATTATCTGCAAAGTATTATTATGCACAAATTAATACTCGAATTGTGCCCTCAACCTCTGTAAATCGCTATTTTGTAGTTTGAATTTTTAATTAAAATTTATGTAGAGATTAATTAACTAAATTTATCATAAATTAACCACTGGTTTTTTACGCAAAAATTGACACCAGCAGATATGAATCAAAAAATCATTTTTAACAACAAACCAAGAATTGATCGCCTTTCCAAATCTGGCGTTTATAAGATCAATTGCAATGATTGTAGTTCCTCTTGTATCGGACAGACTGGGCGCAATTTTGACGTTAGAGTTAAAGAACATTTATCTGGTAGCCATGAATCATCCCTTTATAATCATTTAACGTTAGAAAATCACACATCCAGTTTAAATAATTTAGAAATATTACATGTACAACCAAAAAGCATACGTTTAGACAACTTAGAATCTTACGAAATCCGAAAAGCTATATTTCTTAACCAAAATATCCTCAACGAACAGAGAGAAATCCGTTTCCCACCAATTACCGACCCCGCACTGTTTTATTTCAATATTTCCAATACCATCCCATAAAATGACTAATACGTCGGGTTATAATAAAATATATAACACAAAAAAAAAACAACAACAAAATCTGGAATTTTGTTATTCGGCCGTTGACTAATCAATAATCAATAATCATATACCTGTGCTGCCGTGCTAAGAAAAAAAGTCACATCAGCCTTTTTGTAGTTTTGAGTAATTTCAATTTTTCTATTTTTGTTTGCCATGTCGTTATATGAAACTAGACTAATAAATAACGTCATTTTATGGCATTTGATGAACGATATTTGACTTTTAAGAAAAGCAGAAATATAGGTATTTGTTTGAAGAATTCAAATATGCCCTTATAGCATTTTTCGACTTTTGGCGCTTATGACCTTTTTTCTTAGCACGGCAGTGTGTTTAACTCACCCCCTTCTAATTTTTAATGTTTATTGCTCTCACCATTTTTATTGTTTACCACTCCCACATTTTTCATTTGACCGACCAAACGGCGCAGTGGTTAAAGCTACGGCGGTTGGATCGGGAGGTACCGGGTTCGAATCCCTATAGGGGCGGGATGTAAAAGGGATTTTTCATCATCTGATTACGATCGGTGATGACGATGAACGCATCTATGACCCCCTGTTAAGAGTGCGGAATCCATGGGCCGACCCACCATTCATATCAGTACTATAGGCTGGCATGAAGCAATGCAATGTGCAGGTGGTTTAAACGAAAGCGGGTCTATAGCCGTACGTCCTCGAGTTGGCTGGCAACGGCGTAAAGGTAGGACGTTAAAAGGGAACTGCGAAAGAGTTGGGAGTGCCTCGAGCCCCAGAAAAGATTGCAAAGATAGAAACTAAAAAATAAAAAATAAAAATTTTTCATTTGTATATTTTTGTTTCATTTTTTGTTTTTTCCAACTACATATATATGTATATAAATAACTACATTTTTATTTTTATAGTTTAGTAGATACTCCTGATGATGGCCTAACAAGCCGAAATCGATCGAGTGATTTTTTAAACCTTTTGCAATTTTGCGAAATATTTAACAAATGTTTTAAAAAAAAAAAATTTAAAATGTGTGAATTATTATTTAGTTCAATTTTTTAATAAAATTAAATTTATTGTTAAAATAACTTTTCTAAAAACGCGTCATTATTTTACACTTTTAGTGTGGACCTGGTAAATATAGTTGTAAACAAATCGTAAGATTCCTAATCACGAAACAACAACAATTTTTTTTTTATTTTTATAATTATGTAATAAATTTAAATTGAAAGTGCACTTCTTTTTATCTCAAATCATCATCATCATTATATTAATAGACAAACATGAATTTTGTCCGTTCTTTTATCCCGAAACTATCCAACCGATTTTTATAAAAGTGACCATTCGAAAGGTATTCTTTTGTAGGTGTGCACAATCTGTGCCTTAAATAAATCGGATATCAGATGGCTGAGTTATAACGGTTTAAAAATAACACGTGAAAACAACAATATTTGTATATTTTCATGGCATCAAATCAAATAGGAATCATATTAAATCCTTTTTGATTTTAATATTGTCAGCTCTTTCATTGTTTTGATGATAGTACATGTAAAAGAAAGAAGCTTATAGAGAAATGCATTAATGTTAATATTTTTTTGGAAGTTTATGATGAATTTTGACATAATTACTTTGTTGTCATATTAACCCTTAAATGACACACTTAAGAAAAATCACTTAAATGACACACTGGGGTCTTTTAGACCCCAGCTTGAAAATTGCCTATTATTCCTTGAATTTTTCTATATTTAGCTTTGATAATTTTTTCCAATATACATAGTTTAAAGCTTACTAAAGGAGATCAAATTATTACATTAATGAAATTTTAATTTTATGATACCAAAAAAAAAAAGGTTTGTGAAAAAAATAAAAAAATTGCTTTTTTTACATAAACTAACCGTATTTTTTTAATTTTCAATATTTTCAGCTAAAAATTTTGCGGTGTTTTCTAGGGTTAGAGATAGTATCTTTTGAAATAAAAATAAGTCCGATACTGAATCTTTAAAAAAAGATATTTGTTTTGCAATATGAACGTGGAATTTTTTCTTATAGTCGAAGATGGCCGACCACGGCTCTGGCCAGCCGCTTGACGCTCTCCTACATATAAAAGCCGTTGATCCAAAGTACCATCTTCCATATCTTTATGGTCTACTTCCGTGGCACTCTTTGGAGAACTGCACATCGAAAAGTCTGAATCATTGTCTTTACTATCCTCAAACACGTTATCTTCTCCTCCTGAAGAAGCTTCGCCGATGGATTCACGATGCTCATCATCGCTTACTAGCACTTCTCGGACGGTTTGACTCCGAAAATTATACGCCATCTAATAAAACGTCAAAATCAAAAGAAATATGATAAATTAAACAAATTTTAACACCGAGCGCAGTCTTACTCACGACCAAAAACAATAAAACAACACAAAAAACGGCAAAAACAACTTTGAAAAATTATTTCGTATACAATACAAATATTTTCATTCAATTTATATCAAATCCGATCACCTAGAGATCTTAGTCATATCACATTTTTCTTATCTGGTCAAGGTCTATTAGTCTGTCTTTGTTTCTTGAAAATCGGATAAGTACCTCTCGAATTATTTTGTTTACCGGCAGATATCAGTGGGGGTATAATGCATCTCTCTCGCTCTAAGTCTGCTAGAGCTGAGATGCCTACAAATTATTCCGATTTTCACACAAATATACGTACATATATGACACACTGGAGTCCATTGGACCCCACCGTGATTTTGGACCTTTCTACACAGCTGCTAGCGGTCAACCGGCTTGCGCGGAGTACGTAAACAGGTAGTGCAATATCTCAACTATAGCAAGAAGGGGGAGGCACGAGATGCATTTCCGGCGGAAACATTTAAATATGTACGATTGAAAAAGGTCTGGGGTCCACTGGACCCCATGTGTCATTTAAGGGTTAAAAGTCATCACAGATTCCCACAAAAATATTAGCATATTAATTAAAAAAATTGAATTCAATAAATGTATACCGGTCATTTGACCGGTCGGTAGTTCTAGTGTTAAATTGTAGTTTGTATCAAAAACAGTATAAAATATAACTAACACTTACAGAAATAATAGTTTATACATATATACTTTATATACATTCAAACAAAATCATTTTCATTCATTCAAAGGAAAAAAATTTTTGAACATGTGTTCTATTATTTACTTCCATTGTTTTTTTTTTGTTTTTTACGTGAATGTATTGCAAAGGAAATCTTTACGCGTCTATAACTTTGGAGTCCGACCACCTAAAGATCTTAGCCATACCATTTTTTTTCTTATCTGATCAAGGTCTATAAGTCTGTCTTTGTTTCATGAAAATTGGATAATTACTTTTCGACTTAATACTTGTTAACAGACATCAATAGCGGGGATATAAGGCATCTCTCTCGCTCTAGCGCTTTGCTTGAGTTGAGATGCCTAAAAACGAATCCTAAATAATCATTAATAAATCACGAAATTCCCCCAGTCTGTGTGATGGCTAACGATGAAAGGAGGTATCCAAATTTTACGTCGGATGGGCCCATACATAACGGCCACTGTTATCTTTTTTTTACCAATGGAACCGGTGTTGGTGGCAATACAAATAAATGAGACACGCGGTTCGTGTTCCCGTGTTGGTCTTATTGGCTTTTCGGCAATCGATTTATTTGCCGTGCTACGTATAACGTATATATGGTGTAGGTGAATTTTTGTATTCACCGGGATATCACGACCGCGTGTTATGCTAATTTTTTTTATTATTTTTTTTTTTTTATAAATGCTGCCAATGGCTTTATTCTTGAATCTTTCTACAAAAGAAACTAACAAGAAGTATTCAAATCTTAACTTAAAATTATTACAATTTTAAATGTTAACCAATGTTAATACCTATTATTTGTGTTCACAATTTAATTAATTTAGATTATACATATGTGTAACCTAAACATTAATAAATTTACAGGTTCATCAGTCCGAGTGGATCTGTTCTTCTTAGTCGCCTAAATCGCGGTTATTTTAGTACAGGGTGGCTGATGAATTTTGCTACATTAAGAAACTCAAATAATTTTTTTTTCAGTGTATGGAATTCATTTTTCTTTTATTCATGTTAAAGCTCATTCAATTTTATTAAATATAGCTTAATTAGTTTTAAAAATAATGGAATTTAAATACCCCCCCTGCTCGTTGATGCATGTGCGGCATCTTACCAAAAAGTTGTTCATTACTGCTTGGAGAGTTGAGACAGGAATAGCCGCAATTATTTCTCGAATGGATTGCCTTAGTTCATTCAAATTTGTTGGTTTTGTTTTGTAGACTTCCTGTTTGCAATAACCCCACAAGAAAAAGTCAGGTGCAGTAAGGTCAGGCGACCTGGGTGGCCAACGGAATGTGGAGTTTCTGCTTATCAATTTATTGGGAAATTTTCGTCGCAATTCTGTCATAACAGGTTGGGCTATGTGAGGAGCTGCACCATCTTGCTGAAACCACACAGAGTTGAAAGAAATTCTCCTTCGGCGTAATTCTGGATAGAAAAACTCTCTCAACATGCTCAAGTAACGGTCTCCAGTAACCGTAACGGTGTGACCGTTTTCTTCGAAGAAGTAGGGCCCGATAATGCAGCGTGATGAAACTGCACACCACACTGTGACACGAAGTGGATGCAATTCCGTCTCATGGAGTAACTGTGGGTTGGAAGCACTCCATATTCGACAATTTTGTTTGTTTATGTTGCCGTTTAAATCGAAATGGGCCTCGTCAGACATGAAAAGACAGTTCAACATGTTTCCATCCTCTTCCACCATTTGAAGCATCTTCTGGCAAAATTCCAAGCGAATCGGCAAGTCTGCAGCGTTCAGTTTGTTGGCCAATTGAATTTTATATGGGAATAAGTCCAAATCTTTGTGCATAATTGACTGTAATGACTGTCTGCTTATACCCATTTGAGCAGATAAGCTTCTTGTCGAAACACGTGGATTGTTTTGTATGGCAGCAGCTACAGCAGCGATTGTTTCCTCCGTTCGAACTGAAGGGTTTCGATGGTAAGGTCTTCTGTTGACTGTCCCATGCTCGGCAAAATTGTTTACAAGTCTCATTATGGTCCATCTGCTCGGAGGATTGCCGCCAAACGTGCGCCTGTACTCTCTTTGAACCGAAACTACGGACTCCAGAGCGTGATAGCGGCGGACAATCCAAATTCTTGTTTCAGTGTCCCAGTTATCCATTTTTGTTAAATGTAAAAGTCAATCTGCAAAATAAAAAAAAAATTAACTAGATTCATTGAATAGAAAAAAAGTTATTCAATTTTTTTTTGGTAGCGGCTTTCATCAGCCACCCTGTATATCCCTGGCCAATTCGTTGGGATGTGCTTCTAGTTTTGAGTAATATTTCGAACTAAATTCTTTAATTGTTTCTTTAATGGTTTTAATTCCAAGGTCGACGTGTATATTACTATTTCGAATGTACCATGGAGCATTGGTATTACTGCGAAGTATTTTCGATTGGGTTCGTTGAAGGAGTTCTCTGTTTGACGCGCTGGTGGATCCCCATAACTGAATACCATATGTCCATATGAGTTTGATTATCACTTTATATAATAAAACTTTGTTGTCTAATGGCAGCTGAGATTTTCTTCCCATTTGCCAATACATTTTGGAAAACGTCATTTTTATTTGGTTGCGCTTTGCTTCAATATGTTGTTTCCATGTCAGCCGTCTATCCAGGTGCAAACCTAAGTATTTGACCTTGGTTTGTTGAGGAATATTAATATCGTTTAGTACCACTGGTGGGCAGGTGCGTTTGTTCAGCGTGAATGTGACGTGTGTTGATTTTTTTTCATTCACTTTTATTCGCCATTTCTTTAGCCAGTCCTCGGTTTTTTTCAAATGACTCTGTAATTCCTTTGAGGCGGTTTCGGGAGTTTTGTTTGACGCCAGGATGGCCGTTTCATCGGCAAATGTTGATATCATTACTTTGTTGGTTACAGGCAAATCGGCTGTGTACATCAAGTATAATATTGGTCCTAGGACGCTGCCTTGTGGGACACCTGCGTTTATATCGTAAAAGCAAGTAGTTGCACTATTTTGTTTAACCATGTATTGCCTTTCAAGAAGGTAGTTTTCCAGAATTGAGTGAAATTATTTAGGTAAATGTTCTTTAATTTTGTAAATTAGCCCATCATGCCAAACTTTATCAAATGCTTGAGCGATATCCAAGAAGACAGCAGAACAATATTTCTTTTCCTCGAAGGTTCTTTTGATTACATTTACAATTCTGTGTACTTGCTCTATGGTACTATGTTGATTTCGAAACCCAAATTGATGGTCTGGAATAATATGGCGCACTGTTAACACTGGTTTCAATTTCGTTAATAACATTTTTTCGAATAGCTTGAAAATTGTGGGCAGCATGCTTATTGGACGATATGATGGAATTTGTGTTTCATTTTTTCCTGGCTTAAGAATCATTGTGATTACCGATACTTTCCATTTTTGAGGAATATAACCGGTTCTCATGATCGCGTTGAATATGAATGTTATTAGTTTTATGCAATTGTCTGGCAATTCCCTTATCATTTTTCCAGTAATAAGATCATGCCCTGGTGCCTTTTTAGGGTTTATACAATTTTTAATTGTATTCTTAACTTTCTTCCAATTATATGATACTTTATAGGTTTAAAAGACAATCCATCATCCATTTGCTCGGGTAGCACGAAAGAATTTGTTTCCTGGTGTGGTGCGAATACTGTCGTTAGATGAGCAGCAAAAGCATTGGCTTTTTCTTCATCGCTTCTCGCCCAATCCCCAGTGGGAAGTCTGATTGGTGGATTCGAGTTTGTTGGCCTTTTTAAATTTTTTGTTGCCTTCCACAAAGAGTAGCCTGTCCCTTCGGTTGCCGAAAGTTCACTTAAATAATTCTGGACGTTCTGGTTTTCTTCTTCCCGCAAAGCAAATCTAAGAGTCTTAATAGATCGATTTAATTCCCTTTTTAATGACGGTGATTTTGTTTGTTGCCATTGACGACGAATTTTTCGCTTTTCCTGGATAAGTTCCTGAATACTATGTGGCAGTTTATTAACTTTTTCAAAACTACTTATGACGAGTGTAGCCTTTTCAGCTGACAACGCCAGGGTATCTTTTAAATTTTCTGCTGCCGTATCAATATCTGCTGGTGTGGTAAGAGGAATATTCAGTAGACAATTTTTTTCGACTAGTCTCCTGTATTGATCCCAATTAGTTCGCTTGTTTGTAAGACGTTTCGGAATTTCTGTCCTTAGGACGTCGGTACTCATTGTTAATTTGTTACTATTACCGGCGAGTGATCGGAAGTCAGATCATAGCAATTGGTTGCATTCACATACATACGTGGAATGCCTTTAGTTACACGAAGTCAATTAGATCAGGAACTTTCTTTTGAGAAGTCAATTAGATCAGGAACTTTCTTTTGATCCGTGGGCCAGTAAGTGGGGTGACCAGCAGATAAATAATCCAGAGACTGCTCCTCTATAGCTTCGTAAAGTTGTTTGCCTTTTGGAGTCGACAATCTTGATCCCCATTGCACATGTTTAGCATTGTAATCGCCACCCGCAAGGAATTTATTGCCCAGCCGGTTAAAATAATCGATAAATTGCTGCTTTTTAATTGCATGTTTTGGAGGGCAGTAAACGGCCGATATTACACATTTTCCAGACCATTCTTCTAAGCAAATATTAGTTGCTTGGATGTGCTCTTTCTCATACTTGCTGTGTACATAATGCTTTATTCTTTTTTTTATCAAGACAGCAGTGCCACCGTGTACTTTTCCGTCCGGGTTTTGGGTGTCGTATACTGAATATCCGTTAATTTTAAAAAAAGTTTTATTCGTGAAGCGTGTTTCTGATATTGGCATGATATCTATACTATGCTCAATGAGAAAGGCTTGCAACTCAGCTTTATGCTGTGAAAGACCATTCGCATTCCAAATAGCTATTTTTAGGACAGTCATTTTTGGTTTTTGACGATAATTTGCATTAGTGTGTTTATATTTTGCATCATCATGCTCATTTGTTTCTCCATCATCATCATGAAACTTTGGATCCTTCCAGTTAGTTTGTTTACGGTTGCATGAATTGAGACTTCTTCTTCAATAAAATTAACTTTTGCTTTCGAAGCGGCACCTTTCAGAATGTTTGCATAGGAGATCCCAGGTTGCGCACAACTGCTGAGATTTGTCCCCAAATTATCGGTTTGTTGAACAACTGAAGTTCTTGGCGTCAAAGTTCTTTGGTTGTAATTTGCCTTGAGCACTCTTTGCTCATATCGCAATTTTGGATTGATTTTGCGCTTTAAATCCAAGTATACTGGGCACCCTCTATAGTTTGCGGTGTGATTTTCGCCACAGTTACTGCAGCGTTTTACTGAAGGATCGTTTTTCACCTTGTTGCACTGTTTTGAATTGTGAAGTTCACCACAAATAACACAAACATCGTGTAAGGTACAGTAAGCTTTGGTGTGGCCATATTCTTGGCACTTGATGCACTGAACTGGCCCGGTCCTCTTCTTGGGTTCCTCAACCGTGATTTTACGATAGAGTAAATATCGTAGGTTATATATATCGCGCACTTTCTCTTTTTCTGCATCTGGCTCTAGTTCTAGGCGAAACATAGGTTGAGGTATCTTTTCACGGTTTAGGATATTTGTAATGGATTTGGCATGGAAACCTTTTTCCCTAAGCGCAGAGTGTATTTCGCTTATATCTACAGAGCTCTCAATTCCTCTTAAGATAACAGTTAGCCCCTTTTGACTTTTTAGCTGGTATGTGTAATACCGTTTATGGGCTTGGTCGATATAATTTACTAAGGCTCTGAACCCATTAGTTTCGAATGGCTGTATTTTCACTTCATTTATCTTACCCCTCTTGAGTGAGGTAATATAAAATTTTGAATCGGTTAATGATTTGATTTTTTCCACAAGCTCATTATTTGATGCCTCTCTTAAGTAAATTGGTGGCGGCTTCTCGTTCTTAGCATTATCTGCTGTATCTTCGGGAGCTTCTACCTCTAAACTGGAATACCTGTTGCTCAGAGGTATTTGGTCTGCAGATTGTTCCATCCTTGTCGCTTTGCTCCTGCTAGCGAGTTGCGCGGATTTTGGACTTCGTTTTCGCTTGGCTTGAACAGTAAAATACCTATCCAATCCCGTTTGCACTAACTGTGTTTCATTACACTGACCTATGTCACTATCATCATTTTTGTTATCGGTCGACGATGAGTTCGTCGCACTGAGTTCATTATTTTTATTTTCATTTAAATTACAATTTATTAAATTTGCTGTTAACGCAATTTTTTTTCGCGGTGATTGTGTTGCATTAAACGGCGGTATAGTTAAATTTGTCAATTGTGCATTATTTTCCTCGTGCATTGTTGATTGTTTCTTTGGGCTATGTTGCACTTTGCCCATTTTAGTTTCACTGTATAGCCATGAGCTTTCTAAATTAGTGCCGTTAGAATTTTGGCTCATCACTTACACATTATTCACTTATTGTTTTTTTATGTTTGTTTATCTTTATTGAATTTAAAAAAAAAAAAAAACACACACACACACAACACATCAAAAGAAAAAAATAAATAATTAAAAAAAAAAAAAAAAAAAAAAAAAGTGTTATGCTAATGTTATCGAAAACGCTGTGTCAAACTACAACAGAAACACCATGATTAACGTAAGAATGGGTTATGGTAGTAAATAAAAAATATATGGTGTTTTACCTATTAATAGCGATAAATAATATTAACTCCAATATGAACTATACACTAAACTAGTATATTAGATAACTTATAGTACGTAGTTAATAAGTACTAATCTTTAATAAAAATAATATTTCCGCATTACTTGGCCACTAATAATTATTTGAACAATAATGGCCGGATGAACGATGGTTTCATCCAACAAGATCTAATTACGAAATGAAAATGAGCGAAGTATTGAAGTAAAAAAAAAATTAACATACCTTGGTAATGCACCGTTTGTCATTGAATGCACAGGTAAAGATCAATTAACTACGACCCGCAAGAACATAACATATCAATTAGAATACAGTCCAATTAGAATACGCCATACTGCGGTTACCTGTATAAATTGCTATAACAACATTTAGCAAAAATAATTGAAACATGTTTAAAGTAAAACGGTATGACGCGACAATTACAGATTGAATCAATGTTGGTACATTACAATTATTTTAAAATAATAATAATTAATCTTCCTTTATTTAATAAAATTTTCCCTCAAAATTATGATGAAATTGAACATGTATGATCAGAACTATGTAGGAAATTGCGTTATAAGTGCATTTTTTTTTAAAATCAACTTAAGCAAAAAAATGACTAAATGAAACTCATAAAAGTACGAACCACAGGGAATCGAGGCATTTTGACTGAAACAGGCCGATATTTAGCGAGGTAAATCGAAATTACTTAATATGAAATTACTTATAATATGTTGAACTTTGAATTCAGTTTTCTCAAAATAGAATTTATGTTACTTATACCCCTTGTGCTCTAGACCCCTCATAAGTATATATTTTTGGTTTTGGTTTTAATATTGTTGCTGTTATATATCATGATCTATGGTATTTAGTTTTACTTAATTAGTTAATGTAATTACTAATTACTATAATTATATTAAAACAACAACAATTTAAAAATGCACTTATGCGGTTCCTATCATAATATAGGGCTCTAGTAGAACTAAGATAATACGAGTATATGTTACCTTGATTTAATGTATACAAAGTTATTTGGTAGGTATAAGAATTATATTACACACTGACACAAGCACAACATTAGTTTAAACTCAATTTTCTATCTTGTAACTTTACGGTCTTCACTTAACCACTGCAAAACTGCACAATTTAGAATAATGTGATTACCTACCCTTCCAACAAAGCGTAACATAAACGTAACATTTACGAAAACTTCCTAGTACTAAACTCTTCGTAAGCGTAACGTATTTGTGTAATACAAATGAAACGTAAACTAAACATTTGTCACAAGAGAAATGAAACAAATGAATGTTACATTTCTAATCGCTTAGGCGTTACTTAATTGAACAATTTCTGTGTAACTTTTGCGAATAGCAAATACAATATAACCTCGATATAACGGACCCAGATATACCGGGCTTCGATAAACCGGACATTTGTTTTTTTTTTGTTGGATTAGAATAAATACATCCATACTTATGTTTATATCGTCGTCGAGAAGACCAAAAACAATTTTTTTCAGGACACAATTTTTATTTTTATTTTTATTTTTTTTTTTTTTTCATTTTATTTTATTACGACTGAGACTGCGCTCATCTAGCAATTTTTCTTTCAAATACAAATTTTTATATATCTACTAAAATTCACGTTTGTTGGGGTGTAACCCACTGGTTAGCCTCATAATCAATTAAACCTATTTACTAATTTTAGTTTGGTAAGTTCACTAGGTCAAGTGGCCTCGTTCTTTGGAGTCTTCTTTCAACGACAGGGTTATCTATCATATGGCGAATATAGGGGTTTCCATGTTCCTGGAGCCTTATTTCGTGTTTTGCGGCATGCATTTTTATTTCCTCTTTGATGTATTCCATCCGTAGGTCCCTGTGAAGGTCTTCATTTCTTGCGTACCACGGAGCATTGACGATGCTACGAAGAACCTTGTTTTGAAACGTCTGTATCATTTTGGCGTTTGTTTGCTTGGTACATCCCCAGAGTTGTATACCGTAGGTCCATATCGGCTTCAAAATTTGCCGATATAGCAGCAGCTTATTGTGAATTGTAAGCTCAGAGCCTCCTATGAGCCAATACATTTTTCTGAACTTTATGTTAAGTTCTTCTTTTTTCTTTTTGACATGCTCTCTCCACTTAAGCTTGGCATCGAGGGTCGGTGGTAAGCCTTTTAATAAGTAAAGTTAATATGCGTGGATTTTGTCTCATTAAGTTTGATTCGCCAACGCTTTGTCCAGTTACAAACCGCATTGGTCATCCTCTGGAGTTTGCTCGTTGCATCAGCGACATTATTTCCAACTGTCATAATTGCTGTGTCATCTACAAAGGTGGCTATGGTTCCTTCATTTGTGGTTGGTATGTCCCTTGTATATAGTAAATACAGGATTGGTCCTAAGACACTCCCCTGCGGGACACCGGCAGAGATTTTCTTTAGCTCAGAGTATTCATCCTCATATTTCACTCGAAAGTGTCTATTGGATAAATAAGATCTTAGTATGGCATAGAATTGTCTCGGTAGATCTCTATGCAGCTTGTATTCCAGACCACTGCGCCAGACTTTATCGAATGCTTGCGCGACGTCCAGGAATATGCTTGAGCATACTTTTTTACGTTCTAACGTTCTTTCAATTATGTTGGTGATTCTATGGACCTGTTCAATTGTAGAATGCTTTTCTCTGAATCCAAATTGATGTGGAGGAATTAGTTGTCGGTCCTCAATTATTGGTTTAAGTCTCTTTAGTAATAATTTTTCAAAGAGTTTTGACATGATTGGCAGCAGAGAAATTGGCCTGTATGATTTTTTACCGTTAGGTGGTTTATCAGGTTTTGGTATCATGATTACTTCTGCTACTTTCCATTGATTCGGAACATATTTTAACCGAAAGCTCGCATTGATTATGTGTAGTAGCTTACGAAATCCTTTGTTAGGTAGAGCTTTGATAATTTAGCAAGTAATCAAATCATACCCTGGGGCTTTTTTAACATTCATGTTACTTTTCACTTCTTCTTTTAATTCTTTGAGAGTTACTGGCCGTATTTCAATCTCATCCAGCTTGTGAATAGATATTATATTTTCATTGGCAGTTTGTCTTGGTAGTGGTTGGAAGGTTTCCTGGAGATACTCCGCAAATAGATCAGCCTTCTCTTTGTGGCCTCTTGCCCAGGTTCCATCATCCTTTTTAAGTGGAGGCACTTGCATTTTGAGTCTTTTGAGTCCCTTCGTCGCCTTCCACAGTGAGTAATCAGAATTTTTTTCATCAGTTAGGCTAACTAGATATCTGTTGATTGATTCATTTTTTAACTTTTTTAAGAAGGGATTTGAGGCTGTTACATAAATTGTTAAGAATTGTTTTGTTCTCCGGTGTTCGATTAATTTGCCAGGTTTTACGAGCTCGTCGTTTTTCTCTTACCAACTCTCTAACTTCCATTCGGTAGGATATGTTAAGCGTCTTCTTATTTTGTAAAATGGGAGTGCTTGCCAATGCAGCATAGTGAATTATTTCATTGAGTTTCTCCAATTCGTCTTCCAACTGTCGAGAAATTCTTATCGGTACCTGGAGATTGATTTTGTCCTCCATTATTTCACGAAAGAGATCCCAGTTTGTTTTTGAATTTGTTAATCTGGGTGCACTTTCCCTTTGAATTACAGTTTCACTGACTGTCATGATAACCGGTGAGTGATCCGATACTAGAGAATTGCTGTTTTCAATGTGAATATAATTCTGAGATATACCTCTTGCTACATAAAAGTCGATTAGGTCCGGTATCTTAGCTTCGTCACTGGGCCAGTATGTTGGGGAACCACCAGAGTAAAATTCACATTTTGATGTCTGCCCTGCTTGATATAATTCTTTACCCTTTGACGTCGTAAGTCTAGATCCCCAATAGGTGTTTTTTGCATTAAAGTCTCCTCCAATAATAAAATCACGTCCTAATGATTTAAATAGTTTAATGTAGTCCTCCCTTTTCAAGTTATGCCGGGGAGGACAGTATATTGCGGAGACAGTAAGCTGTCTGTGTTTAATGTGAATCCTAACAGTGGTGACTTGCATTGTTTCTTCTTCGATTTCTGTTTCTACATGGTGTTTTATATTTTCTTTTATTAGTAATGCTGAACCACCTCTTGCTCTTTCCGCTGGATGAATGGAATGATATAAGTTATAATCCCGAATTTTAACAAACGAAGATTTAACAAAATGGCTTTCGGATATTAGAAAAATGTCGATTTTTTCTGTATTTAAAAATATTTCTATTTCTGGAATATGTTGCATAAGTCCATTCGCATTCCAGATTGCTATTCTGAAAGTTGTGTTCTTACTTAACATTTTTTATCGAATTGCGTTGTGGGAGTTGCATTTTCTTCAGTTGATCAAATATCATGTTGTTCAGGTTACTTTGGTCATCTAGCCGCTTTGTAATAGCTTCGATGCTGTTCATAATGTTTTCCATAATTCGAATATTTTCAGAGCCCATATATTTGGTTGAACCCGAGCCTTTCACTACCTGAGCAAATGTTCTTCTTTGCCCTGCGTTGCTTGGTTGTGGATTTTGATCCATCTGATTTGATGGTTGAATCCTTGGGGATGGACACAATGAAAACTATTTCGCACTCTCCTTATATCGTCTACATGCAAACACTAAATTACTTTATAAATTTCTCCCCTTAAATAAACTTTTTATAATATTTTATAAATGGCAATCGATGCAAAATGTTTCCCTCTTTCGTTGGATGCGAAAAAAATCAAAATTGAAAAAACGGACTTACACATTCTGCATTTCTCGACGACGAAATACAACTTTGCTTATCTAGCCAATGGACCAAGAAATAATTTTGGTCACCAAACGAATATACCGCAAAAAATCTCTAGAGGAATGATTGCGTTACCAGATTAAGTTGATGAAGAAGACACTAGAGAGCAGCGAACCTTACAAAATATAAAAAACTATAACCTAAAATCAGCAATTTTTCATTTCGTGGCAGCGTGGAATTAAGTGAATATTCGAACTTACGATTATCGTTATATCGAGATTTTTGTATGTAACCTATTTGATACTAATTTGCGATTCGTAAAAGTTACACAAATCTGTTCAATTCTGTTACACCCTTAAATTAACAGTAACGTGCACATTCTACTTTTTTTTTTTAAATTAAAAGGCAAACATGATTTGGTTATAACTTATATTTTATTCATATATCAAAAAAATAATAATTTTAAATAGTTTTAATTTTATAATATACAGTGGGTGGCCATATTATTAGGGACACATAATTTCTGTTGGGATATGTTGACTTCTGGCGACTTATGTATTTTACTAAACATTTTTATAGCCTAGCTTAGCTATTCGAAATTATTAAGTGTTAAGGTGCATTCAACATACAAAGTTTTACTTTGTACTAAATAATATTTGTACTAAAAGTAGAAATACATTTTTTATCTAAATTAGAAATATCTTCAAAAAAAATATTTCTATTTGAGCTAGCTCAAAATATTGAGTAGATGCATGTTTCGTATTACTGACCCTACATTTCTTTCATGTGGCGTTTTGTGCTATCTAGGCTAGAAATAGCTCTCAGGGTCAAAAAATATAGATTAATACGATTAAAATTAGAAATTATTACAACAAGCAATTTTAGACCTTATAATTTTTAATACACATATAAAAATTACATTTTAAATACAGTTAATGAATTTTCCATTTAAAAAAAATTTGTCCGTCTATTAAATACGATAAGTACTAATTAGTACATATACCAACAAGTACTAATTTTAAATATTATTATCTAAAATTATAATGCCCTGAGAGCTATTTCTAGCCTAGCACAAAACACCAAATGAAAGAAATGTAGAGTCAATAATGCTGAACATGCATCCAATATTTTGAGCTAGCTCAGCTACAAATTATTTTTTTTTGAAGATATTTCTAATTTAGATAAGAAATGTATTTCTTTTTTTAGTACAAAGTAAAACTTTGTATTTTGAATGCACCTTAACACAATAGATTCCTATGGCTTGGCTATAAAAATGTTTAGTAAAATATATACATAAGTCGCCAGAAGTCAACATTTCCCAACAGAATTGACGTGTTCCTATTAATATGGCCACCGACTGTACCTACACACAGCATATTATGTTTTTGATTTAAATATTCATTAATACTTAATAAACGGTTTTAATAAAACCAATGTACTATAAATAAGCTTTAGTTTTTTTCGATAGAAAATTTAATGTTTAATTTAATATAAAAAGTTTAATTCATTTTATTTATATAAATAATAAATTCACAGTGTTTTGCTTTGGTGTACTCTGATTATATTTGCTTAAAACTAACTTATTTCTTATTTCGGCAGAGTATAATGTGTTGCACTTATTTGTTATAAATAATTTTTATATATTTATAGATAAGAATTTAATTAATTATTAATTAAACTTCTATCTATATATTTAAATACAATTATAAAAATGTAATTAATTTAATTAACAAAATTTAATTCATTTTGTAAAATTCAAAACAATTTTGATTTAGGTTGTATGACTAATCTGTTGAAATTTCATAAACCAAACTAATTAAATCTACCTCTGTTGGGGTTTAATTAGTTGGATAATTCTAGTTAGATTATCGCTGGTGGGGTCTAACTGAATTGAGTAATAAACTTTTCTGTTGATGTTCAAATTTATTCTGTCTTGATTAAATTGTTACAGTTTATATACTTATTTGATATACATAAAACACTAATAACAAATGCTTACTAAATTATATTAGTACGCAATATTTTACGTTTACTAGCAACAACTATTAATAAATTTATATTACTAAGGTGTTTTACCTTTATTGTAAGATGAGCGTGCATTAGCACATATACATATAAATTCTAAGTTCCGATAGAAATATAATTCAAGTAGTCAACATAGTGTTTTTAGCTTACATATGTTGTCGTTGCTATGAATGTTGTAAATTTATATTATTATATAGGGTTTTCCAATAGGGACTTGACAACTTTGAATTTAATTTGTGAACGCACCCTTTGACTAATCATCGAACTGTCACTGTCAATTTATTCAGTAAATTCAACATTTTCATCATGGTAAAGTACACGAACGTACAGCGTCTGCAAATTATAAAAATTTACTACCGAAATTCGGAGTCGGTGACCGCAACTTTAAGAGCGTTAACTCCAATTTGCGGTCGTAATTCTCGCCCTAGTAGACAGGCAATAACAAGTTTAGTGCAAAAATTTGAGTCTACATATTCGTTGTGTAATGTTGCCGTGCCAGTCAGACAACGGGTTGGTCGAAGTGTCGAAAATATCGCTGCCGTTCTGGTGTCCGTAGCAAACGATCCAAAACAGTCAATTCCACGGCGTTCTCAAGAATTGGGCATCGCCCAGACCACTTTATGGCGAATTTTGCATAAGGATCTTGGTTTACACCCATACAAGATCAAGCTGACTCAAGAATTGAAGCCGATGGACCATTTGAAGCGACGTACGTTCTCCGGTTGGGCTCTGGATAAGATGCGCCAAGATGATGAATTTCATCGCAAAATCATATTCAGTGATGAAGCTTATTTTTAGCTCAATGGGTTCGTCAATAAGCAAAATATGCGTTATTGGTCGGGTGAAAATCCACATGTGCTTCATGAATCAACACTTATTCACAAAAAATAACTGTTTGGTGCGGTTTGCATGCCGGCGGCGTCATTGGCCCATATTTTTTCGTCGACGATAACGATCGTCACGTTACTGTGAATGGCTATCGTTATCGCGCCATGATTACCGATTATTTTTGGCCCACATTGGAAGATATGGAGTTGGACGACATGTGGTTTCAACAGGACGGTGCCACAAGCCACAATCGATTTACTGAAAAGCAAGTTTGATGAGCGTCTTATCTCAAGAAACGGGCCAGTCAATTGGCCGCCTCGTTCGTGCGATTTAACGCCTCTTGACTATTTTCTTTGGGGCTACGTCAAGTCATTGGTCTATGCCAACAAGCCGATGACGTTGGAACAGCTCAGAGCCAAGAAATAGCGACCGTTTCGGTCGAAATGTGTGGCCGAGTCATCGAAAATTGGGTCCAACGAATCGACCGCTGCAAACGTGCCCGCGGTGGTCATATGAACGAGGTAGAGTTCCATTCATAAATGTTTTGATTGTACTTCAAACCGATAATAAAGTTTTTGAAATATCTCTAATGGTTTGCGATTAATTTAAAAAAAAAGTTTTCAAGTCGTTATTGGAAAACCCTTTAATTATGTTCATTCACCAGATTGAACACATTTGACACACAATTTTAGTTCATTTAATATAAAAATTGATATAACAATTTAATCCATTTTAGAGACTGGCGTTTTATAAATGTAATCACAGTTGCTTAGTGTCAGCTGTAGTGCGGTTCCAATATTATTTGAGTGAACTTAATTTATTGAATTAATTTATGTGGTTCTTCTGTGGCAGGTTTTATATATTGAAACCATTTCTTGATAATTGTTTCAATATCTGCAACCCTATTATTAAATTTGTTCACTGATTCGTCTGAAAATAAATAACACAATATTTAGAATAATTGAACCAGTTTGTTGAGATAAGTTTAAAACCTTTCAGTAATGCCAAAATGGAATATGACTTCACTGTCATATTTCCCTGTTGCTGGCCTCGTACTTCCATCGATTTCCAAAAATTCTTTGTAATTATTTTCCTAATCGATCCCAAATTCGTTCGTGTTATCTTCTTCTGTTTAATTCATTTCTGTAATTTTAATCATAAATAGAATATATTTTCTTTATAAATGCTGCAATGGCACATAAACAGAAAATGTTGGCAGTTTTAAATTTAATATTTTATTAGTTATGTTTATGTCTAATACGTACTAGACTTCTGTCTACCTTTATTCAGTGATGAGATGACTAATAATTATCAGGTGCGTTGACTTATCTCAACTAAAGCTACTATGCAAGTCGTAACTTTTATTTCTATGTTCGGTTGCCTTAATCAAGGGTTTATTCTATTTGAGTAAAATTTTCAAATGTTAGCAATATTGTAAATAATACAGAAATAGACAATAATTGACATAAACATGTGAAGTATCCGTGCGCGAAAATTATTTCAATCACTAATCATAATTATTAAAATTAAACAAAAGCGAATTGTCAAAATGCCAATTGAAGACATGAGTGGATGAAGGTGATATGTAACATTTTCATAATTTTACAGAAACGAGCTCGAAAGTTTCTACGATTCTATTAAAACACTTGTTCTTAGTTTAGTTTAGTCTTCAACCGCTTAAAATTTCTCTAGATAACCTAGTTTGCGAAGATTTATTGGGACAGAATGCATATACGGACATAGCAACTTCATTCATGTAAAAAAATCAAAATTAAAGAAACTGTTACATATCACCTTCATCCACTCATGTCTTCAATAATTATACTACATTAATTTCTTATAAATGCAGAAATACATTCCGGTTACATAAACGGTGGACAATAGAAATATCGAACGAAATGCAAAATAAACTTAAAGAAGTATAAAAATTCGCTATTAATTAATCGTAAATCTGCATCGAGCGAGAATTGATAAATACAAAAAGAAAACTTAACAGTTGTAAGAACGGTAAAAAAATGTATATGACCATAAAATTAGAAAGAAATCAAATTTTGTTCTAACCTTTTCAAATAATGGCATAGGTTTAACTATAGGTATTCGTTTTCTAATCAACTATTGATCTTATAACTGTAACATAAGCAACTTTCATTTCACAGACTATGGATGAATTCATTTAACATATTATTTAAACCAAAGGCAACATATTCATCATCTCTTATTTTTACTAAAACGCACGAATAATATACTTCCGATAATTCCAATGTCACCGTTTTATTGCATATACATATGTATGTATGTATCCGTCTTATTTAGTACAAAAAAATGTTTTTATAGTTTTGCGCAGGCTTCAGTGATTGATTTGAGTGTACGATCAAGACTAAGCAAGTTCCCGGTAAGACGCCGGGTTCACCGTACACCCTTTTTACATATAACAAAACCGAAGGAAAGGAAAGGTATGCTAGTAACAAGGAATCGACCCGGTTCCAGACACCTAAGTAGTCGATAGTTAGTATGTTTTTGTTAGTAATATATATGATAAAATAGTTAGCACAGGACAATACAATTTCTAAACTACATGTTCGCTGGATGCTTCAAGTTTCTGGATGCTGAGTGTTGTTTTTCCGCTATTTCTGAAAATCCAAATCGAAATTAATTACTTATCGCTAACTACTCTTTAAAATAAACTAATGAATTATGTAAACTCTGAAATTCTCATGTTTTAGGTTCAGATCAGATTTTCGGGCCCTTTTAATAAATATCTAATACTAGAAGAGAAAGCCCGTAATTGACGATTGTAAATGTAGAAAAAGCACTACCTGTCGGAATAAAATAAAACTGAAGCGACCATACAAAAACTAGCATCAGCGCTCGCAGAACGACTAAAATATGGCATAGCGGAAATTTTTTGAAGTGAAGTGGCTATACATTATGTTGTCTAAAACCACGGCTCCAATCGTCAATACGGGCGTAAATATTACTTCTTTTAATTTCCCAAAAGAACTAATGCAAATTCGGTCATTTTGGCTTGAATATTTATGAACTAAAATTCACTCGAATTGAATATATTATTCGATTATATGCGTCCTCAATATGTTTAGAACTAATGATTGAAAAATCGTAGAAGAAAATTTCTACATTTTTAGGTAGGATGAGAAAAGAAAACCATCATTTTTCACTACTTATGCAATCAAACAATAAAATTTTTCTGTTTACAGAAAAAAAAATTTAAAACAAATCAGGACTGCCTTGATTTTTGTACCGGCCTTTCACATGACAATCGCCGTATATAGTATAGGGTCTATTTTTTTATTCACCCCGAGCGATTCTACTCACTCAACCGGTGTAAACAGAGTACAGAGTACGGACAGTGTCAAATTGTCCAGTGTACCCAGAGCGTATATATTTCTATAAAAATAAATTTGTTATAATCTGTTTTTATAAAAATATTTGTTTTTAAATGTCAAATTTGTGTTTTTAAATATTTTGCTTTTTCTCTACACTTACATTCATTTCAGAGCAAAAATTTGCAAACGGAGTAAGCTCAGAGTATGTCCAGTTCACATTAAAAAATACAGTGTATAGAGTAAAATTAGTCTGGTTGAATAAAAAAACGCAGTGTGTTATTTTGACAACGCACTGCTCGCTCAGGTTGAATTAAAAAATAGACTCATAGTAAAAATAAAATGCTAGCGTGAAGCAATAAAATAGGACAGCAGGAACTAAAAATGTGTACTATTTTCCCTCTTTCGCAATTTATAATTTTTTTTTCGATTTTATCAAAGCCTGCTATATCTTATATCTAAGAATTATGTATAATAAAATGCTAGCCGATATAAACATCCGAAAACGAGCCAGATTGGAAACCAGGGGCGCGCTAAGATAGTGGATGGTAGGGGCGCACGGCACCCGGCGTACGAAGTGCGAGAGCGCGCAGGGGTAATTTTATAATGGAAACAAACACAATATCTGTACAAAACACTACTTAACATGATTCGCGAAGAATATACCGTTCTGCTTACCATTGCTTCTGTCACTCCCAGTTTAAATTACCAGTGCCAATCGTAGAAACCTCAACTTCCTCTATGAGAATAACGTCTATTGACGCAGAATTAATTAGAAAGGCAAAATTAATTCAATGTGATCAAGCTACAATGGCGCCTGGTGTTGCTATGAATGCTGTCGATAAGCTTTGTAAAGAAATAATGAAAAACCAGAAACCATTTGGCGGTAAAACAATGCTACTTGGTGGAGATTTTAGGCAAACTTTACCTGTAGTTGTACACGGTAGTCAGCCTGCAATTGTTGAAGCTAGCTTAAAATTTCATGGTCTTTGGGAAAAGTTTAATGTTCTCAGGCTCCAGAATAATGTACGTTCAGTGGACTCACAATACAGCAATTGATTACTTAAATTAGGCGATGGAACTTTGACCATCATGGTCTTACCGACGACTTAATTGCAATTCCTAACAACCTTATTTGCAAAGGGTCTATAATAACTGGAATCTATGGTGAAACGCTGTCGCCAGTTGATACCGAAACATTTCAAAAATAGCAATTTTATGTCCAAAAAATGCAGATGTGGACTTGACCAACGAAGAAGTGTTGACACGTTTTGCGGAAAGCCCCGTCACGTATTATAGCATTGACTCGATTGATGATGCAAATGATGAAGACATTCAGAACTACCTGACAGAATTCTTAAATGATTTAACGCCATCATGGAAATTGAACTTAATTGTTGGAAGTATCATAATTCTATTAAGAAATCTTAATAAAAAGCGTGGTGTTTGTAATGGAACTCGATTAATTGTTCGACAGCTGAAACCAAATCTAATAATTGCCGACGTTTTAACGGGAAGTGCAGAAAAGGAAACTGTATTTATTCCCAGAATTGACCTAGCCCCGATCAACTTGGACTTACCAAAAAGTTGTGTATGAAGAAATTTTTTCAAATTAAATGTCATGTTACAATATCATTATGTTCTTGTTCTGTTAATGTTTACGCCCGTATTACGGGATTTTCCCCCTAGTAATTAGTATAAGCCGCTTGAGCGCTGAATGCTTAAAGTTTCTGGTAAAAGTATTTATTGTTCAAGATATATGAACTCGAGACCTTCAGCATATGAAGCACACATTCTGCAGTTAAGCTACATACTTCTACATTACCTTCTTGTTGATCCTGGAGAGTTGATTTATTTCGAAAATCGGCATTAAGTTTAATCCTTAAAAAATAATTAATTCTGGATTTATGTTGTATTCTGAAAATTAATTTATTTTTCCGTAAACCAAGGAAAAAACTCCGTCAAATACTCCTCACACTTATATTAATAAATAATAACCGTTGAATAAAATAAATAAGATGCCACGCCTGATTTCTTCATTCTGAAATCCCAGTGTTACTAATCCAATCCTAAAACTAAAGTTTAGCTCAAACTGTTGGGGCAATGCTCGATTGCTTTTTTTCCCAAGAGAGTGATTCTGGTTCCACAAATTATTTAATAATAATAACAACTATTTTTAATTTGTATGATAAATGTTTTATTATAATTTTGTTGATTAAGTGGTTTTAATTTTAACTTGTGCAGTCAACGCCTGATTTGTATATGCCAAAAAATCCAAGTCATTATTGACATAGAGAAAAATAGAATAAGAGAGATTACGGTGAATTAGTTATTTATTCTTTAACGAAACTAGCGACAAAGCATATATCCTATTTTTTTGTACTAGATTCAAGATAGGAAAAAACAAAAACAACAAGCAAAATAATTGTTGTATTATTCTATTCTATAAACATGATACATTTGTGTTGGTGTACTACCTACTATGTTATATTCGCATGAAAATGTGATTTACTAAATTGCATGCTTGTCTGTATGCTAAATTTGTATATTCGTATTTATCAAGCTTTGCTATTGGCTTTGTTTGTGTATAAAAAAATCAAAAACCTAAACAATTTACAAGGAGAAAATAAAAATAAAATCTATTTGTGCCTTCTGCGTTAGTATTTGTAATCTTTATGAATGAAAAAGGCGTAGCTGTTGGCGGATTGTTGTTGTTTATTGTAGATTTTTGCGAATGTATAATAAAATCACCGAAATAATACGTTGTTCATTTTCTTCTTTTACAAGAATTTAATTGAAATCTTTAGAACGGCCTGCCTAAATCAAATGAAACCTTACTCAAAAGCAATATAAGTAAAATTGTGTGTATGTGAAAATACATTAGCAAATTTAATAAAAATTTGGTTTTAAAAGTTTTCGTTCTACAAAATTTCGGTTTTTCAAAAATCATAAATTTAAAAATCTCGGTTTTCAAAAGCTCGGTTTTCAAAATCTCGGTTCTAATCGCGGATTTGTTTTAGTTTTTAAAATTAAATTCCCCATTTTCTAGAATTTATAATTTTTGGTTATTTTCGTTTTAAAGTGAAAATCCCCATTTTCAAGAATTTATAAAAACCGAAATTTTGTAGCACCGAGATTTTGAAAACCGAGATATTATAGCCAACCTGATCTCACAAGCTCGGTTTTAAAAAATTCATTTTTATTAATTCGGGGTTTTGATGATGATTCGGGCTCGAATTAATAAAAATTTATTTTTCAAAACCATAGCTTTTGAGAATGGAGATTTTCAAAATCGAGATTTTGAAAACCGAAATTTTGAAAACCAAGATTTTGTAAACCAAGATTTCGTACCCAACCCAGCAAAAATAGTAAAATATTCTAAATAAATTTAGAAGTAAAGAGTGTAAATAGGATAAAGCTATGTATGTACTTATGTATATCATAGTTCGAATATCTCATTTGAACATATGGATGCTAATTTATTTTACTATTTCTGAAATAATGGGACCTATCTCTTTCTATATTTTGCCAAATTTCCATTTGTAAAGCGTGATTTACACGTAGCGAACAAAATTTTTGTTCGATGCCTACCAAAAAATAAAAAGATAGTATATCATGATTTTCTTTTGCCAGAGGGGGATAAAACATAAGCAAACAAAATTTTGCTCGATGTCGAACAAAATTTTGTTAGGCGTTTTTTTCTTATTTTTTACATTTGTTATTGTTACTATAAACAGCAAAAATGGAACTATAAAACATAGTCGACCCGAGTATATTTTATGGAAACAAAAAAATCAAAATGACGATTTGTGAAATTTTTATAGCACTTTAATTTAATTTTTTTAAATTTTAATTCAAAATTAAAATTTACGTTCGAAAAGTTTTCATTTTAGCGAAAAAGTGGTAATTTTGATAAATAAAGTAGAATTATCGCCCTATTCGTCAAAAATATTACATCGTCGATTTTATACCACCAAAAAATTATAGCATGTCCGACATTTTTGTTTTATACTTTTCTCTTTTTATCACATGAAATTTTTTCTATTGCGCGTAGCTCTAAGTTTTTAACAAAAAGTGTTGGGCATCGAGCAAAAATGTTGTTCCATACGTGTAAATCACGCTTAAATAGAACAGATATGTATAAGAGTAGGTCTAAGCCTACTATGATCCTTTTCGATGATGATAATTCATTTCGAGGGAACCAAAAACGCGTTAAAACTGACACACTATAACAAAATGATTTATAAAAAAAGTACCTACATCAGCTGACTTTCTTTACAAAATATCATTGTGTTGAGAATGTTTTTATTAGGGTTTTCCAGATATTACACACATGAACAGAATTACACATACTACGATCCATCGTGAAAATAAATAACTAGTTTCAAGAGAAAAAAAAACTTAAAATGTAATTTTGAATCTTTATATCAATGAAGCGATATTTTCCTATTGTAGTCGCTGTATAATTCTGTGGAATTAAACAAAAACATGATATCTGCAAACAACAGCCTGGTAAGCCATATTTGGAAAGTAACGATAGGAAATTTTTTGCTCAATATGATGTACGCTTTCTATAATTAGCCTTACTATTATTTCAATCACTGGATCAATTTTTACCTGCACCTATTAACCGCAACAAATGGTTTATTAAATTCATTTACAAACTGGTGTGGATTCAGGATTAATAAAAATTCATATTTTCGTTTTTATTCCAAAAAAAAGTGTAACGCTTAATTCATTCAATATAAATATAACCAAACAATTCTTTTATTCAGTATAAGATAGGTAGACACAGAAATTTTATATAAACAAAAACGAATTAACATTTTCCAAATGGACAATTTTACTTTCTTATGTACGATATTTCAAACAATCTGTTATTAACAACAACAATAATTACACAAAATTGCATTTGGCATTTATGAAGACAAAATAGGATAATATGATAGTACAAACATAGGTTTGCCATTTCATTTGCCAAGCCGTTGAAGGTGAAGCTCCTATGCAAACACCTCTATGATTACCTGTTAATGGGTAACACTACAACAGAAATAAATGTACTATTTAGGTATTTCAGGTATGTAAATCGGCAGCTCATTCCCCAGAGGATCGCATGGCAAATTTGGTTTGCTTAAGAAATAAGAGTAGACTATGCTTCTGGATTAGTTGTTTCATTTTCGTGTTGATAAATAGATATTGAAAAAATGTAGTATCCGAGAACATACAGTAAAAATCTAAGGTAGGAACTCGGTTGTTTCTTAACCGATTATGATGAAATATGTTCCTTGAAATTGGCCATATGCCAGAACTTCTTCTAAATATAATTTTAGAATTCCATTTCTACACAATCAGATCAAATTTCACCATAATCAGATAAGGAACTGTAAATTGGTTATATTTGGCCATTGCTTATATGATCAATCACATAACCAGCACCAAAACGCCAGTGGAAAGATATATAAAAATAAAATACAGCACTTTTCCGTGAGCATACTATGCACACTATAAGAAAATAGATACATTAAGAACCGCATTCTAATATCATCCTCAATTACTACTTAGCAGTTTATTTAAATGAGTTCTTTAAACACCAAAATCGAAAACGTCAACAAATTGAAATAGGGTTACGACGAAATTTCGTATGATTACGGCAAGTGTGATTTGGAAATCCAGAGAATTATTTTCCTCATTTGAAAATGTATTTATTATAGGTAGGTCAATAACCCACATAAATAAATAAAACAACAACAATAAGAAAATCGTGTGACTAATTAATGATTATGATTTTCCCTTAAATCAAAAAATTAAAGTCATTCAAGTAAAATGATAAGAAATGAAAAGCAAATCAAAAATAAAATGGGTATTTTAATAATCAGAAGAAACTTTTGTAAGTTACCCCGATTTACGGACGCTCGATTTATAGATAATCAAAGTTACGGACGTGACAAATATATGATCAACGTTTAATATACGGATGAAATATTCGCAATTACGGACTGAATATTTTTTCTCATTTTCTTTGTGCATGACTTTCAGGGACTCTCAAAAATAGATTATACGGGGGATAAATTAAACTTGTACTGAACTTATATGAAAATGTCTGAAAAGCGAACAGCGAGTTATGATGGAAAGGGCGTGAAAAATGCACGCAAAGCAATAACTTTAGAATTAAAACTTGGTATTTTAAAGCGGTTTAATGCGGGCGATAGAGGTACAATTTGTCAATTGTACAAAGAGATACATTTAACCGCAATAATATTTCAAAGTAAGGAACTAAGGTTATGGAAGAGATGGAGCAGTTACTTAGTGCGTGGATAGACCATCAAACTACTGTAACATACCATTAAGCACCATGATAATTCAGGGAAAAGCAAAGCGCTATCCAGAGGAGTTTTTAAAAAATGTACAAGCCGGTGGATGGATACATATTACAGCAGGTGTATAATGTCGATGAGACAGGTAACGCCAAAGACGAAAAAACATCTCAGGATTCAAGGCAGCTAAAGATCGAATTGCAATTTTGATTGGAGGAAATGATGCCGGTCATCAGAATTTAAAACCGGTTCTAATCTGTTATTCAGAAACTCCCCAGAATTTCAAAAATATTAATAAGTCACAACTTGGAATTATTTAGCACTCAAATCAAAAAGGCTGGATGACTACACGAATTTTTGAGGAATGGTTAAATAATGATTTTACAAATTCAGTTACAAAATCCAACACTGATCAAAATATTTCAAACAGGGCTCTGTTAATCGTTGACAATGCCCGTAAATACCGGAGATTTTTTGAACTCTTGGAATATGATAATGAGCATATTTTCACTGAAGAGCTGTTCACGCTAGTTAAAGAAACTATACCGATCCACGATAGACGGTAAACTCAACTTCAACATGATTTGTGCAAGTAAAATGTCAAAAGCTTTTCCATTTTTTTCTAAAACTACTGAAGCAAATGCTATTGAAAAATGTGCTGGTGCAAATTTTAGTGGCAGTTCCGATGAACAGTTCAGCAGTTCGGACAATTAATTGTAAACTTCGTTAGATTTATAATTTAGATTTAATAAAAGTAAAAATAAATTATGATTTGTATGAATTTATTTGATTATTTTAAAATGAAAAAATGGTTTGTGTTTCGTGTCAATTTACTATAACTTTTGTATTTTTTACAGTTCCCTTTATAAAAGTACATAAGTTCAGTGTAACGCAGATGAAAAACACGTATTTTTTCATTATTTGTGCTAATTTATGGTAAAATTGGTTTCGTTTTTCGGATTTTATTCAATAGTTACAACGCATTTATAAGTTTTCAATAAGATATAGTAATAAACGTTTCCTTTTACGGATTTTCGGTTTACGGACAGTTTTTGGGGAAAGCATATTGTCCGTAAACCGGGGGCTTTGTATATGCATTTCCTTAAAAACAAAATAAAAGTCTACCTGACATTCTTTGAAAAAATCTTAATTGTTTTTATTAATTAAAAATTTATTTGTTAATTCCTCAAAATTCAAAATCGAACAATTTAATTTAGCAAAATAATAAAGTTTATGTCGAATTTGTAAGCACACTGGGAACGTGATAAAAAATGCATACATCTATTTTCCATACCAAACATTAGCATGGATAAATTCTGTGGAATTAACCAAATCTGGATATTTGCAACACACATTTTTTTTTTCATGCAATTCGTTTTAAAATTTGAAGCTGTTTGAAGTCATTTTACATAATTTTTTATATTTTTCGAGAAAATTTTCATCAAAACTAGTTATCTGAAATCTAAAAAAAAAAATAATCAGAAAACACTGCGTTTATAAATCAGAACGATGTGAGTTTGAAAAAAACTAATTTTTTAACTTATTCAGTTTTACGCAATTAATAAAGTTGTAAATAAAATATCAAAAATGCGGTATCTAGATAATATGTCGCATTATTTCAGAAATAGTAAAATAAATTAGCATCCATATGTTGAAATGAGATATTCGAACTATGATATACATAGCTTTATCCTATTTACACTCTTTACTTCTAAATTTATTTAGAATATTTTACTATTTTTGCTTTATGTACAAAAGAGATATTTACAATATGTACATACATACATCTTATTATTTTCGTGTTAGTTACTTAGGTAATTTTCTAAAATTCATTTGTATCCTCTCTAAATTAAATCTGTTCAATCATAACTATTCGTTCAATTTCCTTATCATTTCCTTAATTATCTTTTTCAATAACATATTTTGTTTATCTAGTACATGAGTTGTATTAAATGGGTTGGCTACATAATCTTGGTGTTTAAATCTCAGTTTTCAAAATCTCGGTTTTCTAAATTTCGGTTTTCAAAATCTCGATTTTGAAAATTTCCATTCCCAAAAGCTCGGGTTTGAAAAATAAATTTTTATTAATTCGAGCCGCCCGAATAAAAAAATTTCAAAACCGAGCTTTTGATTATGATTATAAATTCTGAAAAATGGGGAATTTAATTTTAAAGTTTTCGAAAAATTAAGATTGGTGGGATATTTCGTCAGGCTAAAATATCTCGGTGATTCAAAATCTCGGTTTCTATAAATTCTGGAAAATGGGGAATTTAATTTTAAAAACTAAAACAAATCCGCGATTAGAACCGAGATTTTGAAAACCGGGCTTCTGAAAACCGAGATTTTTAAAAAACCGAAATTTTGTAGAACGAAAATTTTTAAAACCAAATTTTTATTAAATTCGCTAATGAATTTTCACATACACACAATTTTACTTATATTATTGCTTTTGAGTAAGATTTCATTTGATTTAGGCAGGCCGTTCTAAAGATTTCAATTAAATTCTTGTAAAAGAAGAAAATGAACAACGTATTATTTCGGTGATTTTATTATACATTCGCATAAATCTACAATAAACAACAACAATCCGCCAATAGCTACGCCTTTTTCATTCATAAAGATTACAAATACTAACGCAGAAGGCACAAATAGATTTTATTTTTATTTTCTCCTTGTAAATTGTTTAGGTTTTTGACATGATACAAGGAATTAATAAGGTATGCTCAATAGATGTAATTACGCCATCCGGTGACAGAAATTTGTTTTTTATTTTTTGTTATTTCTCTATTTTATTTTGTTTTTAGCACGTCATTCGCTAGTATCGTGGTGCAGCATCGAATGACGTGCTAAAAAACAAAACAAAATAGAGAAATTTGTAAAAAAAATGAAAAATAAAAAACAAATTTCTGTCACCGGATGGCGTAATTACATCTATTGAGCATACCTTATTAAGTCTTTGTATCATGGGTTTTTGATTTTTTTAGCAAAGCTTGATAAATACGAATATAAAAATTTAGCATACAGACAAAGTGAATTGCTTTGTGTTTGTTTGATTGCTTGGATTCATTTCTATAAAAGATCTTGAATAAGGTTCAATGTAAAAAACTACGTGCGCTGGCATCATTAGAGAGATTTGGCCTACGTAGTTTCTCTTATTCTATTTTTCTTTATGTTATTGACGATTGTAGACGTGATTTTAGACAGTAGGTACGATAGTTTGTTTTATTTCCGATAGATACGTTTTCTATGTATTTCTTATGGACATGGTACTGGGTGAGAAACTTTATTTTATTTCCGATAGATATCGCATTTTGTACTTTTCCAATCGCCAATTCCATTGAACTTAATCTATTATTTTCTACCAATGCGACATCTCTGTGATATAAGTAACAATTATATTCACCACAAGGGCACGTTCCCAATAATTATAAATTTATATCAATAAATTGAATGTCAAAATGGAATGACAACAAAAATATAATAACATTACAAAATTTTGGCAAGTTATATAAAATAATAAAATAATAGTGTAATTTCCAATTATACTGAGTTTAACTATACGAAATTCTACTTAATACTACAATACATTTGATCAAATTAGTGGTAATTCATTTATGAATGTTATTTTCTAGCTTTTACGTATGATGGAATACATAATTTAAAAGACACAAAGCGAGAGAAGTATTTTTTGGCGTTTAGTTTTTACATTTGTTGGCTAATATAAATTAATTTAATTGTAGGTTCTAAACACAAACTAATATTAAATGAAGCATTTCTGCTAGCCTGCCACTCAGATATAGAAGTTAGAGCTGCGATAAACGCTGTCCTGTAATGAATTACAATTAATGCCACCATTAACCAGGAATAAAATGATAAGACACTCTTTAGTTTCTAGAGTACTTAGCTGAAGTTCCTGTTAATTAGGGGGACAAAAATCAATACAGCACTAGCTTAAAGCTTCTGGAAATCTGTGTTGGATTTGACCGAATATTTCGCCAGAGCTCTGAAATCCTCATGGTTTACTTCGTTGTTAAAATTAATATAGCATAATTGATTAATTAAATTAAATTCATCATCGTCATGGTCATTTATATAAAAATGTTTCTACCCTGAGCTAAGCAAAAACGAAATAAAACATTCCATGTCAAAAAAGCTCAAAAATAGAGCAAACAAATGTAAAATAAGAGACAAACACATCAAACAGGAAACGGCGCATGATGATCAGATGTCAAAAAAGAAAACACAACAAACCCCTATTCAAAATCCCTCAAAACCACCTACAACTCCTACTCAACTACAATCGGCCCCTGCCGAATCCTAGTGTAATAAATTAATAAAATATTTGTGCAGAATGGATATTGGATAATCCTTATCCAATAATCATAATGCCAGGACGCTCCTATCTCATAAAATATTTAGAATATTATTATGTTATAGTGCAATTATGTGAAAATTTGTGGAAAAAGTTCCAAACAATATTTAATTTGCTTAGAGAAAATAAACCCCGTCCGTGCCTTGGTAGAAAAATGACCAAAATCTGATGGCATTTTTGGCATTTTAATAAAGAAATATGCCAAGGTATAAAGAATGTTGAATCGATTCAAAATAAAATATGATTCACCAAAATACTTACATAATGTTCTTCACCCAAAAATAAAAATAAATGTTTCAAACAGGTGTTTTTGTTACGATTGTCAATTCCATCCCTAGTAGACAAACCAACACTGGAACACTACACGACCGAAAACCGTAAATCGCTAACCATCGAAAAACCCAACAAAAAACGACTAGAACCAAACAGAAACTATAAATGTTTCTGAAAAATTTCAAACAATAACTCATCCTCATAATTCGCTTTAGCGACGACCACCACGCACCACCCCCCACCTAACACGTCCATCTCCTCTTCATACCCGTGCACTCCATCTCCAAGCTCTCCCCCCGACACAAAATATTCTACTCCACCTCCCACTCAATCCAAAAAGAAACACCCGCATGCACGACTAAACAACAATAATAAACAAACAATATTTAGTTAGATTCAACATTCTTAGAAAAAGTGTCTGTCTTTAGAAAAAATGTCTGTGAAAAATCTGGTCGACTACCGCTTCAAAATGGCTTTCCGTTCAAAAAATACTTTACAAACAAATTTAATTCAACATTACTGTATTTAATAATGTAGCAGCATACTAAAATTTTCAGCAGTAATATCCCAAAAGCATTGATAATTTCCCGAAATAATTTTATTATATTTTTCGAAAGCACGTTGCTTGGTAACAGCCCGAAGCCGTAGGCTGAGGGCTGTTACCTGAAAGCAACGTGCTTGAGGAAAATATAATAAAATTATGAGGTATTTATCAATGCTCGAGGGGTATTCGACGAGAAAATTTTTTGCAATTTTATTTTATTCTAGTAGTAAGGCTGCTAGATTGTAAATTGTTCTATGAAAGTGTCATTTTGAAACAGTATTTATTGTAAAATAAAACTATAAATTCTTTTCATCTAGTAGCCAGAGTATGTTTTTCTAAAATAGCAAGCCTATTAAATCGGTCAATTTCGAGTCACGTGTACAAAATATACCAATCAAAATAACATTACACTGATAACATCCCTAGGGAAATTATTAGTGTAATGTTATTTTGATTGGTTTATTTCGTACACGTGACTCAAAATAGACTGATTTAACAGGCTTGCTATTTTAGCAAAAAAAAATCACAGAAATTCATGGTTTTGAAATTTTTCTTTGCATTATTAGGTTCTTTTTTTCGATCTGAATAAGGATTATAGCGACTGAATTACTAATTTAAGCCTTTCATTACATTCTTTATATAAAAAAGCAATCTACAGTCAAATTATTTGCAAAATATAGGCAACATAATAATATATTAAACTCTTAATAACTTCAATTTTATTTCAATTATCGCATAAATGTGAACACGAACCAAGCAATAGAAAAGACCTGCTTTGCCACAAAAAATATTTCGACAAAATGTTCAAAAAAAATTTAAAAATGGGTGTTTCCGAAAGGCAAATTTAAATGCACATTTTTTAAAATGCACATTTTTGCGCTATATTAATATTAAACTATATTAAAATCGTTAAAATAATTAAAATTGGTCAACCCCAAATTAATAAATCGATAAATGTGGTTAATTAAAATATAAATTGACATCAAATACATAAATGTATCAAAAATGCACGTAAAAACTACACCGCATGTAGTTTTTTAAATGTGTCTTCGCCAAATGCAATGCACATTTTCCAATTCGGGCACACCCTGTACCTACAACTTTAAAGGTGTGCCCGACATGAAAACGAGCATTTCAAAAAGTAGAAAACGAGCGTTTCAGAAAATTCGCATTGTAAATAACGTGTATTTAAATTCGCATTTCGGACACACCCGGACTTACAATGAATTTTTCTTACGTTGGAGAGAAATAGTATGTATTATTCGTATTAAAAGTGACTTTGTTTTACTCGCAATCTTTCAACTCCGTCAAACAAAGTATCACTTTTAATCCTAATGGCATGGAAAAAAATGGAAAATTAAAGGATTTTTCTCATTTTTGGTGGCCGCGCGTTGCGTTTTTATTTACATCTCGTTAACGGCTGAACTGCTGTTAATGAAACAGAAACCGTTGCACGCGGCGAGCACTTTAGAGAAAACTCAAATGTAGGTTAGGTTAGGTTTGGGAAGCGGTCCACTAGGACCAGACATAGACACAAAAAGGTCCGTAGCCGTACGACAATTTAAAAGATTTTCCCAAGTACGTATGAAATTTGATTTCAATGAACTGTAGCTATTTGATTTAAATAAAGTGTACTCTGCTTTCGTTTAACCCTAATTCAATCAAGAAGCATTTTCATACGTGCTTTTTTTTAGTATTATTTTAGTATTCTTTATAAAAATTTACAAATATTATTTGATTAAAATTTGAATTTACTAACGTAACAAAAATATGTTGGTCGGATTAGATTTAAGCAAGATGAAACCATCTTACTTTAAAGCGAAGGCGTGTAGTCTTACAACCTGACTCTTTATATAATTTTTTTTTGGAAATCGTATTTGTTCCTGTATAAACGCTCATTTTAAGCTGTAGAATAAAAGGAAATCAGTACTTCCTTGTTTCCAAAGATGCTACGCCCCTCCTATGTACATAATATGGGTACACAACATAAATTATTTAGTGTGTTCATATCATAATTGCTCGTACTTTTCACACAAAACATAAGTTCAGCGGACGTGATTATGTCCATATTTCGATGGCCCTGAATGTAACTGTGTGTAATTGACTATCTAGCAACAAGTGTATAAATTATTAAATTATTTGAACAAAACTGTTGATAAGTATCGAATAAGTATCGAACCAGAAGTTTCTACCGGTATCTTTAAAAATTTCAGCCGAATTATAATTGTCTTTAAGTCGACTCATCACAACTTGATTAATAAAATGTATGTAGCATACATTCAAAGATTACAGCTCCTTAACAGGAAGATAAATGATCATGGAAGTATGTACAACTTAGTCAAATAAATGTATACATATGTATGAATATGAATCCCGTTTATATAGTTCGACCAAGGGACCAAGCGGAAGAAACGTTTTAGACATGCTATACTTTAGTTCGGTAGTAATTCTTTATTATTTTTTAATATTTAATTGGTGTATAATTTAAATTTTAAATAAAAAAATCATGAACTACAGGTGTAACTTAAAAATTATGAAACGAAAAAACACTTCTTTAATTAAATAAACGAAATATGTAGTTGCTGTTATAATACATGTTAAAGATAGGATTTAAGACATATGACAAATTATAATTTTATTTTATTATCAAACAAAAATTAAATAACCTAAAGGTTAATACTTAATTCCGAGCGGTTTGCTTTTACTCAAATCTCCTCCAGCATCAAACAAGATATTCATACTACATATAACATTATGTACAAGTAATACACGATTAAATTCTCATATTTATGTATACCATTTTTTAAGTATGCGAATGTTCAGTATTTTGGCGTTAGTCACACGCAGTGTTTGTGATTAGTTGAGGAACTTGTAAATGTTAAAATGTGATCGGTTGCTAATGTCATTGTGATTAATGGAGTTTACTTTACTTTCTTTTTTTGTTTTTGATGATTTTAAAAGTTTAATGACTAGTTAGGTTTTTTGACATTTTCAAGAATGACTAGTTAAATATTTATCCAATGTATGTATGTATGTATATGGATTATAAGATGGGATTTTTTGGTTCGTCTTTTTTATTGTTTTTGTGCATGTTTGGTAGAAGAAAAGTACATTTTATTGTGTGGAGGCGGAATATAACGTAGATCTATTTTAGTATATACGGACTCCATTTACTGTAGAGAAAGTGTTCAAGCTACAATAAAATTAGTTTACATTTATGTACAAATATCTATATAAATATAAGATGGAAATATTAATCCGGTTCGCCAATTTGTTTATGTATAGACTCTTAAAACAGAGTTAATGACCCACCGAAACATAGTTCAATAGAGTATATGATCAATCGGAGTTAATAACCACGGTTTACATTTAACACTTTTTAAGTGCGAAATAAAATCACCTTTTGAAAGTTTCTCCAGCACCTTTTAAAAGTTGCAGTTGTTTTCTTTTTGGAGTTTTAGAAGTTTTTTTTTTGTTTTCCTTTATTTTACAATCTAACTCATTATAAAACATTCAGTAAATTTTTTGTCTCTTTACATTGTCATGATCGGAGTATTTTTATCCATTGATAAAATCTCACTTACATTACGATTAGTATAAATTGATATAACCCATAAATTTAACTATTAATGATTCGATTCATTACAGATTTTTAAAAATTAATGTCTAAAAGAATATCTAAGACCAAATTAAAAATTTTGTGGCGTTTTAGTCTTTTCCACGTTGTGGTATAATGAAAAGTTTGCTGGCCAGATCGTTTGAATGAATTTTCAATCTTGAGTGATAGCTGGCATTGGAATCCCTATTTTCTTCCCGTATTGTTGGGACCTGTAGACCTTTGTGAATTAGATCGTTTGATACGAACCGTGGTGCATCTACTATGACTCTTAGAAATTTAGACTGGAACATCTAAAGAATGTCCAAGTTCGAGTTGCTGGCCGTTCCCCACAGCTGTATACCGTATGCCAAGATAGGTTTTATTACAATTTTATAGAGCAGTAGTTTGTTTTCAATCGACAAACTTAATTTTCTGCCTATCAGCCATAATATATTTTTATTTTGTCACTTTCATTTCCAATTGATTTCTTTCTGTCCATATATGGTTTACGCCATGTTAGTCGTTTGCCGAGGTGAATACCTAAATATTTTACTTCATCAGTTTGAGGTATATTCTGATTATTCATTTGTATTGGTGGACATGTACCTCTTCGCATATAGTAAAGGTTACATGATTAGATTTAGCATCATTAATTTTAATTCTCCATTTTTTGATCCAAGCTTGAATACTGTTAATATTTTCCTGCAAAATTTCTGTAGCTTTACTGGGGTCTTCATATGATGAGAATACTGCCGTGTTGTCTGCAAATGGTCCGACAGTTACTTGATTGCTTGTAGGTATATCTGAGGTATATAGCAGATATAATATCGACCCAAGCACGCTGCTCTGTGGTACACCAGATTTAATTGGGCGGACATTTGTATACGCATCTTGTTGTTTTATTATAAAATATCTGTCCGGTAGATATGTCATATGATGTTAATATTCTGTAGAAATCATGTGGCAACTCGCTTAATTTTGTATTGTAATCCCAATGCCACACCTTGTCAAAAGGTTTTGCTACGTCCATGAATAAAGCAGAACAATATCTTTTTCCCTCCAGGACTTCTTTCACTTGTTCTTTTGTTGAATGTTCAAGCCCAAACTGATAATCTGGAATCAGCTTCTTCTCCAACAATATAGGCTTTAGAGTTTTAGACGGTTAAGTAGTAATTTTTCAAATAATTTAGACATAATTAAAGTATTTTACAACTACTAAAATAGTGAAATTTCTTACAATTAAAGAAGTCAATTTAAGTTTTCGAAAATCATTAAATGTTGAGCAATTTAAGAAGTAATTTTAGGACTCCTAAAATAATTTAAATTTTAATTATTTAAGAAGTAATATTAGAATTAATAAAGTAGTTAAATATGAGCTCCAAGTATAGCTACATTCTTTCTAAAGTTTATTTGTAGCGATTGTGCATCGTAGAACTTACCGCATTCCCCGATAGATCTCTAATTTAAGCTTTTTCCGAAATTAAAAATACGCTTCGTAGGTACTTTTATTTATATACAGTGTACTCGTATTTATTTAGATATTTTTTTTTTTTTTACAAGATATATAAACGTTTATATTCTAGCTGTTAATACGTACAGTAAAGAACATTTAGTTTTATACGATACAAATATTTTAAGAAGTTTCATCTTAAAAATAATTCATACTAGAATAATTTTTTATTTATTAATGTTACTAGAACATACAATTCTGTCTAGGTTAAACTATTTTTATATAAAAAAGAATTAATAACAGTAACAAAAATAAACTAAATTCGAAAATTTAGTTTTAATTCAATAAAAAATCAAGGGAACAGAAGCTATATTCTTTGGATCGTAATCTTGGTAGAACGCAAACGTATTTTTTATTCCCATTTTTCAAGCAGAATTCTTTAAATTGCTTTTGAGGACGTTTAAGTCATCTCTTTGTTCATATTGCCTACAACAAAACCCGTATTTCCCATAGATACATATTCCATAGATACATAGCGTATTGCGCCTCACACCATTTCGTTCTGACCTTCATGTTTTACGGTAGTTGGTAAATTTTTGGGTTCTAGCATTTTACTAAAACGGCCTTTAATAGGCATTGGGACAATACTAAATAATATTTTTATTTTTCAAATGTTTTATTTTCTATTTCTCTTTACTCTTTCATTTTTCGAACGTTTACTGCCATCTGTTCTATGTCGAGGAAATAAAAAAACATAATTTTTGCTTGCAGTAGTAGGCATTTTCGATTGGCTTGAATTAACTGAATTAGAATTAAGTTACTAAGCGTGTTCGATTGGACTGAATTAACTGAAGTAGTAGCTGTATCTGAAGTAATTGAAGTGAAGAGACTGTTCGATTGACAACTCTTCACTTCAGTTAAAAATTGAGCAACTGAATTAACTGAAGAGATATTTTGCTTATGTAGTTACTTCAGATGAGTTATTTGTTTTTCTTTTTTGAATTTCTTTGTTTTTGTTTGTTTTTATTCTCGCGTGTAGATTTAGAGGACTGTTTGGTTGGGAATTTGCGACCTAAAACAATAATTTTTACTAATAAATTCGTAGAAAATAATACAAAATAAAATTTTGAAACATTTTTTCTAACACAAGCCAAACTGAAATAAATTAACGCAGTAAGCTCTTCGTAAAATAAAATAAAAGTAAAAAAATACAACAAAAATCACCAAACTAAATTAACTATACACGAGCAAAATACATATTCAGATAACTCAGTTGCTTAATTTTTAACTGACGTGAAGAGTTGTGAATCGAACACTCAATTCACTTCACTTGATTCAGTTAATTCACTAACTCTGTTAATTCACGCCAAACGAAAGTGCCTAGTATGGCTTGTATATTCTAGAAGGCATTGGTTAAATCAATGCCTTCTAGAATATTCAAGCCAATTGTATACTACTGAGTATTGACTACGTCACTCAATTTATGTAGACAGTTCAATTATTTTTCTGCAGATGGCAATAATGTTAGAAAAATGAAAGAGAAGGTAGGCAATATTTGATGTACATATTTGTCGAGTATTATTATCTGTTTATTTAAGTGTTTCTCAGTTTTTGCTTACTCCGTTTTGGTTACATAATCGAAATGAATAGATGTTATACCTCTTTTTTCTTTACACCAAACAAAAAACTCTTTAGAATTATTAAAAAGGCTCTCATCTACGCTTCTCAAGGAAACTGCTCTAGCTAACCTCTTAATGGTATCGCCAACTCCATCTGATGGCCCCTTACCGTCAACTTTAAAATCCATTTCATGATGATTGATGTTGATAAATTTTTTTTTATTCTTAAACTGTGATACATGACAGTTTCTTCTTCTGATATTATGGCATAAGAAATTATATTTGGTTTATATAGTGCAGATTTGTAGTAAGCAACGATTGGAAATAATGTAGATTGTTGTGTATAGTAGTGTGCTGATTGTATTTCGTTTTGTGTGACAAACTTATAGTTCTCCGAAAAATCTAAAATTACAACATATTCCCCATCTTGAAGATTACTTTTTTCAGTATCTATAGATAGTTTGATTGTTGTCTAGCAATGTAATCGTGTTTACGTAATGCTGCTAAACAAAACTTTGAGGAGTCTGATAAAATTTCGATAGTTTCTTCAACATCAATCGGTAGATTTGGTAAAATTAGCATTTCTTTCAAATCATAGAATTTTCGGCTGCACTTCTCACAAACTCTTTCACCAGTTATTTCGCGGTTTACGAAATATTTAGCATTTTCGGTTAACTTAACACTAGCAGCTCTAGATTTATTTTTAAGGTTTTTGTGATTTTTTAAGTTAAAAGGATTACAACACTGCGGATGGACCATATTGTATTTTCTCTTTAATATTACTCGGAACTCGTACCACTCAACAATAAGTTTCATTTTCAATAACACTTTCAAATTGTGACTAACGAGTGGTAAAATGTGTGCCACTATTTCTATAACAAATACACAAAACTGACAGTAATACATCCATACAACCAAATTTATTTATTTGGTCTTTGTGGGTAAACAGGTTAATAAACTTTGCAACTCAGATCATAAAACACGTACAGGTACTGTTGATACATTCTCATTTTTCTTTCATAAAATGATAAAAATGGCAGTTCATTGCCTAAGTCAGTGCTGAAATTTGCACTGATTTTAATGCACTGAAATTAATTCATTTCTCACTTTAGAATTCAAGCCATCCAACGGAAAAATAAATAATATGTTAGCAGAATTCCCAGTAGAGATATGTAGTTGTCAAATTCAGAGCTGAAAATTCTACTGGTAGCGTTATCTACTCATTTAACAGAAATTTAATGTAAAAAAATGATCAAAATTACATTTTTTCAACTTTGGAGTTATCTAGCGGCTAAACTACCCCCTCTCCCAAAAACGATTTACCACTTGTTTGAAAGGTTGAACTATAATCTATCAAATGCTAAATTACGTTTTTCGATATTTTGGTAGCTGTGCTCTCTAGCGGCAAAACTATAAACACAGATTTATCTGCTCATAACTCCTTCGATAACGGTACTTTTCAAAAATAAATTATGACAGAATTTAGGATAAATTAATGCCGTTCCAAAATGGTATGGTATTTGAAAATACTCCTCTTAGAACCGACGATACAACTATTTATATAGAAGTCAAAAATTAGAATTTGAAAACTGTCAAAATTAAAAGATCAAATAACGGGCCAACCAAAGGTAAAAAAAAAGGAAAAGAACGGTCTTCTTATTTTCAATAAGGAATACGATTACAACAAAAAAATTGAAATCGGATAGGTCAAGGTTGAAAATTTCAAAATATTTAGTGAAATACTGTGAAATGACCGATTTATTAATTCTAAGGAATGACCCGCATTTTTTAATGGAGTAAATTTCTAAATTTTTTTCTCAAAGTCCGAAAATAAAATTGTAATGTAATACGGGAATTAATGATTAAAAACAAATAATTCAACTTATAGCATGCAGATGCATTTTCCACGTCAGAAACGTATAGTCGCATAACATTTTATAACACAATTTATACATGAGCAATTTTAAAATAGAATTTATTAACGAGTGGGGCCGATTGCCAAAAAGCTGGCCAAAATTAAGAAAAACTTTATTTAAGTTTCATGTGTTTGGTTATTTTAGTAATACCCTAAGGGTCGTAAAACATCATAAGAGGGTCGAACTACCTTTACCTGCTCTAGAATTTTAGTTCCAATGTACCTTCGCTCAAGCTGAAGTGAATATGTTAAATTACTTAATAAAAGACCAAAGTGTAAAAACAAACGTAGATGTTTAAAAATACAAACTAATTTCAATCAAACATAAAGGAATCAACTGCTGGAGGTCTGTAGAATATAATAATAGGTTTTAAAATTTTAGTATTTTAAACAATAAATATTAAAAAAACAACGATTGTTTATGTTTTTTTAAACTTTATAATTAAAAAAACAATGTGTTTTTAAAGGAAAAATTATATAGTTCTGTAGTGTTCTTTCATCAAGTGCATAAGAGGTTGCAGATAATAGTATTACCTAATAAATCAGCTGCACTAGGTGCCTATCGATTTTTTATGTACATTTTAAAATAAAAAATGTTTGGCCTTATTATGAACAAAACGAGAAAGAAATCAAAATTGCAAAAAATTTAGGTTACTTGGCGAATAAGGGTTGTTAATAAGGGATGAAGTGAGTGATATTTTCTAACTGTGTATGAGGCTAGAGATTCGTAATCGATGATCCAAAAACCATGAAAATGGTATGCATCTTGACTGTAATATGATACAATCTATACGATATTTAATGCAAAGGGGTAAGGGATGGAGCGGGTGAAGTTTTATACATGGGGCTAAGGATTCCTAATCAGTGACCTAAAAAACCATAAAAATGACATGCATCTGTATTGTAATATGATATATAGTGGTTGTCAATAAGAGTTGAAAGGAGTGAAATTTTGCAAGTGTGACTAGATATTTGTGATCAGCGACCCCACAAACCCCCGATGTAGAGAATTTCATAATTTTAGCCAGCTTTTCGGAAATCGGCCCCATTGTGCGTCTGTTCCATCTTCTGGACTAAGTCTGTTTAAATCGAAAGCGTGAAAAGGATACCACTAAGGGAATTGCAGTGATAAATATCTCTAAAAGAAATTAAAAGACAAAAGCTAATTAACAGGATTTCAAAAAAAATTGAAATAAAATAATCCTGGTATCCGATTCAAACAAAATACCATGGCTTTTCATTGCAAATCTAGCTTTGCTATGAAAATAAAACACACAAAACATTAAGTGTATTGCTTTGGCAACAAAAGGATTAGATTTAGGTTTGGATTTAAAATTTCAGAAAGCAACTCGCAAAGATTTATTTTTGAATTTAATTTTTGTTTGATGTGTTTCATATGATGCAAATTCTAGTGGTAGGTATTGAAACTAAAAATCGGATTTGATTTAAGTAAATTAAAAAAATAGTTGGATTTAGATGAATCTTTGTTGGATTTATTTAATGCAATTGTTGTTGTATTTTTTTGTAAATTTACCAAAGCAATACACTTATTGACAAATTGCCGTAGCTTACTAGGGGCTAACTAAGGAAAGTATTTTCTGAAAGTTCCCCACTCCTAAGTATTAGGCAACCCTGGAAATCAGGGTTACCATAAATAAATTTAAGACGCTAAGAAAATGGGAATATCTCTGGAATGGGAGGTAGTACAAATTTGGTTAATATCTTGAATAACGCAGAATCAAATTGTCCACATGTTCAGTTACTTCCGCTATATCTGTCAAATTAAAGTTAAATGCTTTTTTCTTAAACTGTTATTTTGGAGTAGATACGCCAGCTACAAAAAAAAAAAAAAAATTAGACAAAAATTTTCAAGGATAATGGGGCATCTATCTTTATTAATGCCCTTGACCTTCAGGGTAATTTTCAAAGTCAAAGGTAATTTTTTAAAATGGAAACCCCTATTTTTGACACCAGATTCGAAAAGCGTGGAAAATGTTACGTCCCAATATGTATTTTCCAGGCCCTGCAAGGTTACCTGAAGGAATATATTGTAGTTATAATGCTTGCTCAGGATCAGAAGCTGAGAAGAAAATTATTATTATTGTTAATGTATTTTAATACAAATAAAAATATGTTTCGATAAGGATTTAAACTAATTTTTATTTTAATGAAATGCGTTAATACATTTTATATTTTTTAACTGTCCAAAATACAAGAAATTTCATAATTTAAATAATTTCACTTCAGTTCACTTCCTTGGTTTCAATAATCGAGCTGATTTAATGGAAATTAATTGATTTGTTAAAATAAAATTGAGAACAGAGGGAAGATTTAGAATTGGTTTGTCTCATTTTGTAAACTTCGTGTACTTTGAAAATAAAAGAAGGTGAAACTGATGCATTTTTTATACTAACATATGTAAAACTAGAACCACAATATAAACAATGACATTCTCTACATAATATACAGAAGGTAGGTACACCATCGGACTAATTAATTAGTTTTGGTAGTAGATTAAAAAAAACATAAACTATCATGAAATGAGCTTATGTGTATACATATAATACATTGCTTTCGCCTGAAAAATCAAAATAAACAACAACTTAAATGCCGTTCGGCCATTAATAATTCAGTACACGATCGAAAAAATTTGTTTCGTTTCAAATAAACGTTACTTTTAATCATGTATGTAGTATGTAGATCATGTAATCGCGAGGCAGTCGAATATAAAATAATCCGATCTAGATTTTCATAAACACACGTAAATCATACCAATGATCGATCATTGTACAAAACTGTTAAAATCGAGAGAGTTATTTTATCAATCGGAAGATCGTTTTATGCATATGTCTTCTTTGAATTATTTATGTGAAATCTGAAACCCATTACTCAATAATTAAATACATATGTAATAAGTGCATATTATTGTATTGTATTCTAATTTTTATTTTTTTATTTTTCGTATCGTTTCAAGGAAAGATGTTACCAATTAAAAAACAATTAAAAACCGTGAGAATTAAAAAAGTGAAAATGTGAGTACTAGTTTTTTACCAATAAAAGCTGTGGAAAATAAAAGAAGAACCAAACTATATAGACTTATATGAAAGAAGCGCTTATCTGTGATCTTGATGCGGAATTAGAAGAAGAAATTACAATTTTATGTTTTATATTAATTTAACTGTTCAAAAACAATAATAGTAATTTAACTTAAAAGATGATCAGCATATTTAAATTCAATTTTGTAATTTTATTTGTGGTGAGTGAATAAATATTTGCATTGAATAAAATGCATAATAATATTTTGAGAGGTGGATTTATTTATTGTAAAGTGATCATTTCCGTTTGGTTTTTATTTTTTGTATTTTTCTGTGACGTGTTAAGATAATAAAATTGGTGAAATCATCGCCACCACATTGTGGCTTTTATGGAGTGCAACCATGTCAATTTGTACCAGCACCCCCAGGTAGTACACCGTCCTGTGCCCAACCAGGAAAAACGTATTGTGAACATGCGCCGAATTATCCAATGTAAGTAAAAAATATGCTTTTCACGAAAGATGAAGTTATGATATATGTAGTTTTTATTAACATGAATAGATTCATAGAATGCAAGCGAAATATGTGTCTATGTTCCCTTAAAAAGGGTTTCGTTACTCAGTTTTTCGAAATCAGACAGATCTTTAAAGTATGTCAAATTTGAATTATCAATACTCGGTGTTACGTTTAATCAAAAATTGTATATACATAATTTAAATTTGATGCACTCGAACTATAAAAAAAGCAGTTATAAAAATTTCCACCGAATAATTTATTACCAAATCAGAATAAAATTTTATATAAATTAGTATTTTGCCCATAATCCTTCATTTTCTATAACTGCGCATTGAATTTATTAATCTGAAGATAAAATCGTTATCACGACGCAATGCCTCCCTCTTCTCAAAACTTTGACGCAATAAATTGTCTTTGTTCCGACGAGCTAGTGGTTCCTATAGTTTCTCACTATTTTATCACAAATATGCTCAGTGGGCTAGGGGTTGTAGGGCGGCTCCTTGAAGAGTTCAATTCCGGGATGATCAACGAAACAATTTATTGTATGCGCAGACGTATGCGCATGAATTACATGAATTCGAATAGCCCATCTAAATCGCATTATCGAGAATTGTTGTGTATTCTATACTATTCAATCGGCCAGTTATTTAACATAACCCACTAATCCACCCTCGATTTCAATTCTATTGTATTTAACACATACATATGTACATGCGGATTCTGGCGGAAGTGAAGAAATTGTTAAGAGTTTTGCAATTCAGTTTCGATGTGATGAAAATTGTGAAAAATACATATCAATCATCTCATCAGGCATGGCTACAGCAATTAAATTGCTAACTTATTACACTGATTTTTTTTTTCTATATACACATATACACTATATACATCTTATTACACTGATTTTTTTTTCTATTAGCGAATTTTACAATTCCTCTTTAAAAACTTTTACCAAATTTCAATTTTATTGTATTTAACGCTTACATGCGGATTCTATTTGATACATTAGGTATTGCGGAATTAATTATCCGGATAGATAAATAGTTTTACGAAGTGAACAAATTCCGGGGATGCATGGTTGATTCCTATATATAGGAAAAAATCAGTGTAATAAGTTAGAAATTTAGTCGCTATAGCCTGATGAGATGATTGAAAAACGACATATTTTTCACAATCTTCATCAGATCGAAACTAAATTGCAAAACTCTTAACAATTTCTTCACTTCGTAAAAAAGGTACAAAAATATTTATAAAAATAAAATTTATAAAATTAACGGATTTTTTTTGATTTTAATTTAATCGTTTTTTTTAAAATGCTTATAGTTTTATCAAAAAATAATATTTTGACACTCCGGCCGATGAAAAGCTAAAGAGTTGAACCTTAAGACGGTACTATGGGTTTTTCCATCCATTCCAAAAACTATTTTTGAGAACAGCAAAATTGAGGTAAAATCTAAAAGTTGGCAATTTTGCGTGAAAAAAAAATTTTGTTCGATATTATTAATGAGATTTTTTATAAATTATATTATCATAATTATGAAAATATTAACTATTAATTGTTGAATATTGAGTGAATTAGGTAACTAAATTTTAAAAAATTAGGATTTTTAGGAAAAAATAATATTTTGACATAGGTACTTTGTATAATTGTTTTTATTTTGAAAAAAATTTTACAAAAGTTATTGTGAGCATAGTATAATACTTAATTATAACAATAAAAAAACAAAAAATTTATAAAACTTGTTGGCCAATGCGACCCTCAACGTAAATCTTAGCGACGTGGTCTCTGCATATTGGCAAATCGCACTTTAAACATTTAAATTTAGTTTATCTATCTAACGCAGTTGGGCAAAAACCACACTGTTTTACTTTAGCAAGTCAATTTTCTTCAATATAGTGACGAATGTCTTGATCTTCTACGATTTCCGTATTATATAAAAATTCCTCATGTCTAAGGTTAGATCGAAGTACCGTTTTCTATTGTATATACGTATATATTTGGTGGTTTGGCGTCTTTGGAGGGGGAGACCAAAGTTGAGTAGATTAATCTACCAGCTCCTTAACCGTCCAGTAGGATACGCATCATGTGAACTGTTGTGGGCATGTATTAGGCAGCTAAGTGATGGGTACAATTGTGTAACGAGTAACCTGATCACAATTCGCAAGTATAAGTGTGCTGCCTCCTCGTGACAACCACTGATTACTGACACCATTAGACAGAATGTGACCTTTTGGCACAGGCTAAAGTACGGCGCTTAAGCAGAAAACCTTGACAAAAACTATTATTTTAAGGTGGAACAGCATATGCCAAAGGATGAATGGCTGATAGGTTAATCAGTACAAAGTATGTGGACTCTGGATACCAGGCACCCTCCAGTTTTATTTAGCCTTCCTGTAGTAAAGCTAGGTAACCTACAGGCGACTTTCCATTCCAAGAAACTCGTACGAGTAAAATCAAAACGGAAGTCGGGGCATGGCTAGGAATATACGAGAGTGGGACTGCCCTCTCGAAGTCCTTGGGAACCAATGTTACCGCCTTTACAGTAGTAGTACTTCCTACAGTAAACATCTATAACTATCTTCCTATACAGATAGTATGTATCACCTACCGGCCGGCAATATTATCAGGTTCATTAAGAGCCTGAACATTGACTGGACGGATAATTCTGTGGCAATAAGACATAGTAGCTTATGTCGATTTAAGATAAAATTAAATTTTCAATATTCAACATTTTCTATCTCTCCTGTAACTCTGAGCCTTTAAGCCTGATGATCCTTTAAATCGAGTACATATCCTCTTCTATGGTTTCATTTTATGACATAGTCATAAATAAAAATCATAGAAACATCATCATTTGCCAATTTTTGATGTTTGTATGATCTAAAATGCCCGATTTTTACGACTTTAATTCATTCATATATAATTCTGCATGATTTTCTTTTATGACCAGCATCCGAATTCCGGTTCGATGACAAATTTCTCATAAGGGTTTTATTCGTATAAAAAAACCTATAGGTATAAAAACTCAGGAACTGCGATTCCGGTTTGATGACTGAGAAAATAAAGCCCATAAAGGGCTACATTCTCGATACCACATTGCAAGCAATTAGCAACTTTGCTAGCTGAAATCGAGTTTTCACATTCTCAAAAATTTTTGCTAGCTATTAGCAATCAAAATAGCACAAAATCTTGCTATCAAGTTTTTGAGATGTTAAATCAAATATTAAAGTATTTTTAGGTTAGGTTGAGTGACATTTAAATATTTGTACGAGAATGCAGCCCTAAGAATGTCAAAAAACACAGGAAATATTTTTCTATGAGAATAGAATGTGATGGACAATGAGTAATAAATTGTTTGTAATTTTTAATCTTTATAACCTAGAAAGAAAATGTAGGAACCTATGATAAAATTATTGTGTTGTGTGTCAAACTTATCAAAAAAAGATTATTTGGCCCGAAAGGGACTTAATTTTTTATATGTTTTTCCAAGACATCATACAAGATAACAAACTTCACCAATTTGCATTATTCATATACGAGTAGGTAAAAATCGGCCTAATATAAATATGGGCCGTCGTAATAAATTCTCAATTGTTGATAGACTAAACACACACAGATATAGCACGCGGGTAGCAAAAGCAATTGCATGAGTTTTGTAAACAAAAACACAAAACAATAAAATATAAAGGGCTGAAACCTCACGAGGTGATCAGAACTTCGGGCTTTGTTATCTTCAATGGAGATAGCATTCACCTGTGTCATAAAGTTGATGTGACAATTTTGACAGTATTGATTTCTATTTTAACCAACATATATTTACTTATACAACAACAGCCAAACAGCTCAAAAGCTTCTGTAACATGAGTACAGGTATCCAATTTAACACGAAAAATCGTATTCTAGAACTTTATACCGAAAATAGTATACAAAATTATACTGATATTTCTCACCGTGTAACTGGCCATATTCCAGAACTTTATCCAAAAATCATTTTAGAACCCCATTTACAACGCACATGTCAAATTTCATAATAATCGGGTAAGGAATAGCCAAGTTCCATCCTACTTGGTCATATTCTAGAGATTTATCCAAAAATCATTTTAGAATCCCATTTCCAACTCACATATCATATTTCATTATAATCGGTTAAGAAATAGCCAAGTTCCATCCTACTTGACCATATTCCAGAACTTCATCCAAACCAGATTTTAGAATCCCATTCCCAACATACATGTCGAATTTGATCATTATCGGTTGAGAAATGGGCAAGTTCAATCATACTTGGCCATATTCCAGAACTTCATCCAGAAATCATTTTTGAATCCGAGAACTTCATCCAAAAACATTTTAGAATGCCATTTCCAATACATATGTTGAATTTCATCGTAACCTGTTGAGAAATGGGCAAGTTCCATCATACTTGGCCATATTCCAGAACTTCATCCAAAACAATTTTAGAATCCCATTTTCATCGCACATACGATGAGAAATAGTCAAGTTCCATCATACTTGGGCCATATTCCAGAACTTCATCCAAAAATCATTTTAGAATCCCATTTTCATCGCACATGGGAACAAATTGCATAATAATCGGTTGATAAATAGGCAAATTCCATCATTTAAAAAAATTGTTAACTACTCACTACATCCTAATCCAACCCCAACTCAACTCCAACTCAACTTCAACTCAACCAGCAAAATGACCCCTAGGCCCCTAGCTTAACCTTCAAATCAATTCCAAATTCAATTCCCAATTCAATAATCAAACCAGCATATATAAAAAAAAACAATGTGTGTAGCCTTTACGCGCGACCGAAGTGAAACTTTTTAAGCTGTAAATTTGTAATTATTATAATTTATCGTTCAATGGTCCGGCTGGCATATACAGTAAAATGTGTAGCTTTTCCGCAGCAAGAATTGAAGAAATATTCAATTGATCCTTCTAGTGTTATAGAAGTATTATACAAAGTCAGAGGAGATACATCCAAATTAGATAATTGCACATTCTACATTATCTAGTTATTTTTCTCAATCTCTGTTACTCCATGATCTGGTAAAACAGGATAATCACAACTCGATACAAAATCTACATATAGAGACACGATAAACGGAATAAAAGCAATATTATTTACTAATACTGATATTAAAGCAACATTTTAGCTTGAGAACGCAAGCGAAATTGTGATGGTGTATTGTTCGGTTTTTATTTTAAAGTGAATTTTGCCTAAACAAACATTTTCTTCAAGAGAAATTCAGAATACTAAATAATTTACCTAAAGTATTGCAACCAGCGATTGATGCATACAGGTGCAGTTTTCTCATATCATTTGGAACTATTGCAGAGTATAATTTCCATGTCTCATTTTGTAGCTAGCATAAACCAATTGTTTCATTTTTGAATTGCCCGAGAAAAAGAAATACAATTTGTATTTAGTTTAAAAGTATTAAATTTAATCTTAATTTGCCAACTCTCATTGTATGATCCTTTAAATATCTATACAAATTTAAGTTTTATAAACTTCACTTCTCTATTTATTGTAAATTTACAATAAGTTATTTAATATAATAACCGCCTACATCTAAATAGTATAAAACCATTAAGGCCCGATTGTATGAACGAGGATAGAAAAAGTAAAATCCGAGAGTACAGATATATCTTTATCCGAGAATTTTATTTTTTCCTATTGTATGAACAATTTAAAATATTTTTCTATCCTCCGTTTTATTGCAGTTTTAGAGCAGTTTTTATTTGAGTGGTAACACCTTTTTTTTTGACGTTTATGCAATTGAAAATACATTTTCATATTCTTGCTTTTTCTTACGTTTAATCGGTGGATTATTATTTGACTCCATCTTATCTCTTAACTTAAGTATAATTATTAATTCGTCAATTTTATCGTCATTATAACACGATAACAAACTGTGAACATTTTAAAATGTCAACAAAAAAAACAACAACAACATTTTGTTTCCTCAGTTCTATCCACCGAAAACAGAAGATAGAAACAGCGGATATAACAAAATCCAATGATTTATTTGGGAACCGTTCATAATGCCGCGTTTTAAAATGTCGCGTTTTAAAATACCGCGTTTCAAAATGCCGCGTGGTACAAAATGTCGCGTTTTAAAATGTCGCGTTTCAAAATGCCGCGAGGTACAAAATGTCGCGTGGTACAAAATGTCGCGTTTTAAAATGTCGCGTTTCAAAATGCAGCGAGGTAAAAAATGTCGCGTGGTACAAAATGTCGCGTTTTAAAATGTCGCGTTTCAAAATGCCGCGTGGTACATAATGTCGCGTGGTACAAAATGTAGCGTTTCATAAAACCGCGTGGTTCAAAAAACCGCGTGGTACAAAATGACGCGTTTTAAAATGATGCGTTTTAAAATGACGCGTTTTGAAAAATCCCTTATAAATCAACACAATATGATGTGAAATAATAAATAATTTAATAAAAATTATTTGAAACAAGCAAATTGTGTTTAAACATATAGTAAAATTTTCCTTCACTGAATGGAAATTATTTATAAATGTAATTTTATGTAATTATAAAGTGGGTCTAAGAAAAAGAACGCAAATGTTGAAATTTATTAGAATATTCCTTCACTAAAATGTTAAAGTTAAGTCCTTATATATCGGAAGTGAAATCATTTATATTGTTTAATAATACACAATAGTGAGAAATCATTTATATTGTTTAATAACACATTTTTTTATTATCTCAATATAACATTTATTTTATTCCTTCTTTACAAACGCCAAATTTATACCACGCGACATTTTGTACGTCGCGGCATTGTGAAACGTGACATTTTAAAACGCGTCTTTTTGTACCACGCGAAATTTTGTACCTCGCGGCATTTTGAAACGCGACATTTTAAGACGCGACATTTTGTACCACGCGACATTTTGTACCTCGCGGCATTTTGAAACGCGACATTTTAAGACGCGATATTTTAAAACGCGGCATTTTAAAATGCGGCATTTTGACCCGGACCCGATTTATTTGCTTGTTCATACAATGTAAACGACGATAAATCCGAGGTTATATCGTCTATCCGCGTTCATACAATCGGGCCTAAGTTTGAGATATTTGTGTACAAGCAAATTATTTACAAACACAATTTTTATACTTGTTTTATATAATATACTTGTAAATTGCAATCAATACCTCAATATACTATAAATCTAGGAGGCATTGATTCGACTGTTCGTAGATGTTGTTTTTGTATTGCTTGCAAATTCATTCAATTTCGTTTCAATATTCTTTTGTTTTTTTTTTCGAATCGAACCCTGCCTAAAAAATTTCAATTCAAAAATAAAAGAAATACTGTCGCTTTTTTCGTTTCATATCGCCTTTTCATTTTTTACTTGTAATTTTTGTTTTGTTTCATCGATTTTAAAAATCACCTCGGTACTAAAGAAGTTTCACTTCAAAAATCGTAAATATTTATAAAACCAGGTATTTTGGGTCAATTCGTATGGCAGGTACCAAGTGGCGAATCTTCAAATTTCGCCCCCCCCCCCCCTCCCGCAGATTATTGACGAAAATTTATCAAAGCAATAAACGGCACTTATTTTGCATGTAATTATATAAATACTAGTAATTACCCGTGAAAACTGATGGAAGTTACTGAAAACTCAATTTAGCCTGAAAAGTAAAATGTTTGTTTCTAGAAGGATACGAAATTAGATAATTTAATATTAATTTAAGAATTATTTTATCACAACATTTCTTGTAAAAGTACGGTTATCGTTTAATATTGCGCCTTGGTATGAGGAGTTGTTGATCAGCACACTAAGGTTCTTGTGATGTCGTACCCGCGTTAAAGCTACATAAAGGTGGATTTAGATATACGACGATTTTTCGGCGCGGCTGCCTGCCGCAGGAAATTCGGCGAACGCTGTATTATCGATGATTTACATATTCGACGAATTTTCGGCGCAGTTTTTTTACACAAACATACATAAACAATATGTTGACAAATATAATTTATAAATAAAATCAAAAGCTACTTGTAGGAATAGTACAAACCGAAAAACGAAAAAAAAATAAAAAAACAGAGGATGCTAAGAAAAATGTATGTACGTATCTGTTTTGTCGCGCCGAAAAGATAAATTTTGATCATTTCTTCGCCGCGCCGAAAATTCGGCGAAGCGGTTGTTTCTAATTAGTTGAATGTGTCACATGATTTCGGCGCAGAAAAATCGTCGGATATGTAAATCCACCTTGAAGCTGGCCATTCCGGCACAAACACCCAACATTATCGGACGATTGTCCCTGAGCCTTCTTAATCATCATTGAAAAAACCAAAATGTGGAAAATTGTCGTCGCTTCATTCGAAATTCTCAGCTGCTCTCGCTTGGAGATATATTTTTCAATTCGTTATACCGCAATGAAATACCGTTATAAAGTATGTACAAATAAAAAACAACGGGCGAGTTCACGCTCAACTCGCAAAAGAATTATGTGAAAACCTTTAACTATTGAATATTTAAAGTTTCTTCGATAGGCCTGAGAAACCAATGCAGATAGACGGCTGCTGTTCGCTCAGTATTTAAATTACGGTACAATTTTGGTTAAAAAGTCAATAAGTTATTCTATTTTGGATTTGGAGGACGAACCTTACCGACATTAATTGTTTAATTGAAAATTGAAATTTATAACCGACTATACAGTTCTGTTAAGTTAATAATCAAAACCTGATCTGAATGCTTTAAAATTCACCATTACTCAAACACGGCAATTGTTGAAGATTCCATATTTAGACTTTTGGGAATGGTCACGGCAAACCAGTTTTGTTCACACCAAAATGGCATCGCTGATGTGATTGATTTGAACTAAATGAAATAGGGCGGTTCTATTAAACAAACAAAAAGTCAAATAAAATCATAGCAACTTGAGAGACGGTAACATGTCTCCCTGCGGCTTCTTCCTTGCGCATATCTTTAGAAAATGGCATTCGAATCTGTTTACCACTATTTTCCTACATGCCCCGCATAACCAAACTCAGCAACAGCATGAGCAATACTAAAAACATTGCATAACGATTAAACAATTTCAAAATTATTATTTTATATCTACGTATAAGTGCAATTTTCATAGCTCGCTAAGATGTAAAATATTTAATATTTAAAGTATGGGTGCATTTGTCTTTGTTTAACGTACTTCCATTTCAGTTTTTTTGAACCACTTACACTACACATGCATACTTTTTGATGATTAATTTTAATCTAGCGGAAATTGTAATTCGAATTATATGTATAGTATGCAAGTTCGGTGCATTTTGTGTTCGTTTTTCTCGTATATATAATTTACAATTTTGATCGTACCGGATTTTCCGTTCCTTTTTTTACATGAAATTTTTGACTTACCCCCGCTAAAGATGTTTTCATATCAAAAATAAAAAGTAATGCAAAACGTCCTTGGTGAGGATCGAACCCGAAAGCTTATTGGAAAAAATTGAATATCGAAAAAAAAATTTGCGGTACTAACCTAATTACAGTTTTATAAAATGTATTATTACGTACTTATTACATATAATCATTGTCTTACGATACAAAACTTTATGTTTTTCAATTCGACACACTTAAGAAAAATCACATAAATGCCACACTGGGGTCTTTTAGACCCCAGCATGAAAATTGCCTATTATTCCTTGAATTTTTCTATATTTAGCTTTGATAATTTTTTCCAATATACATAGTTTAAAGCTTACTAAAGGAGATCAAATTATTACATTAATGAAATTTTAATTTTATGATACCAAAAAAAAAAAGGTTTGTGAAAAAAATCCGAAAATGGCTTGTTTTACATTAAATAACAGTATTTTTTTAATTTTCAATATTTTTAGCTAAAAATTTAGCGGTGTACCCTTGAGATAGTATCTTTTGAAATAAAAATAAGTCCGATACTGAATCTTTAAAAAAAGATATTTATTTTGCAATATCAACATTGAATTTTTTCTTATCGTCGAAGATGGCCGACCACGGCTCTGTCCAGCTGCTTGACGCTCTCCTACATAGAAAAGCCGTTGACCCAAGGTACTCTTTTCCATATCTTTCTGGTCTACTTCCATGGCACTCTCTGGAGCACTGCACATCGAAAAGTCTGAATTTTTGTCTTTACTGTCCTCAAGCACGATATATCTTCTCCTGAAGATGCTTCGTCGATGGGTTCTAGCACTTCTCGGACGGTTCGACTCTACAAATTATACGCCATCTAATAATACGTCAAAACCAAAAGAAATATGATAAACTAAACAAATTTTAACAACGAGCGCAGCCTTACTCAGACCAAAAACAATAAAACAACACAAAAAACGGCAAAAACAATTTTGAAAAATTATTTCGTATACAATACAAATATTTTCATTAAATTTTTATCAAATCCGATCACCTAGAGATCTTAGTTATATCACATTTTTCTTGTCTGGGCGAGGTCTACTAATCTCTCTCTGTTTCTTAAAAATCGGATAAGTACCTTTCAAATTACTTTGTTTACAGACAGATATCAGCAGCGGGGATATAAGGCATCTCTCTCGCTCTAGGTTTGCTAGAATTGAGATGCCTAAAAATTATTCCGATTTTCACACAAATATACGTATATGACACACTGGGGTCCATTGGTTGGACCCCACCGTGATTCTGGAAATTTCTACACAGCTGCTAGCAGTCAACCGGCTTGCACTGAGTACGTAAACAGGTAGTGCAATATCTCAACTGTAGCAAGGGGGGGGGGGGGGGGGCACGAGATGTATTTCCGGAGGAAACATTTAAATATGTACGATTGAAAAAGGTCTGCGGTCCATTGGACCCCATGTGTCATTTAAGGGTTAATTAGTACTTCGGTGAGCATCGAACCCGAAACATTTTCTATTCAAAGTTTCTTGTTAACACGTCAACACCAATATCACGCAGACTACTCAGATATAAAATTCAAGCATCTACATTGGAAACATAAGGAAATACATAGCGTTCCGCCGCACACTGCGAATTATGTAATGTAGATTAACGTTTTTATACATATTTATAATTTTAATTCACATTTAAAAAATGAATTTATTAAAGAAAAAATCTTGTGCGGCCATTTTCGCTTTGCCCCCCCCCCCCCCCCCGCGGCTGCGGGGTTTTGCGGGTATGTAGTTCCGCCGCTGCAGGTACCCCACCCTATTGACGTACAGTCTCCAAAAGCTTTTCAAATCTCCGCCTTGATCATAGAAACAGATTGGCGAAAAAAATTACAAATTGGACAAGCCGTTCTCGAGATACCACTGGTACAGACATCCAGACAGACGGACGGACATTTTTTTTTAACCAAATTTTTCGTCTTTTTTGACAGGATTTCAATACTTTGGTCTTTTTAGACCGAAGTAATAACTAGAACATAGTTTTCTTAATTTGATTATTTTTTCCATACACTTTTGGTAAAAAATAAACATATAGAAAATTTTGTTTTTACAACAAAATAATGTCAAAACATAATACAGTCAAAACATAATACAGGGATTTTCTTTCTTTATAAATTGTTTTATTTTTCGATACAGATTCGTAGATCAACCCTGAGTTTCTATTAATCTTGCATTTTTTTACATTCCATTCGTTAGGTACAGCCTTCCTCCTTTTGCCGATCTTGGTTTTCTTCGCTGCTGTCGCGTCATTAAAAGCTTATGATCCTCTCAGATTTATCGGATCGCTCTATATATTCGCTATACGAAATATTTCCTCCGGTAGATTCACTTGATGAACTTGTACTCAATTCAAATTGTTTGTCGCTAGGTTTGACCACGTTACAAACGAATTCTGAATCTGCATCGGAATCGTAATAATTTCTTTCGTCGCTATGCTCAGGAGAATTAATGATGTAATTTTTTAATGGTATGTTCTTCGAAAGTTTAATTTTGAAGGATGTTGAGGATTAATTGTTGCAACAAATTCTGATAAAATGACAATATCTGCTGATCCACGTGAACTTTGTGGTAAAGATGTTTCTTCGATTTTAGAATGTGAAATAGGACTATCAATTTCAGTAAAAGCCGGAATTTTTAAAACTCGTTCGGTGGTGTAACTACTGCATGCTACGTTGTATTCGTTATTTGGAGATATTATCTGTCGAACGTTTTTTGTTGAGAAATAAAAAATGAGTACTATTGGGTTTGGCGGTGCCACAATACTTGGTCCGACGTGACACCGACCATTTAAACTCCGAACGCATACCGAAATCCCGTTAACAGAATCTCCGATCAGCGGTCCTGGAACGCGGTATTGCTGGCTAGGCTCAGAGCTGGGGTGGGAGATTTCCAAGACATGATCGAAGCTAGAATTACCGCTTGAGATAAGGACAAAATAAAGAAAAGTAAATTAATAAAGGATATGTACTCTTCATTTTGGCTCCGTCAACCAACAGGACTGGGCCGGCCTCGACCCTCAACCAATCATCAGCATGCCACCATGATACTCCTAACCCCTCATCATTATTTCCTCGGACTCAGATACAAAATAAATTTAAACAAAATCAAATTCCACACCAAGCAAAGGAACGAAGAGAGAGAGTGAGCTGAAAAAAAAAATTTATATGTATAAAAAGAAATATAGTCCCACAAACATGCCAATTAATGTGACCACCGAGTGTAATCTAGTAAAAGACACAACCACGATAAACTGTACGCGCACCCGCATAAACAAGGGTTTTAGTTAAAGCAAAAATAAATTAACGTAAATAAGGCCGATGAAAAAAAAAAATTGAATCAAGGTGGATTCACGAGGTCGGTTTTTTACCCTAGGGTATTTTTGTCCGAGCTCCTCTACCAATCAAACAGATTCACGAGGCTAGTTTTTTACGTTTGGTAGTTATTTATTTCCGTTCTGCTCCATCTAGTGATTTAAATAACCAAAAAAAAATGTGTTTTGATTGATTTAGGAGCTCGGACAAAAATACCCTAGGGTAAAAAACCGACCTCGTGAATCCACCTTCAAAGTTACAAAACAAAAATATTCATAAGAAAAAAAATCTGAAGATATTAACGGAAGTTATATAAAGCAAATTTGTGAAAGAACCAATATAGAAATAAAATATAATATAAAATATGCAAATTGAACTAACTGTTTTTTTTCTGGTTTGTTATTACTCTCCCGGCTGCTTACAAAATGACCTTCCTCAGAACCTCTGCCACATACAAACTTTGATTAACTGCAATCCGCCAAAATTACAATGTACTGATACCAATATCCGGTGATAATTTATCGGTCAAGTACAAATCGTTACACCCTGCCAACGGAGAAACCGTAGTCCGCAGAGCGGTAACCGGTAGGTTGACTCAACACGGCAATCAGCAAATACCGACAACTATCACAACTTACAACAGATAATCCAATCCGCAATACGCTAATCATTAACATATACGACGTCCAACTGTACTGCCAAGAATCTGTACTTCACCAAACGACAATAAAAATGTGTATATGTATGTATCACTAAATGTACAGCAAATCAACGGTTATGGTCCAACAGGCGACATATTAAGAATTTGATCTCATTATACAATAATAGACGTACAAAATTATCCAACTGGTTTTTCTTAATAAAACAAATGTCTATTACACTTTATTGAATCAGTAACAATTATCGGTTTAATATTAAGTTCTTTTTGTATTTTTATTTTATACTAGCTGAGTTACCCGGCGTTGCACGGGAGATATATAATTCAAATACCTTGATTGTTATGCAAGAATTCTCTCTTTACATCGCTGTAGTTGCAATCACATATGAAAAGAAAATTATAAGTAGCTGTATTCAGTAACGGGTGCCTCCGTCAATGAATCCAGGCGAAATGTTGTAATGATATTATTGGACATCCTGTTTGTGAGGATAGTTAATTAATTTTGGTTTGGTATTTGTTACCAATTGCCAAATAATTATACTCCATTTTTACAAACCTTCAACCAGATCAAAGTGAATAATAAATATAAAGATATTTTAATTAATAATTTTTATTATAAAGCCTTTTGATAAACAATATTTTTGGTTTTTCCATTTGGTGTGTAAATAAATAAATTTGTTGGCGTTCCCACCCTGGAGAAAGCAACATACAGTTGGCCATATGAAAAGCATGAATTTTACAAAATAACACCAACTATTTTCAATGATGCCTCCGGGTGCATCAAGAAAAATAATTCCTCCGTTACCGTTTGCTATGTATTGCATCACTTTAGTGTATGCCTGTCTTTGATCATCCACTAAGAGACTTTTTTGAGTCTCAGCGAAAACTCGTAACTGACCAACGTCGTAATTTTGTTCTCGTAATAGATCTCTATCACGAACAATGTTTCCATGGCGTGTCGGTGCTGGCAACCCAAGTTGGGAAATGACTTTGTTATTAATGTATAAGCATGCATCCTCGAGTAATATAAGTCCTTCATTAAATATGTCTGCTGAAAACTGTATTTCCATATCGGGGTTTGTTCTACGTGCTTGCCAAAGTATATCTTCACTAAGGCTTTCTTTGTGCTTTTCCCAAAGACCTTTAGGATCGGAAGGTGTACATGTTGTTAATATGATTGCAAAGAGCTTGCGTATTTGTGCTGGACGACACATAAGACATGCTTCGGTTAGTGTTCTATCCCAGTGTTCATCATTTTCAAGTAAGCCCAGTTTAAGACATGCCTCTCTGTAGGTTTGACATACTTCGCCATTTACAGTTCTCAGTGCTTGAAAAGACGTTGGTCCTCTTACTTCATGAAGCAGCATTCTCAGAAAATAACACTCCGTATTGTTAGGATGAACATTATAAACTCGACCCAAGGCATCAGAAGCACGTATTCCAGGGTACTCCCGAATAATTGTGCCTTGCTTTCTTCTGAAAAACTGCTTCTTCGACGTGTTCCATGTATAATATTTTGGAACTTCATGATACAGCAACGTTTTTACGAATGAATCTGTTCCGCACAATTGAAAAAAGGCTGTTAATGTCGTATTCGTTGGTTGCGCAGCTCTCTGTAACAGATTTTCTTCCGTAAAGTAAACTCGTTGTCCATTTTCTAAGTGTACACTAAGAGATGTACAACTGTTGGATAACGCTCGTGAATATTAAAACTCAGAATTCGCCAGACAGCTTCATTACTGCTGATGTAACGTCCTATTTGAAATTGCGTGACTTCATCGAATGGTGAATTTGTATTCGAAAGTCCAAAAATTGCCATATCACTGCCTTTGTTGACGTATTTACATATGTATTTAATTGACTTAACCGAGTTGCAGTACTCAACGTTAATATGGGCTTTAAATATTTTCGACCGTAACGGAGTGTAAGGAACAATCCAGCTATTATCTACCTCATGATGCACATTGTTTACTTTGATAGTGGCTGTGTGTCCTCCGTCATCGGGTTTTCGTCTCCGGTATTGTGGATATCCGTTGTCACCAGTTTGTGTTTCCTGACACATCTTTCGGGGATATTTTTTCGAGCACTTTCCGTCTTTCATGCAAGGTGAATTGGGATTTACGGCTCCACATGGCCCATGTATCATGTTTTTGCTAACGATTTCAAAAAGTATCGGATCTTCTTGGGGATTGGGTAATTCAGCTGATATAATACTATCAATTTGAGTCGGAGTAATCTTGTCCTTTAACCAAATCAAAATGTGAGCATGTGGTAGGCCTCTTTTCTGCCATTCTATAGAAAACATCCAGCAGCGAGTTTCTCCATAAATATGATTTTTAGTTATGAGGTTCATGAGATTTATGAGTTTCTGTTTGAAAACTCTAGCTGTCAGATCATGCCGATGGGTCGATGATTGCCCAATTAGAAGTAAATCTATAATCTCAGTCCATGTTTGATTACACGTAAACGTTATAAATAGATCAGGACGTCCAAATCTTTGGACATACGTCATGGCATCCTGAGCGTATTCGTGCATGTGCCTTGGACTTCCCGTATACGTAGCTGGTAATATGACCAATTTCCCAATGTCAGCAACGTTTCCATCATTTGCAATTGCATCGCGCAAGTGAATATATTCCTCGGAACGAAGTTTTTTCTGATTTAAGCGAATGAAAAGAAGTCGTTCACTTTCGATTTTAGCATACATATCAACAATGAATTGGTGAAAAAGTTGACGGCACTTCAGGATGTGGTTTGATTGTTGTGCTCTAATCATAATACGATACGCATAAAAATTCATGCAGGAAACCCTTTTCGTCATCGCAGCACTTGTTGTTGGGTTAGTTTGCATCACGTTGAAATGGTACCCATCTTCTCCTTGCCAAAACGGTATTGGATACCGAAGAGCATCATACGATCTGTGTGTTTCAGTAACACGCTGTAGGCTTTCATTTTGTCTATGGATAATAATATCACGTTGGTTGAAATCCGTTCCGACCATAACAATAGCAACTTCGTTGATTGTTGGAGCATAGAATCGTCTTTCATGTTGACCAGACGGTGTTTTGTCTGCTCGAATAACTACTCTGTGGTCATCTGATGGCATGTGGTCATCTGATGCAGTTTTGAATAAATTTACCAGATGATTGCGTTCATGGAATAAAATCTGTAAACTTGATATTATTTCACGTTTTGTTCCGGGACTAATAGCACAACGTTGATAAGTCTCCGCCTCCTCGTTGCCCATGAAGTAAATTTGTAAAAACTTGGAGTCGTTGTTAGAGAGAGGAAGAAGTGATCCAATTTTATGATAAATTTGTCCTTGTACTTTAAACGTAGGCATAAAACCTCCATCCTTAACAATTTGGGTTGCTCCAAAAGATGTCATTTGAAAGCATGAGTTGTATTTTCGAATATTTTGTAGAAAATGTCTGGATAACTCAGTAGTTCCGGAGACGTAAGCTAGAAGAGGTTCAGGTGGATCATCCAGAGGAGGCAAATTCACCTTTCCATTTGAGCAGCACATTCCAGGCGATTCATTGTGAAACTTTAAAGCATGACAATACAAACAAATGTTTTCCATTTGCCCAATTGAAACATTGTAATCATAGTCTTTCTGGTAATTGAATGCTGCTAACTTTAAATCACCTCTAAAAGTTTCTATTAATCATCCATATCGTAACCGATCGACTTCCAGCCGGGCCTCACGATGTTCAATGGTTTCAGTAGCTCTAGAAGAAGACATCCTGCTTCGTACATTTTCAAGTCGTGTTTCACGCTGTTCAGTTGTTTCATCAGCTCTTGAAGAAGACATCCTGCTTCGTACATTTTCAAGTCGTGTTTCACGCTGTTCAGTTGTTTCATCAGCTCTTGAAGAAGACATCCTGCTTCGTACATTTTCAAGTCGTGTTTCACGCTGTTCAGTTGTTTCATCAGCTCTTGAAGAAGACATCCTGCTTCGATCATTTTCAAGTCGTGCTTCACGCTGTTCGCTTGATTCAGCCACCCTTGTGGCTCTAATCTTCTTCGACTTTGCAGTTACCTGCCCAATTGATCTTTCTTTCGGTGGCATTTTTCAGCAAAAATGAAACGTGTAGCTAATTAATCAGGAATGACGGGTATTCAAAACAGAAATTAGTATTAATTTATCAAAACGATTTTAATGTTCCCTTCGATACGTTTCACCGCGAACTGTGTTTGAAAATGTCTTTACGGAATTTTTTTTAAGCAAAATCAAATGTTATCTACAATCAAAAAGTAATCATAGATTAACACGTTTATAAACTGAAAACTTAAATCTAATAAGAATGTATATTCACTTGAAATAATATTTAATACCTGGAAAATAATCACCAACAATTATTTTATTGCAATATAGCTAACTAATCGAGAACAACGGGATCCGAAACACAAATTAATATTAATTTATTCAAAACGATTAAAACTACGTCCACTTCGATACGTTTTACTGCGAACTGTGGCTGAAAATGACATTTCGAAAAACAAAAGAAGGTTTTTCAAACTAAGGCAATTTTACACGTACAATAATTTGAATCCAAGGATGTTTCTTGTAGAAGATGCTATTTTCAAATATAAAACGCTAGTACTTTTCAAAGTAAATCAGTTTATACGTACAATATTTTTTAGTACCTTTCCTAGAATTGATTTTATGAAACAATCATTGATTTATTTAAGTAATAAACTAAATAAAGTAATAAACTATTGGCGTTTAGTATGAAACTACTATTTTCATTAAAAGCCGCCGGTTGCAATAGTGGATTAAAATAGAATGTTAATTATTTCTGAAGTTATGTGGAAATTAGAACTCGCTGGCTATGGTAACATTTCAAAACAGGATATGATAAATAGGATATCACTAAACAGTACATGTCAAACCAGTAAAAATGGATTATTAGTATGGATAAAATAAGTGTTCAGAGATTTGTCTTCAGTTAAATTGATGAAAGATTGTCTTAAATTTAAATTAATAAAATTAATTTGAATAGTTAAATCAATTATAGTAGAGGTATGATTTGTGTATAACAATCGCACGCTAGATATCCTTTTTGGTGTATAAATTTGCGGCTAAGGCGCTATTTCGGAACATTTAAATAAATGTATCTATATGTACATGTAAAATTGAATTCTTGATCCAGGGCAGATTTCCGGATTGGAGAATGTCACTAATTTCATATAACACCTTTCCTAAAGTCATTCCCGTCAAAAAATCTTAAAAAAATTGAAATTTGAGAAAAAATTTGTACCACAGCCCCTAGACCCCGGGGTCCAGCCCCTTTAAAAGTATCGTGGGCTTGGTCCTGAACATGCAACATATACATGGTAAAAATTTCATGGCGATCGGTAAAGCGGCTAAGGCGTTATTTCAGAACAATTAAATAATTGTATCTTTACATGTAAAAATGAATTTTTGATCCAGGGCGGACCCCCGAATTCGAAAATGTCTCTTATTTCATATAACCCCTTTCCAAAACTCATTCTCGTAAAAAAATTTAAATTTTTGAAAAAATTTGTACCTAGATCCCGGGGTCTAGCCCCTTTCACAATATCGTAAGATTGGTCCTGAACATGCAACATTTGCATGGTAAACATTTCATGGCGATCGGTTGAGCGACAGAGAAGTAATTTTGAAATAATCAAATATTTGTATCTATACATGTAAAAATTAATTTTTGATCCGGGGCTGGGCCCCTCGGATTCGAACATGTCAGTAATTTCATATAACCAGCCCCATAAACTCATTTTCGTGGAAAAATTTAAAGAAAATTAAAATTTTCGAAAAAATTTGTACCGCAGCCCCTAGACCCCGGGGTCCAGCCCCTTCCAAAATATCGTAAGGTTGGTTCTGGATATGCAACTTGTACATGGTAAAAATTTCATGGCGATCGGTTGAGCGGCTGAGGCGCCCATTCGGAACAGACAAACAAACAAACAAACAGGAATTCATTTATATAGATTTAATGGTACATCACAATTGTAAATTAAATTAACATTACACAATTTTTCGTTTTAGTATTTTAATTTCTTTGGTTTTATTTTTTTTTTTGTATTTAAGCGTAAGCACAATTTAATTTATTCGGTTTACCAAGATTCAACTTCATTAATTATCGGGAACAAAAAACCAATTCCAAACAAAAAAAAAATTTCAATAATATTAAAAAAAACCCCAATAAAAATTATCTCGAGTGGACACCAAAACTAGACTTCCAAAAAAAAAATTTAACATCGATTACAAAAATATTACCTCTTTCCCCTCTCTCTCTCTTCGTTCAGTTGCAATACGCCGTAATTGCTCAAATCAAGCTGGGCAGTGCACTGCATTTTCTTACGCGCTGGAAAGACGCACAAAAGCGGCGTAACAATGTATTAAAATTCACCGAAACGGAGGTTTATGACTGCTTGTCTCTTCTTGATGTAAATAAGGGGGCTTGTCCTCACCCATTCTCAATAAAAATTGTGTAGACAGTTTAGCTCTTCCGCTGACTCACATCTTTGATGAAAGCCTTCGGACTTGGATTTTTCTAATCCCTGGAAAATATCCTGCATTCGTCCGTTTTTTAAATCTGGCAAGAAATATGAAATTATCAATTATGGAGGAATTACTATTCTTTCTACCATTGAAAAACTTTTCGAAACCATGGTGCAGAGATTTGAAAAAATCTTTTATTTTGCCTGTACAACATGGGTTTTATCTCTGAAGATCTGTAACGATATGGCACGATTTAGGTTGCGGGTTAGGATACGACTTGACCTGGACCTCGAGTCGAGTAGAGGAACGTAGTCGTGGGCTTTGTGTGGCACACCCTTAAGATCTAGTGTAGTCGTAGTTTGGGGATTTTTGGAAAATGCAGTTATAAACAATCAAAAAATTGGGACAGGAAACGAAAAGAAATTCGAATTTAGGGCAGAATCAACCGTTGAGGAATCATTTGGGTGGAGAAGTTAAACTGGGATTTGCGGATTTATCCCTAAACCCTGAATACAATAAAAGGAAAACCAAAATTAAATTGTTAACGAGATGGTCATTGGCCCCTAACAGTTGGTTAGTTGTGAATTAGGCTGTTGGATGCTGCGTACAGAAGGGAGAACAGTGCCGAAGCACTTGCCGTCTCTCGTCCCATAAGGGACAGTCCGCATACGTCCAACAACCGCTGCCTTTTTTAATTAGTATGATGATGCTCATGCTTTTTCGTCGACACACACATGGACCACAAAAAAAAACAAAAAAATTAAAATAAATGAGGATAATCTTTAATTTATATTGAACAAAAGAAATTAAAAAAAACAAACAGAATTAATAACACAATCAAAATTTCGTTATGACCGTAAAAAAATTCAAACAAACCAAAGAACAGAAAGCAAAAAACACAAGAGCCCAAATAAAATATTTTCTTTGATTAGCGATTAATATGCAAAAAATTGCAAAATAGAGACACGGTTTCGTTGCATGTGTAACCACATGAACTACCCAATTTGCAGGAAATACGTTTTCTCGTTTATTTACCTGGTGGAATTTAATTTGGCCGACAATGACCTTGGTTGAATAAACGAAAAGAAAATTATTACTAACCTAAGTAACACATACATTACTCTTACTCATGCATGTGCTATAAAAAAAAGAAATGTATTTACGTTTGTTTATTGAAACTTGAGCCCAAACAAACGTAAATAAAAATATGGGTCATATGTAGGGCATGCAAAACCGGTAAACGATTAACCGGTTAACCGGTTTTACTGACCAACATTTCCTATTGAAACACCGGTAAATATTTTTATAATTTACCGGAAATTAGGTAAATTTTTCACGTTAAATTCAGTTGATTAAATAATTATTTAATTTAATTTAATTTTAATATTTATTTAATAATTATTTAACTAAATTTGGTCATGCCACCTATTGTTGAGAATATTAGTAGAATATTTAAGAATATGTCAAGATATATCAAATCTGTTGAACAATGAGAAAAATTTAGTCTCACATTCGACGAATGGACGTCCATTAAAAATCGAAGATACATGAACATTAATATTCATGTTGAAAAAAATTACTGGAATTTAGGACTTTCTAGACTTCATGGCTCAGTGCCTGCAAATAAATGTATTGAGTTATTGGGAAGTAAATTAAAAGATTTTGGGATTAACTTTAATAATATTGTTGAAATTTCATCGGATGGTACAGCTAATATGGAAAAAGTTGGATCTGACCTAATCACCATCCAACATCCATCAATTGTGTTTCGCACATGGAATCCAGCTATGGCAGTACATAATTCTAATTTTATATAAACAGGATGTAAAATATCCTGCATTGGAGCAATCCACTTCGTCTGACGATGGATCGAATAATGAAAATTTTGATGGATCGAATAATGCTGATGCTGATGCTGATGCTGATGCAGATTTGCATATACAGTTTGAAGGTGAACCGTTGATTAACAATGGCATTGATATCTCGTACAAATGTTGTTATTGCAAAAATTAGGAAAGTTGTCAAAATATTTCGATTATCTTCCACAAAACATGAAATTTTATAAAGAAATGTTGTATAAGAATTTGGAAGAAACAGTAAATTATAACTAGTATTTGACACCCAAACTATAGGTGAAACAGTTTATTACCTGTTGGAGCGCTTTTATCAACTCAGATCTTGCATTAGAAAAAGTCTAATATTTTCAGAAGCAGAATTGAGCACAATTAATGAAATAATAAAGGCTTTGCAACCTATTAGGCTAACAGTTGTATCACTAGGTTCTTCCGACTTTACATTGTTGAATGCTGATGCTGCTCTTAAATTCATGCTGGACGAATTGTTATCTCAAAATACGCCACTAAGCCAAGAACTACATTGTAAATTAAAATATATATATATATATATATATATATATATATATATATATATATATATATATATATATATATATACTGTGGTGGTCATATTATTAAGGACACATCAATTCTGTTGGGGAAATGTTTGCTTTTGGCGACTTATGTATTTTACTAAACATTTTTATAGCCTAGCCATACGAAACTATTATTTGCTAAGGTGCATTCAAAATGCAAAGTTTTACTTTGTACTAAATAATATTTGTACTAAAAGTAGAAATACATTTTTTTAACTAAATTAGAAATATTTCAAAAAAACACATTTCTAGCTGAGCTACCTCAAAATATTGAGTGGATGCACGTTCAGCATTATTGACTCTACATTTCTTTCATTTGGAGTTTTGTGCTATCTAGGCTAGAAACAGCTCTCAGAGCATTAAATAAATTTAGATTAATATGAATAAAATTAGTACTAATTACAACAAGTAATTTTAGCCTTTATGATTTTTAATACACAAATAAAAATTACATTTTAAGTACAGTTAATGAATTTTCCACTTAAAAATATAACTTTTGCTCTTCTACTAAATACGATAAGTACTAATTAATACATATACCAACAAGTACTAATTTTATTCATATTAATCTAAATTTATTTAATGCCCTGAGAGCTGTTTCTAGCCTAGATAGCACAAAACTCTAAATGAAAGAAATGTAGAGTCAATAATGCTGAACGTGCATCCACTCAATATTTTGAGGTAGCTCAGCTAGAAATGTGTTTTTTTGAAATATTTCTAATTTAGTTAAAAAAAAGTATTTCTACTTTTAGTACAAATATTATTTAGTACAAAGTAAAACTTTGCATTTTGAATGCACCTTAGCAAATAATAGTTTCGTATGGCTAGGCTATAAAAATGTTTAGTAAAATACATAAGTCGCCAAAATCAAACATTTCCCCAACAGAATTGATGTGTCCTTAATAATATGACCACCACTGTATATATATATATATATATATTATATATATATATATATATATATATATATATATATATATATATATATATATATAATTCAACAGCGGCGAACAGAATATTCTGATGTTTTACAAGATTTACACCATTCCAAAGAGTACAAAAAATTTAATGAGAAAGATCTTAGTGGAATTTTTAATAAATTAAGTAAAGTTAAGATAATAGAGCTTCTTGTTGGTACGCGCCATTGAAAATATCTTAGTTTTACATTTAGTTGTTGGTTTTATGAATCTTGTTTATGCGCATGTTTTAATACGTACAACACAAGATTAATCAAACATAATGTAAATGGATTATAATCTGCACCCGGCTATTGTCATAGGATTTTTTTTTTATTTTAGAAGAAAATATCTTCAAATGTTGGGTACAGCTTTAGGTGTAGGTTTGGTGGATTTGTGTATTTTGTAACGGGGATGACAAACACCCGTTACAGATCTACAATTACGCCGGCAACAACTAGATGTATTTTACACTCACTTTTCAAAAGTTTTTGATAAAATTGATAATTCGATATTCTTATCTATAAGCTAGAGAAACTAAATTGTGAGTTCATCCCTATCAACTGGTTGCAATCTTACCTTTCTGGCCGGTCACAGTACGTTAAGATTAATGATTCTACTTCTCATTTATTTTATGTAGCTTCTGGGGTACCGCAAGGTAGTAACATTGGTCCACATCTGTTCTCATTGTTTATTAATAATGTTGTGAAGCGTTTTGAATTTGTACATTGCCTTCTTTACGCAGATGATATGAAAATATTCGCTACGATTTCTACAATTACTGATTGTATAAAACTACAAAGTGATTTGAATACATTTTACAGTTGGTCATTTAACAATAAATTGTTGTTGAATGTGGCCAAATGTATGGTTATCTCTTTTTTAGAAAACTATATCACCTATATTCTTCAGCAGTATTTCCTTTACAATATGGCGGTTGAAAGAGTTGAGTTCATGTCTGACTTCAACATAATTTTCTCTTCTGACCTTTCCTTTACAAAATATATTGATTCTACTATTGCTAAGGCTTACAATATGTTATGCTTCATTAAGCGCAGTTATAAAGACTTTTGTGACCCGCTCACACTAAAATCTTTATACGTGTCCTTTGTTCGGTCTATTCTTGAATTCGATTCTCGTGATCAGATCACCATTTTATCAGTGTCATTGATATAGAATTGAGAGTGTTCAGAAGCAATTTATACTGTAAGTTCTTCGTGACCTACCTTCTGAAAGAGTGAGTAACTATATTCATCTATATCTTATAAAGATCCCTGTAATTTATTAAAATTACAACGATTAAATCACCGAAAAGACGTAGCATTGGCTATCTTTGTTCGCAATGTTTTGACCTCACGAATTGATTGTGATGAAATACTTACGCGTTCAATTTTTACGCTACTACGCACTTTCTTTTTTTTTTTTCTCATTTTATTTTATTACGACTGACTACTACTTCTATTACCAAATACAAATTTTTATATATCTAGTAAAATTCACGTTTCTTGGGGTGTAACCCACTGGTTAGCCCCATAATCAATTAAACCTATTTACTAATTTTAGTTTGGTAAGTTCACTAGGTCAAGTGGCCTCGTTCTTTGGAGTCTTCTTTCAACGACAGGGTTATCTATCATATGGCGAATATAGGGGTTTCCAAGTTCCTGGAGCCTTATTTCGTGTTTTGCGGCATGCATTTTTATTTCCTCTTTGATGTATTCCATCCGTAGGTCCCTGTGAAGGTCTTCATTTCTTGCGTACCACGGAGCATTGACGATGCTACGAAGAACCTTGTTTTGAAACGTCTGTATCATTTTGGCGTTTGTTTGCTTGGTACATCCCCAGAGTTGTATACCGTAGGCCCATATCGGCTTCAAAATTTGCCGATATAGCAGCAGCTTATTGTGAATTGTAAGCTCAGAGCCTCTACCTATGAGCCAATACATTTTTCTGAACTTTATGTTAAGTTCTTCTTTTTTCTTTTTGACATGCTCTCTCCACTTAAGCTTGGCATCGAGGGTCATGCCAAGGTATTTAGCTGTATTTGCATATGGCACGAGTCGCGAGTTAATTTCTATAGGTAGGTGGTAAGCCTTTTGATAAGTAAAGTTAATATGCATGGATTTTGTCTCATTAAGTTTGATTCGCCAATACTTTGTCCAGTTACAAACCGCATTGGTCATCCTCTGGAGTTTGCTCGTTGCATCAGCAACATTATTTCCAACTGCCATAATTGCTGTGTCATCTGCAAAGGTGGCTATGGTTCCTTCATTTGTGGTTGGTATGTCCCTTGTATATAGTAAATACAGGATTGGTCCTAAGACACTCCCCTGCGGGACACCGGCAGAGATTTTCTTTAGCTCAGAGTATTCATCCTCATATTTCACTCGAAAGTGTCTATTGGATAAATAAGATCTTAGTATGGCATAGAATTGTCTCGGTAGATCTCTATGCAGCACGCACTTTCTGAACCAGTCTTGAAAATGCCGCGAATTGTTAACTCTGTTTTTGAAACATTTGATTTTAATATATCAACAAATGAGTTTAGAAATGAGTTATTTACATTTTTTTCTATAACGTTTTTGTACCATTAATGTATTATTATTATTTTTGTATTGCATTATAATTTCATAATTACCAATTGTACTTTACTGTTGGTTTCATAAATAAATAAAAAATATTAATGGATAACTGTTACCATAGTATAAATACATATTATAGTACTACCATAGTCATATAGTCCAATACATATAGTACTACCATTGTCTATGGTACTACCATCATACGAAAAAAATATTTAATCGGTGAAGTTCCAGATGTCGCATCTATCGCATTTAAATATATGGTGCAAAACTTTGGTAATCGCCTAAATGAATGAAAGGTTAGTTAAACATCCCCGGGCCTACTCGTCTCTAACACATTACGTATTATTGTAGTGCAAACGTACATTATATCATTCTCAACTGTATATTACACATATATTACATATATGTACATACATCTCATATTTATATCATTCTCAACTGTAATAGGCACTTTATGGAAGAGAAAGCTATACCAATAAAGGCGTGTTTTGGCAATTCTACCATTAAGGATTTAACTGTCGAGGCAAATTTTTGTTTGTTGATAAAGTGTCATTTTAGTCGAGAATGATATAAAATAAAGTATCCGACTTGTGTTACTATTGGGTAATAATGTCTTCGGTTGGTAAAAAGTCCTCGGGCTAGCGCCCTCGGACATTTACCAAGCTCTCACATTATTACTCATTAATAGCACTAGTTGCATAATCTACTATTATGATACACCATCAAATATCAATTATTATTATTTTAAATTCTTTAAGGTCATTCCTGTAATTTTTCAAAATATTCACAAAACCAAATTTGTTGATTTGTTAATTTTTTTTATTATTAAAATTTCGCTTTAAACCATACAAAGTAGAAATTACGCAAAAAATAAAATAATTAAATTAAACCATGAAGATTTGTACTGTTTGTGCTTTTTAACAGAATCTAGTTTTTTTGAAACGTTCTTATCGATTGTGTGGGGGTTTAGGTTTAGGTATGCAAGTATCCTAGAACATTTGGAATTAGTGGAATAAATTTTTGCGATTGAATTATTTCACATTGTAAAAATTTTACGTAAAACACCTTCAAATATGGCAGCTTCTAAACTGTACTAGCTAAACAAAACACGTCGAAAATAATTTCTACTGTGCTAGCTAAACAAAACACGTTTGAAGGCAAAAAAACTCATTTTGTTTGTTGAGATAATTTTTATTTTAACTCAAACACTGCAATCATATATTTGGTAATGCGAGTGGCGTGTGCAACATATGGTAATCGATGTGGATATTTCCCGTGAATAAACCATAAAAAGTTTGCCAAAAACATTTTCTTCGTAACCGATTTTTTAGGTATTTTTTCCAAACGTATTTAATATGTTTTCGACGAATTCTTCGAATTCAACGGACGGAACTGATAAATTTCCATATGCAGCTGATTTCGAATTTTCAGTTACATAGGCCTTCGGTTTTAAAAGAACGTCATTTTCTCGTTCTTTATTATTTGAGATTTATTGTGTGAGCAATTATCATAATTTTACTGTTTAGTAACTTTGTTACTGAACAACCCTGTTAAGTAAACTAGAGAGCATTTCCGCAATTTTTCGAATTGCAGTGTTGCAATTGATGAGTTTCGCCTTTCTCATCTAAAAATAAATCTTTTGTTGTTCAATATTTCAATTTGAGTTCTCCAGTCGTTTCGGATAAGTCCTCCATAACGTTGGCAGTTGAAACAGGTAGTTGCTCGTAGAAATTAAGTAAATTGTTGGAAAGGGAGTCTTCATATCCAGAAAATATATTTCTTTTAAAATTTTTATAAACCTCGATGCTGATGGATTTTTTTCATAGGAATTTTTTTTTATGTTATGGGAAATCTCCTCACAGTAACACTTGCCGATATATTTATCAATTACAATGAACGTAAATATATATTCAACAACTGCTACAAACACCGGGACAAGATAATATATTGGCATAGGTACGTAGATGATGTATTAATACTATTTAATGGCACACAGCGGCAATTGACACGTTTACATAACTTCGTCAACACCATCAACCAACAATTAAAATTCACATTGGAATTAGAAAACAATAAATGAATTAATTTTCTGGGTCTAACAATAACCAACGTCGGAAACAACCACGATTTCAACATATGTATATCGAAAACCTACACAAACAGCATCCAATAAACCATAAATTCGCAGCTTATTCACACATGATTAGTCGATTAATCAAAATCCCTATGAATAAATACAATTACACTAAAGAGCTAAACACAATTAAATTTATAGCCCAAAAAATAGTTTTAACACAAAAATAAGCGAAAACACGAATTTAAAATTAAAACAGAAAATGGAATGATCAATGACGACAATACTAACTACAAACTCCACAGAAATTATAAAATACATATATGTACATCTTCAAATTACAACCAAACACAGAGCAAAATAACACAAACAATTTTTTCCCACTTTAATCATAAAATAGCTTTTAAAACTAATAATAATATCCAACATAAACTCAAAGAGAAGATTGAACATACAAATGACGCAGGAATATACAGCATTTCACATAAGCCAACGGGAAGAAACTTCTAGAACATTACTTTACTTAAAATTACGGTTACTTTACATAAAACATAATCAAAAATACTGCAAAATTAGAGATGATAATTTAAGTTTTAATATTGTGAAATACATATTTAGATTCATTTGCTATTCTTTGGTAACAAGTGGAAGGAGCTTTTTAATCAGATTTTTTATCACAAATTATATTATTTTCCTATTCTCCAAACCTTAAAACCACAAATAGCATGAAATCGCTGGAACTACTATTGGAGACTCACTTTCCTGGTTGTTCCGAATCTACACCTACTATATCAGCAGGTAAAAGGGCAAGTAGCCTCGGAGGCCAAATTATTAGCAGAAGAAAGATTCTGTGGGCGATAACCAGTTTTAAACCATATAAGTCGCCAGGACCTGATGGTATTATCCCTGCGGATATACAAAAAACTACGGATATAACCATTTCCTGGTTAGAGGTAATTTTTAAAGGCAGCCTAGAACTATGTCACATTCCCAGTAAATGGACGGAAGTGAAGGTTTTTTTATACCTAAGGCGGGAAAACGCTCACACTGCAGTCCCAAAGACCTTAGACCGATTAGCTTGTCTTCTTTCTTATGCCGGAAAATGATTTGATTGTGCAGGAAAAGCTGTCTAAATCTCAACATGCCTATTGCAAGGAGAGATCTGTAGAAACTGATCTTCATTCTCTTACATATTTCATTGAAAAATCTTTCGAATATGGAGACTATGCGATGGTAACCTTTTTGGACATTGAGGGAGCCTTTAACAATATGCTTACAGGGGCTATAACTCGGGCACTTTCGATTCTAGGAGTGGATGAATCTCTCAAAGACTGGATAGATCAAATTCTAAGAGGCAGGATCATAAATGCCAGTCTGGGGAAATCCTCCGCCAGAAGATTTGCAAGCATAGGAACGCCGCAGGGTGGTGTACTGTCCCCCTGCTCTGGAACTTGTTCATAAATGATCTGTTGCTGAGACTGGAGGATAGTGGCTCCAAGGTGGTTGCCTATGCGGATGACGTCGCTATTGGTGTTCGTGGAAAATATCCCGGCACACTTAGTGAGCTTATTCAAAATGCTCGGGGCATTATTTCATTATGGGCCAATGGTTGTGGGTTAAATGTGAACCCACACAAAACCGAATTGGTTTACTCCCAACTTCAAAGTTCTTGGGTCTTGTCTTGGACAGTAAATTAAACTGGAAACCTAATGTGGACCTGCAATACTGCCATGTGGCCTGCAATAATACAGGGCACTCTTCTATACTTTGTAACAAAGTGCTTCTCAAGACCACCGACTATATACTGTCCCGTCACTATCTTTTGATAGAAAGTTTCGGACTATTATCCCATCCAGAGAGGACTGGATGTTGTATGCAGTTTTGGAACCAGGAGATTTAAATTTCTTCACTGATGGTTCAAAACGGGATGGAAGGGTAGGGGCTGGGGTGTTCTGCGAGGAACACATGTTAAACCTCTCCTTTTGTCTCCCTGACTACTGTAGCATTTTTCAAGCTGAATTAACTGCGATAAAGGAAGTCGTGGACTGGTGGAGGTATAATGTAATATCGACTTGTGATATTCGCATATATACGGACAGTCAGGCTGCCATTAAAGCGTTTCAATCAAACCTCCTTACGTCGAAAGTAGTCCAGAACTGTCTTTCGTTAGCACGGGGAATATAAAAGCCGATGAATTGGCTCTACGTGGTACAACGGACCACATCTCAAACAGCAAAAAGGCTATTGAAATGCCTCTTGCGGTATGCAAACTTCTGCTTCAGGAGGAAGCTAGTAAGTTGGCGAATTACAGATGGTCAAATAGTACCTCATGCGTAATAACTCGGCAGGTCTGGCCAAAGTTGGACTCGGCGAGATCCAAATAGCTGATTTCACTTCAGCGGAGTCAGATCATTGTGGTTGTTGGAGTGATTACGGGGCACTGTCTCATAGGCAGACATGCGAGTAGACTTGGTTTCTTCTCACATGACTACTGTCGTAGTTGCGAGGACGAAGAGGAGGAAGAAACAGTGCTGCATCTTCTTTGCACCTGTCATCGTCTGGCACGAAACAGACTGAATTTTCTAGGGGCACCCCTTTTCAACGACCTGACGGAGCTCAGCAGGAGGGACGTCAGGAGTATCCAGCGCTTCATAGCAAGCTCAAAGTGGTTTCAATGAGTTGGAGGAAATTTTTTAAATTGTGGTATGGCTACGGACCTTTTTGTGTCTATGCCTGGTCCTGGTGGACCGCCACCCAAACCTAACCTAACCTAAACCTTAAAAAGGATAATGAATACGGCGAAATGATTCGTTTATAGCAATAATTTATTACAGCCCTGACAACTGTTTGACCCAACCTTTCATTAAATTTCATTACAAATTAGAACATAATTCGTAGGGCATCATCATCACAACTCTCGTCATCCTATCATCTCCCAGATATCATCACAACATGCATAACTCCTGCAAACAATTTCAGAAAAAATTGTTGAATAAAACACCAATTAATCATAAATGTCAAGAATATGAAAATTTTATTCAACATGAACATTATTTCATGAAACAAGGTGTCTTTTTGTAAGGAAAAATGTAAAGTTTCTAGCGTGTGTGTGGCCTAAAAAGAGAATTTCGTTTTTTGCAAAGTTGCATTTGTCCGCGTTGACTACGAGTCCGTGTTCTTCTAATTTCGAGAAGGTAATCTTGATGTGTTCCAGATGTTCTACATAATTTTTTGAGACAATGAGCACGTCGTCCAAATACACAAAACAGAAGTCAAGTCCTCGTAGGACTGAGTGCATAAGACGTTGGAACGACTGTGCTGCATTGCGAAGGCCGAAAGTCATTCTACAAAATTCAAAGAGTCCAAAAAGTGTCGAAATTGCTGTTTTTGGAATGTCCGTCGGTTCAATGGGAATTTGGTGGTAAGCCTGGACAAGGTCTATCGTTGAGAATATAGAGCAGCCCTCGAGTTGTTGCGTAAAATCCTGGAGATGTGGAATTGGGTACCGGTCTGGGATCGTGATCCGATTAAGTGCTCGGAAATCTCCACACGGTCTCCACTCTCCATTCTTTTTTAATACTAAATGTAAAAGACTGGACCAAGGACTGCTGCTAGGTCTGCAAATCCCGAGTTTCATCATGTTTTCGAATTCTGTCTTCGCGATGATGAATTTGTCCGGTGCCAGTCGTCGGAATTTGCATGCAATCGGTGGTCCGTTCGCCTCTAGTTTGTGCGTAACGTTATGTTTTGTAGCGTTGAGGTTGATGTTGCCGTAAATAACTGTCGGAAATTTTGAAATTACGTTGAAGACTCCTTGTTCCGTCACTGACTTGTCGATCCTAGAAACGTTGGAACCCGCGTTTGAGGTAAGCGCACCGTGGGCATACAAGGAGGTTAACGGGTGTATGAGCCTTTGTCTTTGTATGTCCACCAGCAACCCGGTGTTCCTTAGAAAATCTGCGCCGATGATAGGCGTCGACACGTCAGCAACGATAAACTCCCAGGAGAATTCGCGACGCAGTCCGATGTCAAGTTTTAAAATTTTAGTTCCGAAAGCGTTTACTGTGGAGCCATTCGCCGCGAACAACCTGAACGATGGATCAACCCTTGGATTCCGAACGAAACGCGCTGGCAAGACCGAGACATCCGCGCCTGTATCTATTAAAAAATGTGCTTGTAAAAAGATTTCGAAAATCAAAAGGCGGCTGGATTTAGAAACGTCATTGCACTCCGCCAGTTGCGAATGACTTAATGGTTTTTTGACACACTACTATCGGGAGAGTTAGCTCTAGACAAAAATTGACAACCGGGTTTGCATTTTTTTGCCTTGTGTCCGAAACGTTGATGATAGTAGCATGTAAAGTCGTTTTCAGCGGACGGGTCTCCATAATTTTGGTACTGTGATCTTCGAAAGTGTGGTGAGTTTTGCCTTGAGTTATAATTCCGACTAGAATTTGATTTCGAACGGGACCGAAAATTGTGTTGCACGATTTCAGATATTTCGGTTAAAAGAGACTTCCGGAATTCAGAAAATTGTTGGCTGATCGAAAGATGTGAATTTGGATTTGATATAGATGTGGACGCTTCAAGAACATTGATCTGTGAATGGATCATCGTCTCGTGCACGTTGTCAGCCCGTTCCGCCAAGACCGGCAGGGAGACGTCGTTTTCGAAGGGTGTGAGCACCATTTGTACCTGCTGCGGCAACCTCTTCATCCAAAACTGCCGCAGGGTAGCTTCGTTTAAATTGTTGCCTGCATTCAATCTCATCGTGCTCAACAACTGCGACGGCTTTCTGTATCCCAGGGTCAAGCCATGTAGCAGGTTGTTAAGCTTCGTCTTCTCCAATTCGCCAAGCACCCGGATCACTTCTGTCTTGAAGCTGGTGTACGGATGTGTACCCTTCGCGCTGGTGATCAAATACGCGAGAGTGTCATGGAGTCGTGCGTCCAGAGCACCTACCGCATGTGCGTACTTCGTTGTTTCGGTGTTAATTCCCGCCACTAAAAATTGTTGCTCAAGAATCTCAAACCACACGTTTGGGTTTTGAGTATGAAGCGGTTGAGGAGGTTTAAAAGCAACACGAGCAATTACTCCCCCCGAAACTGGAGGGTTTGTGTTTGCTTGTGAAGATCCTTGTGATAATTCCGTAGTGCAACCATTACCAACTGCTCTGTCGACAGCATCTTTGATAATAGCCGCCAACTGTACGGGAGTTAAGGAGACGACAGCAGAAGTTACGGCTTCATTGACCAATGTCGATGCCCCTTCGTCACCGCTCGCTGGGAGAAAAGCACCTGTGGTGTCAGTCATAGCGCAACCCAAAATAATACAACCGCAAAAGACAAAATGACAATTTTAAGGAGAAGGCCGAATAAACAAAAATCAGTATCACGCCAATAAATTTGTTTCAATTTTTTATTGCAAACCGAAAAAATATAGATTTTGCACTTATAAAAATAGTTGAGTACTTACAATTTTTGATTAGCAGCCGGTGCAGAGACTCGTTATGAATGGAGTCACCTCGGTCTCTGTTGTTGGTCTCGTTGACTCTATTTGGTTGGCAACTTCTACCTTTGTTGCTGTTGATGTACTGCTGTTGTATGTGCGGGGCTTGTACAACGATCCTCCAATCGCGCCCGGATGTATGGCAATCGGGATCCCGCTTGCATTTAGGTGTGTGTGTGTCGGAACCACAAGGTTTTATAAAAAATCGCTGGATTCGTGTGAATTATGTACGTGGTATATACGATCCGATCACGTCGGGTTCACCACTGTTTTAGCGTGTTCGTATTCGCTAGCTTAGCAGACCTTTTTAGTGCATAACATGCGGTTGCGCCTGGTGCATCATATGGGGTAGCACGTTATTAATAACACGGATGCAATTTATTTTTGCTTTGTTTTTATACCACTTTTATATTTTTATTTACTAAATTTTATATTGTATTTTTATTTATTTTGTTTATAAAAATGTATTCATTTAGTTACTCTTTATATTTTCGTATTCTTTAGTCGCACATACAATCCGCTGCTTGTCAGATTTTTGCGTTATTATTTTTTTCTCAAACAAAACGTTTTTTCCACGCTTTCTCAGTTTTTTCTAAATGCTACATAATTTATATTTTAATTTGTACTCCACTATCCTTATAGTGCATTTCTGAATTTAGATAATTTTGACTGATTAATTTAGCTAATGATTCTGATTTTTATTTGTTTCCGAAAGTTTGAATTACTAGGTGACACCACAAGTTCTTGAAGACAATAAACGTAAAAACGGTATAATGCAATGAATAGTACAAAGACCTCGCCGAACGAAAAAACCATATCGTAATATTAAAATTAAAACCATGATTTCTCTAGTTTCACTTACTTGAAGTCATCGATGATCGTCATGCCATATTATTGAATTGTTATGTTTAATTCTAGGCTGTTTTAAAGCTAAAGTAGTCAAAGTCAAATGTTTATGTATCTTCCTTAAATTTATTTTCAATTTGTATTATTATATTAATGTAAACTGAAAAATAATACAAAGTAAACACAAATTTGTTGTGTAATTCGATTTAGATTGTTTTAATATGACATATTACTCATAAAATTTGAATGAGTTTTGATTTGGGTAAAGAAGTAATGCATCATTTTGAGTAAAAGTAAAATTGAGTAAATCGATGTTTAGAGATAGTTTTGCAGGCAAAATTAACTCGATTTAGTTAATATATCAATTGATATTAGACAAGTGTAATTATCGAGCGATCGTGATTTGTTTTATTTATTTATTTATTTATTTAAACCTACAGTAAAGTACAATCGGTAATAAGAAATTATAATGCAATACAAAAATATTAATAATACGTTAATGGTACAAAAAATATTAATTATCAATAGCAAAAAATTTAAATAACTCATTTCTAAACGAATTTCTTGACATATTAAAATCAAAAATTTCAAAAACATAGTTAAAAATTTGCGACATTCTCAAGACTGGTTCAGAAAGTGCGTAGTTTGTCGTAACAGAATCAATGTGTAAGAAACCGTCTCGTCGCCGCAAACAACGCGTAGGAGCGTAAAAATTTAAACGCGTAAGTATTTCATCACAATCAATTCGTGAGGTCAAAACATCGCGCACAAAGATAGCTGATGCTATGTCTCTTCGGTGATTTAATCGTTCTAATTTTAATAAATTATAGCGATCTTTATAAGGCAGAAGAACATAGTTATTCACTCTATCAGAAGGTAGACCACGAAGAGCATACAGTACAAATTGCTTTTGAACACTTTCAATTCTATCTGAATGACACTTATAAAATGGTGACCAGATCTGAGAAGCGAATTCAAGAATAGACCGAACAAAGGACACATATAAAGATTTTAGTGTAAGCGGGTCACAAAAGTCTTTACAATTACGCTTAATGAAGCCTAACATAATGTAAGCCTTAGCAATAATAGAATCAATATGTTTTGTAAAGGAAAGATCAGAAGAGAAAATTATACCCAAGTCAGACATGAACTCAACTCTGTCAACCACCATATTATAAAGAAAATACTGCTGAAGAATAGGTGATCGCTTTCTGAAAAAAGAGATAACCTTACATTTGGCCACATTCAACAACAATTTGTTGTTAAACGACCAACTGCAAAATGTGTTCAAATCACTTTGTAACTTTAAATAATATTAATTATTTTATTTTGTTTCTTCTCATAGACAAGTAATTAAGCGTCTAATACATAAATGGGGATACGATATAAACAGTATATTGGCGGATGAGACGACCGAAGATTTTAATTCGGTTGGATTTCGTAATTCAGTGCCGATACCGCAATTCTATGGACCACCGCAAACAATGTATGGACCACCCAATACAAATCAAATATACGGTACAAGCGAGGGTTACCAATATGGACCACCAACGCGGCAGCATCACGTGAACAATTATGGTAGCATCTCCAATGAGGAATTTGAAGAACCAATTTATATTCCGCGACCTAGCAGTAATCACCCATCGTTCCAACAGCATCAATTTTCAGTGCCTGGGTATCATCAAAAAAAGAATTATAATTATTATAGTAAACCACAGCAAGTGACCCTTTACAATCCAGTTGAAAATTTTAAACGATATGTGCGCGATCTATCAAAAAAATCTTCATATCAAGATTTTGATAATGTAAAAATTCGGACAAAACGACAAAGTCCGGGCCGATCAGCATTATGCCAAACACGTAGCTCATTTATACAACCACAAGCAGCGCTTAGCAGTAAAGGTGAGTTTACACAAACTGTATTTTATAGTTTAAATATTAACAAAGCCTCACCTCTAATACTCATAATAGTTTCACAGTAACTGCTTTTCTAGTAGAACCACTGATTAGTATATAAGATTAGTTTTTTCAGTGCAAAAAAATGTCATTCTAAATTTCAAAACGTATTATTTTGTGATGGGTTAATTAAAGCGAGAATATATATATATATATGCTTCCTTTTTTCGCATTCTTCAAAAAAATACAAAACAAAAAATAACAAAATAGTAGTAAAAAAAAAAATTCATGAATGAAACACAAAAAAGGTCATTAGTTTGGTAATTTTGTTTGTATATTTTTGTATATTTTCGAGTATGTATGATGCACGTGCAGACGATCAGTGATAATAATATATATACCTATTGTAATAAATACATACATACACATACATATTTTATATTTGAAATCTTCTTTAAACTAAACCAAATTTTGGAATAATAGCTAGCTATACATTTTTTTCTGAAAATAAGTTTGTTGATGATTTTTTTTTTTAACCTTCATCCGTCCCTCGCTTCATTTTGACCAAAATCGAATTTTTATTTTTGAAATATCTTATTAAATTACTGCGTTATCTTTCGTTTTAATAAATAAAATTAAAAATAAAAGTGAATTTTGTATTTGCTTAGCAGAAATTTACTGATGAATTTATTTTGGTAATTTTTGCACAAAGGAATTTTAGTGTTACTTTTTTAAGGGACGGATGAAGGTTAAGGTCATTCACCCTTTTGATTTGGATGTTACATAATATTTTTCTTGCTTTTGAAATGCTTTCTGATGCGTTTTCCTAGGTGCAACAAACAAATACAATAATAAAAGGATAATAAGTTTGATTAAAATTTGAATTGATAACAATTTGACTACCTAGGCATATCATTTTTAAGTAACATAATGTGCCTTAAAGCATTCTTTATTTGTTTCTTTGCTATTTGAAGAAATGAAAAGTTAGAATAATTTTTTGCAGTTTTCTGTTATGAATGGGTTTTTTCCGACTTGAGCAGAACGGATCATTTATATTGAATATGTTTAATTGTTGTGTAAAGGTTATTAATTTCGTGCCCATCACTTTGTCTAAACTTTGTATGTTTTTGTGAAAATGGCATATTTAGTGGCTCGAGACAAAAACGCGTTGATTTAAATTAAACTATATTGGCGCTAACCAATTATCGTGTTAATGGAGGGACAAAAGTGTAATAAAATTGCATAAAAATATATAAAAAAAAATTTATTATCAACTTTTTAATATTTTAAGCTTTCTTGATGCTTGTTTTGAAGCGAAACGAGTTTTAATTTTGGAAAATTCATTATTTACTGTGGACCATTTGCAGTTCTTTCTCATCAAAACAAGAATAAAAAAATGAACTAATTTTCGTATATGCTCGTAGCAATCATCATTTTGATTTGGTAGGAAAGTAGTGTATTCCTGCGCGATCATCATCAAACATTCATTTGTTAAAAATTTAATTACATTTGGAGAAGAACAATTTTTATGGTAATATTTTTCAAAGACCTCTACCAAAGATCGAGCTATGTTGGTAAATTCATCAGAAGGAGCACTCTAAAGAAGTAAATGGGGTGAAAGAGCGGGATCTTTTGGGTGAGACAAATGTAGTTACGAAATATAAAATTCGAATTTGATTTAAATGAGAAACGAACGAATCTGATTCAATTCAGATATGAACTTTGAAGATTCGAATGCGTTCGAATCGAATTCACAAATAATCCTCCGGATATTTCAAAAATGTTTTAACCCTTTGACTCGTCATTTATTTTAAAACGCCTGTTATTTTGCTTAACTATCTGAGTAATTCTGAAATTTTTTAATATTTTTTGCACTAAATATCTTTTTTTGGTAGCTTAAGACTAAGAGCCAACATAATATCACTTAAAAAATCCATTATTGGTGCATTGAATTCAAAAAACTAGGTTTAAAGTGCATGTACGCAATTGTGTACAGTACGAGTCAATGTGTTAAAAAAAACTTGAGTGTGCTTTAATTCACTAATATGTATTATTCATTTTCTTAAAAAAATTTAGAACGAAAACGGCAGTTGGATACTAGGAAACAACACGTCACCTGTATTGTTCCAAATTGCAAAATTACGTCAAGGAAATCGGATTTAAAATTTTTTTTATTACCAAAAGACAAAGAAAAAGCGCAAAAATGGATACGTTCTATCGGACTTTTGCCAAATGAAATTATTAATAAGAAAAATTTCGTGTGTCAAAGGCACTTTTTGAAGGAAAATGTTACATGGAAAAATCGTTTAACGAGAAATGCTGTGCCAATTCTACATATAGTTCAAAGGTCTAATATTGATGAAGAACATTTCTCATCTAATAATTTGGATAACTTCGATCTGGAACAGGACATTCCATCATTGGTTCAATCACAATCGCTAGTTTTGGAAACAATCGGTACCCAACCTGATCAAACTGACGAAGAAATACAATTTTTGAAATTTATTGATAAAATCAACTGTCTCCACTGTGAGACGCCGAAAGAAAATTCATATATTTGCCTAAAATGTGCTAAAAGTGTAAGAGCAACTCAATTATATAAGAAGAAATTGAAAAAAAGTCAACGAGACTATAATTTATTGAAAGCCTCCTACAAGAATCTCAAGCTTTGCTTAAGTAGAATTAAACTTAAACATAATAAATTTAAAAAAATTGATGATCACATTGATAATTTAAAAGTAAATGAAACCACGAAAAGTGTTTGTAAACTTCTTGTAAAAGAAGATTTTTACTATAATGAGAGCGACAAAGCATTTGCTCAGTCATTATTTTATAAATCGGCTTCAACGTTCAAGTATTTGAGGGACCAATTGAATTTAAAATTACCATCTACCTCATCTATATATAAATGGTCTCCCATTAAATTTATTCCACCAGGAACAAATGAAGTTTTGTTAACTCAACTGGAGAAAGTATTCAAAAATATGACATCAAAATCAAAAATTTGTGTATTATCTTTTGACGAAATGTGCATAAAGAAAAACCTAACTGTAAATATATTTTTAGACCGCGTTGAAGAGTTTTGTGACGATGGCCGTGAAAGAAAAAATGAGTTGGCAACGTCAGTTTTGTTTTTTATGCTGCGCGGACTGGTGGATGACTGGAAATATGTTCTCAGCTATATTTTGATTAACAAATCTGCTGATCCTTTATATTTATCAAATTTAATAAAAGAAAATATAAAGATTTGCAACGATATGTTGAAATTACATGTTGTTATGGTAACGTGCGATCAAGCAGCTACTAACATCGCTACTTACAAAACACTTGGAGTGACTCCAGAAGCACCATATTTTTTTGTTAACGATACACAAATTCTGGCGCAGTTCGATCCTCCGCATCTAATTAAATCGGTTAGAAACGCCATTTTAAAAAATAAATTTCAACATTCGGATTTTGGAGTGGCCGATGTTAATGTTATTCGAAAAATATTCGAATTTGACACAAAACAAAATGTTAAACTGATGCCAAAACTTACCATCCACCATTTCGAACCAAATACGTTTCAGAAAATGAATGTCAGTTTGGCAGGTCAAATATTGAGCAGTACAGTAGCCAGTGCAATTAGGACAACATTGAAAGTTAAACCGGAAACGTTTGGTGAATTTCTGAACAATACTATACCAACCGCTCAAATGGTGCAAAGATTTAATGATCTGTTCGATTGTTTAAATTGCCGACATTTCAAATCTTCAGCTCCTTATGAACGACCACTCAAGATTGGTAATAATGTCTACACATTTCTTGAAGACAGCTTAGCATTCTTAGATAAAGTAACCATTCTTTCAAAGAACGAAAATTATTTTAAGTTTCTCAGAGGTCTTAAAATCAGCATAAAAGCTAACATTTTACTAGCTGATATTTTGAAGGAAAAGTTCGACGTTGAATACATATTAACAGGGCGAACCAACCAAGATTGTTTGGAAATTTTTTTTTCAATTCTTCGTGGGAAAGGTGGATTTAATTACATGCCATCTAGTCATGAAATTGGTGTGCATTTTGCCAACATCATAGTGAGAAAAATTACTTTAAATTCTCCATTTAAAAATTGCTTGCCAGACGAATCGCAAGCTATTGATTTGGACTGGAATAGCTTTAAAACGGAATTTGAAATGAGTCTAAAGTCTAAAGAGTATACCAGTATTTGTACCAATAATTTACCACCTGATGATATCATTGAGAAGACAGATATCCATGTTTTAAAGCAAAATGCGTTAGTATACTATACAGGCTACTGTATTTTAAAAAAAATTAATTGCCAAAGCTGCCGGGAGAAGTTGGTGAAGAGAGATGACGAAATACAAATTTCGGAAACTTTTTTGACGGAAAATTTTTTTAAGAAGAATGAGAGCAACTTTGGTTCACTGAGTGCTCCTTCTGATGAATTTACCAACATAGCTCGATCTTTGGTAGAGGTCTTTGAAAAATATTACCATAAAAATTGTTCTTCTCCAAATGTAATTAAATTTTTAACAAATGAATGTTTGATGATGATCGCGCAGGAATACACTACTTTCCTACCAAATCAAAATGATGATTGCTACGAGCATATACGAAAATTAGTTCATTTTTTTATTCTTGTTTTGATGAGAAAGAACTGCAAATGGTCCACAGTAAATAATGAATTTTCCAAAATTAAAACTCGTTTCGCTTCAAAACAAGCATCAAGAAAGCTTAAAATATTAAAAAGTTGATAATAAATTTTTTTTTATATATTTTTATGCAATTTTATTACACTTTTGTCCCTCCATTAACACGATAATTGGTTAGCGCCAATATAGTTTAATTTAAATCAACGCGTTTTTGTCTCGAGCCACTAAATATGCCATTTTCACAAAAACATACAAAGTTTAGACAAAGTGATGGGCACGAAATTAATAACCTTTACACAACAATTAAACATATTCAATATAAATGATCCGTTCTGCTCAAGTCGGAAAAAACCCATTCATAACAGAAAACTGCAAAAAATTATTCTAACTTTTCATTTCTTCAAATAGCAAAGAAACAAATAAAGAATGCTTTAAGGCACATTATGTTACTTAAAAATGATATGCCTAGGTAGTCAAATTGTTATCAATTCAAATTTTAATCAAACTTATTATCCTTTTATTATTGTATTTGTTTGTTGCACCTAGGAAAACGCATCAGAAAGCATTTCAAAAGCAAGAAAAATATTATGTAACATCCAAATCAAAAGGGTGAATGACCTTAACCTTCATCCGTCCCTTAAAAAAGTAACACTAAAATTCCTTTGTGCAAAAATTACCAAAATAAATTCATCAGTAAATTTCTGCTAAGCAAATACAAAATTCACTTTTATTTTTAATTTTATTTATTAAAACGAAAGATAACGCAGTAATTTAATAAGATATTTCAAAAATAAAAATTCGATTTTGGTCAAAATGAAGCGAGGGACGGATGAAGGTTAAAAAAAAAAAATCATCAACAAACTTATTTTCAGAAAAAAATGTATAGCTAGCTATTATTCCAAAATTTGGTTTAGTTTAAAGAAGATTTCAAATATAAAATATGTATGTGTATGTATGTATTTATTACAATAGGTATATATATTATTATCACTGATCGTCTGCACGTGCATCATACATACTCGAAAATATACAAAAATATACAAACAAAATTACCAAACTAATGAGCCGATTTAGACGTGCTTTCTTGCATCAGTTTCTTTCCTCGTTTCTTTACCCCTCTCTCCATAAACTGATTTCGAAGGTCATATTTTTGTGATTCTTTTTTCAACAAATTTTTTTTGTGATTCTTGTGATTCTCTGCACTAACACAAACAAAAAGTTGTATAAAATTTCCGAAGGTCGTATTTTTATTTCTATACCAAGTATGAGACGACGTGGTATACTATGATACTGGAAATATTTGTACACATGCATAGACAAATAACTCAAAAGAATCACGTTTCAAGAAAACGCGTGTAAATGCAAATTGATTTTTTGAAAGCAGAGAAACGTAATGCAAGAAAGCATGTGTAAATTGGCTCAATGACCTTTTTTGTGTTTCATTCATGAATTTTTTTTTTTACTACTATTTTGTTATTTTTTGTTTTGTATTTTTTTGAAGAATGCGAAAAAAGGAAGCATATATATATATATATATTTCTCGCTTTAATTAACCCATCACAAAATAATACGTTTTGAAATTTAGAATGACATTTTTTTGCACTGAAAAAACTAATCTTATATACTAATCAGTGGTAGAACAACAAAAGAATTGTTAAATATAAATAAATTAATTTTCCCGTATTTTCTCCTAATGCCTTTCGCCTGAATCGACTAAATTAGTATGATTATAAATATAATTTATATGAAGATGGCACAAGTATAAAAGTCATAAGCTGTGCCTCAAATGAAACTAAGCTTAAATACAGAAATATACAAACCTATACAATTGTTTGTTGAATAATTGATATTGGCGCGTCTTTCATCTTCAGACTTTTCGGTTGTCACCTGTGAGACAATAACTATGTAAAGCTCCAGTTTCTATTAGTTTAGTCGCTTAACACACAGCATAAATTACATAAAATTTTAAATTCATTTTCTCCTTTTTAACAAATTTATTTTAAAGGAAACTGGATGTATGTTGTGAATCAAGTGGAAACAGCTAGCCAATTGGTGAAAACAGAAACCTGCACGTAAGTAAGCAATATTCAGACAAGCAAAATTAAAATATTCTTTTACCATGTCTTGCATACTAACTATATTAACTGCTATCTTCATTAAGAATTCTTAAAATATATAAATTATTTTCTGTTCTAGTGACACATCTTGTATAAATAAAAGATAACTTTTCTTGTTGCACATGTTCTATACTAAGTACTTCTAAAAATTTAGCATTTTTATATATTTACAGATCCAGTGTTTGCTCGAATTTATGCCAGCTCCCAAATGGTTATAATTCACGATGCGAGCAGAAATATGTTCAAAAACGTTTGGTGGCATTAGATGGCAACGGCCAACGCCTATATACCGATACTTTTTGGTTTCCTAGCTGTTGTGTTTGTACAATTTCAAATTAATTTTGTTTTAATAAATGTCTAATTGTTGTATTATTTAACTATTATTCAAGTTATGTACTAAAAGTAAAATTATTTTAAAATAAATCGATGTAAGGTAATAAAATAAACTGCCAATTAAAATTAAAATTCCTTAATTCCAATTATTTTTGATTTGCTTGATTTTAAGTTTCATACCAACATTCACTGGTGGAGGGCGAGTTTTGTTTTCTCGTTGTATTAGATTTCTCGTCCATTTGCAATTTATTTATGAGTCCCTTCATTTGTTCGGGCAAATCCTTCCAATTTGGTAAATAGTAGTCTAGCACTTAGAGGCCGTATAACCGGTTTCTTTAATGAGATACAGGATCTCCCTCTAGAGTTTATTATTGCTCTTCGAACCGTATTTACAAGTAGGTATTGCGGGAACGTTAATTAGGTGGACACCAATGCACCATTTTACACGTAATCGTTATTATATATCTATGACTATTGCTGTGTGCCTCAGAAGACTTTTCAAACTAAACTTTTGTAAGACCCAGTAATTCATGAAGTATTTAAATAGATGTCACTAGGTTAAAAGTATTCAACTGTGCCTTATACTCAACTAAACTTTTTAAATTTCATTCAAATTCATAGAAGCATTGTGGAAAATATATTTGGAATAATGAAAACACGTTGGCGGGCGATTTTTTTTAAATGATTTGAATTGAAAATTTCAAATTGCGTAAATGTTATAACCGCCTGTTGTGTAATACATAATATTTGTATTAATGAGAGTTTTGAATTGGAACCGTTTGAAGAAGTCTTAGATGAATACTTTGATAATTCTAATAATGATGCAGATGATGAAACAGGTTTAGGTCTTCGTTGGACGTTGTTTCAGGAATTATCGGCATAGAGGAATCTTTCTGAAGAAATATATATAAAATAATAAAACAATTTAAATTCATTTATTAACCCTTAGCGGTCATACTTCGCTCCCGTAACATAGCGGCCACACTGGAGTGATTTTTCACCCCAGTCAAAAAAATCGGTCTAAAAAGGCAAATTTAAAATATTGAGACTCCAAAAAATTCATGGACATTCTGAAACATGTTTTTCAATTACTAATATGGTTTACAAGAGCCAATATTAAGATAATTTAACAAACAAAAAATGCCTGCCAATAAACCGGCACACAAAAAATTAATATTTGAGATACAAAAAATTGAGAAAACGGCACAAATTAATGATAATGAGCAACAAACAAAATTTTCTGGGCATCATAAAATTAATTTTTTGGAACAAAATATAATAATTTGGCAACATTTAAATTTTTTGGCACTATTGGAATGGAACACAAAAAATTAATTTTGGGCATCGAAATAAACATTTTGAGCGACAAAAATAATAAGCTGACAACAAATGTTCATAAATAAATTAATTAAAAATTAAAAAATTATTTATTTATTTATTATTATTATTTTACAAATGATACAATGAAACTCTTTACAATATCAATTTCCCAATGGATTTATTGTCCTTTTAAGGGTAATTGATACTGTAATTTATATTTTAAAGCATATACAAAATTATAAATTATTTACATAATGCAATACAATCAATACAAAAATTGAAATTTAAAATTTAAGAAATATAATTATTTATAAGATTTCCATAATAAATGTTTAGCTGTTTCTTAAATTGAAGAAAACTCATTGAAGCTTTAAGTGATTCTGGCAACTTATTGTAATTTGAAGGGCCGGAAAAATTTATCGATTTGCGCCCAAATTCGTTACTGATAGATCCACACGATATGCTATTAATAAATCTGGTGTCATAACTATGATTACAGTTATTAAATTTAAGATTAGAGAGCGCTGAAGAAACATTTAACATCTTGTACATGTATAGTGAAACTTGGTACTCATACAATGCACCAACTGGTAAAATACCCTTGGACTCGGTTTCATATAAAACCAATGATGGGAAACGTGAAGACAGCTTTAAAACAGCTTTCAAACTTTTGTTTTGCATGATTTGACAAGATATCAATCTGCTTCGACTTGCAGTTCCGTACACAATAATTCCGTAAACAATTCTGGAGTGAATAAATGTAAAATACATCAATCTCAGTACATAGCTCGGCACACAAAAGGAAAGTTTCCTTAACAATCCCACTGACGGAGCCATTTTACTACAAATGGTTTTAGTGTGTTCAGCCCAAGATATATGCGTGTCAAAAGTTACTCCTAAGTACTTGAAGAACTCAACTCTATCAACTACAATGTTATTTATAGTAAAATAAGACAAATTGATAGGTCTTTTATGTGGGGAATGAAAGATCATAAATTTCGTTTTATGTAAATTTAGAGAGATCACATTAGATTTGAGATATTCCAGTAGAATGTACATATCCATGCTTCATACTATTATGTATTGTCGAAGGGTCCTTTGTTTCATAAAATACTACAGTATCATCTGCGAAAATTCGAATTTGTCCATTTAAAGGTAATAGCGAGATATCAATAATAAATATCAGAAACAGCAACGGACCTAGCACACTGCCTTGAGGCACTCCACAATTCACATTTAAGACATCACTGGTGGATCCGTTGATCATGACGTATTGTTGACGATTAGTCAAGTAACTATTAATTAACATATTGGCTACTCCTCGAAATTCATAACAGCACAATTTATCTAAAAGCAATTGGTTCATTCACATTATGTCAAAAGCTTTCTTTAGATCAAGAAAGAGAGCTCCAACATATTCCTTTCGATCAAAGGCATTGTAGATCATGTTAGCCATTTCGATAAGTGCCAATTCAGTACCCGAACCTTCCCTAAAACCATACTGATGTGCATAAAAAAAGTTTGAACTGTTTAGGAAACTCCTAAACCGTGTAGTTAGAAATAAGATCCTTATTTAAATAAATACTGGCACAACTTTGGCAATTTTTAGAACATTAGGATATTCACCAGTTTCAAGAATTGTGTTAGTTAATTTCGCTATAAGTTCCGAAAAGAATGTGACATTATGCTTCAAAACCAAGTTACGAACGTTATCTGGCCCACCACCTTTACCACTATCTAGAAGACAAATAATATTACAAATTTCCGCAGGGTTAGTGGGGGTTAGAAATATTGAATCTGGATTAAGGCACAATGTTCCAAATTTATGAATATCCCTATCACTTCTAATTGATTCACCCAGTGATTTACCTGTGTGAACAAAATAATCATTGAATTTATTGACAATATCAGAGGTATTATTATATTTTAGATCATTAACTACAATAGTTTGAATCTCAGGTTTATGATTATTTCTATTTAGAAACAGATTTATATTTTTCCATAAATTTTTCTGACTCACATTACCAAATGTATTTTCATAAAACTGTTTCTTTGCATAGTACTTCTCATACTTGATTTTCCGATTTAGAGCACTAAGTAGATCATGAATATCCACGTTACGTGGGTCTAACTTATGCTTCTTTAACGTGTTATTACGTTTTCCCATCAGTTTCCACAAGTTGTATGTCATCCAAGGACATGAATTAGTCTTCAAATTAGCCACAACACTCCTAATCATAGTGAATTTGTCACTTAACTGGTTATACTTATCAATAATTAGTTTAAAAGTCCCGCCCGGATCAGTAATATCAAAATTCGTAGCCTCAAGAAAATTAACAAAAAACGAGTCAACTTTTTCAAAGTCAATAATCTTTTTTTCCAATTTATGCCTGTAAAATTTATCCTTGAAGTAAAGAGACGAAAAAATAAAATTGTGATCACTAATATCAGAGCCTTCTAGAGTATAGAGCCATAATCATTATGACGTATTTTTTAGAAGCTTTTTTAGTGGTATAACTTTTCACTGATTTCCATAGGAATCCATAGTAAAAACGGTGTTTTTTAGCTTCAAGTTTTTCAATGAAAAATGCAAAAATGTTACAAAATGTTTATACAAAAGTGTTCTACATATCTTTAGCAGCAATATACAAGAAGGGGTATATTGGTATTAAGTAAATATTAATTGCAGAAATATTAAAATTAAATTATTTCTAAAATATATTTTTCGAACTTTCATTTTGAAAAATACATCAAAGTTGGCTCTGACAAATTAAAATAATACTTGCTAAATTTATCTTTAGTTTTACTAGTGTTCGTTAGATGTCTATAATTGTTGGCAGAGAAATACGAAAAAAAATTATTTAATCACACAATTATGACACGTTCTTAATATTTTCTGAATTTGTTTTGCTTTTCCTACAATTTTTTAACTCAAATTTCCCCAGGTTGCAATTTTTGCTACGATTTTTCAAAATGTTTACTACCCACTGCCATCTATGTATATTGACTTAATGCACACGACTTGTAGTAAGCTTCTCTTTTTAATTTGACCAGAAAGCTATTGTTATGAACTTTTTTTTATATTTTGGTTTAAATAAATCAATTATTACAAGAAAATGAAAACGATTTACTTAAACGAGATTTATATATGTTGAAATTCAAACATTTATGAAAATATTTCAGAAATCATAATTAAGAATTTGCAACGTTTTCATTTACAAATTTTTCTTAGGAAAAAAAATGATTTCCCATATGTTTTGTGTGTTTTGTAACGCTAGCTTAAAATTTTTGTAATTAAAATTTCAAGACGAGCGTGAACAGATTCACTAATCATACTTCCCGAAGCAGCAAGTTTGCCAGCTAAAGCTACAGGAGAATTGGGAGTGGATTTTTCGGGTGATTAGTGAATTTACGTGAGCTGCTTTTCAAGAAAAACGAAAAAAAAATTACTCAACTCATCATTTCAGTGCAAATATCCCTCTCTGCGGACTCATGAATTCACCCCATTGTTTTAAATTAGAACAAATACATTTTTTTATATTCAAACATAATTATTAAAGAAAGTATTTTGATACATTATGACAGAAAAATAAAAAGCCAATTTCGATTAAAACATTCGGTACACTAATACTCAATTATAATAACAAACTAATAAATAACTATAAAATGTATGAGATAAATTTACAACACTACAGTGATATGTTATGAAGCTGTAATTTGGCGTTAATGTTACATTTGATAGAAATTAAATTATATAAATAAACAAATTATGTACCTGCTTTTTAGTCCTGAGAGAAGTAGAGCGCTCCAATTCCTTCAGCAATGTTCGCAAAGTTATGCTTGAAAAATAAAAGATTAGCACATGCACAAATGTAACACTATCCTTTCAAAGCACTAAATTTAATATAACGTTAAAATGAATTGAACATAAATATTCTGGGTACCGAATTTACAAATTAAATTAATAGATTGATTTCAATACAATTAAACTTAAGCACTAACACTAAACAAATAACTAGTGAATATTTGAAAACAAACAAAATAACAAGAAAAACTACTTTACAGATGTAGTTAACTGTATCTGGTTGAAGATTAACAGCAGCATAAGATGAATGCGGGATGGCGCGATTATTGATTGGATTTCGCAAACCAGCAATTAAATGCGTTGCGCGCGTTTTCTTAACGATGCTAATTGCGCGTTGCACGATTAGTGGTATCAGATTGCGGGTAAATAACGGTTATGAATTTTTTCCGCGTTGGTTTTTTTTTTCTCTTTTGTGGCGTGATTACGTGCTTTCCGCGCTTGCGGAATAATCAGCTGAGTAATAATACTTTGCAATTTGCAGACTCAAAATATATGTACAGCTAAATTTAAATTGGTTTTATATTTGACTTTTGTAGTACACACACACAGACACTATGACGCAACCCGTAGTGAAACACAAATATGATTTATTCCAAAATGCACTGTTTTCGGGTGGCAAAACTAGAACCATATGGGCAATAATGGAATATCCCGTTAACTAGAAGAAAAAAAAATGTTGAATATATAGTTTCATCCAATTACTTGGCATAAAACAAAATATTTACCCAATATAATGTTAACCCCGCACTCAAACACAATACACGGTATAAAACTACACAGAATATATGTATAACCACAGACTGCAATACCTCCACATTTAGGTCCAAAATTTGGAAGAAGACTGAATTCATCTCCGACAAAACAAACAATTTTTAAATACCCAAATTTCCCCTACATTAGTTACAATAATAATACAATCGGGTTGTTGTTGATCATACATCCAAAAATAATTTGTATGTAAATGTAATGGATTGAGGCATTACAAAATACCGTCAGTACAATATACTTACTTATGGATATGATTAAATCTTAAATGTAAAAATGACCCTTTCGATATTTAATGTATAGTATGCTCCAAAGGATTCTATTTCGCTCAACCAAGATACAAAAAAAAATGAATAAATATTGACAGGAATAACTTATTCCCTTCAAATCGTGGGGACGACCCATACCCAGGAGAAAGTCTCACAAAGCCGGGCATAAGCTCCTGATTTTAGGTAAGATCCATCGCCAATCTTCATTTAATGTCCTTCATATGATATACCCCTAATAGTTTTCCAGTAGAGTCAATTAATTCGTAGGCTACATTACCAACAGGCTTGTGAATATAAGCTTTGATAAATTTTGGAGCTAGCTTAGAAGAAAACTTATTTGGGGCGCTACTTTGCACAAAGTTTCTCGCAAATACTTCCTGATCAACTTGAAATTTTCTTGCGCGACTACGTAAGTTATAATAATGTGCACTTTGGTCATATGCCTTCCTTAAATTTTCTAAGACGCTTCTCTGGGAAATGGTTAAACGATCAGAGTTTGAAAGTTCGATCTCGCTATCATCTAACATCTTAAGAGTGTGCAATATTTGATATTCAGATCCGTGTCCAATATGATGATTTCCAAATACTAGAAAGTGAGGGGATCTTTTAGTGCTCTGATGCGTGACATTTCGAAGTGCAGAACCAATGGAGTGAATATGCTCGTCCCATTCGGTGTGGTCTTGGCGTATATAGGACCTTACACTAGATAAAATAGATCTGTTTAATCGCTCGGACATATTGGATTGCGGGGAATATTTTGGTGTGAAGATTTGCTTAACTCCGTATTTGTGTAGGAAGTTTGTAAAATAATTTGAAGAAAACTGTTTACCATTATCACTGAGAATGGCCTCAGGAACAGAGAATACATGAAAGACTCTATTTTCCAGAAATTTTGCCACGTTTTTTGAGGTTGCCTCTCGCATCGGTTCAAGAAGAGCAAACCGAGAGTATTGATCCAGTACCGCGAATAAATATGTATTGCCTTGTTTAGACCTATGGTAAGGGCCAAGAAAGTCGATGTATAATTTTTCCCATGGACGCGTTGCTGGAACATAGTTCCCTATAGGTGGACGGCTAATGTTATTAGTAGGTTTACACATCTTGCAAGTTTCACATTTGGAAATGTAATCATTTACATCCGTTGCCATATGAGTCCAATAGTAATACCTCCTAATAACTTCTAATGTTTTACGCACTCCAAGATGCGCGGATGACGGTGGACAATGAGCATTCATTATTATGGACGATATCAGACCAGGAGGTACAATTAGCTTCCACTGTGGTATATCTGAGGATAAATAGTCGCTCGATTCATTGACGGGTTGAATAAACGCTTTGTTATTTACTACTTTCATATTAGAAACATTATTAGGATCTCGTTGAAGTGTTTGAATTATAGATTGGTAGCCGGAATCTAAAAAATGTTCCGAATTTAAGTCAATAGGAATCTTAGTTTCGGTTTTGAGATTTTTAAAATCAATTTCATCCATATATTTCCTAGAGAGCGCGTCCGGAACCAAATTTTCACTACTCTTTTTATATTCAATTTTAAAATCGAAGCTCTGTAGTTGAAGGCTCCAGCGGGCGAGTCTCCCCGAAAGCTCCCTTTGATCCATAAGCCATTTTAAACTTGCGTGGTCTGTTATGATTGTAAAAGGGAACCCCTCGATGTACTGACGGAATTTCTTCACACTTAACACGGCCGCAAAGCACTCAAGCTCAGTAATGCTGTAATTTCGTTGGGCCGAGTTAAGTTTTTGTGAAATAAAAGCAATCGGTTGGTCCTCACCGCTGGAGGCCTTCTGATACAATACACTGCCAACACCTGAAGTAGAGGCATCGCATTGAATATAAAAGGGTTTGTTGTAGTCAGGATTACATAAGACAGGAGGAGTGGATAACGATAACTTCAGGCTATCAAATGCAGATTGTGCTTGTTCATCTCATATGAACTTTTTGTTCTTCTTTAGAAGGTTTGTGAGAGGTGCAGCAATTTCGGAATACCGAGGTATAAACCGCCGGTACCACCCGGACAATCCCAAAAATCTTCTTATCTGACGGACTGTTTTTGGTTCCGGATATGAAGCAATAGCAGCAACTTTATCCGGATTTACCTTTAATACACCATCTCCAACCACATAACCCAGATAACGAACTTCCTTAAGAAGAAACTTGCTTTTTTCAATGTTAATGGTGAGATTGGCGTTTCTCAAGAGTTCTGCGACCTTTTCCAATAAAACCATGTGTTCTTCAAATGTCTCGCTAGTTATTAAGAGGTCATCTAGGTATACAAATACTTGAGAGTGTAGTTCATGGGGTATAACTCTATGCATCAACCGGCACATCGTCTGTGGTGCGTTACAGAGTCCGAAAGGCATAACCCGAAATTGATACAACGGACGATCTGGAACTGCAAAGGCTGTCTTATCCCTTGACCTCTCATCCAATGGAATCTGCCAAAACGCGTCTTTTAAATCTAGCGTTGTTATTACGCGGGTTTTACCAAGACGACTTAGCAATCCATGAATGAGAGGCAAAGGATACGCATCCTTTACAGTTACCTCATTCAATTTCCGTGCATCCAAGCACAATCGGACTTTGCCATTTGCCTTACGCACCACAGCGATGGGGGAACTCCATGAACTACAGCTCTCTTCGATTACACCCAGTTCCAGCATCCGATCGATTTCTTTATTCATTTCTGCTTGAATGGCTGGTGACACAGCATAATACCTCTGTTTAATGGGTTTTGATAAACCTACATCGATTTCATGTTTGAGTAGATGTGTTTGACCCAGGCCTAATACTGCTGACGATGGAAATTTTTGGATTACGAGATTTAATCTTGCTTTCTGCTCTTCCGTAAGTTCATGCTGAGCGTTTTGTTCGAGTGAAGAGTCAAGTATGGCGTCCAGCTCCGCCATATGGTTACCAGGAGAAATTTTTTTGGCCAAATTTACACACGGCTTTGAAGGAATCATTATTTTAATCTTAAATAAATCCCAGAAGTCAATTCCCAGATACAAGGTTTGTTTTAAATTTGGAGCCAGATGAAATGTGACTACATGAGTTTGATTGGCAAAAGATACTGGAATTCGAATGTGACCGAGAATTGATTCTGACTGACCACTAGCGGTATTAACGGTTGTTGGAAGATGATAAAAATGAATCCCAGGAATATCTAAAAAATTTTCACAACCTTTCCCAAGTACACAAATGCTAGCACCACTGTCGAGTAACCCTTTAAACGTTTCGCCTAATAATTCAATCTCGACATACGGACGATGATCATCTTCATCTGTCAATAAGGATTCCGCAATAAGTGATCTCATACGTTTACGCAACTCCCAGTACCGTTCATTTCGTTTTGGTTCAGAATTCTTGCAGAAATTGGTTTGGGTCGATTGACTGCAGGTTTGAGGAGCGATATTTACACATGTTTGGTTTGTAATTTCCGCAGTTCGGGATCCGTGTTGCTCGCAGCATCTACACCCCCTGTGTGTTCCATGGGGGAGGGAATTTTGGATAATCCCGTCCCCCTCGAAAAGTTTCCCGAATCATTGCGGGATTTTTTCTTTTGCAAACATGGCGTACATTGAGGGTATAATCTATCCGGAGCTCCACAACCAAAACAAAATTTATGTGACAATGGCACAGGACATTGTTTAAAGAAATGATCTTCAAGAAAGCAATTCCAGCATTGCTTAGTTGTATTTGATGCATACTCTCCTCTTCTCATAGAGTATTGGGTGGATGCCCTTTCAGATGGACCTTTAGTTAGCTGCATTGCACATAGTTGCTCATTTTGTTCAAGTTGAGTAGAATGAAATGTCGGATACTGATTCTGTTGTAACTCATAAACAGACCGCTTCATACATAGCATTTCCGGAACAAAGCCTGTTCTGGTCCACGTATCCTCATAAGTGACACACTTTTGCACCATCTGACTAATCGTTTCAAAATGTTGATCCACCAGTTTGTCTTGCAATCCTGCCCGCATATTATGCCGTATTATGTACATCAATTCATTGTCACTCATTGGATTTTCTAGTTGTAGTGATATGGAAAGCACATCTTGATAGAATTCGTAAAAAGACTCTTTAATTTTTTGTTTTCTAGATTCTAAAATATATCTAATTTCGTGGTCCGATCTGCGATCTTGAAATCGCTGTATTAGATCAGTTTTTAAACAATCCCAGGTGACTTTCTTATTTCTTTCAAGATAGGTCCAGTACCAGTCTGCGGCATTACCTTTTAACACATAACTCAGATCAGTAACGAGCTGGTTAGATGAGTGCCCTTCTGCTTCAGCCAAATGTTCCACCTTGAAGAGGAAACGCTTAATAGAAGTACCAGTATGTGAGCCATCAAAGGATACATTCCATCTAGCGGCAGCATGCCCTGGGTTATGACATTTCAAACCACCTGACTGCATATTAGGGTTTCCCTTGCCTTGAACTGGACTAGATGCGAAAAATTCGTTAAGTTTCTTATTTGAATCATTTTCTAGGTGCGCATCACTTTTGTGAGAGTGCGATAGATCACCGCGATCAATTTGATTTTGATCTTGCTCTTCAACACTACGTCCCGGTTTGGTGTTAAATTTTACATTAGGTGACTCTATATCACTAGATGAATCTGATTTATCGTCGCCAAGAATTTCTACTGAAACACTGTTTAACTGAGTTACGGACGTATCATGTTCCACTTCATTTGCCAAAAACTTATTTATAATATCAATGAGGGTTATACATTTCTCTACTAATATTTTGTAATCTTCTGCGACGCTTTTTGAGTTTTTTAAACGGTTTAATCGATCAAAAATATGGTGTAATCGTGATCGTGTACGTTTTAATTGCGCTTCGTTTTTTGAAGCAATCGTCTCCTGCATAAATACGTACAATTCCTTTAACTTAAGGGAAATTTTTGCAATTTCTCTCTTTGGATTTCTTCTAGCTGCCATATGCGCTTTAGTTCGAACTAACACGGGATGTTCTTTTTCGGACTCAATAGATTTTTTTAGATTCTCTAATTTGCCAATAGGTGTTCCTTTGATTTCACGAATTTCACACTCTACTTCAAATTCATCAAATTCTAATTCTTCGGGATCCATTATCGTAATTATAACAAAACTCTAATCGACTTATAAAAACTTACACAAACAAAAACCAAACAAATATCAAATCTACTGAAGCTTATTAATTGGGGTAAATTCATGATCCTAAAAGAAAATATAAACATTTGCACTGAATGATTTACAATAACCACAACCTAATAATATTAATACAAAAAAAAATATTCTACACTGTAATATCCAAACCTACACAAAACAGCATAATATAATGATAAGCTTTATTAACAAAATCAATCACTGGAATAGTACTACTATTCCAACGTCGAAATCGACGGAAACAAATTGCACAGCTTATCTCGTATTACTGCTTGTATAAACAAAAAACATATAAAGGTCACCTATAGTCAACATAATTAAATCCTACAATGAAAATCAAAACGTTCAAGAACGGAATTCACTGCAAACCGTATGTGACATTGTGAGCTAAACAAAATATAAAAAAAAAATTTCAAATATGGTTATGTACAACTGTACCGAACACGTTTGGGCGCCACTGTAACGCTAACTTAAAATTTTTGTAATTAAAATTTCAAGACGAGCGTGAACAGATTCACTAATCATACTTCCCGAAGCAGCAAGTTTGCCAGCTAAAGCTACAGGAGAATTGGGAGTGGATTTTTCGGGTGATTAGTGAATTTACGTGAGCTGCTTTTCAAGAAAAACGAAAAAAAAATTACTCAACTCATCATTTCAGTGCAAATATCCCTCTCTGCGGACTCATGAATTCACCCCATTGTTTTAAATTAGAACAAATGCATTTTTTTATATTCAAACATAATTATTAAAGAAAGTATTTTGATACATTATGACAGAAAAATAAAAAGCCAATTTCGATTAAAACATTCGGTACACTAATACTCAATTATAATAACAAACTAATAAATAACTATAAAATGTATGAGATAAATTTACAACACTACAGTGATATGTTATGAAGCTGTAATTTGGCGTTAATGTTACATTTGATAGAAATTAAATTATATAAATAAACAAATTATGTACCTGCTTTTTAGTCCTGAGAGAAGTAGAGCGCTCCAATTCCTTCAGCAATGTTCGCAAAGTTATGCTTGAAAAATAAAAGATTAGCACATGCACAAATGTAACACTATCCTTTCAAAGCACTAAATTTAATATAACGTTAAAATGAATTGAACATAAATATTTTGGGTACCGAATTTACAAATTAAATTAATAGATTGATTTCAATACAATTAAACTTAAGCACTAACACTAAACAAATAACTAGTGAATATTTGAAAACAAACAAAATAACAAGAAAAACTACTTTACAGATGTAGTTAACTGTATCTGGTTGAAGATTAACAGCAGCATAAGATGAATGCGGGATGGCGCGATTATTGATTGGATTTCGCAAACCAGCAATTAAATGCGTTGCGCGCGTTTTCTTAACGATGCTAATTGCGCGTTGCACGATTAGTGGTATCAGATTGCGGGTAAATAACGGTTATGAATTTTTTCCGCGTTGGTTTTTTTTTTCTCTTTTGTGGCGTGATTACGTGCTTTCCGCGCTTGCGGAATAATCAGCTGAGTAATAATACTTTGCAATTTGCAGACTCAAAATATATGTACAGCTAAATTTAAATTGGTTTTATATTTGACTTTTGTAGTACACACACACAGACACTATGACGCAACCCGTAGTGAAACACAAATATGATTTATTCCAAAATGCACTGTTTTCGGGTGGCAAAACTAGAACCATACGGGCAATAATGGAATATCCCGTTAACTAGAAAAAAAAAAATGTTGAATATATAGTTTCATCCAATTACTTGGCATAAAACAAAATATTTACCCAATATAATGTTAACCCCGCACTCAAACACAATACACGGTATAAAACTACACAGAATATATGTATAACCACAGACTGCAATACCTCCACATTTAGGTCCAAAATTTGGAAGAAGACTGAATTCATCTCCGACAAAACAAACAATTTTTAAATACCCAAATTTCCCCTACATTAGTTACAATAATAATACAATCGGGTTGTTGTTGATCATACATCCAAAAATAATTTGTATGTAAATGTAATGGATTGAGGCATTACAAAATACCGTCAGTACAATATACTTACTTATGGATATGATTAAATCTTAAATGTAAAAATGACCCTTTCGATATTTAATGTATAGTATGCTCCAAAGGATTCTATTTCGCTCAACCAAGATACAAAAAAAAATGAATAAATATTGACAGGAATAACTTATTCCCTTCAGTTTTACTATGGAAATTTTGGTTTTTTCCTCGTTTCTAATTCCCTTATAAAAGCTTCGTTTTTTAGATTATGGCTTGTATAATCAAGGTTGCTTTGCTAATATCCTAGCAAATAGTGGAATTTTTAACGGTGCTAATATTATTAAAGCTACAAACAACATGATCAAGGATATTGTTACTAATTGGCCTAGTAGCAAACGTATTAGAAACAATCATTCCCAAACTAATCAAACTATTTTTGTAGTCAGAAACACTAACGGAACTTTTGTTTACAGGTATATTAACATCCCCAATAATAATTGTGTCCGTTTTGCTTATTAGATATACCATCCAAAAAACTTAAGAATATTTCAACGTCTGAATTAGGTGGTCTATAGTATAGACAGCCAATAATTTAGTTGATGCATAATCAGCAAGCTCGATACATATAAAATGCAAGGGGAACTGATTATCATCACACCTTACGACATTAAATTTCACATTATTTTTTACAAAAATAGCTAGACCACCACCTACCACAATCATTACGACAAGAAATTGAAATTAGTTTTAAAATATTCTGGAAAATGCAGATTTATTTCTAAAATTGATTCGGAAACCTTGCAGGCACAGATAAAATATTAAATAATTTGTATCGATTAAATTTAATTTTTGGTCTAGATTTTTTTTAATTTTTTTATTACGAAAATTATTTTTTTCTCTTCCAAAATATTAGATTTGTTGCCAATTTATTAATTTTGATGCCAATGTTTTTCTCCACAGTGTTTAATTATGTCCTTCAAAAATATTTGTTTGTATTCTCGTATGTTGTGGCAAAATATTATTTGTGATGCCAATTTATTATTTTTGATGTTAATGTTTGCCGCCAAAAATTTTGTTTTGTATGCCCGTTTAAATCAGGAAAAATGACGTTTTTCAGAAAAAAAAATCATTACTCCTTCCGAAATTAATCGTTTATAGCGCTACTAATACTTTTTTCTTCCTTCTATGTACCATGCAAGTAACCTACATTACTTGATAACCTATATATATAGCGCGACAAGTATGATTTTCGTAGTTTTTGATAACTTAAATTAAGGTGATTTGGTCTGGGACACATATTCACCCCTAGTGGCCGCTAAGGGTTAATTCAGTCTTAATAGTACGATATATAAACATACATATAAGTAAAAATAAGTATGTACGTGTATAAAAATTCTTAAAATAATGCAGCCTTTCCAAATTCAATATAATTCACCACATCACCACTTTTATAATTATGTATTTATATGAAATACAAATACACATCATCAGTCATCTTCGCTTGAACTAGAAAGTTCCACTAAACTGGACATATACTTTATGTACAGTTTTGTGGCTTTTTTTAGTAATTTCCTATCTTCAACTGATCTGTACCTATTGGATTTTCTCTTCTGACCATTTGAAGTGGACGGTTGTGTATTTTGACTGATAGATGGTGCGATGTCTTTCTCGGTATCATCTATATTAGGCGGATTTATATGATGCCGCTCTGAACAGTACATATTCGTGTATTAAATCAAAGCAACCTTGATTATACAAGCCATAATCTAAAAAACGAAGCTTTTATAAGAGAATTAGAAACGAGGAAAAAACCAAAATTTCCATAGTAAAACACAGAAAACATATGGGAAATCATTTTTTTTCCTAAGACAAATTTGTAAATGAAAACGTTGCAAATTCATAATTATGATTTCTGAAATATTTTCATAAATGTTTGAATTTCAACATATATAAATTTCGTTTAAGTAAATCGTTTTCATTTTCTTGTAATAATTGATTTATTTAAACCAAAAATAAAAATAAATGTTCATAACAACAGCTTCCTGGTCAAATTAAAAAGAGAAGCTTACTACAAATCGTGTGCATTAAGTCAATATACATAGATGGCAGTGGGTAGTAAACATTTTAAAAAATCGTAGCCAAAATTGCAACCTGGGGAAATTTGAGTTAAAAAATTGTAGGAAAAGCAAAACAAATTCAGAAAATATTAAGAACGTGTCATAATTGTGTGATTAAATAATTTTTTTTCGTATTTCTCTGCCAACAATTATAGACATCTAACGTACACTAGTAAAACTAAAGATAAATTTAGCAAGTATTATTTTAATTTGTCAGAGCCAACTTTGATGTATTTTTCAAAATGAAAGTTCGAAAAATATATTTTAGAAATAATTTAATTTTAATATTTCTGCAATTAATATTTACTTAATACCAATATACCCTTCTTGTATATTGCTGCTAAAGATATGTAGAACACTTTTGTATAAACATTTTGTAACATTTTTGCATTTTTCATTGAAAAACTTGAAGCTAAAAAACACCGTTTTTACTATGGATTCCTATGGAAATCAGTGAAAAGTTATACCACTAAAAAAGCTTCTAAAAAATACGTCATAATGATTATGGCTCTATACTCTAGAAGGCTCTGATTAAATCCATCCATTCGTGCTTTCCATTGAACACATGTTCTAATTTTATTCTGGCCTTTACGAATTTTTCGTTTTCTTCTAAGTTAATTTAAATGTAATTAAAATGAAAAAAGTACGAATTATGTACAGCGCACAGAATACAGTCTCTTTGCCATTTTTTTATTATTTTTCAATTACATTCTCAATACCCATACTACATGTTTTAAATAGGACATCATACAAATTTGAAATTCGTCGAAAAGTAACCTCGTAAATTGACTTTTCATCTGGCATCTATGAGGAAGTAGCGGAAGCTTCAAAATTTGAAAAGTTTAGTTTGAAAAGTCTTCTGAGGCACACAGCATAAGACTATAATCCAAAATTACATAACTTACTATGTTTTGTAATTTTTCAGATTTATTCAAATTCGGAAAAACTGCATCAAAAGGAATATTTTGATTCAGAGTACATAATTTCATACCAAACCGCTCATTTTCTGCTAAATATAGTTCAAGAAATTTTTTTTTTTTTCAATTTAAATAGGTTAGTTTGAGAGACAATTAAAAATTATTTGACTGGTATTTTTTATTTCGTCTCTCCAGCTCTTCGCTCTCAAAACGCGCTGTTTTAACATTTTGGAGTTTGTGCTGAAAGATTTCAAATAATTGTTTGTACAATATTAATGGCTCAACCAATTTTATTGTTTTTAGAGTTATTTGAAAAGTAACTAAATCTAGTTCAAGATAAAATAAATCTAATTTATTTGTCCTGCAAGCTACAACCTACCTGTGCCTTTTTGTTTCAAACGATAAAAATGAGTGGAACCAATTCGTCTATTCTTCAGATATACAGTGGGTTGCCAAATTATTAGGGACACGTTGAGTAAGAACATGTTGAATCCGAGCGACTTAGTTTAGTTAGGCGATTTAGTTTATTATGTTTAAAGTTGCATTCAAAATACAAAGTTTAGCTTTTACAAAAAAGAAATGATTTCTAGCAGAGCTAGGATATATTACAAAATATTGCATAGCGTCGTTCTAACTGCGGTGAATTAACGTATTTGATATTTTTTGAACATCTTATCTCTGATACCAAAATGTTCGTCGTGAGAAACTAAAGCCAAATTCCCACATCAACGTTAGTTGACTCTTAGCAGACATCGTCAACCTAACGGTAAACCAACGTAGGTGCAAAAATTCAGACAGAGTTTCTCACGATGAACTATTTGGTATCAGAGATGAGATTTTGAAAAAATGTCTGATACATTAATTCACAGTTAGGACGACGATAGATGTATTGAATTATTGATCCACATTATTGGTTCTACATTTCTTTCATTTAGCGTTTTGTGACAGCTGGGTTTCTTTTTACATTTTATTTATTTATTTATTATTTTTACAAAATAATACAACAAAACTTTACAATGTTAATGTGCCAATGGATTTAGAATCCTTTGAAGGGTAATTGGCATTGTAATTCATTATATATACTGCAATCTGCATCACAATCATTACCAAATTTAAAATTTAAGAATTGAAGAAATTTAATTATTTATAAGTTTTCCATATTATATTATTTTTAGCTGTTTCTTAAATTGAAGAAACTGGCAACTTATTGTAATTTGGCCGGAAACCCTTGTCGATTTGCATCCAATTCGTTACTGGCGTATCGGCGTAATATGCTGTTAACGAATATGGTGTCATAATTATGATTACAGTCAATTCAAGATTTGAGAGCCCTGAAGAAACAATTAACATCTTGTACATGTGAGACTTGTAAAACACTCTTTAACTCGGTCTCATATAAAACTAATGATCAGAAACGTGAAAGCAGCTTTAAGACAGTTTTTAAATTTTTGTTTTCCCCGATTTGATAGGATTTCAATCTGCTGCGACTTGCATCTCCGTACATAATAATCCCATAAATAATTATGTTGTGAATAAATGCATAGCTCCGCACACTCACACAATAAGAAAGTTTTCTTATCAATCGTAGTAGGGAGCCATTTTACAACATCTGGTTTTAGCGTGTTCAGCCCAAGATATGTGCGTGTCAAAAGTTACTCCTAGGTTAGGTTAGGTTTAGGTGGCGGTCCACTAAGACCAGGCATAGACACAAAAAAATGTACCACAACTTAGAAATTGTTCCTCCAACTCATTGAAACAACTTTGAGCTTGCTACGAAGCGCTGGATACTCCTGACGTCCATCCTGCTGAGTTTCGTCAGGTCATTGAAGAGGGGTGCCCTAGAAACTTTAGTCTGTGTCGTGCCTGACGAGGACAGGTGCAAAGAAGATGAAGCACTGTCTCTTCCTCATTTCCGTCCTCGCAACTACGACAGTAGTCATGTGAGAAGAAACCAAGTCTACTCGCATGTCTGCCTATGAGACAGTGCCCCGTAATCACCCCGACAACCACACTGATCTGACCCCGCTGAAGTGAGATCAGCTGTTTGGATCTCGTCAAGTCCAACTTTGGCCAGATCTGCCCAGTTATTACGCATGAGGTACTATTTAACTATCTGTCATTCGTCAACTTACTAGCTTCCTCCTGAAGCAGCAGTTTGTACACCGCAAGATGCATTTCAATAACCTTTTTAATGTTTGAGATGTGGTCCGATGTACCACGTCGAGCCAGTTCGTTGGCTTTTATATTCCCTGTATTAACGAAATGTACTGGCACCCATATAATATAAATGTTGAACTGATCTTTCATCTCATTAAGAGATGGGAGACAGTTCTGGGCTACCTTCGACGTAAGGAGGTGTGATTGAAGCGCTTTAATGGCAGCCTGACTGTCCATATATATGCGAATATTACAAGTCGATATTACATTATACCTCAATTAGTCCACGACTTCCTTTATCGCAGTTAATTTAGCTTGAAAAATGCTATAGTAGTCGGGGGGACAGAAGGAGAGGTTTAACATGAGTTCCTCGCAGAACACCCTAGCCCCGCCTTTTCAATCCCGTTTTGAACCATCAGTGAAGAAATTTAAAACTCCTGGTTCCAAAACTGCATCCACCATCCAGTCCTCTCTGGATGGGATAATAGTCCGAAAATTCAACGAGATCACATTAGATCACTCCTCAAGTCACATTTAAGACATCACTGGTGGATCCATTGATCATAACGTATTGTTGACGATAGTTAACTCCACAAAATCCATAACAGCACAGTTTATCTAGAAGCAATTAGTGATCAAGCGGGTCAAAATCTTTCTATAGATCAGGAAAGAGAGCTCCAACATATTCCTTTCGATCAAAGGCATTATAGATTATGTTAGCCATTTCGACAAGTGTCAACTCAGTACCCGCACTTTCCCTAAAACAGTTCACACTTTTTTTATAGTCATTAAATTTATTGACAATATCGGAGATATTACTCAATTTTAGACCATTAACCACAATAGTTTGGATCTCAGATTTATAATTATTTAAGAGAACGAGAAGTTGGTCTGTGTATTAATATCAGTATGATTTTTCGGCTTTTTATAGACAAAATATATTAACAATAATAGCATTCACAACATTTTCGATTGGTTAATCAGAAGAAATGAAGAGGCCAATTATTTATAATACATCTACCAAAAAAGTAGAAATATTAAAATTCCCTCGTACTTTAACCCAAGAGTCATACAAAGTGTATTAACCCTGAACAAAAACATGAGAACCTTCCCTGAGTTCTTTATGTTGGTAGTTTGGTTTCGTACTGAAAAGTTCGGTGTACTCATTAGGTAGCTACGACAAAACTACAAAATATAATTCTCACTTCACACATAAAGTACGAGGTCTAAGAACGTATTGATCTAGCGAATTATATTCACTAAATCAAAAACGAAAGGAAAATCCTCATTTCCGTGTGTATTATGCTCAAACAATTGTCATTTGTATTTTCATTACATAATTCAACGACATGTCATTCGTTACTGCCCAGTCTTGCTAATATATTGATGCATAGGTAAATTTAATCTTAATTTAAAGGTCATTCAAATGCCAAAAGAAACAAAACAGTCAAAATAAAAAAAAATTATGGATGATTGTTTCGCATTGTACTAATTTTTTTGATTGATTGAAGTGTTCGACCAAGCTTTAAGCAAGGTTTCCCGGGGTTATTAATGGCCGGGCCTCACCGAACGCCTTGTTACATTAAACATAAAGAGAATTTGGATAGGTTTAGTTAGTGAGATAGAAATTCACTCGGTTACAGACACCTAAGTATAGCCAATAGTTAGTAACACAATGACAACACATTTCTAGTCTACTTATATGATTATTAGAATTTGAATTAAAACTGTACTCTAAAATAACATTTATTAGTAATTTATTTTCTGAAACAAAATCATCCCTTCTCATTAAATAGTTGCTACTCCATTAATAGGATTTAAAGTTATTTCTTAGAAAGTAATCATCATTTATACAAGTTCTAAATTCCATTCAAAACTTATAGCACATAGTTCAGAGACGACCTAATTTAATAAATTCAGTTAGTATCGGCCACCTACTTTAATGATCTCCTAGGACTACGTAACTCCACCTCGTGATGGAAGTGTAATAGAATGTGATAAAACAAACAAATACAATAAGATCAAAAATAATTAAATAAAAATTAAAATCGAGGTAACGCACATTATATGTTTACTGTAGTCATTCCATGCTTTGACTTCAGCTGTTTCATGCCAACCACAGTTTTAAACTGTGAAACTATCAAACCAAAACCAATAAGCCCTTTTACTTTGGTAATTTAAAATAGTAATTTGCCTAAACATAAAATATTTGAATCCAGAATGATTTTACTACAACTAATTCCATGCCCATTATAATTCTAACCTGTATTACTACGAAAGCCAAACCAATATAATGTATATGCTGACTTACTTTGGAAACTGGAATAATAATTGTTATAAGAATAAAATGTAATTTATGCTCAAAATAAGACCGGAAATAATTTCTTCTTACCTCCATCAGTTGACCTCAACAATTAGACAAAGTAAAACAAAGTTTTAAAATTATTACCAGAACCATTCTATAACAAACTTGTTTTGAACTAGTACAAACGGCATGAAAACAGACGGCAATGTCGCTGCAAAATACCAAAGTAAGACTACAGTAGATTATCAAATATCAGAATATCAGCTAACTGATAACCTCCTTCATTACAACAAATCATTCCAATAATTTCCCATTTGTACTCATATACACATCTTAAAAATTCAAACGGTAAAACATGCAAAACTTAGAAAAGTGTCAATTAACAGTTAGAATTGCTAGAGTATAAATAATTAATTAAATGCATCATCATGTTCATTAATATCACTGAAAATTCAAATCAATTAATCAGTTATTCATTTATTTCTAATATATCAATCAAAATAATCCAGTTTGCTTTTATCTGATTTGCTATGAACATCACAAATCAAATTCGTGTCATCGGACCACCACAACTACTGACAAAACATCAACTGACATCACTTCACAGCAGCTACCGCACTCCAGAACTATCAACTTAAAATTCAAAATTAAATATTTAAAAATTTCCATATCTGAACCAATCTGTAGGTTAATAGGTTAACAAATTTATGGGGTGGGTGTGTGAATATGTAGAGCAGCGCCGGGGCTGGCGTGATATCTCTACTTATCGTATATCCCCAATGTTTTTATTTTAGCGCTCCGCGTCTCCGAACGAAATTATGGGTCGATGTGATGGCGGACAGAAATAAAATGCGTGGAAATAATTTTAGGTTTTCAACTTTTATTTAATTCACTTGATATTCACTACATTAGTTGAATTTATTTATTAGGTAAGTATTCCACTTGAATGTTTTTTATTGCCACCAAATTTATATAAAAACTACTTTTAAATTGCTTGTACAAAATTACAAATTATTTTTTACTTTACGTTTTTATTACGACTTGTCGATCATGACGCTGGCTAAAAACTGTACTGCAGTATACATATGTGTATTGAAAAAACGTTTTTTTCCTTTGTTACTTTGTGGAAAAATTTTCGAGTGGCGATTGCTATAAGTTATTCCAAAATGACACGAGAGCCGTGCACCGGTTTTAGTTTACGTGAATTTTTAGAGCTGTGAACCGGTTTTAATTTCATTGCTCGTGCATGCTATGTTTTGTGTTTATTTACGCCGCCAATGTGGCCAAGGGGAGTAATGACTCCCCTACCAGTGAGTGTTTAGCAAACGTTACTCATTAAACCTGCTAGGACGTTTTATCTGACGCCCTGATTTTGATTTAGACGTAACAGGGGGCAATTGACTAAATGTTACTGTTTTGTTCGGAAGTGACCGTTGCTCGGCTTCATCCTGGATAACTACTTGTGGAGTAACTGAAGGAACGTCAATTGGATTGTGCGCGTAATCGTTCGAAAAACAAGGCTTAAGGCGATTTATAGAAATGTTTACTTCCCTATTCCTCATTTTTATTGTGAAATATTTAGGATTCCGTTGAATTACCTCGAATGGTCCTTCATATGGCAATTGTAGAGCTCCTCTAAGTGAGTCTACTCTTACAAATACGTGTGAACACACATTGAGTTCTTTGAAAACGAATATATCATTGTTACTGTGCCTTGTTGCAGGAGTAGGCTGAATGCTATTAAAGTGTTTACGAAGTTCTTCTATGAAATCGGACACATTTGCGTTTGATTTGGATATCACAAAAAAATCTCCCGGCAATCTCAAACATTCACCGTATACTAATTGTGCGGGGGACACCTTTAATTCCTCTTTCAATGCTGTCCGAAGGCCTAGAGAAATTATCGGTAAGACCCTACTCCAGTGTGTGTTATTATGACACATTATAGCTGCTTTTAAGCTGCGATGCCACCTTTCTATCATGCCATTACATGCCGGGTTATATGCAGTTGTTCGCTTGTGTTTAAAGCCCAAAAACATGCTAATTCTGTAAACAGCGCCGATTCGAACTGTGAACCTCGGTCAGTCGTGATGCTGGATGGAACTCCAAAACGGCAGATCCATTCTTTGAAAATTGCAGTTGCCACTGTGGTTGCTTTTATGTCTGCGACTGGAATTACTTCCGGCCATTTCGTATATCTATCGATTAAGGTTACGCAAAACCTGTTTCCCTCAGATGGCGGGAGTGGACCAATGATGTCTAAGTGGATCTCGTCGAAACGCTTAGATGTGATCAAATACTCTCCTATCGGCGATTTGACGTGTCTAGATACTTTTGCCTTTTGGCATGCTACACACGCTTTGGACATATTTCTGACGTCTTTGTTGACTTCAGGCCAAACAAACTTTTTAGTCACCATTTTAGTTGTTGTCCGAATACTCGGGTGTGATAACTTATGCACGCTATCAAAAATTACCCGTCGAAAACTTTCTGTGACGTATGGCCTTGGAGAACCGGTGGAAAATATCGGGAATTTTTGAAATATTAGGGATTTATTTGTTTCCCTCAAATTTGCCAACGTGGTGTCTGTGGACTGATCTTTTGCTAGTTTCACATAATCGATTGAGCTGTCAAGTGTTATGCTTTCGATTCTTGACAATGCATCTGCGACAAGATTATCTTTACCGGAGATGTGCCTTATATCCGTTGTATATTGAGATATGAAATCTAAATGACGACGCTGACGGGGAGATGCCTTATCCAAATTTTGCTGTAAAGCAAATATCAAGGGCTTATGATCCGTAAATAATATAAACGATCGGGCTTCGAGTAAATGTTTGAAATGCTTTATTGAACTATAAGCTGCCAATAATTCGCGATCATACGCACTATACTTGCGTTGCGTGTCGTTTAGCTTGACTGAAAAAAAACCAAGTGGCGTCCACATGTCCGATATGCGTTGTTGTACTACAGCGCCAATGGCTGTATTGGACGCATCAACCATGACTGATAACTCGACTTCCGACGAAGGATGTGCGAGAGTAACAGCGTTTTTCAACTTAGTTTTGCAGAGATCGAATGCGTTACTACTTTCGGTAGACCAATCAACTTCTCTTTTATCGTTTTTGCGACTACCCTTTAGAAGATTGTTTAAGATAGCCTGATCTTCCGCGGCGTTCGGAATAAACTTGCGATAGAAGTTAATCATACCTAGGAAACTTTGTAACGGCACGCATTTGCTTATCGTTCCAAGGTTGTGTGGGTTTGATATTTCTGACATGGTTGTTTTGGTTATCAGCTATTACGTATGCCACCAAACGGAACAAACAAGAAAAAAATAAAACGCGGGAGAAATTTTGTTGTTAAGAGAGATGCGGTTGGATTGACCCGTTGTCCGAAAAATAAAATAAAATTTATTTTTATTGGGTGGGGTGATTTATCTGGATTTTTTTTTGTTTGTTCTGTTTATAAATATCACGTTTTTTAGAAAGATCGGGATAGTCGGTTGCTAAATTTTGTCGAGGTACAACATATTTGTTTTGTTACATAAACTCGAACAGATTAAAATTATTATTCTGAATTGTCTAAAGTGTTTTTTTTATATATAGTTTTTTTTAATAAAACTAGAATCAGTTTTTTGTGTGTAAAGGCTGTTTAGTTTTTTTCTAGAAATCACCATTCTAGATTGTGAAAAAAAAAACTAATGAATAATGAAATAGTAGTAATAAGTTTATCTAATATATGTAAATATAATTAGTTAAAAATAATAAGCAAATTCACAAACAAACAAAAAAAAAAAAAAAAAAAAAAAAAACTAAATAAAAATAAGTACATAAATAAATCATAAAACTTAAAATAATAACCTATAACTCAAAACTATAAAAAAAAATAATAAACAAAAATATATAAAAATACTGTTCTAGTGAAGTATTTCAAAAGGTGTATCTGGTCGCCTAAAAAGAGCCGATAAAACTCTTATATGTATATATTGTGCTTAAAGCAGAAAATATGAAATTCATTAGACATTTTAGAGATATATCTATGTAAGTTATGAATGACGGGTCCGTTAAATGATTTTACGGATCAGACATTGTGAATTGTGACGTGTATTTAGGCGTTGGCTAAAGTTATATGATTTAAATTGAATGTACTGTGAAAAATTGTGAAATATTGAACGTGAATAAAAAAATAAAAATTAACTGAAAATTAAACCTAATTTAGTGTAGAAAAAAAAAACTATTAATTATAAAGGTGATAAAAGTGATAAAGTGGACCGTTTGTGTTAGTAATTTGGATATTTAATCTCCGGAAATTATCAACACTAACACCCAAAGAACTAATTTCTTGAAACGGTTAAATTATTTTTGTGCTTTTCCAAACAAAAACCAAAAACTATAAAAATTATTTGTGTTTCAAAATGGTGCACAATATAATATGCAACATGTATGGCCATACCAACTAATATAATCAGGTTTTTTTTTATTTAATATTATTATAATTATTTTCTATTATATTCTTTAATTTAAGTTTATGACGTCTTGGGGTTAGGTAGTACTAGTATTAAGTTTTCTTATTTTGAAAATCAATTTAAAAAATTTTTGTAGTTTGTATTTTTACATTTTCTTTCTTTTCTTTTATTATTTTAATTGTTTTTATTATCAGTTTTCTTTAATAAACTTTATGCAATTACTTATTGAGAAATAATTATCATACAATATTCTGGTTTCATTATTATGTTTTTTTTCGGTTTTACATTTTTCTATTGTTCGCTTCATTTTTTTCGCATTTCAGAATGAGAGTTTAAATTTTTTTTAAAGATGAATTGGTAAGTGCAGTCGTAGCATTACAAGGTGAGTAGGTCCATGCCTTGTTTCCGTTCCTTATCTTTTTATTTTGTTATTCCTTTAATTTTTCCTTAATCCTTTTCCAAACGGTCTAGCAAGACTCACTCAAGCTTTGGGAAACCCCACCCCAATCCACTGAGCTTAGCCGGCCCAAGATGACCGTCCAAAGCCTCTGAGTGAGGAAACAAAATTTCTGTTAACAGGCCGATACCTGGTGTCGGTCTCGTTACAGTGGCGCCCAAGCTAAGTTGGCTTTCCTTTCCCTATCCTTTTCCTTTTTATAAATTGTGCACTGTCTTTACAGTGGCACGAATCCGGTTAAATAAATTTTTAAAGTAATTCTAATTGATTTTTTTTTTGTTTTGTTTTCAATGCCCTGCTGAACTATGGTAATTTGATGTAATCACAATCGCATTTCCTTCCACTTGAATTAGTGTCGATTAAAATGTTTGCCTTGTGGTTTCATCCGAGCTAAGTTTCAGATTAATTACAGTGATTTTTATTTTAGTTTTTCTTAAATTTAATTACTTAGTTGTTCATTTTTTTTATTAATTTAAATTCACTTTCTATATCCCAGTTTTGTTTTTTACTTCAATTCATCCCGAACGCGCAGCTGCATCCAAGATTTAACTTTGTTGATTCAGTTGTTAGTTTTATTCGGTTTTTTTTATTTTTCTAAACTGTGTGAATTCGGTAGAAGCACAATCGCACTGCTTCTATTCTTTTGAATATTGACTTTAGTGTTTGCGTTGTGGTTTTATTTATTAACACAGTCATTGCATTTAAATTTGTATATAGAGTGTCTTGCTGTTATTAAGTGCATCTGGTCGAAATATTTTCGTCTCATAGACTCATTTGGTGACTCTAGTAGGACACTCTTGTTAATCCAATTTCAAAATTCTGGCGCAAGTGCTTTCATTATATTAACTTGTAATGTTGATTCACTTGTTAGTTCTCCAGATTTGTGTTTAATTTCCTTTCTCTCCCCAAGGCAGGGACCAACTCACATTAGAAAAAAAATTTACCGGAATTGCTGCGGACGAAGCCTTACCAACTTCATCTTTTATTTCTATTGTATATTTGATAATTGTTGTACATTCGTTTTTTTTCTTTAATTTTTAGTTATAAATATCGTACTTTAATTTAATTAGATATACATTTTTTTTGTATGGTTGCGAATTTCTAGATTGATCATAAACAATCATGTCAATAAATAGTGATATTAAAATATTATTAATGAATTTAAAAATTAATTAGTTAACCAATTTGAATTTTTTTTTCTCTTCTCTTTAATCATTTAAAATATAATTTACGAAATTTCATAAATAATTTAGTTTTATACAAAGTCAATAAGTAATCATGGCAACTTTTAAAATGCGCACTCAGGATTTATCTAAAGATGAATTATCCATTGAATTTGAAATCCGTCATCTTGAAGGTGAATTAGAGTTCCAAAAGGAAAAACTAGAGGAAGCTTTATCAAAAGAAGAAGCTTTATTAACGGATAAACCAAATCAGCCTCATAAGCTAGCTTTGATCCATCCCCATAATAAAGTAACTACCTGTGCTTTTAAGCTGCAACATTTACAAATTAAGCTGTTGAATTGTATTCAAAATCCAAATATTAACCCGGAGGAATATTCCGCTTTACTTTCTAAATTATACCATTTAAAAGCACGAGGTGAACGAATTTCCACCCTTGACGCAATCAAAATTCCAGCCCGCAAACTAGTACAAAGTTGTGATGTCCTGTTAGGAGTATGTCGACGATTTACGGCCAATGAGCAAACCTTACAGGAGGCTTTGCTTGATCTTAGTACCACACAAATCGACCAAGAAGACCTATTGGACTTAATGTTAGAGGCACCACAACCTGCACAGTTGGAGGAATCAAGATTAGAATCTGAAAATACTGAGTTTTCTATAAAAAATAATGCTAATCCGCTTAATAATCAGACTAACCCAAATTTGCAAATTCTAAATGAAAATACTACAAGCCAGTCTAGTAATGAAGTGGGGCAATCATTAGGCATAAATGATGTTAGGCAGCAGGTACCACCACCCAGGTCAGAGCCACCGGTTGTACACCATTCGTCACCGTCTCATCCAAATATCCCTACTTTTCACAATTTTCAAAACCAACCGTCATTATTCCCTTTTTCTTACAGCTACCCATATTTACCGTTAAACCCGTTCTCTGTTTCTCAACCATCATATGTCTTTCCACCTCAACTGCCGGTAGCTCCACCCGTAACTTACCCTCCTATTGGTCTGCCAAATATGGGTAATTTAACTCAAAATAAACCACCACCTATGGATGCTCCGTTACCCCAAAATCTTGGTACACAAACTCAGGTGAATGAACTCACAATACCGACCACAACAGCCGACGTGAGGCCACCGGACCTTGACGGACTTCCTTCTCGGAAGCCTCCAGAGTATTCATCACTTAAAACTCCTGTACATAAATGGGGTATCTCGTTCGACGGATCTGCATCCGGGCTAGCTGTAGAAAGATTTCTCTATCGTGCTGAGTATATGGCTAAGACCAATCATATACCATTAACACAATTGATCAACGATATGCCATCTCTATTGAAAGGTTCGGCAGGCGAACATTACTGGCTAGTGCTGGAAAAATATCCGAATTGTGACTGGAATCAATTTAAAATGGCTTTCACACATCGCTTCCAAGATCGACGCACTGATGTCGATATTGTACGGCTTATTGATGCACGAAAACAACGTCCAAGAGAATCATTCACAGAATTTTATTATGATATAATAAATTTATCTATTCCTTTAAAAGTCCCATTTTCAGATCTCCAAATTCTGGAGATTCTCAAGAAAAATATGCGAGCTGGGTTACAGGTCCACTTGGCAGGTAGACAAATAGCATCTGTTGCAGAATTAGTCAGTATCTGTGTAGCTACGGAAGACGTTTGGAGAAGTGTCGGAATGGTTCCCGGACAGGTAGTGCAAAGGCTTTCTCATGTTGGGCGAATAAATGAAATGGGAGTTCGTGAAAATACAGATTTTAGTGGGTATGCACAGGCTACAACACAACCCCTAATTGTTGAACCTTCCACTTCAAAGGTTCATCAACCACCTTTATCTTCACAGGCATCAGAGTTACCACCCGTAAATTCGTTTAATGTAGAGGCTTTGCAATCAACTCTACCTAATACTACAAGGATATCTCAAAATCAATTACCACCTCCAGCTTCTACCATTTGTTGGAATTGTCGACGAGTGGGTCACCCTTATATGGATTGTGACCTTGTGCGTACTAACATATTTTGTTATGGTTGTGGGACACGAAATGTATTGAAACCGCATTGTCTTGTTTGTAACGAAAAATTGCCGCCTTTAAACCCGACCAAGGAGACGTCAACTGGCGGGTCGAGTCGTTCTCCAATACAAATCATTCAGAGATCCCCAAATCCAAATTTAAGAACGATAATTGCTCATCCCCCGAAATAAAGGCTGCAATAAAAACGCCTTTAAAAATTGCAAAATCTAAATACCGGATTCGTCGCTCCCTTAATTATTTTAAATCACGACAACAAATGTATCGAAAAATTTCTCAAACTAAATTTTGCAGTTCCATTGAGTTTCTTGAAGACAATCGTCCCTATGCAACTGTTTTCATTAATGGTACAGAGGTTAAGGGTTTGCTGGATAGCGGGGCTAACATTTCTGCGTTAGGCAGCGATGCTCTCCTTTTCATTAAGGATCATAATTTACCTCTTCATCCAATACCTGCTTTTGTTCAAATTGCTAATGGTTCTCCTCTTAAAATTCATGGTTTCGTAAATACTCAAATCTCATATAAACATAAACTTCTTGATATGAAACTATTCATTGTTCCAGATTTACAGCAACCGCTTTACTTAGGATGTGATTTTTGGCAAAAATTTGGAATCAAACCTTCAATAATTTCATCTCTTGCGTCGACTTTACCTGATTCTTGTAGTCCAGATCATACGTCTCCCGACAGCAATCAGCATACGCTCTCGGAAATTCAGCATCACAGATTACAAGCTGTGGTGGAACTTTTCCCTAGTTCCGAGCGTCTTGGATTGGGCCGGACTCACCTACTTAATCACACGATCGACGTTGGGGATGCCCAGCCCATTAAACAGCGTCATTATGCGGTATCACCAGCTAAACAACAACAAATATACAAAGAGATAGACCGAATGATTGCTTTGGATGTCATAGAAGAAAGCCACAGCGGATGGAGCTCCCCAATGGCGATCGTGCCGAGGAAGGATGGTGGGGTTCGACTTTGTCTTGACGCCCGTCGGTTGAATCAGGTAACTAAAAAGGATGCATTCCCATTGCCACTGATTGACGGTTTGCTTAGTAGGTTGGATCGTACCCGTTTTATTTCGAGCCTGGATCTAAAGGATGCCTTCTGGCAAATACCTTTGGATCCAGCCTCGAAAGAAAAGACAGCGTTTACCATCCCGGGGCGACCATTATATCAATTTAAAGTTATGCCCTTCGGTCTTTGTAATGCGCCTCAGACCTTGTGTAGATTGATGTCCAGCGTGATTCCTCATCAACTACATGATCGGGTATTTGTTTATCTGGATGACTTACTTGTAACTACTGCTGACTTTGATGAGCATTTATCGTTGCTTCAGGATGTCGCTGAAAGGCTGACAAAAGCTGGGCTGACGATAAATGTGCAGAAAAGCAAGTTTCTTCTGAAAGAGATCGAATACCTGGGTTATGTGGTTGGTGAGCGAGGATTGGAACCTAATCCAGGCAAGGTCGAGGCCATTCTCAAATTCCCTAAACCGAAAAACATTCGAGAAATGAGGAGATTTCTTGGCGTCACGGGATGGTATCGCCGATTCATTAGCGGGTACTCTACTTTGTCAGTTCCTCTCTCATCTCTACTGAAAAAAAATCGCAAGTTTGTGTGGTCCGATGAGGCTGAAGTAGCTTTTAACACTTTAAAAAATGCTCTAGCCACAGCACCTGTGCTGGTGACTCCTAATTTCAAAGAACACTTTTTCATTCAGTGTGATGCCAGCTCTACTGGGATAGGGGCTGTACTATTTCAAAGAGATTCGGAGGGGAATGATAGGCCTATAGCCTATATGTCGAAGAAATTAAATGCTGCGCAACGTAATTATTCGGTTACCGAACAAGAGTGTTTAGCCGCCATAGAAGCCATAAAAAAGTTTAGATTATACGTAGAGGGTCTACCTTTCACGGTCATAACAGACCATGCAAGCCTTAAATGGCTAATGTCTCTCAAAGATGCCACTGGTCGACTTGCGCGCTGGAGCTTAAAGCTTCAGGGGTTCAATTTTGATATTGAATTCAGGAAAGGATCCCAAAATGCAGTCCCTGATGCATTATCTAGGATTGAAATTGAATCTCTGGATGTTATTCAGCTACCTCCAATAGATTCCCCATTACATGTAGACATCTCTTCTCCGGCTTTTCGTGACCCTGATTATGAACAATTAGCTCTTTCTTTGCAACATTCTAACAAAAAAATAAATCTTTTTACAGTGGAAAATTTAATTTATATAAATTTATCATCAAGTCAAGCTGTGCTACCGGATATTCCTCTTTACAAACTCCTTATTCCTGAGTCTCTTCGAATTATCTTACTGACTTCAGCTCATTGTCCTCCCACTGCTGCTCATCTGGGTATCACCAAGACCATCGAGCTCATTCGGCGGTATTATTATTGGCCCACTATCACATCAGATGTAACTCATTTTATAAATTCTTGTGAAATCTGTAAAACCATTAAGCCTACTAACCAGATATGCAAACCACCACTTGGATCTCTTCCTATGACATTTCGGCCATTCCAGAGAGTTTATTTGGATTTTTTGGGACCGTATCCGCGCACAAAAGATGGTAATACTGGGATATTGATTGCTCTTGACCATTTCTCCAAATTTGTTATCACTAAACCAGTTCGACAAGCAACTGCTATTGAAGTGTGTACATTTTTGGAGTCTCAACTATTTTTATTGTTCGGAGTACCTGAGGTTATTTTTACTGACAATGGTAAGCAGTTTGAATCCTTACTCGTTCAGAATCTGTGCAAGAAGTATGGCGTTAGGCATATTTTTACGGCAAAATATTCACCGCAAGGAAATGCATCCGAGCGAGTTAATCGCACTTTATTAGCATCTTTGCGGGCGTATATTAAAACCGATCAGCGTGTCTGGGATTCAAGTCTGCCCGCCATAACTCATGCTCTTCGCAATGTAATTCATGATTCCTCACAGTATTCCCCTCACTTCATTGTTTTTGGTCAGCATGCCGTTTCGCATGGTTCCGTGTATGAACTGTTGCGACAGGCTTCTCAATTTGGTGGAAACCACATTCATAGTGCAGAAAAACCGGAATATCTTCATAAAATTTATGAAAATGTGCAAAATAATCTTACTAAAGCGGCAGCTCAGGGTAAAATTAGATATTTTTTTTTTTTTTTTTCATTTTATTTTATTACGACTGAGACTGCGCTCATCTAGCAATTTTTCTTTCAAATACAAATTTTTATATATCTAGTAAAATTCACGTTTGTTGGGGTGTAACCCACTGGTTAGCCCCATAATCAATTAAACCTATTTACTAATTTTAGTTTGGTAAGTTCACTAGGTCAAGTGGCCTCGTTCTTTTTGGAGTCTTCTTTCAACGACAGGGTTATCTATCATATGGCGAATATAGGGGTTTCCATGTTCCTGGAGCCTTATTTCGTGTTTTGCGGCATGCATTTTTATTTCCTCTTTGATGTATTCCATCCGTAGGTCCCTGTGAAGGTCTTCATTTCTTGCGTACCACGGAGCATTGACGATGCTACGAAGAACCTTGTTTTGAAACGTCTGTATCATTTTGGCGTTTGTTTGCTTGGTACATCCCCAGAGTTGTATACCGTAGGTCCATATCGGCTTCAAAATTTGCCGATATAGCAGCAGCTTATTGTGAATTGTAAGCTCAGAGCCTCTACCTATGAGCCAATACATTTTTCTGAACTTTATGTTAAGTTCTTCTTTTTTCTTTTTGACATGCTCTCTCCACTTAAGCTTGGCATCGAGGGTCATGCCAAGGTATTTAGCTGTATTTGCATATGGCACGAGTCGCGAGTTAATTTCTATAGGTAGGTGGTAAGCCTTTTGATAAGTAAAGTTAATATGCGTGGATTTTGTCTCATTAAGTTTGATTCGCCAACGCTTTGTCCAGTTACAAACCGCATTGGTCATCCTCTGGAGTTTGCTCGTTGCATCAGCGACATTATTTCCAACTGCCATAATTGCTGTGTCATCTGCAAAGGTGGCTATGGTTCCTTCATTTGTGGTTGGTATGTCCCTTGTATATAGTAAATACAGAATTGGTCCTAAGACACTCCCCTGCGGGACACCGGCAGAGATTTTCTTTAGCTCAGAGTATTCATCCTCATATTTCACTCGAAAGTGTCTATTGGATAAATAAGATCTTAGTATGGCATAGAATTGTCTCGGTAGATCTCTATGCAGCTTGTATTCCAGACCACTGTGCCAGACTTTATCGAATGCTTGCGCGACGTCCAGGAATATGCTTGAGCATACTTTTTTACGTTCTAACGTTCTTTCAATTATGTTGGTGATTCTATGGACCTGTTCAATTGTAGAATGCTTTTCTCTGAATCCAAATTGATGTGGAGGAATTAGTTGTCGGTCCTCAATTATTGGTTTAAGTCTCTTTAGTAATAATTTTTCAAAGAGTTTTGACATGATTGGCAGCAGAGAAATTGGCCTGTATGATTTTTTATCGTTAGGTGGTTTATCAGGTTTTGGTATCATGATTACTTCTGCTACTTTCCATTGATTCGGAACATATTTTAACCGAAAGCTCGCATTGATTATGTGTAGTAGCTTACGAAATCCTTTGTTAGGTAGAGCTTTGATAATTTGGCAAGTAATCAAATCATACCCTGGGGCTTTTTTAACATTCATGTTACTTTTCACTTCTTCTTTTAATTCTTTGAGAGTTACTGGCCGTATTTCAAACTCATCCAGCTTGTGAATAGATATTATATTTTCATTGGCAGTTTGTCTTGGTAGTGGTTGGAAGGTTTCCTGGAGATACTCCGCAAATAGATCAGCCTTCTCTTTGTGGCCTCTTGCCCAGGTTCCATCATCCTTTTTAAGTGGAGGCACTTGCATTTTGGGTCTTTTGAGTCCCTTCGTCGCCTTCCACAGTGAGTAATCAGAATTTGTTTCATCAGTTAGGCTAACTAGATATCTGTTGATTGATTCATTTTTAACTTCTTTAAGAAGGGATTTGAGGCTGTTACATAAATTGTTAAGAATTGTTTTGTTCTCCGGTGTTCGATTAATTTGCCAGGTTTTACGAGCTCGTCGTTTTTCTCTTACCAACTCTCTAACTTCCATTGGGTAGGATATGTTAAGCGTCTTCTTATTTTGTAAAATGGGAGTGCTTGCCAATGCAGCATAGTGAATTATTTCATTGAGTTGCTCCAATTCGTCTTCCAACTGTCGAGAATTTCTTATCGGTACCTGGAGATTGATTTTGTCCTCCATTATTTCACGAAACAGATCCCAGTTTGTTTTTGAATTTGTTAATCTGGGTGCACTTTCCCTTTGAATTACAGTTTCACTGACTGTCATGATAACCGGTGAGTGGGGTGATTTATCTGGATTTTTTTTTGTTTGTTCTGTTTATAAATATCACGTTTTTTAGAAAGATCGGGATAGTCGGTTGCTAAATTTTGTCGAGGTACAACATATTTGTTTTGTTACATAAACTCGAACAGATTAAAATTATTATTCTGAATTGTCTAAAGTGTTTTTTTTATATATAGTTTTTTTTAATAAAACTAGAATCAGTTTTTTGTGTGTAAAGGCTGTTTAGTTTTTTTCTAGAAATCACCATTCTAGATTGTGAAAAAAAAAACTAATGAATAATGAAATAGTAGTAATAAGTTTATCTAATATATGTAAATATAATTAGTTAAAAATAATAAGCAAATTCACAAACAAACAAAAACAAAAAAAAAAAAAAAAAAAACTAAATAAAAATAAGTACATAAATAAATCATAAAACTTAAAATAATAACCTATAACTCAAAACTATAAAAAAAAATAATAAACAAAAATATATAAAAATACTGTTCTAGTGAAGTATTTCAAAAGGTGTATCTGGTCGCCTAAAAAGAGCCGATAAAACTCTTATATGTATATATTGTGCTTAAAGCAGAAAATATGAAATTCATTAGACATTTTAGAGATATATCTATGTAAGTTATGAATGACGGGTCCGTTAAATGATTTTACGGATCAGACATTGTGAATTGTGACGTGTATTTAGGCGTTGGCTAAAGTTATATGATTTAAATTGAATGTACTGTGAAAAATTGTGAAATATTGAACGTGAATAAAAAAATAAAAATTAACTGAAAATTAAACCTAATTTAGTGTAGAAAAAAAAAACTATTAATTATAAAGGTGATAAAAGTGATAAAGTGGACCGTTTGTGTTAGTAATTTGGATATTTAATCTCCGGAAATTATCAACACTAACACCCAAAGAACTAATTTCTTGAAACGGTTAAATTATTTTTGTGCTTTTCCAAACAAAAACCAAAAACTATAAAAATTATTTGTGTTTCAAAATGGTGCACAATATAATATGCAACATGTATGGCCATACCAACTAATATAATCAGGTTTTTTTTTATTTAATATTATTATAATTATTTTCTATTATATTCTTTAATTTAAGTTTATGACGTCTTGGGGTTAGGTAGTACTAGTATTAAGTTTTCTTATTTTGAAAATCAATTTAAAAAATTTTTGTAGTTTGTATTTTTACATTTTCTTTCTTTTCTTTTATTATTTTAATTGTTTTTATTATCAGTTTTCTTTAATAAACTTTATGCAATTACTTATTGAGAAATAATTATCATACAATATTCTGGTTTCATTATTATGTTTTTTTTCGGTTTTACATTTTTCTATTGTTCGCTTCATTTTTTTCGCATTTCAGAATGAGAGTTTAAATTTTTTTTAAAGATGAATTGGTAAGTGCAGTCGTAGCATTACAAGGTGAGTAGGTCCATGCCTTGTTTCCGTTCCTTATCTTTTTATTTTGTTATTCCTTTAATTTTTCCTTAATCCTTTTCCAAACGGTCTAGCAAGACTCACTCAAGCTTTGGGAAACCCCACCCCAATCCACTGAGCTTAGCCGGCCCAAGATGACCGTCCAAAGCCTCTGAGTGAGGAAACAAAATTTCTGTTAACAGGCCGATACCTGGTGTCGGTCTCGTTACAACTTCTCAAAGCTTTAATCGTCTGAGGTTTAGGAATGCTATTAATAGCTTCCACTTTCGCTTCAAATGGTTTGATGCCTTCGCTTGAAATTTCGTGTCCTAAGAAAGTAACATTAGGCGAAGCAAAAACGCATTTGCTAACGTTAATGATTAAACCGGCGTTCTTTAAACGCTCGAATACGATTTTGAGGTGATCTAAATGCTCTTCCATAGAATGGGACGCGATCAATAGATCATCTATGTATGGAAAACAAAACTCTAGGTTTCTTAAAACCGAATGAATACACCTTTGGAATGATTGCGCGGCGTTGCGAAGTCCGAAAGTCATCCGCGTAAATTCGAACAGTCCAAAGGGTGTACAAATTGCGGTTTTCGGGATATCCTCCTCGTTAATCGGAATCTGATGGTAAGCCTTGACTAGGTCTATCGTTGAAAATACCGTCGTTCCGTGTAGTTGATAAGCGAAATCTGTTAAAAATGGAATGGGATACCGATCAGGTTTGGTTTGCGCATTCAGCATGCGATAATCGCCGCACGGACGCCATGATCCGTCTTTTTTGCGAACGAGCTGTAATGGGCTGGACCACTCTGAGTCAGAAGGACGACAAATTCCTTGCTCGAGTAGTATATTGAACTCTTTCTTTGCGATTTCCAATTTTTCGGGAGATAATCTGCGAACTTTTGACGCGCATGGATGTCCCGTGGTAGCGATAACGTGAGGTACTTTCAATATGTTAGTATTAAGTATTAACATATAATTTATCCACTGTTATTACTTTGAATTGGCTTAATAATTTAAAAATAACCGGGTTTAGCGATTCTGAGGAGATTGTCTTCAACTCGGAAGATGGACCTGTTATTGTTCCCTTTGATCGAACGTACATTGATGTCAATGGATCTAGTAATTGTTTGCTTCTAATATCCACCAATAAACCAAAGTGTTTTAAAAAATCAGCACCAATAATTGCTTTATCGACATCTGCCATAATAAATTTCCAAACGAAGTCTCTACGGAGGTTTAAATTAAATTTTAAAATTTTAGTTCCGTACGTATTAATTTGAGTGGAATTAGCGGCAAACAGTTTAAAATCGCTTTTGTTATTTTTTTCGTAAATGTTAGGGGGAATGACGGACACATCTGCCCCAGTATCGACTAGGAATTGTACTTTACTAGCAAAGTCAATAACTATAAGACGACAATTATTATGGCAAGCGTCATTGGTCGTCATCAACGACGAGCCTACTGGTTTTTTGGTTCATTGCTATTCAATGCTTGCGACTTAAAATTGCAAGGTGTCGTGCACCTATGAGCCTTATCACCGAATTTGAAGTGGTACCAGCACGTTGGGTACTTCTGTTTTCCATTATTATCTTGCCCTACTTGCGCGTTATTGCTATGACAAGGATTCGATGGTCGCCCTGACGAACGACTTCTACTTCTATGCTGAACCTTCATGAGGTTATTTAGCTGGTTAGAAAGTAAATTAACTTGCTTTGTTAGGTTATCCAATGCGGAAGAATTGTTTGGGGAAATTGAACAAACTTCCGTTACGGATTGAACTTCGGCAATTTTATCTGCCGTGGACGCTAATTTGTCCAAGCTACCTTCTTCTAAGCTAGTTAATATGGATTGAGCGTGGGACGGCAAACGTTGAAGCCACAGATTTTTTAAGACTTCGTCCTGCATCTGTGCTCCTGCCAAATTCTGCATTTCCCTTAACAATTGCGATGGTTTTCGGTCACCTAATTGAAGTCCCTTAAGTAACCTATCCAATTTAATTTTCGCCGAGTCGCTTAATCTATGTATCTGTCTTTTGCCGGAGGTTGCTTGATTTTTTCCCTGACGCATTTTACTGAATCGGCGTCGAGTGCTGCTACTAGATAGCTGTATTTCGTTTGGTCCGTGGTTACATTTGAAATATTAAATTGTGCCTCTAGTTGATGAAACCATATTTCAGGATCATCCCTATTGAATGGAGGAGCTTTAACTGCAACTCTAAACGTTGATTTTGAATTTTGTTCGTCATCGGACATTTTATTACAAAATAAACAATGCATGCAACAATTTCCACCTTAAACTACACTAAAACTTGTAAACTACTCTCGCGAATTTGGAATATTTTAACTTAGTGTGCGCGTACGCGTATAAATTACGACGGAATACTTAAATGCGGTCTCGTACAGTTTTGCCAATATCACGTTACAATATATATATATATATATGTGTTTGAATATAATTTTATAAAAATATTAAGAGCTACTTTAAAATTTATTTCCAAGATAAACAAAAAAATTAATTTTAATTGTGACAGTAAAAAATGTGGACACTTACGAATGATCTCTGCTTTTGTCGCCCTGGATGAATTTATGCTTCTTAATATTTAAATGCGTGTTGAAATTGCGGCAATATTATTGTAATACCATTGAAATATCGTTGCAAACCAATAATGATAACAGCCGTTGAATTATGTTGCAAATTGCAATATATATTACCGTTGATTTTGCCTCGTTGAAATACGTATTACGTGTACCGTTTCGTATTGTTGATTTTGTACGTTGATTTTGAACCGTTGATTTTGTATCGTTGTACTGTGTACTTGCGTATAGGTACCGTTGTACTTATATTTATTCCCACGTGCTTTGAGTAGTCGAATTGGAAGTATAAATTTTTCAAATTTTTTATTTCGAATAATTCAGTTTAATTTATATCAGAAGTACTGCAGATTCTTTTTGTCGTGGTCACCAATTATGGGGTGGGTGTGTGAATATGTAGAGCAGCGCCGGGGCTGGCGTGATATTTCTACTTATCGTATATCCCCAATGTTTTTATTTTAGCGCTCCGCGTCTCCGAACGAAATTATGGGTCGATGTGATGGCGGACAGAAATAAAATGCGTGGAAATAATTTTAGGTTTTCAACTTTTATTTAATTCACTTGATATTCACTACATTAGTTGAATTTATTTATTAGGTAAGTATTCCACTTGGATGTTTTTTATTGCCACCAAATTTATATAAAAACTACTTTTAAATTGCTTGTACAAAATTACAAATTATTTTTTACTTTACGTTTTTATTACGACTTGTCGATCATGACGCTGGCTAAAAACTGTACTGTAGTATAATATGTGTATTGAAAAAACGTTTTTTTCCTTTGTTACTTTGTGGAAAAATTTTCGAGTGGCGATTGCTATAAGTTATTCCAAAATGACACGAGAGCCGTGCACCGGTTTTAGTTTACGTGAATTTTTAGAGCTGTGAACCGGTTTTAATTTCATTGCTCGTGCATGCTATGTTTTGTGTTTATTTACGCCGCCACAAATTTACTTCAGATCCATTCCCAGTTCAATTTCTCTGAAAATTGAAATTAAATTAATCAGTTGTTCCCAAGCAACCCCCCAATAAACTGAATTAGAAGATTAAATTCAAGTTTAGACACTGAAATAAAGTATAAAAATATATCTCAGTGAAACAAATCAGTTAAGTATCGTCCACAGCTGATTTATGGTCTTGGTTCCTACTTCAGGAAATCTAGTGCTGGTTCAGCTCCTGTTAAATAACTAAGTCATAATCCAATTCACCAGTTCGCCCGAAGTTATATCTCATTTCGATTAGAAATATAAGCAAACACTATTGTAGAAAACGTCCGATTCGAAACCCAATCATGCAGTGGCATTTCCTGTTGTGCGCTTTTGGTGTTCTGCTTCGGATTTTGATCATCAAAATTCTTACAAATTCAATACTCATACATTTCCATAACAATTATGAAAAACTTTTTATATGCATATCATAATAAAGTTTTTAGATTTTTTAGAATACAATCAAAAGCAAAAATTGTTTAGTCGTTTGCCTCACGATTGAAACCTTACTAGAGAACGCCGCTGGTATTTGGGTAATTTCTAAATACAACTCGACGTATTCGATTTAAAATTAATTTACGGATCATTTTAAAATGAATTTAATGCACATTTCTATAAAAATTTACAATTTATGTACATTTTGACCACACAAAATATCGATGGCTTATTGCGAATAGGGCGTAACATCAATTTTTCAAAAATTGTGTTCTTCGATTTAAACGACAGATAAAGTTGGTTTACATAGTATAATTTAAGACAAATATTAGTTTTTTTTTAAAAAGAGACAATTTTTTATTAAAAACGTCACCATTCATCACGATTTAAATCGTATTTTAAGTTAAATGTAAAGTTTTTCCTCTGTTGTTTAAAATTTACAAAATGCGACTTACGCCCTATTCGCAATAAGCCATCGATATTCATAAATTATATATTACTATCGTGACACTGTCATGAAAGAAATAACGATCGTCACTATGTACTTTCCATTTTGGTTTTCCCCTTCTTTACTCTATACCAAATTCCAATAGGTATTGCATAAATAAGATAGTCCATAGTTCACTCAATACCAAACGAAATTTCTCCTTTAGCTACACACGCACATCCACCTTGCATATAAAAATCATAAAAACCAAATGACATGTTTGATGTTCACGTTCTTACGATAAAAGCAAGACCAACTAAACTATCTCTCCTGCATTTTTGCCTCGCGCTCGCACATACATAACTCACCGATTCACACATAACAAACCCAAACACGATCGAGACGGACTTAGAGATGCCTCATGTCGGCAAACAAGAACACCACAGTTATCTCGTTCATGAATGCATAGGATACAGAGAATGAGACAAGATAAAATACACCACATAATAGAACCGTACTACATAATCGGCCCTATGTCAATTAAGGGGTGGGATCATGAAATCTGATCGGAAATGCCGGTCGTTTATATTGTAAAATGTCATCGCTAGCAAGTTTGACCGGGAAACAAATCATATCATGAAATGGGGCGATATCATAAAATCCTAACGGTGGAATTTTGACGAAAATCGCTTCTTTTACAAAAAACGGTATCATAAATACCGCTTTCACGGTAAATTTAGGTCAAAAATCGCCGTTAGATATTAGTTGAGGGACGATTGTTAACGAAAATTTACCGTGAAAGCGATGTTTACAATACCGGTTTTTGTAAAACCGGAGGATTTCCGTCAAAATTCCACCGCTACGGTTTCTTTCCCTGTCGGTTTTGCTAGCGGTGACATTTTACAATATAAACGACCGGCATTTTCGACCGGATTTCATGATCCCACCCCAGGTTATTAATTCAATTTTTTCTTTTCAGGTTCAAGCTGAATGGACATCCAAATTTTTAATTCTAAATAATAATAATAAAGTTTGATTTAAATACAAATGTTATTGTAAATGAATTGTGTTTAATTTGAAGAATGATATCAAACATCACGGCCGCCTTGAATATCGTTAGATTTTAATGTATAGATAGACGGCAAACCTTGGTGATTTTCCCTTGACTGGTAAGTATTTCAGGATTTTCCCTTGGCTGATAAGTATTTCAGCAACACGAACTAGCCCATCATTTCCCGGAAACACTTTTATAATTTTACCCATCTGCCATTGATTGATTAGCGGATTTTCTTCTAAAACCAGGACGACATCATTAATTGTCAGATTTTCCCTGGTAGTAGTCCATTTCGCGCGAGCTTGCATGGAGGTTAGTTACTCCAGATGCCATCGTTTCTAGAATCTGAACCAACAAGGTGTTTACCTGTTCTTGGGTTAGAGTATTACTTCCAATTACTCTCTAAATGCGTTTTGGGTTTGGCCGATTTGACACCCGCTTCTCAAATTCCTTCAAAATGGGGTGCCTGTGGTGGGATGAAATGCCACGTAACCTGGTATCTCTTAAAGATAGAATTAGATATTAGGTTAATATTTTGTTTTAACGAATAAATGTAATTCTTTTACTTTGTGACTTGCGCTTCGGAAGTTTGTGCCATTATCTGAAAAGATATCTGTGCTGACACCTCTTCGTGCAAAAAATCGGTTCAGCGCGGCTATAAATGAGTCGGTCGTCATATCTCCTACGAGTTCTAGATGGATAGCCTTGGTACTTAAGCATATAATTAAACAGATATAGGTTTTGATAACTCGTTGTCCTCGTCCTCGTCTCAAATATGTTGTAATGGGACCTGCAAAATCCAAGCCAATTTTCAGGAATGGTCGGATTAGTTCCACTCTTTCGTTTGGCAGGTTTGCCAATTATTTGCTTTTCGGTTACTGGTCATTATGTAATGCATTGCACACAATTCAAGATCGTTAATTTTAATTTCTACCACAGACGATAAAGAATTTCCTACGGATTCTTAGTAGGAACGCTGCACCACAATGTAGATTGCTTATATGGTATTTGATGATCAGCTTCATCGTAATCGCAGATTTTAAGGGCAAGATTATCGGGTGAAAAGTATCGTAAGGCACAACAGCCCTCTCGATGCGACCCCCTACTCGTAGCTGCCTCCTTTCGTGTAGAAATGGATTTAATGCCTTAATCATGCTCTTCGGTAGTAGGGGATTACCCTTCTCAATGGCTTGAATTTCCCCTTTAAAATGTTGATTTTGTGTATTCTTTAGTATTTCGGCCTCTGCATCTCGCCACTCATATCTGATGGTAATTCTCGAAAAACGCATTTGATTTATTAAAGTACCTCACAATAAATTTTCGTATTATTTTCAGAAGGTTGATGATCTTATCGTAACTTGAATAATTGGATATTAATTCTTCAATTACGGATTGTGATTGTGGTGTATTGGAACAGGTAGCGACCATAACCTGCAGTTTCTCTCGACGTTCTAGATTGCTCGTTTCTGGCTTCAGGATTCCTGACCAATATTCGGGTTCTGCTAACAAAAATTCAGGTCCACTCCATCATAGCAGATGATTTGCTATGTGACGTGACCCCATTTGTCTCGTGGTAGTATTCCTAGGATTTTGCTGGTTCTGTTGGCCACATAAGTCTTCCAATTTCATGGGTGATCTGACAACCAATCTAGCACAATGATAGAATCAGTCCAACAGAATAGTTGCGTATCTGTAAAATTGAATACCGACTTGATGTGTTTCATTAATCTGGATAACAGCAAGGCACCATTTAATTTGAGTCGGGGCAGTGAAATATTTTTTATGAGTTCAACTTTCGTCTTGGTTGCTAACAAAGTGGTGACAGCTCGGGCGTTGTAAACGATGCGAAGGTAAACTGACGCTGCGAATGCAATTCACTAGTATCACAGTGTTAGTCTTCGGATAATGGTTTAGGTGTGAATGTATAGGTTTCACAGGTTTATAATTCAGAGAGGACTTCAGGAGCATTAGAAGACCATTTACGGAGGTTAAACCCGGATTGGTTCATTACCTTAGAAATCTGCTGAGCCAATTGAATTGCTTCAGGTTCTTCACGTGCTCCTGTTAGCAAATCATCAATGTACATGTCCCTCAGTAAAGTTTAAGAAGCGTTGGGATATCGATTAGCATTATCGTCAGCTATTTCTTTTATAAACGTAGTTGCCAAATATGGTGCCGAGGACATACCGTATGTTAATGTCTTCAATGCATAGTGCTTGATGGTTTCTTCCGAAGTTTTACGCCATACTATTTTTTGAAATCGACAAACGTTAGGGTGAATCCAAATTTGGCGATACATTTTTTTCGCATCTGCAGTGAAAACTATTTGGTGGATTCGGAATCTTACCAGAATATCACCGATCAAGTTTTGCAGCATTGGTCCGGTTAGCAAATTTTTTCAAAGCAACGGGAACCCTGATGATGTTTTGGCGAAGCGTCAAATACCACGCGTAGCTTTGTGGTGGTAGTTATCTCCTTCAGAACTGCATGGTGCGACAGATAAACAAATTCAGACGGTTGTTGTGGTGGTTCCACCTCTACCATGTGACTGAGGTTGTAATATTCCTCCATGAATTCGACGTGTAGCCGGTGTAATGTTGAATTTCTATGAAGTTTCCTCTCGACAGCGCACAATCGTTTGACTGCAATATTTAATGACTCCTTTAACGGACATCTTTTGGTTTTGAACGGCAACTTCACCATGAAATGGTTATCTGCTAATTTCTTGGTGGTGGTTTCGAACAGGTTTTCACAAATCTGGTCTTCAGGTAGTAATGGTGCACTTTTAAACACCTCTGCAGATTCCCAGAATTTTCTTAGTTGCTTCTCTAGAGTGCTGTTATCCACCACGGTATTGCATTGACTGGATTCGTCGGTATGTGTTCAATTCCCAGTAATAATCCACCCGAAATGAGTTTGTGGACGTAAATCTTCCTTGTAGAATCTCTTAATTGATCTGGTTTCAGGATTTAACAAAATTTATCTGTACCAATAAGCAAATCAATTTTCGTTGTCGATCTTACGCATGTGCCAGCTAATGGCCATGGTGTAATGCCCTGGTATTTTACAAAATCGGATTCCTTAATTGTTTCAACCGTATGATAAGATAATGAAGGATAGATTTAAAATGAGGTGAAACAATAATCTCAACTATCCCACGTGTGGTGATCTGCTTCTGGTTAGCGAGGCCTTGAATTGAGATTCTTCCATGCCTGCGGTTTAGACCCAACTTTTGGACGAGAGATTCAGTTATGAACGAACTCTGTGAACCAGAGTCGATTAAATTCGACATAATTGATGATGGCCGCCGTTCCCTTGAATACGTACTGTAACGGTAGGTATCACTGCTGGTTGATGGATTGAATTTATGCATGATTGATAGGTTACTGATGGTGAATAATTGTTTGCTAGGATATTTTAGGAAGGTCCCGGATGATTGGCATTATCTGGTTGGATTTTATTGGGCGAACAGTCGACATTGGTATCGAGGTGCAATAATGAATTATGATTTCCTTTGCATACGAGACATCTTTTCTTCGAGTGACATTGATTTAGTCTACACACTTAAAATTTTCAATGCAAAAAATTAATGCAATCTTACATTTCTGTATTTTTAAATTTAATCTACAATATATTTCAATAAGTATGCTTGCATTAAAATGCTGTTATAATTTAATAACATTCGTTTTAAATGCAAGTAAATTGAATATGTGGATTTTAATGCAAATTGTTCTAGAGATACCATTTTTAAATTAAGCTAAATTATTTTTATTTAATTTCTGTTGCATTATAATTAAATTTAAACCTAACATTAATTCCTAATACCTTTTTGCATTAAAAAATAGGTTACCTAAAATACAAAAAAATTGATTCTATTTGCATTTAAAGTTAATTTTAATATTGCATTTAACTACCTATATTTTAACTCATCTTGGCGTGTTCTAAGGGTTTTTAAACTAATTTACAATATCATGTTCAAATTCAATCATGTTTAAATTCAAATCATAATTCAATATAAAAAACAACGGGCGAGTTCACGCTCAACTCGCAAAAGAATTATGAAAACCTTTAACTATTGGATCATTTCAAGTCTCTTCGATGGAAATGGCCAGTTAAGTACAATTCTGTTAAGTTAGTCATCTAAACCTGCCCTGAACACTTTAAAATTCACCATTACTCATACATGGCAATTGTTGAAGATTCCATATTTAGACTTTTGTGAATGGTCACGGCAAACCAGATGAACAAAGCAAAGTGACATCGCTGATTTGATTGATGTGAACTAAATGAAATAGGGCGGTTCTATTAGACAAAGGTGCTATTTTGACTGTAAAATCATACAACTGGAAAGACGGTAGCATGTCTCCCTGCGGCGTCTTTCTTGCGCGTATCTTTAGAAAGTGGCATTCGAATCTATTTACCACTATTATAGTTTTTCTTTCCTATATGGCCCGCATAACTAAACTCAGCAACAGCACGAGCAATACGTAATTACGTAACATCGTTCTCCATCCATAGGTCGCTGGTTCAAATCCGTTTCGAAAAACCATGTACAAAATGGCAATAAGCTTTGCACACAATTTTTATTATATTTAGTATGCGGACCAGACATGACGAATAAACACAACAAAAGAAATATGTACAATTGGTAAATAAACTTGCACAAAATTCGGTATTTGAAAAAAAAATAAAATCTTAACCAAATTTCAAATAGGTATATATTTTCAATTAAATTATTTTTTGGTTTACAAATTTTTTGTTGACTCGTTGATGGCTGGTAAATAAGAGAGCGACTTTTTTATTTTATTTCAATGATTAATCAAAGTTGATTTTGACACATGTAATTGATTTTGTTTTTGCTGCTTAGTGCAGAGGGCCAAAATTCTACACAACAACATTTCGAGAATCGAGAGTAAATTTAACTACATATAATGGGTTTAGTTTTATGATTAAATGGCAGATGGCCCAAGTTCTACACAACAAAATTTGTAAAGTTATTAAGTAGGTACACAATTAATGTTATTAAGGTAAGTTTACAAATGGAAATCAAGTATAAATTGTAATGAATTAAAGAAAATAATAAAAACTGATGAATTATTCTAATTGATGATTGTTGTTAGTGTTTAGTTGAACATAGCATACCGATTAAACAATTTCAAAATAATTATTTTATTATGTATCAATGTATAAGTGCCATTTTCATAGCTCGCTAATGGTATTATCATTATGACACTAGCTTTTTTTGCGACTTTTTAAGCGCTGCAAGAGTATCGCGGAAAAGGGAGCAAAAATAAGTATAGAAAAATATCGAATGAATGAGTGTAATACCACTGACAGACTAGGGATTAGTTAAGCGCGATTAGTGAAACGAGATTAGCTAATCCACCACAAATCCATATGAGTTGACACACTAGGGATTAATTTCTTGCAGAGAAATAAAATATTATTATGGTGATTCGCTGAAATATAGCCGGTAAATCAGCTGGACTCATTTTTTAATTCAATATTTCTAAGATTTATCCATTAAAACACACTAGATTTTCTTTTTCCTCGAAATTTATTCAGCACAAATTTTTTAAGATGTCATTAGATTTTATTACTTCTATCGTAAATTCACGCCACTTGCATTTTCAGCAATGTTTAAATAATTATTTCACATTGTAGTGCCACTTGTACCATCACTAAACCCAATAATACGAGACAAGCTCGAAAATTTTCAAGGATTAGTGCACTAATCTCGATTAGTGACTAATCCTCAAATAAAACAAGATTAGCTAATCTTCAACTTGACACACTATAGCTAATCTCGAAAAAATCACTAATCGCGCTTAGCTAATCCCTAGTCTGTCAAGGGTATTAATACCAGAGTTTAGATTTTTCGCTATTTATAAAAAGTTTCGCTCTTGCTCCCAATAATATTCTTTCACTATTCGTTTACGCTCTTACTCTTTAATGATAAACACAAAAACAAAATTATTTCGCTCTTTCAAAGTTATTTAAATTTTTATTTTTAATATCGCTCTAGAAACACAGGGAGCGTAAAAGTTAAAAATATCGCTCCCAGGACAGAGCGATTGAAGAAAATGCATTAGGGAGCATCGAGCGATATATAATTGAGCGATATTTTTAATGTGAAAACATCTTTAGCGGCAGGAGTAAGTAAAAAATTGTATAGAAATCGGGTTACGGAAACAAAAATGCCGAACATAAAATATTGCTGGCATGTGTGAATATCGATAATAACAAAAATAAATAAAACGTAAAATCAATGCAAAATCTACGCATACACATGCAATATACAACATCATCCGGCATTTCAACAACATCGTGAGCCGAATACAAAAAAAATCTAAAAAAAACCGCCTACTTTAATTTATTTTGTTGTGAAAATATCTGCTAATATATGGCCGCAGCAGTAAGTGTTTTTGAAAATGAAAATTACATACGAGCAAAAGGACCACAAATTATGCTTGTAGTGTAAAACAATTAAATGAAAATAGCGAGATGTGAAAATTGAACTTATACATTGATACATAATAGAATAATAATTTTAAAATTGTTTAATCGGTAATCGGTATGCTCCCTTTTATTAATATTATTCAAATGCTCATGCTGTTGGTTAGTTTGGTTATGGGGGATTTTGCGCTACTGTCTTTTCAATTGTAATGATTTTACGGTCAACATTGCGCAAAAATAGAACCGCTCTATTTAATTTATTTTAAATTGATCAGTGAGTTTGCCGTGACCATTTATTACTATGGAATCTTGAACAAGATTGCTGTGTATAAGTAATGGTATATTTTAACGCGTACATGGCAGGTTTAGGTGATTAACTTAACAGAACTGTACTTTGCTCGTGCTCAACGTCAGTAAGTTCATCCTCCAAATCTAAAATAGAATAACTTATTGACTTTTTGAACCAAAACTGTAACTTAGTTTAAATACTGAGCGAACCACATCCGTCTTTATGGAGGGATTCCTGAGCCTTAAGTGGTAACCACAGATAACTTATAAAAACTTATAAACTTAAATTATGAAAACTTCAGAATCCGGTAAATAGCATTTATCATTTATGCGTATTTGCCCATGGAAAACTTAAATTAACTTAAAAATTTAAACGAAGCTTCGCCAAATTTTATCTGTTACTTAAAAAAACTTATGAATGCGTTATTTTCCGTGCAAACTTAAAAAAAATTAAAGCAATACGTCAAAAATAATTGTTTTCCTCTATTCAAAAGTGAAAATTTTAAATTTATGTTTTAAATATCATATTCTCACTGAAGTCTTTTAATTTATTTTAAATTTGGAAAGATTTGTGAAACCTAACATAAAAAAATGATTGAATTGAAACACAAATTGATGTGATCCTACTAAAAACTAAAATACTATTTCTCAGACACTATTTTCTAAAAGATACACGAAATTCTCATGCAATACCCCCAAAAATACTAATTACGCTAAAATAAAAATTATAAATAAAAAATCAATGTCAGTTACTTAAAGAAGTTTTAATTTTTCTATGGTTGAGGTGTCAAAAAAACTTAAAAAAAATTGGATTCGTTAAAATTCTTAATTTTTTTTAAGTTTATAATTTCTCACTGGTTGGCTCTTTATCGAAATGGCTTGAAATGATTCAATAGATATTTATATAAAAAAGTTTTCCCATAAATCTTTTGCGAGTTGAGGGTGAACTCGCTCGTTGATTTTTTTTGTAACACCCGAATTGCTCTTTCAATAAAGAAAGTTTTAAATAGTATGTATTTAGATAAAGGTCGGGAATATGGCCAAGTAGGAAGGAACTTGGTTATTTGCTAATGGATATTTGTGAAATTTGACATCTGCGGTGGACATGGGATTCTTAAATGATTTTTAGAAGGAGTTCAGGAATATGGCCAATAAAGAAGGAACTTGGCCATTTCTTATCCGATTTTGATGAAATTCAGCATGTTCGATGGAAATGGGATTCTTAAATGATTTTTAGATAAAGTTCTGAAATATGGCCAATTAGGAAGGAACTTGGCCATTTCTTATCCGATTTTGATGAAATTCTACATGTACGATGGAAATGGGATTCTTATATGATTTTTAGAAGGAATTTTGGAATAAGACCAATTAGGAAGGAAGTTGGCCATTTCTTATCCGATCTCGATGAAATTCAGCATGTACAATGGAAATGGGATTCTTAAATGATTTTTAGAAGGAGTTCAGGAATATGGCCAATAAAGAAGGAACTTGGCCATTTCTTATCCGATTTTGATGAAATTCAGCATGTACAATGGAAATGGGATTCTTAAATAATTTTTAGAAGGAGTTCTGGAATATGGCTAATTAGTAAGGAACTTGGCCATTTCTTATCCGATTTTGATGAAATTCAGCATGTACAATAGAAATGGGATTCTTAAATGATTTTTAGAAGGAGTTCTGGAATATGGCCAATTAGTAAGGAACCAATTTTAGTGAAATTTGACATGCGTGATCGAAATGGGATTCTAAAATGATTTTTGGATAAAGTTCTGGAATATGGCCAATTAGGAAGGAACTTGGCCATTTCTTATCCGATTTTGATGAAATTCAGCATGTTCGATGGAAATGGGATTCTTAAATGATTTTTAGAAGAAGTTCTGGAATAAGGCCAATTAGGAAGGAAGTTGGCCATTTCTTTTCCGATATTGATGAAATTCAGCATGTAGGTACAATGGAAATAGGATTCTTAAATGATTTTTAGAAGGAGTTCTGGAATATGGCTAATTAGTAAGGAACCAATATTAGTGAAATTTGACATGCGTGATCGAAATGGGATTCTAAAAAGATTTTTGGATAAAGTTCTGGAATAAGGCTAATTAGGAAGGAAGTTGGCCATTTCTTATCCAATGTTGATGAAATTCAGCATGTTCGATGGAAATGGGATTCTAAATTAATTTTTAGATAAAGTTCTGGAATATGACCAATTGGGAAGGAACTTGGCCATTTCTTATCCAGTTTTGATGAAATTCAGCATGAACAATGGAAATGGGATTCTTAAATATGGGGCACACGAAGAGCACTCAAAAATAAGTTTGATGGCACCTACAATTTTTTAAGCGCGACAGCGCTGAACGTTAGATCATCGAATAGCGCTCAGTGGTGAAACATTAAAATTGTTTACTAATGGTTGATCTTATCAACAGATTTAAGATGATAGACACAATTTAGACTGCAACAAATTTCGTGGATTGAATATTCAAATGTTAAACTACCATTCTACTTGGCATAGAACTTCCATATCTGTTCATTTTTTTTTTGCGGTCTACGTCGTAAAAAATAAAACGTTTTGCTAAAAAAATAAATTTCGATAAAAAATAATCATACATTGAATTATTACTTTATTTTATTTATTTATATTACTTTTTTTGATTTTATATTTGATTACAAAATTAGATTATAATAATTATGATTGTTGTAAGAAATTTGTCAAAAGATTAGACATAATTCTACACCATTCCACAATGTTCCAACTTCTGGCACACACTTTCTCTACAAATGCAGTACAAAAATAAAATCTTAATAAATTAAAAAATGTTTTGTAATGAATAAATACAAACTGGATAGATTTTATATTTAAAGTGTCGTTATAATGTCAACGGTTTCTTTAGTTGGAGTATTCGTAGGTGCAGCAATTCCTGATTTCAAATTAGTTTCCATCGATGTTAGCGCCGATGAAACATGATACAAATTCTCCATTAGGTTAGTATGCATATCGGTTAATTCATTTTCTTTGCGTGACATGATAAATACATCCGCTCGCTCTTTTGTGAGTCTTCGAGAAAATACGTCCAAAATGATCGTCACATCATCAAGGGCTATTGCGGAATCATATGCCCCACCACCGGCAATCGTGATTGCTGATATACCGGCCGAATTGTAGCTCGATACTCCACCTCCAGTAATCGATGTTAAATTGAATAGAGACGATGATAGGTTATTCATTTGTCGTTGCTGTTTAATAAGGGAAATGGCTGCTGTCCATTTTTGGTGTTCCAATAGCTCGAGCAGAACAGTTTCAAACTCTTGTTGGGATAACGGCAGGCCAGGCGATGGAGTCGGTGTATTTTCACCATCCGTAGATGTTGACGTTTCGAGTGAATCCATGTCTGTATCTTCAATCGTTCGTAACAAACCACTTCTCACGACTGCGTACTGTTTTGATAAGTCCTGCATTTTTTCGTTCTGCTTTAGATTGTGATAAACATTGATTGCTATTTTATGGTGACACTCGATCAATAACAGCAATTGGAACATTAATTTATATAGGGCACGCCCTAAATCGATTAAAATTTCAGTTGTCCCAGCATCAAATTGTGACATTCCGCTAAGCCCTTCGGGCGGATCCATATCATTGAATAATGCTAACTTGCAAGAAGTTTTTACCGAATCCAAACACTCGATAACATGATCTTTTCGATCGAAAAAAGTTTCTAAATGTTCTTGCACTTCAAGCACACCAAACCGAAGAGTTTCGAATAATCGTGGAGTTGTCACATTTCCTGGATTATACCAAATTCGAGGAGTTTCCTCTTCTTTTGAGGTTAGTAAATCGGTTAATACTGTAAGTCGGGTGCCAAGCGGTGTACCAATACCAATAAAGAACCGCATTGAATCTTTCGTTAACCAGATGGATTTCATCGATATTTCTTTAAGTAGTTTAAACATTTGTAAAATTAATTCAGGTGGATGGCTGGACGGCTGATTCACGAGCAATTCTTGCAGGTGGCGACGCCAAGTCTCTTCGCTTTCATCACGAATTGGAGGCCGGAATGAAATTAAACCTTGCAGATGAGGTGAAGCATTGCATGGTGTGATATCTCCCAAATCGCCGGCACTTGAGCCGCTAGTATCACTGCGTGACACTGAATCGCGACGTTGTCGTCGTTCACGTAAATTTAAACTAGTTGGCGGTCCACTCAAATACGAAGACTTTGTAAATAGTGGACGTTGATCTTCGTCCAAAGGTGATTCTGATTCAACTTCTTCATCAGATGAATCGTCTGGATTATTTCTCTGACGAAATTTACCCATCGCGGGTGTTTTTTCACTTAGACTTTCATCGAACTGTGATGGAATTTTATTAGATCCTGTGATCGGTTCGCTATCTCCGTCCGAAATAGGACGACGACGTACGCCCCAGTTGAAATTATCAGTTGATTCACCTTCAATGCTTTCACTTTCGTATTCCAAGAAATCGAAATCTTTGAAAACACCAAAATCGGGTTCCTCGCGTTTCGATTCATCGCTTAAATCTTTTTGTGGACCTGATGTTTCCTCGGTACTTGAAGCAGCGGATGACTGACGTTCCATTAGATCAGATGACTGGCTGAATATTACCTGTTGGATACGGAAAGAGTTAATTAGTTACTATTTTGCCAAGCTCATGCTTGTATTGGATTTCGAATTTTCGTAATTTTTTCATTCGGGAATATGATTTCACCCAAGAGTTTCACTATCTAAGTAGTAAATAAAATATTATTGCATTGGAATGATTTTGATTTCTTTATTGAATGTTGCTTATTGATCGATAACAATTGTGGCTGAAAGATAATTTCGGCTTCGGCGGCACATATCAATCCGTTTGTCCAACCCTAGGACCAAATTTTTCTTCAGTGGCGAGGCCCATTAATCTTAGCGGATACGTTAATAAGCAAAATGTCGTATTTGGGCCGATGAAAACCCAAGACAGATTGCCAAGAAACCGCTGCATCCTCAAAGAGTCACTGTTTGGTGTGGTTTTTAGGCTTTAAGCCAGCAAATATTCAAGAGCTAAAACACGAAATAATAAAGCACATTGGTGGAATGAAGGAACAATTATGCCAGAATGTCATCCTAAATTTGGAGAAACGGATTGATATCTACCGCCGAAGCCGCGATGAACAGTTTCCCGATATTATCTTACACACCTAATTGTTATCGAATAACATGAATCAACAAGCATGGCGTAGTGTGTGTTTAAGATTTCTTCAAGTAATTATAAATACGTATGAGCAAAATATATAGGTTTTAATCATTTTTGCCAGCAAAATAATGAATTGCATCCAAGTTCAAATACAAAAATTTAAAACGCTTTTAACTTCACACCAAATGATGGAAACCCGATAAGGAATAATAGTACATATAATATTATTATACTATTTTGCTATTATACTATTGACGATGGAAACTCGGTAATATACAAATCAAATGTACTTTGATATAAATAAATTTTATTGCACGGTTCATTTGTGTTGTCACTTTAAATTTAAGAAAATTAAAATAAATAAATTAAATTAATAAATTATTAAAAAAATTCTATAGATGGCCAGTAAACAAAATAACTGTGGATACCACAAGTGGTGATGAAGAAGATGACGAAGATGAGCCTAACGGTGATATTATTAACGAAAATGCGTCACTAAAAGAAATCATAGTCACAAAAATGTATTGCTGCTAAAAGCCTGAATTCCATGAGAAAAATTCACTCACAGTAAAAAAAAAACGGAAAGAGAAAAATAATATGAAGCTCCATATAAGAGACAAAGTCAACGTTTTTTCAAAATTGTTTTGCTATAAAATAAAAAACAAAAAAAAGTTGTCTTTGTCTCTTATATGGAGCTTCATATTATTTTTCTCTTTTCGTTTTTTTATTGACTGTGAGTCAATTTTTCTCATGGAATTCAGGCTAAACTTGATCGTTTATGCCTGGGGTGAGATTCCAGAAGGTGATCGGTGATTATTCTTTTGGTGATAGTAAAAAGTGATCACCACAGGGGTGATCACCACCTAAATTTATATTTTATAAAGTGATCACTAAAAAATTGTACTAAAACTACTAAACGTGTTATATCGAGCAACAAAAACACTTGAAAAGCCAATAAAATGTCAACTTTTTATATGTAACCGAAATTTAAATTTTTAAGGCTTTTAACAACGATTAGTAGAAATGTTAATTTGATTGGATCGAAATAAAAATGAACATACAATAATAATAATGAATTATTAATGTACCTCATTCGGCATATCCGCGCGGGGTGGAACAGTTGAGAGACAGACTTAACCATATCTTAAACGGACAATTTTTTTTTAAATAAAATAATAATTTGGTAGAAATATTTATTTATGTCGTTTACGATCAAAAAACTAACCTCGGTGCAAAAAAAACTAAACTCGACATAATAAAAAAATAGTAATCGAAAATGACATTAGCCTTGGTGGCTCGGCTATAATTTTATTAAACATTAAAATTACATATTTAAAATTTAAAATACCCATAGCATAGGGTGATTTAACTGATTTTATTTAAGGACCGTTTGCGTTAAAACTTGTTTTTTATTGACATTTTTGTGATTTGGTTTGCTTTAAATTTAAATACATATATAATATTAACCCTTAAATGACACACTTAAGAAAAATTACATAAATACCACACTGGGGTCTTTTAGACCCCAGCTTGAAAATTGACCATTATTTCTTGAATTTTTGGATATTTAGCTTTGACAATTTTTTTCAATATAGTTTAAAGTTTACTAAAGGAGACCAAATTATTACATTAATGAAATTTTAATTTTATGATACCAAAAAAAAAATAGGTTTGTGAAAAAAATAAAAAAATGGCTTTTTTGACATAAACTAACCGTATTTAATATTTTTAGCTAAAAATTTAGTGGTGTACCCTTGAGATAGTGTCTTTTTAGATAAAATTAAGTCCGATACTGAATCTTTAAAAAAAGATATTTATTTTGCAATATGAACGTGGAATTTTTTCTTATAGTCGAAGATGGCCGACTGCGGCTCTGGCCAGCCGCTTGACGCTCTCCTACATACAAACGCCGTTGATCCAAAGTACCATCTTCCATATCTTTCTGGTCTACTTCCGTGGCACTCTCTGGAGCACTGCACATCGAAAAGTCTGAATCATTGTCTTTACTGTCCTCAAACACGCTATCTTCATCTCCTGAAGAAGCTTCGTCGATGGATTCACGATGCTCATCATCGCTTACTAGCACTTCTCGGACGGTTCGACTCCGCAAATTAAACGCCCTCTAATAATAAGTCAAAATCAAAAGAAATATGATAAACTAAACAAATTTTAACATCGAGCGCAGTCTTACTCACGACCAAAACCAATAAAACAACACAAAAAACGGCAAAAACAACTTTGAAAAATTATTTCGTATACAATAAAAATATTTTCATTCAATTTTGATGAAATCCGATCACCTAGAGATCTTAGTCATATCACATTTTTCTTGCCTGGTCAAGGTCTATTGTCTGTCTTTGTTTTTTGAAAATCGGATAAGTACCTCTCGAATTACTTTGTTTACAGGCAGATATCAGCAGCGGGGTATAATGCATCTCTCTCGCTCTAGGTCTGCTAGAGTTGAGATGCCTACAAATTATTCCGATTTTCACACAAATATACGTATATGACACACTGGGGTCCATTGGACCCCACTGTGATTTTGGACCTTTCTACACAGCTGCTAGCGGTCAACCGGCTTGCGCTGAGTACATAAACAGATAGTACAATATCTTAACTATAGCAAGGGGGGGACACGAGATGCATTTCCAACGGAAATATTTAAATATGTACGATTGAAAAAGGTCTGGGGTCCACTGGACCCCATGTGTCATTTAAGGGTTAAGAAAATAATGAAATATTCATAAATAACCCATTTTCTATAAATAAATCATAAAATATTTTTTGTAGGTTGTTCTCTCGTTGGTGATAACGAAGGTGATAGCTAAAACACAATCACCAAAAAGTGATCACCAAAAGGTGATAATTGTGGTGATAATCACCATACGGAATGTCAATTTTGAAAAAGTGTTAGGTGATTATCACTTATCACCTTATGGAATCCCACCCCAGTATTCCATGGGAAAAAATGACTGACAGTCAAAAAAAACGAAAAGAGAAAAATAATTTGATGCCCCATATAAGACACAAATGACGTGTTTTTTTATTACATCGCAGAGACTAGAGAGTTATAAAAAAAACTTTTTGAGTTTTTTTATTTTCTCGGATCGATCCGATAATTTTTTTAGCGTTTTTTATTAAATCCAAAAAATCACAGATTACTGTTTTTCGATCTGTTATTTATTTCAGATAGTACAGAGAATTACCTAGTTTGACGTTCAAAATGGTGAACACTATAGACTGAGATAACAACAATGGAAAATTAATTTTTAAAGTTTATTGTAAATAATTTTAACGATTTCTTGTTAATTATTGTTTAATTTTATTTTTATGTATTAATTATGCGTAGGAAAACAATTTTCTTGGCCATAATGTGTTACAAAACAGTGGTTAGCCAATTTAAATAGTTTAGCGTTTAAAATCCGAAAAAGGTCTTTTCAGATTAAACATTATCGGATATTTCAGATAATTTATCTGTCTGATCTCTCCGATGTAATAAAAAAACTCGCCAAAAACGCTTTTTTGTGTTTTATTTTATAGCAAAACAATTTTGCTATAAAATAAAAAAACACGTTGGCTTTATCTCTTATATCAAATTATTTTTCTCTTTTCGTTTTTTTTGACTGCCAGTCAATTTTTCCCATGGAATACAGACATTAATCGATGAAAATCGGGAAATGAGGAAAATTGCTTTCAATTACCGTAGTATGGAAGAAAAAGTAAATGAATGATGTTAGTAATTGAATTTGTAAAACAACACCAAAATGACGACTCTATGATTGTTACCGGTATCCCCAAAATAGATGGAGAGGATCTTAATAAGTGTCGTAGATTTAGCGGCAAACCTCAAAGTGAATCTGGGGAGTCAACATATTCTTGAGGTTAAACGTTTGACCACAAGAAATCAGCAATCTCAACCGGCTATTTTAAAATATTCTCCCCTCCCCTGAAATTCTATCACCTTATTTTTAGAAGCCGTTTCATGGAGTTAAAAAAACCGAATGGCCCTTCTCCACCAAACTTCTGTTTCATGAGGCAAAGGAAACTGATCAAATTATCATACGATCCTTCTTGACCCCACCAATTCCAATCTATTTCATCAAGCAAAAATTTTGAGAAAATCTGGTTATAAGTTCATCTGGTTCGCTAATAACAAAGTTCAGGTCAGAAATGATAGCGACTATCCATATTAGATCAAAAAACGATATTGAGCATCTAAAAAATTAAATTAAATTAATAAATCTCTTGCTTATAATCTAATAAGCCAATAAAAAATATAATTTAAATAATTCGATATGACGAGTGAATTACTTTATTACAAGTGTTGAAAAAATCATCCCACCAAACTCAATTCAAACGTCCTTAAATTTAACCCCGTCAAGTATAACTAATCCATTTCATCTTTACTCGACAAATAATATAGAAATCAAAAATATTCTAAAAACATTAAAAAAAAAAAATCATCCGTTGGATACGACGTTTCCACAAAATTCTGTAATTTCATAAAAAATCCTTTTTTCTCCCAACGTCTTAAAAGCCTCTTGTTTTAATACTGTTTTTGGGTATTAAAGTTGGCCTTTTTCTTACTATTTTAAAAAAAGTGTGTGTTGCTAGCTACACTTTTAATCCTTGGTGTAAAAGTAGGTACTTTAATACTAGGAGAAAAATATTATGCGTAGCCGAGCAAAAGCAAAGATTGCGAGTTAAACAAAGTCACTTTTAATTCGAATAACACATACTATTTTTTCTCCAACGAAGAGTTCATGTCGTGTCGGTTGTATATTACTAATTATACGAGTAAGTACAAATTATGTAATTAAAACTTCAAAATTGAAACTAATTTTGTTGAAATATTTTGTGAAACTAAGGAGATCATGACTTTTGTTTGGTTTGACTATTGTACACGTCAAATACAATGCAATAGTCAAACCAAACAAAAGTCATGGTCTCCTTAAGCTGAATTCATAACATCGGGAGCGACTTAGCAAAAAATACCATAGTATTGCAGTAAGAATTTTTTCAACTCGAGTAAGGAACAAGTAGGAAAAGGAACAAGAGAAACGAACAAGTAGTAGGAGGGGCTTATGCTATTTAAAGTGATTTGATTGATTGAGAGTTCGTAAATAAATACTATGGTATTTTTTCCTATGTCGCTCTCGATGCTATGAATTCAGCTTTAGTTCAAAAAATATTTTAACAAAATTAGTTTCGTTTTTGAAGTTTTAATTACATAATTTGTACTTACTCGTATAATTAGTAATATACAACCGACACGACATGAACTCTTCGTTGGAGGAAAAATAGTATGTGTTATTCGGATTAAAAGTGACTTTGTTTGACTCGCAATCTTTGCTTTTGCTCGGCTACGCTGCGCTTCGCCTCGCATGCAAATATAATTGCTCGTCAAACAAAGTATCACTTTTAATCCTAATGACACAATGTACTATTGTCCACGACTAACGTATAATATGTTCATTATACGTTTGTTTCATCACTTATAGGGCCAGATACACGATACTCTAGCAATTCGCAAATCGATAAATATGGCGGATTTGCTAATTGAAAATTTGCTTGCGTAAGCTACTCGATTATTTTAGGAAAGTAAAATATATTTTTGTATTCAGCACAAACGATAAAGTGCGTTAAAGTATCTCATTTTCTGAAATTCAGAAACAAATTGGGTTGCTAAATTATAGTGTATAACATTTCTAGCAAATTCGCAAAAAATAACTGCTTATCTGAGTATCGAGTATCTAGCCCATAATGATATACATTATTCACTGCTAGTTTATCTAGTAGTCTCTTCTTTCATTATTCAATACTTCCAAGTAAATTATTTAATTTTTGAAATTTTATCTAGTAGTCTCTTGCCATTTTCATTATTATTAAACTGTGACGTCAAAATGTCGACGAAAATTATTTGAAGAGTATTTAAAGGATTTGATTATAAAACATAAAGATATTTGTCGGTCGTGGGCAAAGTATCGTATTCTACTCGCATATAATGGCTGTTATTCACTCAGATGATTTACGACACTCGCATATCGCCTCGTGTCGGCAAACTTCATCTTCGTGAATAACAGCTATCATTACAAAGTTAATTAACCATGGTTTCAAAATTAATTAACCATGGTTTTGCGAAGGGGGAATTCCCAGAGTGTCTCATTGAGTGTCAATTTATACATTAATTTGGCGGTGTTTTCTAAAATTTTCGAAAAGGCAGTTGAAGTTCATTTCGAGAAATATCCTGTCATTTAATTCTAAGCTGGACTGGTGCCACCATATTGGAAAAAACAAAGATAAAATTAGGAAAACAAATTTCATTCTTTACCAAATGAAAAATATCTTACCTATAAAATTAAAAATGTTAATCTTCCATTCGCACATCCAAAGCACAGTTCGATATCTATTGCCTATTTATGGAACAGCTGCTACAACATATCTCTCGGATATACATATCCTGTTAAACAAAAGTCTAAAAATCATAAAAAATTTGCCTTCGCACACTCCCTAATCAATGCTTAATGACAACAACATAATTATTGATCAGCTATATAATTTTGAAATTCGTTTGCTTAGTTTCAAAATAAAAAGGGGATTAATTCAAATAATTGTTTGTTTCGTTCTGTTAGCTCCATTCATTCATATGGTACCAGACAAGCCAGCAACTATTATATTGATTTTTACCGTAGCAGTAGAGGTCAACACAACCCGATTTAAAAAGGGCTTTCAATGTACAATAAACTCCCTGAAGAATTTAAGTCAGAAAAGACGGTATCGGTTTTCAAAAATAAACTGAAAATCTACATTGTCAACATCTAGGAACAAAACAAATTTTTGATGCGAAAAATTAATTATAAATTTTGTTTTTATTCAACGGCGAGTTGATCACAACTTAATCACGTCGATTATAGAATCCGCGGGAGCGGATCAATCGCGGATCGAAAGCTGCATAATAAAAAAAAATAGGAAAAACTGGTATAAATCAAAGTATCCTGGAAAACTTCTAATGATATATGTACATGTGATTTACATTTTTTGATTCCCCGTACAAACGCAATAGTTGTATAAGAATATGTGGCTCTATTTACGCAAGTTCATTGGCTTAGCAGAGAAAACGGCTTGAATCGATTTTTTGAATTGAGAAAGGATATTTTGAATTTTTCGGAAATACGAATACCTAAATGAAAGCGACAATACAAAATTATTAATTAGTAAATTAAAGTGTTCAGAATTTATAACATCATTGGCATTTATGAATGATTTGTTAACACATTTGAACAAATTAAATTTAAATCTTCAAGGCGCGAACCTCTCGGTTTTTCAAACTCTAGGAAATATTGATGGTTTTAAACTAAAATTAAAAATGTTTAAAACTGATTTAGGACAAAATAATTTGGCTCATTTTAAATCTTGTTTTGCTGTATTAGAAGGATTTCCAAATTCCGACTTTTCAAAATTTCTTCCAGAATAAGAAATTCTCATTTTCTTTCTTTTATTAATTAATTATTATTAGAATATTTATCATATTTCCATGAGAATTTTACAACAACAATTGCTCGCGATACGAATTAAATAATTCAAACCAAAAGTTTGAATTATTTAATTCATTCCTAATTTTAGTTATGCCACACGACACCAGACGCCAACTTGTTCTTTCTACTTGTTGTTTTATTTCAATTCGAAAAAATAATTCGCGACTTGTTTCCATGAGAAAAAATAATTCAAAAATAATTTGAATTCATTTTTCTCATGGAAATACAGTTATTGCCCCGTATTCCGACATCATAAAATCCATGTTATGTTATTTTATTTCCCCGTTTCCTATATGAATTTGTATTGAAAAAACAAAAATAACATAACATAACATAAAATTGTAAATCCCAGAATACGGCCTATTATCAATATAACAAAAAAAATTGTATGCAACATCAAAAGGAAACTAGCGCATACAAAAAGACATAATCACGTCGATTATAGAATCCGCGGGAGCGAATCAATCGCGGATCGAAAACTACATATAAAAAAAATTGGAAACAATCATTTTGTATCATAGTTTCATTGAAATTCCTTAGGTTATTTTTACAATTCGTCAAAAAAAAAGTATTTTAGAAACGCAATAAAACTATTGCGTTTGTATGGGGAATCAAAAAATGTAAATCACATGTAACCTATGGTTTCCACTTGGATGCTTTGCGAATATTCGAAAAGGGAAATTTTTTGTTTCATGCCACTGTGTTAGAAAAATTTTGTATTTGTATTACCAAATAATTTTGTCAATTTAGACATTTCTACATGTCAATAAAAAATCATAATAAAAACAATAAAGTATAGATCGATAATTTGACAGCCAAAATATGTCAAATTTTTTTGAGTGTTAAGGAAAACAAACAGCAGTTTATATGAAGCTAACTTAAAATGTTTGAAAATAACTTAATTTTAATAAAAATAACCATAGAAAAAACTCAAACGGCACAAGATTAAACCTAAAGAATACGCATTTGCCTTCTTTTTATGTTTTAATTTTTCACACGCTTTCACAAAAAAATTTACTTGCTTAGCTTAAAATGACATAAAATGAATACATTTCAATTAAATTTTTATTAAAAAATATTTAATATATGTCTGTAATTATAGAAATAAAATTGCATCTGTGCCACTTCATACAAAAATATATGAACAATATTTTGATGTTTATTTGTTTTCCTTAACACAAAAAAACACAATGAAGTTGTCTAGCATTCAATCTATTCACATAGGAAAAATATCTCAGCTTGCTTTGTTTGTCGGAGGATTGAAAATGTTCCTAAACAAAATAAGGGAAATTTTTACTTTTTTTTGTAAATGCAAAATTTGCAATGGAAAAAGATGTAGACATGACTACTTTTGATTGCAAATCGTATTGTAAATTTGTCTATGGTTGCGTGGACAAATTTATATACCTATATGTATTTTTTTCAATGTATACTATCCATGTGAAAAAATTTAAAACAGATTGCGATTATTCGCAAAGGCATCCCAAGTGGAAACTCACAGTAAATCAATAGAAGTTTTCCAGGATACTTTGATTTGCACCAATTGTTTCTTATTTTTATATATGCAGTTTTCGATCCGCGATAGATCCGCTCCCGCAGATTCTATAATCGACGTGATTATTTAAAATAGAAACGTTTACTTCATTTATATTCGTTTCTATATACTTTTCCTAATAAAAATTGTTTCAAACAATGATAATGAGTAAATTGAGCTTAGGCAGGGCATCACTGGTATATATCTATACAAGCCGCGTTGCCCCGTTACATTGGATATAAAATTGTACATTGTACTAGATAGTGTTACAAAACCTTCTAAAATTCTCTCTTTACAAAGCCTGATTCTTTTATTGGCCGACAGATGATTGCTTTCTTGGCAGACAAAAATATATACATACTGTTAAGTGTGTTGGTCATTGCGAAAAATCATATAAAAAATATTTAAATTTGTTTCGTTTCTTACCGCTACTACTTCCAGTTAATATCACGCACTAATTAAATTAATTGATAATTGAGATTTTGACTCTCTGTCTGTTTTCTGTGTTTCTACAATAAAAAGCACGGGTCCCATTTGAAACGCGATATTTTAAAACGCGATTTGACAAAACGCAATATTTCAAAATGCGATATTTCAAAACGCGATACGGTACAAAACGCGATATGGTACAAAACGAGATATTTCAAAACGCGATATTTTAAAACGCGATATGGTACAAAACGCAATATGGTACAAAACGCGATATTTCAAAATGCGATATTTCAAAACGCGATATGGTACAAAACGCAATAAGGTACAAAACGAGATATTTCAAAACGCGATTTCCTAGTTCTGATCGTACATGTTCAATTTCATAATTTTGGTGTAGGAAAATTTTATTAAATGAAGGAAGATTAATAATTATTATTATTTTAAAATAATATTATTATTTTAATTTTTATTATTATTTTAAAATTTTAATTTTAAAATATCGCGTTTTGTACCATATCGCGTTTTGAAATATCGCGTTTTGTACCATATCGCGTTTTGAAATATTGCATTTTGAAATATCGCGTTTTGTACCATATCGCGTTTTGAAATATCGCATTTTGAAATATCGCGTTTTGTATCAAATCGCGTTTCGTCATATCGCGTTTTGAAATAACGCGTTTTAAAATATCGCGTTTCGAGCGGATCCCAAAAAGCACTATTCATCAAGCTAGGGGCAAGAAAAATAGTCAAATTTAAGGATAAAAACTTTACCCAACTTCAGTCGTTTCTAGTTAGTAAGAGATTAACTAATTAATAGATATGAGATGTAGCGAAACTCACGCAGCCAGTAACGGTGCTAAATGAATTTTAAGAGATTGTTTTAGTAGTTTGGTAAATATTACCTTGGAGCAAATTGAGCTAATGTAATCATCCTATTTATACAAGAAAAAAATAGAGAATAAAATGTAAATTGAAAATGCAATCTTGTTGTGATGACTAATACATATTTCGATTTACTGTCAATTGTCCGTAAACAATTGATCGTACAACAATTGACGGTGGAAATAATTGATCGTCGATATAATTGATTGAATGGACAATTGATTGTGTATAATTGAATTTAAATAAAGAATTGAAGTGAATTGCGTTAATTTGTTTTCAAACGAGTTTTAAATCAAATTGACCACATGGTCGAGACAAAAAACAAAAAAAAGTTATAGAGAAAAATTGACTGAAAAGTTATCCATTTGTTCCGGAAAAATATTTTGTTCAGTGTTTAAATTCAAATTTTATTCCTTTCTTTACTCTCTTTTGCGAAAGGAAAGAAAAATATTTTGTTTTGTTTCTTTCCTCTGGAACGAAATCCAACAAAATAAAATATCTCTCCTCGATTTCGTTCCCACGGAAAGAAACAAACAAAAATATTGTTTCCTTTCACAAAGAGAGAAAAAAAAGATTAAAGAAGGGGAACGAAAAAATGAATTTAAACACTGGGTTTTTATTCATTTCGTATTACATAGGGCCTACATAGCCAATATTTCTGTATATTTTTATGGATAAGGCTATTTATACATACAATATATACGCAAATGACTATTTATACATACAATTACGCGTAATGTAAACAAATTTTTTCCGTATTTAATTCCACTTTTTGTAAAAATATTTTCAATTTTAATTTAACTTAGCATTGTAGAGGGTAAGGGCTTCGGTAACTCTCACGGGCACGCGGGAGGTCGCTGCTTTACCCCTCGCTTAGCCCTCCGAGGGGCTTTAGGAAATAATTTAGGGTTTATAAGAATTTACAACTCTATAGGAGCGGGAGTGTAGGAGCGGGTTTCAATTGTTCATACGATCAATTGTGTTTAGGATCAATTGTTCACGTTCCATTGTAACATGATCAATTGTATACGATCCACTGACCGGAACCCAAATATTTCCACATGTCATTCCCGTAATATTTACTAAACATCACAACAACAACTAATTTAGAACATAAAATTTATTCACTTTTTCATTATATATCAACGCACTACGTATTTCATATTTAGTTAAAAAATCCAAATCCAAATTAACAATAGTTCTCAAATATTACCAAAGACCAGACCAATTAAAGATGAGTTATTCAGTACAAAAAATAAAAAAAAATAGGATACCCATTATAGAGATACCTTTACTGTACATGTAGTAGAATAAAAGCCGCCACATTAAAGTTAAAATATTTGCATGAAATTTGTAGGCAAAATATTTATATACATATATGTATAGCAAAGTTTATATTGCATAGGGGGTACTCTATTTTTATTTTATATTTTTGTGTTGAATGAATCATCTTTAATATGGGATTATCTTTGACATTACTTACCGAAGGGCTCTTGGGCAAACCAACCCGCTGCCCACAAGTCGATAGTAAATTTACAAGCCCTTCCCGTACTCGTCCCTGTGACATCCACGGTCTTTTCCATCCACTCATTGGAGCTGTATCGGCTGGTGATAAACTGGCACTTCGACGTGGTGAATTCGGTGTACCAGCCAAATGTCCACCACCGCTCGACTGTGATTGATTTTGATTCGTAGCTTTTGACTGGCTTCCTCCTATAGTATGAGATTCCTGATCCGTCTTTAGTAATAGACGTCGACCAATTATTGATGTTTGCGAAATATCGAATGTGAAGTCCATTGTACGACCGGCAAGTTCCTTTTTGCATGAAAGTTCTGAGTCACTGTAACTGCCGTGGAAATTTTTAAACAAAGTAACATCAGGCGGACCTTGTGTTTGTGGAACTATTTGTAAGCTTGAACTTTTCGCCACAATGAATTTAAGAATTTTTAGGGCTTCTTTCCAGTGTGGCCCCTGTAGAAAAGGAAATAACTGTAATATTAATTTTTATTGTATCAATTGAAAACAACTTACATCCAAATGTTTTGCGATGACCTTTAATAGGTCGGCGCTAATAGGTTGCGCCTGAGCCGATGTCAAATCAATATAATGTAGAAGACAATGGATTACACTCAACACTTGTAGTTGAACCTGTGGCCATCCTTTTTCTAACACTTCGACTAAAAATGCCAACATATGTAGTCCCATGTGTGCGTACGTGTCGTGCAGATATTTTACAACACATTTTGTCCATTGGAACGAGTCTTTGCAGAACGTTTTTCGGCTGTACAGTGTCATAACTGTACCTAAATTTTCTAATTTCGCCCCCAATTCGGACGAAACTTGATCAATATTTTCCGCCGAGCGAATACAAACTTCGTTCGCATCTTCATAGTGTAACAACATATACGGAAGCAAAGCCATTACGTTCATTGGGAATGCGCAGCTTTGGGTCGGATCACATACCGGTAAATTTAACAATGGTGCAAATTGCGATAACAGTGTGATAGTGGCTTCATATGTTGATGGATAAGTGCATCCTTTCAAAAGTAGTGAATGAACGCCAGGATATCCAGTCCATTTTAATTGCTGTTGTAATTTCTCAACTTTATCGCGTGCATCCGGGCGATCGAGCGGCAGACGGTGAAGTACACGTGTTAATAAACGTAAAGCGAGTAAAAATTCATATTCATAATCACTTTCAAGTAAAGATACAGCTAACCAAAATAATTGTGCCAAAATTGTCATTTTATCATCTTGATTGCCACTGTCAAGTAATTTTAAACTTTGAGCACTACGCGATCGCGACAAAGATGAACCAAATTTAATTTTTTCGCTTTCGATACCCACTTGGCGATTACGTAATTCAACATGCTTGTCAATCGGAGAATTTGTCGATTTACGTGTTCCATAGCTAACTGAATAACTTGTACTCCTCGCATGACCACAGAACGACGTAACCATATGACTATGAATTTGTGGTGATCCAGGTGCACCAGATGGTGATTTTTTACCACCTTGTGTCATATTAGCACCGTCTTTATTATTAAGGTTAGGTGTACTCTTGAAAATGTCTTTCATAACATCTAAGGGGCGAAAATCTGAATCTAAACTATCAACAGCCGCTTCTAGCGTCAATAGTAATTCGGTTACATATCCTTGCATATCTTCACCTTGCTCTGCGACTGTTTCAATCAAACGTGATAAAATATCGGATAACACACGAGTAGTAATGGGAACGTTTAAAGCACGGAATGCTTGTAAACTGCGACCAGCGTAGTGCCGGGATGAACAACTAAGTCCAAGTTGTAATGCTATTTCGGCCCAACGTTCCGAAATTCGCGCTTGTGGATATGAATCAGAGAATATTTTAACCAAGTATCGTAACAAATTTGATAACTGTTCGGCCGATTTTATTGACCAAAGTTTTGCCGTAATATCTTCATAGTTCCAAAGCGGTTGTTGAATGTTATAGTGGCACAAAAATTGTATCATACATTTGATGATGTGTGATGTTGGCATGGTAGGGCCGGGTTGTGTTAGCAAGCTTTCATCTTTGACAACATCGGTCATAATGGTCCTCTCCGAATTTGTTGTTTGAGTAATATTCTTTATTGTATTTGGTAGTACATTAGAAACTATAGCGTTAGCACTTGCACTACCCATTCCACTGGTTTGATGAAAATTACCACTTGAGTTTACACTAGAAGATCCGTATAAATAACAATCGAACTCTGGATCAGGTTCGGTAAAATTATGCTGCATTACAGATAACGGGGGTACCGTTACTCCTAGTTGTAATCCACTCGTGTAGCTATTTAAAAGGATACGTGAAACAGTTAAATGATCATGATGTGCGGCCAAGACGATTAGAATATTAAGTAATAGCTGTTTACAGTGATCGCGGACTAATGGCCGGGTATGATCTAGTCCTAAAAATGAAATATGGAGCATAGTTGGAATATGTAGTGTCCAATCCATATCTTGAATTCCATCCACGACTATATCGGTGAGTAACATAACCGCAACGTTGCATCGATGGAAACCACTTATTGGATAGTTAGAGTCGGGCAGAAATTCGGTTAGTGGTGCAAAATAGCCACCGTACTCAGGCATCGGCAATGGATTTAGCGCCAAATGTGGATCAGCGCGTAGTTCAAACGATTCTTCTTGGCGTAGCTGTAGCTGTAAATGAAAATGTTTCAGTTGTCTAGAAAAATGCATAATTTCGGTTAACTTACATCTGAATCATTTATTATATCTTCTGGCCGAGGTAATACTGAAGGTCCGGAAGCAGCACGAATTTTATCGCTTCCGCGAGGTGGTCTATAATTAGTGGAAAATGATCTGAGGCCACTATCAGATTTACACGTTCTGGAAAAATTAAAAAAACATCTATTAAATTAAATCTAAAATACATTTTTTTAAGATTAAGTTCCTTGGCAGTCAGCATCGGCTTGGTTGGCTGATGGTAACCTGCGCTGACCCGTACAGTAGCTCAGAGAGGCCATATGCACTATGAAGCCATGGGAGGGTGCAGGGCTGATCGTGGCTGAGGCGAGAAACCTGCCTCGAGCCAGGATTGTATTTGGTACCTTCCCGAATAGTGCTGAACTGCCCACGGATAAGCTTCTCGGTTTTATCAGAAACCAAAACGAGAGCATGCAGGCAATTAACTGGAGAGTGATCAGGAGAAAGGCGAAAGGCTCTTCATCATTTTGCACCTTCTTCATGGACCACTCTTCCGTCGAGAAGTTCAAGCGGGTTGGCTTAAGTCAATTATAAGTTTGAAATTGCCCAACTGACCCCCAACGGTGGCCAGCAGGCTGTTGCCAAACCGGTTTCTGCGGGTGGGACCCAAGTGGTCAAGCTTGTATAGATTAGGTGGTGGCACCTGAGGCTAAGACCACTGGGGTGATGGTCCTCTCCAGGAGACAGGTGAGAAGAAGCCGGGAAAGAGAGAAGTTATGATGATAGGATGCGATGCAAACGCGCATTGCACGGTGTGGGGCAATCCCAACAAATATGTTATTATTAAAGCAGTTTAATTAAACCAGTTAAAAAAGCATCCTAACAAAATAATTGTACATGCATATTATCGTAATGGTTGAGTCTTCGCTAGAAAAGCAAGCAACGAAAAAGCAGTTATAATTAAATCAATAAGCGACATTGAAAAAATTAGCAAACACAACAACACTAAAAAAACAGATGATGACCCGCAAACACACACATCTATTGCAGAAGAAGAAGAAAACTAGTAGCCGCAAAGAGTAAATTCAAAATAGTCACAAATTTAATTTTTTGTTATTATTATTATCTAATTATCTATTATTATATTTAATTGTCAAATATTTACAAACTTATATTATTATCCTTTCTTTTCTTTATTTTTAGCGTATAAAGGAATATTTTATAATTAATATTAGTAATCACATCAGCTTCATACAAGTATTATCTAATATGGATGAATCTGACAGGTACGTTATTGAATTGAGTGAATATAAAAAGTTGGTAAATCAGTGTAGTGCGGGTAACCTTCGAATCTTATACTTCAATATTAATAGATTAAAGAATAAAATTGAGAAAATTGAGGAGTTTTTGTTCACATTATCCGAACCAATCGACATAATTGTGCTTACGGAAACATTCCTTTGTTATGAAGATACTCAACATGTATTGTTATCTAACTATAATGCATTTCATATTTGTCGAGAAAATCGAACTGGAGGAGGTGTTACAATATTTAATGTAACTCTTGATTTTGATCTTAATTTTTCAATCTCATATTGTGAAAATGACTTCTTAATAGTTAGATCTCAAGATTTGAATATTAATATAATAGGTCTTTATAGACCTCCTATATATGACTCCAATACGGTTGATATTTTCCTTGAATAGTTTGATAACTTACTACAAAAGTATCCGAAATCAAATGTAATAGGTGATGTGAATTTAAACTTATTAGACGCTCCTGATTCAAATGTTGTGGACTATCTTACAGTTGTTCAAATGAATTCTTTTCGGATAGTAAATAAAATAGATGCCAAATTTGCGACCAGATTTTCTAACTCAAATAGAACAATCATTGATCATATATTGTCTTCAGTCAATTATAACTACATATATTACTTTGAAAGATGATACTATTCTGAGTAACCATCCATATATGCTGATTAATTGCAGTGTGGCGAAAAAAACTAGCAGTCGAAAATTTGTATCGAAGACCAATTATCGTGTAGTACAACAATTTGTTGACGCTTTTGATTTTTCGGGGTCCAATTTTGAAAGCTTTTATTATGAACTTACTGGAATAATAAACCAAAATACAAAGAAAATGCTGAGCCAAAATCTTGTGTATTCTTACAATAAGCCTTGGTTCAATAATGAACTGAAAAAAGCTGTCAAAATTCGTAGAAAGTTTCAAAAATTACATAGAAAATTTCCATCAAATATGTACATATATTAAAACCAAGTTTGAAAACGCTAAAAATAAATCTTATGAACTGACAACTGATCTTAAGACTAAATATTACACCAGCAAATTCATGGAGTATAAAGCTAATCCACGTATGATTTGGAAATTTGTCAAGGAAATCCTTGCTTGCAAAACAGAAAATAAATCTATCAATATCAAATTAAATATTGGTAATAAAGTTGTCGACGAAGAAATTGAGTTTGCAGAGCAATTTAATAAATTCTTTAGTGAAGTGAGTTCGGGAAAGAAAAACCTATTGGTACAAAGTGTAACCCCGAGAAATTGTCTGTACGATGAATTGGTTTTGCCACGATCATCATTGCGATCCTTCGACTCGGTAACACAAGATGAAATATCCATTATCATCCTGAATTTGAAATCTAAAAGTACCCCTGGTTACGACAATATTTCAACAGAAATTATTAAGCAAAACGTAAGCCGTTTGGTACAAATAATTACTTCTGCTGTTAACAGTGCGATTGAGGACAACACTTTTCCGGATAATTTAAAGGTTGCAAAAATTACTCCTATTTTTAAAGTCGGCTCAAGAACCAATCCAAACGATTATCATCCCATATCAGTCCTACCAGTGTTTTCCAAAATTTTCGAACGCGTTATAAACAAGCAAATAACTAATTACTTAACGGAGCATGATATTATTAACAGACATCAATATGGATTTCAACAGAACAGTGGCACTTTATCTGCCTGCCTTCATCTGATAAACACCTTGTACATGAATTTGGAAATTTATTTATTTATTTATTATTTACAAATTATACAATTAAACTCTTTACAATATCAATTTCCCAATGGATTTATTGTCCTTTGAAGGGTAATTGATATTGTAATTCACATTTTAAAACATATACAAAATTATAAATTTTTTACATAATGCAATACAATCATTACAAAAATTTAAGAAATATAATTATTTATAAGATTTCCATAATAAATTTTTAGCTGTTTCTTAAATTGAGGAAAACTCATAGAAGATTTAAGTGATTCTGGCAACTTATTGTAATTTGAAGGGCCGGAAAACCTTATCGATTTGCGCCCAAATTCGTTACTGATAGATCCACATGATATGCTATTAATAAATCGGGTGTCATAATTATGATTACAGTTATTAAATTTAAGATTAGAGAGCGCTGAAGAAACATTTAAAATCTTGTACATGTATAGTAAAACTTGGTACTCATACAATGCACCAACTGGTAAAATACCCTTGGACTCGGTTTCATATAAAACTAATGATGGGAAACGTGAAGACAGCTTTAAAACAGCTTTTAAACTTTTGTTTTGCATGATTTGACAAGATTTCAATCTGCTTCGACTTGCAGTTCCGTACACAATAATTCCGTACACAATTCTAGAGTGAATAAATGTAAACTACATCAATCTCAGTACATAGCTCGGCACACAAAAGGAAAGTTTCCTTAATAATCCTACTAACGGAGCCATTTTACTACAGATGGTTCTAGTGTGTTCAGCCCAAGACATATGCGTGTCAAAAGTTACTCCTAAGTACTTGAAAAACTCAACTCTATCAACTACAATGTTATTTATAGTAAAATAAGACAAATTGATAGGACTTTTATGAAAAGGAAAATTAAAAGGAAAGTTGGAGTTTTATTTGTTGATCTTTCGAAAGCATTTGATTGTATTAATCATAAAATCCTATTAAATAAATTCAAGATGATGGGCATTATGGAAAATGCTCATTTAATGTTATTGAGTTATCTGCAAAATCGTCTGCATTTTACCCAAATCGGGGTAAATCGTTCGGAGGGCATTGTTTGCTCGAATGGCTTACCTCAAGGGTCAATATTGGGACCGCTTTTTTTCCTAATTTATATTAATGATATATTTTTAATATCCCTAAAAGGCAAACTTCAACTTTTTGCCGATGATGCAGCCATTATATATATTTTCAGATCAATGCTTGAAATGAAAACTGATATGTTATCAGATTTAATCACCTTAGAAAATTACTTGAACCAAAACCACTTAAAAATTAATACGACAAAGACCAACTTCATGACGTTTTCTTTTGGGAAACTAAGTTTCGATCCAGATGTGTTTTCGGAAATCGTGGTAAATGGCGATGTTATTAGAAAGGTCGATAAGATTAACTAGTTGGGTCTGCATATTGATGATCGTTTGAGTTGGTCCCGACATATACAGAATTAGATGAAACTGGTTCCGTTAATAAGTGTTTTCCGTCGTACCAGTAAATTTATTACAGAAACCGTTTTTGGAAATATTTATTTTTCTTATATTCACTCTCATTTAAATTATTTAATTCAAATATATGGATCAGCTAATAAAACATCCATTCAAGAATTACAACTAATACAGAACAAGGCAATCAAAGCAATTTTTGGTTTAAGGAAACGTACACCTTCTATCCACCTGTATTCAGAGAAGATTTTACCAGTAGATTGATTATAGTTCATTCTATTGAGATATAAAATAAAAAATAATATGATAAAGTACAATATGCCAGTCCCATTGAATATTGAAGTATCAGGAAGAGAAGGTAGATTTGCACACCACTTTCGACCGCCTCCTAATTTTCTACATGAAACCTCACAGAATAGTTTCTTTTATAAAGGCTTGCAAGTTTATAATAAGCTACCAGAACATTTTAAACAACTCCCTTTGGGTTCTTTTAAAAATAAAGTAACATCTATGCTATTTAGCGAATACGTGCGCGAATATGAAATTAGCCATTAATCTAAAACACTATTTTATGTTTGCTCAATGCATTTAAGTATTCCAACTGTTATGATTGAAATATGAGCATACGTATTGGATATTACAAATATGTATGAAGAATTGAAATATGTAAATAAATTGTAATAGAACATAATAATAACTACATATACCTTTTAATAAAAAATTTCTTATACTTTCTCTTAACTTTAAATTTAAACAAATGTTGAAGAATAACTTTTAAGTGAATTATTGTAATATTTTCTTACTATAAAAAATGTATTCTCATTTTTGAAGGAAATAATAAAATATAAAAAAATCCGGAAATCAATAACAGGGGAGTACCTTTTTGAATTTCTGAACTGAAATAATAGCTGCATTTCTTGACGCATAGTGATCCGGATCAGATCAAAGTTTACATTGAAAGCAACAACAAAAATTTTGCAAATTTTAGTTTTTGGATCAAAATGTTGATCCAAGTAGTTGTTTTAATTGCTAGTCGTTTCATGAAGCATGATCTGATCCGGATCAGATCATGCTTCATGAAATACGGCTAATGTAGACATTGTCAATAGGGGAAGGAAACCTACTTTTATAAATGCGATTAGGCAAGAGGTCTAGATTTGACACTTGCTAATCTGCATTATTATAGTTAAAAACTAACATGCGTCTGAAGAGAGATCCATGGAAAAAATCCGCTGCATCGGGACCAGTTTGCTTATCAAACTGGTAAATCCACTGTGATGGCTCTTAGGGATCTAATCACGTGGATTGAAAAAGCGGCGGCATATAAAGAAATTGCCTTTTGTGCCTTTGTAGACATTGAGTGAGCGTTTGATAATACCTCATAGGGATCGATAGAGGGCAGTAATGGAAAAGGGGGTTCCGCTCTCTACTATTAGGTTGATCCGCTCCTTGCTGGAACATCGTGAAATTACAGCCAGACTATAGGTGGCGAGTTAGTAACCAGCAGGGCCGTAAAAGGCAGTCCCCAAGGAGTCGTGCCGTCTCCTCTTTTATGGTCATTGGTCACTACTGGTCCTTCTGAGTAGGCATGGGTTTGATGTTAAAAGCTATGGCGATGATGTGGCTTTCATAATCAGAGGCAAGTTTGATGAGGTCATCTCTGATTGCATGGAAAATGCGCTCAATATGGCAGTGGTGTGACCAGGAAGGACTCAGTGTCGAGGAGGAAAAAGCTCGCGCTTACAGCTCCCTTGTTAAACGATACTACTGTTCATTTTTTCAAAAAGCTTAAATATCTAGGGGTTATCCTAGATCAAAAACTGAACTGGAAGTAACATTTATTGAAAGCTCAAAATAGAGCCACCAAGGCTTTCTGGGCCTGTCAGAGACTCTGTGGGTGTACTTGGGGACTACACCCAAAAATGATCTACTGGTCATTTCCTACAATCATAAGGCCTATGGCCACCTACGCATCGGTAGTTGGGTGGCCCAAAAATGAGCAGAAGACAGCTATAAAAATATTAAATGGTTAAATGGTGATTGTGGTTATGAACTCAGATTTATGCCTTCTAAAGAAGTGGTATCTTGCTCATTCTGTGTTTTTGATCACTAGTTTTTCAAAATTAACGATGCTATGGTTGTAGATCCGATCATTCTTGGTTGTAGATCCGATCATTCTTGGTTGTAGATCCGATCATTCTTGGTTGTAGATCCGATCATCATGACGTGAATTATGAACAAACGGCTTGCATTGACGCTATGAAGTTGAATTCAGCCAACCTTTCAAATATCTCGAAATAACCATTGTTAATTCGATGCATTGGAAAAACCACATTGATACTCTTCGTAATTATCTGGCATCACTGAGAAAATGTAAATGTTACGACAATTGTGTCCTGTAGCTCTTTTAAGAACTAATTATTTTTCTCTTGGCAAGAGAAATGTGGAGTCGAAGTTGTCATATGGATTAGTGTGTTGAGGTGGTACTTACTATGCTTTATCCATTTATTATAAAACAAAAACTTATTATAACAATTATTCTTAATGCTCCGCGTTTATCTGCTTCATAGCCTTTATTTCAGTCTTTGGAGATTCTTCCTTTTAAGCATTTATTTGTGTTCAAAATTATGAAAGTTTTTTTTTATTGTAGCGTCAATCAATAGTTACAATTTGAGAAATGTTCAGTCTATTGGTCTTCAGAGATTTACAACAACCAATTTTCAAAATTCATTTTTAATTCTTGCTCCGAAAGTCTTTAATAACCTTCCGGTTAAATGGAGAAATTGCCAGGAACTGAATAAATTTTAGTCTGGCTTAAAAATATTTTTGTTTAGTGACTCAACTATGAATGGTTTGATGCATTTTCAAGTGTAGTTTAATTTTAATGTATTATCGCAATTGTTTCGTATATTTTTTAAATTTTTAGGTTTATTCATTTTCTTTACAGTAGTACAGTTTTTACAGTAAACTCATACGATGGGGAGAAGAGTCATTTTGCGGCCATCTTCGTCATCTAAAGATTTGTATTATTGAAGGTCCAACTAAGCAAATGCAATATTCCGATATATCTGGTAATCTCATAAGCAGTTACATAAATTTTGTACTATTTTTAAAATGACTAACATATATGTTTGTGTATTTCATATCAAATGCAATTTTTTTTTATTAAGGGTAAATATCGCGTAAAATCATCAATAAAACATAATACATTTTCAGATTATGTGTAGCCAGTGTTAGCATATTCTAAATTTAAACCTAATTAAACTTATAATTTAAACTTAGTTTTTTGTAGCCAAAAACTTTCAAGTTTTTTTAATGTAAATTAAGTTTTTCTTTATTCAAAATAGGCAGTTTTTTTAAAAGTTATATTAATTTTGATTGTGATTACAGAATCCGTGAGGGCGAATCGAGCACAGATTGCACACGCACACAGAATGGAAAACAATCATTTTAAATCATAGGCATTCAGCACATATAGGCCTTTCTTCTTCTTCTTCCGCTGGCGCTACATCCCATGAAGGGATTTGGCCGCCTCAACGATGCTCCTCCAAATAATCCGATCCGCCACAAGAGAACGCCAGGCACGGTGACCGAGTGTGTACAGGTCCCTCTCAACGTCGTCCATCCATCGGGTAGGTGGTCTCCCACGAGGTCCTACTTTCGTTGGTGCCGATTCCAAGGCCTGTTTAGTGGTCCGATTTTGTGAACGTAGTACGTGCCCAAGCCATCTCAGCCTTGATGATTTTATGAATCCTATGATGTCGACTTTATCGAGATCATTTCTGATCTCGTGATTCATTCGCATTCTGTACGTGGCTCCCTCTTTAATGGGACCGAGAATTCTTCTTATCATCTTACGCTCAGTTACAGCGATTTTCTGGATGTTTTGCGCTGTTAGTGTCCAAGACTCGCAACCAAAGGTGACAACTGGTCTTATCAGCGCCTTGTAGATGTCCAATTTTATTTTGCGCGATATATGAGGAGACTTGAAAATTTTGATATTGGCGTAAAATGCTCGGTAGCCACATATAGGCCTACATTTGTGAATATTTCAAATGTAGATTATTTTCATTTGTAGATATCATGCACTGGATGATCTCTACATTTTAGTTCCGGTTTGTGTCAAAATATTTATATACATAGGTATATATGTAATATTTTTAATTTCATGTATTTAGCTCTGAATATTTCTTAAGTGATAATTACAAACTTAAAACATCAAAACAACAAAGGCTCAAATAAGAAAGTATCTCACTGAAATGTAGCCAAAATATGTTTTTACCACACTAAATAGTGATAGTATCTACATTTGCGCAAATTAACTTTACATGTAAAAAAAAAATTTGGCTTGCACAAGCCACGAAATTTAACAGCCACGAAATTTGACATGAGCAAAATCAATCTTTGTTTGATAAAAACTATATAATCAGCGCTTGCAAATTAAGATGAAATAGGTAATGTTTAGAAATGTCACAATAAATCATCTAAACCGCATTGTACTTCAAAATTAAACTGAACGAGTAGACAAGCAATTGTTTGCGCAAATTTGTTTGCACCTAAAAAACTTGTGTAAATTATTTCAGCGTGTAGACCAAGCATAGCCAACAAGTTGTTTTACAAACGAGAAAAAATTGTTGCATTTGTGCGGGAACTCATAAGTTGCATGGAAATCAACAGTTTTCCACAATACTTTGCTTCACAACAATGGCTTCCTAAGTCCGTTATATGCATTTCTCGACCCGCGCTCGACTCATTCAAGCAGATTCTATAATCGATCGAACTTTTTGTTTTTGTGTTGATCTTTTAACACCGTGCATAACTCGAAGAAACAACCCAAAAACATGTTGGTTTCAGATATTTAAATTTAATTTTTTATTCGGGACGGACTGTGGTTTTGAGTCATTTTATATTTTTTTTTTTCGTACTGAAAGCCTTTATATTGTATTTACTGTAGACAAACCCAATTTTTTCAAAAAAGGTTTTTTAGGGACTGTTTTCAGTTCAACTAACTTCACATACGAAGTTTTGTGGGTTCCAGTAAATTTTAATAAATAAATAAATGAACGCTGGCCTATATAGAATGGGAAAGAAAATACATTCAGGTAACTTTGCCGGTAGGAAAACACATACATATCTTTTTTTGCTGTCGTAGCTTAACTATTTACAAACGAATTTACATTTAATGTTCTCTGTTTTACTAGTTCCTTGCAATTTAATATTTTGGTTTCCCTCGAATAACCGAAATTTTTCAGACTATGTATTTTAAATCGAACCTATTTTCATCATCAGTGTTCACAATAATCCATGCTGGGAATAATATATATATTTCACAAAATTATCTTGTTTACTTACCCATTTTTAATGGGATCTTCCCCACTGTGTCGTTTCGTGTGAATTGTTCCCTTTTCAACACTCAAATCTTGAATACGCGAATCGTTAGCGCCCGTTGTTGGTCCACCATCTGAATGACTTGAAGCTTTACGCATACTGGTTAAACGATAAAATGGCGGTGTTTCCGTTCGTTCAATGTGACAATTTAATGTTTCGACTGTTTGCAATTCAGCCATTAACTCGTCCATAAAACGTTCGTGACACGAACGCACAAGATACAATGCAACCCGTTTGGCATATGGTAGTAATTCATGGGGTGCCATTCCTGACATTATGACCAAATACCGTAGAATAACTTTTAAATTATTAGGCCAAAATTGACATAGTGTGCCCCAAAGTTCTTCGATGCCACGTGGGTGTGAATCAGCAAACTGTAAAACAAAAAAAAAAATTAATTATGATTATAGTCTCAAAAATGATAAAATTGAAACCAAATTAAAAAACTTAATACAAAATAAAGTAAAATATCTTTTGAAAATAAATATGTTCAGTTACAAACAAAACATTTGCAACTGTTGGATTACAATCACATACGAATACTTTTATTATGTAATTTAGAAGCGGGTGTTGAGTGCCTATCAGTACGGTAGCGTTCACCGTCTGTAGCCGTGTAACGAACGCAAATTGGCATTCATTACTTTTCTCTATATTTAACAATAAAAATTAAGTTAACAAACTCTGTTTCTAAATTAGATCAATTGACCATTTCAATATCATTTATCATTTAATTATTTCCCATAGTCACCTTGTAGGCACTCAAATAATCATGTAAATGTCTGTTTGAGTGAATACAAGCGTAACCTAATAAACATAAATAAATTGTACTATTTGAGATTGCTGACACCGGCATATCAAATCAAAACAATAACATATAGTAAAAATTTACGTTAATAAAATATAGGTAATAAGAAAATTTTTTTTTGGCCAGTAATTCGAATCAGCAAATTTTTGGTCGAGTATGAAAATATACACTTTCGGTTGAATATTAATATTTTTAAAGTAGGTTAAAAATTAATAAAAACAAATTTTGATTAAGTAGAATAGTGGGGGAAAATTCAGTAATTTTAGGACACCAAATTTTGTATAAAAAGAGGCCAAAAATGACTGAATGAGGAGTCCACTGATAACACCCGTAGAAGGGAGTCAACTGTGAGTCTACAAATAAAAAAGTTGACTAATAATAACCAGAGTGAATAGTGTAATCTTATAAAATATAAAAAAAAAATATTATTGGAAAAATTTCAAGTAAATTGTATACAAGACTAGAAAAAATTATAAGAAATATAGTTCAAAGAAGTTTAAAAAAAAGTAAAATCACACCAGTTGTTATCAATTCAATCAACAGGGAATAAAAAGGCGACAACCATGGTAAGTATAATCACCAAAAGCACAACCTACTAAACACCAGCGGCACAAATTGGTGAGGTGTCTAGCCAGCTGTCTCATTAGAGACGAGAGAAAGTAAGCGGAAACGCTTCTTCGCCCCTTCTGCTGGAAACGCATCACCAACCCCCCAAAGTGAGGTGTCTAGCCAGCTGTCTCATTAGAGACGGGAGAAAGTAAGCGGAAACGCTTCTTCGCCCCTTCTGCTGGAAACGCATCACCAACCCCCCAAAGTTGAACCTAAACCCTGAAATTTTTTTTCGTTTAATCTTTAACTATTCATGTTCATAATGGCTCAGAGCTAAGCTCACCATTGTTGGCTATGGTCAACTAATTCTCACCATAATGATTCATCTAAGAGCCCGAAAACCTCATACCCCCTAAATTATACATCTTTTGACCAAAAATTCAATGTTTTGGTCCCAAGCCTAATTTGCCATATGCGGTATAACTAGGATTCTCAACCGTTGTCACCCAACCCCACGATCAAGTTTACCTCTACCGGCTTCAGAGCTCAGGTAAACGCCGCACAGGATGATGATAGGCGGTTGGGAAACAAAATTTGTAAACGATTGAGTTGAGGTAACTCAATTTTTTCGTTACAGCCGAAAATCTCTATATTCCAACGCCGTAAATATGTAGAACTCACCAAACGTGTGTAGTATACATCCAAGTGGTAACACTCAGACAACCGTCTTTCTCTTAAAAATATGTTTTCTAATCTACGTATATTTAATGTATTTTATACGACTTTTTATTTAGTAAAGCATCAATACTTAAAATGAGTTAAGGAGCTGTGCGTTATGTGTGGTGTAAAATTGATTACAAAGCAATATATGTAGGATTCTTTACCTTAGCTGTTATATAAAATAAATTATTTAATATCATTTCGGTAGCCTCTGTCGAACCGGAACCCTCACGCCGTCCTCGAACACCCGAGTCTGGGTAGTACTGCAATAAAAAAAATAATTAATAGTCTATAATGATCGCAGACTATAAAATAAATTGAAATTACCATAATATAAGACAAAGGTGTTGCTGGAGGTACACTCGCGGCCACAAGCTCCATATTTTCAAGCCATGGTAACAAACATTGTAATAGTAAAGCACGAACTTCCGCTCGTGCTGTTTGAAAACGGTGGGTTATTTCCGAAAACATAGGCATGGTTAATTCAGGGCGCAGCTGAGCCATTTGCTTTGATAAAAACATTTGCGAGCGACAATAATCGGTGCTGAGCAGTGTGTCTAGTGTTCCAATTTTAACTTCATCTGAAATAATAAGCATAATTTATGAATTAATGACGAAACTAGTAAGCTCAAACTAAGAAGCCTTTCAAAAAGGGAACGAATTTCTGAATGAGTTATCGTTAATTGAGATACCTTTTAGATTTGTATGATATCTCTTATCTGTCCTGGGTTTTACGTCGATTTTTACACAAGTCGAATTCATTGGAATTATTCGGTTTATTTTAAACAGCAAAATGCTCAATAAGCAGGCAATGGCAACTGCACATATCGCCTACGCTTAAGTCAAACCTAATTAAAGCGATCGAAAATCTTAAAATAGCCTTCAAAGAACTAGAATTATTTCAGTAAACTCACAGCGACTGAAACAACAGAATACTCTCTTTGGGAAGTCACAAGTAAGCTGAAACTACTTACACTTGCATGCCCTCCAATTCGCATAGCTGAGGGAAACTGAGCAAGAAGTGATGCAGATAAAACAGACATATTTGTTCACATCTTATTAAGGTATTTACACCCAACGAGCAAATTGGAAGCCCCGAATTGATACAAGATGGTGCAGAAACGGAGGAAATCCATGAAGGGATTTGGCCGCCTTAACGATTTTCTGCTTGAAATTAATCAAGGAATCACTCCTAAAAATATTTACACTCAAGTACAAAACACCCTGTACACAACCGATCAACAAGGAGAACAGATGCTTGTCGATATTGAGGACAGCGGTGGCCAGGGGTGAGCATGATCTACGACAGACATGCGAAGGAACTATCGTTTCCAAGTATGTACACTCACTGACAGAGAAAACGGGTCACTCTAAAATTTTTTTTTTATGTAAATATCTTTTGAACAAAATATCTACTTTTGTAAAAAAACCTCAATCGCATGATTAGGCAAAGTTGCTGTGGTAACATTTTTAAGATTATTTTGAATGACCTTGAATTTCGTTTTTGTTTCAAAAGATATTCGCATAAAAAAAAATTGTTTTAGGTTGGCCCGTTTTCTCTGCTGGTCAGTATATATAGTCGAGCAAGCCGCGCCGTTACAACTTGAACGGCTCGGTTACGCCCAGCGAGACTGATGAGGCGCCTAGCACAAAAAGTGATGTACATTGTGTTGAAGTTATTGCGACTGGCGCATGATTGACGGAATCTATCATACATTCAGGTTGGTTTCATCAACGGAAAACGTTACGCGCCGCATGCTCGAAGACAAAGAGTTCTGGACGGCGAGACAGGACATGATTATATGGATGAGCGCGACTGTTTGATATAGCGCCTGGTCACCGGAGGAACTATCGTTTCCAGGTATATACTCGGGCGAGCCACGCAATTGGACTTACATATAATGAAGAAAAAGCATTGATATTTACAGCATTAATATTTAAATCCATTTTTTTTTAAATTTAACATCAACAACTAGATAATATTGTAATAAATTTGACATTTAACATTACCCAAAAATACAAAAACTTGAACATAATAAAAACCTCTCGAAAAATATCGAAAAAGTTCTAAAAGCCATCTATTGGAATTTTTGCAACTAAAATCCACCTAGCGCAAATTTTATGCGTAACTACTTGTTTTCTACACCATTGTATGAGAATAGCCGGCTTCCAATGGGAAACATTTGCTACTTGGAAGTACCTGTGAGTAGATACCCAATGGAACAAGAAATTGAGTGACACAAGTAAAACAGCCCTCTGTTTAGTTGTTTTTTTGTATTGTATTTTGTAAATTTGTTTATTAGGTATATACATATAGTAAAGGTGATAAATAAAATTAGATTGAAAATATGACAAAAAATTGGACATGAAATGAAAGGAAAGTATTGATATTTACCCCATTGATATTTAAATAAATTTTTCTTAAAAATATAACATCAACAACAAAATAAATAGACTCGAACATAATAAAAAACTCTCGAAAAATATCGAAAAAGTTATAAAAGCCATCTAATGGAATTTGCGCAAATAAAATTCGCCTATAGGGCAAATTTTAGTTGTTAGTAGATACAAGTACTTGCGAGTAGTTTGCTTTCGTCAATGGAAATCACTTATTGAGTAGTTGTGAGTAGCTACAAACAAGTACTCGCGAGTAGTAAAGCCGTGAATGGAAGACAGCTAATGACACATTCAAACTAAACTGAGTTTCCAACACACAGCTCCGACGACTTTGGAAGGTGCTTGTCTGGATCTCACTAATAATAAATAAATTGATTTTAACAAACTTAAAGAATCTATTATTCATTTCACCGCCTACAAACGTAGACACCACGCAAAATACCTTCGGCCGTTTAGACCACACAGCCCACATCGAATTTTTTGTAAATATATTTGTATTCTTAAACAAATTTTACTTCAAATTATTTTTTTTTAAATGAAACAAGATTCATTAAACACAAAAACTAATTTAAAAACGAAATAATAATATTTCTTATGCTAATTTAGAATGTACAGTTGTGGTATTATAATTAAGCCATTTTTTCTTTGTTGAGGGGGAAATCACAATTAGGCAACCGGAACGTGGCCGAGAGAATTGCTTTTGCTGGGGAACGTTTGGCAAGGCCTGGGGCATTTTATAATTTGGTAGTTTGGAGGGATGAGAGTGGATCCAGCGTGGTTGGGGGTGATGGGAGACCATACGTGGGATAACTACCAAACCTGAAGATTGGCCATCGGTAAGTCAGATAATCATTGGATCATAGCAATGCAGCAGTAATGGTTTGGCCTGTCATCAAGGTCGATGAAATTGTGGGTGTCCTTAAATACATCAAAGTTCTCGATCAGAATTTAGATGATTATATGCGGTCTTTAGCTATGGTGGCGTTATCAGCGCCCCGAGGGTAATCTAAAAGTGTAGACGGCGAATTTAGAACGGCAAGGAATCGAATATGGGAAGCCGAGAATCTGTGAGGAAGTGTTAAATGGTAGGTCCCATCAAGGAAAAGACACACAGAGAATATTTATGGCCCACAATTCTGGAGGTTTGGAAGAATACAACGCCAGCCCGAAATGTCTCTCTTACAAATAGTATAGGCGCAGGAGAAGAATTGTAGTCTTGAAGCAAAAGGGTTTCCCAACCAAATAATGAATTTTACCTAAATTATTTAGTTTTATAAGTAAGCGACTTAATTAAAATGCCAGTCAAAACCACTACGACAATTTTTTTTTTTGTTAGACAAACTGTAATTGTCAACGTATAAATTATAACATCATTTGATTATATACCTATGAAAAAAAAAACTGAAATAAAAATCTTTCTTCGAACTTTATAAGTCAAAATATGTGTTCTACTAATTGTGGCTTAATTATAATACCACCACTGTATTTCGTTTACATTTATCTTTATATTATTTTTAAAACACAAACATACCTTTATCATTTTCGCCTTGCAGCGGTCCAACAGAACCAAAAAATCGTTTATCTAAAATTTGTAATAATTGTAATGCTGCCGAATGTACCTCGACACGTGGGCAACCAGTCATCAATAGCGTTACATTAATAACAGAGGTGTAATGATCGCATGGATATTCTCTGAAAATACAAAAAAAAAGAAACAATGATAAACTGTTAACCAAAGAAATCTAATATATTATATAGAATGTTTAAAAAAATGCTACACTGATTTCATAAATTTGTCTCTCGATTATGACTCAAATATGCTCTATTTGACACAGTCAAATTTCATAATAATCGGTTGAGAAATGGGCAAGTTCCACCATACTTCGCCATATTCCAGAACTTCATCCAAAAATCATTTTAGAATCCCATTTCCAATACACATGTCGGATTTCATCATAATCGGTTGAGAAATGGGCAAGTTCCATTATACTTGGCCATATTCCAGAATTTCATCTAAAGATAATTTGAGAATCCCATTTCCATTGGATTCAGTATTTCCAATTTTCATCAAATTCAGATAAGATATAGAATCTCAATAAAATTTTTATAAAAAAAATAATTTATTACTATAAAGAAAATAGTTATAAAGATGGCGATGCTTCCCCTCCACCCCGCAAGCGATGCGGTACAGTCCTCACTCAACGTAACGAATTCTTTGATCCTTTAGCTATCGAGGTGTAATTAAATTTTGGATGTAGATGATAGATAGATTTTCTAATTTTATTCATATTAATCTAAATTTATTTAATGCCCTGAGAGCTGTTTCTAGCCTAGATAGCACAAAACTCCAAATGAAAGAAATGTAGAGTCAATAATGCTGAACGTGCACACACTCAATATTTTGAGGTAGCTCAGCTAGAAATGTGTTTTTTGAGATATTTCTAATTTAGTTAAAAAAATGTATTTCTACTTTTAGTACAAATATTATTTAGTTCAAAGTAAAACTTTGCATTTTGAATGCACCTTAGCAAATAATAGTTTCGTATGGCTAGGCTATAAAAATGTTTAGTAAAATACATAAGTCGCCAAAAGCAAACATTTCCCCAACAGAATTGATGTGTCCTTAATAATATGGCCACCACTGTATGTAGTATGACATGTCGTGTGGACAGTTTTCATATCACTAATGTGTCACTTGGTACATTGGTATACACGTTCGCTAAATAGGCGATAAAAGAATGCACATCAAAGGAGACCACCAACATTGGTTGACATATTGGTAATGCGGTTCAGACGGTGTGACATGATTTGCTTTAGTTTATTTAGAAATTTATTGCATTTCTATTAATGTTAAAATTCGCGTACATACGATAAGGTATATGAAATTATAATTAAGCAGCTAAGGACGCGTCCGATTTCTGTGAGAAATAATTTTTTTGTGATAAATTAATGTGGAACTGTACGCAACCAAATTATCACAGCACCGGTGTGTAATAATTTTGACACGTCCGAAATAATTCTTGTTTCTGCGCCAGTGTATGTGTGTATGTTGATTTTAGTAACAAGATTTTTGTATTGATGAAATTAAATTTACGACCAATAAATGTATAATCGTTCGTAAAAGTGATCATGCGTACCTTTATTCTGTTCTTTTTAATCATTTTGTGAGCAATTTATTCGTTTTTGTGCTGTACCAAAATTTGTATAATATTGTATCAATAGTATTATCTGCAAGCCCTAATTTTTTCTTATATGTAAGTACATAATTCCTAAATTCATTACCATTACATCGTTAAATGATGGTTTTTAGATTATTAACTAACAATTTTATTTGTTTAAAAATGCTAAATTTTCATTTAGCGCGCCTCAAATTTCATTAATTTTTATGGTGAATATGCCGGAGATCCGTAGATTTCTTTATTGGGGTTAAAATTAAAAAAAAAATTATCTAGGCGCTTTAGTGTAATTGTATTATTCTCCAAGCATTATCTGTGAAATTTATTATGTCAAAATTATTTCAGTATTCGGACAGCAAATGAACTTATTTCAAATGTGGACGAGAAAATTATTTCACTATTAGTCGTATTTCCATGAGAATATTACAACAACAATTGCTCGCGATACGAATTAAATAATTCAAACTAAAAGTTTGAATTATTTAATTCATTCCTAATTTTAGTTATACCACCCGATACCAGACGCCAACTTGGTCTTTCTACTTGTTGTTTTATTTCAATTCGAAAAAATAATTCGCGACTTGTTTCCATGAGAAAAAATAATTCAAAAATAATTTGAATTCATTTTTCTCATGGAAATACGACAAATGTCAAATTTATCACAGCAAAACTATTTCTCACAGAAATCGGACGCGTCCTAATTAATTTGTTTCCTTACGGCAATGAAGTTTAATTTTGTTTTGTAACTTAGAAAACTGTTTTCAAATGCCATAATTGTAGGTTTACATGTCTGTCGAGATAAGAAAACTATTCCTCTATATTTATTTAATAAAAGCTGGTTATTTAACCCTCTAATGCATGCATTTTTTATCATTTTCTATCAAAACTTTGACTTCAACTCTTAGTTATTGAACAAATGTGCATATTACAACAAAAACCAAACCGTTATGACGAGAGTACTTTAAAAGAGAATAACTCATGTAAAAACTAAAGAAAAAAATATTCATAAAAACGTAACGTTACACAATTCAAGATAACGTAAAGTCCGCCTTTAGGCGGGGGGGTTATGCATTAGAGGGTTAAATTTTGTCATTTAGGTAAGTTCCAGTAGGAAAACTTGCTAAAACGTACATTCTTGTTCCTGTATTTGTCCATAACGTATGAACAAACAATTAAATTCAAATTATGAGCAGAAACATAATTTTAAAATTTAGAATTCACTATTTCAAACTTTTGTAAATAAAAATATGTAGTTTGGTACACATTCGCTTAAATTTACGTAACCAACATTACCAGGAGCTTAAGGAAAGTTCTAATTTTTTAAAAGAGTGTAATACATCGTATAATCCTTAAGCAGTTGTACTAATGGGAATGATATTAAAAATAATATTTATTTATTTATTTATTTAATTCAAGTTAACATATTTAAGTTAATTATAACTTTTATAATTATATGTTATTAGAGCACATATACATAGATACAAATTTTGGGCTACAGTTACAAAAACAATCCCTTATTACCCTTCCCTCTAAATAATTAAATAGAAAATTAAAAATTAAATACAATATAAACTGAAACAGCTACAAATTTACAAATAGACAGCCATATCCTAAAACTCGAATAAAACCAATGCAGGTCCATTCACAAAAGATCCTTTTCAGCATACAAAATTATACGTCCGATAATATTTCATTTTAAAACTATTCGACGACGCAGCATTTTTCAAATCAGATGGTAGCATATTCCACATATGGACTCCCCGGACAAACAACGAAGAATTGAAAATCCTTGTCTTATTTCTAGGTATGCTTAAATTATTCTGTCTGGATGATCGAAGTTGTACCATTTTCTCCGATAGATATGTTGGCTCTCTAAAATTTAGCACATTGAAAATAAATAAACAAACACGATAATCAAGGTAATCAGAAATACGGCATCCCACTATCGATTTAACAAACGTTGATATATGATCATATTTACGTAATCCGTGCACATATCTTACACAAGCGTTAAACATTAGTTCAACTTTCCGGAATTGTGTCTTTTTCATTCCAAATAATGCAGCACCACAATAAGTAATATGGGGTAAAATATAGGAGCGAACCAGCCGTCGCTTTAGCTCAAAAGAACCAAATTTAGTTACCGACCACAGCAAACGCAAAATATTAAATACTTTAGTGCGCATCATATTAATATGTATTTCCCATGACAAAGTCCGATCAATATAAAGACCTAAGTCTCTTACTGTATCAGAATACTCAATGTTTATACCATTTACAACTATATTGGGAAAAGCAGCCACTTCAAGAAATTTATTAGAAATGATAATGGACTGAGTCTTCCTTTCATTCAACAATAGACCATGTTCCCTAGACCACTTCAGAACAGAGCAAATATCTTTATTTAAGGTTTCAACACAAGAGATTCTATTTTCATAATAGTCACTCCAGTACAGCTGTACATCATCAGCGTATAAGTGATACTTTGACTTAGAAATAACTCTAGGTAAATCATTGATAAATACTGAAAACAGAACCGGGCCGAGAACAGAGCTTTGTGGCACCCCTATACCTATACCTATAATATATGTATTTTGTAACCAAAAAGATCATATTAATTGATAATATGTACATACAAATCTCAAACTTCCAAATTAAAAACGACGTATAAAATAAGCATTCATATTGTGAAATTTATTTAAATTTTAAAATTGCCGCCAACAAAAACGGCACTTCCATTGATTTTAATTTCAACTTTATTGAGCTCAGGCTCACTTCAACAAGGTTCACTATGATTTTTTTAGAGACAGAATTTTTCATTAAAACTTATTTCCAGCTAAAATTAATTTTATTAAAAAAGTTGAATTTAAAAATAATTATACGTTTATTTGCAACTAAAATAAAATTATTTTTTAAACATTAGTTGTTTAATTTTAAGCAATCCACTCCCTTTCAATACATTGAATAAAATTCTAAATACGGCCCTAAACTATTTTAGTCTTTCTCTTTTTCGCACAAAATTTTGTACACTTCGTTTGTTTATTTCAGCTCTATAGTCTTTATTAACTCTATGGAGTGTTTACATTTTGGTTTTCTATTGGAACGACAAGGATGTCAATTGTTCTTATTTTTTGTCTTGGCATGTGTTTTTATTTTTATTTTATCGTGTTGTCACCTTTTTGTTTTATATATGTAGATGAGGCTTTTTTGTTTTCTATTTAAGTGTGATTTTTCAAATAAAACTCGCATAATATTCACAGCAACTAAAAGACTTTATTTTTAGAGGTACGTTTAGACGTTTTATTTATTTTACACGTCTGCCCTTCTCAGCTATATGTATAGTTAAAATAATATCGCGTTGAAAATTCCTATTCCTTCATTCTCGAGTAAAACAACAACAAAAAATGAATTTGTTGTTGTATTTACTCGGGAATGAAAGGATAGGAATTTTCAGCGAGATATTATTTTGACTATACTACACTCTTTTTATTTCCCATCTACTCTCATTCAGTTTTTTTCCAGTGCAACCTCAGATATGAAAATCTTCTTTGCAGCAGTGTAGGTAACTTCATCGTACACCAAAAATTCAAGATTACAACACGTGTTTGCCCGTGTTTACGTGTTTTGTCACTTTTATTGTTTTGTATATAGACAAAGATAATCTAATTTTTATTTTTATTTTTTATTTTCGAGCTTTTACTTTTAAGCTTTCTTTGTCTCTCTTTTGTTGGTTTTAAATAAATTGGAAAAAGAAAGAATTATTCTATATTTTTATATTTTTACTTTTCCCACTATAACGAAGTTATATTGGATAAGTATTGTAATCGCGAAAAAATTGTATTCCAGATTTTCACATTTCTCGACGAATTAGGTTACCAAGACCCCAAACCACCGAACAGAAAAATGTCGTGTCCGTCCTTCCAGTCGCACATTTTTATTATTTTTGTTTTGCAAATACTGATAGTTTTGGTCGAAATTTTGTACAAAGATAGATTTTAGTAATAAGCAGTTTGTGTTAACTTTTAGGCCCATTCGAGTATACAGGGTGTTTTGTTCTTGAGTGTAAATATTTTCAGGGATGATTCCTTGATTAATTTCAAGCAAAAAATCGTTCCTGGAGGGGGGGCCCATTTTCAATATTTACTGAGATACAGTGCGTTAAAGAAAATTACTTTGGGGTGGTACCTTCACGCATATTTTTTTTTATTACTCCAAAGTTAGGTATACCAAAGCCTACTTAATAAATAAAGCCTCCATGATATCGATATTTTTTTCAAAGCTTTTTTTATGGTAACAAAAAATCCAAAAAAAAATGTTTATTTCATAGTTTTTGTATGGAGAGACATGACCTCAGTTTATTCAAAATATATTAATGAAAATTGACTCGGAATTAATTTTATTTTAATTCAATTGTATCTCTAAACTACCGTTTCCACCTGACTTGGAGGATTTTTCCGTGAGCTTTTCCAATTTACGATAATAATGATAACAAAATAAGATATTTTTTATTTAAAAAAGCTTAAAAATAGAGTACATATATGTAAAAAAGAGACAGACATATAAAGGGAAAGGCATGACATTTACAATACTAAACATAACAAACAATATGGAAACACGGTTAATATACGGAAAATGAAGCAAACCTATAATATGAAGCATTTTATCAGATGCAGTAAATAAAAAGAAAACAAAAAGTATGAAAACAAATATTGTTGATTTAAAATTTTCAAAATATATATTTAATTGTTACATATTTATTTGTACATTAAAATATTTTTGTCAAATTATTATTATTGACGATTTCCAGCCAGGAATAATGAAATAAAATATCTTGTTATGTATCTGAAAAAGCTTAAAAATGAGTACACAAATATAAAAAAGAGATAAACATATTATCAAAAATAAAATGGCGCCCGCACGGCATTTACAATAATAAAAGAACAAAATACATAGGAACAAGGTCAACACACATAATGGAAAATATGTAAACACTAATGAAGTATGATGAGAAGATGACAAACAAAAGCCAACAACAAATTATGAAAATAAAATTTTTATTTAAAATTTTTTTCAATTTATAATTTTTAAAATACATAATTAACGATTAGGCATCGTTTTTTGTTGAATTAGTTATGATAACGATTTCCAGTTTTCCGTATTTTATATCTTCAATGTACCTAAATAATGTTGGTTTTGCAACTAAAAATAAAATTAAGAATCAAAACAAAAACAGCTGTGTAGAGAAATTTTTTTTTTGTACATAAGTTTGAAGAAGATTATGTGCGTATTTTGGTGAATCACATTATATTATGAATCGATTAAATATTTCTTATGTGCCTTGGTAGAAAGAGAACAAATGCCTTATGCATGCCCATAATTATTTGTTAAACTGCCACAAATACCAAATATGATCAGATTTTGGACACAAAAGGGTCACTTTTTCTACCAAGGTACAGATTTTATTTTCTTTAAGAAAAAGAAAACTAAATGTTGTTTTGCACTTTTTTTTCACTTAATTACACCATAAAACACAATAATCTTCTAAATATATAATGAGATATACATATAGGAACGTCTTGGCATTAGGATTATCCAATATCCAGTTTGCACAAATCACAAATATAAATATTTTATTAGCTTTTATTTCACTCACAACACTACTTACCAGTAAAAAAAATATTAATTTTTATTTTGGTACATTGAAGATATAAAATACGGAAAACTGGAAATCGTTATCCTTATCATAATTCATAATCATAACTAATTCAATAAAAAACGATGCCTAATCATTTTTTAAATTATAAATTGAAAAAAATTTTAAATAAAAATTTTATTTTCATAATTTGTTGTTGTTTTTTTGTTTGTCATCTTCTCATCATACTTCATTAATGTTTATTTGTAAATGCCGTGCGGGCGCCATTTTATTTTTCATAATATGTTTATCTCTTTTTTATATTTGTGTACTCATTTTTAAGCTTTTTCAGATACATAACAAGATATTTTATTTCATTATTCCTGGCTGGAAATCGTCAATAATAATAATTTGACAAAAATATTTTAATGTACAAATAAATATGTAACAATTAAATATATATTTTGAAAATTTTAAATCAACAATATTTGTTTTCATACTTTTTGTTTTCTTTTTATTTACTGCATCTGATAAAATGCTTCATATTATAGGTTTGCTTCATTTTCCGTATATTAACCGTGTTTCCATATTGTTTGTTATGTTTAGTATTGTAAATGTCATGCCTTTCCCTTTATATGTCTGTCTCTTTTTTACATATATGTACTCTATTTTTAAGCTTTTTTAAATAAAAAATATCTTATTTTGTTATCATTATTATCGTAAATTGGAAAAGCTCACGGAAAAATCCTCCAAGTCAGGTGGAAACGGTAGTTTAGAGATGAAATTGAATTAAAATAAAATTAATTCCGAGTCAATTTTCATTAATATATTTTGAATAAACTGAGGTCATGTCTCTCCATACAAAAACTATGAAACAAACATTTTTTTTTGGATTTTTTGTTACCATAAAAAAAGCTTCTTTTCATCATGGAGGCTTTATTTATTAAGTAGGTTTTGGGTATACTAAGCCAATCACATGTACCATTATTTTTAGGGATCAGAATTACCTTTATTTTAATGTATTATGTAAGTACGTAGCTCATTCCGTTATTTAAATATTAATGTTTAAACTTTGAATTTTATTTAAATGTCACTAAAATTTTGCGTTTTTCGTAGCTTTTTAATCATAAAACATGAAAATATTAAATAATTTTTAATTTTTACTTTTTCCTCATACAAATATCTACAAAAAACTTAAGAAACATTTGATGTCCGTTTCTAGATAACATGAGAAATTAGAAAACAAATGTGTCATGTCAATTAAAAATCAATCAGTTTTGTAGCTTTTTTGTGATATTTTATTAGTTTTTCGTAAATACTTTTTACAGCAACTGCTCAAAATGGCCACCTCTATTTCTAATGCGTTTTAATAACCTTTTCTGAATTTCTATTGATACATTTTTATTATCAAAATTGCCCTTATTTGTATTGCAGCCGCAACAATTCTCTCGTTTAGATCTTCTATAGTTACAATTTCAGATGAATAAACCAGCTGTTTCTTTGTTCTCCATAGCCAATTTTTGTAGCCCGCAAATACAGATTATGGAAATTCGTAATACTGTCTCTCGTAAACTGTGACTGGACGGACGCCATAGAATATTGGAAAAAAGTTTCCGTCGTCCATTTGCCTTTGTAAAAGTAGAAGCAAAACTCTGTTCGTTTCTCAAAATAAGCGGGCAAAACACCCTGGACAGGTGTATAATAGTATGGACGAAGATTAATGTCATAAAGAATACTCCAAATTTTATAGTTGGACATAAACCATAATTCACCGTAAAGACAAACGTCTGATACTGATTGAATGTTCATTTCTAGCCGCTCGAAGCACAGCATTATCGCTATAAACAGATATAAATGGTAGCGGATTAGCATCCACCCAATGATTAGCCACATCTCTAGTTTCAAGCAATCTTCTAGACGTGTTGGCAAATGTTTTAGTAAAAAGTATTTACGAAAAACTAATAAAATATCACAAAAAAGCTACAAAATTGATTGATTTTTAATTGACATGACACATTTGTTTTCTAATTTCTCATGTTATCTAGAAACGGACATCAAATGTTTCTTAAGTTTTTTGTAGATATTTGTATGAGGAAAAAGTAAAAATTAAAAATTACTTAATATTTTCATGTTTTATGAGTAAAAAGCTACGAAAAACGCAAAATTTTAGTAACATTTAAATAAAATTCAAAGTTTAAACATTAATATTTAAATAACGGAATGAGCTACGTACTTACATAATACATTAAAATAAAGGTAATTCTGATCCCTAAAAATATTGGTACATGTGATTGGCTTAGTATACCTAACTTTGGAGTAATAAAAAAAAATATGCGTGAAGGTACCACCCCAAAGTAATTTTCTTTAACGCACTGTATCTCAGTAAATATTGAAAATGGGCCCCCCCCTCCAGGAACGATTTTTTGCTTGAAATTAATCAAGGAACCATCCCTGAAAATATTTACACTCAAGAACAAAACACCCTGTAGAATAGAGGGGGTTGCAGTGGAAGAGAAAACTGCCAAACAGATTTTCTCAAAAACGGGACCGACGATTTTTTTGTTATGTTGATGATGAATTTGACAACATCATCTACTTATTCACAAAATTTGAAGTCGATTGAAGCATTGCGTGGGGGTCCTTTTAACAAAAAGAGTAATTTACCGAGGTAATGTCGAACTTTCCGAAGAAATATATTTCTACAGTTAATACACCTTTCAAATTCCAACAATTTTACCCTAGGTGTCTTTAAGATAAAATGAATAGATTACCGTGTAATATGGAATTTAAACTTCTAAATTCACCTAAAACAATTCGCTCGTGGCAAATAATATCGTCAATATTTAAAAATAATTATATCTAGTGAGCTTTTGAATATAGCAAGATAACTATTCCCGTTTCTATGACATTGAAATTTCTGTGACGTTTTTTATTGACATTTTAATGATTGAAATTTCAACGACATGTTGACCGATACATTATTTGTGAATTGCTTTAATAAAATCGCCTTTAAAAGTATTATTTCTGAGTAATAAATTAATGAATAGCAAATTACTATGGGACGCTTTAAAATAATATCATGCCATTACGGTGGAGATATATAAAATGAAAAGCTACATGACAAGAAGGTAGGATTTCCCGCTAAACAATTTAAGCGAATTCGCAAAATACGTCGCATAAGCGTACTATTAACGTATCACATTTTTGCTTTGTACTAATACATTCTCAAACTTAAATAACGTATGAGGAATGAAATATGGACAAATGTAAAATGTATTTGTATTTGTATTGTACAACCAAAAATAAAAATTTCCTTGTTTTTAAATAAGGTGGTTCCCGTATATTTTATAAAAAATACATTACAACTGCGTCATTTTACGATTAGTTACAAAAATGTCGTTGTTACAAGTAGATCGTCGTAAATTAATTTGTAAATTTTGTCAGGAAAATCCAGACAAAAAAAAGAACGAGATTTTTCACTACTTCAAGGATCTTGGATTCAAAAAATTCTTTATCTACAAAACAATTAAACTGTTTGAGAATAATGAACCTGTGGAAAGAAAACCCGACTCTGGTAAAAAATGTCAACTACAAGGTAGCAAAGTTCGAATGAAATTGAAAGGTGAAACAGTGGGTCGAACTGCAAAATCGTACAGAAAACTGGGTAAAAAATATCAAGTTGCCCCAAAAACTATCAAGAAATATTTACAAAGTATGAATATTCAACGCAAACCCAAAAAATCGGCACCAGCAACTACAGACAAACAATTAGCTACAATCAAATCTAGATTAAGAGTGCTTTCCCAAACATATTTCGCTGCTTCTTCAGCTTATAAATGTGTGATGGATGATGAAAGTTATTTCACTGTTGAAGGTAATGAATGGCAGCCAAAATACTACTACGAGTCTCCCGATCACAATGCACCAGAAAAGGAGAAGTTTATTCATAAGACCAAGTTTCCAGGTAAAGTTATGTTGTGGGTGGCTATTAGCGAACGAGGTGTCAGTGACCCAGTATTTTTCAAAAGTGGTTTGGCGGTTAATGCGCAAACATACACAAACAAATGTTTACCTGTGCTTCAGAAATTTATAAATAAATATCATAAAAATGATAAAACGATTTTTTGGCCTGATTTGGCATCCTCACATTATGCCAACGCAACGTTATCTGATTTACGTCAACGCAGAATCGAATTTATACCTAAAGACTATAACCCACCAAATGTTCCACAACTAAGGCCCATTGAAACTTTTTGGGCAAATCTGAAGAGAATGGTATACAGCAATGGATATCGTGCCAAAAATGTTGAATGTCTGATTAGAAAGATATAAAGAGATTTCAAGAAGATTGATACATCAGGAACGCAGGCGGCAATGAAAAGAGTGCCAGAAAGGATCAGGAAAGCGAATCGATATGGAGCGCAAATTTTTCTGTAAATTTTATCTAAGAATTAAAGTTTTAAATAAATGATAGATTAAAATCATTTGATTAGTAAATAATTTTTTTTTTACTTTTTTTTGTTTGTCCATATTTTATTCCTCATACGTTAAAGTACAAAAATACCTCGCAAACAAATTTAATCATCATGAGATAGAAACGACATAAATGTTTCGTTTTTGCTACAACTAAACGTAACGTTTACGAAGAATTGTATGAGCAAAATACTTCGCTGATGTTTCGTAAACGTAACACCAAATTCCTTTATGAAAATTAGTGGAATAATATAAATAAACGACAACCATTTAGTTTTGAGGTCTGGATTGCCAATAAGTATTTTTTGTGTTCATTAATTTTTTTTAAATAAATAAATAACTAAGCAAATATTTAATGTCACAATTTGATTTAGAAAAATATAATTTGTGTCCTAATATTTTTTTTAGAATAAACAACAAAATTCTCAAGAAACTATAAGTTTTTTAGAAAAGAAAAATTGCAAATCAAAAATTAAAAATGCAAAATATCAATAAAAATGTTACGTTATTATTTCACTAATCACATGACGTAAATGCACCACCTCAAGCGAACTGTTTACGAGCTACTAACACATTGACAACTCCTCGCAAAAAGTCTAATTATCATAGGACGGCAACGACATAACTGCTTCGTTATTGCAACACCAAAGTGTTACGGTTACTACGAGTTGTATGAACAAAATTCTTCGCTAGTATTACGTAAACGTAACACCTTGTTTGACGGGTTGGTAACAAATGATAATTAACGTTAATTCTGATTTTGTATTGTTGTGTTTTATTATTTTGTATTTTCGAATGGTTCACAACGATGCCCCGCCCATACTGAAGCACTGAGTAAAGAATTATGTCGATCAATTCTCACGTTGGTCACATAATATTGTGATCTGACCAAACGGCACAAATTTTCAGAAAATAAATTTTTGAACATTGTGGATGCTCTCTGAATGGAGTAAATTAAATTTTTAAGGACTTTCCTTGGTAAACTAGGGTTGTGTAACTATGTAGATCTAATTGTTAAAGGTCGAAGATGAAAAATGGCGATTGCAACTTTGCTGCCCAACACATGTTAATTCTAAATAATCTAACATTATCTGTGAGTCTGTGATTTGGTGGTATGAGGATTGAGGGTAGAAGACTTACATATATTGTCGTGATCAATTATTGTCGTATTGGGGAAGAGATCTTCAAATTTAAGAAAACCCGTGACATATTTTAACGATCTCGCTTGCCCAAAATAGCGGAAAATGTTTGTAAAATATATGTAAATGGTTGGTTTGGTGATCTTTAACGGATGCTTTCTGGGAAAAGTGTCGTTCGAGGAGTCGAATAGGCCCAATTTTTTTATATAAAAATTTAATGGTTTGTGTGTAGTTGTTGAAAGTGGAAAGGTTTTCTTTTTACATTTATTTTAAAATGTAGAGATAAACATCGTTCTATGATTTTAAAACCATATCTACGAAACATAAAAAACAAATTAACAAAAAACAAAACAAATTTTCATTAATAAACTTATAAATCAAAACTACCAATTTTACATTGGTTCTTATGGGAAACAGAAAAACGTTCACCTCTTGCAGAAAGCTGCTATTTCTACATACATTACGGCTATGATATACATTGGTAGACATTCGTATAAACCCACTATGTTTTTTTTTTGAATATACCTCTAAGAGTAAATAAAGTGTTTTGATTTTTTTCAAGTAACCTAAATTGTGTCTATCGTCTATGGCTGTTTTCAAAACGAATACTTATTTGTGGAACCTAACTTATTCAAATAAGTATCCTGGCGGGGTGACTTATTTTCTACCTCTTTCTTACAAAAAAATCTAAATTGTTTTTGAATTTGTGTATGAGTAGTGTGATATATACAAAATGAAAATTTTCTTTTGGAAAAAATACATAAATGTATTCCTTCAGATTTTTAATATTTAATTCAAATAACTATTTAGGTCATCAAAATTCATTAGACAAATTATTATTTTAAGGCTGTATTCCAAACGGATACTTATTTGTGGAACCTGTCTAATTCAAATAAGTAACTTGACGAGGTAACTTATTTTCTATCTCTTTCTTACCAAAAAATCTAATTTGTAATGTCAAAAAAATACTTTAACCCTTTGATTCATCATTTATTTTAAAGCGCCTGTTATTTTGCTTAAATGAGTATTTCTGAAATTTTATAATATTTTTCGCGCTAAATATCCTTTTTAGGTAGCTTAAGACTAAGAGCCAACATAATAACACTTAAAAATCCATTATCAGTGCATTGAATCCCAAAAATTAGGTTTAAAGTGATGTACGCAATTGTGTACAGTACGAGTGAAAGGGTTAAGGTGTTGGTTTATGTTTATATTTTAATTAATACAAATATAATGTATATATAAAAACCACAAACACAAATAACATAAATTTAAAATACAGATAATTAAAATAAAATTATCCCAAGAATAATAAATTTAATAATAATAAATTTAAAAAAAAAAAATCGCTGTGCAGTAAATTTTGCGCATTTTTATTCTTTTGATGCAGCTGTCAAAATAAGTAAGCTAAATCAATTGGAATGACTTTACTTACTTATTTAAAATGGCGGCCAAATAAGTCAATAAGTATCAAATAAGTATCGTTTGGAAAACAGCCTAAATATCCTTTTTTGGTAGCTTAAGACTAAGAGCCAACATAATAACACTTAAAAATCCATTATTAGTGCATTGAATCCCAAAAAATAGGTTTAAAGTGATGTACGCAATTGTGTACAGTACTAGTGAAAAGGTTAAGGTGTTGGTTTATGTTTATATGTTAATTAATACAAAAATAATGTATAATAAAAACCACAAACACAAATAACATAAATTTAAAATACAGATAATTAAAATAAAATTATCCCAAGAATAATAAATTTAATAATAATAAATTTAAAAAAAAAAAATCGCTGTGCAGTAAATATTGCGCATTTTTGTTCTTTTGATGCAGCTGTCAAAATAAGTAAGCTAAATCAATTGGAATGACTTTACTTACTTATTTAAAATGGCGGCCAAATAAGTCAATAAGTATCGTTTGGAAAACAGCCTAAGAGTACTTACTAAATATGCCTAAGTGAAAGCGAATTGGTTTATTATATTGCGAATAGCAATATGTTTTATTGAAAAAATTACGACAACAAACAATATTTTGTTACCGCTGTCAAAATAAGTACGAGAAATCAATTCGAACGGTTTTTCATACTTATTTAAGATGGCGTCAAATAAGTCAATAAGTATCGGTTTCGAAAACAGCATATATCTCAAATCTGTGGCTAAGATAATACGTTAGTGAAAAATTTAATGTTTTTAATAAAATTGAAAAATTTAAATTTCAGTTAGACCTACAACAAAATTAACAGTTTTTCATATTTTACTTTATTTAATAGTTGATGTGGCCCCCATCTTTCTGAGTAACTTAAAATAAAAATCATAAAAATCATAAAATTAAAACATGACTTATGGCTCCATATACATAGTGAATTTGTGATTTCACGCATTTTTCACCATATGTATTATATATGTATGATGTGTTTATACTATAATGTATGTATGTTATTTGGCTCTATTTCGAGCACACTACTGAATAAACGCACTTCTGATAATGTACTAAAATAAAAAACGAAATTAACAATTGTTCATATATGTACATATTACAATTAATATTTGGTATGGCCCCTACCTTTTTGAATAACTTCGAAAATTCGACTAACCATTGAATTTGTTCATTTTTTAAGAGTTTTCTGATCAATTTTGGCTCAAAATTTAAGGATGTCACTTTTAAAATCATTAATTGAATTATATTGCTGTCCATTTTCATAAACTTTTCCGACAAGGTCCCCTAAAGGTTTTCGACGGGATTGGAATCATGACTTTGACTATCCAAGATACACTCCGATTCACTTGATTGCGGACACTATTTTTTTTGAGAGAATATGCCTCTGTCTCCTGTTTCCCGTTATGTAGCGTAAATTTAAATTCAAATATTGAAAGCGAGGTTTATTACGAAAACATCGTATGAAAAAAAAATACCGTCCATGCAGCATAACATAGTAACAACACGTTATCTTCGTCTTTACAAAAAATACACAGTAATTTTTGTTTCATTTAATTGCGGACAATTCAAAATTTACCCGATACCCGATTTAAAAATATGGATTTTCTTTAATTTTTATTAATATTTATTGAAATTAACTATTTTAATAATTCGTGTGTCCTCCATTTCCTAGAATTAAGTGGAATATTCGATTTTCCGTCGATTTGTAGAGAGACTCTAAAAGTCTTAAAGAAATTTGATTTCAAGCATCTTTGAAGGCTTCAATAAGATCCCTCTTTGTCTCAAACTGTCTGCCGCCTTCATAGACCTTACGAACTAACCACCCCCAAACATTTTCTATGATGTTTAGATCTGGTGAATATGGTGGCCACACCAACAAATCTACATTCTTCCTAGCAATCCAGGCTTTGGTGGTCGTAGCATTGTGTATTGGAGCATTATCTTGTTGGAAAGTCCAACGCATTTCACCAAATAACTCCTGGATTTTCGGAAAAGCCTCATTTAAAATATTTTGATAGGAAATTGCATTCATTTTGGTACTTGGAAAAGCCAAATCGAATGCTCCGTAGTAAGAAATAGCTCCCCAGACCATTACCCCACCTACCCTGCTGTGCCGCTTACTGAGAAAAACTTCTCCCTTTCTCACATCATAGAAATAGTAGTTATATACATCCGGTCCATCCAAGTTAAATTTTTTTTCGTCGGGAAACACAACCCTTTGCCACTCAGTTTTCCACGTCATATGGTCTCTGGCGAATTGGAGCCGTTTCTCTTTACGCTGCGCATTTAATGGACGTATTAGATAATCGGAATTCTGTATCACGCGGCGTACGGTACTTTTGGACGCGCCGACCCCAGTTTTAGCTTTAATTTTAGATACTGATATGGCCGAATTAGATGCTTCACGAAGAATCGCGCGTCTATCTTGGGCTGTAGTAGCTAGAGAAACTCGCCCTTTTCGATTATTCCCGTAGTTTTCTTTATTTTGCAGATAGGTACCTACTGCTGTCATACCTCTTCCAATTTTCTGCGCAATATAACGGCAACTTCGACCTTCATCTTTGTATGCATCGATTTTATCTTTTTCAATAACGGATGTCTTTTCCACTTTTCCAGAACCCATTTTTTTTCTAAAACATTATGAAATTGTTAAAAGTAAGTTACAAATTACTAATAGTATGCTTACTGCTTTAAATATCGAAAAAACAATGAATTTTTCAGCTGTCCGCAATTAAATGAAACAAAAAAATTTTGTATTTTTTGTAAAGACAAAGATAACTTGATGTTACTATGTTATGCTGCATGGACGGTATTTTTTTTTCATACGATGTTTTCGTAATAAACCTCACTTTCAATATTTGAATTTAAATTTACGCTACATAACGGGAAACAGGAGACAGAGGCATATTCTCTCAAAAAAAATTGTGTCCGCAATCAAGTGAATCGGAATGTATCAACTCGCCAGAGAGGTCTAATTCGCAGAGAAGCTACACGAAATTGTCTATCATGTAGGTAAATAAACGAAAAATTGCATCTGCCTGTGACGACTTAACACATTGCCCGCAGTTTGAATAGTTCACCGAACAAAAAATGGACAAAGCTTCGGAGCAAACTACGTTTAACGGCCATGCATACGAATAATCGGCTTAAATTTGCTCGTAAATACATATCGTGGACAACGGATTAGCAGAGTACTTTTTTCTGACGAAAAAAAAATGTAATCTAAATAATCACGACTGCGACAGTTGCTAATGGCATAATTTGGAGGAACATGGCGTCGTTAGGTCTAAGGGTAATTTTAATGGCGGAAGTGTTATATGTGGGGTATTTTCTTACAAAGCGTAACGATAAATCAATTAATGATTTGAAAAGTGACATCCTTAAATATTGATCCAAAATTGATACGGAAACACTTAAAAATTTAACAAATTCAATGCCTACTCGAATTTTCGAAGTTATTCAAAAAGGTAGGGGCCACACCAAATATTAATTGTAATATGTACATATATGAACAATTGTTAATTTCGTTTTTTATTTTAGTACATTATCAGAAGTGCGTTTATTCAGTAGTGTGCTCGAAATAGAGCCAAATAACATACATTATAGTATAAACACATCATACATATATAATACATATGGTGAAAAATGCGTGAAATCACAAATTCACTATGTATATGGAGCCATAAGTCATGTTTTAATTTTATGATTTTTATGTTTTAAATTCATAGCCTTGATTAAACAAAAAAAATTTAAATGGTTTGTTTTTTTTTTGTTTGTGTTGTTGTTAAAGATACAGGGTGTCAAATTTTGAGAAAAATGATAATCACGATGTTGTATTTATGGCAATAAAAAGAAAGATAATTATCCGATAATTATGATTTTGTGCTCATTTTAAAGGAAAGTTAATAGTGATTAATAAAAAAAAAATATAAAAATAGTGTTGTTTAATTTATTCTTTAAATTTCCCGCCAACATGTTCTTTCTCGATTTTCTCAAAAACCTTTTTTTTTTTTTTTTTTTAAAGAATTCGACAATTAATATTTTACTATTAGCATGTTCGGAAAAAGACCAAAGTAAATTTGTAGTAAAATTCGAAGATAAAAATATAAAGGGCTGAAACCTCACGAGGTGATCAGAACTTCGGTCTTTGGTTTTTTCAATGAGGATTGCATTCACCTGTCACCTGTGTTATAAAGTTGGTGTGACAGTTTTGACAGTACTGATTTCTATTTTAACTAACATATATTTACTTATACATAGAACAACAGCCAAACAGGTCAAAAGCTTTAGTAGCAGGGGTACAGGTATCCAATATAACACGAAAAATCGTATTTTAGAACTTTATACCGAAAGTAGTATACAAAATTATACTGATATTTCTAACCGTGTAAATGACCATATTCTAGAACTTTAACCAAAAATCATTTTAGAATCCCATTTACAACGCACATGTCAAATTTCATCATAATCGGGTAAGGAATAACTAAGTTCCATCCTACTTGGCCTTATTCCAGAGCTTTATCAAAAAATTATTTTAGAATTCCATTTCCAACACCCATCTCAAATTTGATGCTACCCCATTAAGGAATTGCCAAGTTCCATCCTACTCAGAATTTCACCGAAAACTCATTTTAGAATCCCATTTCCAATACACGTATCGAATTTCATCAAAATCGGTTGAGAAATGGGCCAGTTTCATCATACTTGGCCTTATTCCAGAACATCATCCAAAAAACATGTTAGAATCCCATTTCCAACACACATGTTGAATTTCATCAAAATCGGTTGAGAAATGGGCAAGTTCCATCATACTTGGCCATATTCCAGAACTTCATCCAAAATTCGTTTCAGAATCCCATTTCTGACACACATGTCAAATTTCATCATAATCGGTTGAGAAATGGGTAAGTGCCACCTACTTGGCCATTTTCCAGAACTTCATCCAAAAATCATGTTAGAATCCCATTTTCAATGCACATGTCGAATTTCATCATAATCGGTTGAGAAGTGGGCAAGTTCCATTATACTTCGGCCATATTCCGGAACTTCATCCAAAAAACATTTTAGAATCCCATTTCCAATACACGTATCGAATTTCATCAAAATCGGTTGAGAAATGGGCAAGTTCCATCATACTTGGCCATATTCCAGAACTTCATCCAAAATTCGTTTCAGAATGCCATTTCTGACACACATGTCGAATTTCATCGAAATCGGTTGAGAAATAGCCAAGTTCCATCATACTTGGCCATATTCCAGAACTTCATCCAAAACAATTTTAGAATCCCATTTTCAACGCACATGTGATGAGAAATAGTCAAGTTCCATCATACTTGGCCATATTCCTAAACTTCATCCAAAAATCATTTTAAAATCACATTTCCAACGCACGTATCGGATTTCATCTTCATCGGTTGAAAAATAGGCAACTTCCATCATACTTGGCCATATTCCAGAACTTTATCCAAAAATCATTTCAGATTCCCATTTCCGACACACATGTTAAATTTCATAATAATCGGTTGATAAATAGGCAAGCGCAAGTTCCATCATATAAAAAATTTGTTAACTACTTACTCACTACATCCTAATGCAACCCCAACTCAACTCCAACTCAACTTCAACTCAACCCTCAAATTTACCCCTAACTTAACCTTCAAATCAATTCCAAATTCAATGCCCAATTCAAGAATAATCAAACCAGCATACATAAAAACATCGTAAATATTTATAAAACCACAAAATTCAAAATCGGACAAGCCGTTCTCGAGATACCATGGGTCCAGACACACAAACATCCAGACAGACATTTTTTTTTTTTTTTGAATTTTCAGACTCAGGGACTTTCAAAACGTCGAGAAAAATGGTTTTGGACCAACCAAATTTGTCGTCATTTTTGACAGGATTTCAATACTTTGGTCTTTTTAGACCGAAGTAATTTGTCAATCTTTTTCCGAACATGGGTAGTAAATTTATAGTAAATTTTTATGTCGTTGTTTTTATTATTTTGGCATTTTTAATCTTAATGACCGGATTTATGTGACGAAAAATTAACTTTATATCGAATTAAATACAAAAAAATATGTTTTAAATGGCAAGCAATTTATTATCCATGAAAATGCATGTTCGAATTTTTTCGATATTGGATTTTATATATTTTAACTTTTTGTATGGGCAAGGTAATTTTAGTAAATTTTTTACCAACATAACAAAAATAAATTTTACTATAAATTTACTATGGTAACTTTTCGAATGTGCTAAATATATCAAAAAACTGGAACACCGTTATTTTTTGTATTCTTGCAAAATACGTTTTAGTATAACAATCTACAAATTTATTATATTTAAACGTATTTTACACGAAAACGAAACGAGATGGTGTCCTGATTTTTTAGAAGCCTAGTAGAACTAAATGGTGAAAAAAAATAAAAAAATAAAAACAAGCACATAGGAGAAAATCCAAAAAGAAACTTTCAACGGCCATTTTTAAAAGGAAGAAATAGAAAATTGCATCAATTTTTATAATTATTTTATAATCCCTGTATATGTATCTTTAAAATGAGCCCAATCTAATAATTTTCGAATAATTAGTTTTTTTTCTATAGCAATAAATAAAAAGTGCATTGAATTTTTAAATATTTGACACCCTGTATCTTAAAAAACAACAACAACAAGAAAATTATTTTTCATTAATGGGAATCACAACTAATGGATGAATATTTAGAACGTGTTTAAGAGTTTATCGAAGTACAATTTGGAAAACTCAATTTTGAGACAGTCGTGACAGATTTACAGAAGTACATATTTTAAACTCCAACATAAATTTGAAGTTAGTAAGAACAGATACGATCCATTATTCATTGTTAACTTCGCAAAACTAGGTTAGAGCTGTAAAGCTTTTCTCCATGACTTCGTTTTCTTTACTTATATGGGAAGATTCAGTTTATATTCTTAGCTCCAGTAGATCTACTACCTATGGTAATTTGAATTTGAGATAAAATCGACTTCCTTTTTTCTGTAGAAAATTTCTGAATTCAGAAGAATATTCTTAAAAGGTACCGAGCTTGCATATGTTAAATGCAAATGTTAAATTTATTTTTAAAAAATTAGTTAAAACCAAAATAAAATAGAATTGCTTTTTCCGGGCTTTCATTCCGGGTTAGTAATTGTATCCTCTGCAGAATATATTTTGCTTGGATGTCAGAAAGGCTAAATTATTTTAAATTTTTATTTTTTTCGAATCGATCCCAAAAAAAGAAAGATTTGGGAAAGGAAAGAAAATTAATGAAAAATATTATTGCCAACAATATGAAATAACACAATACTGATACGGAACTGACAATGAAGCCTAAAATACGGCAAGATACGTCAGACGAGTGTAAATGCTTTAATATAGAAGTCTATGAAAGAAATTGTTTAACACTAACATTGCATCTGCACGGAACTGAGCGGATACGGTCATCGCTGAAGACACTGACGTGTGTGAATAGACTTTTAATCGTTAAAAGCTACAACCTAAGCAAATCATATTTTACTTACCGTGCACTAAAAATAGAAGCTAATGCTAGAAAACATGCGTCTGCTTCACGAGTGTTTGCCGTATAGCAGCGGTCGATCACCCATTCAAGTACATGCCCAATATCAGGATTACTTTCAAGAAGTAATATAACCGTGTTGCGAGCAAGTTGGTAAATCTGCAAGAAAAGTTTAAAAATTATTAGATTATTTAAAATAAAAACACTCTGTATATTTAAATTAAAATTTAAAACCGAAACAATAGAGCACAACCGATACACCTTGTCATGAGTTAACCGTTCACCATATTTAGAAGTAAAAATTTGAATCCCAATTTCCTGAACTGCTTTTTCTTTAGTGAAGATTGTCCATTAACATGCGAAATCACAGACCCTCACGGTTTAATAAATTTCGATTTCCTTACTATTTATATAATAATTAACACAAAAAATTAATTTAAAACTTTTAATTTTTAAAGAAAATATAGGGTTTTCCAATAGGAATGATATGATTTTTAAGTGACGTTTCGGCCATAACAGTGAATGCGAAATCACAGACCCTCACGGTTTAATAAATTTCGATTTCCTTACTATTTATATAATAATTAACACAAAAAATTAATTTAAAACTTTTAATTTTTAAAGAAAATATAGGATTTTCCAATAGGAATGATATGATTTTTAAGTGACGTTTCGGCCAGTAATATGTCATGATCTGTCATTTTTTGTTTCATTGTATTCAGTAATGTTTACAATTTCATCATGGTGAGATATACACAAGCACAACGTTTACAAATTATTCAGTTTTATTATCAAAATAATCGTTTTCCAATTGCAACTTTTCATGCGGTTTTGCCATTTTATAGTCGTAATAATCGTCCAAGTGTGTTCGCTATTCGTTGAATTGTTGAAAATTTTGAGCGTACATTTTCTTTACATAATGTTCAAATTCCAATAAGACAAAGAAACGCTCGAAGTAATGCAAATATTGCTGCCGTTCAGGCAAGTGTGGCTGAAGACTTTAATTTGTCGATTCCAAGACGTTCTCAAGAATTGGGACTGTCTGAAACCATAACCTGGCGGATTTTGAGAAAGGATTTGGGTTTGCATCCGTATAAAATTGTTCTCACTCAAGAACTGGCCATTGGACCACCGTAAACGTCGTTAATTTGCTGATTTTGCTTTGGAACAACTTGAAAACGATAACGATTTTTTTAAGAAAATCATCTTCTCCGATGAGGCTCACTTTCATCTGAGTGGTGCGGTAAATAAACAAAACTGTCGATTCTGGTGCGAAGAAAATCCACAAATTATTCATGAAAAACCATTACCATTGATAGGTTAATCAGTCCATATATGCGGACTCTGGATACCAGGCACCCTCCAGTTTTATTTAGCCTTCCTGTAGTCAAGCTGGGTGACCTACAGGCGACTTTCTATTCCCAGCAACTCGCAAGAGTAAAATCAAAACGGTAGACGAGGCGTTGGTAGGAATATACGGGAGTGGGACTGCTCTCTCGAAGTCCTTGAGTCCCAATGCTACCGCTTTTCTAGCAGAAGTAAAAGATCTAGTATACATCTAAGAGGGAGACCAATGAGCCCAGATAGTATGTATCGCGTGTAGAAGTACTTCCTACAGTAAACATCTAGGAGGGAGAGCAATGAGCCCAGATAGTATATATCACGTACCGACCAGTAGTATTATCAGGTTCATTAAGAACCTGAATATTGACTGGACTGATAACTAAGCAGGGCTTGGAGCACAGAAGATCTTTTAGGTCGCAGCGCGAGGTGGCTAAACGCCCACATGACCCTACAACACTAATTCTAATTCTAATCCAAGTAGCCAAGCTAAAACCAATTGGAAGATTGTAGCAGTCTTTTTAATTTTATTATAATAAGCTCTAACTTGTGAAGTAGTATATACACCATTGATCGCAAATACGTGGCACGCGTGCCAAACCTGTCACGATTAAAACTTTTTCCGGCACGTCAAAAAATTTTCAAATTTTAAAAAATGGCCTCTTTTGCAGTTATTCTTACAAAAAAGGGACAAGTTGTTTCTAGAATTTTGATAAAACGAAATATGTATTGAAATGTTGGGAAATGGGAACCCGTGAAAGCAATTTCACGGTGGTCATATAAGCACCTTTGGAATGAGTATCAAATATTTTGACAAACACGGAAAGCCCAAAAGAAAATTACTTGGTGATAAAATACATGGCTTCATAAAAAAATCGTCAAATTTTACAATTTCGCAGGTTGTTTAAGTCTAAATGCCACAATTGCTTTTCGGTTATGTTGGTACATTTTCCCTGACGTTTCTTATCATTTTAAGCCATATTGGATGGTTAGTTTATTGTTGGCTGTCGAAAAGGTTACACACTTTTGGTGTGCTCAGTATCATACCGGTGTCGATTTTGGTCAAAAATTTACTAACAAGCGGAGAAGTGCTAGCAGGTGCATTATCGTGGTGTGATGACCATGAGTTGTTTCCCCACAAATCCAGACGTTTCGTTCGGATCGCTTCACGCAAACGGTGTTTTATCACGTTGACCCGTTTGAGCAGTTCTGGATAATCGTTGACTTCATTCAGCAACTTCTACCCTTCGGCACTGCTTTTGGTCGAAACCGAACAATTTCGGAGGTAGTTTTACTGTCACAGATGAAACCCATTTGAAATTACTTTTGTTAGATACAGAAATGTTTCAAACCGAGCAGCCATAATAAACCATCGCAAATTTTTATTGCGATACATTTTTATTAATATTTTCTTCATTGACTTATGTAGTTTAAATTCAGGGTATGCGTTGGTATTCGTTACAGGAAAAGGATAGATATGCAATGGAAGTTGGGCCAAACAACTAAACTTAAACGAAATCTGAACAAATTTGAAAATGTCGAAAATTTCGACTGAAAAAAACCTGGACAGTTTTAAACTCTCGAAGTTTGTTATGTATTTGATAAAAAAAGAAGAAATTGGTTTGGTGGCGACGACCATCCACTGGTCAGAAAACAGATTTGTAGTTAAATCTCATCTAGAAAAGTTTAAAAAGCCGCCAACTTGATTCATCATTTCGATGTGCTGAAACTAATTCATTTACCATCAAATTTGTTGGTTAAGTCAGTTAGCAAATTACAATGGAATTATTGCGTAATTGCAAAAGTTCCGCTTGGGGCAGTAATGGAGTTGCTTAAATGAAACATGGCCAGAATTCAACAAATATTCCAACACACTGCTAATAATACTTTGGTACATAAATACAAGCCATAAATCAAAAATCAAAAAAATAATTGATAAAGAGGTTTTTTAAATACATGACCAATCCAGGCCTTTTCTACACTTCCAGCGCCACATGGAATACGCACGTTTGTCAATAAATTTAAGCGAAATTGTATATCTACGTTATTAAGCAGATTCTGTAGTAGTTCCTATTATAAAATCGAAATATTCACGCCCTGAAAGAATTTCTGGGGTTATATCATTGGGGGTCCTCTACTGATATTATGGTACCATTAATCAAAAATTGTTTCACCAACATTTGTTTACAACCAATCTAGGACCGAACTAGGTGGCAACTTTGTGGATGTATTTTAATAAAATTTTACATCATAGATTTGATATGTAAAGTCAATTCTTTAAGTAGTTCCTAATATAAAATTTAAAAAAATTTGGGCTCTGAAGAATTCCTTCGGCCATATCATCATGCTTTAGTCGATATCTTAAATCAAAAAATTATTCGCTAAATTTATTTTTACATACTGACAAGGGATGATCCCGAACCCGAAAATTCAAAAAATTATGAAACTTTGGGAACATGTACATCTCATATAGGTATGTACTACGCAATTTTTTTTTCTGCGGAAAAACACTCTGACTGGATGAAATGGATTTTTGAAAATTGGAAATTTTCCATTCTGCCTCTGCGCATAACTCGTTTAACTCGTTAACGGTAAGAGGTAGAGAAAAAGAGTGTGCTTGCTTAAGACAGCAGAACGGTGAGCATGAAAGTAAATAAGCTTTTAGAAATGTCAGTTTCACGATTTCACGTCAATCGGTCTTGTCCGTAAGAATTCTGAGCGAAAAACCATCAATGACTGGACTATTAATAAAACTCATCCAAACAAATATTTTTTGTGTTTTTCATTAATGAAGATAAAAAACTGACATTTCTAAATCCTTATTTACTTTCATGCACACCGTCCTGCTATCCTAAGCAAGCACACACTTTTTCTCTACCTCTTACCCTTAACTAGTTAACGAGTTATGCGCAGAGGAAGAATGGAAAATTTCCAATTTTCAAAATCCATTTCACCCAGTAGAGTGTTTTTCCGCAGGAAAAAAAAAATTGCGTAGTACATACCTATATGAGATGTACATGTTCCCAAAGCTTCATAATTTTTTGAATTTTCGGGTTCGGGATCATCCCTTGTGAGCCAATTCCGACTACATATATTCTTAATTCTAGCATCCAATGGAACAAGCTCATTTCTTGATGGATTTTAGTGAAATTTTATGTCAGAAATATTTTGTTGTTATTAAAAATAGTTCCAAATATAAAACCTATTAGTATTAGCCTGAAGGATTTTTTTGGCCCTAATGTTGAGCTCAGATCAGAGTTTATAAATTAAAATACGGCCCAACGGCAAAAAATTTTGGAACATTACTCGCACTAATGGTGTTACGGTCGATACCATAAATCAAAAATTAGCACCCGCATAAGTTTGAAAAACCAGAACATGTTCGAAAAAACCAGGACCCGTAATTGTCACTCCTCTAAAATGAAAGGAATTTATTCATATTGGAATTTGAATATCAATTTATTGAAGATGTGTTGAACCGTTCTAAACAAAATACCAGAGAAATGCGATTAGCAGAAAGGTTAACTCACATATTATAAAAAAAAATATTTTTAAAGAAATAATAATTGTATTGGCACGCCAATAACCAACTACTTGCGAACGCTGGTATACACGATATTTCGTGAAAAAATTAAGTTATAGTAATTCAACTTCAATCCAAATTATTGAGTAAGGGAATTCATATACATTTATGTATATCGTAAGCTAGTTTTGATATGTTGGTTAAGAGCGATAAAGTTAGATTAAGAAACTATTTTCTTTGTTTTCCTTTGAGAAATTTTAGTTAGATTCTTCAAGGGTTTCACAATGAACTAAGAAAACCCGTTAGGGGACGACGGGTATAGAATCTCTGTTTGTTTTAACGGGTCAAGGAAATTCATTCAGCGCGTCTATAGCTGATTTGAACATGGTTATCAGTGTAAACTGGAGAGAGACTAATTGCACCACGAGTCCCCATATATTTATCAATTTATATATGAGCCGTTGATTTTGAAAGTGGTGCAAGTCCATTTTTCAAATAATTTAAGTTAATGATAACAATAGACAAATAAAAGTATAATCTTTCTAACGGTGAACAATTTATAGTCAAAATTAAAAAAAAAAAAAATCCCTAATACTTGTTCAAAAAATAAGAAAATTCAAAATCTCGTATATTTTTGCATTTATTGTTTCTCTATTCCTTCATTTTCTCGTTTCAACAAAATGTGGACTTGCCCCACTTTCAAAATAAACGGCTCACATATAGAAGATAAGTCAAAGGAATAACAGCGTATTGTACTGATGGGGCTACAACACGCGGATCATCTTAATTAATTAACGCGGGCGTTAATTTGTGTTGTTTTAGTTTAATTTTTATTATTTTTATTATTATTATACCTCCCGAGCAACTGAATCGACTAAAACCTTAAGCGCTCACATAAGGGCGATTTTTGTTAGAACGGTCAAACCGATTTTCAAAAGACATTATTTTTTTGAAAGCCTGATATTTTTGCTAATGACACTATTTTTATGAAAATTGGTTTAGTACTTTTTTTGTAATGAATTTTGAATGAAAATGCAACCAAAATTGATGATTAAGCAAAAAATATTGGGGGTGTTTAAAATTAAATTACAACAAAAAACTCAAGCAAAACCAAAATAATTTTATTGGTTAATAATAAGTATGGCCCCCATTGCGTCTACAACGGTTCTCATGCGGTTCCCCATTGACCTTATTAAAGTTTTGACAAATACTTGGGGGATCGCACCCCACTCCTCCTATAACGCAATCTTCAGGTCACTGATGTTAGATGGTACCGGATTTCTAGCTCGGACCTTCCGTTTTAGTTCGTCCAATAAATGCTCAATTGGATTCATGTCTGGACTGAGTGCTGGCCACCTCATCGTCTCGAGCCCAACCTCATCCAAGAACTGTCGAGTGGTTCGAGCTGTGTGACACCGGACATTGTGATGCATCAATATGAAATCTTCCCCTATATATACTGCATAGGGCACTGATCCAAGAGAATGCCCTCGATATATCGTTCAGCGGTCAGACCTCCTTCACGGCCTCCACCAGGTACGAAAACAAGATCTGTTTTTCCCTCAAACGAAATGCCAGCCAACACCATACACGAACCGCCGCCGTATGAGACTGTTTCAGCAAAACAGCACTGCGAAAATCGCTCTCCTGGACGCCGGTAGACCCGGTCTCTCATATCACTACCATGGAGACATATTCTGCACTCGTCAGTAAATAGAACGGACGTCCATTGCTCGATGTTCCAATTGATGTGTTTGCGAGCAAATTCGAGTCGCTGTTTGCGGTGGCGTGTTGTCAATTTTGGGCCTCTAGCGGGCCGTCTTGGAGTGAGGTTGGCTTCCTTTAAGCGTCTTCTTACTGTCCATTGACTAACAGCTACATCTCGAACTTGTCTTAGCTCCTGCTGCACATCGATGCCCGTGAGATGGCGATTTCGCAGTGAAGTTAGGACGATAAATCGATCGGTTTGTGGTCTTCGATTGACGGTACCAGTTTCCTGAAACCTTCTGAATACTCTTGAGACAGCAGATTGGCTCATGTTAAGCTGACGGCGACTTCTTGTTGATTGCGTCCTTCTTGCAATAAAGCAACAACTTGTGCGGATTTTGCTGGAGTGGTATCCATGATTTTAAGGAAACAATGAATTAAACTTGTAGAGATTTGTTCAGGTCAACGTCTGACTCATAAGTGACGACAAATATCGGCCAACGTGGCATTATACAGAAGATTGCATCACGCCAATTGTTTTCACCGAAACATCGCATTTTGCTAAGACTGCTTTAATTTGAAAAGTACTGTATGGATTTTAATGATAAAGGTATCCTTGAAAAGATAAAATACTAGGCTGTCAAAAGAAGGTTGTTTTTCGAAAATCGATCCAGCCATTTTAAAAAAATATGCGTTTTGATGGTCTAGTCGATTCAGTTGCTCGGGAGTATATTTGTTAGTGATTGTATACTTATATGGTATCACAGGTGATATAAGTATGTACATGTATATATTATTATACCTATGGTATTATGATACCATTTGACACATACCTACATATATAAATATACCACTTTATTCAGTGTATATGTGTTTGAGTATATCGGGTGATTTATAACCTGATACACTCAAATATCTCGGAAAATACGCACCCTACGAAAAAAATGGTAGAGATCAAAATTTAATTATTCCGCAGGGGAAATACATTAGCGTTAAAACTAGAACCCCCTCCCCCCTCCTTGTAGGTGGGGCGGGGGGTAACTTTGAAATTAATATAGGAACCCCTATTTTTTATTGCAGATTCGGGTTCTACGGCTAAAAATAAATAGGATTTGGCTGAAACATTTTTTCCATTCATGATAGATGGCGCTGTAATTGACGATATTCAATTTTTTTTTTATTTCTCCTACTGAGAACCTACGCAAACGATTCTGCAATACGTCTGCAATAAAAATACCATGGTTTCGTTGTAAATACACGAAGTTAGTCTTAAACAATTTGTATTCCTTAAATTTTCAATTACTGAAAAATGGCTTGTCATTATCGTAACCCAGGAACATGCGCTTAAATCAGCTTTCAAATGAATGAAATTGCTTGTATTTTGTTTTAAAAATACCGATTCAGTCCGAAGATTATTTCGAAAACAACAATACCTGTGTCAAGCTATCAATACTATTTCAGAATGGTGTATCTAACTGTACAAAGGAAAATTGAAATGATTCTGGTTTATGGAGAAGCTGGCCGGAGTCTTGATAATGCTGTCACTCTCTACGCTTCGCGTTTTCCGGATAGGATTCGGTCATGTGCGTCATTTCAGCGTACTGTCAAACAATTTATTACTGATGGAAGTGTTAAACCGAAAAAAGGGATTCGTCCAGCAACAGTCACCGAAGAAAATAATGAAATTGATGTATTGGCTGCAGTAGCTCATAATCCTCATATTAGTACACGAGAAATAGCTAGCAATTCCGGATTGTCCCAGACCAGTGTTTGGAAAATTTTAAAACGTCATAAGTATCATCCGTATTATGTATCTTTACACCAAGATCTTCATGGCGTTGATTTCCAAAATCGGGTAACTTTTTGTCAGTGGGCACGTGAACAAATACAGCAAAACCTAAATTTTTTTCAATACGTATTGTTCTCCGAGTCGTCTTTTATAAACCATGGAACGGTTAATCGCCACAACATGCATTACTGGAGTGTTGAAAATCCGCACTGGCTTCGCCAAGTTGAACATCAGCGTTCTTGGACTGTCAATGTGTGGTGTGGAATAATTGGCAACAAACTCGTCGGCTCCCACATTATTGAAGGCAACTTGAATGGTCAAATGTACCGAGATATTTTAGAAAATGAACTGCCAACATTATTTGAAAACTTGTGCTTAGAAGTGCGACGGAACATGTGGTTTCAACATGATGGTTGTCCCGCACACCATTCGTTGGTAGCACGTATAGTACTTGATCGTGATTTCAATGGTCGGTGGATCGGGAGAGCTGGTCCGGTAAATTGGCATGCCAGATCACCAGATCTTACTTCGCCAGATTTATTTTTGTGGGGATATCTTAAAGACCAAGTTTACAAACAAAAACCAACAACACGTGAGAATATGATTGAGCGAATCAGAAATGCTTGTGCTGAAATTCAAGCAGACACACTCCTCAGTTGTGTACAGTCATTTGAAATGCGGATTAATAAGTGCATTGAAGTCGAATGCCATCATTTTGAGCACCTAATTTAATTGAAAGATGATGAGGCAAGAGGACTCATGTAAATCAAGCACCCTTTTCCCAATTATTCGAAATTTATTTTTTATTGCAGACGTATTGCAGAATCGTTTGCGTAGGTTCTCAGTAAGAGAAATAAAAAAAAATTGAATATCTTCAATTACAGCGCCATCTATCATGAATGGAAAAAAATGTTTCAGCCAAATCCTACGTATTTTTTAGCCGTAGAACCCGGATCTGCAATAAAAAATAGGGGTTCCTATCTTAGTTTAAAAGTTACCCCCCCCGCCCCACCTACAAGGAGGGGGGAGGGGGTTCTAATTTTAACACTAATGTATCTCCCCCGCGGAATAATTAAATTTTGATCTCTATCATTTTTTTCGTAGAGTGCTTATTTTCCGAGATATTTAATCCGTGATAAAAGTTGAATATCGTCAATTACAGCGCCATCTATCATGAATGGAAAAAAATGTTTCAGCCAAATCCTACGTATTTTTAGCCGTAGAATCCGAATCTGCAATAAAAAATAGGGGTTCCTATCTTAGTTTCAAAGTATTTCCCGCCCAACCTACAAGGAGGGGGGAGGAGCTCTAATTTTAACACTAATGTATTTCCCCCGCGGAATAATTAAATTTTGATCTCTATCATTTTTTTCGTAGAGTGCTTATTTTCCGAGATATTTGAGTGTATCAGGTTAAAAAAATCACCCGGTATAAGCGATTTGTAATTTACAAACAGTGATTCCATGCTAATTCAAATTAAGAAAAGTTTAAAGGTGCAAAGAAAAAATGGTATAACATCTATTCATTTCGATTATGTAACCAAAACGAAGTATGCAAAAACTGAAAAACACTTAAATAAAAGATTTTCCAAGCTTAACACAGTTAATAATACTCGACAAATACATCAAGTAATGCCAACCTTGAATAAACAATTTATTAAAACTAAAATGTATTCAAATTTTGATATTGTAAATAAATGTTCTTTATACTAAAAACAAAAACAATTGTTTTAGAATTTACTCCTTTTACTTCTAATCATAACGGGCCACTGCTGGCCTAAGTGTGCGATAGCAGCCACTCTAACCTAACCTAACCTAACCTACTTCTAATCATTTAAAATATTGATAGTGCAACTATAGCTGATTCATTTCCAAATTTGTACTCGAAACATAAGTTTATTGTATACTAACATAATACTGAAAACTGCATTAATCGTCTTATCTACTATTAACTGTTTAGTATCAAAAAATTGGCAAACTAAATTTATTTGAACTTTGATTGGCAATTTAGGAGCCAAACTATTGGTTTTAAATAATAGTTGTTTATTAAAATCTTTACTAGAAATAGCATTATTGTGATATATTCTCTCTTTTGTATACAAAAAAATAATGTGTTATTCCAAATTTGAATCTACCTAGTGGCCTAAATATGAATTAAACATTTAAGCTGCTATACTAGCAAGAGACTTCAGATCATTATCTATTAAAGACAGGCAGCAATTTCTCGTCTTAGGTTCCACACACGTAAAAATAAATTTATTATAATTTTTAAGCCATTCTAACGGAAGAATAAGACCTACGGTTGCAGTATTCCCACTAGAGATATGTATGTAGTTATCAAATTCAGAACTAAAAATTCCACTGGTAGCGTTATCTACTCATTTAACACAAATTGTAATGTAAAAAAATGATCAAAATTACATTTTTTCAACTTTGGAATAATCTAGCGGCTAAACTACTGCCTGCCCCAAAAGCGATTTACCACTTGTTTGAACTATTATCTATCAAATGCTATATCACGTTTTTCGATGTTTTGGTAGCTGTGCCCTCTAGCGGCAAAAATATAAACACGAATTTAGGATAAATTAATACCGTTCCAAAATGGTATCGATTTGGAAATACTCCTCTTAGAACCGAAGATACAACCATTTATGTAGAAGTCAAAAATTAGAATTTGAAAACTGTCAAAATTAAAAAATCAGATAACGGGCCAACCAAAGGTAAAAAAAAAAGAAAATAAACGGTCTTCTTATTTTCAATAAGGAACACGATGTAACCAAAAAAAATTGAAATCGGAGTGGTCAAGGTTGGGCTCCATTTGAAATACCGTGGAATGACCGAAGAATAAATCAAGGTAGTAAGTTTAGCAGTTCAGTCGCTATAGCCTGATGAGATGAATGAAAAATGGTTGTCACAATGCTCGCCGAGCGAAACTGAATTGCAAAACTGTTAACTATTTCTCCTCTCAATCTGGAATATAGGAGAATAATTTAGATACGGACCGCACAAAAAAAATATTCATGAACTCCATAAATCGCTATAATAAATACTTTTGTATAAAAATTACAAAAAAAATTTTTTTATGTGGTGAAGAGGGACCGCATAAAAAAGTCTCCCTTAGAAAATACATATGTCAAAGTTTTACGAAATAGCGAGAAACTGCTTTCCAAACAAAATAAATAATTAAATTACACATGGAAACATTTTAAAAAATTTTAATTTCTCATTTTTAAATAAAATGGTAAATTTCCTTTTTTCTTACATCATTATGTATATTTTTTTAGTTTAGTTCAAGGTTAACAATCAGTATGGCTATTACTACGCATTTCGTTGGTTGTGAAATAAACATTTCTTTTAACTAAATTATATTCTTTGTGTGCAAGGTAATAGGTAATTACATATTGAAATTTACTGAAATTGAATATATATATATATTCTGAACATCTTGAAAAAATATTCCAGCCACATCAAGATGAAACATTAGAAGCCGAGATAATATCTGAACACGCTGTGCAATAAAGTAAAGAAATCCTACCGACAACACCAAAAGAAGTCGCGTGTGAGATAAAAACTAATATGAATATGAAAAAAGCTCCTGGCTATGATCTTATTACAGCAGAAATCTTAAAAGAACTGCCAAGGAAAGCTCTGGTAAAGCTCACCAATCTTATAAATGCAGCATTTAGAATCAAATATGTACCAAGCTTGTGGAAAATTGCAGAAGTAATCATGATCCCAAAACCTGGGAAACCACCACACATAACCTCATCTTATAGGCCAATTTCGCTATTGCCAGTCATGTCCAAACTCTTTGAGAAGCTTCTGGTAAAAAGGTTAAATCCGATAATCGAGAGTAAAAACTTAATCCCAAATCATCAGTTCGGTTTTCGTAACCAACACTCAACAATTGATCAAGTTCACCGAATAACCAGTATAATTGAGAAAGCACTAGAGGAGAAAAAAATCTGTTCAGCAATATTTCTAGACGTTGCCCAATCATTTGATAGAGTGTGGCATGAAGGACTTAACCATAAATTAAGAAATCTTCTACCAATCCAATTTGCTAATATACTGGAATCTTACTTAAAAGATAGATTCTTCAGGATTAAGTTAGATGACACTTTCTCTGAATTGAAAGAAATCAACGCAGGAGTTCCACAGGGCAGTGTATTAGGGCCGGTTTTATACCTAATATACACTTATGATCTTCCTGTATTAGAAAACAATACAGTGGCGACTTTTGCAGATGACACGGCGATCTTAGCTGTTGGCACAAGCAACGAAGAGTCAACACAAAAGTTACAAACAGCAATAACTAAAATTTATAAATGGACAAAAAGTTGACGAATAAAACTAAATGAAACTAAATCAGTTCACATCAACTTTACAAACAGGCGATTCGAACATATCCCGATTACCATAAATCAAGAAATAGTACCGTATGCGAACACAGCTAAGTATCTCGGCATGACCCTGGATGCTAAACTGCGATGGAAAGCACATGTCAAGAAGAAAAGTGAAGAACTAAGAATTAAATACAGAAAGATGTATTGGCTGATGGGAAGGAACTCTTCTTTATCAACATACAACAAGCTGCTACTTTATAAGCAAATATTGAAACCCGTTTGGACGTATGGTATTCAACTTTGGGGTTGTACCAAACAGAGCAACGTAAATATCATCCAAAGATTTCAGAATATGGTATTAAGGAACATCGTTGATGCACCTTGGTATGTCAGGAACAATGATCTCCATAGGGACCTTAAAGTGAACCTCATCGTAAATGAAATTCAGGAGAAAGCGCGGAGACATGAAGAGAGGCTCCGGCATCATGTGAACATTGAGGCAACTCAGCTTCTAAGCAACACGAATTTAATACGTAGACTTAAAAGAACCAAACCTTTTGAGTTGGTGTAATTGTTAGCTTAAACAGCATTGTGCTGTGTAAAGCCCACTACAAAGATGTGGTTTAATTCAATTTACCAGACTCTATGGAACGCCAATGGGAAGAAGCCATAGATTAATATTAAGTTAGTAAATTAAGTCAGAAACAAATTGCTCATTAGTCCAGGAGACTAGATTGTAATAACATTAAATAAATAAATAAAATTTATTTTAACAAAAAAAAAAAAAAAAAAATTGAATATATGAGAATATTGAGCATGTCTAATGATTAATGAACTTGGCTGATGCAATAGGTATGAAAATGGCTGAACAGAATCTCGATATTCATATACCACATAAAAAAAATCGCACAAAAAAGGACCGCACAAAAACAGGTTTGACTGTACATACTTTTTGATCGTTTTGGTTACTTTTGTGTCCATCAAATACATCATTATACCCAAGCGCCATATAGACGGGAGTTAAACATGAAGAAATTTCGTTCAGCTGTGAGCATGTGCTCAGTTTTATAAAGTTTTTTTTGTATTTTTATTAGTTACGTTATTTAGGTTTCGGCTGAGGAGCAAGGTTACTCATAATAACACACAATAAACAAATATACATATTTAACAAAACAGCTATTTTTTAAAAAATCTTACCTTTTCGTCTTTAGAGCACAACAATAAATCAAGCCATGGATAAATAAGTCCTTCCTCGGACAAGTACAGTGGATCGAAGCACGGACCACAACAAAGTAATGCAGACATGGCCTGTAATTTAACCAGAAACATTTTCATTATCATACATTTGATTTTATCGACACAATACTTACATTCAAAGCACCAAACTGTAATTTTTCTTCTTCAACATTTCCGCTTAAACTCGTTCCACTGATACTGCACACATGGTATGGAATAATAAGTGGTTTTGAAAATGGACCACTCCATGATGCAAATAAATTAAATAAATTTCTTTTCAATTCTTGTGATAATAATGTCGAACATGTTTCTACTGTGACCGATAAATAAAAGATAATCATTTATATACATTTTTATGATTTTCCATTCGACGGTGGAAAAAAATTGACTTACGTGGAAAATTTTTTATCAATTTTTTAATAAACTGACAAAAATGTACTTTAACTTCACGTATACTCGAATTATCCTTGTCGGTCTCCGATTCCAGGTAAAGCCGAGCGCCATCCATATACTCTACAAAAGTTGGATGAAGTGACATTGACTCGCGTTCCAAAACACAAGGGCTACAACCAAACGTTCCGCTTTCAGCAATACGTTCTAGAACTCTTACAAGTTGAACACGTAAAGCATCACGTCTTCGACGACGTCTCATATTTTCCTGCTTTCGATCAACTGCTTCACGCATATATATAAGCAACTCGTCCATTAGATCTTTTAGCGCCTCATGATTTATCATACCCATTGCATTGACTGCAGCATCACGAACATCGGCCACTTCACTGCGTAGTAGTGGTACAACAATTTTATATAAATTTTGTGGTGATGCGTTTGCCCCAGACGATTTATCACTCCGATCGACAGTCAATGAATCGGGCGATGAACTGAAAAGTTATATATTAGGGTCAACCTAAAAACTTATTGGAAAATTAAACTTATAATTTAGAACTATTCATAAAATAAAATTAGAAAACCAGTGAACTTCTTTAATATGTGCGTTTCTCATCTTTATAATAAATATTACAATTCAATATGTATAGTTCAGCATATGTAGAAGTACCAAAAATGTCAGGCAAATATAAAATCATATCAAAGAGATTGAAGCTATATGAACTCTTAATGTTGAGGGTTGTTGTTTAGTATTGCACCATTTTATTCATTTAACTATGTGCATTTTATTGTAAAAACATTTAACAACTAAAAATTACTACTTTCTATATCTATACAGGTTAGGTCATTTATATTTAAAACTCATATCTTCTGGTTTAGCCCCAAATACACAAACAAAATTAAAATTAAATTAAAAACTTAAAAAATAAAAATTTACCCTGGTCTCTTAAGTCGTGCATCTTTGCGTCCATAAGACAGTGGTAATGTAAATCGTGTTACAATTCCTTCCGGTCCAAATACATTCGATGGAATATTATCCAACGAATCGGATAAAGAACGTGAATCCGACTGTTCATGCAGACTAGGTGTTGTTTTTTATTAGCAGTTGGTTTGGTATTGCAAAAATTTTTGTTTTTTTATAAAATAATTAATCAAAAAATTTAATAGAATAACTAAAATCAATAAATATTTCTAATGATTAAATGGAAAAACGAATCGATATGATTGAAAAACAAAATATGCGTCATATGAACCTCCGGTTCCGAACGATAAAATTTTCGATGATTCATTATAATTTTTCGCTTTAGCAATAAACAATGAAAAGTTCTTAAGGCCCGTTTCCATATATAACAAATTATGTTACGTAACATGTTATGTTACAAAACTGAGCAAAATTTGGTATTTTTATAACATTGTTATTTGTTATATAGTGGAAACGCGCCTTTACACTAATTAACTCTCCGTTACTAACGTTAATTTAACTTACGTCGTTACTAACGAAAATGACACATGTTTAAAAGGCCTAAAGTTCCGGAACTGTTAATATAATCCACCAAAACTAATTTTTTTATCATGTTATGTAACATAAGGATATTTGCGTTTGGTTTTGTATTCTTTTTTTTTTAATTTTCATCGCAATGGTGACCCAAACGTTAGTAAAGGAGGGTTAAATCAATTGAATGCAACGCATATAATAAACAATTACACCTCCTCTAAAACATAAAATTCTAATTATATTGAACACAATAAACTGTTCCACGTAAAACAACACCTTAACACCACTATATACAAGAAAACCCCAATATACAAGTGATCCCATACATTACCATACAAGACAAAAAATAAAAAATATAATGCAATACTACTTTCTATTTTTACATAAAACTCTGACGACTAATAACAAAATGTGATGTTCAGAGCCTTAGGTTCACTCTAAGCTAAAGCTAATGAAAGTTCTCAACTTACGACTAGGCTTCGTTTCAAAATATCGGATTACGACGGATATTATGGCTCGTCGTAAATTGAGGACTATTCGTTTTTTCATTTTATAATTTGTAATTGTTAGGAATTTTCTAGTTAAAAACATATTTTATACAGAAAAAAACATTAAGCAAATTATTAACTATTGTTTTCTTTACGCTTTTTATATAAACATTTAAATGACGTTGACCACAGGATTCAACCAGTTTGAATTTTTTTTAGAAAACAGTCTGATTTAACAAGATGTGCGAACTTTCAGGCTCGTAGCTTCATTCTAAGCCTAAATATTTTTTATTTTAATATTTATAGTTGCAAAACAATTTCACCTAAAAGACAATTTACAGAAAAAGTTGTTAAACGAATTATAAACCATTTTTCCTGTGGTTTCCAAGGCTGAAAGGATTCACATACTTGACGATGTAATCGTCTATGGGAAAAATCTAAAAAAGGACAATACCAAATTAATAAAAAGAAAAAAGAAGGAAATCACTTTCCTCGGTCATTTAATCATACCATAGTATTAAGCCACATCCAAAACAAAACCCAAAAACAACGCAAGCCGTACAAGACTTCCCTCAACCCCTTAGGCCTAGCAAACTACTACCGCGGGTTTATCCCCAAATTTTCGGAAATTGCAGAAACTCTAAATAAACTCAAACATAAGAAGGTTCCATTCATCTTTACGGAGGAATGCATGCAAGCATAAGAAACACTTAATCATGCCTAGTCAACCCACCAGTTTTAAGATATCCTAATCTAAACAAACCTTCTACCCTCACCACGGACGCAAGTGATTGTAGCTTAGGAGCCGTGTTAGCGCAGAGGGACTCAGTAGATGAACTTCCGATAGCCTACGCTAGCAGAGCCATTGGCAAATCAGAAAGAAACGACTCAACAATTGAGAAAGAAATGTTAGCAATTTATTAGGCGGTTAACATTTCGGACCATACCTGTACGGGAAAAAATTCACAGTCGTAACAGATCACAAATATCTTATAGAAAACCGAACCAAGATCCCAAACAGAATATTAAAATGGAATCTGCTCTCCGAGGGAAATCAGGGAAATTGAACACGAAGGCCGACACATTGATGAAAATCGGACACAATACGGTATCAGTAGTGCAAAACAGAATAAATCAGGAAGTAGATAGACAAAAAACATTAGAAAACAGGCAGAATAAAGATAGGCAAACGACTCAAGAGACGAAAATAGAACGGACAGACCAAAGAAAACGACAGCAGATACTAAACGAATACCACAACTTACCATTAGGTGGACACACTGGTATATGGAGAACGCAAGAATGATATATTACAAGATTGTCCAACTCTTATGGAGAGTAAATATGCTGGTCCCTACGCTTTATTTTCTCTTTGGATTTTTATTTTCTCAGTTGCTTTTATATATTCCACAGTAGTGATATTAAATATTGCACTGAAACGCATGGATTTGCTTTCATCACACTATGAGCAGAACGCTTATTTTGATTTTGACTGTAGAACAAACAAAAATAAAATAAATTTCATAATCATTCTTTGTGAGTGTTTCAAATGTTTAATACTAAGGAAAGTAAAATAAAGATATAATAATAGCACGTGCATTTGTATTGATCGTACGTTATTGATTTTGTATCTCATTCAATCATTCAATCAAGCCGATTAAACTAAACGAAATGATAGATGAACCAGCTATGAGTGAAATAAAATTATATTACTATATGAAAAAAGAGGAAGATATAGATACTGGTTCCCTACGCTTTATTAAATTCGAAAAAAAGAGAGTAACGTTTTTAAAGTTGAATAATCTTGTAATATATCATTCTTGTGGAGAACGTAATGTATTCAGATGTTATACCATTGGCCCAACATGCTGACACACATCAACCGTTTTATCAGGAAATGTAACAATCGCAGAAAAAACAAAAACCACCAATTTCCCCATATGAACTAGTATACGGAAGAACAGCACTAATACTCACTGCCGTACAAAGAGAACCGGAACCAGTATACAATATTATGACGACTAAGTACCTGAGCTAAAAGCAAGACTAAGGCTAGCACATACAATTTCCAAACAAAAATTAATTCATAGAAAGTACAAAACCAAAGCCCATTACAATAGAAACACAAACGACATACATATTAACACTAGAAGTACCGACCAGTCAAAATGACCGGTTGTACATTTATTAAACTCTTTTTTTTTATTATTATGTAAGTATTGTTTTGGAAATTCAAGATAACTTTTAATATGACAACACAGCAACTATATCAAAACTAATCATAAATTTCTGAAACATTACTTTCATAATAATAAAAAAAAAATGAGTTCAATAAATGTACAACCGGTCATTTTGACCGGTCGGTACTGCTAGTGTTAAAGCAAGAAATTTATTTTAAGAAGGAATAAAAAAGACCCATTATGAGTATGACTAGGACCATACAGAGTAATTAAAACAAACTCGCCGACAAACACGACTATAGTGAACAGACGATTAGTACAAGTGTGATAATCAAACTCATAATAGCATAAGAACTCTTTTATGTTCACAAACATAAAATTGGACAACACAGGAATATTTTTTGAAAAAATAACAGAAGTGGACGCCGTCACCGAAGAATTAAATCGGACCAACCAACCAACCAAATTGGATCGTGTGTAGCGGGCGCCGCTTAACACTTATTATAATAACAATGAAACTGGGGCAAAGAAAACGAGGACAACCGTAATAACAACAGAAAATGGGAGCGAATGCGAATCACACAAGCGGAAGGAAAATTGTGCAGAAAACAACTTAAAAATAGTATAGACAAAATAAAAGAACACACCCGGGACTAACAACGTTGTAATAATAATAAAAAATAATAACAGTAATAAGAACGAAATTTTAAGATATTATGAAAACACATGAACATAAAAACTGCTAAACATACGAATATATTATAAAAAAAAAAATTGGCGACTCCTGAGGGACAGATATTTGTTTTGCTTATCATCAACAGTCAGTTTTTTTTTATCAAAAATCAGCCGAGGAGACCATAGGAAATATTTTTTGTGGATAAAAGGATTCTGTTATTTTTAACAGTAAAAATTTAATTTTTTTTTTTTTTTTCACGAAACAAACAAAAAAATCATGTAAATATAAACACATAATACATACTAATACTTGGGCACCGACTGGACGGAGGTCTGTTGACAGCCTCGCAAGAAGCGGCAAAGGAGTATATGGGGTTAACCACCATTCCCGCCTCTCTGTCAGCAACGTCCACCAGTATTAACTAAAATTAGCAACTATTAGGGATCAATGGCCAGCACCAACCACGGCCGGCGGTCAAATTTAACAGCTTAGGGTAGCCATGCTAACCTAAGCCAAAAAAAATACTGTTTTCACAGTACTAAATTTGAGCGATTAGCTCACATTCCTTTCTTGTATTAAATCCAAATGTGGCTATCGAGATCTTAATTGTAGCACTTTGTTTTTACCCACACCAATTTCCTCTACCTGACTGAGCTGCAGGAATCATGCCGCCGGTACCCCAAAGCAAGTACGATAATTTCGATGTAATCAGTGGGAGCTGGCTTTCAGCCAAACCCCATTTGCTACAATATCTTACTCTCTTTGATATTATCTTAAAAATTATAAAAATGAAAACGTTTTAATAGAAAATTAAACAGAAGGTTGATTAAGGTATACGTCGGAAGCTGATTAGGATAGTCGACTTACCATCCCCTTTTAATTCTTGAGCACAATTTTATGTACAAAGTATTTTTTTTGGCCACAAAATTGCTAAACAAAAGTTTTATTTTTTGTTGGTAATGTTTTTTGCAAGTTTTATTGCTACGTTTTTCTGTAAACAGTATTTTTTCCCCTGAACAATAAATTATTTTGGTGATAAAATTTTGTGCACAATACAATTAATATTAACCCGCTTTGAATGATAAAACAATACCAAACATACAAAATAATAAAATAAATAATTATGTTATTTTAATGAAATGGGGTATGTGTGTAGAAGAAAAATGGTTGGTAGATCCATTTCTCATATCCGTTTAAACAGAATAAGTCGAAAATATGGTTTTAAATTAAATGAAGTAAACAATAAGCTCAAAAATTATTTTACCTTAAACTTAAATCGGGTGATGCACATCGTACAGCAACACTTGGAATCGGTGGAACAATTCGCATACAGAGCCCTGCTAGATTCTTCCAGAGATGGAGAAGGGTGTCACGTTGCCCTTCGGATGGTGTTTTTTTCGGTGGTGCCGAACTTCGAAGTATTGAAGCACGATTATCACTGACGGGGCTGGAATTCATCATCAAAAAGAAATTGTCAATTATATGAATCTTACATAATAATACTTACGTTGGATCAATAACGCTAAACAAACTATTAACGCGTTGGTAGCAAATCGGCCAAGTTTGTGCTATTGTTGAAGGACATAATTGTAACACCCGATTACGTTCCAAAAATCCAAATAAGCAGACTGCCCATGGATCATAAGTTTGACCAGTTACAGCCGCATTAATATTCAATGTAGACGTTGATGATCTCATTGGTAAATCCTCAACGTGGCCAGTAGTCCATATTCCCCCTGGCCGCTCAACTATCCATTGCAAATCTACGACATTGGCGCTAATCATCGAAGATCGATCATTTTGACTCAGCATGTGGTAACATTTTTCTAAAACTTGACCACTATATTTGTCCATTACATCAATTAATGACGGTTCCGTATCTGGAAGACCTATTGTTTTTTTCAAATTCTTTACTTCCTTCAGAATGTGAAGCGCCAACTTTCGTGGCACGGCCCGGCAATTGCAAAGCATAACCAGTGCAAACCCTTCTACCATATGTAATGTCGTTTGAATTGGAATATCATTTTTCTTATTTGCATCTGCAGCATTAACTGCGGTTACTTGAGATGTTGTACTCGATGTGCCCACAGAGTTTAAACTAGAGCTTCCACTGGATGTTGAGATGGTCGTTGTTATAGTTGAATTTGGGGCAATATTTAGAGTGGCTTGGGTGGTCGCTTGACTTGTGCTATTTGGATCTTTTGGCGATATAATTGTGCTTCTTGATGTACTACTATTACAAAGTCCATTACGCCAAGTATTCAAAAACATAAGCAGCATCCGAAGGCCATTGTCGACAAACTGTAAAAATGTGTCAGCTACATCACGTGCTAAAAATTGTGTAAATCCATGGATTACATCCTGTCGCCACTCTGGAAAATCCATAACCAAAGTTTGAAGCGATTGCACAGCTAGGCCACGAAGCTCTTCGTCCATGTGCACCGTTAATCGTGAAAGCATATCGACAAGTTCATGACCTGTCATTGTATCGGGAATGAGGCGGGGAACAGCTGCTACACACGTTCTAAACAAATCAATTTTAGGCTTCCGTTCACCAGTCAACATTTCATCTGGTTCTTTGTTTAAATTTTGAGTATTCGTCATCATGAGAAGGCGACCGATCTGATTATCGAGAGCACGTAGAATATCGACAAAAACTCGACGAACGTGTGGAAAATAATTAGACATCCCAATACTTCGTGCCGTGTCGTCAGTTAACAATTTGTTCAAAAATGTTTTTTTCACACGTAAAGTATTTCCCGATGGAAGAACACCCATTGTCCGCGGCATTGGTGGTTCACCATCTTTTTGCTGTAACGAATCTGCAACCACCAGAAATGCACGAAGCCCAATACTCATTCGCTCCGGAGTCATAATAATTTTAATCTGCCTTCCCACGTACAATAATTCAAAAACAATCTCTTTCATGGCAAAGTCTAGTCTCTCCTGCGCAATAAACTGAATAATCTTAACAAATATATTTAACGGTGTATCCCGAGGAACCACAGCCTTGGAACCTTTTGGGAATAAGGAATTAACAATACTCTGCAACCTTGAATGTGTCGCCTGATTCGATTCGCATTTAATCCGAATCATGTAGACCCACAGTAAGCGATAAAGGGACTCTAGCGCGCATCTGCTCATTTTCGAGTCACGATTTTTTAGATTACTCAAGCACATGGCCAAGAAGTAGTGCCAATTTGTGAGAAAAAATGTTTTTTGCGAAACACACAATAAGCAGGTGACGAGAGGAAAAAGTGCCAATTTATGCTTCGATTTCGTACAAGCATCTAATGTTTGGCTGTACAGTAGATCGACAAAATTTTTTACACACGGAACATTAACCTCATTTTTTACGGCAGCCGCAACCGGAACTAAAATTTCAACAAAGAGGCCAGCAAGTGCATGTTTGATATCTTTGTCTTTGACTTCTAGAAAATACTGAGCACACTCGTGCATAAATTGAAACGACGCCTCAAACTCCTCGATTGGAACCATTTTGACACGGAAAAATTTCATTCCCATCAATAAGCTGATAATACTTTGAGTGGTCTGCGGATTCAATTCTTTAGTTCGTAGTTCCTTTAATTCAATCATGAAACGCTTACGAACTGAAGAAAATCGATTTTGTGCTAATACACCGATTACCTCAGCATATAAGTCGGCAATTAAATGCATATCTTGTGCGATACTGGTGTTTTGTGGTCTGAAATATAAATGTGTCTTAAAAGATTATTAAGATAAAAATCAAGTTAAATATAACTTACACATCACGATATTTGAAATGTTTAAATGCTAAATTTTCCATTTCCTTGATAAGTTCATCGTGACCCGGATGAAAATTTAATTGTTTCAACACTTCGATGAGCACAAGACAGAATATAAACTCAACAGCATATTCTCTTCTCTGTAGTTGTGATTCTAGATCATGATTTGTCTTTGTAATCCGCTCCACCCTTTTTAAATCATTCTTTATGTCGTTTTCGGACAATTGCCGCTTATGCCAAGCTAAAAGTGTAGTCAAAATTGATGGTAGACAATGTTCAGCAACTGTTCCAAAGGTGGTCAAAAGCTGATCGAATTGTGAGTTTTCGCCACGTTGAAGTAATTTTGCAAGACTTTTGTCACGACTTTCAAGCATGACTGCCTCTATTTTACGTTCTACCTGTTGCGTAAAATCGGCAAACAGTGTTCGCATGACAATTTCTCCAGGGCGTAATATTCCATCGCCAACATTCGTTAAATCAACACATTGCGCTAAATTTGCCGTAGCAATTGGAGTACGATTGTGAGTACCCCATGGCAAAAATGTCGAACGTGTCGAAGTTATAATTTGTGTATTTAAACTGCGTGTTACTTCGTTCGATGACATTGGACCATCACCAAAACCGATACCACTTAGATTATTGTTACTTAAACTTTTATCACTGTGAATGGAACCACTGCTACCACCTCGATCTTTACTGCCAGAAACCCCGCCAACACTACTATAGCTTTGTAACGGTGAATTACTTTGCGATACATTTTTGGAATTGCGATCGTTTAGTGACGATTTCGGTGTGCTAGTATTACTCTGGAGACCGGAGTTACGTTTATTCGGTGAAACATTCTGAACATCAATTGTTAATGGCAGATTATCTGATCCTACAGAATGTGAAGTTTGTGATTGTAATTGTGGTGTAACATATGATGATGGTGTTACTGTATTCTCATTTATGGAATTACGTGAATCTGAAACAAAGTAAGAACAATTTAAAGAAACATTTAAAAAATTGAAGAATGGCAAGTTATTATTTCTGTCATACATAAAGTTTTTTTAATTTGACTTTTTATTAGTTTAATAAAAGTTCTAATTTCATTAAACAAAGACAATACGCCATTTTCAAGAATATATATTTTCTGTTGTTTTGTCGACGTGAAACACTATTGATCAAGCTTATCGCACATTCAACCTAGTTGTACCTAACTCGTAATTTTAGGTTTCCTAATTTAAGAACGATACGACCGCACGTACTACGGTCGAATCAACTGAAGTCGTACGATAAACAATTGGCGTGTTTTTTTATTACATCGGAGAGATCAGAGAGATAAATTATTTGAAATATCCGATAATATTTAATCTGAAAATACCTTTTTCAGATTTTAACACGCTAAACCGAGTTTTCTTCTCGAACATCAAGATACCGGTTGGTTTTTGATGGTGTGAGAACGTAACTATAGTAACTATTATAATATAAAAATTATTACGCGAACGAATATTATTAAAATTAAAAAAGCTATATAAAATAAAAGAAAACTATAAATTAAAAAAAAATAAATAAATAACCTATCAAATAAAAAAAAATTATTCTCGAACATCATGAGACCTTCTGGTTTTTGTTGGTGTGAAAGTTTAACTCATATAAATAATTACTACGCAATTAAAAAAAAAATGATCAAATATATGTCGTTTTCGATTGATCAAAAAAAACTAAACTCAGTGCAAAAAAAAACTAAACTCGCCATAGTAAAAAATGTTCGAGTTTAGTTTTTTTTTTTCACTGAGTTTAGTTTTTTTGGTCAATCGAAAACGACGTAAAATTAAATAACCTATAAAATAAAACTAAAAATACTTTTGTGAATTACCATTTTATTCGGCGTTCCAATGCTTCCCTTGATAAGTTTCTGGAACTTTGCTCTGACCTGAGCAAATTAAAAACAAACAAACAACACGGTAAACTATTTAAATTGGCTAACCACTATTTTGTAAAACACTATAACCCAAGTATCACTACTTCAAATAAATGATTCATTTTTATGGAACTGAGTAAAAGTTTGAGTTCCATTATATTATAAGATTTCCTATGAAAAGTGAAACAAAAATACTAAACCGATGGAACTAGATATATGTGGGTTACTTAAGTTCCATCGATAATTTTGATAAATGGAAAAAAACTTGGAACTTATGCATGAGTTCAATTTTTGTTATACTTGGGAACCAGGAAAATTGTTTATCTACGCATAATTAATACATAAAAATAAATTAAATATTAATGAACAAGAAACAGTCAATAAATGTAGTCTTATACCCTTGGCAGACTAGGGATTAGCTAAGCGCGATTAGTGAAACAAGATTAGCTAATCTACCTCAAATCCATTTCCGTTGATAGACTAAGGATTAGTTTCCTAGGCATTGAAGTAAAATACTATGATGATAATTAGCAGAAATATAGCTAGTTATTCAGCTGGACTCATTTTCTAATTGAATATTTGTAAGATTTATACATTAAAATTCACTAGATTTTCTTTATATAAACATGATAAGGATTTCATTGATTTTATAACTACTATCGTAAACTCATGTCGTAGTCGGATTGGAAATAGCCGTGTGTATAGTGGATGAAGATTTGTTTATTTATGCAGGATACATTTATTGCACAGCGAAACAACATCAATATATTTATAAAAATTGGGTATTAATTTATGTTGCATAGAGAATACAGGTACACATTGGTACTTCCCTGCTATGCACATGGAAATTGTATTTATTTCTTATTTGTGCAGACTGTTCATTTTTTAATGTTTGAAAAGTACTAATTTAATATGGATGTTTATTTGCTATTTTTAGTTTTGTTAAAAAAAAGTACTGTTTTAGTTGTCCGTAAAAAAAATGGAGTGAGTTAAAAATTCTTCGAACATACAGTCCAAAAATAAAATAAAATAAAAATTATAAAATTAATCTTCGTAAACCATTTTTTTAAGAGTCGTAATATAGATCTTGAAGTGTTAACATCTTTATTAAGTTGGTGGTCCCGGGTACTGGGCATTTTCGTATAAAGCCCGTTATATCGTATAATTGAGCGAGGGTATCACAATTTTCAACTTAATAAAATAGATAGTGGTTCCGGGTACTGCGTTTTATTGTATAAGGCCTATAATATTCGTGCAAATCGAAGGTGTCACAAAGTGCGACTCAGTGAAATAAATAAATCTATAATAATTAAAATAAAAATTATATTCGGGGACGTCCATGGCTTCTTTTAAGAAGATTCTGGAATAACCGTTATTTAAATACTACGTATTAAAAAATTTAATTACTACGCATTAAATAAAAATATAATTCGGCATACCAGGATTTCCCTTGAGAAATTTCTGGAAATATATGCTGTTAGAAATCGTTGGCCTTATGGATCCTAAATTAGATCTGGCCTGAGCAAATCTAAAAATAAACAAACAAACAAATCATTTTTTTTATTCTTCGAAAGTTACTCTCAATATACATACAAAAACTAGTTCAATACTTCGGAAAATCAAATTATTTGGATTAAATTGTTCACAGACAGTATAGTAGTACGATTTTATTTTGTGATTATGTATTTTATGTTGTTTCATTCTCCGTACTCTGTGTAATGTGTATTCATATATGATACAACTGTGGTGCTCTTTATTTCAGGAATTACACGAGGCAAAATATCTGTATTTGATTAAAATGGGATTCTTATACTTCAAATAATTGAGTACATTTGGGTCGAATTGGAAACAGCCATGAGTAGTGGATGAAGATTTGTTTATTTATGCAAGACAAATTTATTACAGGGCAGAACAAAATCAATTTATTTATAAAAATTGGATATTAATTTATGAAATCAGAAGTCGCCGACGAGGCATTTTTCCAATTTTACACGGAAAAAAATAAACTAGTCCTCAGCTAAGAAAACGGACTTTTAATTCAAGAAAATGTACTTTTTCTTGATTTAAAAGCTAATTTTCTTATTTCTTTCGAGTTTTTCTTCATGTAAGAATTGCGTTTCTTAAAATGAAGAAAATTTCGAAAGAAATAAGAAAATTAGCTTTTAAATCAAGAAAAAGTACATTTTCTTGGATTAAAGGTCCGTTTTCTTAGCTGAGGACCATTTTATTTTTTTCCGTGTATGTTTTTCATTTGTAACGAAAGATGAGAAAATTGCGATTCGATTACCGTTTCTTAAATAGCATAAAAAATAATATTAAGTGAAAAATAAAACTGTGTTTGCTTGTAAAAATAAGTAGAAGAGGGATATTCTTTCATTGCCTCCGAAAAATTAGTTTTGAATTTACGAATTCTGTGAGTCTCGCTGATGTTATCAAACTTTCTTCACGAGGTAGACTTCTGTAGCCTGAATGGCGGATTAGCAACTGTATTCTTAAGTCGCTTTCACACGCACCGTAATCCAATACCGCACTGGATTACATAATCCGAAAAATAGTCGTGTGAAATGTGCAAATCTAATACCGAAGTGGGTTATCAAATACACTTTAAAATTCGGTATTTTGTAATTCACTGCGATACTGAATTACTGTGTGAAAAAATGACAGATTTTAATCACAAAACTGAATAGATGTTTTTTGAATTTTGATTAATAAATATCTTAATTAATATTTGTTTAGTTGAATTTGATAAGTTTATCGAAAATTATTTATTTTATGTTTAATTAAATTCACATAAAAATTTTTTATTTTTATTTTAACAATTATTTTAGTTCATATATAATTTTGCCCGCGTTCATTTTTTAATATAATTTATTTTTTCAAATTTTATTATTTCATTTTATATTTTTTGTTGGGTCGGTTTTTCTAACATTTTTGCGTACAAAAATAATTTATTTTATATGAATAATAATAAAAGAAAATCCCCGAAACATGTCTCTTCGGATCGCGGGGCGAGGCATAATCCTCGTAAAAACACAATTAATATCCTTAACATCCATTACACCAATGTCAGAGGTCTCGTGACTAACAAAAATTGAGCACATCAACATCTTGAATCACGTAAACCCGACATATTAGTTCTAAAGGAAACAAAAGTATCGTCGAATATCTACGAAAACGAATTCTACTTCAAGCGCTACCAGTTCGAACAAGCTTTTGAATTGCAACGTGGAGTGTGCATCTTCGTTAAAAACCACATACCGTACTCAAGATACAATAAGTACGAAATATTTACAAAAACCGCTCAAACTCTTGTGCTTAAAATTTCCCTTCCTAATAAACTCCTTTTTTTAATTAGTTTGTACAGATCTCCAAATCAGACGGATTCAGAAACGATTAGCTTCTTCGGGAAGTTGTCAGACAAATGTGACGATATTCGCAATCAATATCCCGAATGCGAATTAATTATGGTGGGTGGCTTTAATGCCCACCATAAACAATGGTTGAATCACAAAGATACAAATGTTGCTGGGCGCCATGCGGAATGGCTTGCCATTTCGCATACCCTCACACAGATTGTTAGTGAGTCCACATTTGAATGCCAAAATTCTAGAGGAGTTTATATTCTGGATCTCTGTCTGACATCAATCCCTCATTCCATGAGGCCCATGTCGAAATTGGAATTGCAAATTCTGACCATAACTTAATAACCACAAAAATATCTGTCGAAACACCACTAGAATCTAGGCAGCAGCCAAGGCGTCTTTGGTATTTTAACAAGGCTGATTTTGATGGTTTACGGTCATTTTTTCAACATTTCCCTCGGGAACGCCATTGCCTACATAACAACAGCATTGACGACGCCGTATCCAGTTTTACTGACACCGTCTTACATGGAATGAATAAATTTATCTCATCATTTTCCAATCCCAATCAAAATTTTAAAATATTTTCAAAAGAAGCCACCAAATCTGCCAAACAAAATAAAGCGGCTCACAAAAAATATAAACCCAACGAAAATTCTTATGAGGAATACAAAACGATACGGAACATCTGCAAACAAACCTGTGGTAGAGAAGCAAATAGAGCCGACAGCAGGAAAGCCAATGTGGCTTCCAAGTTGAAATTCTCCGATCGCAACTTTTACCACATGGTCGCATCGGTTACAAATATTTCGAAAACATCTGTTTCAGCATTGAAATGTGCTGACGGCGCCTTGGTCTTTAAATCGAACTCGACATTTTTAGTTGTCCCAGATGGAATTCGACCCCCATTAATTCCATATTGTGGTTCTAAAATGAGCCCCGTCGCTATCTCGGAGGAAATTGTCTTTACTAATCTGAAGTCAATGAATGCAAACAAGGCCACCTGACCTGATGGAATTCCAGTTCGAATATTGAAGGAGTTTGCAAGTGAATTGGCTCCAATATTATCTAAAATTTTCCTACTTTCATATAAGCAAGGTGACTACCCGAACGCCTGGAAGAATACAATGGTGCAACTCGCGCTGAAACGGGGTTGTGACAAAACTGACCCTTCAAGCTATCGGCCAATATCAATTGTGTCAGCCGTCGCTAAAGTCTTTGAGAAATGCGTCAATCAACATATAGTTAAATATCTTGAAATTAGCAAACTAATTTCGGATAGACAATATGGCTTTCGTGAAAGCCGATCCACGACCGATCTCTTGACGTATGTCACGAACAAATGGAATCTCGCCCTAGAATACCACGGAGAGAGCTTTGCAATCGCCTTGGATATATCCAAGACTTTTGATAGGGTACGGCATGAGAATCTTATTTGTAAACTTGTGGCATACGGGCTTAACACGATGACCACCAGGTGGATTAACAACTATCTCAATGACCGAAAAATCAGCGTCGTGCTTAATGGGAGATCATCATCGACGCACTCCCCAAATGCCGGAGTCCCTCAGGGATCACCTTTGTCACCGACCCTGTTTTTGCTATAGGAGGATTTTTCAAGTAGTAAGAGAGTTCGTATATAGATGGTGTGTCTGGGATTTAGTATTAAAAAAATTAAATAAATATTAATAGGACTAATTTGTAACAATGCAGATACAAACGTCTCATCACAAAAACTAATAAATTATATTTATAAAACAACAATATTCGTATCTTGACATGTTTTACTTAGAAATACAACTCTAAATTTATTTTAAATAAAATAGAAAAATATTTTCCAATTAAAGTTAAAATGTATTCATTAACACTTTATAAATAAAAACCTGTTACAAAATTCCAATAAATCAAGAAATATCATTCATAAATAACAATTTATTTACACTTGTGTTACATAGGAATTCCTATGTAAATGTTTGACATTTGAGATTTTGTCCCAGGACAACGACGCACCATACAACAGACACTCGAAATAAAAATTTCTCCTATACATCAACGATTTGCTGGATAGCACTGTACGTAAACCCTATCCATAGCTTTGCGGATGATGCCACATTGCATTCTTCTATTTCATTCGAGGCGGAGCCTAGCATTACAGATCTAAATAATAAACGGTCAGAAGTCGTAACTTCTCTTAATTCCGATTTAAGTACTATATTTGGGTGGGTAACAACAACTTAGTACAATTTAACGAAAAAAAGACACAAATATGCACATTTTCACGTAAAAAAAAGTCGCAACGACTACCCATTTGTGGAAAAAAACCATATCCTTGTGGGTTGCGACTCAATTCGACTGATTGGTGTTCAAATAAGTAACAAACTCAAGTGGAATGAACACATTGTTGCATTGGCTAAATCAGCTTCAAAAAAACGCGGGTTCCTGAGTCGATGCAGAAGGTTTTTCAAATCGCATCAAGTTCTCCAAATATATAAAACCTTCATCCAACCATGTATAGGGTATTGCTGTCAAGTTTGGGGAGGTGTGCCTGGTACCACCTTCCACTTATTGGACAGAGTTCAACGCCGCGCTATCAGAATAATACGGAATCCCAAATTTACTCAAGAACTAGACAGCTTACAGCATCGCAGAGATGTTGCAGAACTCAGCGTTTTCTACAGATGCTTACATGGTAAATGTTCTGCAGAACTATCGGAGAAAATACCACCATCCGTTACAACAACAAGAGGAACAACCAATGCACATAGGTTTACGGTGAAGCTCCCGAAACCTCGAACTGAAGAAATCAAGCGCGAATTTTTATACAGAACATCAAAAAAGTGGAATTCGCTAATACACTTCAAATTTCCGAAGGAATGAAAATGAATAAATAAATTTAAGGTAGCTATTAATCTTTACTTGCAGGATCGCGCATTGATGCAGAAGCTCTGACAGTTACAAGGAGCTGGGACCGTTAATAAGTCCGCTCTGCACCCAATTAAAAAATGTATAAAAAAAAAAGTATTTAACTGAAGTATGATTAATTATTGTAAAGACAAATTTTGAAGGTAATAATAATTTACGAATTTACATATTTTAAAAAATGTAAATTTTAATAGTACATATTTTATACTAAATAAAGTTATGATAAATATATAAAAAATATAGTTTATAAAAATAATTTTATTGGAAACTCACTTCATTCCTAGTGTATACGAAGGCGTGTATCGGTAGCACATCAGGAATTTGCGTAAAATACTATCAACATTCCCTTCCACCCACATTCGCTTGCCATCGACTTTGTGACAGCATCGTTAGTGACAACAACCCACAGTTCATTTCCGACCGTTTCAAGATGTGTAATGAAAATGGCATTGAACATATTACTACGGCATGTAGTAACGAGCGTTTCATCGACCTGCTAAAAGTAGGCCTCGAGAAGTTGAAGGGGGAAGGGAACGTTGATAGTATTTTACGTAAATTTCTGATGTGCTACCGATACCCGTTTTCGTGTGCGCTAGGAATGAAGTTAGGGCCGGTCTTCACTCGCCACGACGAAGAAAAATTGGCACGAGCTTGTGTCAATTATTGTTTATTGGGTAAAATTGGTATGAATACATAAACAAAACTGATTGTGCTCATGCGCATTACTCGTGACGAATAGAACCAAAACATCTCATATCATCATCCATCCATAAACATCCATCTTTTTTGAAATTTTGTCATGGCGAAGTGAGCGTAATTTATCAGTGTTTAAATTCATTTTTCGTTCCCTTCTTTAATCTCTCTCTGTGAAAGGAAACAAAAAAAAAAAAAAATTTTATTTCTTTCCTCGGGAACGAAATTCAAAAAAATAAAATATCTCTCCAAAGGGATAAAAAACAAAGGGAAGGGAAAAGGGAATGCAATAGCGATCGATTTATTTCTTTTCTAAAGAGAGGAAGCAAAAATTTATTTATAAACAAAAAACAACTAATGCCTGTATTCCATTATGAAAAATTTACTGACTGCTGGAAAAAATGAAAGAGGACAAAAAAAAAAAAGTACATTAGAGTGACAAAGAAAAAACAATTTTTTTATTTTTCATTTTATAGCAAATTTGTATGGATACATTTTGACAGCAAACAAAAACATAACCAACAAAAATGAACAAAATTATGAGTTATTAATAATTCGTATATTTTCACCTCTCAAAATTATCTAAAAAATTAAATATTATTATCGCGCATATCAGAATTATTTATTTCATTTATTTTCCGTCACAGAATAAAAAAATAAAAAATATCTTTACCATAAAAATGACGTACTATGAAATTAATAGTGTGTGCGAGAAATATGTTATCATCGTACACAAAATTTATGTAGATGTGTTAGAGGGTTGCAACAAAAAGTACTCCATTTGATACTTTTTGTCATTAAGGGAGAACACCACTGTGACCTACCATTTTCAAGTGCTTAGTTTGGTATTTTTTTTTGAGAAATGGGTTGGGTTTAGAGAAAAAAAAACTTTTAGGCTATATTTGGCATATATTTAAGTAAACAAAAAAAAAAATTTATGTAAAAAAAACTACAAAATGGCGGCGCTAGAGTAGCTTTAGTAGAAGTGATTTTGCGTAGAGTCGCTCCGCTGCACGCAGTAGAAGTGTCTTAAATTTGTTCCTGGAACAAAAAATAAAATATTTTCATGAAATATATTAGTTTTAGCATCGAAGTACATGAGGAAATTAAAAAATTCGAAAAAATAAAAAATTGAGACAAATTTGAAGGAAAAGTTTCATTTTTCGACTATAATTTTCGTATAAAAAGCTGTATATCTTTTTTAATTTTTAATGAATCAAAAAAAAAACTCATGTACTTCGATTTTAAATCTATTTAAGAAGCTACAGTTAAATTTTCAAGTCGATTGAACAAAAATTGATTGAGTTCTGCTGCGTGCAGATTTCCAAAACACGGTTTCGAGAAAAACGCGTTTAAAGTTTTTGGTATCAATAACTTCTCAATAAGAGCTCTCAGGAAAATGCTTGAAAACTTTCTAAAAAAAATTTTTTTAGCTATAAACGAATTTGTATCATATTTTTGAGGGTTTAAAGGATTTTTTAAAGGCAAAAAAAAAAATCGATTTATTGAAAATCTCACAGTGGTGTTCTCTCTTAATTATGGCATCACACTAACACAGCCACAACTTTTTTGTAATAAAACTGTTTACTGACGAAGTTGGGTGTCTCATTCACACGACCACCGATTTTATATTTTTATCTCAATATATTTTTGAATACCGGCTTAAACAAGGCAGAGAAGCGAAAAATAAACAAAAAATCGAAATTATAAATTTTAAATTTGTTCCCTGTAATGCCTGTATTCCATTATGAAAAATTTACTGACTGCTGGAAAAAATGAAAGAAGACAAAAAAAATGTTACATAAGAGTGACAAAGAAAAAACAATTTTTTTATTTTCTATTTTATAACAAAATCGCATAGATAAATTTTGACAGCAAACCGCAACATAACCAACAAATATGAACGAAATTATGCTTTATGCTTAATTCGTATATTTTCACCTCTTAAAATTATCTAAAAAATTAAATATTATTATCTCCCATATCAGAATTTTTTTTTTTTCATTTATTTTCCGTCACAGAATAAAAAATAAAAAATATCTTTACCATAAAACTGACGTACTATGAAATTTAATAGTGTGTGCGAGAAATATGTTATCATCGTACACAAAATGTATGTAGATGTGTTAGAGGGTTGCAATAAAAAGTACTCCATCTTATACTTTTTGTCAATAATTATGGCATCACACTAACACAGCCACAACTTTTTTGTAATAAAAATGTTTACTGACGACGTTGGGTATCTCATTCACACAACAACCGATTTTATATTTTTATCTCAATATATTTTTGCTGATCAACATTTTTTCATAATGGAATACCGGCTTAATTTGTGTTTTACTCTCAATTATTTGTGCCGATGCCAACAAAATTTTTGTTTGTTCAAAATTATTACGAGAATTAATAATAATTGTAACAACAACAATAAACATAATTTATTAATAATAAAATGTTACTTTTGGATTATTTTAATTAATTAATGGTTTTTCAACAAGATTTGACTAGAAAACTACATCTCCCGTTTAGTCTAGATTTGGTATACATATTTTATTATCTCACTATCCTAAATAGCATTTGTACCTTCGCTTCGAGCATAAAGATATACATATATAGAGAGTGCAAAATTTAAAATGTATGAAAAGAGAATAAGAAAATCGTAAACGCACTTCTGTCAAAAAATTTTTTTTTTTTTTTGTTTTTTTATGTTTTGTGTTGCATATTTAACATAGAAATAAAGTTAAAAATTTTCAATGAAATATATAAAATGGTTAAATTAATTAAGTCTTGTGTGACAAATTGCTCCATTATGAAGCAAATTAATACAAGAAAAATCAATTATAAACCATGTTTAATTAACTTTTTTAGGTAATTGTCAAGTGTATATTTTTTCAAAATTTTTTGAATCCCTGCGATTTTAATTTAATGCACACGAATGAAAATTAAAAATAATTGTGGAGTTTTAAAGTATACTTCAACCTTATTATGGCCATCCATTTCAATTAAAATCCGTTTTAGTTTTCTATCAAAAAAATTAAAACTAAACTGTTTGTTTACCAAAAATACAAATAAATTACAGTGGCCATTTTGTTTCTTTAATATTTATATAAAAACGTTCATAGCCGGCGAAACTATTTTTTGTTTGCGGTTTTTTTTTTCTGTAGTTAAAATGCGTGAAAATTTATATATTATATTTTATTATTAGACAAAAGATTTTTTTTTTGTTTCTTGTGACTAAATAGATTTTCTAAGGATAGAAATTTTAGAAAAGAGACACATACTGTTAGAAATAAATTAAATCAATTTGTAATATTTCAAGGAATGTAGTTAAAAGTTACGTATTTTATGTGTTTTGATCTTGAATTCATGGTCTATTTATGTATGTTAAAATCAGATAAAGAAATGGTAAAGCCTTACTGGAATACAATAAAATGTTTTTATACAAAAAAAGTTTTTTAATATGCGTTACTATAACTAGGTATATTTTAATTGTGTTGTTTCAGGTAAACCTAACAACTAATGCAATTTCATCGTGCAAATATTAAGTATTTTATTAGGCGGTTACACTTTACACGAAACTACTGTTTTAGTACATACTTTTATTCTTCTCGTGTAAACGGGGTATAAGATCCAGCATCTCTTTAAAAAAATATTAAAATTAAATTATATTATCTAAGGACGCGTCCGATTTCTGTGAGAAATAATTTTTCTGTGATAAATTTGACATTAGTGAAATAATTTTCTCTTCCACATTTGAAATAAGTTCATTTACTGTCCGAATACTTAAATAATTTCGACATAATAAATTTCACAGATAATGCTTGGAGAATAATACAATAACACTAAAATAGCGCCTAGATCATTTTTGTTTTTGAAATTTTAACCCCAATAAAGAAATCTACGGATCACCGGCATATTCATCATAAAAATAAATGAAATTTGAGGCGTGCTTAATAAAAATTTAACATTTTTAAACAAATAAAATTGTTAGTTGATCAACAATATTCACTGTACATATATTAATAATCTAAAAAGCATAATTTAACGATGCAAGAGCAATATGAATTTAGGAATTATGTACTTATAAGAAAAAATTAGGACTTGCAGATAATACTATTGATACAATTACACAAATTTTGGTACAGCACCAAGAATGATAGATTAGAAGATTGTCCAACTCCGATGGAGAGTAAAACGACTGGTTCCTATGCTTTATTTTTTAATTTTATTTTTTATCCTCTCTTCTAATACGATAGTGAACCAAAAATTTTGTACTTAAATGAATTGTCGTGTCGTCAAATTACTATGAAGAGAACGATAATTTTGCTTTCCACTGTATATACAACATAAACATTAAATTAAATAAATATTATACCACCACACTACATACAATAAGAGGAAATGAAAGGTATATAGATTAACACTTTCACATCAATGATCATGTGATCATATTTATTCATGTTTCTCGCTCACACCGCTGTAAAACCAACCAAATATTTGAAGAACCAAGGGTGAGTGAAACAAAGTTTAAATAACCGGTGAAAAAAGTCAGATATACAGACTGGTTCCTACGCTTAATTTTTAACAAACAAAGAGAGTAACGTATTTTGAGTTGCATAATCTTGTAATCTATCATTCTTGGTACAGCACAAAAAAGAATAAATTGATCACAAAATGATTAAAAAGAACAGAATAAAGATCACTTTAACGAACGATTATAAATTTATTGGTCGTACATTTAATTTCATCAATACAAAAATCTTGTTACTAAAATCAACATTCTTCACTGGCGCAGAAACAAGAATTATTTCGGACATGTCAAAATTATTACACACCGGTGCTGTGATAATTTGGCTGCGTACAGTTCAACATTAATTTATCACAGAAAAATTATTTCTCACAGAAGTCGGACGCGTCCTAAAAGTAAAATGGGTGGAATTATTTTTCACAAGTGTATTGTAAAATATGACATACATATTATCAATTTTGTATTGTGCTATGTAGGTACATAATTATGTACAATTTTCATACATATTCGAAAATTTCTAAAAATCCAATTTGTTTTAACGGCCCTACAAAAACTTAAATAATTGTATGTGCGACTATGGCAATAAAAAAAATAAAAAAAAGAGAAATACAAAAAAAAATGTGTTTTGACAGAAGTGCTCTTACGCTCAAAATATATTATCCTACCCGGTTGATTTGTACGTACCTACATACCCTCTATGCACAATTCCGAGTCTCTTTTGTTAACGCAAATTGAATCAAAACTGACACCATAATTCTTAAATGAAAACACAATATTTTCATACACATACATATATTTTCCTGAAAATTCAAGACTACTTAGTGTGCGCGCATGTGAATTGTTTTCATTTCTTTTCATTATTTGTTTACTCGGGGTCTGCACTATGCAAAATTGCTGAGATTTTCTTTCATGAAATTTTATGTATGGGTGTGTTTTTTTCAATATATTGATAAATATTTGTTGAAAAATTATCATAACTGGGCATTTTGCTCTCATGATAATTTCTTCAATTGTTAAATAAAATTCGGTGAATACTGACAGAAAATTTATTTAATTTTTTTTTCAGCCAGTTCAACCCTATGTTTAATTATTTTGCAATTTTTTTGAACGCATCATTTTTTAAATCAGTTCTTTTAAATTGCTTACTGGTTATTTTTCATAAACATTCGTTAATTCTAAACATATGAATTAATTTTATAGTATTTTCAGTATTAATAAATACCATTGCGAAATATTTTTTTTTATGCAGCTATAAACATTCGTCTCAACACTCGGAAAAAATGAAAAACATAACCTTAAAAGTGCATTTTAATTTGACATTTCGTACAAATTTCATGATAATTTTTTCGTGAAATAGCCTCCTGATAATTTGCTGAGAATGCCAAAATTTGTATAATATACTTACACATCCATTGATAAATTTAATATCATGAGAGAAAATCTCAGCAATTTTGCATAGTGTAGACCCCGTGTTATTCTGTGACAGCACGTCCAGTCTTTCTAAATCATTCTAGATTCCATGTACTACTACTTTGTTTTTTTTGTATTCCATGTACTCATAGTGTGTGCATTTTGTTGAGAAATTTACAACAACAATTGCACGTGACAGGAGTTAAATAATTCGAATTAAAAATTTGAGTTATTTAATTCGAGCTCGGAACAAAAAAAATACGTAACTACCCAAGTATTTTTATATCCGACAATTTTTGGATTTTTCTGACACTTTGCTGATTTCATCACCGATTTTTTTCCGAAATAATGTCCGACTTATTCTAAGATTTTCTATGAAAGTTGGCCACAAAAATCGGAAAATGATGACAAAAAAAGTGAGGTTATGTCGCACAAAAATGGGCGGGGCTTACAATATAAAATTTGGCGGGGAAATTTCGCTTTTACATACATACATACAAACAATCAAACATGGCTACTTAAATAAAAACCATTTTTTTTTTTATTTTAAAATTTTATTAACACAATATTTTTTTTATTTTTTATTTACACAATATTTTTTATTTTTTTATTTTTTTAAATAATCCAATTCGCGTTCATCTATAAATAAAAATCGATTTTATTATTATTATTATTTCGTACACACAAAAATAAAAATTCTACAAACCCAAAAATAATCGCACAACACAAAAAATAAAATTTAAGTTAAAGTCAAAACAAAACACAACCATTCATAATGGCGTCTCACACAAAACTAAAGTTGTAAAATTTGTAAACACAAAATAAAAAAGTACACACCAACGCCAGCATCTTTGCTGTGTCAAAAGTTGAAATTTGGAAACCCAACCCAATTTCATCATTTTCCGATTTTTTGTACCAATATGCTGAAAAAAAATTCATATTTTCAGCTTTGTTATACTTGGGTATTTGAATGAAAAACAGGAGAAGTACCAACATAGAATACAAAAATTAAATCGAGAAAATAAATCGTGGCTTATTTTCTTAAAAAAAAATAATTCCAAAATAATTCGAATTAAATTTTTCTCAACAAAATACGCTAAGTATAAACACATTATACTATGTTTATACTATGATGTACTACAGCGGACGAGTTCGAAGGACTGGAGCAGCTTATTAAAAGCGATGTCGGCGCCGGTAAACAATTTTAAAATATTCTTGGTTAATGTTCCTGTATTATAAAAGTAAATAATAAAAATAAATTTTAAGTAATAAAAATAAATTTTCCTAAAAAAGTTTTTGTTATTTTGACTTTGTAATGAATTTTGTTATTTTGACTCGGTAGTTTTTATTGTATATAGTATTCCGCCTCGCTTTAATATCGCAACTGTCTCAAAATTAATTCACCTTAGAGAATTTAAAATGAGATAAAACTAAGTATCAAATTAAAATTACAATTGTGTGTCAAAACTCTTTCTCTTTTGCGAAGTAAAATGGAAACAACTGTAGTCTTACTTTGGCAATTTTACAACAACAATGCCGTGTATTTTCATTCCGGAATGAATAATTTCATTCCGCTAAGAAGTAGGTAGGTAAAACAAATAATGAAAAGAAATGAAAAACAATTCACATGCGCGCACACTAAGTATCTAGTCTTGAATTTTCAGGAAAATATACATATGTACAGTCGTTGTCAAAATTATTTGTTTCACGCAAAAATTGTATAATGTATTCCGCAAAAGTTAAAACTTGGGCTAAAGACTTAATAAAATAATTAATTTTTTTTTTGTATATTTATTGTTAATTATTGATATTTCATTAAGTAAAAAAAAAATTATGATAAAAATCTTTATAATTCATTAAAATAAAATTAAAAAACAAATGGACAACATTTTTGTGCCTCATATTTTTGGGACAAAATTATTTGTGCAGTATGAAAAAAATCAAAATAAAATAGTAAATCAATTATTAAATTTAAGATTATTTTTGGGTAATTACATAATGATAAAGTCATTAATGTTGTGTATGCCAATGGTCGGTTTTTGTTTAGTCTCCATATGATTTCGCATCTGGGTCAACAATTTGTTCTTAACATTACGTAGAATCTTATACCACTCGGTTTTCTTGGCACCCTGCTACAAATTTTTGGCCTTGTTAGATCATGAATATCTTCCACTTTAACTTAAACATATGCAGGCGGAAATCGAAACTCTTCACTGGCCGAGTCAAATAATTAAGTTCTAGATTTTTGTATAATTTCGTGGTAATGACTCTTCTTATGTAAGGGGGCAAAACTATACTGAAGGAAATATTGAGGACCGACTGGCTTATTTTCAACCAAGGATGTTGCCTCATAAATTAAACCGAAATTGAACATTCTCCTTGAATAGTTCTGTTTATAGAGGCGTCTAACCTTTTATGTGTTGCCCAATGGAATCTACCGGAGGCAGTCACACTAATTAATGCTCGATGTTTATGTAATAATAAAAATATTTTCGATATTATCAAATTAAGACAAAAACGCACTAATTTGAGTATAAACCAGTTCTCCATATTGCAATGGGCTTATCTTATGAAGCCGATCACGTTTTGTTTCCTGACGGTAGATCATATTCCGTTTGTGTGTAATCCCTATAAACTACAACTGTTCAAGGCCATAGTTCAATTTCGGTTTATTGAATTAGATAACATTCCTAGTTGACGATAAATTAGTTGGTCCTTAATTTGCTCTTCAGCGCAATGATGCTACCATACATAAGAAGCATCATTACCATGAAATTATACAAAAATTTTGAACTTAATTATTTGACTCGGCCAGTGTAGGGTTTCGATTTACGCCTGCAGATGTTTAAGTTAAAGTGGAAGATATTCATGATCTAACAAGACCAAAAATTTGTAGCAGGGTGCCAAGAAAACCGAGTGGTATAAGATTCTACGTAATGTTAAGAACAAATTGTTGACCCAGATGCGAAATCATATAGAGACTAAACAAAAACCGATTATTGGCATACACAACATTAATGACTTTATCATTATGTAATTACCCAAAAATAATCTTAAATTTAATTGATTTACTATTTTATTTTGATTTTTTTCATACTGCACAAATAATTTTGTCCCAAAAATATGAGGCACAAAAATGTTGTCCATTTGTTTTTTAATTTTATTTTAATGAATTATAAAGATTTTTAATTTTTTTTTTTTACTTAATGAAATATCAATAATTAACAATAAATATACAAAAAAAAATTAATTATTTTAGTAAGTCTTTAGCCCAAGTTTTAACTTTTGCGAAATACATTATACAATTTTTGCGAGACACAAATAATTTTGACAACGACTGTATGTATATGAAAATATTGTGTTTTCTGGACGTGTTCAGTCGGGCAAAAGTGATAAAAAATATCATGATATTTTTTATTACCCTAACTTCACTCCGTTGTATTTTATGTCATGCCCGACTGAACAACCAAAATGATAAAAAAATGATAAATTGGCTTTTTAAATGTCAAACTGCTGTCGAGGGAATTTCTTTGAAAAACGAACACAATTTTTCACGATTTGGCAAATACTTTTTTAATTTTGTATTGGGTTATGGGGGGTCTAAGCCTAGGAAAAGAAAAGTTAAAGTTTTACTCTCTTTATTCAACATCCAAAAAAAAATTAAAGAAAATCCATCGGAGTGGATTCATTTATTTTTTCAAAATCCAACTAAATAATTTTTGGTTTTACTTTTATATAAAATTACAGGTTTGTTACAGGTCTCCCCCTTTTCTGAAGCAACTAATGAAATTATGGCTGAAGAAAATTATACTGTTGGTGGTGTTGCTGAACGAAACCGGACTGGTTTCGTAATTACTCGTTTTGGCCTTCTCCTTGGGTTGATTTCATATGTGGGACGATCTCCTGAATCGCCATGGAAGGGGGTAATCGTATGAATATGGTAGGTTCCTACATGACGACCTTCCAATGTTTCGACCTCATACGTGACATTACTTTTGATGGTCTTTATTTTATATGGCACATCACGACGAGGAGCAAATTTGGATGAAATTGACTTCGCAGCATTACTTAGAACTTGTGATGTTATTAAGACCATATCTCCTGCTTTGAATTGGTGAACATTTCTTCGCAATTTATCGGCGTGAACTTTTCGAATATCCTGCTGATGTTCCTGGTTCTCTCGGGCGATTTGCATAGTTTGATCCATTTTTAATAAATAAGGAGTAATCTGCGGTATGAAATTATCTGCTTGAATCACTTCGCGTAAGTCATTTGTCACGTCAGCCATGCATCAAAGTTCTCGTCTCAAAATTTCTTTTTCGTAATTAGGCAATGGATAAGGCGGAACCAAAATAGGAGCTGTATCATCAACCATTTTGATTGAATGTTTGGCGAACGGGGTTGGCCCTCCCCCTGGATGGAAAATAGTTTGAAAATTGTCTAATAAAGAATTGGCAACTTCACGCTCCCTGGGGTTTAATTGTGTTCCCTCGTTGTCTCTCAAACACGGAACAAGCTTATCTTCACCGATATCTACAGATAAAACGCCACAATCGTCGGTCTCTGACCGGCCTAGAACAGAATCTGGAGTAAGGAATTCCTCCACATCAAACGGATATTCAAAAACATCGAAGTCGTGGTTCGGAAACGTATCGTTTGAAAATGATTGATCGTAAATCCAACCACGGGGGAAAACATCCAAGGATAGGATATGAGCGTCCCCAAAACTTTCATATTCCAAAGGCCTATAATTATGGTCCTCTCCAAATTTCCAATGTTTATTACAAAAATCCAGAACCAACCCTGCCTTGTGAATAAAATCTATTCCCAATAAAGTTGTTTCATTTTTATTCCCAGGAAAAACTAAAAATTCGATCTCAATCGGTCTATTCTCTAGAAGCACTGGTATCTTAGCAGTTTTAAAATTAACCCACTTTCGATCACCATCGGCTAATGTTACGGACTTGGTATTGGTGTTGAACTTCACATTTTTCTCTTTAAGCAGATTGTAAAGTGAACTGCTAGCAACACTACGTTTAGTAGCCGTATCCACCACCCCTAATTCCGCAGAATTAAACACATTTATTTTTAAAATTGGTCTAGAACCCTGATCTATTTCGTTAACCGTATCAAATTCCATATATGATAATGACGTACGCGGCACTGGTTTAGGATTGCAACTAGGACAGTTCGATTTGATCACCCCTTTATGACCGCAGGAATAACATGAAACCTCATACGTTTGTCGCGACGTTGAATTTAACTTCGTGTCAGGAATTTTCAATTTTGAAGCAAAAGAATTTTTGAAATGACCATTGTCGCGATTCGCGAACCTCCGTCTGCCTAAATTTTATTTTTTCACAAAAATCAATCAAACGTCCCGAGACCTTACAATAATTACAAAACGTTCTCTTCCCGTCTTGCTCTACTTCCCTGTACGATTGGTTAGTGTTTTCATCAACAAACTCCTCGATCTGACGCGCCCTCTCAATTAGCTCGTCAAATGTTTTTATTTCACTTCTCCTGATGCTTTCTCTAACCTTTGTCGATAAATTTCCATAAATCATGTCAATTTGCACCTTTTCGGACAGGTCTCCAGCAGGGATCTGTGAATATAACGAACGTATTCTCGTAATAAAATTATCGATATTTATAACTTTTCCATTTTCATGGAGAAAAAATCTCCTGATACACTGTAACAACCGCTTGTGGTTGTTATGATCTGTTTAATTTAAATCTGTAATTACGGTTGAAAATCCCAACAAGGTTGCATGTTTATCCACTGCGCTGCATAAAATCTCTTCCACTACACGTCATTCTTTCTTTGGCTTAATTTGTAATAGAAAATATTTTTTTTTTGGTAGAGTGTACCATTTAGCATTTTATACTTCTCCGTATTTTGGTCGGTTACTCGATTCGTTTTATCATTTTTTGTTTTGATGGTATGTAATGACGTGTAGTGGTTGGTGTGTTGCTTCATCTGTTTTGTTTTGGTTAGCGCGTGGATTTTCCATGTAAATGGAATGTTCCAGTGATTAAATTAAATAGTATTGGTGTGTGCGAGTCGATTTTTGGGTGCGGTTGTATGTATATACGCCACCCGAAATCTATCGGTCGGGTCATGGTATATTTTTTTTTTTTTCTTTGGTAAATAATTTTTTTGGGTGGGGATAAAATTTTTTGGTATACGTCGGGTTTATTTTATTTTTTTTAGTCTAGTTTTGAATTTTAAAAAGAAATGGTCTCATTTTTAATTTTTTAGACGATAAGTCTGTGGTTTTTTTTTTGGAAAAAGTCAAGCTGTGAGAATTAGAGACAATAGTCACGAATAAAAAAAATCTGTGGTTTAAATAAAAGTTGAAAAAAAAAACAAAAAGTAGATTTATAGTGATTAAATTATGTCTAATAATAAAAAATAAAACAATTTTTTTTGTGTTCATTTGAGAATTTATAAATTACCGTATGAACTTTGTTTATAAATATTTTTTTTATTTGATTATGTTTTTTTTGATAATTAATATTATTGGCTTAATTATACAATATACCTACTTAATTTTCTTATGTTAATAAAAGAGTGAAAAATGTACATAAAAAAAAAAAAAATTTTTTTTTTTGATATTAATAAATAAAATCAATTGGCGAATTGTGGGGAAGTGAATCGATACTCCTGTTTAAAACTGATATATTTTTCCCGTTGAGTGAGTTGATCTGGTTGAGTTTTCTGGTTGGATCTTGTGTAAAGATCTAGTGAGAAAAAAAAACTAAACTATTATTGGTGTGCAGTTGTTGAGTGCGAACGTTATTAGATTCGTTCATTGTGAGCCTGAGGTGCTGTTGTTTTGTGGTGTACTGAATTCCTGGTTTGGTTTTTGAATTGGGTTTGTGGCAGCAACTCCGCCTATCGGAGTGGGGTTCGCGCAAGAGGGGGCTGCTGGGATGGTATCCTGCGTCGGCGCTGATTGGCGATAGGTCGGACGGGCCTAAACATTTTTTGTTGTTCAGGTAAGGTGACCATTCGGTAAAAATAAATAAGAAACCGGTGGCACCGCGTGTTTTTTTATATATTTTTTTTTAAAAAAATTTGTAATCTCCACACTTGACGGGGATTTTTTTTTTGTTGTTTTATTATTATATTTTATTTTATATATATAGTTAAATTTTTAACGGGTTTTACAGGTTCCGGGTGGCGTCACATGCGACATCACCCCATAATCGATTCGCACCACATTTTTTTTCTGGTTTTATTTTCATTAACGGTTCATTTTTTTTCTTTCAAATTTTTGTTTTTCTCATTTCATTATTCTCATTTCATTTTTTTCGATTTGGGTTTTTTCCTGCGTAATTACAGTTTTTTCCCTCTTTTATCATTTTCAAGTTTTTAGTGATGTGTAACTAAATAGTTCTTTGTGATCGCGTGAGGATGGGCGGCCTTATGCTGACCTAGGCCTTGAGCAGGGTCGCCGGAGTGGCACCGGCGTCCCTGTCGAACGCAAATTTTGTTTTTATGATTATCTACCACTGTGGTCGTGGCAAAGTGGAATAATTTTCTTGTCCCCTTCGTTTTATCTCTATGCGGTTTTCAAGCATAGTAATATGTCTGGTAACCCCCACGCCTAGCGGCGAGCTTGTAACAAAACCCCCCAAAAGGGATTTTGTTAACAGAACACAGCAATAGAGGTCTGGTTGCGGTATTGCACTGGCTGAAGCTCGCCGCTAGGCGTGGGGGTTACCAGACATATTACTATGCTTGAAAACCGCATAGAGATAAAACGAAGGGGACAAGAAAATTATTCTACTGTGCCACGACCACAGTGGTAGATAATCATAAAAACAAAATTTGCGTTCGACAGGGACGCCGGTGCCACTCCGGCGACCCTGCTCAAGGCCTAGGTCAGCATAAGGCCGCCCATCCTCACGCGATCACACAAAACCATTTAGTAACACATCACTTTAAATCAAAATGTAACCAAAAATCATAAAAAAGAAACAACCTGTAATTACGGATGGAAATCGAACGGTAAGAAAAGCAACGGAGAAAATGAAATGAAAGAAAAATTTTGAAAGAAAACGTTAGCCAAAAATCAAAAAAAAAATCACAAAAGAAAACGTGGTGCGAATCGATTTGGGGTGTCGCATATGACGCCACCCGGAAACTGTAAAACCCGTAAAAAAAATTTAAATATATTTAATAAAAAAACTATAATAATGAAACAAAAGAGTCAAATCTGGCTCACAAAACTTTTTAAAAATAAAAAAAACCCACGCGGTGTTTGAAATTGTTTTATATTTTTTTCCAAACACCTTACCTGAATAAATAAACTGGGCCCGTCCGACCAACAAAACAGCTACCAGCGCCGACGCAGGATCCCTCGCACGAACCCCACTCCGATTGGCGGAGTTGCTGCCACAAACCCAAACAAACCACGTATACCGTTACGTAAAGGCCAATTGCCCAGAAGCTTTCAAAAAAAAATTCTTTTGTTGTAATTTTCTTTATTTTGGGTTGCTTTTATTTATTGGAGTTCGCTACACCAACAACCACCTTTTTTCCACTTTAAATGTCTAAAGAAGTACGGTATAACTACGTCCAAGACTACCGTATAACGGCACAAAACTTCGCTGTCGACTATTACTTTAAAGCTTCTTGAAAAGCATAGAACTATATAGCGAACTTTAATATAGGCCACTTGCCCTTAATCTTTAGTCTAAGAGAAAACCACACAATTATCAACTTTTCCTCGTGTACACTAATAAAACACAAAATCACTGTACATAATTTTATTGTTATTTTTATATTTTTTTTTTTTCTCCTTATTTAAATAATATAAGTCTTTATATAAATAAATACGTGTATTGTGTATACATATACACAAAAACATTATTAGCCATTCGGCATTTAAACTTTACTTCGCCACATGGCACTTAACTTTATTAATTTTAAAAAAACTTCAATAAAAATTGTAGGCCAGAAAAAATTTTCTTGATCCTCACAACGCCAAAATCCAAATTAGCTTAGGCCTTAATAAAATTATATAATCAAAAAAAAAAAATGTCTCTTTTTCTTTTTTTTTTTTTTTATATCGCCTCAAGGCATTTAATTCTTTATCTCGTTTTTAGAAAAAAGAAATTTCAAAATTAAGAAGAAATAACTTGTTTTAGATTTTATAATTTACGCAAACACTTTTGTTGCGTCCACAAAACAAAAAAAAAATATTACACATTGACTTAACGTCACTAACGTCCAAACTTGACTGTCTCATTTAAAGTTCAAAACTAAACTAAAAAATAAAAATTCCCGACGCGTACAAAAAATAAAAATTTATTCCCCCACCCAAAAATTATTTACTAAAGAAAACATTAACCCGACCGATAAATTTCGGGTGGCGTATATACATACAACCGCACCCAAAAATCGACTCGCACACACCAATACTATTTAATTTAATCACTGGAACATTCCATTTACATGGAAAATCCACGCGCTAACCAAAACAAAACAGATGAAGCAACACACCAACCACTACACGTCATTACATACCATCAAACAAAAAAATGATAAAACGAATCGAGTAACCGACCAAAATACGGAGAAGTATAAAATGCTAAAGGGTACACTCTACCAAAAAAAAAAAATATATTTTCTATTACAAATTAAGCCAAAGAAAGAATGACGTGTAGTGGAAGAGATTTTAGGCAGCGCAGTGGATAAACATGCAACCTTGTTGGGATTTCCAACCGTAATTACAGATTTAGATTAAATAAAACATAACAACCACAAGCGGCTGTTACAGCGTGGGGACGACTCACACCCGAGAAAAGATCTCAAAGCCAGGCATGAAAGTAAGAGGGAAGGAGAAAAAATTTCACTAATAATTTGTCACAATCGTATATCCTTGGCATGATAAACTCCCAAAGGTTTTCCATCAAGATTTCTGATATTATAAGAGACTGTTCCGACTTTATCAGTGATAAAAGCAGGAATAAACTTAGCAGCTAACTTTGCAGAAAATCTATCAGGAGCACTACTTTGTGCGAAGGATCGGACAAACACAGGTTGATCAGGCAGGAAATTCCTAGTTTTACTACGCAAATTATATCGAACCGCTGATTTCTCATGTGCAACTTTCAGGTAATGAGTTATTTGATCACGAATAAGATTCAATCTATTAGATTTGGACAACACATGTATTTCGTTATCATCCTGAGGAGATAAAAGTTTACGTAAAGCATAATCTGAACCGTTTAATGACATGTGTTGACCGAAGACCAAATAGTGAGGAGAAAAATTCGTGACGTCGTGTTTAACATTTCGCAATGCTGCAGTGATTTCAGAAAGATGGCAATCCCATTCATTATGTGCATGATCATCAAGATAAGACCGAATACTAGACAGTAACGTCCGATTAACTCTCTCAGAAGCGTTGCTTTGAGGAGAGTAAATAGGAGTACGTATATGATCAACATTATATTTTTTCAAGAGATCTTTAAATAAGTTAGATATGAATTGTTTACCATTATCAGAAGTAATCACTGCAGGCACAGAGAAAAGTAAAAACACCTCATTTTCCAAAAAGCTACACAGAGAAGAGGCGGAAGCTTCACGCAATGGTTTGACTAGAACAAACTTTGAATAATGATCCAACACTATAGCGATACAGGTATTACCTCGTTTGGAGCGAGGATAAGGTCCAAGGAAATCAACGAACAATTTTTCAAAAGGTCTGGTAGACTCAGTTTGAGAACCCATCAAAGGTTGAGTGCTAAAATTTACAGGCTTATTCATCTTGCATTGTAAACAATTAGAGATGAAAAGTTTGATTTGTTTAGTCATACCAAACCAGAAAAATTGCCGTTGAAGTCGTTCCACAGTTTTTTTAATACCCATATGAGCAGAAGTAGGAGAAGAATGAGCCAGTTCAATTAAGTTTGCAGTCAAGGACAACGGAACTACTAACTTCCATTCAGACAAATCAGTGGACGTATAACGAGAAGCGTAGGAAGGTAAGATCAAGAGTTTATTATCACGAATTTTGAAGTTGTGATCGCAATCTTTTAATAGTCGTACTCGATTGATCTGTTGTACATATTCATCGTCCTGAAAAGCTGAAGAGTTAAGATCAATATGTAGAACCGAATTGTCACTTGAAGAATTTAAACTGGACACATTTTCTTGTATAACAGGAGACTTAGATAGTTCTGCGGAGTCCGGTAATTCACTCAACGCAGGTATTTGCAAAGTAATGCCGAATTTATTCCAAAAGTCAATCCCTAAATAGAGAGATTGCTTTAAAGAAGGTACTAAAAAGAAGCGCATGTAATGAGATTGAGAGTTAAAGCTAATCTGAACATTTATATAACCAATGACGTTCTGAGGTTGACCACTCGCAGTCTGAATAGAAGTAGGAAAATTATGAATATGAAGGTTGTTGTCCGCCAACAACTTTTCAGAACCACAACCCAACACACTTACATTCGCTCCACTATCTAATAGACCTCGGTATGGAACATCATTGACAAGAATATCGGCATAAGGCCGTTTATCGCTTGTCTCAGAACCGAGTACTGAAGAAACAACAAAGGATCGCAAAATCCGACGTTGCTCCCAGTATTTTTTTGAGCGAAGTAACTGAGCTGAGATGAGTTTCCCAAAAGTGTTGGGGAGAGACGGAACGGAATCAGAAAAATTAGAACTATTGTTAAATGAAGAAGTTGAAGGAATGGAGTGTTCCAATTTGGAAAAGGAATTTACTCGACATTCAGGTGGAGAAACAGGCAAGCAAGAGTCTGATACCATTAGGTCGGAACCACCTGAACCAGATCCAGAAGAGATTGCGGAGTCAAAGGACTCAACGCGAACTTTCACTGGTTCGACTGATTCTTTCCATCTGGCATCAGTCTCTTCCGAAACTCTGGGTCGGTATTGCTGACTGCATCTACTTTGGTAATTATTGTTGGGGTTGAGGTGGTCTGTGGCTCCTGGTTCCCCGATCTCCATGAACCACTGATCTGGTTTCCCGCACAACGAACACAATTTGTTGAAATGGTGCCTTTGAGACCACAACGATAGCAAAAGGCACCCAAGTGAGGACGAGGACAGTCTTGAAAACCATGCCCTATATCAGAACAATTATAGCAAATGTAATTGCGGCCAGATCTAGAGGTATTGGTTACATTAGGTGAAGGAGAAGTAGAGGTGTGTTTAAAAGACTTAGAATTTGTAATAGTCGTTCCCATTGGAGCACGATAAGAATGGCTAGGGCTGATAGCAGAAATATGTTGCACAGATTCGGACGTCGGAACAAAAACACCAGATGGAACGCGATATGCGGTTCCTGACGTATCTGCGGATAAAACTGACGGATTAGAAGTTGGAACGACTGGTTCTGAATCATACATACTCTCAACACCGAGTTCATTGATACTACGACGAGGGTGCATCGAGTAATCAGGTGGAGAACGAAAACGTTTTAGCGAATCTTCCCATGAAGTACAACTTTTGATGAGCTCATTGATATGTGAGAAGTGTCGATCAGTAAGTTGATACTGAAGGACAGGCTTCATATTGTTCATCAGTAGTTGTATGAATTCATCGTCGCTGTAAGGAGTGTGACACTGCAGGGCCAAATTCCACATGTGATGATAAAACTCCAAGAATGATTCGTTAGGTAACTGTTTGCGAGACTCAACCATACGACGAATTTCGTAGGGAGTACGCCTATCTTTAAATCTTTCTTGGAAGGCTAATCGGAGGCTATCCCAAGGTGCTGAAGGATTATACCTGCGGTAGGTCCAGTACCACTGCAGTGCCACATCTTTCAGGACAAGATGCAGATCCAGAAGTACAGAGGAAGGTGATAGATTGTTGGATTTCACTACAGAGTCCAGCTGAAAAAGGAACATGTCCACAGTTATGCCAGAAGGTGAACCTGTGTAGGAAATCCCACAACGAGATAAAGAACGTCTATTGAAATCAGGATTATATTGAGTAGATGGATTATGAATTGCTGAAGGCACGGGATTCAAAGTACTATTATGAAGATCTCTAACATCTGGTGCTGACTGAAAATTGGAACGTTGGGTGGCCTGCTCCGGAGATGAACGCTCTTTAGAGACAGGTTCCAAATGCGAAGACGTTAAACCAAGGAAATCATTTAACTGTTCGAGTCCTCCCTGAGAGGTATGTGCTGGTGGAAAATGAACTTGGGCTGATTTTTGAATATTTTGATTCGCCGCTACGACAGCCGGGTCCATTGGCAAAGAACGACCGCCAGGATATTCGTCAGCAGAACTTTTAACCCCGGACACTACAGGAATGCTATCCCCCGAAGGAATTGGAGCAGTCTGTCTTACTAAAAGCTGATTGGTGAGAAATTGCACCTGTTGCATTAATGATTTTAAAAGTTCTGCTTGGTCACTAGAGTTAACTGCCTTATCCGCCGTGGTAATGGTGTTAGAGGTTGAAGGATGCAGTACCGAATTGCTAATCTTACCCGCAGGACTAGGTTGGGATTTACTCACTACTTCTGGGATGGTCAGTTTTGATTCTACCGGATATACCTCCTGAAATACCAACGCTTGACCTCCATCAATACCTTTAGCGGACTCAACAGATTGATCCAGTAAAGTAGGGTCAGTTAAATACTGATCTAACGCCGTGTGCAATTTAATACAAATATCTAAAATAATTTGAGCCTGCTGTCCATATGTAGGAGACTGAGTAGCTCTTTCCAAACGATCATGTACATGAAGTAACCGCGACCGCAGACGCTGAGCTGTTCGAACCTGATCTTCTACGTCTAGATTTTCAATACCAATAAAGGTTTGTTGGAGACTCTGCACCTTGCTTTGACAAGTGAGAATTTCTTCATTGGGTTTCTTTTTAGCTCGATTGTGCATCTCGATCGGTTTGTCCTGAGTACCATCCCGCTCTGCGGCCAACGCCTTCCTTAATTCATTCACCGCTTCCTCAGTATTGGGTTGGATAGATCGAAGCAAAAATTCTACTTCAATCTATCAGCCTTAAGATGTGAAATATCCATTTTAACACGCAACAACGAATTTAACGAGAAAGAAAAAGGACTTAATCAAAAATGGAATTTAAACGTGATTTTAAAAGTAATGAGAATTAATTTTTAATAAATGTAAACTAACAATATTTAAATAATAAAAAAAATTCCAACTTATATTTACTGAATAGATTATAGTTATAATTAAAATTACCTAAACCAAAAGTTATTAAAATTTAACGTAAATAGTAAATGAAAACCAGCGATACTGGCACTTTCAACCACAAAAAAATCAAATTATTTAATTGAAGAGATTACAAAAAAAAAAATTTTTACCCACCAAAAAAAATTAAATATAAAAATATTTGAATATATATATATATATATATATGAAAAACAAGATAGAATTACTTAATTTAAAGCAGAAAAAAAATTTTTAAATTATTAATTAATTATTTAAAGAAATTTATTGAAAACATATATTGAAGCACCAATCTCAAATTAGACTCACTATGACCAAGTAGATATCCACAAGCCGGGCTGTTTGAGGAGCTGCGAGCACAAATTACTATCCACTGGACCACTCGCGTCAATACTGAACTAGCGCTCAACTCAAAACCTTTTTCTCATCCGTACTCGCCAGTCTATCCCAAGGTAATGTGTTGGAATCTAACGTGTTGCTTAATACCTCAATATAATTTAAAGGACAAAAAGAATTTATGTTTACGGAGTTTACTATTGAACTGAATGTGAGAGACAAAAAAAAATAAAATAAAGAAAATGAATTATATTTATATATATATATATATATATGTATATACACAAAAAAATTACCGAAAGAAAAAAATTAATTTAAATATCAATATCCCAAAACCAAAAAAAAATTAATGAAAATAATTTGACAAAATAATGAAAATTAGAATGAACTTTTTAAATTATAACTATAATAATCACGTAGATATCAACAAGTCGGAAGGATTGAGGAGCTGGAAAATTACTATGGTTATCCCAAGGACTTATCCGCGGTAAAGCACGACTTTCACTCGACTCAAACACTGTATGAACAACCGCACTTGCCGGTCTATCCCACGGTAGATTATTATTGCCGGAATTCATTCGCAAGCAAATATAACCCCAAAACAAAAACAAAAAAAAATCAAAATACCGAAATAGAATTACTACAATATAAAAAATGAACTAACCAAAATTATTAACAGTATTTTAGCTGCTCCATTAACCAACTGAAAAACAACTAATAATCAAAAAACAAAATTTCACAAAAATGAAAAAGCAAAAGGAAAAATAAGTAAAATGTATTACTTGTATCAAAAAAATAACAAAAAATGTGATCACGTGAGAAGTGAGCACGGCCCCATGCTGAGCTAGGCGTGAACGCTATAATAATAAAAAAAATAAAAATTACCACTGTGGTCCCAGTAGTTTAATTAGAATTGAACAAAAAAATTTGAAAAATAAAATTTTACCTGAAAGTAGAAATTGACTAAAGATGTGCCAATGAGTACTGCGATCACGAACTGTCCAATCAACACCACATTGGTGGAAACAACAAGTTCGCGATCCCAACACCCATGACACATGGAACCAACATGACGAACGATCCAGCAAGATCAAATAACCAAAGGTTAGAACATGCTTGGATCCCTCCCCATGTAGGTAGTCGGACTGAAATAGAAAAATTTAATTTAATTATAGGGTACGAAGACTTTAAAAATTTAAAAAGACTAAACTCAGAACGAAAGAAGAATGAGCTTAACCACAATCAATGCCACATGGCAGAAATGGTAAGCCCATTCATCAGACGAGCTGAGAATAGGGATCAACATTCTCATCTGCATGCAATCAAACAGCTTACGCTGGTTGCAATGCAGATTTGAATGTTGATCGGGCAGAAAACATTGATGTGAGCACCCGTGCAAGCTCAAACAACGCAAGCGTTGGACTTTGCACGTGGTACTCACAACAAGTAAGCTGAAAAAAAAAATTGTGACATTAAAGACGAAAATCAAAAAAAAATTAGCCGATGATTGGGCGCCACTGTAACAAAACCCCCCAAAAGGGATTTTGTTAACAGAACACAGCAATAGAGGTCTGGTTGCGGTATTGCACTGGCTGAAGCTCGCCGCTAGGCGTGGGGGTTACCAGACATATTACTATGCTTGAAAACCGCATAGAGATAAAACGAAGGGGACAAGAAAATTATTCTACTGTGCCACGACCACAGTGGTAGATAATCATAAAAACAAAATTTGCGTTCGACAGGGACGCCGGTGCCACTCCGGCGACCCTGCTCAAGGCCTAGGTCAGCATAAGGCCGCCCATCCTCACGCGATCACACAAAACCATTTAGTAACACATCACTTTAAATCAAAATGTAACCAAAAATCATAAAAAAGAAACAACCTGTAATTACGGATGGAAATCGAACGGTAAGAAAAGCAACGGAGAAAATGAAATGAAAGAAAAATTTTGAAAGAAAACGTTAGCCAAAAATCAAAAAAAAAATCACAAAAGAAAACGTGGTGCGAATCGATTTGGGGTGTCGCATATGACGCCACCCGGAAACTGTAAAACCCGTAAAAAAAATTTAAATATATTTAATAAAAAAACTATAATAATGAAACAAAAGAGTCAAATCTGGCTCACAAAACTTTTTAAAAATAAAAAAAACCCACGCGGTGTTTGAAATTGTTTTATATTTTTTTCCAAACACCTTACCTGAATAAATAAACTGGGCCCGTCCGACCAACAAAACAGCTACCAGCGCCGACGCAGGATCCCTCGCACGAACCCCACTCCGATTGGCGGAGTTGCTGCCACAAACCCAAACAAACCACGTATACCGTTACGTAAAGGCCAATTGCCCAGAAGCTTTCAAAAAAAAATTCTTTTGTTGTAATTTTCTTTATTTTGGGTTGCTTTTATTTATTGGAGTTCGCTACACCAACAACCACCTTTTTTCCACTTTAAATGTCTAAAGAAGTACGGTATAACTACGTCCAAGACTACCGTATAACGGCACAAAACTTCGCTGTCGACTATTACTTTAAAGCTTCTTGAAAAGCATAGAACTATATAGCGAACTTTAATATAGGCCACTTGCCCTTAATCTTTAGTCTAAGAGAAAACCACACAATTATCAACTTTTCCTCGTGTACACTAATAAAACACAAAATCACTGTACATAATTTTATTGTTATTTTTATATTTTTTTTTTTTCTCCTTATTTAAATAATATAAGTCTTTATATAAATAAATACGTGTATTGTGTATACATATACACAAAAACATTATTAGCCATTCGGCATTTAAACTTTACTTCGCCACATGGCACTTAACTTTATTAATTTTAAAAAAACTTCAATAAAAATTGTAGGCCAGAAAAAATTTTCTTGATCCTCACAACGCCAAAATCCAAATTAGCTTAGGCCTTAATAAAATTATATAATCAAAAAAAAAAAATGTCTCTTTTTCTTTTTTTTTTTTTTTATATCGCCTCAAGGCATTTAATTCTTTATCTCGTTTTTAGAAAAAAGAAATTTCAAAATTAAGAAGAAATAACTTGTTTTAGATTTTATAATTTACGCAAACACTTTTGTTGCGTCCACAAAACAAAAAAAAAATATTACACATTGACTTAACGTCACTAACGTCCAAACTTGACTGTCTCATTTAAAGTTCAAAACTAAACTAAAAAATAAAAATTCCCGACGCGTACAAAAAATAAAAATTTATTCCCCCACCCAAAAATTATTTACTAAAGAAAACATTAACCCGACCGATAAATTTCGGGTGGCGTATATACATACAACCGCACCCAAAAATCGACTCGCACACACCAATACTATTTAATTTAATCACTGGAACATTCCATTTACATGGAAAATCCACGCGCTAACCAAAACAAAACAGATGAAGCAACACACCAACCACTACACGTCATTACATACCATCAAACAAAAAAATGATAAAACGAATCGAGTAACCGACCAAAATACGGAGAAGTATAAAATGCTAAAGGGTACACTCTACCAAAAAAAAAAAATATATTTTCTATTACAAATTAAGCCAAAGAAAGAATGACGTGTAGTGGAAGAGATTTTAGGCAGCGCAGTGGATAAACATGCAACCTTGTTGGGATTTCCAACCGTAATTACAGATTTAGATTAAATAAAACATAACAACCACAAGCGGTTGTTACAAGCTTCAGCCAGTGCAATACCGCAACCAGACCTCTATTGCTATGTTCTGTTTAACAAAATCCCTTTTGGGGGATTTTGTTACAGTGGCGCCCAATACTTCGGCTAATTTTTTTTTGATTTTCGTCTTTAATGTCACAATTTTTTTTTTCAGCTTACTTGTTGTGAGTACCACGTGCAAAGTCCAACGCTTGCGTTGTTTGAGCTTGCACGGGTGCTCACATCAACGTTTTCTGCCCGATCAACATTCAAATCTGCTTTGCAACCAGCGTAAGCTGTTTGATTGCATGCAGATGAGAGTGTTGATCCCTATTCTCAGCTCGTCTGATGAATGGGCTTACCATTTCTGCCATGTGGCATTGATTGTGGTTAAGCTCATTCTTCTTTCGTTCTGGGTTTAGTCTTTTTAAATTTTTAGAGTCTTCGTACCTATAAATAATTTAATTTTTTTATTTCAGTCCGACTACCTACATGGGGAGGGATCACAGCATGTTCTAACCTTTGGTTATTTGATCTTGCTGGATCGCTCGTCATGTTGGTTCCATGTGTCATGGGTGTTGGGATCGCGAACTTGTTGTTTCCACCAATGTGGTGTTGATTGGACAGTTCGTGATCGCAGTACTCATTGGCACATCTTTAGTCAATTTCTACTTTCAGGTAAAATTTTATTTTTCAAATTTTTTTTGTTCAATTCTAATTAAACTACTGGGACCACAGTGGTAATTTTTATTATTTTATTATTATAGCGTTCGTGTCTAGCTCAGCATGGGGTCGTGCTCACTTCTCACGTGATTACATTTTTTGTTATTTTTTTGATACAAGTAATACATTTTACTTATTTTTCCTTTTGCTTTTTCATTTTTGTGAAATTTTGTTTTTTGATTATTGGTTGTTTTTCAGTTGGTTAATGGAGCAGCTAAAATACTGTTAATAATTTTGGTTAGTTCATTTTTTATATTGTAGTAATTCTATTTCGGTATTTTGATTTTTTTTTTTTGTTTTTGTTTTGGGTTTATATTTGCTTGCGAATGAATTCCGGCAATAATAATCTACCGTGGGATAGACCGGCAAGTGCGGTTGTTCATACAGTGTTTGAGTCGAGTGAAAGTAGTGCTTTACCGCGGATAAGTCCTTGGGATAACCATAGTAATTTTCCAGCTCCTCAATCCTTCCGACTTGTTGATATCTACGTGATTATTATAGTTATAATTTAAAAAGTTCATTCTAATTTTCATTATTTTGTCAAATTATTTTCATTAATTTTTTTTTTCGGTTTTGGGATATTGATATTTAAATTAATTTTTTTCTTTCGGTAATTTTTTTGTGTATATACATATATATATATATATATAAATATAATTCATTTTCTTTATTTTATTTTTTTTGTCTCTCACATTCAGTTCAATAGTAAACTCAGTAAACATAAATTCTTTTTGTCCTTTAAATTATATTGAGGTATTAAGCAACACTTTAGATTCCAACACATTACCTTGGGATAGACTGGCGAGTACGGATGAGAAAATGTTTTGAGTTGAGCGCTAGTTCAGTATTGACGCGAGTGGTCCAGTGGATAGTAATTTGTGCTCGCCGCTCCTCAAACAGCCCGGCTTGTGGATATCTACTTGGTCATAGTGAGTCTAATTTGAGATTGGTGCTTCAATATATGTTTTCAATAAATTTCTTTAAATAATTAATTAATAATTTAAAAAAATTTTTTTTCTGCTTTAAATTAAGTAATTCTATCTTGTTTTTCATATATATATATATATATATATTCAAATATTTTTATATTTAATTTTTTTGGTGGGTAAAAATTTTTTTTTTTTGTAATCTCTTCAATTAAATAATTTGATTTTTTTTGTGGTTGAAAGTGCCAGTATCGCTGGTTTTCATTTATTATTTACGTTAAATTTTAATAACTTTTGGTTTAGGTAATTTTAATTATAACTATAATCTATTCAGTAAATATAAGTTGGAATTTTTTATTTTAATGTTGTTAGTTTACATTTATTAAAAATTAATTCTCATTACGTTTAAAATCACGTTTAAATTCAATTTTGGTTAATTTTTTTTGTAGCTTTAATTTTTTTTTTTCTCTGTTTCACTCAATCTTTTCATAATGGACGAATTAATTAAGGCATTTAATGTGGATCCTAATTCAATTGATCAGGCGGAAATGATGAGAGTCTTGACGGCTCAAGTTCAACTGCTGACCAACGAAGTGAGAATACAGCTGGATGCGGAACAAGCAGCCGGTGTGCATAGTCAGTTAAATCCAACGTTAAAAATTCCTGTTCCGGAGGTGTCTTTTGGGCCACCTCCTCACCCTGATTTTGCTGGTCCTGCAAGAGGTCCACTAGTTTCCACGGCGCTAAATCTGCAGGACAATAATTTGCCTGAATTAACTCATTCTTTCATGGAACCTGTCTCTAAAGAGCGTTCATCTCCGGAGCAGGCCACCCAACGTCCTAATTTTCAGTCAGCCCCAGACGCTAGAGATCTTCATAATAGTACTTTGAATCCCGTGCCTTCAGCAATTCATAATCCATCTACTCAATATAATCCTGATTTCAATAGACGTTCTTTATCTCGATGTGGGATTTCCTACACAGGTTCACCTTCTGGTATCACTGTGGACATGTTCCTTTTTCAGCTGGACTCTGTAGTGAAATCCAACAATCTATCACCTTCCTCTGTACTTCTGGATCTGCATCTTGTCCTGAAAGATGTGGCACTGCAGTGGTACTGGACCTACCGCAGGTATAATCCTTCAGCACCTTGGGATAGCCTCCGATTAGCCTTCCAAGAAAGATTTAAAGATAGGCGTACTCCCTACGAAATTCGTCGTATGGTTGAGTCTCGCAAACAGTTACCTAACGAATCATTCTTGGAATTTTATCATCACATGTGGAATTTGGCCCTGCAGTGTCACACCCCTTACAGCGACGATGAATTCATACAACTACTGATGAACAATATGAAGCCTGTCCTTCAGTATCAACTTACTGATCGACACTTCTCACATATCAATGAGCTCATCAAAAGTTGTACTTCATGGGAAGATTCGCTAAAACGTTTTCGTTCTCCACCTGATTACTCGATGCACCCTCGTCGTAGTATCAATGAACTCGGTGTTGAGAGAATGTATGATTCAGAACCAGTCGTTTCAATTTCTAATCCATCAGTTCCATCCGCAGATACGTCAGGAACCGCATATCGCGTTCCATCTGGTGTTTTTGTTCCGACGTCCGAATCTGTGCAACATATTTCTGCGATTAGTCCAAGTCATTCTTATCGTGCTCCAATGGGAACGACTATGACAAACTCTAAGTCTTTTAAACCCTCCTCTATTTCTCCTTCAACTAATGTAACCAATACCTCTAGATCTGGCCGTAATTACATTTGCTATAATTGTTCTGATATAGGGCATGGTTTTCAAGACTGTCCTCGTCCTCACTTGGGTGCCTTTTGCTATCGTTGTGGTCTCAAAGGCACCATCTCAACAAATTGTGTTCGTTGTGCGGGAAACCAGACCAGTGGTTCATGGAGATCGGGGAACCAGGAACCACAGACCATCTCAACCCCAACCATAATTACCAAAGTAGATGCAGTCAGCAATACCGACCCAGAGTTTCGGAAGAGACTGAGGCCAGATGGAAAGAATCAGTCGAACCAGTGAAAGTTCGCGTTGAGTCCTTTGACTCCGCAATCTCTTCTGGATCTGGTTCAGCTGGTTCCGACCTAATGGTATCGGATTCTTGCTTGCCTGTTTCTCCACCTGAATGTCGAGTAAATTCCTTTTCCAAATTGGAACACTCCATTCCTTCAACTTCTTCATTTAACAATAGTTCTAATTTTTCTGATTCCGTTCCGTCTCTCCCCAACACTTTTGGGAAACTCATCTCAGCTCAGTTACTTCGCTCAAAAAAATACTGGGAGCAACGTCGGATTTTGCGATCCTTTGTTGTTTCTTCAGTACTCGGTTCTGAGACAAGCGATAAACGGCCTTATGCCGATATTCTTGTCAATGATGTTCCATACCGAGGTCTATTAGATAGTGGAGCGAATGTAAGTGTGTTGGGTTGTGGTTCTGAAAAGTTGTTGGCGGACAACAACCTTCATATTCATAATTTTCCTACTTCTATTCAGACTGCCAGTGGTCGGGGCAAAACCACGATTAGAATACCACCACAGTAACCATTGCTTGTCGTAAGAGGCGACTAAACGGTTGGAGGTCGGATTAACAAACCGCCTCCGTAAAATTTTGACATGTTTTCAATAGTTTATTTTCTAATTCAAAAATTTTCATTAAATCCTTTTGCTGGTTTCATTGTTCCTTTAATTAAATCAGTTTTATATTCTTTTGTTGTCTCTGGTCTTTAAGTGCCGATTCTGACATTCATTCCTACATCCGCTTGTTGCGTTGAATTAGTGTGTAAGGTCAAATAGGTTCCCTGAAGTCAGAAAGTCGAGTTCAAGTGGTTTCTTTTATTTCTCCTTCTGTTTTTGGGAGTGGTGTCCGTAATCCACTACTACTTCTGCCTTTGTGGTATTTGACTTTAGAGTGAGATTTCGGCTCATCATTCTTGAAGGCAGACGTAAAGCTCAACTTTGTTTTCTCTTTCCGTTTTGGGACAATTGCATCAGTAACTTGTCATTATTTCATTTCAAATATTTTTTTTTTCTTCTTCTCAGTTCAATTTCATTCTTTAGTTTTATTGGTAGTTATAGTTTTAGTTTATAGTTTAGTGCAGTGTTGCCATACAATTTCTAAGAAAATTATTTTGAGTGCAGTGTTGCCATATAGTTTAAAGTTTATTTCTTTATTTTATTTTTTTTGGGATTTAGTTTTAGTTTTTTCAGTTATTTTTATTATTAATTAGTTTTCCTAGTTCAACTTAGGTATTTAAGTGAAATTTTTATGTATTTAATTTTACGTTAATGGGTAGGTTCAAATGAACTCCATTTATTACCAAATATTCCATATAAGACAAAAATTCTCTATAAAATCAAATTTTTCTATACGACACAATCCCTATAAGACAAATGATCTTTCATTTTTTTTTTGGTACTGAAATTTGGAACGATACAGAGAAGATTAGCATGGCTCCTGTGCAAGGATGACACGCAAGGTCGTGAAGCGTTCCACATTTTTGTTCTTTAGATAATTTTTTTTTATTTAGTTTTAGGTGTCAGTTACTTTAGTTTGTAGGTTTATGGTTAGTACCATTTATTTAAAAATAATTTATACAACATTTTCTCTATTAGACGCAATTTCCCAATAAGACGAAATTTCCCTATACGACAAAATTTACCTATATGACATCATCTATATAATACAAATTAAACTTGTAAATTTTTTTTTCTTTTCGTTATTTTTATTATTACTATTAGTTAATAGTTTCTTTCATTTATAAATTTATTTGGGTAATTAATTTTCTTATAATTAATTAGTAATTTAATTGGGGTTATTATTTAGATATATTTTTTATTCTCTTTCTTTTATATTAATTTTTTTTTTGATTACTTTAATATTTGGTTTTGTTAGTTTTATATATATTTTGAAATTTAAATTTTTTTTTCTTCCGCCACTTCAATTTTTTCTCTTCAATTGTTAATTCTCCTGTTATACAAGAAAATGTGTCCAGTTTAAATTCTTCAAGTGACAACTCGGTTCTACATATTGATCTTAACTCTTCAGCTTTTCAGGACGATGAATATGTACAACAGATCAATCGAGTACAACAATTAAAAGATTGTGATCATAACTTCAAAATCCGTGATAATAAACTCTTGATCTTACCTTCCTACGCTTCTCGTTATACGTCCACTGATTTGTCTGAATGGAAGTTAGTAGTTCCGTTGTCCTTGACTGCCAACTTAATTGAACTGGCTCATTCTTCTCCTACTTCTGCTCATATGGGTATTAAAAAAACTGTAGAACGACTTCAACGGCAATTTTTCTGGTTTGGTATGACTAAACAAATCAAACTTTTCATCTCTAATTGTGTACAATGCAAGATGAATAAGCCTGTAAATTTTAGCACTCAACCTTTGATGGGTTCTCAAACTGAGTCTACTAGACCTTTTGAAAAATTGTTCGTTGATTTCCTTGGACCTTATCCTCGCTCCAAACGAGGTAATACCTGTATCGCTATAGTGTTGGATCATTATTCAAAGTTTGTTCTAGTCAAACCATTGCGTGAAGCTTCCGCCTCTTCTCTGTGTAACTTTTTGGAAAATGATGTGTTTTTACTTTTCTCTGTACCTGCAGTGATTACTTCTGATAATGGCAAACAATTCATATCTAACTTATTTAAAGATCTCTTGAAAAAATATAATGTTGATCATATACGTACTCCTATTTACTCTCCTCAAAGCAACGCTTCTGAGAGAGTTAATCGGACGTTACTGTCTAGTATTCGTTCTTATCTTGATGATCATGCACATAATGAATGGGATTGCCATCTTTCTGAAATCACTGCGGCATTGCGAAATGTTAAACACGACGTCACGAATTTTTCTCCTCACTATTTGGTCTTTGGTCAACACATGTCATTAAACGGTTCAGATTATGCTTTACGTAAACTTTTATCTCCTCAGGATGATAACGAAATACATGTGTTGTCCAAGTCTAATAGATTAAATCTTATTCGTGATCAAATAACTCATTACCTGAAAGTTGCACATGAGAAATCCGCTGCTCGTTATAATTTACGAAGTACCAATAGGAATTTCTTGCCTGATCAACCTGTGTTTGTCCGATCCTTCGCACAAAGTAGTGCTCCTGATAGATTTTCTGCAAAGTTAGCTGCTAAGTTTATTCCTGCTTTTATCACTGATAAAGTCGGAACAGTCTCTTATAATATCAGAAATCTTGATGGAAAACCTTTGGGAGTTTATCATGCCAAGGATATACGATTGTGACAAATTATTAGTGAAATTTTTTCTCCTTCCCTCTTACTTTCATGCCTGGCTTTGAGATCTTTTCTCGGGTGTGAGTCGTCCCCACGCTGTAACAACCGCTTGTGGTTGTTATGATCTGTTTAATTTAAATCTGTAATTACGGTTGAAAATCCCAACAAGGTTGCATGTTTATCCACTGCGCTGCATAAAATCTCTTCCACTACACGTCATTCTTTCTTTGGCTTAATTTGTAATAGAAAATATTTTTTTTTTGGTAGAGTGTACCATTTAGCATTTTATACTTCTCCGTATTTTGGTCGGTTACTCGATTCGTTTTATCATTTTTTGTTTTGATGGTATGTAATGACGTGTAGTGGTTGGTGTGTTGCTTCATCTGTTTTGTTTTGGTTAGCGCGTGGATTTTCCATGTAAATGGAATGTTCCAGTGATTAAATTAAATAGTATTGGTGTGTGCGAGTCGATTTTTGGGTGCGGTTGTATGTATATACGCCACCCGAAATCTATCGGTCGGGTCATGGTATATTTTTTTTTTTTTCTTTGGTAAATAATTTTTTTGGGTGGGGATAAACTTTTTTGGTATACGTCGGGTTTATTTTATTTTTTTTAGTCTAGTTTTGAATTTTAAAAAGAAATGGTCTCATTTTTAATTTTTTAGACGATAAGTCTGTGGTTTTTTTTTTGGAAAAAGTCAAGCTGTGAGAATTAGAGACAATAGTCACGAATAAAAAAAATCTGTGGTTTAAATAAAAGTTGAAAAAAAAAACAAAAAGTAGATTTATAGTGATTAAATTATGTCTAATAATAAAAAATAAAACAATTTTTTTTGTGTTCATTTGAGAATTTATAAATTACCGTATGAACTTTGTTTATAAATATTTTTTTTATTTGATTATGTTTTTTTTGATAATTAATATTATTGGCTTAATTATACAATATACCTACTTAATTTTCTTATGTTAATAAAAGAGTGAAAAATGTACATAAAAAAAAAAAAAATTTTTTTTTTTGATATTAATAAATAAAATCAATTGGCGAATTGTGGGGAAGTGAATCGATACTCCTGTTTAAAACTGATATATTTTTCCCGTTGAGTGAGTTGATCTGGTTGAGTTTTCTGGTTGGATCTTGTGTAAAGATCTAGTGAGAAAAAAAAACTAAACTATTATTGGTGTGCAGTTGTTGAGTGCGAACGTTATTAGATTCGTTCATTGTGAGCCTGAGGTGCTGTTGTTTTGTGGTGTACTGAATTCCTGGTTTGGTTTTTGAATTGGGTTTGTGGCAGCAACTCCGCCTATCGGAGTGGGGTTCGCGCAAGAGGGGGCTGCTGGGATGGTATCCTGCGTCGGCGCTGATTGGCGATAGGTCGGACGGGCCTAAACATTTTTTGTTGTTCAGGTAAGGTGACCATTCGGTAAAAATAAATAAGAAACCGGTGGCACCGCGTGTTTTTTTATATATTTTTTTTTAAAAAAATTTGTAATCTCCACACTTGACGGGGATTTTTTTTTTGTTGTTTTATTATTATATTTTATTTTATATATATAGTTAAATTTTTAACGGGTTTTACAGGTTCCGGGTGGCGTCACATGCGACATCACCCCATAATCGATTCGCACCACATTTTTTTTCTGGTTTTATTTTCATTAACGGTTCATTTTTTTTCTTTCAAATTTTTGTTTTTCTCATTTCATTATTCTCATTTCATTTTTTTCGATTTGGGTTTTTTCCTGCGTAATTACAGTTTTTTCCCTCTTTTATCATTTTCAAGTTTTTAGTGATGTGTAACTAAATAGTTCTTTGTGATCGCGTGAGGATGGGCGGCCTTATGCTGACCTAGGCCTTGAGCAGGGTCGCCGGAGTGGCACCGGCGTCCCTGTCGAACGCAAATTTTGTTTTTATGATTATCTACCACTGTGGTCGTGGCAAAGTGGAATAATTTTCTTGTCCCCTTCGTTTTATCTCTATGCGGTTTTCAAGCATAGTAATATGTCTGGTAACCCCCACGCCTAGCGGCGAGCTTCAGCCAGTGCAATACCGCAACCAGACCTCTATTGCTATGTTCTGTTTAACAAAATCCCTTTTGGGGGATTTTGTTACAACACTTTATGTGGCGGTTTGGTTTGTCCAAACGCAGCTTGGGGAAAGTTGAGTGCACCTTCATATGTAGTCACAGTATGCTTAATGCCTTGGTACCATGATGCCGCACTTCCCTGAAGAAGCATAGGTAACCCTCTTAATGCGTTTCTTTCAGAGATATTTACACAATCCTTATAAATGTTAATTGAATCGATAAAAGCCGCCACGTTTTCATCTTTATGTCCGCTAAAACTTGCGCGACATCCCAAAAAATTCCCTTGTAACGGTGTGGTTTCACTCATAACTGGTTGATTATCATTACCAGCAACTTGAACTTTGGTGACTGCTCGAATTAATTCCTGGAACTGATCATTCGTCAAAACCACCTGCCGCTTCGAATTATTTCCCGTATCGGAATCCATTTCATTATTCTCATTTTCCTTCGCTGTATTTGTATCCTTTTTCGGAGGCATTTTTTCTTATCGACTTTATAACCGTAAAAAATCAAAAAAAAAAATCACTCGCACGAACACAAAAAAAAATGTCCAAATTTTTCGAAGAAATGCTTTTTTTCTTTTATATATAATATATATATATATATATATATATATATATATATATATATATATATATATATATATAATCACTTGGCTTCAACGTTGGGCGCCAATTTGTATTGGGTTATGGGGGGTCTAAGCCAAGGAAAAGAAAATGTTAAAGTTTTACTCTTTATTCAACATTCAAATAAAAACTAAAGAAAATCCATCGGAGTGGATTCATTTATTTTTTCAAAATCCAACTAACTTGATAATTTTTGGTTTTACTTTTATATAAAATTACAGGGTGTTACAATTTGTATTAAATTTCATTTTTCCATAGTTTAATTAATAGGTTCTTGCTTAGTTTATTACAGTTCTAGGTATAAAGGTGGTTAATTTTAAAGCAGTCATGTTTGATTCGAGTGAGAGTGAATTAAAAGACGCAGTGATTTTAAGCTGTGTTATGGTGAGATCGAAAAGTACACTGACGAACAATTTCGGCGACATTTTAGATACTCAAGAAGAACACTTCAAATAGTTATTGGCAAGTTAAAAAATTGATGTAGTCAATAAATAAATCAATCATCTCTTCATTACAGACACATTAAGCGTCTTCCATTGGCGAAAGCAAACTACTCGCAAGTACTTGTATCTACTCACAACTACACTGAGAAAATTATAATACTTCAAAGTTAAAGATTGGGTACTTTTAAAATAAAGAACTGTGTTTTTCTTAAAAATGAATGTAAAATCCATTAAATTCATTGATTTATTCTTAAATTTAAAATACAATGAAACTTTAAAATAAAGGTTTAAAAATCTTTATTTTTAATGACTTAATAACAGTATACAAACTAAAATTGTCCATTTCTCTTTATTTGATATTTTATTGTATTTGATGGAGAGCGAGTAGTCAAGAGAGAAGAGACGCAACAACTTCAACAACTCAAGCAACGTTTGCTACGGTTAGTACAAATTTAGGTGACCGCTTGGGAACCATGATATTGATGATGTAACGAAGTCTAGCCCCTCCGGTATTGGAGAAATAGTGGAGACACAAATAATTAATTAAATTAAGGCTTTTCAGACCTTGTAGTTACAACTGGAGAGGGAGGGGGAGGTGGTAGGGTAGTAAAGGGGAAAACTAATGCGAATATTTGTTTACTTTAAATTTAAAGTTTTAGTTTCTTAAGTTTAAATTTATTTTCTTTGAAATTGAATAATTTTCACAACTTAAAACCAAAGATTTTAAATCCTTAAAAATAAAACCTAAATTCCTTTGCGCAAAACATATAGGAAAATATCTTAGTTTTAATTGGTAAATTCTTAAATTTAAAGGATTATTTTTCTAGGTGTACCCATGCTCATACGATGGTGTAGAAAACAGAAGTATAGTCCTATTCAGATCTTAAAAAAAAAAAATTTAAATTGTTCTGCGCAGCTTCCAGTGATGTAGAAAAAAAAATTATAAAAAATTTGATGGGCCGCATTTATCTTAGATAGTAAACCTAAATAAAATAATAAATAATCGTTCAAACGTATTATATTTCAGTTTTAATACACAAAACATTCAAAATGTTTATGATTTTATGTTATTACAAACATATTTCATGTCAAAATTAATAGGTGTAAAAAAATATTGCACGCCTATAGAAACAACGTCAACATTTAATTTTCGCACGGACTAAGGAAAATAAATAACTAAATGCCAGTCATATCGATCAAAACCACAACAATATAAAAAAATTATTAAATTGCATTATTTCTTAAATTATCGATTTCAAAAGTGTAAGTGGTTCTTTTAAAATAAAATTATAAAAACATTTTGTGATTCAAAACATATAAATAATAAAATAAAATGATATAAATTAAAACCTAACCTCAAACTGAAGTACAAATACAACATCTAAATGTAAACAATTAAAACGAAATAGTACATCACTGTGTATCCGCCATATTTTTTCTGCGCGAGAACTGTCAGAATTCCAGCGAGATTTGAATACTACTATAGTTACGCATAAAATTTGCGCTAAGTAGTGGATTTTAATTGCGAAAATTCCAATAGATGGCTTTTAGACCTTTTTCGATATTTTTCGAGAGTTTTTTATTACGTTCGAGTTTTTTATTTTTTGGTGATGTAAAATGTCAAAATTAATACAAAATTATTTTATTGTTGATATTAAATTTTTAAGAAAAATGGATTTAAATATCAATGCGGTAAATATCAATGTTTTCCTTTCATTATATGTCCATTTTTTGTCATATTTTCAATCTAATTTTAAATATCGCCATTACTAAAATAAACAACTTTACAAAAGACAAAAAAGACAACTAAACAGAAGGCTGTGTTTTACTTGTGTCACTCAATTTCTCGTTCCATTGGGTATCTACTCGCAAGTACTTCCAAGTAGCAAATTTTGCCCATTGGAAGACGGCTATTGCAATGACACGAACAAAGCGTTTGAAGAATAATAAAAACAAAATAAATTTGTATTTAAATTTAATTAACGCAATAAAATTTTAAAAAAAAAATTAAATTATAAACATTGTTTTTCTTTCTATTTAAATTAGAACCAAACTCCGTTATTGCATTTGCAACATTATTAATTGCCGCACCAACCTCATCAAACATTTGAGATACTTTTTCAGAGATATATACACTATGCGAAATAGCTATATGGGACAAAGTAATTTGTACTGTTTTCTTCAAAAGCATTTCGCTGATTTTATTTTACGATGTATGGAACAATTTGTCAATGCTTACTCAACAAACTGAAGTTAAAATTTTCGTTCGTCCCTTTCTCGTAATACCGTTATGTTGATTTAATGTCTTTAACAAACGCCAGTTGAAGGAAATAGCTATATGGGACAAGTGCGGTTTTTGATAATAAAACCGTTTTGTTGTTAATTTTAGTATTGCTCTTATTGTTATTATTTTTTCTCTAAATAAAAAAAGAATTATTGTCTACATTAAAAAAAATATTTTTTATGACTCAATAGCAATTTTTAAAGAATTATGCCACGAGGAACGCAACTTTAGACCGCTGAATGGGCAAGGATCTTTTGCTATAGCAAATCTGGCATTCCCTTTCGTCAGATAGCCACAAAACTACATAGAAATTAAATTACCATCAACAACTTTCAAAAAAATCCCCAAACATACGGCACAGTAAAAAGACCAGGACCAGAGTCTAAAGTTGTCGTAAGAGGTAAAAGGCAAATAAAGCGTCTTGCAGTCAGGAAAAATATCAGTCCATTCCAAATAAAGCGTGACTTGTGTTTAGACGTCTTTAAACGAAGAATACAACAGATTTTAAAAGAGAATATTAATCTGAAATATCAGAAGCGAGTGCGTAAAGCTAAACTTCTGTTACGCCATAAATTGGTGAGAATGGAATTTGTTAAAAAATTTAAATTTTGGGATGAAGCGTGGCAATCAATAAATTTTCGGATGAAAAAACATTTAATTTTGATGAACCAAATGAATGCCAGAATTATCTGCGAGATTTTCGTGAGTCACCTCAAACGCGTCATTCCCGCAAATTTCAAGGAGGGTTACTTATGACATGGGGTGGTTTCTGCTATCAGAGCAAGACCTCAATTTGTTTTGTTTCCCATAAAATCAATGCGGGGAAGTATGTGCAGTTAATAGACGACGCTTTAATAAATTTTGGGGAGGAAATGTACGGTAAAAGTTGGAAATTTCAGCAGGATAATGCGCCTATTCATGCTGTGAAGTGCACCAAGAATTTTTTTCAATCACTAAATATACCAGTATTGCAGTGGCCTGCTACTAGTCCGGACTTAAATCCAATGAAAAATCTCTGGAGCATTCTTAGCCAGAGATTCTACAAAAATGGACGTCAATTTAATACTTTAGCGAAGCCTAAGACAGTTATTCAAGAGGAATGGGCAAAAATTGACGTTTCTGTTTTCCAAACGTTAATAAAGTCATGCCACGTTGATTGATGGATGTTATTAATAACAATGGAAGTCATAGAAACTACTAAAATGCACTTATTGTTGGTATTTTTTTATTAATGAATAAAATAAATGGATTTTAAGTTTTGTCCCATATAACTATTTCCTTCGACCAATGAGAATAAACTGCTATAAATAGCGATGTAGACACAATGAAAACTAACCGAACTAAAATCTGTACGCCCTCTGCATTGGCAAATATTCTGATGCAAATGAAAATAAAATAAGAGGTTGCTTAATAAAAAAAAACAAAAAAATACTTGTCCCATATAGCTATTTCGCTCAGTGTATAATTTTATCACAATTCACAACCGAAATGTTTTGCTTTGAAATTTGTATTTATTTTGACAGCTAAAACCAAGCAAAATCTTGGTTTTTTTTCGTGAAAAATGAGTGCGTTTCATGGCAAACGTGATAAAAAATATCATGATAATTTTTATCACTTTTGCCCGACTGAACACTACTTAGGATTTAAGAATTATGGTGTCAGTTTTGATTCAATTTGCGTTAACAAAAGAGACTCGGAATTGTGCATAGAGGGTATATATGTACGTACAAATGCTATTTTGGATAGTGAGATAATAAAATATGGATACCAAATCTAGACTAAACGGGAGATGTAGTTTTCTAGTCAAGTCTTGTTGAAAAACCATTAATTAATTAAAATAATACAAAAGTAACATTTTATTATTAATAAATTATGTTTATTGTTGTTGTTACAATTATTATTAATTCTCGTAATAATTTTGAACAAACAAAAATTTTGTTGGCATCGGCACAAATAATTGAGAGTAAAACACAAATTACAGGGAACAAATTTAAAATTTATAATTTCGATTTTTTGTTTATTTTTCGCTTCTCTGCCTTGTTTAAGCCGGTATTCCATTATGAAAAAATGTTTATCAGCAAAAATATATTGAGATAAAAATATAAAATCGGTGGTCGTGTGAATGAGACACCCAACTTCGTCAGTAAACAGTTTTATTACAAAAAAGTTGTGGCTGTGTTAGTGTGATGCCATAATTATTGATAAAAAAGTATCAAATGGAGTATAGTGAAAATAATATCTCAGCGAAATTCTGACAGATCACGCGCATCTACAAAAACAAAAATAAATGGCGTATACACAGCGATGTATTTAGGCTAATTTCTTTACATTTTTAGGTTAGAATTTGTCTATTTAGAATTATGTTTTTTCTCAAATCTACTCATAATAAGTAATGTAATTTTAATTTACATAACACACTAGCACTAGAACTTTTGATAACATTTAAGATAATTTTAATGTCATTAGCTTGCCTCGAACAAATTGAAAATTAAAATCGAGTTTTTTTATTGTTTTGCTTTAACACGAAAAATGACATTTCTTTCTAAATATGCCTAATTCGTACCTCAAATGGGTATAACGTTACATATCCAGTGGTGTTGGTAATATTTTTTATATTTTTTTAATTTCACATGTTATTTTAGAATTTACCTATAAAATAATGAGCATTTTTAATATTTTCCAATATAAATTACATTGTGTAATGGAATCAAATTTCACATATCTTTATTTATAATTTTTTTTGTTTTTAAAACTATTACTCAGCCGACCCTTCTCTGAATTTTTAATTTTTTTTAACTACTTCACTGTGGGCTGCGCACAACGATGAAAAAAAGAGTTTCGCTGAGATATTATTTTCACTATACTTTTATTGCAACCCTCTAACCCATCTACATAAATTTTGTGTACGATGATAACATATTTCTCGCACACACTATTAATTTCATAGTACGCCATTTTTATGGTAAAGATATTTTTTATTTTTTATTCTGTGACGGAAAATAAATGAAATAAATAATTCTGATATGCGTGATAATAATATTTAATTTTTTAGATAATTCTGAGAGGTGAAAATACACGAATTAAGAATAACGCATAATTTTGTTCATATTTGTTGGTTGGTATAGGACGTGTTTTCGTTTAGTTCTCAGATGGTGTGTAAGGGATTTCATATAAATAATTTTTTATAAATCTTAGTAGAATTAATTTATATAATTGCTGGCACTCATATTACTTCATAAAAACCAATAAATTGCCTTTATAAAACAACACAAATTATATCTTCATACATTTTGCTTGATATTTAGAGGTAAATTTATTTTTAACTAAAATAGAAAAATATTTACAAATTCAAGTTAAAATGGATTTACATATTAACACTTTGTAAACGACAATCACTTACATAAATTTAATAAATTAAATAAAACCATTGATTGTTTCAAATTTATTACGGCTTGCGTTACATAGGATTCCTGTGTAAATGATTGACATTTGAGTTTTTATCCCCGACTTGACGTGCACCATACGTCAAACACTCAAAGTAAAAACACCTCCTATAGGAGGATTTTTCAATTAGTAAGAGAGTTCGCATATAGATGGTGTGTCTGGGATTTAGTATTAAAAAAATTAAGTAAATATTAATAGAACTAATTTGAAATACTGCAGATACAAACGTCTCATCACAAAAACTAATAAATTATCTTTATAAAATAACAATATTCGTATCTTGACATGTTTTACTTAGAAATACACCTCTAAATTTATTTTAAACAAAATAGACAAATATCTTCCAATTAAAGTTAATATGTATTCATTAACACTTTATAAATAAAAACCTCTTACAAAATTCCAATAAATCAAGAAATATCATTCATAAATAACAATTTATTTGCACTTGTGTTGCATAGGAATTCCTATGTAAATGTTTCACATTTGCAGTTTTATCCCAGGACAACGACGCACCATGCAGCAAACACTCGAAATAAAAACTCGCTCTATATCACAAAGTAAATATATTAAATATATTTAGTTTTATGAGTTGGTATTAAATAACAATTTTCAATTTTTCGATAAATCAGAATTTTAAATTTTGTTAATTATCATTTGAAATTATTATTCAATAATTTGTCATCACTATTTTATATTTGTTAATATTCTAAATAATAAATTATATTTTAGAGCTTGGTACCAACTGTTAAAAGTAAAAAAAAAAATTATTCTGAAGAAGAATTACTCTTACTTTGGGCAAAATTTCATTTCACAAACATTTTTGCCGTCTTAAAGCATTGCCACATGCCATAATTACAGACGTTTTTCTAGAAACAGATTTTCCATTTATGATTAAATGGCTCCATATTTTGTGGTTAAAGTAATGATAAATGATATAAAATAATTCAGATTATTAATCAATATTAGAAATTTACAATAATTTTATACAATAATTAAACGGATTTTGACTTAAATGGTTATTTTTCAATTAAAATTGTAAAGTTATTATAAATTTGTTATTTTAATTAATAATATGAGCTAGTTTATATTATTTATCATTATTTTAAATATAAAATATGGATCCATTTAATCATAAATGCAAAATCTGTTTCTAGAAAAACGTCTGTAGTTATGGCATGTGGCAATGCTTTTACTTTGGTAAAAGTTATTCCTATCCGGATAGGAATGAAATTTTGCCCAAAGTAAGAGCAATTCTAGGCAGTGCAATTTTTCACGGACGGCTCGAGGCTAGACGATCAGGTAGGAGCCGGAGTCTTCTGTGATAAACTTAATGTTAATATTTCTGTTCGTCTCCCTGACTACTGCAGCGTGTACCAGGCTGAAGTGGTGGCGATCGGGCAAGTCATGACATGGTTGAAGCATAATGTGGTATCCGGGAGGGATATCGCAATTTATGTGGACAGTCAGGCAGCGATCAAGTCACTTGGGGCAGTTTGTCTGAAGTCGCGGGTGGCGCTGGATTGCCGATCATCTCTTAACGAGATGAGCGAGTATTTCAGCATCCAGATAATCTGGGTCCCGGGTCACTCGGACGTCACGGGGATCTGCAGGGCGGACGAACTAGCTAGGTACGGTACGACTCTCCAGATGCAGCCGGAAATGGTAGGTCTGGGGAGGCCTATGGCAGTGCTAAAATGGGCGCTCAGTAAAAGGGCAATCGCCTTGACAAATGAGAGGTGGATCAACACTCTCACGTGCAGGGTAGCAAAGCAAGTTTGGCCAAAACTGGACTTGCGGCGCTCCAAGGTACTAATATCCCTGGGAAGACAAGAAATAGGATTGGTCGTAGGGATAATGACAGGTCACTGCCTTTTTGGGGAGCATGCGAGAAGGCTGGGGATACAGACGAATGACTTTTGTAGAAGTTGCATGGACGAAGAGGAGGAGGAGACTTTGGAACACTTCCTATGCTCATGTCCGGCGCTATCATACAGAAGGCATAAGTATTTGGGTGTGTACGGTATGGACAGCCTTTCGGAACTCGCGGACTGTGGAGTGCGAGATTTATTACGCTATATAAATAGCTCTGGTTGGTTTCAACGGGAGTAATGGGGAGATGGGATCCTGTGGTATCACAACGGGCCATTGCTGGCCTAAGTGTGCGATAGCAGCCACTTCAACCTAACCTAACCTAACCTAAGAGCAATTCTTCTTCAGAATAATTTTTTTTTTTACTTTCAACAGTTGGTACCAAGCTCTAAAATATAATTTATTATTTAGAATTTTAACAAATATAAAATGGTGATAACAAATTATTGAATAAAGTATAATAAATCCAAATGACAATTAACAAAATTTAAAATTCTGATTTATCGAAAAATTGAAATTTGTTATTTACTACCAACTCATAAAACGAAATATATCTAATATATTTAGCCCATTCGAAAAGAGACCATAGTAGATTTGTAGTAACATTTATTTTTGTTATGTTGGTAAAAAATTTACTAAAATTACCTTGCCCATACAAAAAGTTAAAATATATAAAATCCAATATCGAAAAAATTCGAACACGCATTTTCATGGATAATAAATCGCTTGCCATTTAAAACATATTTTTTTGTATTTAATTCGATATATGTAAAGTTAATTTTTCGTCAGATAAATCCGGTCATTAAGATTAAAAATGCCAAAATAATTACTACAAATTACTACAAATTTAAAGCATGTTCGTTTGTGGTGAATTAACTGAACTGATATTGAGTTACTATTCCGATAATTGAGTAATTATTCAGAAAATTAAGCTACTGAAGTGAATTGGCCGTTCGTTTGCTACAATTCAGACAAATGTCAAATTGTTAAAAAGTAATTGGCGTGCGTTATATATATATATATATAAACATGTATATAAAATTACAAATACTTACATTGTGATTCTTCATCTATTGAATTCTCATTTGCAAAATCTTCGTAATTTGCGAAACTGACATATTCGATCAAATCGTCATCCATTATAACAGGAAAATAATTTAAAATTCTCTAAAATATCCTGGCTTCTTCGATGCGTAAAACAAAATAATGTCAAAAAACAACAAAAACAATTATCTGAATTATCTACACAAGAAAAATTATTATTCAGATAAATCAGTAGCTCAATATTTTTAAGTGAAGTGAAGCATACCAAACGAACGGGCAAATCACTTCAGTTAATTCAGTAAATTCAGATAATTCAGTTAATTCACCACAAACGAACACACTTTTACTTTGGTCTTTTTCCAAACATGCTAATTGAACTCTAGTAGTAAACACTACAACTACGAGAAGAAGAGAATTTTGCTATTCCTTCTTCTCAGCGGAATGAAACTCTTCATTCCGGAATGAAAATACACGGCATTGTTGTTGTAAAATTTCCAAAGTAATACCACTGACAGACTAGGGATTAGCTAAGCGCGATTAGTGAAACGAGATTAGCTAATCCACCATAAATCCATATACGTTGACAGACTAGGGATTAGTTTCTTGCAGAGAAATAAAATATTTTTATGGTGATTCGCTGAAATATAGCTAGTAAATCAGCTGAACTCATTTTTTAATTCAATATTTCTAAGATTTATACATTAAAACACACTAGATTTTCTTTTTCCTCGAAATTTATTCAGCACAAATTTTTTAAGATGTCATTGATTTTATAACTTCTATCGTAAATTCACGCCACTTGCATTTTCAGCAATGTTTAAATAATTATTTGACATTGTAGTGCCACTTGTACCATCGCTAAACCCAATACAACGAGATAAGCTCGAAAATTTTCAAGGATTAGTGCACTAATCTCGATTAGTGACTAATCCTCAAATAAAACGAGATTAGCTAATCTTCAACTTGACACACTACAGCTAATCTCGAAAAAAATCACTAATCGCGCTTAGCTAATCCCTAGTCTGTCAAGGGTATAAGACTACTTAGCACATTCGAAAAGAGACCATAGTAAATTTATAGTAAAATTTATTTTTGTTATGATGGTAAAAAATTTACTAAAATTACCTTGCCCATACAAAAAGTTAAAATATATAAAATCCAATATCGAAAAAATTCGAACACGCATTTTCATGGATAATAAATCGCTTGCCATAACATATTTTTGATGTGAAAACATCTTTAGCGGCAGGAGTAAGTAAAAAATTGTATAGAAATCGGGTTACGGAAACAAAATTACCGAACAAAAAATATTGCAGGTATGTGTGAATATCGACAGAAACAAAAAATAAATAAAACGTAAAATCAATGAAAAATTTACGCATACACATGCAATATACAACATCATCCGGCATTTAAAAAACATCGTGAGCCGAATACAAAAAAAATCTAAAAAAAACTGCCTACTTCAATTTATTTTGTTGTGAAAATATCTGCTATATATGGCCGCTGCAGCAAGTGTTTTTGAAAATGAAAATTACATACGAGCAGAGCAAAAGGACCACAAATTATGCTTGTGTAGTGTAAGTGACTAAAAAAATTAAATGGAAATAGCGAGCTGTGAAAATTGCACACATTGATAATAAAATAAAAATTTTAAAATTGTTTAATCGGTATGCTTTCTTATTAGTATTGCTCATGCTGTTGGTGAGTTTGGTTATGGGGGGTTGCGCGCTACTGTCTTACCATTCCAAATAAAATCGCACTATTTAATTTATTTTAAACTGATCAGTGATAAAGCGATGCGATTTTGCTTTATTAAGCGAGCTTGTCGTGACCATTGACAACTATGGAATCTTGAACTAGATTGCTGTGTATGAGTAATGGTACATTTTAAAGCGTACATGGCAGGTTTAGGTGATTAACTTAACAGAACTGTGTTTTGCTCATGCTCACTTAATGTCAGTAAGTTTACTCTTCCAAATTCAAAATAGAATAACTTATTGGCTTTTTGAACCAAAAATATAACTTTGATCAAATACTGAGCGAACAACAGCCTTCTTAACGCAGGAGTTTCTCAGCCTAATCGAAATGGCTCCAAATGGTTTAATAGATATTTACACAAAAAAATGTTCACATAAATCTTTTGCGAGTTGAGGGTGAACTCGCTCGTACTTTTTTGTATTTAATTCGATATAAAGTTAATTTTTCGTCACATAAATCCGGTCATTAAGATTAAAAATGCCAAAATAATAAAAACAACGTCATAAAAATTTACCTACTATAAATTTACTACCCATGTTCGGAAAAAGATTGACAAATTCTATCTTCGAATTTTACTACAAATTTACTTTGGTATTTTTCCGATCATGCTAAATAATAAATTTATAGTAAAATGTATTTTTGTTATGTTGGTAAAAAATTTACTAAAATTACCTTGCCCATACAAAAAGTTAAAATATATAAACTCCAATATCGAAAAAATTTGAACACGCATTTTCATGGATAATAAATCGCTTGCCATAACATATTTTTTTGTATTTAATTCGATATAAAGTTAATTTTTCGTCACATAAATCAGGTTATTAAGATTAAAAATGCCAAAATAATAAAAACGACATAAAAATTTACTATAAATTTACTACCCATGTTCGGAAAAAGATTGACAAATTTTATCTTCGAATTTTACTACAAATTTACTTTGGTCATTTTCCGAACATGCTAATTAGATACTTCTTTTTAGAGTCAATTTTGTTTCACCTTGTTTAGAGGGTAGGTTTGCATTTTGTAAACAAAAACAGAAAATATAATTATTTGTTGTGTAGTTGTAAGTATAAATACATATGTACCAATTTTGTCATGAGTCATGACAATTTTACTTCGTCGCGACGAGTGGAGAGCGGCCATCACTGTACAAACTGATGACAAGGACATGAAATGAAGACGAAATTGGATCTAATCAAGCCATCCGCAGAACGAGGCGGTTTGCGTAACTCAAGAATGGAAGAACAGTTCAACGATCATCACGGGGCCAAGTGGAAGGAGTTCAATGTAGGAGATACCATTTACTTCAAATCCGTGCTTCACAACAATAGGTTTGAATGGCTGCCGGGGAAAATGGAGACCCGTGAAGGAGCTGTTAACTACGTCATATATTATAATATATTATATTATCATATAATATATGACTACGTGGTAATAGTCGAACGGCAAAACAATCGCTTCGTTCGAGCTCACGCAAATCAGCTGAGGTGCCGTTATGCCAAGTCAGTTGATGAGAACTTGTTGATGGACGTGTTCGAGCTAACGTCGTTTCAAGAAGTTGTCGAACCGATGAACATGCCGCAGGAACAGATTGCTGGTCTGGGGAAGAGTGTGGTGACGCCAGCGGAGTGTCTGGAGTTATTAAAAGCGTAGGCTTAGTTTATGTTTTGTTTTATTTTGTTTTTGGATTGTTTTGGATTTTTTGAAAATCGATGGTCGGGAAAAATAGAAGCCGATTGGAATAAATAAAGATCACATTCAAAGAATTAGTCTTCTTAATTATACAGGACACAACAAAAAGTAGTTGCCTTGATCTGCTCTTAATTAAAAAATGTATCTTCGTCACTTCGTAATTTATTGTAGAATTGTTTCTTATATTTTTCTGATCTTATTTTATTGATCGGAAGCACCCAACATTTTCCCTTATCTGCTGGTCACAACACCACATAATTCTGGAAATATAAAACAAAATCGACTTCGACAACATTTTCAATTCTCCCGACGTAAGCAGCAACACAAAACAATTTGACTTGAAACAATTTGTCTGATTGTGAGTTTAGACAAGGTATTGATTCATATTGATCCTAATAATGTATTCGTTTTTGTTTATTTGTATTTAGAGCTAGCTAATTATAAATAAATAAAAAAAAAAACACAACATCTAAATTAGCCTGAAGTTACCTTTTTTGCTCGTAAATTGGTGAATAAGTCTAGTCGAAAGTTAGCCTAAGTTATTCAGGATCTACTTCCGAAAACGCCTAATAAGACTACTTAGTATCAATTTGTTAAACTTTACTTATATTAAAAACCAAAAAATAAAAATTATATATAAATGATTTAAAATATTAATAAACATAACCTTACCAGTAGCTGGTTCGTCTGAATTATATATTTCCAAATTATTTTCATTCATTTCACCACCCATTTCTGCATCTTCGGATACAGAATTGAACATATTTTATGCAATTTGTATAGTATTTTTATTATATTAGCTTAATTAATATGTTCACAAAAGAAAACAAACCCAAAATAATCAATTCGACAGTGTTTAATTTTCAAAGACATTTCTGTATTAAAAAGATATCAATTATATAGACTGGAAATCAGCAAACGTCAAGCGTGAAAAATTCTGTAAAAAAAGAGTAAAGTCCTAGTTACAATACATCCGTTCCGTTCATTCCGTTTTGTGAAAATATTTTCCCTTGCATCTTTCCCGTTCACTAGTTCAAATGCATCCGTCCCATTTTCGTTAGAATAATTCTTAGCTGTTCAAATGGTTCACTGCGAAATTTTAATAATTATTCGATTTATATAAAACATTCATTTATATAAAACATCAGGCAAAAATGGTAAAAAATACCTTGATATTTTTTTACGATTTTTGACATTAGACGCACTCATTTATCACAACAACAAGAGATAAAAACTATAGAGAAGAAATAAACGAACGTCAAGTGTAGAAAAATCGGTGCGAAAAAGAGAAAGACTAAAATACATCAGTTCCATATGTTTAGAATTTTTTCAATGCATTGAAATGGAGTGCGTTGCTTAAAATAAAAAATGTATGTTGCGTAAAGTTGTATTAGTTTGAACATAGAGTTAAAAGGTATAGAGCAGAAATAACAAACGTCAAGCGTAAGCAAAGCGGTGGGAAAAAGCGATACAGATAAAATAGAACAGGGCCATATTTAAAGTTTTATTCAATGGAATGGGTTGCTTAAAATAAAACAATTAAAGTTTGAAAAATGTTTTTATTTTAGTTGCTAATTCACGGATAGTTATTATTAACCACTTAACGCATAGGAACGAGTTAACTCGTTCATATGTTACTTGCAGAAATGCATAGGAACGAGTTAACTCGTCCAATTAAATTTTAAACTAAAAATAGTTTAAATTACGTTTGTGTTTTGTAATTAAAATATTGTGATCGATTGTACTTTACGGCTGTAATTTATGGCTTTTTATCTCATCAATTTCGATTTTTATGGTTTATGACACCAATTGCTCGGTGGTGTATGATATCGATATATTTATGGCTACATGTTTCATCATAAACGATAATATGAAAAAAGAGAAAAGTGATTGCAGGATGTTATTTCATTACCGGCATCTCAACAATGATTTTGGTTTTTTCCAAGTTCGAAAATTCTCTCTGTAGTCAAAAGAGAATTCACGCAGATTTTGTTTTTTCTCTAGGCAAAATCAAATTTCAATTAACTTTTATTGTTTTACTGCGCCACCCCACAACTAGTGTTATACGTGTATGGATTAGTGAGTGACATTATCTTTTAGCGCGTTATAATGTCGATTGCACATTTTCTCGTAACATTTTATACAGTAAAACGCACCGAGGTAGTAACGGTATAGAACAAAGAAAAGTCGTTATCTTTTTTTTAATTATTTTGCTTTTATGTTGTAAACAATTTCAACTTAAAAGAAGGAAAATAAAACAAAATCGGTATTTTTTGTTTTTATAAATGTACCTATTGTGTTAAAATAGGTGTAAATAAACATTTTCAATAATAAAAAAAAATATTTTTTTTTGCAGGTTTTCTTTCAAAAATAATATGCGTTAAGGGGTTAAGTTCAATTTTTTAATAAAATTAATTTTATTATTAAAAATAACTTTTCCAAAAACGCGTAATTATTTTACACTTTTAGTGCGGACCTGGTAAAAAAAAAAAAAAAAAAATGGTAAATTTGTTTACAAATCGTACCTTTCCAACCAATCCAACAACAACAAAATTTGTTTTTTGACGTGATAACGTTTTACACCGCATGTTCAGAAAACTTACCCGAAATTTAGCCCCTGGTCGGGGGCAATTACTCATCAACTATAAGCATTACCTCGACCGATTTAAATGCTTGAACCAGTGTAGCGAGACAATGGCTCATCCGATCGGAGATCAGATGGTGTCAATTTTTGCGTAAAAAACCAGTGATAGTTAATTTATTTTAAATTAAATTAATTAATCATCACATAAATTTTAATTAAAAATTCAAACTAGAAAATAGCGATTGTAGTTTAGCCCTTGGTCGGGGGCAATTACTCATCAACTATAAGCACTACCTTTAATTTAAAGATATGATTTCTTAGAATGGTTCTTCGGGTTTATATGTCACGCATAATATTTTCGCAATGACGTCATCGGGCAGCACAGGAACCCGCGCCGCGAACCTCTGATTTCGACCGATTTAAATGCTTGAACCAGTGTAGCGAGACAATGGCTCATCCGATCGGAGATCAGATGGTGTGAATTTTTGCGTAAAAAACCAGAGGTAGTTAATTTATTTTAAATTAAATTAATTAATCATCACATAAATTTTAATTAAAAATTCAAACTAGAAAATAGCGATAGTAGTTTAGAGATTCGAACTAGAAAATAGCGATTGTAGGTCATATGTCAGTGTGGACTCTGATATATATTTGACCTAGACTGCATATCCACCACACTAGCCTCGGCGACTTTGGGAGACACTTGTCTGCGGAACTCACATTCATCAGGCACACCTCCGCTGAGACCCTGCGCTTCATATCGTACTTCTCATACCATCGCCCAGTACTTAATCGTTTGTAAACAATCACTGTACTCTCATTTCATGATGCTAATAATAAAGAAATTTATTTTAACAAACCCATACATCGTGTTATTTCCCGCAACTCTTATAAACGTTATCACGGAAAACACCTACGACCGTGTAGAAGACACAGCCTACTCCGAATTTTTTTTTTATAATTATGTAATAAATTTAAATTAAAAGTGCACTTTTTTTATCACAAATTACAATGTTTATATCACAATTTTAATTTCATTTTATGTAAACCAGAATAAAACTTCTCGATGAAATGAAATTCCCGGTAATTTGTTGCAAGTATTGTTATGACATTTTCTGATTAAACACTTCATTTTTCATAAATTTTTTTTAATAGTTTTCCACAAATAATAATTAATTATATGTTTTATGTATACACTTTTTGTAATTGTTTTGTTTTATTTGATAATTTTTAACTTTCGCGAAACTGCGCAAAACCACAATAAAAACTAAATGGTTTGTTTACAAAAAAGAAAGAGAATTGTTTTCACTTGTTTCAGGTCTATCGTTTTATGTCTATGAGTTTGAATATATGTAGCAAAAAAATATCGTCAGGTGAACTCAAATTTAAATATTTTATCGCATACTTTTTAATATATTTCGATAAAGTATGTATCAAAAAAGTATTATTTTAATACGTTGTAATGTTAATGCTGACTAATAAGTACATATAATGTTAATGTCATTTGTATATTTGTTGTAAAATCAAAATTTTATTACGTTTTTTGTTTACCTAATATTTATAATTTACTCACAAACCTAAAATAATAGTGTTAAACAAGAAATTCACAACACATAACACATAAATTAAACATAGAATACAGAAGTCTATCTGTTAATACAACAAACTTTTATAGTATTCGTTCACACCACTAAGTAGCATTAAATTAAAAAGAATAATATATAATTAATTATTATTTGTGAAAAACTATTTTAAAAAATTTATGAAAAATGAAGTGTTTAATCAGAAAATGTCGTAACAATACTCGCAACAAATTACTGGGAATTTCTTTTCATCGGGAAGTTTTATTCTGGTTTACATAAAACGAAATTAGAATTGTGATGTAAACATGTAATTTGTGATAAAAGTGTACTTTTAATTTAAATTTGTTACATAATTATAAAAAAAAACAAATTTTGTTATTATTGTGTTTTTAGAAATCTTACGATTTGTTTATAACTATTTTTACCAGGTCCGCGCAAAAAGTGTAAAATAATGACACGTTTTTAGAAAAGTTATTTTTAATTAAAAAAAACAATGTGTGTAGCCTCTACGCGCGGCAGAAGTGAAACTTTTTAAGCTGTAAATTTGTAATTACTACAATTTATCGTTCAATGGTCCGGCTAGCATATACAGTAAAATGTGTAGCTTTTCCGCCGCAAGAATTGAAGAAATGATCCTTATATAGGGTGCATTCAAAAATTCAATCGACTGCGCAGTTTGTGCAGTACTTCGTTCAAAAATTAAGTTTTGCAGCAAAAGCAGCGCAGTTGGTCGTTCAAAAATTATATTCACAAACGCAGCCGGTATGCAGTTTTTGCAGTCGTTTTATATTAACTGCATAGATGCAGTCAGTCAAGACTGAATAGTAGACAACTTCATTGTGATTTTTTGTATTAAGGAAATCAAATTAAACGATCTTTTGTATGAAGTACCACAGATACAATTTTATTTGTATATTACAGACATTTATTAAATATTTTTTAATAATTGAAATGTATGCATTTTATGTCATTTTAAGCTAAGACGGTAATATTTTGTGAAAATTCAGTGAAAAATTAAAACATAAGGAAAAGGCAATTCGTATTCTTTAGGTTTAATCTTGTGCCGTTTGAGTTTTTTTGTGGTTATTTTTATTAAAATTATAAGTTATTTCCAAACATTTTAAGATATTTTTATATAAACTGCTGTCTATTTTCCTTAACACTTAAAAAAATCTGACATATTTTAGCTATCAAATAATCCATCTATTATTATTTCGATCTATTATTATTTATTCCCGAAATATTTTTCATCTTTATGACAACAATATAACGTAATTATTAATTATTGGTTAAAAAATGTGTAAAGGTCGTTTTAAAATGCAGACAGCAGCTATTGCAGTTTGATTGCTTTTCAGTTTTTATTGACTGCAATTGCTGCGCAGCCGACTGAATTCTTGAAAGCACCCATAGTGTTATAGGAGTATTATACAAAGTCAGAGTGATACATCCAAATTAGATAATTGCACATTCTACATTATCTAGTTATTTTTCTCAATCTCTGTTACTCCATGATCTGGTATCACAGGATTATCACAACTCGATACCAAATCTATCTATAGAGGCAAGATAAACAAAAGCAATATTATTTACTAATACTGATATTAAAGCGACATTTTAGCTTGAGAACGCAAGCGAAATTGTGATGATGTATTGTTCGGTTTATATTTTAAAGTGAATTTTGCTTAAGACAAACATTTTCTTCAAGAGAAATTCAGAATACTAAATAATTTACCTAAAATAATGCAACCAGCGATTGCTGCATAGGTGCAGTTTTCTCATGTCATTTTGAACTATTGCAGAGTATAATTTCCATGTCTCATTTTGTAGCTAGCATAAACCAATTGTTTCATTTTTGAATTGCCGGAGAAAAAGAAATACATACATTTTGTATTTAGTTTAAAAGTATTAAATTTAATCTTAATTTGCCAACTCATTGTATGATCCTTTAATTATCTATACAAATTTAAGTTTTATAAACTTCACTTCTCTATTCATTGTAAATTTACAATAAGGTATTTAACATAATAACCGCCTACATCTAAATAGTACAAAAACATTAAGTTTGAGATATTTGTGTACAAGCAAATTATTTACAAACACAATTTTTATACTTGTTTAATATAATATACATACTTGTAAATTGCAATCAATACCTCAATATACTATAAATCTAGGAGGCATTAATTCGACTCTTTTGTTTTTTGCAAATCATACCCTACCTAAAAAAATTTCACTTCAAAAATAAAAGAAATACTGTCGCTTTTTCGTTTCATATCGCTTTTTCATTTTTTGCTTGTAATTTTTGTTTTGTTTCATCGATTTTAAAAATCACTCCGGTACTAAAGAAGTTTCACTTCAAAAATTGAACTAAGTAATAATTATTCGTGTATTTGCAACTAAAATAAAAACATACTTTAATTATTGTTTTATAACCCACTCCATTTCAATGCATTGAATAAAATTCTAAATATGGCCCTGTTCTATTTTATTGCTATCCCCTTTTCCCACCGATTTGCTTACACTTGACGTTTCTTTATTTCTCCTCTACAGCTTTTACCTATGGAAATTGGCAAATGAAATGTCACTTATGTTGTATCTTGGTTTATTACAAAAGGCTTATTAAATATTTCTCAAACTGTTATTTTAATAAAATAAATATTATTTAAGGTAAATGGGATTAACTTGTTTTTATTAATACGTATGCCAAATGGAAGGAGTACTATGGAATTCTTTATTGGCTAATGGTGGTGTTGCGTTTAAACAAGAATACTGTGTAAATGATACTTGTGGAAATGGAACTAAATTACCGGTAGAAGACCACTTAGTAAAACAGGAAGCAGAACTAGTGATCGAAGATATTATTCAATGTGAACAGGAACTGAAAGAGCCTATCGGTGTGAATCAGTTTGGATCGGCCAACCATTCTTCTCCTTCGACCTCGCGTCAGAGTTTGCAGGTAAATGAATTTTTGTTACCATGATTAGAAAGTTGACTCTGGTTCAAGGGAAAAAATTTACTTTTTGACTTCTATATGAAAGCTACTTGTTTCTATCTTTGCAATCTTTCCTGGGGCTTAAATCGAGACCATCTGCACATGTATTGCTTCATGACAGCCTATTGTACTGAAAAGAGTTACTTATTTGATGATTTCATATATGTACCTTAAAATCTTAAATGCTCAAATACATTGGGATGTCCCTTCCGTTCTGCGCGGTTTTCTCATCCCAATTTACTCTATAATTTTTTACCACAGAATAATAACTTGTTCTGTGCTTATACTAATGAACGAATGAAAATAAACGAATGCCACCCACAATTTTAATTTTCTGAGTTGGCGAAATTCCCGAGGATAGAGTTGGCGAAATGTCAGAGGCGGAGCAGATAAAAGGCTATCGGAACGGACATAATTGTGTTTGACCCTTTGCTTGAATTGATAGCATATTATCGATAGCTTTTAAAAAGTACAAGTAAATTAACAATGATAAACTTTCATCATTGTTCGGAAACTTTAAACGCGTTTTTCTCAAAACCGAGTTTTTGAAACTGGCGTGCAGGATAACAAAAAATTCCTGATGCATCAAAATAGGTACTAATTCTTTTTTTAAATTAAAGGTAATTTAAATTTTAATTGCCTTGAAAATATACCACACATTTTGTACTAAAAACATTATTAAGAAAAAGTTATAAACAAAAAACATGCCAAATTTATCCAAGAAACGGATTTTTTTTCAAATCATAATTTTTATAATTTTTTATAATGAAATAATTTATTAGGTATATCGACAAACTACATTCATAAACTTTACAAATACAGTAGACTCCCGTATAACACGAGTTCATACAACGCGATTTCATACAACGCGTTAAAAAAAGTGCGACCACTTTATTCGTACAACACGATTCCCGTATAACGCGCTATAGAATAAAAATCCGGAATATTCCATTCATTTCACTTTTATCCATTCCGTTTTGTTAATTCATTTCGTTCAACGAGATTTCCTATAACGCGATTTCATACAACGCGGAACATATTATTCGCGTTATACGGGAGTCCACTGTATAATATAGCTAAATTGTTTTTTTCTCGGATAATTCTACGAGATGCTAGAGTGGACGCCCGTGAAGAAAGAATTTTCAGAAACACCTTCATATTTTTTTAATAACCTCCTTAAACTTTCATAAATAGGTAATAGTAAAAAATTAATTGAACTCTTCAATATGTACACAATAAACATTAATAATGGCAAAAATATATATTGAATAATTTTTTGTTTTTAATTTACAAAATATAAAGGGTTGAAACCTCACGAGGTGATCAGAACTTCGGTCTTTGGTGTTTTCAATGGGGATAGCATTTACCTGTCACCTGTGTCATAAAGTTGGTGTGACAGTTTTGACAGTATTGATACCTATTTTAACCAACATTTATTTACTTATACAAGAACAGCCAAAAAGGTCAAAAGCTTCAGTAACAGGGGGGTACAGGCATCCAATATAACACGAAAAATCGTATTCTAGAACTTTATACCGAAAGTAGTACATATACTAAATGATACTAATATTTCTAACCGTGTAACTGATCATATTCCAGAACTTTAACCAAAAATCATTTTAGAATCCCATTTACAACGCACATGTCAAATTTCATAATAATCGGGTAAGGAATAACCGAGTTCCATCCTACTTGGCCATATTCCAGAGCTTTATTCAAAAATTATTTTAGAATTCCATTCCCAATACACATGTCAGATGATACCCGGTTAAGCAATAGCCAAATTCCATCCTAATTGGCCATATTCCAGAATTTCATCCAAAACTCATTTTAGAATCCCATTTTCAATACACATCGAATTTCATGATAATCGGTTGAGGAATGGGCAAGTTTGATCATACTTGGCCTTATTCCAGAACTTCATCCAAACAACATTTTAGAATCTCATTTCCAACACACATGTTAAATTTCTTAATAATAGGTTGAGAAATAGGCAAGTTCCATCATTGTTGGTCATATTCCAGAACTTCATCCAGAAATCATTTTAGAATCCCAAAACTTCATCCAAAAAACATTTTAGAATCCCATTTCCAATACACATGTCGAATTTCATCATAATCGGTTGAGAAATGGGAAAGTTCCATCATACTTGGCCATATTTCAGAACTGTATCCAAAAATCATTTTAGATTCCCATTTCCAACATACATGTCAAATTTCATAATAATATGATAAATAGGCAAGTTCCATCATATAAACAATTTGTTAACTACTCACTACATCCTAAAGCAACCCCAACGCAACCCGCAAATTGACCCCTAACTAACCTTCAAATCAGTTCCAAATTCAATGTCCAATTCAATAATCAAACCAGCATTATATTAAAAAATCGTAAATATTATCATATTTTGCACTGCATTGGCTTTGACTTTCGAGTCAGGGTGGTGTTGTATTTATTTTTTATTTTTTCGTACAAACATTTTTTTTTATTAAATCGTACATTTGCAACTTGCTTTTAATGCCAAAATAGCTTAACCATGGTACGATTGGAGTCACCGGGATAAATTCGGGCGATTAAATTCTTAGATCCAGTTAAGAAGAGTGGAATATTTTCCGAATGAAGAGACAATGGACAAGGGAAACACTAAACAGCAATTTGGGATGTTGTCTGCAGTTTCTTTCGCAATATAAAATATTGGCCACCTTTTGCACATTTCATAGTGAATGAGCAATAACTCAAAATAAGAAGCTGTGTACTTATATTTTTACTTTTAATTGTTATCATGTTAAACCACCTGATCTTACATAATCTGTTATGAATGAGCTCATGCTCAAAGTAGATTGTGTAAGTATGGGGTTGGTCTCTAACCAAAATTTATGTAAATAAACCCATAATAAATAATTATATTTATAAAACCAGGAATTTTGGGTAAATTCGTATGGCAGGTACTCCATCCTCTTGACGTACAGTCTCCAAAAGCTTTTCAAATCTACGCCTTGACCATAGAAACAGATTGGCGAAAAAAATTACAAATCGTACAAGCCGTTCTCGAGATACCATGGGTCCAGATAGACGGACGGATATTTTTTTTTTTTGTTGCTTTTTCAGACTCGGGGACTTTCAAAACGTCGAGAAAAGTGGTTTTGGACCAACCAAATTTTTCGTCATTTTCGACAGGATTTCAATACTTTGGTCTTTTTAGACCGAAGTAAAAGTGCTTGTTTCTGGTGTTCTACACCAGGGCCCTATTGCACCAACTACTTATCAACTTATCATAAGTTAGTTTTACTTTCTTTTTCAAAGTAAAATAAAGTATAGTAATCATGAATATTTTCGACCTTGAGATTATTGATGATTAATCTATTTTGAGGTCCCCTGAGTCCGAAAAAGTGGGTTTCGAAATGATGTCTGTCTATATGTCTGTCCGTCTGTGTCCGCTCTGCAGCTCAGATGGCTTAACCAATCGAACTGAAACTTCAGACTTAAGCTTCTTTGATAAATTGGAAGGCCCCAGTGAATTTTAGTCCAAATCGGGCAACCGGAAGTGGCCACTCCTTTGGGCCAGAAAATTTGTTTTGCAAATATCTCAAAAAGTATAAGGTTTACAAAAAACTACTAAAACAAAATGTTTCCAAAAAAAAAAAGTAAAAAAAATAAAAATTTAAAAATTAAAAATTAAAAGAAAAAAGTAAAAAATTAAAAAAAAAAAAAAATTAAAAAAAAAAAATTTAAAAATTTTATAAAAAAAACAAAATTGATGTGTGGCCAACACATTTCTTCTCGAAACCAATTACGCAAACTTCTTACAAATTTATTATTTTTTATTACTTTTTTTTACATAAGTAAAGCTTAAATCTAAAGTTTTTGTTCGATTGGTTAAGCCATCTGGGCTATAGAGAAGGCACAGACTGATAGACGGACGGACAAACGGACAGACTGATAGACAGACATCATTTCGCAACCTACTTTTTCGCACTCAGGGGACCTCAAACAGATATATCTTCATTAATGCCTTACATAATATTTGGGGTTACAGCTCCCAGATTCCGCGAAACAGAAAATTTATTTTGCAAATATTTCAAAAATATACAATTTACAGAAAACATAAAAAAATAAAAACAATCTTAATTAAGTTTGCAAGAAATTTGTATTATAATAGTTTCTTAAAATTCGCTGTTCGTAAAAGAAAGCCGTGTGTTGGCCACACCTCCATTTTTTTGATAATTGTCGTGTTCCATTGGCGTTAGTAAACTACTCATAAGTACTTATATCTACTCACAACTACTCATGCTCAAATGAAAGTGTAGTATGTTTTACTACTGTAACGAAAATTTGCGTTCCATTGAACATCTACTCATAAGTACTTATGAGTAGTTTACTAACGCCAATGGAACACGACTAATGATAAGTGATAAGTGTTTCACCAAAAGTAAAAATATCTCACTCACTTATCAATTTTAAAACTTATCGAATTTTGATAATGATAAGTGATAAGCGTTTTATATCAGTTATAAAAGCAGCAGTTCAGCGTTTTATTACAAATTATCAAATTTTTATGATAAGTTGTAATGATCCATGAGTAGGATGAAACTTGGCTATTTATTAACCGATTACGTTGAAACTCGACAGGTACAATGAAAATGGGATTCTAAAATGATTTTTAGATGAAGTTCTGGAATATGGCCTTGTACGATGGAACTTGGTTATTTCTCAACCGATTAGGATGAAACTCGACAGGTACAATGAAAATGGGATTCTAAAATAATTTTTAGATGAAATTCTGGAATATGGCCATGTATGATGGAACTTTGTTATTTCTCAACCGATTAGGATGAAACTCGACAGGTACAATGAAATTGGGGTTCCAAAATGATTTATAGGTGTAGGTCTGGAATATGGTCAAGTTCCATCATAATTCGCCATATTCCAGAACTTCCTTTGAAAATCATTTTAGAATCCCATTTCCATCGTGCATGCTCAATTTCATCAAAATCGGATAAGAAATGGCCAAGTTCCTTTCTAAATTAGCCATATTCCAGAACTTCCTCTAAAAATCATTTAAGAATCTCATTTCCATCGTACTAAGTTCCTTCTTAATTGGCCATATTCCAGAACTTCCTCTAAAAATCATTTAAGAATCCCATTTCCTTTGGAAATGCTGAATTGCATCAATATCGGGTAGGAAATGGCCAAGTTCCTTCCTAATTGGTCATATTCCAAAACTTTATCTAAAAATCATTTTAGAAACCCATTTTCACCGCCCACGTCAAATTTCATCATAATCCGTCAAGAAACAGGTAAGTTCCACTTTAATTGGCCACTTTCCAGAACTTTATCCAAAAATCATCTTAGAATCTCATTTCTACCTCCCATGTCAAATTTCATCATAATCGGTCAAGAAACAACGAAGTTCCACTTTAATTGGCCACATTTCAGAACTTTATCCAAAAATCACCTTAGAATCCCATTTCCATCGCCCATGTCAAATGTTATCATAATCTTGTATCACAATCATAGTTTTATAATAATAAAAATTGAACATAAGTTCTCATCTTACAATAACAGGGCAAAAAACGTTTTTAACAGACTTCCGTCATGCCACTACAATTTGTAGCTCTTATCAATTTATTTGAGTAGTGAAATTTTTCTTATTGATATTTTGGATAATTATCATTAAATGTGGTCGATTATTGATAAGTTAAAACTTTTGGTGCAACAGAACTACGAAAAACTTATTAAAAACCTCAAACTTGTTGTTTATCAAAATATTATTTATGATTTATCATTTCGCGAATTGGTGCAACTTAATTTTGATAAGTGAGTGCTAATCACTTATTATAACCAAAGATAATATTATAATAGAGATAGTTCAATCAGCATAGGAACCAAGCGCAAATTTTAGCGAAAAAAAACCTCGATATAATTTTCTTGTAGTTGGCTAGAAAAACGTACGTTCAATTTTAAATTTATCTTTTTTTACAGCAGACGCCTGTGCAATTTTTATTCATTTTGCTATGTTTACAAAACATTTTGACAAAATTGTTGTGACATAGAGTGATTAGACACGGATACTTTAAGTTGGCGCGATTTTAATTTATTTATATTTAAAAATTATAATTAATATGAACGTTTAAAAATCGTTTGGCCAATTGTTCACCAATATTTGTAAACACTTTTGGGGATAAAACGGCATATGCCGTCAAACAAACATATGCTTCTATGCATCATTTAAATAAAGTTAATTTATGATATGCAGCCCAATTTTTTAATGAAATGCAACATAAATTGTATATTAAAGACCCAGTCCCGGTAAAACGTTTCATTTTAATTTTAACTCTTTTAAAGTTCCAAATTCTCAAACTCTGTATGAAAGATTAGCGTTTGTCCCTCCACCAATAATTTTTTTCCACGACAGTGTAAAGGGCCCAACGGATTTCTAATTTTCTTCAGTAAGGTACGGAATTCTAATTTTCTTGAAAAAACAGAAAATGCTCGTCAATTAATTTAGCAAACGCGTACCATTTTGGGTTTGAAATAAGTAATCACAAATAATCCAGTCGTATACTTAAATTATATATGAATGTCTTCTTTGGAAGCTGACATAAAAAAAGAAATGCAAATTTTGCTCGCATAACTTATATGTATTTGTGAAAATGCATAAAAAAATAATTTATTTTGGTTTACAAATTATAAACGACCTTTTAATTTTTTATAAGTACCCTCATACGTACTAATAAGATTTTCGCTAAAATATCGAGTTTTTTAATTTGGTTTCATACACAAAATTATTTTACAGCAGTTTTGGTTGCGCTCAATTTTTTTTTTTTTTTAAATAAAAGTTTATATCGAATTTTTTTTCTCTAAAATTTGCGCTTGGTTCCTATGCAGTGCAAAATATAAAAATAAATCTAGGGTACCTCCATCATACCGAAGGGATCCTCCAGTTTAAATAAAATTTATAAAAACATTTTTTTGCTTACTGTATACACGTTTACAACAAAATAATTTCGTTTTTGCCGTTTCCTTTTCTACATTTCTACACTCACACACAATCAATGTGCAACATAAATAATAAAATAGCATATTGTTTAAATGGTGTTGTATTTTTCTTGGCTTGCTTTAACTATAAAATATAAAAGGCTAGTCTAACAAGCAAATTATTTTGTGGGTATATTTTAAGAATATTGCTCATGCAATAGAACTACGACTTAAGAAACGTTTACAGTGAGTTGATTTTGTTGCGGTTGGAGTATTTTATTGCGCTTGCACAAGGTGTTGATCATTTGTGAAAAAGCTGGGATAAAGTTTATGGTTCTAAAGTGCTAAACGGTTAAGGTAGCATTAATATTAAAATAAATCTGGCCCTAATGGTGTTCCACAATTTATTTTGAGTGTTCCGTGTTGTGAAGCAATGGCTTGTAAAAACAGTTCATTTTTATTATTAAAGCTGGTTTTGGGCTTTTCCAATCCTTATAAATAAAATAAAAACACAAATTTATAATATTCCTAAATGATTTTATTCTCTTTTGAATGATATAACAACAAATGCTGATCCGTTTTGATAGAAAACACAAACAACAATGATATTTTCTATTGTTGTAGAATTGTTAACCGTGAATTACGAGAGAACTTTGTTTGTTGTTTAAGACTGTTTAGCATCCATTGGCAATGCTTTTTTATAAGAACTTTAATCATAAAATTCAACATTTTTAAACGATGTTCTAAGCAGCTATTATTTGAAGAATAATATTCAGCGTATTGTGGAGCGTTATTGGCTAATTCGATACAACTATCCATTATAGTTTGTTTAATATGCCTCTCGTGGTATCGTTTTTGAAATATGCGGCGAAAATTCTCAATTTGCATTTTACATAGCAAAAAGAAGTCTTCTTTTGGTCAATTTAGTGATCCAAAACTATTATCATTATAATAATTTTTGTTGTATAAAAAATATTCATTGTCCAGCTGGATGTTATTTTTAGACGACATATTTTCCAAACATATGTATTAAGCAATCGATTTTACCAATTACTACAAAAATAATATAACCAACAAAATATTTCATGGAATTTTCTCCAATTGCTGTAGTTACATAAAACGATTCCCCAAATTCGCATAATTCTTCGCTTTGTTCTTCTGATATTTCTGGTAAAATAGTGCCTTTCCGCTGATCCTCTTCTTGAAACTCGGTACTTAAAAAATCATCTCAGTCTGCTTCACAGTTAGAAAAATTGGATTTAAATTGTAATTTGGATGATATTATTTGTGACAGGATATTATTAAATTGAAAAACGGATGGGTTTTTATTGTTACCGCCTTTATATCGAACCTGAGCAAACAAATTTTCGATTGGGTCTTAATTTAATCGATTCGTTAAAATGTAGTTAACGTTTAGATTTGGATTTCTAAAAAATTCAGTTCCCAATAGTATTGCCGCATTAATGGTTTGCACTATACCATCAATGCAATAGATAGATTTAGCTCCTTTAAATGTTGTATTTTTAAAATAAATTAAATAGCTGTTTAATGTTTGAAAAATTTTGTTATTTTCCGCCAAAGCACATCGATAAGGGTTGGAATTAAAGAGTGTTTTGCTATTTAAACAATCGAATAAATTATTAGAAACTTCAGTAAATTTTGCTGTTGATATAGCTAATTCAGGATCGGGATATATTTTTAAATCCACTGCGGTTTTAATTCTAGCCACGATACTCTTACTAAAGCTTTGGGTGGCGTATCGAACACGCATTTTTTTCAAATGTATTTGGATATGTGTGCTTTGATGTTAGTTTAGGACAAAGTTTTGTGGTCGCATTTTTTTTCCAATTATACAATTTTTGAATCACACTCCAACAAACTAAACCATCCGGACTATCATATTTTGTACCTTTTAATAAATTATTTCGTAAACTTTTTATTAAATGGCAAATATCATATAGGCAATAAATTTTTCTATCATTATATACAAAATAAAGGTGCTCGGAGGTAACGTTCAAGTTTTTAAAACATTTTCTATTGTTGCTACCCTGATCGCAAATTATTGCAGCAACATTTAAGCCCACAGTTTCACAAATTCTTACATTTTCATATACAATTTTTTGAAGGTTTGAACCAGAAATATTGGTTTTTGTGGAATAATAATTTAAGATAAATTTCCATTGTGAGCATATGCTTCTGACCATAAAAACACAAACGGATTGCGCAAATGAACGCGTTCTAAAAGCACCAAAATCTTGAACACCTTGAATTTCATCATGAACTTCGTTGTATGTTAAATTTTGCCTAATTTTATCATCAAGATATCCAACTGCTGATATGAGTACTTTTAACAGTATTTCATTTGATCCAGGCCTCAAATTTTTTATTAGTCTCCATCTATTTATCGATGATTTAGACGGTAAATTAAATTTTAAACAATTTCTCATAAAAAAATAAGTTGCTGGAGATTTAAAATAAAGGGTCTGTGCTAGTTGCTTTTGTAAATCGGTAAATACATTTTTCCTGTTAGTTGGTGCAACCATCATTTCCACAAATGATTTAGCCGTAGGTTCCAGGTCAGTTCTCTCTAGAAGTATATCATTCCATTTTTTGTTATTGTTCACTAATAAAATTTGAATTTTTCGTTTTAGAGTGAACACTTTGGAAGTAAGATACTTAATTTTAATTGATTTTTTAGTTAATCTTGATTTAAGATTTTCTATTTCTTGTAATAATTCGCGATTTTGTTTTTTATATTGATCAACGGTTTTAATTGTTCGCTTACTTTCAGCTGTCGACGCTTTATTAAGAACCATTGACTCTAAATTGACAATCTCTGATTGCGGATTATCCAAAGGTAGATGAAGAGATGGAATAGCTGTGTTTATTAGTCTCTTTTTTCCGATAAACTTGGGATCAAAATGGGCACTACATATTCGTTTTTTATGTAAATTATCAAGTACAAATGGTTTAGGTATTATGCGACATGCAATTAACCATTCCTTTGCTTGAACGACATTTTTAGGGAAACGAAATAATTTTAATTTAGAATTTCGTCTCGAGTTATGGCAATTACTCACTATACAATTCAAGCCCGATACTGATTGATTCATTTTTGTTTAAATATTTGCAGAGACTAAGCGTACTTCACAACACAAAAAAGATTTAAAACTAAAATGGAAATGCAATGGAAATGTCAATGCAAATACACAAAATAAAAGTAAATTAGTTTGTATAGGTTTTAAAAGTAAACATGAAAAAATAGAAAAAGTTTCGAATTGAAAATACACAAGCAGAATTAAAGTAGGTGTGTATATGTATTATATTGTACAGTAAACTAGAAAAATGCGTTTCTTCTTTTTAGTTTTACATTTTCTATAAAAATATCTACATACAGTAAAATTCTGCTTTGAAGGAGTCATCTTATTATAATATCATCTTTGTTATAACTCAATAAAATACTTATCAAATCTAAATTATGATAACTTGATAAGTAATAAGTGATAAGTAGTTGGTGCAGTAGGACCCAGGTTACCCATTTAATGGCCAAAATAACATGAAAAAGGACGGGGTTCACTCTACGACTGAATCGTAAAATTTACGTAAAACGACCCCTTACAAGTTCAGTGCTAATGCCTATATTCCACTGTGCATAATTGACTGAACTGACCAAGTCGAAAAAAGACAAGAAAAATCTAATCTATTAGAGCGACAAAGAATTTTTTTATTTTATATTTTATATGAAGTTTTCAATGTTCACATGTTTCCGGAGCCTTTCTTCATGTCTCCGCGCTTTCTCCTGACTTTCATTTACGATGAGGTTCGCTTTAAGGTCCCTATGGAGATCGTTGTTCCTGACATACCGAGGTGCAACAACGATGTTCCTTAATACCATATTCTGAAATCTTTGGATGATATTTATGTTGCTCTGTTTGGTTTGGTACAGCTCCAAAGTTGAATACCATAAGTCCAAACCGGTTTCAATATTTGCTTATAAATTAGAAGCTTGTTGTATGTTGATAAAGAAGCAATATATCTTTCTGTACTTAAGTCTTAGTTCTTCACTTTTCTTCTTGACATGTGCTTTCCATCGCAGTTTAGCATCCAGGGTCATGCCGAGATACTTAGCTGTGTTCGCATCGCCTGTTTGTAAAGTTGATGTGAACTGATTTAGTTCATTTTTGACAAATCGAGATTTTTTGCGTTTACGATTGGGCAGAATAAATCATTTATTTTTTGATTTAAATCAACTTTGACAAATCGAGATTTTTTGCAAGATTTACCAATACCAACAAAAAAGGAATGTCAATCAAAACTGTGGCAATTCAATACGTCAAAAATTTCGTAATTTTTAATCACTCCTTAATTTTTACGAGTTATTTATTAATAAATATTTTGTATTATTAAAATAATTTTTGTGACAAAATTTGTGTAATTTTGTGCATAATCAAACTAAAGATTTACTGACGGTTAACATAACCTCAAAAAAATATTCATACCACCATGAAATAGTATTTCATGAAACCACAACCATGAAATAGTAATTCATGTTGCCTGTGCGTACGATTTGGCATCAAAAATTTGATTTTTTTGACAATCCCAATCGAACTCGACATAAATTAATCTCTTTGGTTGTTATTTATATACTATTATGTAAAGCTTGTCTCATGAAAATAGGTGAGCGACCTATGCGCAACATAACAAAGTTAAAAAAGCTAAAAATGTGTGATTTCATGACAGAAAACCAATTCCATTATATTTTTTTTTTGCTTATTCTGTTGCTTTAATGATTTTTTGTTCTTTATGGAAATGGTATTGTTATTACTATCATGAGATCACACGTTTTTAACTTTGATTTGTTGTCCATGGGTCCCTCACCTATTTTCATGAGACCGGCTTAAGGTTGAGCGAGAGGCACATAGGTTTCGTTTCGTTCCGTTTCGTTTCTTTTCGTTTCGTTTTCTATCCGGCACCCTAGCACATAATTTTCGTTTCGTTTTTTTTTCTATGTATTTCTAATTATTTCTATTATTTTAATCCATTTTAATGATATTTATTATATTTTTAATACGAATTTAATTTGGTATTATCTTTATTTTATTTGTTTTTATTCACTATTGGCGTGGTTTTTTATTAGATCGGAGAGACCAAAGAGATATACAAAAAACCTTTTGCGTTTTTTTATTTTCTCGGATCGATCCGATAATTTTTTTAGCGTTTTTTGATTAAATCCGAAAAATCACAGATTGCTGTTTCTCGATCTGAATTTTTTTTTCAGATAGTACAGAGAATTACATATTTTGACGTTCAAAATGGTGAACACTATAGACTGAGATAACAACAATGGAAAATTAATTTTTTAAAGTCTATTGTAAATAATTTGAGAAATAAGAGAGAACAGATAGATATTATATCGAAGAAATCTGATTAATATTTTCTCTGAATGTATTCGATAAAAAATAAATGACAGTTTTTTTAGTGTCGTAAAAATGTCGTTTTATTTAATAAAAAAATTTTATGTTTTACCTAAATGCACAATAATCGTGATGTTTCCATTTATCAAAACGCGCTCTGCTTTTAAACAACAATCCGAATATTTTTTCAGAGAAAATAGATTGTATTCGAAAATTATCCGAGCGTCAAACAAAACGACACAGAGAAATATATTTTATCTCGGATCAAAACCAACACAAATGTCTTATACAAGCCATATTATTTCCGTGATTTCCGTGACGCACGCATATTATTAAATCCAAAACCTGCTATTTTCTGTCAGTCTTAGTGATATTTTATACTGTTTTTGATACAAACTACAATTTAAAATCAAAGTATGTAAAGATTATACTGTATTATGACGCTAATACTTACAGAAATAGTATGTTTTATTTTGTGTTTGTATGGCAATAATATGGCTTGTATAAGACATTTGTGTTGGTTTTGCTCGGATACTAAAAAAAACGCATATCTGTATTTTGACAGTTAAATTATTTCTCTGGGTACTTCGACATAAAAAAAAACATACCCCTGTTCAATAATGTTTAATTTTCTTTGTTCATTAATGTTTAATTTATGTATTAGTTATGCGTAGGAAAATAATTTTCTTGGCCATAATATGTTACAAAACAGTGGTTAGCCAATTTAAACAGTTAAGCGTTTAAAATCCGAAAAAGGTCTTTTCAGATTAAACATTTGCCGTCTTACTTTGGTAAAAGTTTTTCCTATCCGGATAGGAATGAAATTTTGCCCAAAGTAAGAACAATTCTTCTTCAGAATAATTTTTTGTTTTTACTTTTAACAGTTGGTACCAACACCAAGCTCTAAAATATAATTTATTATTTAGAATTTTAACAAATATAAAACAGTGATGACAAATTATTGAATAAAGTGTAATAATTCTAAATAATAATTAACTAAAATTCTGATTTATCGAAAAATTGAAAATTGTTATTTAATACCAACTCATAAAACTAAATATATGTAATATATTTACTCTAGTGGTTAACACTACAACTACGTGAAGAAGAGCATTTTGCTATTCCTTCTTCTCAGCGGAATGAATCTCTTCATTCCGGAATGAAAATACACGGCATTGTTGTTGTAAAATTGTCAAAGTAAGACTGCATGTTTTCGGTTTTCCATACGTTTTAACACATCCTACTTACAAGGCGGAACGAAACGAAACATACAGTGGTGTTCAATGAAATAGCACACTCTAAGATTTGCAAATTCTTCATTTTAAAAAAACTCTTTATCAATTTTCAATTATTTTTTTTTATTTACATAGTATAAATATAAACTTACAATTAAATATAAAATCTCATATTTAATTAATAAAAGGAATATTAAAAAAAATAATTAAACATTTTATTTTATAAATAGGCTGTTCAAACTAATAGCACAGTTAATTTCAAAATTCATTTTCAGCCTTATTTCTGTATGATTAAACCTAATATGCATTTTTTGGTATTGGTCGCGAGACCTACTTTTGGTCGCGAGACCTTCTTTTCGAACCAGTTCCCTGCATCGACACATCCCTAGAGCCCCTAGCATTTGTGAACGGTCACTTATTCCAAATTCGACAAATTTGAATTCAAAAATGTCTGTTTATTTTTGTGTTTCTCATTATTAATAGCTACTTTGACTTGATTCCAACAATTTTCGATCGGATTCAGATCAGGTGATTGACTCGGCCATTATGTGATCCCGATTTTGTAATCGTTAAGCTAATATTTTGCTTCTCTCAAGGTAATCTTTGTATCGTTATCTTGCTGAAAACTCCAGCCTGGTGGTTTATCCTCTTCAGTATAACCGAGCATTAGATAAGTTAATAATATGGATTTAAACAACCGTCATCATTCCATTTTCCGGGCAATTAATTATAATGATCCGCGCTACAAAAAAAATTTCGCTATGGCATAATGGACAACCACCATGCTTAATCGTCTTTTTCGTATGTTAGAGCGAAAGTTTGTACTGGGCTGAGATCGTTCATAATGTCGGCCTTCAGAACCAAACAGATTGATTTTTATTTTGTCAATTCAAAGCATTTTTCTCCACTTTTTCGGCTGTAAAATTTTGTTTGGGGAAAAAAGAAACGGCTCGGGCCTCATATGTTTGCGAATGATGCCTTCTGAATAATTAAGATTTAAGAACTTCTTTAATTCGTTAGAGGTGATAGAAGAATGTTTCGTTGCAGTTTGGACAATTAAAGTGCCCAGTAGGCTGGTATTTTCAGCAATACAACGGCCAACCATACCTCAATGAGAACGAACGACGAGATTAATTAAATAAATTACAACGGCTGGATCAGTCATCTGATCTGAATCCGATCGAAACATTTTGGAATCGAGTAAAAGTAGCTACTATTAACAATAAGAAACACAAAAATAAATAGAAATTTTGGTATTGAAATTTGTCGAATTTGGAATAAATGACCGTTCACAAATGACAGGAGGCTCTATGGGCGGGCCGATGCCGGGAAATGGTGCGAAAAGAAGGTCACAAGACCAAAACTATTCAATAAAAACACATATTTGGTTAAATCATACACAAATAAGACTGAAAATGAATTTTGAAATTAGGTGTGCTATTATTTTGAACAGCCTATTTATAAAATAAAATGTTTAATTATTTTTTTTAATATTCCTTTTATTAATTAAATATGAGTTTTTATATTTAATTGTAAGTTTATATTAAATTTATACTATGTAAATAGAGAAAAATAATTGATAAATAGTATTTTAGTTAATGAAGAATTTTCAAAAAATCTTAGAGTGTGCTATTTCATTGAGCACCACTGTATGTACCTCAAGCTTTAACTGTCTATGTGTGCAATGAGTAGCCGTGGCTTCTGGTATTAGAAGTAGGTCGCATTGTTTACGCTTTAGAGTTAGGAAAGGCGCCTGGTGAAATGTGATCTACACTATTGTATAGGTTAAACGGGATCGTTGCGGTGTTCTAGATCGAGTTCATCTTTCATGAATTATGAACTATTCGTTATTTTTCCCAGGTCGAGCATCTAGGTTGAAGTCGCCGGTGACCAGGACAGACTTCTCATTTAATTTTCGTTCTTTAGTGATTTTGAACGCGTTAGCTGAACGTAGTATATAACACAGTTGTAGCGAATGCCGTGACTGGTCATAAGGCATTTCTGAACCAATAACGATCGCAAGTATCGCAGACGTAACCAAACTTATTGTGAATGCAATTCTCCCCACCTCCTTATTGTGAATGAAATTATCTCGACCTCGTTAGTTCGTACATTTTATTTATTTTGCAGTGCTGGTGCTAATTATTCGCAAGAGAAGAACTTGGCGGACATACAATTTTCTCATCTTTTGGTAATTTTTTTCCTCTCCATACCAACTTAAAAAAACATAATTTTTTTTTCTCGTTTGAAAAAAAAAATATGTTTTTTAAGTTGGTATGGATGGGAAAAAAATTATAAAAGTGATGAGAAAATTGTACAGTGCTGGTAAAAAAAAAATTGGGCAAATTGGAGTCTTTTTTTGCTAAAATTACAAAACTTTTGAAAGCAATTTGTTTATTGTTTCATTTTAAATATATGTATGACGTAATTTTTTGGAAAAAAAAATTGACCTGCAATTTAGGGGCAAAACCCCGAAAAATGCCAAAATATTCAAAATACGTTGATGGGTGTTAAAGTAATGTAATAAATTAAATACCGTCATGTGGGGCTACTTTGTGCAGCGGGAGCTACTTTGTGCAAATTTGAATTTGGCACTTATCAAGTGCTGCTATCGATTACAGTCGATCCTCGAGTTACGTCGTTTTGATTTACGTTATTTTCGAGTTATGTCGTTTATAAATTATTCCCTTGATTTGAGTTACGTCAATTTTTGCTTTGAGTTACGTCGTAAAAAAACTTAACTGATAAAAATAAAAAAGGGGGTTTTTGGATATTTTTATGGGCGCATATTATTTTCTATTGTTTTGTAATAGTAGATAAAGGAAGAAAAAAGAAAACAATAGTAAATTTATAATATTATTTTCTTTTCCTTCCTTTACATTTTAACACAAAACAGTAACCATCGAAGTGTTTGGAAAAGTACCAGTTTTAATTTTTTTTTTATGGTACTTTTTTATGGTAATTTTTTATTTTTTTTTTATGGTAATTTTTTTTTTTTTTATATTTATTTCATTTTTCAAAAATGTGTATGGTTTCTTTTTGTTTAAACTCAATCGTTTGAAATAAACATTCTTTTTAAAAAAATAATCCTGGTAAAAAAAATTTTTTTTCGAGGTTTTTATATTAAAAGTCAACAATCAACTATTTTGACAAATTTATATCAATGTTTTACTAAAAACATGATTATTATGCAAAATTTCTATCACTGCACAAAGTAGCCCCACTTGGGGGCTACTTTGTGCAATGTATGTTTTGGTTTATAATTTGTAAACATTACATACAAAAAATGTCAGTATTGATCTAATTCACTCGTCTGAGTTCAGATATTAATATAATAACGATAAATTGTACTAATTTTTACATTAATATAGTTTTTTTACATCTCAAAGTTCAAAAACTGTAAAATCCTGCACAAAGTAGCCCCATCTGACGGTACCTACTTATTTTTTATTTTTTTTTTTGTTTTTTATTGATTTATAGAAATTCTATCCTGCGTACACCTCTGATTCATTGAATTTGATAAATTTTTCAATGTCGCAGAAGGTATGGATTCCCAGATCGTCATCAACAAACTTTTTAAAGCTTCAATCGATTCTGGGCGCTTCCTTGCTACTTTTACCTTCATTATAGACCAAATATTCTCAATTGGATTTAAGTCTGGACTATACGGGGGCCAACTAACTCAACACATCGATACTTTTTTTTTCGAAGTACTTTTTACCTTTAAATGAAGAGATAAGGAAAAAAAACAAGTTTTTAACAAATTATTTATGTTTATCTGAAAGCCAATTTGTCTATCTACAACTCAAAATTATTAACTCACAATTTTGACGGTATGGCACGGAGCGTTCTCCTGTTGAAAAATAAATTTGGAAGTTTCGCCAAAAAGCTTTAACACAGAAGGCTCAAATTCATTCTGAAGGACCTGCAGATAAACAGCTGCTGTAACGCTGGAACTAAGGAAACACAATCGACCGGTTTCATTTCCAGAAAAGCATCCCCAGACCATAACTCCTTCATTTTTCGGTGGAAGTCTTAAAAGACATTCGTTGCTAAGTCTCTCGCCCGGTTTTCTCCTTACGAGAATTCTTCCATCTCCAACATGCAGCTTGAATTTTGATTCATCGGAGAAAATCACATCATTCCACATCTCTGGAGTCCAAGAAACATGCTCCTGGGCCCATAGCAAACGTTTTTTTTTCACTAGTAATGTGAACTCAGGCTTCTGGACTGGTTTAAGTGCTCTCAAACCAGCTTTAACAAGTCTTTTTCTCACTAAGCCGGCTGAAATTTTACAAAATATGCACTATTTATACTCAAAAAATAAATTACAGGCAATAAAACATCTGCACCCTAATGACGGCCAAGAACGGTAGGTGTAAAATAAAATAATTGCTTGACCAATTTTTTTGCACATCCGTTGCGGGGTTGTACCGGTGTAATAAAAGCAAAAGGCGGTCCAACAAAATATTAATATTAAAGACTGAACTTCTATAAAAGTTATCGTTAAAAAACCAATCGTATGTCAAGAATAAAACAATTTTCATAACGTATGAGGAATGAAATATGGACAAATGTAAAATGTATTTGTATTTGTAATGTACAACCAAAAATAAAAATTTCCTTGTTTTTAAATAAGGTGGTTCCCGTATATTTTATAAAAAATACATTACAACTGCGTCATTTTACGATTAGTTACAAAAATTTCGTTGTTACAAGTAGATCGTCGTAAATTAATTTATAAATTTTGTCAGGAAAATCCAGACAAAAAAAAGAACGAGATTTTTCACTACTTCAAGGATCTTGGATTCAAAAAATCCTTTATCTACAAAACTATTAAACTGTTTGAAAATAATGAACCTGTGGAAAGAAAACCCGACTCTCGTAAAAAATGTCAACTACAAGGTAGCAAAGTTCGAATGAAATTGAAAGGTGAAACAGTGGGTCGAACTGCAAAATCGTACAGAAAACTGGGTAAAAAATATCAAGTTGCCCCAAAAACTATCAAGAAATATTTACAAAGTATGAATATTTAACGCAAACCCAAAAAATCGGCACCAGCAACTACAGACAAACAATTAGCTACAATCAAATCTAGATTAAGAGTGCTTTCCCAAACATATTTCGCTGCTTCTTCAGCTTATAAATGTGTGATGGATGATGAAAGTTATTTCACTGTTGAAGGTAATGAATGGCAGCCAAAATACTACTACGAGTCTCCCGATCACAAAGCACCAGAAAAGGAGAAGTTTATTCATAAGACCAAGTTTCCAGGTAAAGTTATGTTGTGGTTGGCTATTAGCGAAAGAGGTGTCAGTGACCCAGTATTTTTCAAAAGTGGTTTGGCGGTTAATGCGCAAACATACACAAACAAATGTTTACCTGTGCTTCAGAAATTTATAAATAAATATCATAAAACTGATAAAACGATTTTTTGGCCTGATTTGGCATCCTCACATTATGCCAACGCAACGTTATCTGATTTACGTCAACGCAGAATCGAATTTATCCCTAAAGACTATAACCCACCAAATGTTCCACAACTAAGGCCCATTGAAACTTTTTGGGCAAATCTGAAGAGAATGGTATACAGCAATGGATATCGTGCCAAAAATGTTGAATGTCTGATTAGAAAGATAAAAAGAGATTTCAAGAAGATTGATACATCAGGAACGCAGGCGGCAATGAAAAGAGTGTCAGAAAGGATCAGGAAAGCGAATCGATATGGAGCGCAAATTTTTCTGTAAATTTTATCTAAGAATTAAAGTTTTAAATAAATTATGGATTAAAATCGTTTGATTAGTAAATAATTTTTTTTTTACTTTTTTTTGTTTGTCCATATTTTATTCCTCATACGTTACTTCGCAAATTTCATGGACAAATGCGATTGTTCTTTTAACTATAACTTCCCTAATTTTAAAGATATCTAAATATTCTAAAAAACATTTTGTAGAGAACTCAAGGGCTACAAGACCTGTAAGATTGAACTACTTTGAACCATTCGTTTTTGAGATTTTCAAGTTTAAAGGGTTCGGGAAGCTGGTCCCCGCACTCAAATGCGAAATTATAACGGTAATATCTCAATTAATTTTCATCATAGAGAAATAAAAAAAATAGCAAAATTTGCTGCAAGAAAAACCTTAATTTTTGTACTTTCACATTTTGTGCGTGTCTTCTTTAGTTTTTGAGTTCTTGCGAGAAATTTTTTTTTTTTTTTCAAAATTTGAAAAATCATTTCATAATTGAATCAAACTTTTTTATTCAAATCTAAACATTCTAAACCATTCAAACTTCTAGAACCTATTGTTAGTATCTAAATAAAGTGCATTGTAAATGGATTACGTTTAATTTCAATTCTTGCGGTTATGCCATTTGTTTCATTTCCGATTTTTTCTCCGAAAAAATGAGATCACCATTTTATTTTTATCATAACTCAGTAACTTTTAACTCTACCGACTTCTACTATAGCTAATTTTAAAGGTCTTTTGAAGTACTTGAAAAAATATTTAACATGTTTTTTTTCAAAAATTTGTCGTTTTTCCGTTATTTAATGTTGAAAGGCTTGAATTCAGTTTTCGGCGAACAAACCGTCACTTTCAACGAGCCACAACTCGGTTCATATTGTTTCTAAAGAAATAAAAATAAATCAATCAATTTATTGCTTTATAAGCTTTATTTTGGTCCTGAAAGATTTTTTGATGAAACGCAAGGTTTTCGAGTTATTCGTGAAAAATCGCTCTAAAACATGCATTTTTAGATGAAAAACCAACATTTTCAATCGCGACGAAAAATATTGATTTATCGAAAAAACTTCATACGATATTTTTTGCTTAGAATTCAACCCTCTATCGATTTCTGTGGTTATTTTCAGTGTACTAATTTCCACCCCCTAGAAGGGGTAACATCCACCCCCAGGGTAAAAGCACTCATCAGCACTATATAACTTTTGTTCCTTGAGCCATTCCCTACTTACTGTCCAAATTTCATGAAAATCGGTATTGTCCGTAAGAATTCTGAGGTAATAGCCTATTTTTACCGTCAATGACTGGACTAATAGAGGCATTGGAGTAAAAGCAATATCGTAAAAGGAATTAAAATGGTATGAAATTTCGGCTTTTTCAATTTCGCCTTAAGTTTAGAATGTCAAATGTTTTTTGGGAGCGAACCCCTTCTCTTTAATTAAACGTTTCAAAATTTCTTACCTCAAAATAATTTGTTTCTTTTTGCTATAGGTGAATAATGTGGATCCATCAACATTTCTAAAGCCAAAAAAAACTCAACTTAGCGAAAGGTCGGATCGTAAATTGTTTTCACATTTGCTAACATCTTGGAACATAAGGGAAGAAAAAATAAATAATTTATTGGACCTTGGTTTTATGGTAAATGATCTGAAGATTATTACAAATGAAGATATCAATGATTTATTTACCAGGAGTGATATTGTAACAAGAATTCGATTCCGTGATGGAGTTACAAGATTAAAGGAATTGGGAGTTGAATACTTCAGCACTCTAGAAAACCAAGTCGAAAATTTTGCAAGAGGTAGTAATAATACATTAATTAACATGGAAAGCAATGTGTCGGTTAACGAGGAAAGATTTAGTAATGATTTGCGCGAGCCTGAGGTAAATTGAATTTGATTATTCTAAAAGCTTTTACGAATTTAATGATTTTTCTTCTAATTAAGGGTATAGACCAATTGCTTCTTCTTACGTTGAGAGGAAGACAAGTTTTGAAACACTACAGAAAATATAAATACCTATCAGTGCAACATCAAAAAATAATCACTGATATTGTTGTTGATGGCCTAATCAAAAGGAAAGACCGTCTCAAATGTAGTGATTTTAGCAAGTGTGCTGAAAAGATCGTTGCAACTTTCCCGAGTGAAACACGTGATATATTTTTCTCAAAAGGAAAAAATGGAAAACATCGCGGTAAGCTTGTCGATCGTTATTACAATGTTATCAAAAAGCTTCGAAAAAAAGGCTTATGGAAAACACTACGAAAAAAAAAAAATAGTTTTGGTAAGATCACGGAACAAAAACACAATGAGATTGTTCGATTGCAGTTGACGACTTGCAAGAATTGGGAACAAGTATTGATATATTGGAGAGAAACATTTAATTATCGAATGTGGTTCAATCGACAAAAATCTATGAAGGAAATCTGTAATTACTGGATGAATTATAATGATACACGAGGGATCGAACTGGTTGAAATCGACTACAATCTATTATTTCCTGGGACCGGTAATAATTTATTGGTAGATTGGAATCGTTACATTGAGAAATGGAAACATCTGTTAATGAACTGCAACCTTGACCATCCGAATGACGTTTTCTACAAACGGTTAATGACAGAACAGTTATCTGAAAATACACAAAATTATTTAATGTTCACGCTGTTACATACTTTACTGCCGCCGAGTTGTATGATTGACGAAGTAGCAAATAAACGAAATATTTGGCGTCCATGTACGACTAATAGTCAAAATAGCATCACTATACATGCTTTAACTACTAAAACTGATTTAACACAGAAAATCGATGAAATAAAAACAATCTATCTTAAATACGGATTGGGCATGCATCCATTTATTATAGTTACTGGTTCAGATATGTTCAACTATTCTGAAAGTTTTGTCTACCTTAATGATCATTTACATCGAACTGAATCTTTTTTGAGATCACTTGATGTATGTTTCAAAATTTATAAAATATTTCATATGGAATTTCCGAGAGAAAGTGTACTTGTATGGCAGCTGATTGAGCGTTTATTTTATAAAACAGAACAAGACGTGACGGAGCCACCAGTATTGCAATTACTGCTTTCCGTAGATTAACATAATATTTTTCTTTCAAATTTTATAATATTTTTTAATAAATAATGATACCTGATATTTCGTAATATTGTCAGTTTATTATTCAGTTTGTAAGTGACAAAAAGGAAGTAATTTATGAATTAATAATTTAATATAATTGCAGTATAAACTCTCGTATTGCAACTAATTAAAAACAAACCAGGGCCTAGATTCTGATCGTGAGAAGTGACAAATGACAATTTTTTGTGACTTTGTACTGCTATAAAATGACAATAACGTTGTGCGTTCTAAAATACGATTCTGATAATGTGACTTTTTCAAAATGTCACAAGAAAAAAATGACAAATTGAACAAAATTGTCATTGATTTGGTTTTCGGTGACCTGTAGCTGCATTTTTAAATAAAATATGTGTGAGTATATTGTGTTTTGCTAATTTTTCATACTTATGTTTAATTGTTAGTTTAATTTAAATAAAGTAATGTGTAGCTATAATTGAGTGCATCGGGTTCTTCATAGGCAAAAATTGAGCTTCCGTCAAGCAGTTAAACGGACCGCTCACATCTCTCAGATTATGCTTAATTTTTGCCAGTCTTCTGAAATTAAATTAACAATGAAATTTTTGTAGTATGCTACAGTTTTTGTATATACAGTAGACTCGCGATAACATGAACGCCGTATTCCGTGAACTCCGGATAAAGTGAACGATTTTTTAATTACATGTGCTACTCGGTAACGTGAATAATTGGAAAGCTCGATAACGTGAACTAGATTTTGTACACTCTCGCATGTCCATAACTGTACATATAATTCTTAATAGAAATGTAATATATTTTTATATGATTCGGATTCCCAATTTGTTCTTTTTTTCATAATTTGAATCAAGTAAAGTTGAAAATTCATCGGAATTGCCTAGTGCAGTTAATAAATAGTATGTGATTAATAGTTCCTAATTAAAAATGGGTAAAAGGCAACAGTTTTAATATTATAGATACAATCTGTGATTTTTGAATAATTTCGTAAAGTGGCAAGGTTACAAATTTATCGAAAATTGCTTTGAAATTTGAGGTTTCAAATTTATCGAAGATTGCTTCTGTAATTTACAAAAAAGTGAGTGAATATTATATGCGGCTAACAACATCTTATAGGGCCTGTTAAAAGAAGAACCCTTTAACCTTATATCGTTGTGGAGCCATTTAAAAGGCAATTGTAACCCAAAATAATTGAAGTTGATCTGTCTGTAAACCATATTTATAATGCAGTTGAAACTCGCTTATACTGGCTTGTACTTTAGTATATTATACTAACGCAAATGGACTTTATAAATTACATAATGTTAGTAATTTTAAAAGCGAAAAATTCCCGATCATTTAAAAATTGTAACTGCCCTGTTGACTTTAAAAATTCAAACACTGCGTGGATGACAGCTGCTTAAAGATAGATTCCATAAATCTTTTGTACCACAGGTAAATGTTAATTTATTGGTCTAAAAGAATTTAAGTAAAAAATTCTTTTTGACCAATAAATTAACATTTTATCAAATTAGGTACGACATTTTCGAAAAGTCAAGGCCTCCCAGTAAAAGCGCTATTACTGTTGGATAATGCTCCATCTAGTTCCAACTGAAAATGAAATAAAATCAAACGGTGGACCAAATGGCACACAGGCCATTCAGTCAACGGGCAAAATTGTAATTAGAATTTGGATGTAAATTTAGGATCATCCAAATTTCATATGAAAAAAATTAACTTCCGCAAACATGAACAATCTCTTTAACATGAATTTGCCTGGTTTTATTTTGTTAACGTTATCGCGAGTCTACTGTAATTTTATTTATAATACACACAAAATACATAGGTGTACATTGTACAATGGTACTTACTTTTTTTAAATTCGTTTTAACCTTATGTATAATTGAATCGGTCTATGCGAAAAGGTCGCATCTACTTTTTTTCAGAAATACCGCTTTTCTTTCTACTACACTCTAAATGAATAAACTGACATTTCTAGTGCAAACGGGAAAATCCACAACAGTTGTGGGTTTTCCCGTTTACACTAAAAATGTCAGTTTATTCATTAGGAGTAGTAGTATAAAGAAAAGAGTTATTTCTTAAAAAAAGTAGATGTGACCTTTTCGCATAGACCGATTCAATTATTATATAACTATTATAGGTACACATCCATTAAAAAAAAAAAAACAATAATAAATAAATCTTATAATTACCTAATAACTTTTTTAATAATTTTATTTAATCAAATTTTAATTTTTTGTATATAAATAACACTATACACAAGCACTTAATACGCTTTATTAATTTATGTAACTAAAATGGTGACACTAGCAATGTGAATGTGGGTGAAATGTCAAAACAAAACTTTTTTCTAAGAAATAGGCGTGTAACATTTTATGGCCATATTAATTAATGGTTTTATTATAATTTTATTTATCAAAAGTTTAATTCACAAGCTTTTTCGGCGTATAATTTTTAATAATTTGAGAGCTTAATCCACATTTACAGTGGTAGTGACATCTACTTTTGCTTAACGCCATAAAGCGTATTCAAAATGGGAAATGTTGTTAAAATTAACCTTAAAATACGACTGCGGTAAACTGGAAATGCCACTGCTGTAAATTGCTGTTAATGTCATAACTCATTTCATCAGAATTGCAAAGTTTCTGTGACAATATTTTGTACTAATACAAAATGTCACGAAAAATTGTCATTTCATCAGAATCTACCCCCTAATAGATTCTGATCATATAAAATGACAATATATAGTTTTAAGTTGTGTTTTTTTTTCTTGTGCCATTTTAAAAAAGTCACAAGAAAAAAATGACATATCTAACTCACAACTATATATTATCATTTTATAGCAGTTAAAATTTGAGTATAAAGTTAAAAAAAATTGTCATTTGTCACTTGATCAGAATTTAGGCCCTATATATTGATTGTGCGCAAATTTTAGTTAATAAAATCACTATACCGTCATGTGGGGCTACTTTGTGCAGCGGGGGCTACTTTGTGCAAATTTGAATTTGGCACTTATCAAGTGCTGCTATCTATTACAGTCGATCCTCGAGTTACGTCGTTTTGATTTACGTTATTTTCGAGTTATGTAGTTTATAAATTAGTCGTTTGATTTGAGTTACGTCGTTTTTTGCTTCGAGTTACGTCGTTTTTTGCTTTGAGTTACGTCGTAAAAAAAACTTATCTGATAAATATAAAAAAGGGGATTTTTGGATATTTTTATGGGCGCATATTATTTTCCATTGTTTTGTAATAGTAGATAAAGGAAGAAAAAAGAAAACAATAGTAAATTTCTAATGATATTTTCTGTTCTTTCCTTTACCTTCCCAAGTATTTTTATATCCGACAATTTTTGGATTTTTCTGACACTTTGCTGATTTCATCACCGACTTTTTTCCGAAATAATGTCCGACTTATTATAAGATTTATTATGAAAGTTGGCCACAAAAATCGGAAAATGATGACAAAAAAAGTGAGGTTATGTCGCACAAAAAAATGGGCGGGGCTTACAATATAAATTTTGGCGGGAAAATTTCACTTTTACATACATACATACAAACATAGCTACTCAAATAAAAAATAAAATTTTTTTTTAAATTTTATTAACATAATATAATTTTTTATTTTTTTTATTTACAATTTTTTTAATAATTTACATAATAGTAAAAAAATCCGAATCGAAACGAACAAAATAATCCAATTCGCGCTCATCTATAAATAAAAATTGATTTTATTATTATTATTAATTCGTACACACAAAAATAAAAATTCTACAAACCCAAAAATAATCGCACAACACAAAAAATAAAATTTAAGTTAAGGTAAAAACAAAACACAACCATTCATAATGGCGTCTCAAAGTTGTAAAATTTGTAAACACAAAATAAAAATATAAAGGGCTGAAACCTCACGAGGTGATCAGAACTTCGGTCTTTGGTTTTTTCAATGAGGATTGCATTCACCTGTCACCTGTGTTATAAAGTTGATGTGACAGTTTTGCCAGTACTGATTTCCATTTTAACTAACATATATTTACTTATACATACAACAACACTACAGCCAAACAGATCAAAAGCTTTAGTAGCAGGGGTACAGGAATCCAATATAACACGAAAAATCGTATTTTAGAACTTTATACCGAAAGTAGTATACAAAATTATACTGATATTTCTAACCGTGTAACTGACCATATTCTAAAACTTTACTCAAAAATCATTTTAGAATCCCATTTACAACGCACATGTCAAATTTCATCATAATCGGGTAAGGAATAACTAAGTTCCATCTACTTGGCCTTATTCCAGAGCTTTATCAAAAAATTATTTTAGAATTCCATCCCCAACACCCATCTCAAATTTGATGATACCCCATTAAGGAATTGCCAAGTTCCATCCTACTCCAGAATTTCATCCAAAACTCATTTTAGAATCCCATTTCCAATACACATATCGAATTTCATCAAAATCGGTTGAGAAATGGGCCAGTTTCATCATACTTGGCCTTATTCCAGAACTTCATCCAAAAAACATGTTAGAATCCAATTTCCAAAACACATGTCGAATTTCATCAAAATCGGTTGAGAAATGGGCAAGTTCCACCTACTTGGCCATATTCCAGAACTTCATCCAAACAACATTTTAGAATCCCATTTTCAACGCACATGTCGAATTTCATCATGATCGGTTGAGAAATGGCTAGTTCCATCATACTTGGCCATACTCCAGAATTTCATCCAAAACTCGTTTCAGAATCACATTTCCAATACATATGTCGAATTTCATAATAATCGGTTGAGAAATGGGTAAGTGCCACCTACTTGGCCATATTCCAGAACTTCATCCAAAAAACATGTTAGAATCCCATTTCCAACACACATGTCGAATTTCATCATAATCGGTTGAGAAATGGGCAAGTTCCATTATACTTGGCCATATTCCAGAACTTCAACCAAAAATCATTTTAGAATCCCATTTCCAATACACATGTCGAATTACATCGAAATCGGTTGGGAAATAGCCAAGTTCCATCATACTTGGCCATATTCCAGAACTTCATCCAAAACAATTTTTGAATCCCATTTTCAACGCACATGTGATGAGAAATAGTCAAGTTCCATCATACTTGGCCATATTCCTAAACTTCATCCAAAAATCATTTTAGAATCACATTTCCAACGCACGTATCGGATTTCATCTTAATCGGTTGAAAAATAGGCAACTGCCATCATACTTGGCCATATTCCAGAACTGTATCCAAAAATCATTTTAGATTCCCATTTCCGACACATATGTCAAATTTCATAATAATCGGTTGATAAATAGGCAAGCGCAAGTTCCATCATATAAAAAATTTGTTAACTACTTACTCACTACATCCTAATGCAACCCCAACTCAACTTCAACTCAACCCTCAAATTTACCCCTAACTTAACCTTCAAATCCATTCCCAATTCAATGCCCAATTCAATAATAATCAAACCAGCATACATAAAAAAATCGTAAATATTTATAAAACCAGGTATTTTGGGTCAATTCGTATGGCAGTTACCCCACCCTCTTGACGTACAGTCTCCAAAAGCTTTTCAAATCTCCGCCTTGACCATAGAAACAGATTGGCGAAAAAAAATTCAAAATCGGACAAGCCGTTCTCGAGATACCATGGGTAACACACAGACATCCAGACAGACGGACGGACATTTTTTTTTTTGCATTTTCAGACTCAGGAACTTTCAAAACGTCGAGAAAAGTGGTTTTGGACCAACCAAATTTTTCGTCATTTTTGACAGGATTTCAATACTTTGGTCTTTTTAGACCGAAGTAAAAGTACACACCAACGCCAGCATCTTTGCTATGTTAAAAGTTGGAATTTGGAAACCCAACCCAATTTCATCATTTTCCGATTTTTTGTACCAATATCATTGAGGAAGGACTTTACATAGAGAGAGATTTTGCATGACAAAAATATGCATATGGAAATAATTTTTGTTTCGTTTTGAAATTTTATTTGTGAAGTTGTGAAAAGAATATATAAATTTTAATTATCTCTTTCTATACGTAATAGGACAAGTTCACCTATAAAATACAAAGCAAACTGTTTAAATTCTTTTTTTGTATACACCCACACACTTTATATATTATTGAAATCCACCTTCTTATGATATGGTAGTAGTGCCAAACTGTAAAAACAAGAATTTTGTTTTTTTTATTTCGTTTATTCCTTTATTCATTTCGTATTTTTTACTTCGTGTTGGTTGTGTGTTTTTGAATTAAAACTTGTCCACGCCCTATGGCCGATGATTTGTTGTGATCATTTTTCACTTTATGCTAATCTATTTAAATGCGCATAGAAACACCATAGGATAGAAAGAGATATTATAAATTTATACTTTCTTTTCAGTTTATCGCTCTAACCGGTTTAGATAAAGATGCAAAATATAATTTCATGTCATTTTTCTTTCATACAAATTACTTCTCTATTGTTCTTCCTCAATGCCAATATGCTGAAAAAATTCATGTTTTCAGCTTTGTTATACTTGGGCTTTTAACACAAAACAGTAACCATCGAAAATAATAATATGTGATTGGAAAAGAACCAGTTTTAATTTTTTTTTTTTTTATGGTAATTTTTTTTTTCTTTTATGGTAATTTTATTTTTTTTTTATATTTATTTCATTGTTCAAAAATGTGTATGGTTTCTTTTTGTTTAAACTCAATCGTTTGAAATAAACATTCTTTTTAAAAAAATAATCCTGGTAAAAAAATAAAATTTTTCGAGGTTTTTATATTAAAAAGTCAACAATCAACTATTTTGACAAATTTATATCAATATTTTACTAAAAACATGATTATTATGCAAAATTTCTATCACTGCACAAAGTAGCCCCACTTGGGGGCTACTTTGTGCAATGTATGTTTTGGTTTATAATTTGTAAATATTACATACAAAAAATGTCAGTATTGATCTAATTCACTCGTCTGAGCCCAACTATTAATATAATAACGATAAATTGTACTAATGTTTACATTAATATAGTTTTTTTACATGTCAAAGTTCAGAAACTGTAAAATCCTGCACAAAGTAGCCCCATCTGACGGTACCAAAATTAATTTTAAGTAAAACTATGTGCAGCCAAAACTGATAGAATAAAATGATTTGAAATCAAAACAAAACAAAAAGTCACTAAATTAAAATTTAATTTATCAGTACATCGTTAATAGGGTTGATAAAATAAAAAAAAGAGCTGTAAAATGTTTTAAATTTCGAAATAAATTATTATTATAAAAAAATTTCAAGTATGTATTAAGAGAAAATTATTACATATTATGTATTTGTTACAAAGAGTAATAATAATAATAATAAATAAACTTCCTTTTTTAAAAGTAAAAAATTTCATGTTTGCTTTATACTATAATGTTTGTTTTACTCCAACTAGTTTTTTATTTAAGAAATTTTATAAATCCTTGAAAACGGGCCAATTTCCATTTTGAAATATTTTCGAGAAATAATAGGGCTCGTCACGAGCTTGCGTATTTCGTAACTTCGTAGATTTGATGTTTCTTCTGATTGGCTTAAATTGCTTCCCCTAAATAGGCAAGAAACGTCAAAAATAAAGACGCTCACAGGCTACTTTTTTCAGCGTATTGTGATTACTTGTGATTTTTAATAAATAAAAATAAATAATATGGATCAAAATAAAAATAACATAAATATTTACTACTTCTTACACTTTCTGCCGTAGGCACTTGGCGAAACACACTTAATACACACATTTTTAAAAAATTTTAAAAACACTTGTTAAATATTTCGCAAAATTACAAAAGGTTTAAAAAATCACTCGATCGATTTCGGCTTATTAGGCCATCATCAGGAGTATCTTAGTAGATACTCCTGATGATGGCCTAATAAGCCGAAATCGATCGAGTGATTTTTTAAACCTTTTGTAATTTTGCGAAATATTTAACAAGTGTTTTTAAAAAATTTTAAAAATGTGTGTAATAAATATTTACATATAAATGTAGGCACTACTAATAAAACAAACCTCTATTTCTAAATTAATTTGAATTATTTTTTTAAAATAATTCAATATGTATATCCATCTCTTTTTCTTCCCATTTTTTAGTAGACATTCGTACCCGATTTTTAATATTTTGATCTGTGGTATTAAACAAAAACAGGATATCTGCAAATATCAAAGTTTTGAGAAAACGCATTTAAAGTTTGAGTTGAGTTTTTTTTTAATATTTTGAATTATTTTACGTATTGCATAATGTTAAACTTTTTAATTACATTGAATTCAATTATCAATTATGCATAAAATGTATTAATTAAAACAGTAAAATAATCCAAAATATAGCTTTATTCCAATAATTACTAAGATACCTAATTTTGCCTTTCCACATATTGTTTCGAAAATAATGAAGATTTTGGAAAATTATTTAGATTATAAGGTGACGCTTCAGATGCTGGAACGAACAGCAGCAAAAACTGAAAAAGTGAATTTTTACAGATATCCTGTTTTTGTTTAATACCACAGTCACAATTGTTACAATACGCTGAAGAAAAGTAGCCTGTGAGCGTGTTTATTTTCGACGTTTCTTGCTTATTTAGGAGAAACAATTTAAACCAATCAGAAGAAACGTCAAATTTACGAAGTTACGAAATACGCAAATAAGCAAGCTCGTGACGAGCCCTAATATTTTTGTATGGAGAGTCTGTTCTGTATGTTTCCATAAAACTAAAAATGGAAAGGAAAGTTTCACATTTTGTGGAAATCAAATAGAAAATACCAAGATTCTTCGTTATTTTCTGGAATGTCAAATATTTTCAAATTATCCTTCGTTTCCCTAAAATTCTCAAACCAGTCTCCCATGATAATTATAATTTTTTAAGTATCTTAAATAAACCAAATTGTTCGATACGTATTTTTGATATGTAAAAAGCCTTTGTTAGGCCTGCATTACATTATCATATTTACATGTCATATGCCCGATTTCAGAACCAAACGGCAAATCCTCAGTTAAATAATATCTCGTCTCTTTCTTCTTTTATGAAATTGCAACTTGTTTCAAAATTCAAAATCAAGGCTGCATTGATTATATTTCTTTATTACATGAGCATTTTAAAGGTAGAATTAAGGCCCTTATTCCCTTAGTGTGCATTCACAGTATTGTTTTCGAGCTGCGTTTCGATGTTGTTTTCAGATTTTAGTTTTTGTTGTTGCTTTTCTTCACAATATTAGCAAAGAAATGCTCCATTTCCATATAAAAAACTTATCGTTTGGATGGAAAAAATCCAAGTTTTCTACCAAAAATGTAGTGTCTCTAGCGGTGAAGACGACTTCGAATCCAAGCAAAATATGTCAACCATAGTAATTTTTTGCTGTTTTCGTAAAAAAAAATTCAAATTTATCGATGCATCGATATTTATAATTTTCCATTTTTATTTTTATTTGTTTTTTTTAGTAAAATTATTCTCAAACTGATTGTGGATTATATTAATGCATGTTTAATTTTTATTTTATTATATTTACACAAAATCTTTATGTATTAACCAAAAGTAGGAAGGAAAACAAACGATCAGTTGTCAAAAATAAAAATAAAATAGTTTTTGTTGTTGTATCACGATAAGCCCAAATCAACATCGAAACGCAGGGCGAAAACAATACTGTGAATGCAACCTAATACTGGCTTTACACCGTAGATATTATAATAGCAAAATAGTATAATATTATTTTACTATCTACCGTAGTCGGTTTTTCACCGCATAAAATATTCATGAAAAACAGGAAATTATAACAAAATAATGAAAAAGAATAATTTCAAAATACACAAAAACATTTCTAGACTAATTTATCTATAATCCACTGTCAAAATTTTCCTTCTACAATAAAATAAAATAAAATATAATAGGTATTAAAATTTGATAGCTATCAAATCTAAATATTATATTTTATTTTTGCTATTATACTATCAAAACATCGGTTTTACACCGGATAGCAAAATAGTATTATACTATTTTGCTATTATACTATCTACGGTGTAAAGCCAGTATTAGTCGTGTCACTTGTCGTTTCTACCGACAATCAAGTTTTGGTATTCTCATAGTCGATTGATCAGACGTGCGTCGATTTAAATGACAAACGTCGTATTCTCTTAGTCTTTTGAAAAGTTTCTTGTCACCTGAGATGATATTCTAGTCGCGCGGAATTTTTAAGCGACAAGCCAAAATGGAGGGAGAAAAGACGTAAGTTTGTGGTTTTAATTAAATGTTTTGCTTTAAATAGCACATATTATATTATTATTATAAAAAATTGGATGTTCTTTCGATTTGCTTATTCCGTCATTCCGTTGTTAAAACTAAAAATTTTTTGTTGTAAACATTTTTGAGATGAAAGAAAAAAAAATTAGAGCTTTGGCGCAAGGAGCAGCTCGCCAAAAGACAGTAACGAAAAGACAATATGGAGCCAAAATTAAGGACCCTCAAGTACAAGGAGAGAAAGTTAGCCATAAAAGAAAGCTGGTTTGGACATTGATTGAAGAGAGTGCATTTGTGTTAACTTTTCCAATTATTTTTTTATTATATACATACATATATGTAATTTATATTGCATTTAATAAAGTTTTTTTATAAAGCTCAAAATATGGAATTTATTAATGATTTCGAACTCTTTACACATTATCAATATGCCGTTCTTCTGCTGACTCTCGTGTGTGCTCATGCTCATTATCGAGAGGTAAACGTGGATTTGTGAATCAATCGTAAATTGTATGTGAAAAATAAAATGTATCCATATTTCGGACAAAATGGGCATCATGAACATTCTCAAATATGAGAAGACACCTTTCCACATTTAATATTATGTCAATCAATTTACACAGAAAATTATAAAATACAAATTTTTAACATATTTTCGATTTTGTAACAACACAATTGACATTTCCCTTGATTTTTAGATGTAAAAATTCCATCAAATAATAGTAAATTTTTAGTGTTGCCTAAAGGATTCTGGTTTATGACATTTGTCGAGTCACGTCACTTCAATCGACTTGAAGAATACCAATTTACAGTTGAAGTGACACGATAATAGTCACGTCGAATGAAGTGAGACGACTAAGGGAATAAGGGTGTAAATATTTGACTTTTCAATATCGCTCAAATAAATATTTAATTCTCCAGTTACAACGCTTATGTAAAAAAGAAATCTAATCAGGATAGCATTGATTTTGAATTTTGAAAGACGAAACATTATTTAACTGAAGAATTGCTGTTTTGTTCTGAAATCGGGCAATAGAAAAGTAATAATCTTTTTCTCAAATCGGATAAAATACGTCAGTTTTCTGGTTTGTTATCTGTCAGCAAAATGAAGTATTCCACGACACTACATCGTTGCTAGGCAACTTACTAAAAACAGTACTGGAAAGTATTCCTTGCCTAGGCAGAGAATACTTTCTAGTACTGATTATCATCTGTTTTTCAGAAATACATGATATAATGTATAATCGCACGCGATTGTTATAATTCTAAGGTAACTTTGATAGTGAAATCTATTGAAAATATAAATTGGAAAATTTTGCGTATTTTAAAGAATATAATGAATAAAATGGATAATCTGATATACTGCCGATTAGAGAAAAAATCGTATGTGCAACTCGTGGAAAAACTATAATTCCCGGACTCTTATGGTTGCTGGAACTCGGCTGACGCCTCGTCCCAGCAACTTCCATACTCGTCCGGGAATATATCGTTTTTCCTACACGTTACACAATATACTATTTTCTGACATAAAAATACGATAAGAAAAATACTACAAATCATTTTGCTATATTACACTACAAGTAATACTTTTCATCATATTAAACAAAAATGGAGCAAAAATGGTTCTATGCTTGTGCAGCAACAATTTCTGCTATTACAATAATATAGCATATTTTTTATGATATTTTCGTTGCTTAAATTAAAATATATTTTCTGTTTTAAGATATTTATGTGGTAACAAAGACAACTACATATTTATTTAAAAATAAATTATAATTTATATTTCAAATTTTTTTCTGAGAACACAAACGCAACGAAAATCAATCTAAAATTATTTGAATCTCCAATATTTGTTTGAAAAACAAACAGTCAAATTTTTCCGCGATTCATGAAGCTAAATATCATTAGAAAAATACTTCATCAGAAAAATACATATACATATTTAGAATCATTACGCTATCATAGAAATACAGGACTGGCCAACTGTTAGTCCTTTTTCTATTTGTAAATAAAACACACATTTTGGGATGAAAAGTCGACATTTTTTATTGATAATGAAAGGTGGTTATATGCCATTTATGAATGAAAAACAATATCGTTCATATGCCCACCACGGCTTCGTCTACACTACAGGCGAACATCAAAATTGTAGATGACTTTTTTCAATAAAGCGAATCAATGACCTCAATTTCAGCTCAAATATTGCTTTTAAGGTATAAACAGAACAAGAGCGACGACGACAAGCGACGATGCCTGTCAAATTAAAATACACAGAAAGCATACGATGCTAACAGAACCAATGTCGCTGGCGACGATGACAATATCGCCGAACTTTTTTTAGAATCTTTCTAATTTTGTCGCCAGCGTTGCAATGTTACCAACTGATTTCTGGGTCGTTCTGTTGATAGTTGTAAATTTTTGATATCCTAGTACCGTAGACAGACACAAAATTAATCGCGATTTTCATTTATCCCGATTTTCAAAAATCTCGTTGTGGAAACGAAATAATCCGGTTTTTGTGAAATCGTGTAATGACAGGCGACTGTCATTACACAATTTTCACAAAAAACCGGATTATTTCGTTTCCACAATGAGATTTTTGAAAATCGGGATAAATCAAAATCGCGATTAACTTTGTGTCTGTCTACGGTATAAGTTTTCGCTCCGTAAACAACAAACAACGTAAATTCATTCGCCAAATTTAATTTAAATTATTGTTTTTTAATTCATTAAACATAATATCTCTCGAAAAAAAATTAATTGAGCTAGTGAGACGATATTTAGGTTATGTTGTTTCTTATGTTATTTAATTTTGTCGTCGGTCACTGACGCTCTTGTTGTATTTACTACAGCGATATCGCCGGCCGATAAATTTAATTTGAAGTCGTCGCTTGTAGTTATCGCTCTTGTTCTGTTTATACCTTTAAGTTGTTGAATTGTTTGTGGATGATTAGCCCTTACCTTTCAAATAACCCTACAAAAAATAATCAAGTGGTGTTAAATCCGGGCTTGTTGGTGGCCAAGGAACTTCACAATTTCTTGAAGTTTTGCGATCAGCAAATTTTGTTGACAATAAATGGATTGTTGCACGATTTGCGTAGCATGTCGCTTTATATGGATGCAAATGAATATCAACAAGCTAAGTGCGTCATAATGTGGTTCGTGAAATGTTTAGTTCTTGTGAACGATGTCTGGTTGATTTGATTGGTTTATTACGAACACTTTCACTAACAGCTGCCACTGCATCAGGAGTACGAACTGGATGAACATCTTGATACGGTCTACGACCTTCCACTGAACCAGTGTTTTCAAAACGATCAATAATTTTGCCAATTGCACGCTCAGTAGGACGCCCATGTCGACCAAAACTCTCACGTAATTTACGAAATGTTGTTGTTTTTGAACAATCAAAATGCGTTGTTGTGTTGTTAACGACTCCATGATGATAGAAGGCATATTTTTGACTTTTCATATGTCAAAGAATTTTTTAGAACAGATAACATTATAATACGGTAGACAGGCACAAAGTTTCGATAAGTACTGCCAGCACTGCCAATTTGAGCATTGAAGTCGCCCAAAACAATTTTAATGTCATGTTGCGGAATTTTACTCAGGACGGTTTCGAGTTGGTCGTAGAAAGCGTCTTTGATTTGATCAGGCTTCTCCTCGGTGGGGGCATGAATGTTCACAAATGAGATGTTAAAGTGACGTCCATGAAACCTGAGTGTACAATTCCGATTACTGACAGGCATGAAATCAGTCACAAATTGGCGACATCGATTACTAATCAAGAAACCGACGCCAAATTCATGTTTATCCATGTTATTGCTATGACAGAGAGTTAGTCCGAAGCGACTATAATCGGTGATGTCATTGCCGATTAGTCTTGTTTCCTGCAGCGCTACGATGTCGAGTTTAGACGTAGATGCTTGTTCGAAGAGTTGATGGAGGCTCTCCGGGCGGTTTAGGCTGAGTACGTTCCATGTTCCAAATTTAAAATTGCTCGAAAAAATCAAATCGAAAAATTACAAGACACCTGGTGAGGATGGTATCTGCAACGAAATGCTCAAATATTGCGGTGATTATCTGTTCTACCGCATTTTTGAGCTAATAACAACAATTTGGTCTAGAGAAGAAATCCCGGTAGAGTGGAAGACGGCTCTTATTTGTCCACTTCATAAAAAGGGAGATCGATTGAACTGCAACAACTAGCGCGGTATAGTTTTGCTGAACACGGGCTACAAGGTTTTGGCTAACGTAGTCGCAGCAAAGTTATCAACTTATAGTGAGAGGATCTTGGGTGATTATCAATGTGGTTTTCGATCAAATAGATCAACGACCGATCAAACTCTCACGCTGAGGATTGTGCTGGAGAAATGGTATTAAAAGGACATCCCTGTACACGGTATATTCATAGATTTTCAACGAAAACAATTTTATATGTACAGTGAAATCTCGCTACAACGAAGCCAAAGGTATAGCTGGTATAAATTCATTATTTATACTTTTCAATCGCTGTGGCTTTATCACTATAATTCAGTTATATACATATTATGTTTTTACTTTTAAATACACTTTTAAATATTTAAAAAGTTAAAATCTGATAGTTGTTAAAAGAAACTGATGATGGACGAATGTCCGAAAACTAGTTTTTTCGAAATATAATATAAAAAACCAAATTATCATGTGGGGCAGGGGTAACTTTAAAACTAAGATAGGAACTCCCATTTTTTATTGCAGATTCGGATTCTACGGCTAAAAATACGTACGATTTGGCTGAAACATTTTTTTCCATTCATGATAGATGGCGCTGTAATTGACGATATTCAATTTTTTTTTATTTCTCCTACTGAGAACCTACCAAACGATTCTGCAATACGTCTGCAATAAAAATACCATGGTTTCATTGTAAATTCACGAAGCTAGTCTTAAACAATTTATTAATTTTGCAAATTTCGAATAATTGGGAAAAGGGTGCTTGATTTACATGAGTCCCCTTGCCTCATCATCTTTCAATTAAATTAAGTGCTCAAAATGATGGCCTTCGACTTCAATGCACTTATTAATCTGCATTTCAAATGACTGTACACAACTGAGGAGTGTGTCTGCTTGAATTTCAGCACAAGCATTTCTGATTCGCTCAATCATATTCTCACATGTTGCTGGTTATTGTTTGAAAACTTGGTCTTTGAGATAGCCCCACAAAAATAAATCTGGCGAAGTAAGATCTGGTGATCTGACAGGCCAATTTACCGGACCAGCTCTTCCGATCCACCGACGGGGAATACACGACATGTTCCGTCGCACTTCTAAGCTCAAGTTTTCATATGATTTTGGCAGTTCATTTTCTAAAATATCTCGGTACATTTGACCATTCAAGTTGCCTTCAACAATGTGGGGGCCGACGAGTTTGCTGCCAATTATTCCACACTACACATTGACAGTCCAAGGAGGCTGATATTCAACTTGGCGAAGCCAGTGCGGATTTTCAACACTCCAGTAATGCATGTTGTGGCGATTAACCGTTCCATGGTTTGTAAAAGACGACTTGTCGGAGAACAATACGTATTGAAAAAAATTTGAGTTTTGCTGTATTTGTTCACGTGTCCACTGACAAAAAGTTACCTGATTTTGGAAATCAACGCCATGAAGATCTTGGTGTAAAGACACATGATACGGATGATACTTATGACGTTTTAAAATTTTCCAAACACTGGTCTGGGACAATCCGGAATCGCTAGCTATTTCTCGTGTACTAATATGAGGATTATGAGCTACTGCAGCCAATACATCAATTTCATTATGTTCTTCGGTGACTGTTGCTGGACGAGTCCTTTTTTTCGGTTGAACACTTCCATCAGTAATAAATTGTTTGACAGTACGCTGAAATGGCGCACGTGGCCTAATCCTGTCCGGAAAACGCGAAGTGTATAGAGTGATAGGATTATCAAGACTCCGGCCAGCATCTCCATAGACCAGAATCATTTCAATTTTCTCTTGTACAGTTAAATACACCATTCTGAAGTAGTATTGATGTAGTAGGCTTTTAACCGATTTAATCGCAAGTTCCTGGGTTACGTTAATGACAAGCAAGCCATTTTTCAGTAATTGAAAATTTAAGAAATACAAATTGTTTGAGACTAACTTCGAGTATTTACAACGAAACCATGGTATTTTTATTGCAGACGTATTGCAGAATCGTTTGCTTAGGTTCTCAGTAGGAAAAACCGAGAAAAAATAAAATATCGTCAATTACAGCGCCATCTATCATGAATCGAAAAAATGTTTCGGTCAAATCCTACGTATTTTTAGCCGTAGATTCCGAATCTGCAATAAAAAATTGCGGGTTCCTATCTTAGTTTTAAGGAGGGGGAGGGTGTTCTAATTTTAACACTTTCCCGCGTGGAATAATTTTGATCTCTACCATTTTTTCCGTAGAGTGCTTATTTTCCGAGATATTTGAGTGTATCAGGTGAAAAAAATCACCCGGTATTTGTTTATTTTGTTTAATTACTATTATTTATAATTTTTTTTATATTATGGTGATGAATATTGGTCCTTAAAATTTATTATCTTAATTATTCATTAATCATAAAAATATTAAATCAATTTTAAACAGAATTTTGGGTTCGATTTTTTTTTTTTGTGTTATTATTCAGATTTATATACATAGATAGTCGTATCGCTTACTTCTTTTTTGTCTTTCCTTCATAAACTTAGAAATAATTGTCAAATATCTATTTCGGGAGCTCGAATTTTTCACTAATTCAGTTTTGTCCAACATGGAAGTCAGTTCTCTCGCTTCTGATGAGTTCTAAGTGGAATGTCAAGTTCGAAACATTTCAGGAGACCCGGTGAACCGTTTAGCGATGCTTCAGGTGGCTGTATCCAATGAAGAGAAAAATCCGGTTGTGAAACCTTTTCGCGCTCACGCATCTGCACGTTCCAAACCACAAAGAGAGCTACAGCGATGTGCGCTGAAAATCAAAGACAGAGATCAAACCAACTGAAATACCAAATCAAAATCTTCTTCAGGAGAACGAAAGCAGATTAATTCATATTAAAGCTAGAATTGAGCGACTTTTATCTTGTACTCGGTCCTACAAGGCTCAGTGTCAGGTACAAATAACGATGGTCGGATTAATGTTATCAGATGTACAAACTTTGATACAAGGTGAAGACAATTTGGATAATACCTAAGCAAAATTAGAGACGCTCAGGCAGAGGAGACTTGGTCTAAACAAATTGATAGTTTCAAATTAGAAAGTAACACTCATTCTCAGGAACTTAGTCAACGTACTAATCAAGATAAGAATGTAGAGGAACTAGCTTTGTCGCAAATATTATCATCCACGAATATTGGGCGTGACCAACATCAACCGTCGGCATTACCATTAAAGAACTCTTTACAATATCAGTTCAGCAATACGATAAGTAAGTGGAAAATATCATTCAGCGATGACTCACAGGAACTGCCAATTGAACGTTTTTTATTCCATGTAGAATATCTTGCCGAAACTTCTGGTATCCCAATGGCCAATTTGGTTGACCAATTAGGCATTTAACTCACCGGTGTGGCATCCAATTGGTATTGGTGTCACATTGAACGAAATTCTCATATTGGATGGAATCGACTGAAGCAAGATTTAAACGACAGGTTTAAAGATCGAAGAACGGAACATGATATTCGACGCGCCATAGAATCTCGTAAGCAACATCCCACTGAGTCATTTAGAGTATTTTATAATGATATTCTGTCATTATCTCTTCAATTTAGGATACCCCTGCAGGATGTCGAAAGTTGTCATATTGTAAGGCGGAATGTGAGACCAGGGTTACAAGTAGTATTAGCAGACCAAGAAATACCATCGATTACATTGTTAGTACAGCCAAAGATGATATTATAATGAGATGACTCCTTCAAAGCAGAATTTTACTGTATGTAGATATTTTTATAGAAAATGTAAAACTAAAAAGAAGAAACGCATTTTTCTAGTTTACTGTACAATATAATACATATACACACCTAATTCTGCTTGTGTATTTTCAATTCGAAACTTTTTCTATTTTTTCATGTTTACTTTTAAAACCTATATAAACTAATTTACTTTTATTTTGTGTATTTGCATTGATATTTCCATTGCATTTCCATTTTAGTGATCTTTTTTGTGTTGTGAAGTACGCTTAGTCTCTGCAAATATTTAAACAAAAATGAATCAATCAGTATCGGGCTTGAATTGTATAGTGAGTAATTGCCATAACTCGAGACGAAATTCTAAATTAAAATTATTTCGTTTCCCTAAAAATGTCGTTCAAGCAAAGGAATGGTTAATTGCATGTCGCATAATACCTAATCCATTTGTACTTGATAATTTATATAAAAAACGAATATGCAGTACCCATTTTGATCCCAAGTTTATCGGAAAAAAGAGAATAATAAATACAGCTATTCCATCTCTTCATCTACCTTTGGATAATCCGCAATCAGAGATTGTCAATTTAGAGTCAATGGTTCTTAATAATGCGTCGACAGCTGAAAGTAAGCGAACAATTAAAACCGTTGATCTATAAAAAAAATAAAATCGCGAATTATTACAAGAAATAAAAATCTTAAATCAAGATTAACTAAAAAATCAATTAAAATTAAGTATCTTACTTCCAAACTGTTCACTCTAAAACGAAAAATTCAAATTTTATTAGTGAAAAATAACAAAAAATGGAATGATATACTTCTAGAGAGAACTGACCTGGAACCTACGGCTAAATTATTTGTGGAAATGATGGTTGCACCAACTAACAGGAAAAATGTGTTTACCGATTTACAAAAGCAACTAGCACAGACCCTTTATTTTAAATCTCCAGCAACTTATTTTTTTATGAGAAATTGTTTAAAATTTAATTTACCGTCTAAATAATCGATAAATAGATGGAGACCAATAAAAAATTTGAGGCATGGATCAAATGAAATACTGTTAAAAGGACTCATATCAGCAGTTGGAGCTCTTGATGATAGAGGAAAACAGGTGATATTAATTTTTGATGAAATTAAAATTAGGCAAAATTTAACATACAACGAAGTTCATGATGAAATTCAAGGTGTTCAAAATTTTGGTGCTTTTAGAACGCGTTCAATTGCGCAATCCGTTTGTGTTTTTATGGTCAGAAGCATATGCTCACAATGGAAATTTATCTTAAATTATTATTCCACAAAAACCAATATTTCTGGTTCAAACCTTCAAAAAATTGTATATGAAAATTTAAGAATTTGTGAAACTGTGGGCTTAAATGTTGCTGCAATAATTTGCGATCAGGGTAGCAACAATAGAAAATGTTTTAAAAACTTGAACGTTACCTCGGAGCACCCTTATTTTGTATATAATGATAGAAAAATTTATTGCCTATATGATATTTGTCATTTAATAAAAAGTTTACGAAATAATTTATTAAAAGGTACAAAATATGATAGTCCGGATGGTTTAGTTTGTTGGAGTGTGATTCAAAAATTGTATAATTGGGAAAAAAATGCTACCACAAAACTTTGTCCTAAACTAACATCAAAGCACATATATCCAAATACATTTGAAAAAATGCGTGTTCGATACGCCACCCAAATTTTTAGTAAGAGTGTCGTGGCTAGAATTAAAACCGCAGTGGATTTAAAAATATATCCCGATCCTGAATTAGCTATATCAACAGCAAAATTTACTGAAGTTTCTAATAATTTATTCGATTGTTTAAATAGCAAAACACTCTTTAATTCCAACCCTTATCGATGTGCTTTGGCTGAAAATAACAAAATTTTTCAAACATTAAACAGCTATTTAATTTATTTTAAAAATACATCATTTAAAGGAGCTAAATCTATCTATTGCATTGATGGTATAGTGCAAACCATTAATGCGGCAATACTATTGGGAACTGAATTTTTTAGAAATCCAAATCTAAACGTTAACTACATTTTAACGAATCGATTAAATCAAGACCCAATCGAAAATTTGTTTGCTCAGGTTCGATATAAAGGTGGTAACAATAAAAACCCATCCGTTTTTCAATTTAATAATATCCTGTCACAAATAATATCGTCCAAATTACAATTTAAATCCAATTTTTCTAACTGTGAAGCAGACGGAGATGAGTTTTTAAGTACCGAGTTTCAAGAAGAGGATCAGCGGAAAAACACTATTTTACCAGAAATATCAGAAGAACAAAGCGAAGAATTATGCGAATTTGGGGAATCGTTTTATGTAACTACAGCAATTGGAGAAAATTCCATGAAATATTTTGTTGATTATGTTATTTTTGTAGTAATTGGTAAAATCGATTGCTTAATATGTTTGGAAAATATGTCGTCTAAAAATAACATCCAGTTGGACAATGAATATTTTTTATACAACAAAAATTATTATAATGATAATAGTTTTGGATCACTAAATTGCCCAAAAGAAGACTTCTTTTTGCTATGTAAAATGCAAATTGAGAATTTTCGCCGCATATTTCAAAAACGATACCACGAGAGGCATATTAAACAAACTATAATGGATAGTTGTATCGAATTAGCCAATAACGCTCCACAATACGCTGAATATTATTCTTCAAATAATAGCTGCTTAGCACATCGTTTAAAAATGTTGAATTTTATGATTAAAGTTTTTATAAAAAAGCATTGCCAATGGATGCTAAACAGTCTTAAACAACAAACAAAGTTCTCTCGTAATTCACGATTAACAATTCTACAACAATAGAAAATATCATTGTTGTTTGTGTTTTCTATCAAAACGGATCAGCATCTGTTGTTATATCATTCAAAAGATAATAAAATCATTTAGGAATATTATAAATTTGTGTTTTTATTTTATTTATAAGGATTGGAAAAGCCCAAAACCAGCTTTAATAATAAAAATTAACTATTTTTACAAGCCATTGCTTCACAACACGGAACACTCAAAATAAATTGTGGAACACCATTAGGGCCAGATTTATTTTAATATTAATTCTACCTTAACCTTTTAGCACTTTAGGACCATAAACTTCATCCCAGCTTTTTCACAAATGATCAACACTTTGTGCAAGCGCAATAAAATACTCCAACCGCAACAAAATCAACTCACTGTAAACGTTTCTTAAGTATTTGCACGGATGCGATTTTGTTATCCAATAAAGTTCTATTGCATGAGCAATATTCTTAAAATATACCCACAAAATAATTTGCTTGTTAGACAAGCCTTTTATATTTTATAGTTAAAGCAAGCCAAGAAAAATACAACACCATTCAAACAATATGCTATTTTATTATTTATGTTGCACATTGATTGTGTGTGAGTATAGAAATGTAGAAAAGGAAACAGTAAAAACGAAATTATTTTGTTGTAAAGGTGTATACAGTAAGCAAAAAAATGTTTTTATAAATTTTATTTAAACTGGAGGCTTCCTTCGGTATGATGGAGGTACTCTAGATTTATTTTTATATTTTGCACTGATTGAACTATCTCTATTATAATATTATCTTTGGTACAGCGTTGTTTGGCGTTGGAAGACACGTGGAAGCGTACTGGATATGAACCGGAAAGGTTGTGTTCTAGGAAGGTTATTGAAGACATCTACTACAACGAAATGGGAAACGAATATTCCGAGAGAGCTGCCTGCAACTTCGCAGCAAAAAATGGTAACTTCCCAGCCACCAAACCAAATATAATCCCAGATTCCATTTCAAACAGCACAAACTCACTGCATCATGTGCCAAACCAAAATAATGTCTTTTTAGCTGGTTCAGCAACCAACTACGTTCCAACAATGTTTTTTTTCAAAACCACGAAATGTGAACCGCGTTCGTCGATACTGGCAAAATAAATGGCTGCTGAAAAATATTATTTCCGAAACACTGTTCAGTGATATTACAGACATCCGGCCTTACGCCGATGTTATTCTAAATGGCTCTCATTATCGTGGATTACTTGATAGTGGCGCTACCATAACAGCATTGGGAGCTGGAAGTGAAAAGCTGTTGGAAGACTCAAGTTTAAAAATATTTTTCTTGCCCACTAAAGTGCAAGTAGCTTCAATGCTAATATAAACTACAACGGCATACAAAAGATTCTTAAGGTCCTCATCATTCCAAACCTGAAACAACCTTTATATCTTGGAATTGATTTTTGGAAAGCCTTCAATATTCAGATCATTCCACCGACCATTTCCGAAGTCAGCGATATGGAAGATTTACAACCCACCAAAGAACCATTAAAACATGAATTAATTCCTGACCAAACAAAAATACTAAACAACATAATACAAAATTTTCCATCGTTTGAGGAACTCGGACTAGGACGTATGCACCTGATTACACATGAGATTGACGTAGGAGACGCAAAGCCCATCAAACAGCGCCATCACTCTATATCCCCAGTCAAACAAACTTTGCTCTATAAAGAATTGGATAGAATGATAGAACTTGGATTGTTTGAGGAGTCCTCTAGCTCGTGGAGTTCCCCCGTAACTTAGTCACAAAGTCGAATGGCAAAGTTCGGATGTGCCTCGATGTCCGTAGAGTGAACGAAGTGACGGTCAGGGACGCATATCCTTTACCTATCATTGACATGCTGCTGAGCCGACTGGATCAAACCAGATTTATTTCGAGCATTGATTTGAAAGATGCTTTTTGGCAAATCTCTTTAACCAAAGATGATATTATAATGAGATGACTCCTTCAAAGCAGAATTTTACTGTATGTAGATATTTTTATAGAAAATGTAAAACTAAAAAGAAGAAACGCATTTTTCTAGTTTACTGTACAATATAATACATATACACACCTACTTTAATTCTGCTTGTGTATTTTCAATTCGAAACTTTTTCTATTTTTTCATGTTTACTTACTTTTAAAACCTATACAAACTAATTTACTTTTATTTTGTGTATTTGCATTTCCATTTTAGTTTTGAATCTTTTTTGTGTTGTGAAGTACGCTTATGTTAAATTCTTTGGGGTTACTCGAAATAAAGTAACTTTTTTATGTCCCAAAGAATATGAAATCTTTTTGTAGTTGTGTTAGTGTAAAAAGAGCAAAAAAAGTGAGGTTATGTTTTACTGCTTTAAGGTTATGTTTTAAATATTTACATAAAAAACTAATAATATACGATTAAATAACTAAAACAAGTTTTTTTTTTCTAATTTAATAAATGTTAGCGCATTAATATTCACATAAACCACAAATGAAATATTAAATGGAGTTTTGTTTTCGTTTACAATTCACTTTGACATTTCACATTCCTATGTATTTGTAAAGAGTAAAAGCGAATCTACCAAAAAATCCGGAGTAAAGCAAAATGCTCTCGAGCAAAATAAAGAGTGCTTTATTTTCTCCCAAAGAATTTGTAATGTCAAATTGTTACCCTTCGAGTAAAATTTTTTACCCTTCGGGTAAAATTTTTTACCCTCAGAGTGTTTTTTTTCCCCCAAAGAATTTGACATTAGTCTCTGCAAATATTTAAACAAAAATGAATCAATCAGTATCGGGCTTGAATTGTATAGTGAATAATTGCCATAACTCGAGACGAAATTCTAAATTAAAATTATTTCGTTTCCCTAAAAATGTCGTTCAAGCAAAGGAATGGTTAATTGCATGTCGCATAATACCTAATCCATTTGTACCTGATAATTTACATAAAAAACGAATATGTAGTGCCCATTTTGATCCCAAGTTTATCGTAAAAAAGAGACTAATAAACACAGCTATTCCATCTCTTCATCTACCTTTGGATAATCCGCAATCAGAGATTGTCAATTTAGAGTCAATGGTTTTTAATAAAGCGGCGACAGCTGAAAGTAAGCGAACAATTAAAACCGTTGATCAATATAAAAAACAAAATCGCGAATTATTACAAGAAATAGAAAATCTTAAATCAAGATTAACTAAAAAATCAATTAAAATTAAGTATCTTACTTCCAAAGTGTTCCCTCTAAAACGAAAAATTCAAATTTTATTAGTGAAAAATAACAAAAAATGGAATGATATACTCCTAGAGAGAACTGGGGGTCAATTCTCGTTCTGTGAAAAGTACAATGAAAAGTGTTTTCAGTGAGAAATATAGATTTCCAATTCACGTTTCATGAGAAGGGAAAAAATTACGTCAAAATCTTCTCATATGAAAACAACTTTCTCACCAAGTATTTTGATCGTGGGAATAAAAATGAATATAGAAATTCAGTTTTATAAGACCTAAATTTCCAACTTTAATGTTTAATGTGCAACCAAACTATAATCTATAGTCACTTTAAAACTAATTTATAAGCAAATTTATTAAACAAATTTCAATTCATTTAAGAAAAATCCCTAAATAATTAGTTTCATTTAGTTTTAATAAAATTTGGCCATTTTAGTAATTTATTTTATATTTTGACAAGCAATGATGAAAACTGGTTCAACTCTCTATTTACCTCTCTTTGAGAGAGTGATTAAATCTAATTACAAATCATAATCTCTTTTATCATTTATTTAGCCATTATTTGCACAATTTACCTAGCGCACCTAGCGGAAACTTATAAAATAAACTTGATGAAACTTATAAAATATGTTTTGCTGTGTAGTATTCAGCGTATTTTCAGCGTTCTTTTTCATTTGGACAACGAGAATCGCATATTGCTGTTGCGTGAAAAGATACTAATGAGAAAGACGTGATGGAAACCAAATGGAAAGATTTTTTTCAATCCATTTTTTTATAGAACGAGAATTGACCCCCTGACCTGGAACCTACGGCTAAATCATTTGTGGAATGATGGTTGCACCAACTAACAGGAAAAATGTATTTACCGATTTACAAAAGCAACTAGCACAGGACCCTTTATTTTAAATCTCCAGCAACTTATTTTTTTTATGAGAAATTGTGTAAAATTTAATTTACCGTCTAAATCATCGATAAATAGATGGAGACCAATAAAAAATTTGAGGCCTGGATCAAATGAAATACTGTTAAAAGGACTCATATCAGCAGTTGGAGCTCTTGATGATAGAGGAAAACAGGTGACATTAATTTTTGATGAAATTAAAATTAGGCAAAATTTAACATACAACGAAGTTCATGATGAAATTCAAGGTGTTCAAGATTTTGGTGCTTTTAGAACGCGTTCAATTGCGCAATCCGTTTGTGTTTTTATGGTCAGAAGCATATGCTCACAATGGAAATTTATCTTAAATTATTATTCCACAAAAACCAATATTTCTGGTTCAAACCTTCAAAAAATTGTATATGAAAATTTAAGAATTTGTGAAACTGTGGGCTTAAATGTTGCTGCAATAATTTGCGATCAGGGTAGCAACAATAGAAAATGTTTTAAAAACTTGAACGTTACCTCGGAGCACCCTTATTTTGTATATAATGATAAAAAAATTTATTGCCTATATGATATTTGTCATTTAATAAAAAGTTTACGAAATAATTTATTAAAAGGTACAAAATATGATAGTCCGGATGGTTTAGTTTGTTGGAGTGTGATTCAAAAATTATATAATTGGGAAAGAAATGCGACCACAAAACTTTGTCCTAAACTAACATCAAAGCACATATTATATCCAAATACATTTGAAAAAATGCGTGTTCGATACGCCACCCAAATTTTTAGTAAGAGTGTTGTGACTGGAATTAAAACCGCAGTGGATTTAAAAATATATCCCGATCCTGAATTAGCTATATCAACAGCAAAATTTACTGAAGTTTCTAATAATTTATTCGATTGTTTAAATAGCAAAACACTCTTTAATTCCAACCCTTATCGATGTGCTTTGGCTGAAAATAACAAAATTTTTCAAACATTAAACAGCTATTTAATTTATTTTAAAAATACAACATTTAAAGGAGCTAAATCTATCTATTGCATTGATGGTATAGTGCAAACCATTAATGCGGCAATACTATTGGGAACTGAATTTTTTAGAAATCCAAATCTAAACGTTAACTACATTTTAACGAATCGATTAAATCAAGACTCAATCGAAAATTTGTTTGCTCAGGTTCGATATAAAGGCGGTAACAATAAAAACCCATCCGTTTTTCAATTTAATAATATCCTGTCACAAATAATATCGTCCAAATTACAATTTAAATCCAATTTTTCTAACTGTGAAGCAGACGGAGATGATTTTTTAAGTACCGAGTTTCAAGAAGAAAATCAGCGGAAAGACACTATTTTACCAGAAATATCAGAAGAACAAAGCGAAGAATTATGCGAATTTGGGGAATCGTTTTATGTAACTACAGCAATTGGAGAAAATTCCATGAAATATTTTGTTGGTTATGTTATTTTTGTAGTAATTGGTAAAATCGATTGCTTAATATGTTTGGAAAATATGTCGTCTAAAAATAACATCCAGCTGGACAATGAATATTTTTTATACAACAAAAATATATTATAATGATAATAGTTTTGGATCACTAAATTGCAGAAAAGAAGACTTCTTTTTGCTATGTAAAATGCAAATTGAGAATTTTCGCCGCATATTTCAAAAACGATACCACGAGAGGCATATTAAACAAATTATAATGGATAGTTGTATCGAATTAGTCAATAACGCTCCACAATACGCTGAATATTATTCTTCAAATAATAGCTGCTTAGAACATCGTTTAAAAATGTTGAATTTTATGATTAAATTTAAAGTTCTTATAAAAAAGCATTGCCAATGGATGCTAAACAGTCTTAAACAACAAACAAAGTTCTCTCGTAATTCACGGTTAACAATTCTACAACAATAGAAAATATCATTGTTGTTTGTGTTTTCTATCAAAACGGATCAGCATTTGTTGTTATATCATTCAAAAGAGAATAAAATCATTTAGGAATATTATAAATTTGTGTTTTCATTTTATTTATAAGGATTGGAAAAGCCCAAAACCAGCTTTAATAATAAAAATGAACTATTTTTACAAGCCATTGCTTCACAACACGGAACACTCAAAAAAAATTGTGGAACACCATTAGGGCCAGATTTATTTTAATATTAATGCTACCTTAACCGTTTAGCACTTTAGAACCATAAACTTCATCCCAGCTTTTCACAAATGATCAACACCTTGTGCAAGCGCAATAAAATACTCCAACCACAACAAAATCAACTCACTGTAAACGTTTCTTAAGTATTTGCACGGATGCGATTTTGTTATCCAATAAAGTTCTATTGCATGAGCAATATTCTTAAAATATACCCACAAAATAATTTGCTTGTTAGACAAGCCTTTTATATTTTATAGTTAAAGCAAGCCAAGAAAAATACAACACCATTCAAACAATATGCTATTTTATTATTTATGTTGCACATTGATTGTGTGTGAGTATAGAAATGTAGAAAAGGAAACAGTAAAAACGAAATTATTTTGTTGTAAAGGTGTATACAGTAAGCAAAAAAATGTTTTTATAAATTTTATTTAAACTGGAGGCTTCCTTCGGTATGATGGAGGTACTCTAGATTTATTTTTATATTTTGCACTGATTGAACTATCTCTATTATAATATTATCTTTGGTACAGCGTTGTTTGGCGTTGGAAGACACGTGGAAGCGTACTGGATATGAACCGGAAAGGTTGTGTTCTAGGAAGGTTATTGAAGACATCTACTACAACGAAATGGGAAACGAATATTCCGAGAGAGCTGCCTGCAACTTCGCAGCAAAAAATGGTAACTTCCCAGCCACCAAACCAAATATAATCCCAGATTCCATTTCAAACAGCACAAACTCACTGCATCATGTGCCAAACCAAAATAATGTCTTTTTAGCTGGTTCAGCAACCAACTACGTTCCAACAATGTTTTTTTTCAAAACCACGAAATGTGAACCGCGTTCGTCGATACTGGCAAAATAAATGGCTGCTGAAAAATATTATTTCCGAAACACTGTTCAGTGATATTACAGACATCCGGCCTTACGCCGATGTTATTCTAAATGGCTCTCATTATCGTGGATTACTTGATAGTGGCGCTACCATAACAGCATTGGGAGCTGGAAGTGAAAAGCTGTTGGAAGACTCAAGTTTAAAAATATTTTTCTTGCCCACTAAAGTGCAAGTAGCTTCAATGCTAATATAAACTACAACGGCATACAAAAGATTCTTAAGGTCCTCATCATTCCAAACCTGAAACAACCTTTATATCTTGGAATTGATTTTTGGAAAGCCTTCAATATTCAGATCATTCCACCGACCATTTCCGAAGTCAGCGATATGGAAGATTTACAACCCACCAAAGAACCATTAAAACATGAATTAATTCCTGACCAAACAAAAATACTAAACAACATAATACAAAATTTTCCATCGTTTGAGGAACTCGGACTAGGACGTATGCACCTGATTACACATGAGATTGACGTAGGAGACGCAAAGCCCATCAAACAGCGCCATCACTCTATATCCCCAGTCAAACAAACTTTGCTCTATAAAGAATTGGATAGAATGATAGAACTTGGATTGTTTGAGGAGTCCTCTAGCTCGTGGAGTTCCCCCGTAACTTAGTCACAAAGTCGAATGGCAAAGTTCGGATGTGCCTCGATGTCCGTAGAGTGAACGAAGTGACGGTCAGGGACGCATATCCTTTACCTATCATTGACATGCTGCTGAGCCGACTGGATCAAACCAGATTTATTTCGAGCATTGATTTGAAAGATGCTTTTTGGCAAATCTCTTTAACCAAAGATGATATTATAATGAGATGACTCCTTCAAAGCAGAATTTTACTGTATGTAGATATTTTTATAGAAAATGTAAAACTAAAAAGAAGAAACGCATTTTTCTAGTTTACTGTACAATATAATACATATACACACCTACTTTAATTCTGCTTGTGTATTTTCAATTCGAAACTTTTTCTATTTTTTCATGTTTACTTACTTTTAAAACCTATACAAACTAATTTACTTTTATTTTGTGTATTTGCATTTCCATTTTAGTTTTGAATCTTTTTTGTGTTGTGAAGTACGCTTATGTTAAATTCTTTGGGGTTACTCGAAATAAAGTAACTTTTTTATGTCCCAAAGAATATGAAATCTTTTTGTAGTTGTGTTAGTGTAAAAAGAGCAAAAAAAGTGAGGTTATGTTTTACTGCTTTAAGGTTATGTTTTAAATATTTACATAAAAAACTAATAATATACGATTAAATAACTAAAACAAGTTTTTTTTTTCTAATTTAATAAATGTTAGCGCATTAATATTCACATAAACCACAAATGAAATATTAAATGGAGTTTTGTTTTCGTTTACAATTCACTTTGACATTTCACATTCCTATGTATTTGTAAAGAGTAAAAGCGAATCTACCAAAAAATCCGGAGTAAAGCAAAATGCTCTCGAGCAAAATAAAGAGTGCTTTATTTTCTCCCAAAGAATTTGTAATGTCAAATTGTTACCCTTCGAGTAAAATTTTTTACCCTTCGGGTAAAATTTTTTACCCTCAGAGTGTTTTTTTTCCCCCAAAGAATTTGACATTAGTCTCTGCAAATATTTAAACAAAAATGAATCAATCAGTATCGGGCTTGAATTGTATAGTGAATAATTGCCATAACTCGAGACGAAATTCTAAATTAAAATTATTTCGTTTCCCTAAAAATGTCGTTCAAGCAAAGGAATGGTTAATTGCATGTCGCATAATACCTAATCCATTTGTACCTGATAATTTACATAAAAAACGAATATGTAGTGCCCATTTTGATCCCAAGTTTATCGTAAAAAAGAGACTAATAAACACAGCTATTCCATCTCTTCATCTACCTTTGGATAATCCGCAATCAGAGATTGTCAATTTAGAGTCAATGGTTTTTAATAAAGCGGCGACAGCTGAAAGTAAGCGAACAATTAAAACCGTTGATCAATATAAAAAACAAAATCGCGAATTATTACAAGAAATAGAAAATCTTAAATCAAGATTAACTAAAAAATCAATTAAAATTAAGTATCTTACTTCCAAAGTGTTCCCTCTAAAACGAAAAATTCAAATTTTATTAGTGAAAAATAACAAAAAATGGAATGATATACTCCTAGAGAGAACTGGGGGTCAATTCTCGTTCTGTGAAAAGTACAATGAAAAGTGTTTTCAGTGAGAAATATAGATTTCCAATTCACGTTTCATGAGAAGGGAAAAAATTACGTCAAAATCTTCTCATATGAAAACAACTTTCTCACCAAGTATTTTGATCGTGGGAATAAAAATGAATATAGAAATTCAGTTTTATAAGACCTAAATTTCCAACTTTAATGTTTAATGTGCAACCAAACTATAATCTATAGTCACTTTAAAACTAATTTATAAGCAAATTTATTAAACAAATTTCAATTCATTTAAGAAAAATCCCTAAATAATTAGTTTCATTTAGTTTTAATAAAATTTGGCCATTTTAGTAATTTATTTTATATTTTGACAAGCAATGATGAAAACTGGTTCAACTCTCTATTTACCTCTCTTTGAGAGAGTGATTAAATCTAATTACAAATCATAATCTCTTTTATCATTTATTTAGCCATTATTTGCACAATTTACCTAGCGCACCTAGCGGAAACTTATAAAATAAACTTGATGAAACTTATAAAATATGTTTTGCTGTGTAGTATTCAGCGTATTTTCAGCGTTCTTTTTCATTTGGACAACGAGAATCGCATATTGCTGTTGCGTGAAAAGATACTAATGAGAAAGACGTGATGGAAACCAAATGGAAAGATTTTTTTCAATCCATTTTTTTATAGAACGAGAATTGACCCCCTGACCTGGAACCTACGGCTAAATCATTTGTGGAATGATGGTTGCACCAACTAACAGGAAAAATGTATTTACCGATTTACAAAAGCAACTAGCACAGGACCCTTTATTTTAAATCTCCAGCAACTTATTTTTTTTATGAGAAATTGTGTAAAATTTAATTTACCGTCTAAATCATCGATAAATAGATGGAGACCAATAAAAAATTTGAGGCCTGGATCAAATGAAATACTGTTAAAAGGACTCATATCAGCAGTTGGAGCTCTTGATGATAGAGGAAAACAGGTGACATTAATTTTTGATGAAATTAAAATTAGGCAAAATTTAACATACAACGAAGTTCATGATGAAATTCAAGGTGTTCAAGATTTTGGTGCTTTTAGAACGCGTTCAATTGCGCAATCCGTTTGTGTTTTTATGGTCAGAAGCATATGCTCACAATGGAAATTTATCTTAAATTATTATTCCACAAAAACCAATATTTCTGGTTCAAACCTTCAAAAAATTGTATATGAAAATTTAAGAATTTGTGAAACTGTGGGCTTAAATGTTGCTGCAATAATTTGCGATCAGGGTAGCAACAATAGAAAATGTTTTAAAAACTTGAACGTTACCTCGGAGCACCCTTATTTTGTATATAATGATAAAAAAATTTATTGCCTATATGATATTTGTCATTTAATAAAAAGTTTACGAAATAATTTATTAAAAGGTACAAAATATGATAGTCCGGATGGTTTAGTTTGTTGGAGTGTGATTCAAAAATTATATAATTGGGAAAGAAATGCGACCACAAAACTTTGTCCTAAACTAACATCAAAGCACATATTATATCCAAATACATTTGAAAAAATGCGTGTTCGATACGCCACCCAAATTTTTAGTAAGAGTGTTGTGGCTGGAATTAAAACCGCAGTGGATTTAAAAATATATCCCGATCCTGAATTAGCTATATCAACAGCAAAATTTACTGAAGTTTCTAATAATTTATTCGATTGTTTAAATAGCAAAACACTCTTTAATTCCAACCCTTATCGATGTGCTTTGGCTGAAAATAACAAAATTTTTCAAACATTAAACAGCTATTTAATTTATTTTAAAAATACAACATTTAAAGGAGCTAAATCTATCTATTGCATTGATGGTATAGTGCAAACCATTAATGCGGCAATACTATTGGGAACTGAATTTTTTAGAAATCCAAATCTTAACGTTAACTACATTTTAACGAATCGATTAAATCAAGACTCAATCGAAAATTTGTTTGCTCAGGTTCGATATAAAGGCGGTAACAATAAAAACCCATCCGTTTTTCAATTTAATAATATCCTGTCACAAATAATATCGTCCAAATTACAATTTAAATCCAATTTTTCTAACTGTGAAGCAGACGGAGATGATTTTTTAAGTACCGAGTTTCAAGAAGAAAATCAGCGGAAAGACACTATTTTACCAGAAATATCAGAAGAACAAAGCGAAGAATTATGCGAATTTGGGGAATCGTTTTATGTAACTACAGCAATTGGAGAAAATTCCATGAAATATTTTGTTGGTTATGTTATTTTTGTAGTAATTGGTAAAATCGATTGCTTAATATGTTTGGAAAATATGTCGTCTAAAAATAACATCCAGCTGGACAATGAATATTTTTTATACAACAAAAATATATTATAATGATAATAGTTTTGGATCACTAAATTGCAGAAAAGAAGACTTCTTTTTGCTATGTAAAATGCAAATTGAGAATTTTCGCCGCATATTTCAAAAACGATACCACGAGAGGCATATTAAACAAATTATAATGGATAGTTGTATCGAATTAGTCAATAACGCTCCACAATACGCTGAATATTATTCTTCAAATAATAGCTGCTTAGAACATCGTTTAAAAATTTTGAATTTTATGATTAAATTTAAAGTTCTTATAAAAAAGCATTGCCAATGGATGCTAAACAGTCTTAAACAACAAACAAAGTTCTCTCGTAATTCACGGTTAACAATTCTACAACAATAGAAAATATCATTGTTGTTTGTGTTTTCTATCAAAACGGATCAGCATTTGTTGTTATATCATTCAAAAGAGAATAAAATCATTTAGGAATATTATAAATTTGTGTTTTCATTTTATTTATAAGGATTGGAAAAGCCCAAAACCAGCTTTAATAATAAAAATGAACTATTTTTACAAGCCATTGCTTCACAACACGGAACACTCAAAAAAAATTGTGGAACACCATTAGGGCCAGATTTATTTTAATATTAATGCTACCTTAACCGTTTAGCACTTTAGAACCATAAACTTCATCCCAGCTTTTCACAAATGATCAACACCTTGTGCAAGCGCAATAAAATACTCCAACCACAACAAAATCAACTCACTGTAAACGTTTCTTAAGTATTTGCACGGATGCGATTTTGTTATCCAATAAAGTTCTATTGCATGAGCAATATTCTTAAAATATACCCACAAAATAATTTGCTTGTTAGACAAGCCTTTTATATTTTATAGTTAAAGCAAGCCAAGAAAAATACAACACCATTCAAACAATATGCTATTTTATTATTTATGTTGCACATTGATTGTGTGTGAGTATAGAAATGTAGAAAAGGAAACAGCAAAAACGAAATTATTTTGTTGTAAACGTGTATACAGTAAGCAAAAAAATGTTTTTATAAATTTTATTTAAACTGGAGGCTCCCTTCGGTATGATGGAGGTACCCTAGATTTATTTTTATATTTTGCACTGATTGAACTATCTCTATTATAATATTATCTTTGCTTTAACTCAGCAGTCTCGTGATAAAACAGCTTTCACCGAGCCTGGCCGTCCTTTGTACCACTTTACGGTGATGCCATTCGGATTTTGCAGTACGCCACAAACGATGTGTCGATTGATGCACCGGGTGACACCTCACCAACTTCATGAGCAAGTATTCGTCTATTTAGATGACCTGCTCATTACTTCAGGTAATTTCGAAGAGCACATCAAGCTACTGGAGTTGGTTGCTACTCTTTTGCGAACAGTTGGCCTGACTGTTAACTTGTAGAAGAGTAAATTTCTATTAAAAAAATCCAATACTTGGGGTACGTTGTGGCTTGTGGGTGATGGGTGTTTAAGAGTGAATCCAGACAAAGTAAACGCAATACTGGCTTTCCCTGCTCCAAATTCCGTTAAAAAGGTTCGACGATTTCTTGGTATGTCAGGATGGTATCGAAGATTTATTTCTTCGTATGCCACCCTGGCATCCCCATTATCCGATTTGCTGAAAAAGGCACGCAAGTTTATATGGAGCAGAGCAAGTCAACACGCGTTTGAAAAATTGAAGCAGGCAATGTCCACCGCGCCTGTATTAGTTCACCCCAAATTCAATAGGCGGTTTTATTTCCAGTGCCATGCTAGTGCCACCGGCGTTGGAAGCGTGCTCTTTCAGATTGGTGATGATGGTTGCAAGCACTCTATCGCATATATGTCCCAGAAGCTTAACGCAGCACAGCGCAATTATTCGGTGACGGAGTTGGAGTGCTTTACAGCTGTGCTGAGCGTAAAAAAATTTCGGGCGTATGTCGAGGGGTGCCCGTTTACCATCATCACTGACCATGCGAGGCTTAAATGGCTCATGGGTCAGCAAGATTTGTCCGGAAGATTGGCTAGGTGATCTTTGAAATTACAAGGACTCCAATTTGACATAGAAAATATAAATAAATGTTGTACCGGAGTAGCTAAGACACTTGATCGGTTACAACGATACTATTACAGGCCGGCTATGTCGAAGGACGTAAAGGATTATGTCAGGAACTGTCAAATTTGCAAACAGGTAAAATCACCTAATTATTCTACTCAACCACTGATGGGGCGCAAATATTAGCAGTAAGACCCATGCAATGAGACAGTCTCGGCTTTACGGAATGTAATCCACAGTTCTACAAAATTTGCGTCTCATTACCTCATGTTTGGCCAACACTTCATTGGGCATGGGGATGATTACAAATTGTTGAGAGAGCTCGATATGGTTGCAAATGGCGAAATTCCGGTACATAGTAAAGCCAGCAGACTCAGCATAAGTCAGCAAAAAGTGCTTTCTAATTTAGAAGATGCCCATAACAGGAATGAAAATATGTATTTATAACTTACGAAGTCGAAATCGGGATTTTCAAGTGGGACAAACAGTATATATTCGGAATTTTACTCTAAGTGATGCAGTGAAAAACCACTCAGCCAAGTTAGCGCCAAAATTTTTAAAAGCTACCGTTATTCGAAAAGTAGGCGCTGTGGTTTACGAATTAGCTATTACTGACAAAAACTCAGTTGGCATATAATACCACGCAAAAGATATTCGTACCTAATCTATAGTAATGGATAATCTAGGAATCTCAACAATGTTTTGTGCCCGGCATGGAGACACTCCGGGGTCGATGGGTACGTCCACACGTTTGTAACATTCGCTCATTCGCTTGTGAATGTTACCGATGTTCGAGGTGGTACTGTAACATGCAATTATATTTATGTACAGCAAATAGTCAATTCATTCATAAACAAATACCCCTCGATTGAAATGTTTGATCACACGCGATATTGTATGAAACGAATAAGCAGGCAAAGCAAAATAAATGCTACCATTTCAATCAAGGCATTGTTTTTTTTTATTTTTTATTATTGTTAGTATGTACTATAGCGAAAGTTCATCGGCAGGAAAAATTGTACAACCTGATTTTTTTTTATGGGGAATACCGTTGGCCGATTTACGGAAAAAAATAAAAAATAAAATCGGAAGATGCAAATGGATAATTGGTGAAAGATAGTCAAGTGAAAATGACGCAAAAATTATTGTGCGAAATATAAATGTGCACTTGAAATTAAACGATATATTTTTTTTTAACTATAAATTATCAATTTGATAATCATTAATCACGATTTATATAAGTTAATAAGAGTGATAAAGTATAGTGATCTGTAAAGGGGCTTTCGAAAAGTTATACCCAGCGATATAAATACATGGATAGGGGATAGAACAAATTTTATGGAGCAACTGAAAAAGTATTAAGTGTGTGATAGAGAAAGAAAAAACCTTCGTCCTTGTCTTTAAATTCGAATTTTCGAATACCAAATTCAAATTTATGTGTAGGAGGCGGTAAAGCAAAGTAGCTGTCGCCTAGAGACGGAAAAAATAAACGTTGCAAATTCAAAACATGCCAATACAATAGATATGACAATAATATAAAAGTAGTAGTAGCCATGGTAACATATTTGTTTGTTTATGCTAGATTTTTGACGTTTTATTCGAATTTTTTGTTGTTGTTGTTTATTTTTAGGGATGTATTTGAAATTTAACGGAATAAATGGTTATTAATTCTTTAATTAGTGTACGAAAACTGGTAGCGTAATGTTTAACTATTCAAATTTGATATAATTAATTAATTATTTTCAATATAATTAAACATTATCCAATATTTATCCCATTCAATTTAAAAAAAAAAACTGTTTCAAAAAATTTCGAAATGAAATTTATTCAAGTACGGCACTTATTCGGAAATACTTTTTTTTGATAAAAAGGAGTATATAAAAGAGTAGTAAGACTATACAATAAAATTCGCTCCATTTCTAGTGACGCAAATCAATGTGAATTTTGATCAATCCCCTATCCATGTATTTATATCGCTGGTTATACCCCTGTGAGTGTTGTGTTATATGTATAAAAAAATAAATAACAAAATATGACATTTGCCGAGAAGTGTTGCTAAATAACATATTTGAGAACTTGTGTAGGAAAAGTTTTTTTTTGTTTGTTTAAAATTAAGGTCATGAGTGAATAGGTATATAGATAGATGATTAGTGATTTTTTTTTTTTTTTTACAATCAATTTGGCCGAATTATACCACGTTTACACCAGTAGTATAAAAGTATGTAGCAAAAAAATATCATGATGTAAACGCAAAGTAAAATACTTTAATACTTTATCGAATATTTTTTTGCTATTTCATTATAATAGGTATCAAAAAAGTATGACACGTAAAACAAAACAAAAAAACAATAAAAACCTGAAATGTCGTTTCTTTGTTCAATTTTTCGAGATTTTTCGTGTAAACAGAACAAAATAAGAACAAATAAATATAAATGACTTCCAATTTGTCCAAAATTTGTCCAATATAAATGACTTCTAAAATTCTCGAAATTATTTATTCATCAAATAAAGAATGTAGTTGTAGATTATCTGTCAAAACATATAAAATATAATATGGGGTTACACCGCAAATAGCAAAATAATATTGTGTGGTGTAAACTGAAAGAGATTTATAGTATATTAGCAAATAAGTATTTAACTATTAAAGTACCTATGGTGTAAACGTGGTATTAGCAATAAATATTCTTTCAAGAACAAGTGCAGAGGAATTTTTGTACCTTTCTTCCTGCTTCAAGAAACGGAACTTGTTTTATACGGTACATTTAGTGCTTTTATCAATTGGTGACCTAACCGGTAGTTGTCAGAAGTAGTTTTACTTTGTCGCGGCTTCGCTGATCACATTGGAATATCCTGCATTTTTATTGATTGATTGGTTGGCGAATAGCGGACGGCGGCGTGATTGCTGAAAATATGTAACATATCAGAGAGAGCGAAGACGGTAACTATGGAGTGAAATGAGTTAAGAGGTAAGAATGATAGTAATAGTGAACATCCAATTTTGCCATTTGTTGTGCTATGAATCTAATACCCTTGACAGACTAGGGATTAGCTAAGCGCGATTAGTGATATTTTCGAGATTAGCTGTAGTGTGTCAAGTTGAAGATTAGCTAATCTCGTTTTATTTGAGGATTAGCCACTAATCGAGATTAGTGCACTAATCCTTGAAAATTTTCGAGCTTATCTCGTTGTATTGGGTTTAGTGATGGTACAAGTGGCACTACAATGTGAAATAATTATTTAAACATTGCTGAAAATGCAAGTGGCGTGAATTTACGATAGAATTTATAAAATCAATGACATCTTAAAAAATTTGTACTGAATAAATTTCGAGGAAAAAGAAAATCTAGTGTGTTTTAATGTATAAATCTTAGAAATATTGAATTAAAAAATGAGTTCAGTTTTATTTCTCTGAAAGAAACTAATCCCTAGTCTGTCAACGCATATGGATTTGTGGTGGATTAGCTAATCTCGTTTCACTAATCGCGCTTAGCTAATCCCTAGTCTGTCAGTGGTATAAGATACAAACTCACGACCAACGTACCTCGGAACGACTGAGCCAGGCAAAAATGGCGTATCTTAGTGGCACAACCACCTTGTTTTATTTTATTATTAATTTTGCTAATGGTGACTACCTTTCCTAAAGGGTCCCGTTACAATCTCAAGTAGATTTTGATTATTTTCAGTTTTGAAAATGATCGTGACCACTTACTACGGAAACTGGAAGACTTAACCTTCGTGTCAACACGAGAATAAAACCTCTTTTACCAACACGTTCAACCCCTGCTGGTGTGTATGAATTTAATCAAGAGTGTTTCATCAAAGACGGATAAACATTAAATACAGAAACGATATCATAATGAAAATTTCATTTAACTTTATTAGAAAAAAAAACTACATTCAGTTACAAAAATCAAATACACACCCAGGTGTGTCTTGTTGACAGGAAGGTTACAAGTATTTATAAAGCAATCGTTACGTTCACAAATATATTCTCTAGTGCATTCGAATATTGTAATATAACCAAAGGGTCAGTATTAGTAGAACACTTTTCATTGCGTCCTTTAAAATCTTTAATTCATTAAATAGTTCTACCGCAGAAATATCTTTGTCATCGCCATCGGTTAACATATCGATGGTTCAAAGGTAAAAGTCACTAACTGCATTTTTGTCGAAAATAATATAAGTACATGTATGACTTTATAATTTACTAAACTTTAGTCTTGTAAAATTATTTTCTATATTTTCTTCATTAATATAAGTATAATGAAGGAAATATTGAAAAATAATTTTACAAGACTACAGATTAGTAAATTATAACGTCATACATGTACTTATATCATTTTCGACGAAAATGCAGTTAGTGACTTTTACCTTTGAACCATCGATATTATCTAACGCGTCACAATGTGCTTTTAGTTCCTCGTCGTTCAATTTAGAAACTCCTTCAAAATCGGATAAAAACTAAAAATTATTGGTATGTATGTATAAGCTTTTATGACCTTAAATTTTGCATCTAACGAATTAAGTACAGTATCTACATAGTAAAGGAAAGAAACACGAAATTTTAAATTTATATTGTGGACCAGTGGGAGTTTCGTCATAGCATTCGTAATCAAAAAGCTTTTTTTTACGTCTTCGCAGAGCATATCTATAATATATGCTCATACGTACTAATACGATTTTCGCTAATACCGTTTTCCAGTTACACAAAAAAAAAAAAACCGGGCGAAACCGGGGCGATAGCAGCTGTCATTCGTCGCCCGGTAAAATTTTTCGGGGCGATTACTAACACAATTACATTTTAAACGTCATTTAAATAAAAACTAAATATAATTAACTAAATTAACACGAAAAAAATCTTTCATTGCAAAATTGACGTAGAATTGTTAAAATAATTTGTATACACATGCAAAAAACAAAAAATTACGGAAACCGCATTTTTTGCTGTTCTAGTTGAAACGTCAAAAAACTAACCTAGTTTTGCCCCGGTTTCGCCCCGGTTTTTTATTTTTGTGTAACTGGAAAACAGTATAATAATGGTTGTCCAATCGACCACCGCAAGGACTTATAAGCACTTATGGTTCATGTCTTTGCTAAATTAACTGTTCACAAGTGTTCTACCTAATGAGCAGCTACAAGCAGTTACATTTTCCGCTAGGTGATATTTGATATTAATTTTCAACAATAAAGCTAAAATTTATTTTTTAAATATTTATTTTAATTTTTTATTACCATACATTTAAAAAATTAAACCACAATCGCATTATTTTTTTGTATTATACGAATTAAAAATTTAGAGGTTATGTTTTCCTCATGTCATAATTTTTTGTGTGTTCCAATGGTTCCAATCGAACATTTAGCCGATACATATTTTTCGCACTACTTGCGGTGGTCGATTGGAAAGCCACATATGTGTATACAAATATACAAATACAATAGATCGATTATTTGACAGCCAAAATATGTCAAATTTTTTTGAGTGTTAAGGAAAACAAACAGCAGTTTATATGAAGCTAACTTAAAATGTTTGAAAATAACTTAATTTTAATAAAAAATAACCATAGCAAACACTCAAACTGCACAAGATTAAACCTAAAGAATACGAATTTGCCTTCTTTTTATGTTTTAATTTTTCACACGCTTTTCACAAACAAATTTACTTGCTTATCTTAAAATGACATAAAATGAATACATTTCAATTAAATTTTTATTAAAAAATATTTAATATATGTCTGTAATTATAGAAATAAAATTGCATCTGTGCCACTTCATACAAAAAGATATGAACAATATTTTGACGTTTATTTGTTTTCCTTAACACAAAAAATCACAATGAAGTTGTCTAGCATTCAATCTATACATATCGAGTTTTTCAATTTGGTTTCATAGACGAAATTATTTTATAGCAGTTTTGGTTGCGTTCATTTTTTTTTATTTTTTTAATACAATTTTATATCGAGATTTTTTTTCTCTAAAATTTGCGCTTGGTTCCTATGCTGCATAGGAATTAAGCGCAAATTTTAGTGGAAAAAAAAGTCGTTATAAGAAAAAAAATTTTAAGAGAAAAATTGTACGCAGCCAAAACTGCTAGAAACATTTCTCGCGCGAAAAAAAATTCATCATACGAAATTTTTTTTTAGGACGCGTCCGATTTCTGTAAGAAATAATTTTTCTGTGATAAATTAATGTTGAACTGTACGCAACCAAATTATCACAGCACCGGTGAGTAATAATTTTGACATGTCCGAAATAATTCTTGTTTCTGCGCCAGTGAAGTATGTTGATTTTAGTAACAAGATTTTTGTATTGATGAAATTAAATTTACGACCAATAAATTTATAATCGTTCGTAAAAGTGATAATGCGTGCCTTTATTCTGCTCTTTTTAATCATTTTGTTAGCAATTTATTCGTTTTTGTGCTGTACCAAAATTTGTGTAATATTGTATCAATAGTATTATCTGCAAGCCCTAATTTTTTCTTATAAGAACATAATTCCTGAATTCATTGCCATACAGCAAATATTGTTGATCAACTAACAATTTTATTTGTTTAAAAATGCTAAATTTTCATTTAGCGAGCCTCAAATTTCATTCATTTTTATGGTGAATATGCCAGTGACCCGTAGATTTCTTTGTTGGGGTTAACATTTAAAAAATAATAATAATCTAGGCGCTATTTTAGTGTTATTGTATTATTCTCCAAGCATTATCTGTGAAATTTATTATGCCAAAATTATTTCAGTATTCGGACAGCAAATGAGCTTATTTCAAATGTGGAAACGAAAATTATTTCAGTAATGTCACATTTATCACAGAAAAATTATTTCTCACAGAAATCGGACGCGTCCTTATAGTGTAACATACCGTTGATTGAATATATTAATGTCGATTTCGATTCACCTTTTACCAAATCTTTAAAAGATCACTCTCTACTGCTGGTGAATCGAACAGTTGCTCCGTAATATATATGTGTGTGTTTAATGTTTATGACGTTTATATAAACATAACCTATAATTTTTATTAAACATCCATATTTGTTTATTAATTAAACACAAATTAATTCTTTTATATAAAATATTTATATAAAATTAAACAGAAACACAAAAAAAACACAAAACACAAAAATGACCCTTTCAATAAACTCAAATCAAATGAAATATCATTCAAAATGACAGTTCTATTTGTGTTTGTGTTTGTAAATCTGCCAAAAAATCGAGATTCGTAAAACAACAACAATTTTGCTCGACCGAGCGACTTTTCTTGATGAATCGAACAGTTTGACAGCAGAAAGAGCAAGCCGGCTTGCTCTTTTTTGGTGAATCGAAAACCACATAAGATAATACCACCGCGATTTTCGCCGCTACGATCGAGTAACGTCTCCACTGTCGCTTATAAATAGAGACAAAATTGTTTGAAACTATTTTAGCTCTTCTAGCAGATTAGAAACTGCAAAATAGTTTTTTCCTTATAATATTTGTATTAATATTGGTGTAAATGGGTGTATCTTTCGGTTTTCGTTATTTTTTCGTGTGTTTTGTTTTTGCTTTCGTTCCACAATTTAATTATATTGGAAAATGTTACTCACATTTGATAAAAAAACAACTGAATACTATAAAAAGGAGCCTACTGAAAACGAATAAAAACAAGACATCAAGTGATACAGTTGTTTTTACTTTTCGTTTGCTTTAAACATCTTGAAGCATTGGTTTACATATTTTCCTTAGGATATCGATATTAGTGAAAAATTATACAACAGACTATTGTAAATTGAGCTTCAACGTGTTAATATTTTATTTTTTAATTTTTTTGAAACTTCAAGGAAAAATATATTTTTTTTTATTGCTTATGAAAGAAAGAGTAAAACATTTGATTTTGTATTTGTTTATTGCTTGTGAAAGAAAGAGTAAAACATTTGATTTTTTTATAAAACATGATTTTTTTTGGTTTAGTGTTAGTATAATAAACCAAAACCTGCTAAAATTCTCTTTAGAAAGCCTGCTCATTTTGCTGATACGCAGACACATACTTATAAACCTCAACGTTAAGGCGTAGTAGTGACTTCGAAAAACCATAGAAAAAAAATTTAAATTTATTTGTTTATCACTAACACCACACCACGTATAGGTCACACACACTACTAACGTCGATAATTTGAGCATTTTTTACTCTCTATTGTTTGCAAACCTACTAACACCACACCATGTATTTATCACACATACTGCTAACGCCGATGATATTTGAGCATTTTTACTCTCTATTCTTTGCTTTGATGTACAAACAAAATTTCAAACATGTTTTTTTGGTTTTCGTAATGACATTGCCTTGCCGCATGATTCGTGTTATTTTTTTGTAGAGAAATGTCAAAAAATCGGTCAAAAACAAACCCGGCAATATAAATGTGTGCTGTCAATATTGCACAATAAATTCCAAAATTTTGAATAAAATTTAAGTATACCTATTGTGCAATGTTATGACGTCACACAATTATATTGCGCAATTTAATTGTACGTGAATACCAGCCTTAAAGGGAATATTACCGAATAAATTATTTCCGAACAATTCATGTAAATTATGTAACATCATACAAAATAAATAAAAATTCAAATTTTAAATAAAAATATAAAATATGTAATTTAAATCTTCTTTATGATTTACTAATTTGACAGATTCGTTTTTATTGTTTTTTTTATGAAACATTTTACTCTCTTTCAGTTTCGTAGTATGCGATTGTTTATGTTTTTTCTACACTGTATTCACAACCGTATATATACACGGTGACGTTTCGTTAATACAATCCCATGTTGAGGTATTTTTACAGCAATAGTATACAATACATTGGGCTTTCTAAAGAGAATTGTAGAAGGTTTTGTAATAAACACTAAAAAAACCAAAAATTGTTTTTATTCCTTTCTAGCTGCATTGTTTTATTGAAACCTGGCTTTGTTCTTCTTAAACCAAAACCAATATTGATTTGCTCTTCGTTTGCCATGTGAAAGATGAAACAAACAATTTAAGTTGTTGTTGTATTCCGCAGTGATACTATCTATAATATATTCAATCAACGAACATACGAAGGTATCTCTAAAGAGAAATACGTAGCCGTTGAGTATTTTAGTGGATATTTTTTTGAAAATTTAAAACTATATGTAACATAAAAATAATTTTATTTGGAAGTTTTTACCCATTACAAGTAAAATGATAATTACATTTAATACATAATTATATTGGTGAAGATATAAGTACAAAATATGGTAAGTTTTGTTTTGTGATATATTTTTTTTTTTTTATAAATTGTTTAATTGGGCGCAGAGCGGACTTGTTAACGGTCCTAGCTCCTTGTATATTGTTTCGTTTTGTTAAGAACAAAATACTTGTATAGAAAGTTATTACATTAAACATAAGTATTTATTTTATTTTGTTTTATTAAAGTGTATTAAATAAAATTTCAGTCAAATGCGAACCGGTTAGGAAATCTCCAGAAAAATCCACTCATTGATTTGGTAGAGGAGCATTCTGAATTTATTCAAAGTAAATTTAACAAAAAATGTCTGCCATATTCTCAGCAAGTTATTTTATAAATTCAATTTTTTTTATTTTTTATTATAGGAAAACATGCAACAGCTCGCTGGGCCAACGGTAAAAAACCCGCTTGGCTTATAATAGCAGATTCAGTCAACGTGGTTGGACCGATTTCAAAGACTGCTGAACAATGGCTTAAAGTATGTGTAATTTAAAAGCGATGCTACCGAAATAACGGAGTGCGACTGGAGTATCATTAATATATGCAAGCTGGAATTATTAGATGAACCAAGAATTAATTAAAACATCAAATGAAACAAATAAATTATTAGTAAAATATATTATTATTGTCAATAAATAATACAACTTAAAGTATAATAATAAAATATAACATACGTTATGAATATGAATTCTTTTTTGTAACTATAACTTAAAATGCGTTTAATAAAATATGGAATTATTTTTTTTAAATGTAATGGATTTAGTTCTTTAACATTTTCTCTACTCCTGCAATAAACAATGACACCAAAAATAGAAACCGCCCAAAAATCAATTCGGCTTCAAGAAGAAACAAATAAAAATCGGAACATCAAAACCCTTAAATTAACGAAAATGAGAAATTAGTCACATTATTAAATTTATTTCACTTTATTAAAAATCAAAACCTCTTAATTTCAAACATTATTGTACACAAATTTTAAATTTTGTTTGTCAAAGAACACGACACTAAAAACTCGAAATGTCAAATATAAATACAAAATATATAAGCAGAGACATACGTCTGCTGCAAAGAAACAATTACATAGTTCAATGATGGACGTACGTTTTTATAGCAATTTACAAGAAATTTTGTCGATTTTATGCCTCAATTCTATTGTGAAAAATTGACTGAGCTGACTTCAGTTGGAAAAAGACAAAAAAAATAATCCAGCAGAGTGACAAAGACAAAGTATGTTGTTATTGTTTTTTTTATAGCAAAATTTGATTGACACATTTTGACAGCAAACAAAAACCTAACCAAAAATTATTAAACAAAATTAGGTATTAGTGTAAATTCTATTATTTTCACGTTTCAAAATAATCTAAAAAATTAATTATCATTATTATCCACATCAGAATTATTTTTTCGAAGATTATCCGTCATAAAATACAAAATTAAAAAAATCTTTCTCGTAACAATGCCACACTATTGTTTATTAGTATTTTGACAGCAAACAAACACATAACCTACAATTAATTAACAAATCAAGTATTATGTGTTAATTCAATTATTTCAAGTTTCAAAATTATCTAAAAAATGAATTATTATTATTACTCATATCAGAATTATTTTTTTCGAACATTATCCATCATAAAATACAAAATTAATAAAATCTTTCCCATAACAATGCCACACTATTATTTTATATGTTTTGACAGCAAACAACAACATAACCTAGAATTAATTAACAAATTAAGTAGTATGTGTTAATTCAATTATTTCTAGTCTCAAAATTATCTAAAAAATTAATTATTATTATTACTCATATCAGAATTATTTTTTTTCGAATATTTTCGTCTTAAAACACAAAATTAAAAAAAATCTTTCCCATAAAAGTGCCATACTATTAAAATTAATAATGTGCGAGAAATATTTTTCATCGGTACACAATATTTAATCCTCAATTCCATTGTGAAACAAAGTTTGTCAGTCAAAATAACTTGAGATAAAAATATAAAATCGATGGTTGCGTGAACGAGATGCCTAACGGAGTCAGTCAAAATTTTACTTACAAAAAAGATGTGTGTGTTAGTGGACTGATATCAAAATTTAAAAAAAGTTCAAATCGAGAACTATTTATGGCAGTCCAACTAATACAAGGACATAAATATTGTGTACCGATGAGAAATATTTCTCGCACACATTATTAATTTTAATAGTATGGCACTTTTATGGGATTGATTTTTTTTAATTTTGTATTTTAAGACAGAAAATATTCGAAAATAATAATTCTGATATGAGTAATAATAATAATTAATTTTTTAGATAATTTTGAGACTAGAAATAATTGAATTAACACATACTACTTAATTTGTTAATTAATTCTAGGTTATGTTGTTGTTTGCTGTCAAAACATATAAAATAATAGTGTGGCATTGTTATGGGAAAGATTTTATTAATTTTGTATTTTATGATGGATAATGTTTGAAAAAAATAATTCTGATATGAGTAATAATAATAATTCATTTTTTAGATAATTTTGAAACTTGAAATAATTGAATTAACACATAATACTTAATTTGTTAATTAATTGTAGGTTATGTTTGTTTGCTGTCAAAATACTAATAAACAATAGTGTGGCATTGTTACGGGAAAGATTTTTTTAATTTTGTATTTTATGACGGATAATCTTCGAAAAAAATAATTTTGATGTGGGAAATAATGATAATTAATTTTTTAGATTATTTTGAAACGTGAAAATAATAGAATTTATACTAATACCTTATTTTGTTTAATAATTTTTGGTTATGTTTTTGTTTGCTGTCAAAATGTGTCAATCAAATTTTGCTATAAAAAAAACAATAACAACATACTTTATCTTTGTCACTCTGCTGGATTATTTTTTTTTGTCTTTTTCCAACTGAAGTCAGCTCAGTCAATTTTTCAAAATGGAATTGAGGCATTATGTCCTCGATTTGAACTTTTTTTAAATTTTGATATCAGTCCACTAACACAGACACACCTTTTTTGTAAGTAACATTTTGACTGACTCCGTTGGGCATCTCGTTCATACAACCACCGATTTTATATTTTTATCTCAAGTTATTTTGACTGACAAACTTTGTTTCACAATGGAATTGAGGCTTTATTCTTCCACTAAAATTTGCGCTTAAGACTTTTTCAGGACGCATCCGAAGTTTGTAATAATATTTTTTTTTGTAATAATTTTGACATAAGTGAAATAATTTGCTCTTCCATATTTTGTAATAAGTTCATTTGCGTCCGAATGCTGATATAATTTTGACATGTAATAATTTTGACAGATAATGGTTGTAGAATAATTTAAAACACTAAAATAGCGTCTAGATTTTTCCTTTAAATAAAACACCAATAAAGAAATCTACGGATCACCGGCATAGTATTTATCATAAAAATTAATAAAATTTTAGGCGCGCTAAACGAAAGTTTAGTCTTGGTTTCGACCGCAAAGTTCGTTGTTATTTTAACAACGGGAAATATTATTTTTTTGCGGTTGTATCGATGTTTCTTTTGTAAATGGATTTGTAATGTAATTACAATTGTAATTGGATTAAACCTCAAAACTTATAAATACATATACAAATGAAATACCGACACAATCGTAAAAATAAAAAAATTTCCCGTTGTTAAAATAACAACGAACTTTGCGGTCGAAACCAAGACTTAGCTTTTTTAAACAAACTAAATTGTTAGTTGATCAATAATATTTGCTGTATATTAATAATCCAAAAACCATAATTTAACGATGTAATGGCAATGAATTTAGGAATTATGTACATAAAAATGTAAAATTGGTGAAATTATTGCTGATAATGTTATTTATACAATATTACACAATTTTTGGTGCAGCACAAACACGAATAAATTGCTCACAAAATGATTAAAAAGGGCAGAATAAAGGCACGCATGATCACTTTTATGAACAATTATAAATTTATTTGTTGAAAATTGAATTTCATCAATTTAAAAATCTTTCTAAAATCAACAAAAATTATTTCGGAAACGTCAAAATTATTACACGCAGTTGCTGTAATAATTTGGTTGCATACAAAATAATGTCATAATTATTACAGCTGAAATAATTATTACATCAATTATCATCAATTATTACAGCTGAAATAATTATTACAAACTTCGGATGCGTCCTTAAGCAAGTTTAGTTTAGTTTTTATACTTTGGCCTTTTTCCGAATATGCTTAGATCTTTGTATGCAACCAAATTATAATTATCACAGATTTCGGACGCGTCCTTAAAATCTTTGATTGTCAAAAATTGACTGGCGGTAGTACTGGCTGTGGCTGTTTGTAGTCACTTATATTTTATAAAAAATTATAATAAACTTTTATTAGAAACAAACTTAAAATGGAAGAATATTTAATGAGTTATCGTGAGGTAATACCAGATCAGACTAATCTTGAAAAATGGAAGGAAATTACACTAAATATAGGTAAGCATTATTTTGAGGTTAATTTTGTGGGCATTGAAATACGAATTAATCTCAGGAGGAACACACAGCACATTGCAAGATATTAAGGTGGCTGAAAAAGCTGGCGGATATTCGTTTAAAGATGGCTCCAAAATACAAAATAGAAATCGCTTCATATACTGGTAATGGTTTATTGTGTTTTTTTTTTTTTTTTGTTTAAATATCTATGTGAACTTTAACATTATCTGCAGGAGGACATCACACGATATACTGGAGTTAGCTGAAATCAGCTTGGATTTTAATCTAAGTAATAATTATATTCGTTACAAATTTGCTGATTCACCAGTTTTGTCAGTAGGAATTTTCGAAATGCAAGATTTCATTATTATTTTGGTCGCTACGGTAGGAAGCATTCATCGATTAAATTTTCCACATCCTGATAGTTTACATAAAGGTCATAATGATGTTAAGCCTTATTCAATATTTTTTGAAACTACTGCTCAAATGGCCAGTATTCCATCAACATTTCATGTATTTGGGCAGTCAAATCATACGAGTAATTTAAGTAAATTTCATTTGATCCCAAATTAATAAAAATTTCAATTATAGATATGCCAATTCCACACACCGCAAGTTGTTGGTTATTAGCAGGTGACGCTTTATTTGCAATTGCTTATCAATCATCATTATTTCTGTATAGTATGAATACAACTGGACAAACAACGGCACAGGAATTAAAACAGCACAATTTTGTACCAAGAATATTTTCTAACATAACAGGAGCTTTAAGGTATTAAATGTCTAACGCCCGGTTGCATAAAAAAAGAAACAACTTCAGTAAATTGATATTTGCTCTTATGTTCTTATTAAGAAGAAATGTAACCAATTTATGTTGTGAAACAAGCACCATTTCGTAAAGGAAATAATTAACTGGCGGTTGGCTCTTTTTTGTAACCGGACATCATCTGCTAGTTTTCTAAATAATTACTGCTAATTTTAATAAAAACGTATATAATTAGAGGGAAAAGAAGCATACATGATGGTCTCTTTGCGACATCTTTAGCATTTGATATACTCGATGGCGAATGTTATTTATATGCGTTATACCGAGACGATTATATTCGTATGTGGTCGACAAAATCTGGTTCATGTATTTCAACAGTTAATTGTTTACAAGATGGAACAGAACCAAGACCACAAGGACGTAAGTACATATCTATTAATGTGTGGTACATACCTTTAATATTTTACACAAAAATATTTTACTAATTTTGATCTGCAGCTCAAACAAATTTACTTCGTAAAGCATCTGACACTACATTGTGTGCATTTTTAAGTCATGCTTCGGGATCCGAATTCGTTACAATAGAAATATCTGGTGACGGAAAATCATCAAATTTTGTAATGAATCGAATATATATGGTTGCTGCTCCCGAGTACGATTTAGTTGATTTTGAACTAGTTGATTCAAGAATCTGGGGATTATGGTGCAATTCAAATGGCGAATTTAATGTTTCAAGTCATTTTTTGACACCGGGCTATGATTGCGTTAATTGGATTACAGCTCCGTTAGAACCACCACCTGATCGGTTTAGCATAAATCTTGATCGTGGAATTGATCCAAAAGATGGTTATTGTTCATATATTTTTCATCCAGGCAAATTTCAAAAATCGGTTATTTCCAAAGCATTAACAATGTTTAAAAGATCAAATATTTTATCCGACGTCGATTTGCCGATGGGAATACTTAAAGATCGTGTGTGCCAAGCCGTTGAAAATGAAATGCAGAATGAAATTAAAGAGTACGAGGTTTGTGATGAAGACTATATTGAAATTTCGTCACGACTTTGGGAACGGTTCTATTCATGCTGCGAACAGTATCACATAAAATCATGCCAACCAATTGGTTTAGTGCAAATCAATTCAATAGGAGGTTTATGCATTGTTAAAAAAAATATGTTTTCACTTCTAAGACCCTGCGGCATATTGGAACATCTAATGTTGGCCGGAGACAATGCAAAAATTGATGATTTAACTGGAAATGAAATGATGGACAACCAAAATTTATGTTCTGATTTAATTCAGCTCGTTTCAATTTTATCATACATAGAAGGACATTTGGCAGATGAAGTTAAAATCGATATTGATAGAAAGTTATATCAACTGCAGCTACCAAATGAAATAATATCGAAAATGATCACCGATATCGACGAATATGATGAGGTAATTATTAAACGATTAAGATTTGAAAATTTTAAAGTGATATCTTTTTACCTCTGAAAAAGTAATTCACCCGCTAAACCAAACGACGCAGAGGTGAAAGCTGCAATGTTTGAATTAGAAGGTACTGTGCTGGGATGTTGTAACGTCAGTTTTTTCGATGTTCGATAGTGTCCATGTCTTTTCAAGAATAAAATTGTACACTATTGTCACTTGTAGAATAAATGAATGTGCTATTCCATTTTTCCACATCGATAAAGGAAATTTGGGTGATAAAGAATGTGAGTAGAAATCACATCATCCATATAAAAAGTCTAATGCCCTTTCCGAAAGTTATGCTTATTTATTTAGTCAAACTTATTTAAATTAGTATGTTGGCGAGGTAACTTAAAATAAGTATACAGGGTGTCCGGGTTTGTTTGGGATGCTAATTCGTTAAGCGGCGATTCCTTGGTTCATTCTGAGAAAAAAAAACGTATGGGGGGGGCAATTTTTGATATCCTTTGAGATACAGGGTGTTAAATTTGGTTCAGAAAAATGATACACCCAAATATTAAACGGAAACTTCCAAAATATTTATCGGAGAGCAACCAACTTAGTCTTATTTGACTGGTAATTGTATAGGCTATTAAGATTTAAGTGGTTATCTTGCATCTGCATCCGTTTGAGACCTATGATGCTTTAAAGTAAAAAAAATTATAAAATTGAGTTTGTCTCAATAAAAACAATTTTTTTTTTTTTTACTTAATTTTAATTCACCATCATCTTCCCTATAATCTCTTAATACATACATTATTTGTACCCATGTGCCATAGTTTTTTTTTGTATATCGTTTATTCTCAATCTAATTAAGGGATGTGGTAGTGTTAATATTTTGTAACAATTTTTGTTTGATCAGTAAAACAGTAGGCGATGTTTATCAACTCTTTTGTTTAAATGTTAAAAAAACAAAAATTAAATATTTTCATTCTAAAGTCTACACCTGTAGGTCTACTGTGTATTCCGATCTGAAAGTAAAACCGATTTGAAAGTTCATTTTGACTATGAAATAAATTTGATTTTCTTTTTTTTCTCTATACAAAATTTCTGAATTCGGGAAAAATTACTTTCAGATCGGAATACATGGTAGACCTACTGCATGCATTGCTACGCAACACTTCTTCGTTTCTTACCTCTTTGCCTACAAACTTTGTGGAAGGTAGTGGTGGAAATCTATCGATAGTTTCGTACCATCGAAAACAATCGATACTTTTTATATACTATCGATTTATTGATATTTTATCCGTATAAGAGAGTTTTGCTATTACGCGACCTTAGAATTACAAAGTTGTATCTGACATTTTCATTTTTTCGAAATTACTTACGATTTTCGCATTTTTCGTGGCTTTAAATTCAAAAATGTTATATTGTAATTTCATTTAACCCTTTAGTTTAGAACATAATCTATAAATTAATGATATTTTTTAATTCTATGGCCACGAAAAATGCGAAAATCGAAAGTAACTTCCAAAAAATTAAAATATCAGATACAACTTTGTAATTCTTGGTCGCGGCCGATATTACTTTAGTTACGTTTTTCTTGTTGTCATTCCTTTTATATGCTCGTCAAATTATTAGTGATCGACGATCCCGTTTGAAAGCCAAAAATGTTGAGATGCTGATTTTCTTACATAAAAACGGGGGTACCGAATTAAAAAAGGCTGAATTAAAAAAGGTGTTCATTAATGAAATAAAAAAGGCGAATTTTGTATGAAAAAGGAATACCTTTTTTATTTCAGAAAAAATAGAATTAAAAAAGGTAACAGGTGTTCATACAAATTTATACAAAAATCACCATTTTTAATTCATCTTTTTTAATTCAGCCTTTTTTAATTCATGTAGCCATAAAAACGATTGGCTGCTTTTAAAACAAAGTGGAAAACTGGGAAACTTTCCGATTATAATTACATAACTGTGATTTTTTTAATCTACCTCCCTTGACTTTATATTTTCTGGTTCTAGTCAACCTATCCGATAGTATCGATAGTATATCGATAGTCTTTCAATTTGTTTCGATAGTTTTCTATCGATTGTTTTTTATGTCACTATCGAAACTATTGATAGTTGAAATTATCGATAGTTTCATATACTGGCTTTACACCGTAGATAGTATAATAGCAAAATAGTATACATAATACTATTTTGCTATCCAGTGTAAAACCGATGTTTTGATAGAATAATAGCAAAAATAAAATATAATATTTTGATTTGATAGCTATCAAATTTTAATACCTATTATATTTTATTGTAGAAGGAAAATTTTGACAATGGATTATTGATAAATTAGTCTAGAGACGTTTTTGTGTATTTTGAAATTATTCTTTTTCATTATTTTGTTATAATTTTCTGTTTTTTATGAATATTTTATGCGGTGTAAAACCGACTACTGTAGATAGTAAAATAGTATTATACTATTTTGCTATTATACTATCTACGGTGTAAAGCCAGTACATATTAGTTGAGCACCTTCTATAACTGCTCGACCCAAACTTTGTATTATGGGATTGTAGGAGAGATGATGGTGAATTAAAATTAAATTTAAAAAAAATGTGTAACGGGTTTTATTGAAAAAAAACTCAATTTTATAAAAAAAAAATATTTTTTTTTTACTCTCTCAAACGGATGCAGATGCAAGATAACCACTTAAACCTTAATAATAGCCTATACAATTACCAGTCAAATAAGAGTAAGTTGGTTGCTCTCTCATAAATATTTTGGAAGTTATAGTTTAATATTTGGGTGTACTTTTTTCTGAACCGAATTTTTCCAACACCCGGTATCTCAAAGGATATCAAAAATTGACCCTCTCTCCCATACAATTTTTTTCTCAGAATGAACCGAGGAATCACCCTTTAACGGATTAGCATCCCAAACCCGGACACCCTGTATTTCTATCGCTACAAAATCAACAAATAAGATTATTACCTACATCTACAAATCGTTAATATTTTGGAGAGCGTGTCAAGTTTTTAATGTTAAATTAGGCTTAATTTTTTTTAAATAAAATTCTTGCCACACTTTTTGGGAAGGGCTTTATTTAAAAAAAAAAAATTAAGTCAAAATTAGCATTAAAAACTATGGTGTCTCAAAAAAATTAGCGATTTGCAGATGTAATACTCTTATTTGGACATGACGATATGCATTGTGTTATTATCCAGAAATTAAGTTTTATAAAAAATAATTTAATAGTTAAAAATAAAATTCGTTATTGTCAAATATTAAATAAGTACATATGTAAAATCAACTCGGATGATTTTACATACTTATTTATTATGGCGGCAAATAAGTCATGTATAACCTTCGGAAAGGACCGAAGCTAGTTAGGCCCTTTCCGAAAGTTATACTTATTTATTTAGACATACTCCTTATGGGCTATATAAATTAAAAAAGGCTGAATTAAATAAGTTCTTCAAAAATGAATTAAAAATGAAAAGCGAAAATTGAATGAAAAAGGAATAACTTTTTTATTTCAGAAAATTTGTTAAAAAAATTAATTAAAAAAGTCGCAGTTGTTCATACAAAAATCAACTTTTTTAATTCATTTTTAAAGACCTTTTTTATTTCAACCTTTTTTAATTCGGTACCCCCGTTTGTTCAGTGATGGCTTTTTGACAGAAAATATTTGAATATTTTCATCATCCTAACTTCATCATGTGAACATTGAGGCAACTCAGCTTCTAAGCAACACGAATTTAATACGCAGGCTTAAAAGAACCAAACCTTTTGAGTTGGTGTAATTGTTAGCTTAAACAGCATTGTGCTGTGTAAAGCCCACTACAAAGATGTGGTTTAATTCAATTTACCAGTCAAAATCGTATTTTAGCATAAAAAATATACGGATCTTTTTTATCCCTTGCACAGCGATTTTTTTTTTAATTTATTATTCTTGGGATAATTTTATTTTAATTATCTGTATTTTAAGTAGTTTCTATAATTATTGATTAAAATATAAACATAAACCAACACCTGGGATGGGATGTTGTAACATCACTTTAAATTCGAATTCGATAGATTTTATGTCTCATGTTTCAAGAATAAAACTTTACTCTATTTCGTTTTTCAATTATTCTCTTTTTCTTGCTATCTCAGCTTGCTCGAATAAAACAACATTCTATTTCTTCTTATACTCATGATTATTTATTATTAAATTTATGTTTAGTGATACTTTATCGAATTGAAGGAAAAGAAAAGTACGCAACAAAAAGAGATCACAATAGAAAAAGCGTAATCAAAAAGCGAAATAACATAGAATACAATTTTATTCTTGAAATATAAGACATAAAATCTATCGAATTCGAATCGAAAGTGATGTTACAACATCCCACCCCTGAAATAATTTTTTTCACATTACAAATTAGATTTTTTGGTAAGAAAGAGATAGAAAATAAGTCAACTTCTCCAGGTTACTTATTTGAATTAGACAGGTTACACAAATAATTATCCAAACGGATCGGTCGTAGTCTACAGACGATCCAACCTACCATCCGATTTTGACAATTTTATTATTTGTTTATATTAACAAAAGTTATATAGTGCCAATGTGTGCTTTTACGCTGGGGCTGAATGCCACCCCTTCTAGAGGGTGAAAATTAGTACACTCAAAATAACCACAGAAATCGATATAGGGATGAATTCTAAGCAAAAAATATCGTATGACGTTTTTTCGATAAATCAATATTTTTCGAGTTATTCGCGATTGAAAATGTTGATTTTTTATCTAAAAAATGCATGTTTTAAAGCGATTTTTTACGAATAACTCGAAAACCTTGCGTTTCATCAAAAAATCTTTCAGGACCAGAATAAAGCTTATAAATTAACAAATTGATTGGTTAATGTTTATTTCTTTAGATGCATTACGAACCGAGTTGTGGCTCGTTGAAAGTGACTGTTTGTTTGCCGAAAACTGAATTCAAACCTTTCAACATTAAATAACGGAAAACGACCAATTTTAGCAAAAAAACTTGTTTGATGTTTTTTCATGTACTTGAAAAGACCTTTAAAATTAGCTTTAATAAAAGTCGAGGTTTTTGAGTTTTAAGAGTTCGGGAATGTGGTCCTTGCACTCAAATGCGAACTTAAGCGATGATGTCTCAATTAATTTTTATCCTAGAGAAATAAAAAATAACAAAAACTTTCTGCAAGAAAAGCTTAATTTTTGTATTTTCGCATTTTGTACGCATCTTGTTTAGTTTTTGAGTTATTGTGAAAAAAAGAATTTTTTCAAAAATTTGAAAAAATCATTTCAAAACTGAATCAAACTTTTTTTCAAATCTAGATATTCTAAACCATTCAAACTTGTAGAACCTATTGTTAGTATCTAAATAAAGAACATTGTAAATGGATTACGTCTAATTTCAATTCTTGCGGTTAAGCCAATTCTTTCATTACTGATTTTTTCTCCGAAAAACCGAGATCCCCATTTTATTTTTATCATAACTCTGTAAGTTTTTATGCTAACGACTTTTATTAAAGCTAATTTTAAAGGTCTTTTCAAGTATACGAAAAAACATCAAACAAGTTTTTTTTTTCTTAAATTGGTCGTTTTTCCGTTATTTAAGGGGGAACCTCCTCCAGACAACTGGTTTTTCAATAATTTTTTACAAAAAATTGAGAGCATCTATTGCAATGAAACAAATTGCATAATAATATTGATGTTTACATGAATACAAAATTTTTTTTTTATGAGTGAAGAAAAACAAAATGGCGGCGCTAGAGGTGCTCGAACTAGACTACTAAAGTTTGCGCCGTGGAACGCCTAGGTTCTTGTAGTTAACTAAAATCAACGAAACAAATTTTTTTTATTAAAATAATTCATTCCGCTTTGCATGAACCTAAAAGTTGCAAAAAAAAAAAAATTGAAAATTTGAGGACAAAAAGAAAAAAAAACACGTGTTTCTTTATAAACAATTCGTTAAAACCAATATTTGTTTAAATAATTTATACGAAATTTTAGGTTTGTGCAAAGGCCGATAAGCTAAAGAATATGTGTACAAAATTTCAAGTTGATTGGTCCATTACTTTTTGAGTTACATTCCACGGCGCGCAAAAAAACACGTTTCAAGAAAAACTCGATTAAAGTTTTCGTTCTTGAAGAGAACGCATTACTTCGCATCACTTCGGTGACTTCCTAGGGATCTTTAGGACTTTCTGTTGGGCTTGAAACTTTGGAAATATATTCTTCAGATACTAAATGAATTTTTAAAGTAAAAAAAAAAAAAATGCAAAAAAATTAATATCTGGAGGAGGTTCCCCCCCTAATGTTGAAAGGTTTGAATTCAGTTTTCGGCGAACAAACAGTCACTTTCAACGAGCCACAGCTCAGTTCGTATTGCATCTAAAGAAATAAAAGTTAACCAATCAATTTGTTAATTTATAAGCTTTATTTTTAGTCCAGTCATTGACGGTGAAAATAGGTTACCTCTGAATTCTTACGGACAATACCGATTTTCGTAAAATTTGGACAATAAGTAGGGAATGGTTCAAGAAATAAAAGTTATATAGTGCCGATGTGTGCTTTTACCCTGGGGGTGGATGCCACCATTCTAGAGGGTGGAAATTAGTACACTCGAAATACCCACAGAAATCGATAGAGGGATGAATTCTAAGCAAAAAATATCGTATAAAGTTTTTTCGATAAATCAATATTTTTCGAGTTATTCGCGATTGAAAATGTTGATTTTTCATCTAAAAAATGCATGTTTGAGAGCAATCCGAAAATTTTACCGAAAAACTCGATTGTTTTTTAACGATAACTTCCTTAATTTTAAAGATATCTAAATGTTATAAAAACCATTTTATAGGGAATTTCAAGGAGCATAAGGCCTGTAAGGTTGAACTTCCTTGAACTCTGCGTTTTTGAAATTTTTGAGTTTAAAAGGTTCGGGGAAGGTTGTCCTCGAACCCAAATGTGAACTTAAAATGGCGATATCTCGATTAATTTTCATCTTAGAGAAATAAAAAACTACCAAAATTTTCTGCAAGGAAAACCTTAATTTTTGTACTTTCGCATTTTGTACGTATCTTCTTTAGTTTTTGAGTTATTGTGAAAAAAAGAAATTTTTTCAAAAATTTGAAAATCATTTCAAAATTGAATCAAACTTCTTTTCAAATCTAGACATTCTAAACCATTCAAACTTCTAGAACCTATTGTTAGTACATAAATACAGTACATTGTAAATGTATTACGTTTAATTAAGCCATTTGTTTCATTGCTGACTTTTTCTCCGGAAAAACAAAATCACCATTTTATTTTTATTATAACTCTGTAAGTTTTTATGCTAACCACTTTTACGAAAGCTAATTTTAAAGGTCTTTTCAAGTATGTACTTGAAAAAACATTAACAAGTTTTTTTTTTCAAAAATTTGTTGTTTTTCCGTTATTTAATGTTAACCGGTTTGAATTCTTTTTCGGCGAACAAACAGTCACTTTCAACGAGCCACAACTCGGTTCGTATAGCATCTAAAGAAATAAAACTAAACCAATCAATTTGTTATTTTATAGCTTTATTTCGATCCTGAAATATTTATTGATGAAACGCAAGGTTTTCGAGTTAATTCGTGAAAAAATCGCTCTAAAACATGCATTTTTTAGATGAAAAATCAACATTTTCATTCGCGAATAACTCAAAAAATATTGATTTATTGAAAAAATTTCATACGATATTTTTTGCTTAGAATTCATACCTCTATCGATTTCTGTGGGTATGAGCCATTCACTATGGACTTTCCAAATTTCACGAAAATCGGTATTGTCCGTAAGAATTCAGAGCGAAAAACCGTCACTGCCTGGACTATTTGGTCCTGAAAGATTTTTTGATGAAACTCAAGGTTTTCGAGTTATTCGTGAAAAATCGCTTTAAAACATGCATTTTTTAGATGAAAAATCAACATTTTCAATCGCGAATAACTCGAAAAATATTGATTTATCGAAAAAATTTCATACGATATTTTCTGCTTAGAATTCATCCCTCTATCGATTTCTGTGGTTATTTTGAGAGTACTAATTTTCACTCCCTAGAAGGGGTGGAATCCACCCCCAGCGTAAAAGCACACATCGGCACTATATAATTTTTGTTCCTTGAGCTATTCCCTACTTGCATTGCAAATTTCACGAAAATCGGTATTGTCCGTAAGAATTCAGAGAGAAAAACCGTCACTGACTGGACTATATGTGTCTATCTCGTATTACGAGTTTCGAGAACTTGAAAAATGTTGACAAATTTCTTTAGAAAAAATCTTTTTAAACCTTACGAATTGTCTGTCGTACCTAAAAAGTGTTACGAGTGAAACAACAACAAGTCGCAATTATGAGAACTCGTAGTGGCTTACACATAATTGCGTTTTGTCGCAATTTCGAAATACTCGAAACTCGTAATGCTTACATAATCGCTCCCTAGATCATGAATAACTTCAGGCAAACTTTCGATCATCAAACTTATCCATCTATGTATTTACGAACGAATGATATAACTTCACAAGCTAATTTTTAAGTGGATGTTTAAATTTTTTTTTGTAATTACCCACAAATAAACATAAACATTAACATTATTAGGAATTTAGGATCAATATGAATTTGTTTTAGAAAAATTATTTTTCATTTCTTTAAATTATCTCTCAAAATTCATGAGAATTTTTATTTTTGAAGCTCAAGGTCATCCGGTACGAAAAGTTATTATTATTTTGCCGTAGAAGGCGACCGTGCCAAATTAAATGACGGTTAGTCTTCTTAGTGGGAAGTGACAAAACTAAAGTCGAATGTGTTTTGATCAAGGAGAGTTACGGTTCAGTGCTTAAAGCGGCACTTTACATTATGTACAATTAATCCCGCTTTGCACACTTATTCTACAAAAAAAAAGATAATGGGTAAACGTAACAACTAGGAAAATTACCGAAATGAGAATCGGAAAGCAATGTATTTTGATTAAAAAATCACAAAGTTTACCCGTTTCCACGCTTTCGAATAAGGGTGCTGACGCGTTAGATTTATCGTTATGTGTCTAATCGAAGAAAACCTTTTTATACTTTTCGCCATTTTCCAGTTTCTTTCAAAAAGTGTGATCAACGAAATTCACAATAGGATTCAATTGATAAATGATTTACCATCAACTATGATAACACTTTTGGATATGCTTAATATGGATCAAGAAGAATTAAAACCTATCCAGGATCATTCAAGTAAATAACAATACTTGGTATTTTCCAAAATTACAATTTTTTTTTTCTTCCAGATTTAGGTGAATACACGCGCCGATATTTATCGTTCGGACAATTGTTTGGAGGCTGTTATGGAATATCAATATTAGCTGAATCTCTGCGCCAAAGCTCATTGATACGATATTCTTTAAGTCGAAATACTTTAATCTTACAAATGTTATTGATTGAACTGTACACTATTTCATCGTCGCAAATGGAAATAATTCGTTCAAAATGCATGCCACAAACAATAGTGTTTGTACAAGCTTATTACATAATGGTTTGGATATGTGAAACAACTGTTAATCCAACAGCGACTGTCGGTGCCTTTGAGTCGAGTATGCAAAGATTGAGTGTCCTGCAATTATCTGATTCTCGACATTACATAGGTCGAGTGCAAAATTCAATGTCACTTCTAGAACTGTTTTTACGAGGCAAAGGAGCAAATGTTGCACTGTCTATATTTGCCGAAAATATGCGTTGTGAAATAATTGAATCACAATGGCAATTCACATTATTGTCCATGGTTTCAATTATTGGGCAACTTATGTATGTACATATATATAAATATTTTTGGTTTTATATTTTAATTTAATCATTCTTCTTTAAGTTGGGCAGTTTCAGGTAAATTTACATTTGGGGAATGGCTAATGGGTAGCTGCCAACATGTATTAATTCAAGAATATGTCAGATTATTAAACAGTTGGTGCGAATGGAATAATTGTTCAAGTATGTATTAAAATGTTATTGCCCAGAATGTTTTTTTTTAATTTTTTGCTTTTTTTTACTTAAGGGCATTTTATTCTTGCGGTTTCTCTATTGGATAACGGAGAACGCAAAAAGGCATTCAACTTGTTTATGCAGGCCGACCAAGGCGTGACCACTGAACAATTTTTGATCGATAAAATTCTTCAAAATGATAACAACTTGTTAGCGAATGATGCTGTTGCTGAGTATTACCTAAAAATTATTCAATTATTTGAACAATATTCTGCTTTTGATTGTGTTATATTGATGGCTAAAGCAGCCATAAATGTACTTGACAGGAAAGATTTAAAATTGGCAATGTTTCAATCAATAATATTTTCAAAACATCTAGCTTTGGAGCATTATGAGGAGGCATATGAATCTTTAATACACAATGCGGAACTCTTGCGTAGAAAAGATTGTCTATGCCAATTAGTCGTATGCCTCTTTCAAGAAAAGCGCCTTGATTTGCTCATGCATTTTCCCTACATTGGTTTACAAGAAGAAGTGGAAAATATTATTGAGTCTAGAGCTCGTGCAATGGCGGTAGAAGATAATAATCATTATGACTTTTTGTATTCATTTTATGTTACAAAAGGAAATATGCGCAAAGCATCTTCGGTAATGTATGAACGAGCGATGAGATATTTATTAGAATGCGATTCTGTAAGTGCTGTGGAACCTCGTTATCACTGTCTTTTGGCTTGTTTAAATGCTTTACATTTAGTTGATGAGAAGTACGCTTGGATTGTGAAGCCGGCGATTAATGATGAAAATAACATAGAAACAGATGATTTAAGTAATACAGAAAAGGTCACTGTCCTGGAAATAAAAGATTTACAAAAGGAACTACTACTAACAGAGGCAGTAATGCTGATTTCTAAACATAAAAATGAAATTGCTGTAATATTAAATGCCGGCGCAAGTGAATTGATCGCCATACTATCTAGCCTTAATTTATATACGGCCGCTGTACGTTTATCCAAATATTTTGATTTAAATATTTCTCCAATATTGGAAAGTGTTTCCCTGGCTTGTATAAATGCAACATCACAGGAACCAGATGAAATTTGGAAATGGCTCTCAGAGAATGATATAATTGATTTATCTATTCGTGACAGTGCCGTGGATACCTCTTGGAATCTTTTAAACGATTTCTTAGAAAATAATGAAAAAATAGATTCAACTATTTTACATAAGACGGTTGCTCGAAAAATATTGAGCTGTGGAGCATTTTTACCGCAGTGGTTGTATTCATCTTATAAAAAACGTAACACACCCGAATTATTAAAATTATTTGTAGTAAATGGACGTTTAATCGAAGCAACTGAATTAGCAATTGAATATCTAAATGCAATGTTGAAGGGTGGAATTGAATATTTTAACCTTAAAAATACTTTGCATTCTACCCTGCCTCCGTTATGTTTTCCAACTAATACGATTGATTTATTACTTCATGGATTGAAACTTAATACTGAGCCAGATTATAAAGAAGTAAGTTGATAAAATTTTTATTTGAAACGACGTATCTAAATGACACAAGTTTATTAAATTTACATGATGTATTTGTATTACCTATGTACAGATAAAATATTTTCGCTTCATAAATAATTCGTTATTTTTGTTCCATTCCGTAATCAGATTTTTTAGCTCAATTCCTTTAGATACGTTAAAAAATATTGTATGATATAGGTATTCAATTTATGTAAATGCTATTTAAAATAAAGATATTCACTCCTATTATGATTGTCGAGTCGATCGACAATCGACACGATTCTGTGTTGCCTTTTCGTTTTTCATTTTGTTAATATCAAATGAAAAAACGGAAACGCAACACAGAGTGGTGTCAATTGTCGATCGACTCGACAATCATAATGGGGGTGAATATCAAAGGCTTCCTTAAAATTGTATAGGGAACCGCAACGGTTTCGTGAAAACAATATCGGGATTGGACAAAATCAATTCCAAAAATCTCGAAAGAGTCAAGATCTTGATTGGGGCACAATCTCGAAAGACTAAACCTCAAACCAAAACTCATCGACACGCACGTCAAATTTTATAAAGTGTTTCTTTTATTGCCAAAGAGAATAAGATATAAAGAGGAATAATTTGTATGAGCGAAAAATGTAAGAGAAATTCAAATGCACATTTTATACAAATAATTTTTGCATAATAAAGAGATGAATATATACAATATATCACATCCTTTCAATTTCATATACAGACAGGCGTCAACCATTGCCGCCTTACTTTGGTAAAAGTTGTAGTCTTACTTTGGCAATTTTTCAACAACAATGCCGGGTATTTTCATTCCGGAATGAAGAGTTTCATTCCGCTGAGAAGAAAGTATAGAAAAATTCTCTTTTTCACTTAGTTGCAGTTGTATGCCGTCTTACTTTGGTAAAAGTTATTCCTATTCGGATAGGAATGAAATTTTGCCCAAAGTAAGAGCAATTCTTCTTCAGAATAATTTTTTTTTACTTTCAACAGTTGGTACCAAGATCTAAAATATAATTTATTATTATTTAGAATTTTAACAAATATAAAATAGTGATGACAAGTTATTGAATAAAGTATAATAATTCCAAATGATAATTAACAAAATTTAAAATTCTGATTTATCGAAAAATTGATAATTGTTATTTAATACCAACTCATAAAACTAAATATTATGTAATATATGTACTCTAGTGGTAAACACTACAACTACGAGAAGAAGAGAATTTTGCTATTCCTTCTTCTCAGCGGAATGAAACTCATAATGAAAATACACGGCATTGTTGTTGTAAAATTGCCAAAGTATTACTATAGATACACACAAACTAGATAATCACATATCGTCGGCGAGAAATGCAGAATGTGTAAGTCCAAAAACAATTTTGTTCACGAGACAAAGAAAACTATTTCACTCTCCTTATTGTCTACATGCAAATTCTAATTTTCATTCCAAATTTTTCCCTCTTAACATAGCTTTTATAATATTTTATAAATGGTGATCGATGCACAATGTTCCCCTCTTTCGTTTAATATGAAAAACGAAAAATTGGGAAAAATGGACTTACACATTCTGCATTTCTCGCCGACGATATTCTACATTTTTTTTTTTTTTTTTTTCGCTGGCGCTACATCCCATAGAGGGACTTGGCCGCTTCATAGTGAAGTTTCATAATCATTTTTACAACGGATAATGAGTGATTAGTTCATTGATCCTTACATTAAACCAGCCGTGATTTTTTCATCACCCGCCGGGAATCGAACCCGGGACCTCCGGAGCTTGAAGCAAGCATGCTAACAACTGTGCCACCGGGGCGGCACATTCTACATTATCTAGTTAATTTTCCAATCTGTCACTGCACGATTTTGGCAAATCAGGATAGATAACTCGATTTTAAAATTTAGTTGTAGAAACAAAATAATCATGAAATATGTACAAAAATAAAACAATGAAAGTTTAAATGGGATAACAATTATGTCATTTTTAATAACTTGTATAAACTTATTGACATTATCTTGTAAAATGAAAGTTTGACACAATACAAAAATTTTATTTTTAGTCGGATTTTTGTGTGTCACCATAATTTGCAGATCGCGATCACGAAAATGTCATTCGAAATGGTGATCGAAGATTATCGCGATAATTTTTGTGTGTATCTATGGTATAAGACTACAGTAGTCTTACTTTGGCAAGTTTACAACAACAATGCCGTGTATTTTCATTCCGGAATGAAGAGTTTCATTCCGCTGAGAAGAAGGAATAGAAAAATTCTCTTCTTCACCTAGTTGTAGTGTTTACCACTAGAGTAAATATATTAAATAATTTAGTTTTATGAGTTGGTATTAAATAACAATTATCAATTTTTCGAAAAATCAGAATTTTAAATTTTGTTAATTATCATTTGGAATTAATTATACTTTATTCAATAATTTGTTATCACTATTTAATGTTTGTTATCAGGAGTACAAATTGAAAATGCGGGATTTTTTCTATTTTTGAACGTTTATTCTGAAAAAATGGTAACAAATGAATTATTCAAAGTATTGTCCATCGCTAGCCACAACTTTTTCCCATCTTTCTGGCAATTTACGGATACCGTCGCGAAAAAATTCGGCCGGCTTGGCTGCTATCCAGTCATCGACCCATTTTTGGGCTTCTTCGTAAATCGGAAAATCGGTAAATCGGTTCATCGATCGGAAAAGGTGGTAATCGGAAGGAGCAATGTCTGGGCTATACGGCGGGTGGGGTAAGACTTCCCATTTCAGCGTTTGTAGGTATGTTTTGACCGGCGCTGCAATATGTGGCCGAGCGTTGTCATGTTGCAAAATTACTTTGTCGTGTCTTTGCTCGTATTGTGGCCGTTTTTCTTTGAGTGCGCGGCTCAAACGCATCAATTGAGTTCGGTATAGTGCTCCTGTGATGGTTTCGTTCGATTTCAATAGCTCATAATACACCACACCCAGCTGGTCCCACCAAATACAGAGCATGAGCTTGGCGCCGTGAATATTTGGTTTGGCCGTCGATGATGATGCATGGCCGGGGTAACCATATGATTTTTTGCGCTTCGGGTTATCGTAATGGATCCACTTTTCATCACCAGTGACAATGCGATGCAAAAAACCCTTCCGTTTTTGCCGTTCGAGCAGCAGTTCGCATGCAAAAAAACGGCGCTCGACGTCTCTCGGCTTCAGCTCATACGGCACCCAATGTCCTTGCTTTTGGATCATTCCGAGGGCTTTTATACGATGGGAAATGGCTTGTTGTGTCACTCCCAATGAATCTGCGAGCTCTTGTTGAGTTTGACACGAGTCTTCATTGAGTATTGCCTCCAATTCAGCATTCTCAAACTTTTTCACTTGGCCCGGCCGCTCTTTGTCCTCAACGTCAAAATCACCACTTCTAAACCGCACAAACCATCTCTCGCACGTTGAAACCGATGGAACATGACTCGGATAAGTCTCGGAGACCAATCGATGTGCTTCAGCAGCACTTTTCTTCAAATTAAAGAAGTAAATTAAAACTTCCCGCAAATGCTGTTTTGTTGGCACGAAACTCGACATATTGAGAGCTCAAAAAAACTATGAATTTGACACTGCGACAAATTGACACATACTGAAAATTAAAGCTATAAGACGTAGCTTTGACATGAACATAGTCACAGTACTGCCTGATGCGTATAGCGTTAGTAACGCCATCTGTTATCAATCCCGCATTTTCAATTTGTACCCCTGATAAATTCTAAATAATAAATTATATTTTAGAGCTTGGTACCAACTGTTAAAAGTAAAACAAAAAATTATTCTGAAGAAGAATTGCTCTTACTTTGGGCAAAATTTCATTCCTATCCGGATAGAAATAACTTTTACCAAAGTAAGACGGCAAGTTATTCCTATCCGGATAGGAATGAAATTTTGCCCAAAGTAAGAGCCAAGAATAATTTGTTTTTTTACTTTCAACAGTTGGCATTAAGCTCTAAGATTTGATTTATTATTTAGAATTTTAACAAATATAAAATAGTGATAACAAATTATTGAATAATGTATAATTATTCCAAATGATAATTAACAAAATTTAAAATTCTGATTTATCGATAATTTGAGAATTGTTATTTAATACCAATGCCGTCTTACTTTGGTAAAAGTTATTCCTATCCGGATAGGAATGAAATTTTGCCCAAAGTAAGAGCAATTCTTCTTCAGAATAATTTTTTTTTTACTTTCAACAGTTGGTACCAAGCCCTAAAATATAATTTATTATTTAGAATTTTAACAAATATAAAATAATAACAACAAATTATTGAATAAAGTGTAATAATTCTAAATGATAATTAACAATATTTAATATTCTGATTTATCGAAAAATTAATAATTATCATTTAATACCAACTCATAAAATTAAAATATATTATTTATTTACTCTAGTGGTTAATACTGCAACTAGGTGAAGAAGAGAATTTTTCTATTCCTTCTTCTCAGCGGAAAGAATCTCTTCATTCCGGAATGAAAATACACGGCATTGTTGTTGTAAAATTGCCAAAGTAAGAATACACAAATCATAAAACTAAATATATTTAATAATTTACACTAGTGGTAAACACTGCAACTACGTGAAGAAGAGAATTTTTCTATACCTACTTCTCAGAGGAATGAAATTACATGGCATTGTTGTTGTAAAATTGCAAAAGTAAGACTACACATATTTCAAAACAAAACAAAGAATTTATTGTTTTGTTAATTTCTGGTTTTATCAAGGAGAAACGTACTACAACAGCAATAAGCTCTCATATCTCTTTCTATCGTAATCAAAACACGACTATTGCCAACAAGCGTCGTTACAAGATATTTTATTAATTTTTCGTAAATACTTTTTACAGCAAGTGCTTGAAATGGCTACCTGTATTTTTAATGCATTATGTTTTAATTATTCACATAAAAAACTAGGAATACACTATTAACGAAATTATATACACGATTAAATAACTAAATTTTTAAAATTTAATAAATCTTTCATACATTTTAGCGCATTAATATTCACATAAACCACAAATGAAATGTCAAAATGGAGTTTTGTTTTTGTTTACAATTCACTTTGATATTTTTATGTATTCGTATAAAGAGCAAAACAAATCTACGAAAAAATCCAGAGTAATGCAATATGCTCTCGAGCAAAAAAAAAAAATGATTTTCTCCTAAAGAATTTGTAATGTCAATTTGTTACCCTTCGAGTAAAATTTTTTATCCTCAAAGTGTTTTTTTCCCGAAAGAATTTGACATTAATCTCCACTGGCTAGGAAAAGGCAACAAATGAAACAAGAAGTATGATCATCAAAATATAAAAAAGGTCAATGACCGTTCTACTTACGACAGAAAATAAAATTCGTCTACTTATATGTAGGTATATAAGTATGTATGTACAATGTCAATGTATTAACAATGTTTTCGTTTGCCTTTAGTTATACATGCACATATTAAGGTGGATTTATATTATCCGTTCCTTTCAGTTCCTACACGTATCGTGTGAGACATTCATTTTTTGAACAATATTTGTCTGTGTCGGTTCGTGTAGGAACGGAAAGGAACGGATAATATAAATACTCATATAAAAAATACATGTAACAATATTTTTTTTTGTCTGACACGATACGTGTAGGAACTGAAAGGAACGGATAATATAAATCCACCTTTATATGAGTATCTAAAAAAGAGATATGAGAGCTTATTGCTGAAACACCTGTTTCTCCTTAACCAGAAATGAACAAAACAATAAATTCTTTGTTTTGTTTTGAAATATGGTTGACGCCTTTCTGCATATGAAATTGAAAGGATACATTGGGACGGCGATATATTTTATATATTCATCTCTTTATTATACAAAAATTATTTGTATAAAATGTGCATTTGAATTTCTCTTACATTTTTCGCTCATACAAATTATTCCTCTTTGGTTTTACCACAGAAAAGAATGAACAGATTGGAAGTTCCATGTCAATTATTTACATGGGCGCATTTACTAACAGGCAAACATAGGCAACTGCCTAAGGGCGCCAACCGAAATAGGGCGCTTGATTTTTTTTTTCAAAATTTTATTAAGCATAATTTTTTTTAACCGTAATTATAGAATTTCTTTGTATCAACACGATGTCGCTGTTGAAAATAAACAGTCAAAGGTGCTCAAACGAGTTGTGAGCATTATACGAAAACTTGCTAGCTGAACATTGCCTTTAAGAGGAAAAACACAAAACATTGGAAACGTCAATAATGGTAATTTTTTGATGGCAGTGGAATTAGTAGCTCAATTCGATCCCTTCTTGGCTGCACATATTGAAAAATATGGAAATCCAAGAAAAGGGAGAACTTCATTTTTATCGTCAATCGTATTCGAAGAAATTGTAATATTAATGGCCGAAAAAGTAAAAGAACAAATATTTAAGGAAGTAAGAGAGGCAAAATATTACTCTATGAGTATTAGCGTTGACTCTACTCCAGATAATATATATCACATACTGATCAACTCGCATTTATTATTAGATTTGTAAAAGATGGTGTGCCCGAGGAACATTTTTTTTAATTTTTTGGAAAATATGGGACATAAAGCTGAAGATATGGAGAAGGAAATAATACAATATATATATATATGCAAATAAAATTCAAATCAAAAATATGAGAGACCAATCATATGACAACGCTAGAAACATGTCTGGCATTTATACAGGACTTCAAGCACGAATTAAGAACCTTAATGAACTAGAACATTTTGTAGCACATTCCATGAAAATTTGCAACAGATTGTTGCCGAGATGCAGCAACATTTTTATTTTTTTGCAAGAATTGTTCAATTTTTTTCTTCCTCAACCTATTTCGTTGGTTAGTGTTAACTACTGCTTTAAATGGACGATCAATTAAAAATCTTTCTGATACTAGATGGTCATGTCGGTATGACGCATGTAAAGCTTTGTTCGAAAACGGCGGAAATATTGAAAGCACTGAAACAAATATCAATGATACCGTTTCATCTCAAGTTAAAAACCAAGCTCAAAATATTACCAATCAAATGAATCGTCTCGAATGAGCTTTTATGATGGTAATTTGGAAATCTATTTTCGAGCGGTTTAATGCTACTAATTTAAAGTTACAATCGATCAAAATTCATTTGTCGGTTGTTGTTGAGCAATACAAAACTTTGATTGAATTTGTTAACTCAACGTCAAATTCATATGAATACTGTGAAACAAAAGCCAGAGAAATTTCGTTTGTTAAAGAATTTGAAAGAAAACGGGGAAAGACAAGGAAAATGTTTCATGATGAACTGATTAATGAATCTGTATTACACACCAACCAGAAGTTTAATACCAAAACAATAATTGTTATTCTTTCATGTCTTGATGAACTCAAAAAGAGAGTTGAAGAATATGAATTAATTTACAAAAACTTTGAATTTTTAAAGAATTTAACTAAATACTCAGCTTCAAAAATATTGAAGAATGCGCACACATTATATCAGATGTACAAGCTCGATTTAGATGAATGTTTTATGGAAGAATGTGTTCACTTCGGTTCATATGTAAAATCTAACAAATGCCCTGAAAATTCGGTATTCCCAAACATAAACATAATTTTAAGAATATTTGTATGCACACATGTAACTAACTGCTCTGCAGAAAGAAGTTCTTCATCGTTCCAAAAGACTGAAATAGTAAATGAATTGTTAAAAAGATTTTCAATTTATCAAGTTACCCTAGTTTTTTTGTTGTTGTTTGGTTTTATATTTTTCTGTACTGTAATAGCTCGTTTTCCGGACACTTTTTTCTGTACCGTAATGAGTCGTTTTCCGGACTGAAATCAATCATATAAACATTGATTTTCCGAATTTTCGGTATAGTATGAAATAAACATAATTGCGATCAACTATAAAAAAACAATATTTAACCGCATTACCTATTTATTGTCAATAGAAATAGAATTTACAATGAATATTAATTATACTGAAATAATTGATGCTTTCGCCGACAAAAAAGCTAGAAGAAAATTTTAATAATGAATATATTAACAATAACAACAAATATGTAATTAGTTTTCATTATAGTGTACCGCTAAATATTTTTGAAATTCTCTTTAAAATTATAGGGCGCTTCAGTATGCTTTGCCTAAGGGCGTCAAAGGTACAAATGCGGCACTGATTATTTACATTTGCATAATCAATCTAAGAAATTTATTCCTGATCTAATCTAGCTAGTTAAGACAAGAACAGTATAATTCAATATTTTTTTTATTTTTTTTCGTTTGCTATGGTCAGAATATTACTATCCACATATGACCTACAGATATGCCAAAAATTGAATTACTTATATTAAACGTATTTCCTTGACAAATTTATAACAACAAATGCATAGCATAAATACTCTCAAGAATAACATTAAACCAAAAAAAAAAAAAAAATTGGGTTTATTTAAACATAATTCTAATTTTCGGTTATTGATACCTTCCACCAGGTCATAATCAGCGATATATATACATGGATAGGGGATTGATCAAAAATCACATTGATTTACGTCAAAAAAAATGGAGCAAATTTTATTTATAGTCTTACTACTCGTTTATATACTCCTCTTTGTCAAAAAAAATATTTCCGAATAATTGCCTTACTTGAATAAATTTCATTTCGAAATTTTTCGAAACAGTTTCTTTTTTTTAAATTGAGTGGAATAAATATTGGATAATGTTTAATTATATTAAAAATAATTAGTTAATTATATCAAATTTGAATAGTTAAACATTACGCCACTAGTTTTCGTACACTAATTTAAGAATTAATAACCATTTATTCATTTAACAACCAAAAAAATTCGAGTAACGTCAAAAATCTAGCATAAACAAACATTCAAGTGAATTTTCATTTTTTATTTTTAAGATTTTTTAAATATGTTACCATGGTAACGGCTACTTTTATATTACTGTATCTGGCATGCTTTTAATTTGCAACGTTTATTTATTCCGTCTCTACTTAGGTTACAGCTACTTTGCTTTACCGCCTCCTACATATAACTTTGAATTTGGTATTCGAAAATTCGGATTTAAAGACAAGGACGAAGGTTTTTTTTACTCTGTCACACACTAAATACTTTTTCGGTTTCTCCATAAATTTTGTTCAATCCCCCTATCCATGTATATATGTATGTATATCGCTGGTCATCATACATATTAAACTTATATTTTGTTTCGAAAAGTAGGGTTTGTCAATTAAATCAAATTGGCTATTTTCTTGGGAAAAAATTAAACCCAAAATAATTCGAATTCAATTTTGGTCAACAAAATACGCTTATTTCAAAATACGCTTATTAATTTCATATTTCCCGATAAACATTAATAATATACATAAAACTATTTTTTTTTCTTTTATACATTTTTTAATTGGGTGCAGAGCGGACTTATTAACGGTCCTAGCTCCTTGTAACTGTCAGAGCTTCTACACCCAATGCGCGATCCTGCAAGTAAAGATTAATAGCTACAAATTTATTCATTTTGTATTCCTTCGGAAATTTGAAGTGTATTAGCGAATTTCATTTTTTTGATGTTCGGTATAAAAATTCACGCTTGATTTCTTCAGTTCAAGGATTCGGGAGCTTCACCGTAAACCTATGTGCATTGGTTGTTCCTCTTGTTTCTCTTGTTGTTGTAACGAATGGTGGTATTTTCTCCAATAGTTCTGCAGAACATTTACCATGTAAGCATCTGTAGAAGACGCAGAGTTAACAGCAATACTATATACATGGTCAGATGAAGGATTTATATATCTATAAGCTGATTTAGCCAATGCAACAATGTTGCCGCCCCGGTGGCACAGTTGTTAGCATACTTGCTTAAAGCTCCGGAGGTCCCGGGTTCGATTCCCGGCGGGTGATGAAAAAATTACGGCTGGTTAATGTAAGGATCAATGAATTAATCACTCATTATCCGTTGTAAAAATGATTACGAAACTTCACTATGAAGCGGCCAAATCCGTCTATGGGATGTAGCGCCAGCGGAAAAAAAAAAAAACAATGTTAATGTGTTTATTCCATTTGAATTTGTTACTACCATTTTTTGGAATTTTTTGTTCTTTGCATGACCTGCTCTTAGCCTGTTTATTTGCTTTATGTTGTAAGAATTTAAATCAATTTTATAGAAACCCCGGTTTTCTTGGAGGTACGCTGTTGATCTGTTTATTATATTGGCCTATATTTGTTGTCCATTCATTGTATTTTATTTTCCATTCATCTCTTATTGTATCGTATATTATTTGATATGTATCTTCTATTGTGATCATATTTTCTGTTGTTTCGTCTGGATATTCTATTGATGATTTTGCTAAAGCATCAACTTTTTCATTACCTGGAATCTCCACATGCCCTGGAACTCATTGTATTAGAATGCTCATGCTCTGATTTTTTATTGCTGTCTTAAATTTACGTTGGACCAACATTCGACAAGTCGTGTATAGGGTACTTATGCCATGTGTTCATATGTCCACATCATATGTTCCAACTTTGGTCCACCGACATTTGTCGATTTCCACATTGTCTGGAGCCGCCTTTATACTATGGAAGTAAAAGAAAGATATAATATAATAGCACGTGCACATGTATTAATTGTACGTTATTGATTTTGTATCTCATTCATTCATTCAATCAACCCGATTAGAATAAACGAAATGATAAATGAACCAGCTATGAGTGAAATAAAATTGTATTACGATTCGAAAAAAAAGAAAGGTATAGAGACTGGTCTACGCTTTATTAAATTCGAAAAAAGGGAGTAACGTTTTTAGAGTTGAATAATTATGTAATACCTAGGTATATCATTTTTGGAAATACAATAATTAAAATAAAAACGGTAAATGACCGTTCTATGATAGAAAATAAAATACATTAATATAATTTTTCATCTGCATTTATACGTGCTCGTAAATCAACCTGATATTACGATCATTTATTTCTTACGTTTCGCCAAACAATCGGATTCGGATCATTCATTTTATTATTTTTTGTTTTGCTTATACATAGAGAAAATAAAAAAGGACAGAAAGAGTCTGCATATCGAAATTAACTTAAATCAATGCCTATATATTAAAGGCACCAACAATGTGTAAGCACCAAAAAATGGCGTGTCCTATGTATGTGTTATAATAATGAACAAAAATATTTACATACAAATCGTAACAAGTTTTATGAAAAAAAAATATTTTTTTTGAAATTTTTTCGTTTCGTATTTAATAACTTTTTAAAAATGGCCAAAAATGTTTTTTCATTCCATTGAGAATAAACTATGAATTATAATATTAAAGCATTTTGCTAAAACGGCCTTTAATACATAGGCATTGCTTAAATATATCAGAAGTGATGTGGGAGTGTGCATGTTGCATGTTTTATTCATATGTATTTCATTTAGCTTATTTAACCTTTGTTTGACACGATTATAAAACTACTTCTACTCAACACTTACAAACCGGGATATGTATCAATTTCAGAACGTGAAAGGCGTTAAATTAAAATAATATAAATATGATATCATAATTAAAATGCTATTTTAATTTATTATAAAAAAAACTTCATTCTACTTAAAAAAAATCAAATTCAGGACATGTCGTGTTGACATAATGGTTAATTATTTATATTGGATATGCTGCGAGGCGAGTTAAGTTTAATCCTAGTTTAACTCTCACTATATACAGAGTCGAGTTATTTTCTAACCAACTCTTGGTGTATATACTGCATAATTAAAAATATGCAGAGTTCAAATCAGCCATTTTACACTTGCTTTCTTACATTACGTTTCTCTGCTTTCAAGAATCAATTTCATTTTACACTTGCTTTCTTGAAACGTGATTCTTTTGAATTATTTGTCTATGAATATGTAAGTAAATACAAATTTAACCTAGTAAAATTTGTAAACGAAAAAAAACCATGCGACCTTGAAATATTTTATATTTCTTTTCTGTTTGTGTTAGTGCAGAGAATCACAAAGAAATTTTGTTGAAAAAAGAATTACAAAAATTTGACCTTCGAAATCAGTTTGTAGGTACAGAGGAAGGGAACGAAGTGAGAAACGTAATGCAAGAAAGCAAGTATAAAGTGGCTGAACATGATATAATAATACAAGATAAAGTAAACACGAGAGAGCTAAAACACTCTGGTGCGCTAATATTTTTTTGTTTCCTCTCTATCTCTATTTTGGTTTATTGCTTTGCTTCATTTTTATGTTTTTATACGATTACTAGAGCCGATCAGCCGATGCGCGACCGACGACAGTCATTACAATAATGAAGATCAAAGAGGACGTGTTTTTTTTATGGATAGATATTTTTTTATATACAAAATATTTTTTAGTTATTTATAAAATAATTTGATATTGATGAATAAGTAATTCATAAATTTTGGATTTATAAAATTGTACAACCCAAATAATCTAAACTCGCTCAATTATTCATTTCTCAATTATTAACACACTACGACTAAACTCAAAAAATTTACAATATCGGTTTTATTAAACCTCAATCTGTCTGGGTATTTGTCGATTTTTAAAATATTTGATTATGTATTTTTTTAAATAAAAATAACACAATATATATTTTTAAAAAATGAATAGAAATGATGTACACTTCCTCTTCCTTTGGATTGCAAAAGCAATCTGACGATTGAAATATTTTTCTCATTTTTGCTTTATTTCAGTACTTTTTCTATTATGAAAAAAATGTTGGCACACCAGAAAAAAAGTACTTTTACTTTATCTTGTATTGTTATATCATGGTGGCTGAAAAGGATTGAAACCGAGTTAAAATAAACGAAAAAAACATTTAACAAAAAATCATTTCAGATGATCATCAGATTGATTATTCTTTTTGATCACCATATATGTTTTTTTAATTTTTCCAGCGATATTTTGTCTAAAAAATTGTAATTTTCAAATTCTTGAAAATTAAAGGATAGACCACCGATATGTCGGAATAAACTTTTTCAAAAAAAAAAATTATTATGCAAATTAATTAATTAAAATCTTAATAAACAAGAGATTTAAAATAAAACAACGAATTTGATTGAAAAAATTAAAAAGAAAATTGTTTAATATATTTATAAATAAGTATATGTTTTGTATATCGCTTTCATTCTTCAACAACCTATGTAGTCTTACTTTGGCAATTTTACAACAACAATGCGGTGTATTTTCATTCCGGAATGAAGAGTTTCATTCCGCTGAGAAGTAGGTATAGAAAAATTCTCTTCACGTAGTTTTAGTGTTTATCACTAGAGTAAATATATTACATATATTTAGTTTTATGAGTTGGTAGTAAATGACAATTTTCAATTTTTCGATAAATCAGAATATTAAATTTTATTAATTAGCATTTGGAATAATTATACCTTATTCAATAATTTGATATCATTATTTTATATTTGTTAAAATTCTAAATAATAAATTATATTTTAGAGCTTGGTACCAACTGTTGAAAGTAAAAAAAAATTATTCTAAAGAAGAATTGCTCTTACTTTGGGCAAAATTTTATTCCTATCCGAATAGGAATAACTTTTACCAAAGCAAGACGGCATCTAAAATAAAAATGACGAATTGGTGCGTATGAATTTTTCTTTAATTTTGTTGTTGTTTTTTTAACTCTATTCTATCCGCCTAAACCATGTTTCCATGATAGAGTTAACCTAGGTTAACTCAAATTTATGTGCATGGAAAGGCGTTGGGGTTATTTCTCGTAAGCACAGAAGGATTGCGAATATTGTTTATGTATAGCTACCAGTATCTATTGAAATAATATATGTATTTATAAATTGGTAGTACATAGTTCAAGATTTTTAATCGTTATTTTATTACTTTGATTTCATTTGCATCTCATTTTTTCTTCGAGACAATTTATTTCCATTTTTTCCGGTTGTATATAAACCGGACAGCTCCGGATTATCACCTTTATTATTAATTACATATTAATATATTTTTTGTTTTATTTTCAGTGCTACGATGAATTGTATGCTTTAGTGAAAAATTACATTGCAACAGTAAGTCGAATTTCAAAGGATAAAATTCAATACGAATACAGATCGATAAGCAGATTTTCATAATTTTTGTTTTATATAAATTTTGTTTCAATTAATAAAGTCAACGTTTTTAAAAAAAAAAAAATATAAATTAAATTTAATAAATCATACCTATTGCGATGCAAATTAATTGATGAATGTAAGGCCAAGGATTAAGCTGGACCTCCCGGTAAGAATTTTTGATGCCGAGCCCACCGTACATCCGTCTTTTCATCAACTTGGAAGCATTGGGCAATATGATTAATTCCCCTATTATGGTTCTCGCCTTGCCGAGAAATACTAAGCAAATGTGGCTCGATTTGTATCGAATTTTTCGGCGATGCGAGAACCATAATAGGGGGGGGGATCAACTCGGTTACAGACATCTGGGCAGTTAATAGTTAGTTCACTCACCGGCATAGAAAACGGGCCACCCTAAAACAATTTTTTTTTATACGAATATCTTATGAACCGCACTAGCTAGAAACATGAAACAAAAACCAAATTTAAAGTCATTCAAAACAATCCTCGAAAATATTACCATAGCGTATTTTGTCTAATCATGTGGCTGAGGTTTTTTATTTTTCCCACAACATGGTTTATAACTAGTAGAGTATGTTACAACAGTATGTTACGTTTTTATTATGTCGCTAAAGCCAGAAAGTGTAACGGCATTCGTGACATTGTTGGAAGATGGGAGAAGCCTACGTTTGATCGCTAATAAGTTTCAGATTTACCGTACAACGTGGGGTTGTATACCAGGCGATAAGGTACGGTCAGCAAAAACTAATAAACATTCGATATGACCGTTTTGTAGTTGCACCAACTCTTAGAAATCGCCATGCAACCGCTGTTGAGATCTACAATGAATTCGTAAAATAAATATAAGCGAAAGAACAATACGGCGAAGGTTGGGAGAAGCAGATTTTCATGCACGAAGACCTACCACGGGTCCGGAACTCCTGTCGCAACACAGAATTACTCGGTTACAATGTGCCAGTAAACATGAAAATTGCGGAGTTGCTAGACTTCCATCGGGCGCGTGCCCAGGTGGCGGATAGGAGTAAACCTAACCGACTTGTCGGCGGGTAGATGGGAAATAAAATATCATTCGCGGACCAAAACTAGCTAAGTGTGGTTTCCTGAATATAATAACCAATATGGGGGGCTCGAAACGAGAAAATCTTACAGCGCAAGGAAACGGATACCCATTGCCGGGGATTTTGAGGGGTGAGCAAGCGGGCTCCCAGCCGTCGTTATCCAATGACAGGTGATGAACTCTGAAAACCCATTTGGAAGAAGTTCCATAATACCAAGATCACCAACATCCTCAACTAGAAGTGTTGAGATAGAAAATAAAGAACTACGCAGACTGTGTAAGATTGAAAAAATTACATCGGATTTAATTAACGAAGTAAACACTCTTTAAGAAAGAAAATGAGAAATTAAAAAAATTCTTTACAATCAAAGGAACCTGAGGAACAGGCTGCTTCAGAGTTCCGTAAGAAAAATGCATTGCAACACAAGAAACCAGAGGATCAGTGTGCTACAGAGTACCACACCGACAAAGAAGAATTAAGAGAAGAAACTGACTGGATCCTAAAAAAAGAACAGGAAGAAAAGCCTGCAAAAAAATAGAAAGCAAAATCTTCTCCAGAAATTGTAGCGTCAAACCGAATTTCAGAAGCTGGTGTATTAAATCTAAATCAGCACAATATACCCGATCAGAAAAACCAACCTAGCAAAATTAAGGAAAAGGCACCACCATCAATCAACATCATTGGCGTAACTGAATATGGTACTATCCAATCATTAATGAAACCGGTAACTACAAAATAATACAGAGTTGTAGAACTGAACAGATGCTGAAAGTTATAGAGCCTTGGCTGCAAAACTGACAGGTAAAAGCAAGGAATGGTACACATACAAGGACAAAATGATCGCCCGATCAAAGTGATGGCCAGAGGTCTTGACCCAATCTATACAAAGCAGGATATAATGGAAGACCTTATACACCAAGGCTTCAAAATAGAGCTGCGGTAAATATCCTAAAAAAAGAAAAACAGTAACTAATCAAGGGATGAAAATTAATAAAAGGGGGCTTCCATTGTTTATGCTTACTTTTAATAGCAAAGAAAAAGTGGAAAAATTTTTCAATATTAAGGCAGTCCTTAACATGAGAGTTAGAATTAAAGCGCTAAGAAAATCCACAGGATTGATACCTCAGTGTAAGAAATGTCAAGAATATAATCTTTTTTTTTTTTTTTGTGCTGGCGCTACATCCCATAGAGGGATTTGGCCGCTTCATTATGAAGTTTCGGAATCAATATTTTTAACGGATAATGAATGATTAATTCATTGATCCTACATTAACCAGCCGTAATTTTTTCATCACCCGCCAGGAATCGAACCCGGGACCTCCGGAGCTTAAAGCAAGCATGCTGACCACTGTGCCACCGGGGCGGCAAGGATATAATCACACAGAAATATTGAAAACAAGTGTGAAATGTTTGAGGAAACATCTCGCCAAAGCTTGTAAATTGACAAAAACTACGCCTCCAAACTGCGTAAACTGTAACGGAGATCAACCCGCTTACTATAGAGGATGTGAAGTAGCCAGGGAACTTCAAACTCTGAGAAATAAAAAATGACAATGCTCTCTAAACCGTAGGATGCCCAGTAATAGGACAATGTCCAAAAACCCAGTGGTAGAACTACCACAAACAAGTGCAATAGCAGGCTGAAAAACATACTCCCAGATTGTAAAACAGCGGGAAACAGTATGTAACAAGGAAGACGACCAAAGCGTAATTCTTGAAAAAATTCTAAAGAATATAGAAGGCTTAAACTTAAGGCTACTAAGCCTGGACGCTTTAAATAAGCGGTTAAATAAACAAGGAACAGTGAATGAAATCACTTCTATGATGTACTAATCTATGAAGATCAATAACACATTCTGAATCGCCAATTGGAATGCAAATGGGCTGTTGCAACAAATTCCAGAGTTAGAAATTTTTCTAAATATAGAAAAGAAAGATATAATGCCTAATTTCAGGATCTCATTTAACAACAGATTCATTCGTTAGAATTCGAGGATACCAGTGCTACCACGCAATCCACCCATCAGGAAAAGCTATTGGAGGTTCAACCATATTTGTGAAGGAAAACATCAAACATTACGAAGGAGTAAAAATTGAGAAAGAAATTATGCAAGTAACCGCCATAGATGTTCGATTAAATAATCAAAAGGTAATCAACATATCTTCAATATATTGCCCTCCGCGGTATAATCTGAATAAAGAAAACTATGTTACGTTACTCAAATCGCTCGGTTTCAACTTCATAATCGGAGGCGATTTTAACGCTAAATTGGGGATCAAGGCTAATAACCCGTAAGCGTAAGAAGCTATTTGCAGCTGATCGGGCTTTAACTGCGAGTTTCTGCCTGGAGGTAAACCAACATATTGGCCAGCGGATACAAATAAGATACCAGATTTGATAGATTTCTTTGTAACAAAAGGGATATCTGTAAACTATGTAGTACTCGAAAACAGTGAAGGAATTTCGTCTGACCATACGCCTGTCATTATGGCACTCAGTGATACCATTAGCAAAAAAGAAAATTTGCCTAGGTTAACTAATAATAAATCAAACTGGGAAAATAGTCGACAAGACAGCTCTCCAACTCTCGAAAGTTAAAAAAAATGTAAGGATACCAATCGACCTAATAGTTACTATAACCTATTAGGTCGATTGTTATCCTTAGGCGAATAAGTCGCGGCTGGCGGCTAAGACCGTTAGAAAACGACCAAGATGTTACTTGCGCCTCAGAACAAGATGTCATTTTTGTAATGAGCCATCTTGTCCAAACCACACCAAAATCCTATGCATAGAATGCATCAAAGAATAGGAAATGATTTCGGATGAAGATTAAGTGGTTTCAGATGACGCATCTGATTAAAACATAAATTTGGCTAATTTAAATGTGATTTTTTGTGAATTTAGTTACTTTTTCAATAAAAATATAAATGTGTACTAAGAAAATAAACAATTTGTATTTACTTTCCATATGAAATATATGAAGTTATCCATGGGGTCAGATTGACCCCTATACACAGACAGCGCGATAGTAAGCTATACACAGAGTGAAGGTTAATACCAATTCATAAAACTAAATATATTTAACCCATTTCATCCCACTGTACCTGTATGGGTACACAAAAATCACTAACTTTACGATGCCACTACTGCGGTATTTAATGTCAAATTTCAATTTGTATTTTACCGTTATGTATGGTTTTTAGTTAATTTATCATATTTTAAAAAAAATCCATTTCGAGAAAGGATTTTGAGTGTTAAAAAATATTTAAAGTACAAATATTTTACACAATTTATTATTGGTGTGGGAACAAATGGGTTTTAATATATTTACTCTAGTGGTATACACTACAACTATACGTGAAGAAGAGAATTTTTCTATACCTACTTCTCAGTGCAATGAACTTATTCATTCCGGAATGAAAATACACGGCATTGTTGTTGTAAAATTCCCAAAGTAAGACTACAATAGATTTGGTTTTCTGTTCGTTTAAGTCGCGTAAAGGATTGCGACAGTAAAGGTTCTATCACACCGCAAGCGCCGCGCGTCGGCGGCAATTTTAAATACACGATTTTTTGCTTATTTAGTGATAGGAAATCATAGTGTGTGTAAAAATATAAACTGGCGTGAAACGCGATTTTTTTTGCCGCTGCTTTTCGTGGGCGGCGGATGAAATTTCATTTTATACCATTTACTTAAAATTTTCTATTAAAAATATAAAGTTTGTAAATTGTTTTATGAATAATAATTTTATTTTAGTTCAAGCTCTGATTTTCTGTCACTACATAAGCAAAACAACGTGTATTTAAATTTGCTGCCGACGCGCCGCACCTGGTGTGATAGACCCTCAACTTTTTATGGTAATTTTTTAACATAATGACAAATTTTCCAGCATTAAAGCATAGATCAAAATACAGAGTTTTTGGTATATGGACCGACATAATTTTTTGGAGGATTGGGTGGGTCATTAGCTAGTTTTCGCGCATAGATCCTACGTCCTAAGTGTCACGGTAATTGAGATATGATTTTTTTCGTTTTTTCTTTAAATTACCTGAAATCTCGCCTTTAAATCGTCATATTTTTTTTGTTTGTGATTGTAATAGCACGAATAAACTTTTATTGTATTCTGCAACTGCAATGTATTTTTTAGTCTAAATGAAGAAGAAAATGAATTAGGTTATGAGCTTCGAAAGTCTTGAAAATGTGTAAATGTATGAAAAATTTCAACTTCTAAATTCAATATAAAAAAAATAAACATTATTTTGAACTTAGGTTTAGTTTAAAAAGTTGTCTAGTTTATATTCTTTCCAACGGTTGAGTAATCAATTATAATGTGGTCAAAATAAGAGATACAAGTTTTCAAGAAAATTATTTTTATGTTTATTATGTTTTTATTAAACATGAATTATAATATTTGATCAAACTGTCTCGTATGCATGCACGTAACCTTTTCCTTACCTCAACTGTTGTTGTACGAAGTCGCATTTCTGTTTTCATTGTTTCAAATGCGGCTGTACTTCGTTCCATTAAAATTTCTTGTGTGGATACCTCTGTTGCATAAACTAATTCCTTTGCAAGTCACCTGACGTAGAAATCGAGGGGTGTCAGATCTGGGGACCGTGCGGGCCAAGAAATAGGCCCGCATCTACCAATCCATGAGCTCGGAAAAAATTTCCTAAGTACTTACGTAACATTCGATGATAATGTGCCGGACAGCCGTCATTTTGAAAGACGATCGGCACACCTTCTTCTAAAGCTGATAATAAAAGTTCAGGTAAACTGGAGATATTTATCTTAATTCTTACAGAACGATTTACCTGCATTTACCTTTATTGCAATAAGATCAAATAAAAGACAAATAAATTTAGTTTTATTATTGTTTTATTTAATTGAAACTACATATTATATTACATAATATTTCCTCAATTCATGAAACTACATATAAACAAACCTATAAACAAATAATAATTTAATGATTAAATATGACAAGAAACCAAATATGACGTCAAAGATATTTTTTATAGTTGCAAAATTCGTACTCGGCATTCTTGCTTATAGCTCTTTGTTGCATGATTTATACTATTTAGAATCAAAGGCAATTTCTTTTTAAAAGAACTAAAACCATAAATTTCAAGACTTGCATACGATGTTCTAAACAAATATTGGTTGAGGAAAACCATTCTGAGTATTGTGGGGTATTATTAGCTAAGTCGATGCAATTATCAATTATTATAATTTGTTTAATATTTTTTCGTTGTAACTTTTTTCAAATATAAGTCAACATTTTTCGATTTGCATTTTGCATAACAAAAAGAATTTGTTGTATAGTAAATGTTCATTGTTGAATTGTATATGACGTTATTTTTCGACAACATACATATCTTCGAAACATTGTAGCATCCGATTTTACCCATTACTTTAAATATTACATAACCAACAAAGTACTTCATTGAATTTTCTTCAATTGGAGAAGCTACGTAAATTGTTCGCTCGATTTGACATAATGTCTCGCTTTGTTCTTCGGTGATATCTGCTAAATTATTATCACTAACTAGCTAAAATTATGTAAGTCTGTATGTTGTTTGTGTACTTTGTACGTTATGTTTTTAAAATATAATAAACAATCGTTTAATGTTTGATAAACTTAGTTATTTTCTGTCAAGGCACATTTATAAGGGTTCGAATTAAATAATATTTTGCTGTTTAAACAATCAAATAAATTATTTGAAACTTCAAAAAATTTTGATGTAGATAAAGCAAGTTCTTGGTATGTAAACTTTTTCAAATCTATGGCTGTTTTAATTCCAGCCGCAACGCTTCTATACTAAAAATTTGAATGACATAACGAACACGCATTTTTACGAAAGTATTCGGATAAATATGTTTCGACACTTTCGACGTTAGTTTGGAACAGAGCTTTGTTGTTGCATTATTTCCCAATTATATAAATGTAGAATCACAATCCAACAAACAGTACCATCTGGACAATAATAGTTCGTATCATTCAATAAATTGTTGCGTAATGACTTTATTAAATAACAAACATCATAAAGGCAAACTATTTTTTGTGAATTATAATTAAAGTATGGTTGTTCCGATGTAACATTCAAGATTTTGTAGCATTTGCTGTTGTTGCTACCTTGATCTCAAACTGTTAAACCAACTGTATCACAAATTTTCAAATTTCAAAGATCATTTTTTTAAGGTTCTCTCCACAAATTTTTGTTTTTGTTGGTTAGTAATTTAAGATAAACTTCCATTTCGATAATATACTTCGAACCATAAAAACACAAACCATTTGTGCTATTGAACGAGTTCTGAAATAACCAAAATCCTGAACCCCTTGAACTTCATCGTGGACTGTATTATATGTCAGATTTCGTCTGACTTTAATTCCATCGAAAATTAAAGTAATAAACTTATCTCTATCATCTATGTAGAGTCTCTACTGCATTTTTGAGTCCTTTTAATAAGATCTCATTTGTAGCAGGTCTTAAATTTTGTATGGGCCTCCATCTACTATTGATAGATAATTTTGAGGGTAAATTGAATTTGAAGCAATTTTTCATAAAAAATAAGTAGCAGGAGATTTAAAATAAAGTGTCTGGTGCAATTTGCTTTTGATAATTTATGTACACAAGTTTAGTGTTAGTTGCAGCAACCACCATTTCCACAAATGATTTAGTAGTAGGCTCAAGGTTCTTTCATTAAGTACATTGATCCATTTTTTTTATTTTTCGTTACCAAATTCCTAGTTTTGCGTTATAGCATAATCACTTTAGAAATAAGAGATTTAATTTCGATACTCTTTTGTTTGAAATTTGCTTTTAGTTTTTTGCTTCGATCACTAATTTATTGTTTATTTTTCTGTACTGATCAACGGTTTTGACAGCTCAGTCACAAGAATTACATAACTCACTTGTAGTTGTCGAAGTTTGGTTAGAGGGTACAGGGTTATTTGCTATTTCAAGAAACGTTAATCGGATGATTGAGAGGGTGTATTTACTTTATTGTGATAAGTTTTTATATTCGAATATTTCCGGGGAATGGATTGTGAATTACTTAACGCTAGTTTTAATGATGGAATGGCTTTATTTGTTTTTTTCCTTTAAACTTGGGATCAAAATGGGTACTACAGATTCGTTTTTTTGTCAATGTATCCATTAACAGCGGATGCAGATCTATTTGACATGCTGTTAGCCATTCCCGTGCCTGGTGCTGTATTTTTCGGAAAACGAAAAAAACGATTTTAAAGAAGAATTTCTTCTAGTATTACCATAACTATTTATTATGCAACTCAATCCAGACGTTAGTTTAGTTAAACCTAAACCGAAAATCTGAAATATAAAAATATATTATTTCATATTTTGTATTAGGATATTCCAAAATCCTGACGTGATAGGGAAATTCTACGGTCAGATTCGAATTCAGCATCGAAAAATACGTGGGAAATGACTATCCTTGTTTCTGTTACTTTTTTTTTTGTCGACCAGTGTTATTAATGTAACTAGATAATCCTGCCTCAACTGTCGTAAACGAATACCCGCTATCCAATTGGATCACTATTTAATCAGTGTACATACAAATATCTACACAAAAATCATAAAATATACCTAGATAGTCCTTTATGATTCAATTTTGTAATTTACTGCACATTACATCTCAAGCGCGTACTGCATGCATTTTTGTAAGGATCAAAATAGAAAAGGAGACATTTCAATGACATCACTGCGCGATTTCACAGAAAACTTCTTAAAAATAGAAATATTAATATGGCGGTTATGTGCATGGGGTAATCTGTAGTAAGTGTTTTGTGGTGCCTACCTGCTACCTAAATAATAGATATGAAGCTTGATTCTCTCTCTCGAATAAAAATAGGCGAACTCGCATGAATAACCATTCTCAAAGCCTTAAACAAGCTTATTTTTCTTAAAAACAGTCCTATATACCATAGACAGACACAAATCGAATAATCGCGAATTCTAAATTATTAAAGGATTTTTGCCTGTCTGTCATTACAAGATTTTTACAAAAACAGGATTATTTCGTTTTCAGAACGCGATTTTTGACAATCGGGATAAATAAAAAATGCGATAAATTTTGTGTCTGTCTTCGTTATTACCCTTCAAAAAATGTATTTATTACTTTGTGTTGTAGTTTTATTTTAAATTAAATGTATTATAAATATCTTTTTTTAAATTAGAACACATTTTATTTGGTTTAAATATTCTTAAAATAATTTGATTATTCAATCATTGCCGTCGCCATTATGCTCTGTTTTATTGATGGGAACAGCATACTCGTAAAATAATTTGGATATTTCATAAATTTTTTTTAAAAGTCATATCCAAAATGCAAGAAATAAAACTATAACTAAAACAGTTTTCGTCTGAAGAGTTTTACTTGCCTTGCTATCTCCACCGCATTCAATATCAGTTTTTAACACCTAAAATGGTAATCCATTTTATAATAAAAATACGTCAGTCTGATACATACATACTAAAATCATCTACAATTCTACACAATTCTTTACCTCAATTAATTTTTCATTATTTTTATTTTCACATGTTGCTTCACGTAAGTCATTATTTAGTTTACATACTTCTAAATTTTGCAGGTTTAAATTTTTATACTGAATTTTTGTTGATGAGCAGAGATATTGTCGTTTTGTTCTTAACCAGAATTCTATCCATCTGAAATATTTAATTTTCAAAATAAACTTGTGAATTCAATTTTGTCTTAATAGTAATTTACCCAATTTCGCAATCACATTGAAGATTTGTTCCAGAAATTTTCAAATCAGTTAGTAATAGTTTTTGTGGTACGCCAGAAAATGTATTTGGGTTTGGTATTTTTCTTAATGATGGATTGTTATGTCTTAAATCTAATGATATATTTCTTAAATTCCCAGTATTTTTGAACATTGTAGTTGGTAATTCCGCAATTGAAGTATTTTTCAACTGAAAATGTAATTTAGGTGACTGCACACCATTTAAAATTGTCTCAGCCAATTTTTGAAATCCTGGACCAGTGACAACTATTTCACATAATTTTTCTGGAAGCTTACCTTCCATTTCTCGTCTTAAATCAGTTTTTATATCCACACCTACTTGAGGATTAACGATACTATCAGAGTCGGCTAATGTTATTGGATGTGAAATCCATAAAGTACGCAAATTATGAACTTTTTGAATAATTTGCGGTATATTGAATCGCATAATATTAGAATAACTAGATATTTTTAGAGTTCTTAAATTTGTCATAGAATCCAATGTCTCTGGTTCAAACGTTGATAATTGAAGTTTTGATATATCCAAAAATTCCAATGTATCGGCTGCTCCTTTGAAATTAGCATTTGTTATAATTTTTATTGGATTCCCAGCAATCGATAAAGATTTTAATAAAGGTAGCGAGTGTAGCATTAAAGGAATGTGAGTCAAATTGTTGTAACTTAAATCAAAATGCCGAAGCGATGATATATTTTCTGCTAACTGATCTGGGATAGTTGTTAATTCATTGTGAGCAATTTTCAATGTTCGCAAATGCGCTAATGGCAAATCCGGAAAATTGTTTAAAGATAAATTATTTATTCTAAGTTCTACTAAATTATTTTCTAGCCCAACAAAAGTTTTCCCAATAACATTAATGTTATTATTATGCGATAAATCCAAATAGGTTAAATGGTATAATGTTGCAAATACCGCGTCTTCTAAGCGAATTAATTGATTATAGGATAAATCCAATGATGCTAAAGACTGAAATATACGATTTTTTTTTAATTTCCATAAACTAAATTCAAACTAAGATTTATTTACCCTAAATTTGGAAAAATCCATACTATATATCGATCCAATATTATTACTTGATAAATCCAAAACTGCAAGCGACAATGCCGCTAAATTTGTAAACGATATTGTTGGAACTTTGGTTAGTTGATTGTGAGATATATCAAAAATTGACATTCCATCTTCAAGGAACAATGATTCTGGTAAAACTTTGATATTATTATGAGATAAATCTACAATCCTCAGGTTATGAGTTGTTCGAAACAAATCAGCTGATATATTTGATAAGCGATTATGAGACAATTGTACAACTTGAAGCTTACGTGTATTTTGAAATGTAATCGCATTGATATCAGTTATTAAATTATGTGATAAATCAAGCCATTGTAAATGATATAAATTTCCAAATATTTCTCGTGCTGTATACTAAAATATAAAATTAATTCAACATAAATAATTGGAAAATTATTACCTAAGAGTCAACAATAATTTTTTTTCTTTTTTTTTGTGCTTATAAATATACATACCCTTAATTTATTATTGTTCAAATATAAATGGGTTGTGGACATTTCGATCGGCTTAAAATAACCATTCTGTATAACCGAAATATTATTATGTGACAAATCAAAAATTCGTATATTTGAAAATAAATTATAGTCTAAAATTTAAATTATGTTTATATAAAATTATTGAATTAAGATAAAAAGATATTATGTGTAACTAAATAATAAAACTTTACCATATGTAATCCCTTGTGTACTACTCGTATTTTTATTGGACAACTCATTTATATTATTATGGCTGAAATTTACGTGTAAAGACGATAATGAACCAACCTAAAATAACCAACAATTTTATTATTTTAATTTTATTGTTATTAATTTTTGCTATAAATACTTGATCGATAAAGTGAAAATCGAAGTTTTTTAGAACGTTGTACGAAACATCGAGCAGTTGCAATCGCGGTAAGTTCTGAAATATAAACGCATAAAATAAAATTAATTAAAAAACAAAATAATTCGATTAATACATAATCAACATCAAATAGAATCGAAATTCTGGAAATTGAAGAAATTTAATGTTCAAAAAATACACCAAAGGATAATACACCTCTATTATAATTGAGGAATGACTGTAACAATATGAAAAAAGAAAAGGCAACAGAGATTCGTGTCGATTGTCTATCGACTCAACAATCATAAAATAGGGGTGTTAAGCTTGATTTACACTACATCAAAAAAAAACACACCCTTATTTTTTTCTTTCAAATTCACGTATTTTCCAAAATAAAAAACATACAGTTTTGTTAATGTTAACTGTAATTAATAATTTGTGTCCCATCCTTTCTCATCAATTATCTGAGACGATGCTGCATAAAATGTACCAGTTTTCTGATTTCTTCTGCCGTAGTTTTGTTCTATTCTTCGATTAATTTAGACTTTAAGTCATCTTTGTTACGAATCTCATATTGTGGCACCCGCTTTTCAAAATTATTTTAAATATGTTCGAAGGGGATGAGTCTGGCGATTGTGGGGGATGTGGTAAAATAGATTTAACGTTTTAGATCAAGCAGTTTTTTACTAAGCAGGATATATGCTTTGGATCATTGTCTTGAACTAAAACGAAATATCCGGGTTTTCCAATTTTTAGCGCACTGCTTTTTAAACGGTTCCGTAAAATTAGGATATTGCTCAAACACCAGATCTCCAACCCCACCTGTATCTATTATACCCCATAGCATGACGTTTCCTTTACCGCGTTTGACGGTAGGGACAGTATTTTTACTTTTTGGTGCAGTCCGTTTCTGATGCCATACAGTTCCACGACCGCCCGATCCAGTGTGTATTATTTTTCATCTCGTTTGAGAAATACAAATAAAAACATCACACTGGCGACGAGGAAAAAAAAATTAAATAAAAATAAAAAGAGAAATATTTATTCGAATAAATATTCAATATAAATAATTATAGTGGTAGACGAAGCCAAAAAACGCAACAGGGCTGGAGTAACGCGGTTCGTGGAGGAATTTCACCCAGAAACAGACGAATGGGTTCTATATCAAAAGCGATTAGAAATTTTTTAACGCATGTAACACAACAGACGAAGGAAAACAGAAAATTTTATTATTAATTTCCGTCTCTTAAAATCAGCCTTAAGTATGATTTCCTTGTCTTGTATTAAAATCGGAAGGAATACTCAAAAAGTATTATTCAATACTATTTACTGCAACATTCAACTTTTTTTGGTGAAAAAGAACGGAAAAACCTGAAAAAGATGAACTAGTTTGTCTTTTTTCGTGAAAGTTGCTCAAAAGTTATAAAATCAAAGTAACATTTTGAAAGGAAAAAATGAAATTTTGCGTATGCCCTTCCTATTTTTATATATGGGTAAAATGTATTTGCACTTTTCTTCGTGATTCTATTCTTTTGAAAAAGAACGAAAAGATTGAATGTAAAACAGCCTTATGAGCATAATTTGATTTAGCAGTGTAATATTACACAGCTATTGTAAAATACGAACATAATTTAACCGTTTTTAGTACATTTTAGTACTATAATTAATTATCCTATATACCCATAATTATTTATTTATTATTTTATTTTATTTATTTTTTATTTATTTAATTCAAGTTAACATATTTAAGTTAATTATAACTTTTATAATTATATGTTATTAGAGCACATATACATAGATACAAATTTTGGGCTACAGTTACAAAAACAATCCCTTATTACCCTTCCCTCTAAATAATTAAATAGAAAATTAAAAATTAAATACAATATAAACTGAAACAGCTACAAATTTACAAATAGACAGCCATATCCTAAAACTCGAATAAAACCAATGCAGGTCCATTCACAAAAGATCCTTTTCAGCATACAAAATTATACGTCCGATAATATTTCATTTTAAAACTATTCGACGACGCAGCATTTTTCAATTCAGATGGTAGCATATTCCACATATGGACTCCCCGGACAAACAACGAAGAATTGAAAATCCTTGTCTTATTTCTAGGTATGCTTAAATTATTCTGTCTGGATGATCGAAGTTGTATCATTTTCTCCGATAGATATGTTGGCTCTCTAAAATTTAGCACATTGAAAATAAATAAACAAACACGATAATCAAGGTAATCAGAAATACTGCATCCCACTATCGATTTAACAAACGTTGATATATGATCATATTTACGTAATCCGTGCACATATCTTACACAAGCGTTAAACATTAGTTCAACTTTCCGGAATTGTGTCTTTTTCATTCCAAATAATGCAGCACCACAATAAGTAATATGGGGTAAAATATAGGAGCGAACCAGCCGTCGCTTTAGCTCAAAAGAACCAAATTTAGTTACCGACCACAGCAAACGCAAAATATTAAATACTTTAGTGCGCATCATATTAATATGTATTTCCCATGACAAAGTCCGATCAATATAAAGACCTAAGTCTCTTACTGTATCAGAATACTCAATGTTTATACCATTTACAACTATATTGGGAAAAGCAGCCACTTCAAGAAATTTATTAGAAATGATAATGGACTGAGTTTATTATTACCTACAGTAAAAATATATACAATTGGTAAGTAAACATACAGAAAAAAAAAGAGACAAAATTTAACAATTACTAGACAGAAATTTAAACAACTCCTTTTTAAACGAATTTCTTGTCATGTTAAAGTCGAAAACATCGTAAACTGAATTAAAAAGCCGCGACATTCTCAAGACTGGTTCCGAAAGTGCAAAATTTGTAGACACCGGATCAATATGTAGCAAACGGCGACCGTGCAAACAGCGTATGGGAGCGTAGATATTGAAACGAGCAAGTAATTCGTCACAATCTATTCGGGAAGTCAGAACATCGTGAACGAAGATGCAACGTCTCGTCGGTGATCCAAACGTTGTAGTTTTAATAAACTACAACGATCATTATAAGGTGGGAGAATATATTGATGCACTCGCTCAGTGGGTAATCCACGAACCACGAAGGGCATATAAAACAAATTGCTTCTGAACACTCTCAATCCTATCTGAATGACACCTATAATTAATTGGAACTTCTACATTCTACTTTTCGGAAAATACGGGTGGATCGCTTCGATCAATTTGTCAAAAAATTTAAAAAAATAATGTTTTCTGTTTTCTATTGTGTATGCGCGCTTTAATTTTATTTTGCAGGCTCAAACATTCACTGATTAGAAATAAATAAAACTTTTCGATTTCTTTTTTTCTTGATTTTTTGGATTGTTAATTTTTCTTCAAATACAAATTAAAAAGCTTTACAAATTCGCTTCAGTGCTAAAAGTAAATAAAATTCATTGACGCCTATTTCAAATTTGGAAAGATATGGTCAGGGAAAACAAGAAATCTCCATTTTGAAGATATTTATTGCATTATAACGTTGCAACAACATTTTTAATAAACTGACATTTTTTTAGAAATGAGAAGATTTTATTATTTCTATGAAAAATCACCGTAAAAAATTCCAAAAATAGTGCTAATATTATAAAGTAGATGGCACTAATTAGCAAAGATTCCATATTGGCTAAACCGAATTAAAAAATATCGAAGGTTTGAACCCTTTTAGTACAAAATGTGTCTAAATTAAGGCTACATTTAAGGCCCTTTTACATTCAATCTTTTCGTTCATTTTCAAAAGAATAGAATCACGAAGAAAAGTGCAAATACATTTTACCCATATATAAAAAAGAGACGGGCATACGCAAAATTTCATTTTTTCCATTCAAAATGTTACTTGGATTTTATATCTTTTGAGCAACTTTTACGAAAAAAGTCAAACTAGTTCATCCAATTTTTTAAAAACAGATTTTTTTTCAACTAAATGCGCATTTTTTGTGCGCTTTCATGCGCTTGTTTTATTTTTAAGGAAAAAAAATGAAATGCGCATTTTCCAAAAGATACATTTTCTATTTTAGTACAAGATATGTCAAACTTAGCAAACACTCAAACCGTTTTCCCATTATTTCCGCTGTATACAATTTAGCACCACCGTCGTTTCGTTGGCGTTGGATATATAAACTTGTTCCCTTATTTTATATTTATTTAAATCAAAATCCTAAAATTTATTCTAAATGAAAAATCAGTTTTTAGGAAAACATCTGTATTTGTGATGTGTCAATGCGGCACATTTTTCCTTTACACTGACATCTATTGATAATGCATGAAATGTTCAGTTTTTTGGGAAGATGGCATTGTCGGCGGTTAAATATAATTTGACATTTGACATGGATTTCATTCCATGCTTGACGTTTGTTTATTTCTAGTCTATTGGATTTTAAAGTCTTTTTATATTGTCTTCAGTTTTTTTCACGTGTAATTATAAATCTGCTCAATTTTAATTTACTGGAATTAATCAAATAGAAATAATTGAAAATGGAAGTTGACTTCTCTAATAGTGATATTGAAGATGATAGTTTTGATGAAGATGGCATATCTGACGAAGATGAAAAGGTAAATAATTTAATTTGATAGTTTTAACGTAATGTTGACAAAATTGTTTTTAATTTTTATACATAGTTTGCTGAGGCATTAACAAAAGGAATTATCAAGCCTGGATTATATGTAGAAGAACAACTAAAAAAGCCAATAATAAATAATACTGTTAGATTACGGAACAAATTAGATGAGGTAACGTTAAAAACAGATTGGATTGAACGGCTTGATTTAATATGTGATTTGGCTCCAGCTGCTCCAGAAGTACACATTCAACTAGAAAAACATGAACAAAAACGTGAAAACATGTTTAAAGGCAATTTAAAACTTGCTCGTATTCCAGCTGCATCTGATCCTGTTTTAAATGATTTCAAAAGAGAAATTTTATTCCATCGGCAAGCACAAGGCGCAGCAATTGAAGGTATGAAAAAATTACATGAATTGGGAATCCCTACAAAACGGCCTGATGACTATTTTGCTGAAATGGCTAAGACTGATGATCATATGCAGAAAGTTCGAGCAAACTTGATTGCCAAACAAGAAGGTCAAGCCAAATCAGAACGTATCAAACAGTTGAGAAAACAACATAAATTTGGCAAAGTTATCGAGAAACAGATAAAAGTTAAGCGACAAGAGGACAAGAAACAGCTTTCAGATCAGCTTAAAAAATTCCGCAAAGGTAAACTTAAGAATTTAGATTTCTTGGATGATGCTAAATCGCCAAATGGTTCTAAAAAAAAGGGTGGTGTTACACGCACAGCAAGAGATACAAAATTTGGGTTTGGTGGCAAGAAGCGGGGACTAAAACGGAACACTAAACAGTCAAGTGGAGAACTTGATAGATCAAACAAAAACAAACGGCCAGCAAAAGCTAAACGTGCTCAAAATAAAGGCAGAAAGAATTAATTTTATTTTGTAAAGAAACATATGGATTTTGTATTAAATAAAGTAAAAATTATATTCATCGAAACCTTATAATCAAACTGTATTGAATTTCTCTACACAAACCTTGAAAACTAATAAAGTAATAAGTAGTATACCCTAAATTCATTTGCAAGCAGCAATTGTAAAATTTATAATCTAGTTATAATTTTTGTACTTACTTGAAATGCTTCATCTTCGATTGTGCTGATTTTATTTCCACGTAGATTTAATACTTTTAGAAAGTCCAAGTCTAAAAATGCTTGTTTTTCAATTTTGTGAATTTGATTGTCATCTAAATGGAGGTAAATGATACTCTGAAATATGTTTTGTTCAGAAAAGTTGGTGATTTGGTTCGTATTTTAATTCAATTAATTACCTGCAAATCTGCAAACGTATTAGAGTCAACAGTTGCCAGATTGTTGAAGCTTAAAGACACTTCTTCTAGCTTGCTGTGCAGTTCATTCTAAATTTAAAAAAAAAAAAAAATTTAAAATAATTAGTTCATAAATGTCGATTTTATTTTGTCAAAGATATTTTATAAAATATTTGAATGCAATATCTTTTGTACAAGATCTTTGATCTTATATTTTTGTAAATCACACTACGTCAAAAATTTTACGATATTTTTCATCAAATTCAGTTACAAATGGAGAAAAAACATGCTTTTAATAATTATGGCTTTACATATGAAAAAATACAAAACGGGTATAGAAACATTGGGTTGCTCATATTCACTAAAAATTTTATAATTTGAACGCCCCAATTACATTCCTTGACCATTTTTACTACAGTAAAAAATATTTGGTCATATTTAGTTTTATGGCTGGAAACTGGAACTACATGATCATTTTTCTAACTCACAGATGTTTGATAAAATATCTTCAAAGATAAATGATAGCGTGAGTTGAATATTTTATAAAAGATTTTTTCTATAAAATATATTTTATAAAAAAGTTTGCTTCGTAAAGCTAATGATCAAACGGGCAAGAAATGTACTGTCGTGCTAAGAAAAAAGTCACATCTATACCGGCAAGTGGTCACTGCCGTACTTCCGATCAACCGCCTTTATTATTTCAAGATAGCTGTTGCGCATTTCTTGTTCCGGGATGGTTTGTAAAGCCTCTGCTGCTTCGCCTTTGAGAGCCACTATTAACGCCGCGACGCGATGTTCATCGTTCCAATGATTTTGATTGGCTGCCGTTTCAAATTGAAATTTGAAAATGACGAAAGATGTTGTTCCGTCGAATGTTGGTGGCTTTAATTTGATTGAGTGAACGGTCTTAGGTACTGAACCACTTGCGTTGTTGTTCCACTTGGCTTGACATCGGTTAACTCTTCTCGAGACGTTGAAATTTCTCTTCCACCTGTTGAACCTTCGTTTCTAATTTTTCTTCAACATGTTGAACTTTCGTTTCTAATTTTTGGTCAACCTGTTGAATCTCTGTTTGCAATTGCGTCTGCAATTTCTCTACTTCGTTATGTAGCGAAGTTGACAATTCAAGAAAGTTATTGTCCATTCTATTTTGCTCATCTATAATTTGGTCTTTGATTTCCACTCCTTCATTTCTTGGTTTGACTGGTTTATTATCTCCAACTGTCGCTGATTTTGTTGTTCCATCTTTTGGTTTGACTGCTTAATTTTCTCCATTTGTCACTCATTTTGTTGTTTCATTACACTCATCTGTCCTGTCATCTGGTTCCTAGCAGCCATTAACTGCGACAAATCGGAACTTCCAGATAGGTAGTTGTGTTGTTTCGACCGACGGGTGTTTATCTCCTGCCTTCTCTACGGTTTCCGTATCTGTTACTTGGACGCCAAAATCATGATGATCAGCGTTTAACCCTTGTAAAGCTGCACTTGTCGCACTTGTAAAGCTGCTTTAACACCATCAGTGGACAAATCCCGTTTCTCTAGTTGCTTCTTTAACTCTGGAACTCTTAATTTGGAGGGAATCATTTTCTTTGTTTTATTATTCACAATCCCACCGCTGTCACCAATTGTTAAGTTTTTGCCTTATTAATCAACGTTCAAATCACTGCACTGTGAATAAAAACAAACCGCACCTCAATTAATCACCAACGAATTTATTTATTGAGCACAAAATTAATACAACACAATATATTAATAAAAATTCACAAAATCACTTATTATAATTTTTATACAATTTTACTGTTCACTTATAAAGCTAGAGGTGGATCAGCTATCCTGATAAAAGATCATATAAAGCATAACGAAGAACTTAAAGTTGAGAAGCTTTCCATGCAAGTCACAACAATCAAAATACAATTGAACAATAATAAAACTTGTAGTATCTCAGCAATCTATTGCCCCCCCCAAGATACAATCTCAAACAAGGAGATTATACTAATCTTCTCAAAATACTAGGAAGGGTCTTTTTAATTGGAGGTGACTTTAATGCAAAAAATACCTATTGGGGATCACGATTAACGACCACTAAAGGAAAATAACTTTTCGCAGCAGGCAAACAACTAAAATGTGAGTTTCACTCAGGCGGTACACCAACCTATTGGCCATCGGATATCAGTAAGACTCCAGATCTTATAGACTTCTTTATTACAAGAGGAATTTCAGATAATTATATCCATATAGAGAACAGTGAAAGTCTATCATCAGATCATTCACCAGTTATTATGATACTTAGCCAAACAATTATTATGAAACAGAGCAACCCGAAATTAATTAGCTTCAAAACCAATTGGGATTTCTTCCAAACACGGTTAACAGAAAGAATTAATCTGCCGAACCCGAACCCAATTCAGGGATCAGTCCAATTAGAAGAAGAACTAGATAATTTCATCTATAATATCTAAAGTGCTGCGTGGGAAAGCACTCCTAATAACAGTCAGGAAATGAAGTGCAATGATAGCTATCCGAAGGAAGTGAGGGAACTACTTAAAATTAAAAGAAAAGCACGGAAGAATTGGCAAAAACATCGAAACCCGGAAAATAAGAGGGTATTTAAATACTTGTGTAACAAATTAAAATATCTAATAAAAGACATTAAAAATCAGCCAGTTAATAAATACCTCAGCACTCTAACTGGGCAAAAAGATACTGATTACTCATTATGGAAAGCAACTAAAAACTTAAAAGACCCAAACTTCAGGTTCCTCCAATTAAAGATAAAGACAATTGTCTCGGGTTCGAAATGCTAAACAAAAAGCTGATTTGTTTGCAAATCATCTTGAAGAAACATTCCAACCTTACCAAAACAAACGGAAGAGGAAAATATAACCCCGATAAATAAACAGGATGAAATAAAAATTACACCTATAACATTGAAAGAACTAAAATGGGAAATCAAGAATAATCTGAATGCGTATAAGGCTCCAGGATATGATCTTATAACGGGTCAGATAATAAAAGTGTTACCGGAGAAAGCGTTGAGGAAACTAATGCATATAATTAATGCAGCATTTCGACTAAGATATGTACCAAGACAATGGAAAGTTGCAGAAGTAATTATATGATACTTAAGCCGAACAAACATCCGAACGATAAAGCTTCATACAGGTCGATTTCTCTGCTACCAACATTATCGAAACTATTTGAAAAGGTTCTTCTTAAAAGACTAAAACCAATTATCGAAGAAAGGAATCTTATCCCCTCACATCAGTTTGGATTTAGGGAAAAACATTCTACTATAGAACAAGTACATCGAATTACTGATGTAATCGAGAAATCACTAGAAAGCAAACAAATATGCTCAACTATATTCCTTGATGTAGCGCAAGTTTTTGACAAAGTATGGCACCAGGGGTTAGAATTCAAACTTCATCGAGATCTTCCGGAGCAATTTTTTCAAATTCTAAAATCATACATATCAGAAAGGCACTTCCGAGTAAAGTATGAGAATGAAGACTCCCAACTTAAAAGAATAACAGCAGGAGTTCCACAAGGGAGTGTTTTTGGGCCGATCCTTTATCTCCTATATACTAGGGATATACCAATTACAGAAGCAACAATGGCGACTTTTGCCGATGACACGGCAATACTTGCAACAGCAAAAAACATCAATGAATCCACTAGTAAATTACAGAAGGCTACTAACCTCATATGTAAATGGACAGAGAAATGGCGAATGAAATTAAATGTGAAACTTTAAAGTGAACTTTACAAATCTAAAAGTTAATCATATACCAATAATGATAAACTCTATAGTAGTACCGCATGCGAACACTGCTAAGTATCTTGGCATGACTTTAGATGCTAAACTTAGATGGGAGGAATACATAAAAAAGAAGAGAGAAGAACTAAAAATAAAATTTAGAAAGATGCATTGGCTCTTAGGGAGACAATCTGAACTAGCGATCCATAACAAACTGCTGTTATACAAACAAATCCTGAAACCTGTATGGACGTACGGTAGCCAACTCTGGGGTTGTGCCAAGAGGATAAATATTAAAATCATACAAACAGTTCAAAATAAAATCCTGCGATGTATTGTTAATGCACCGTGGTACATTCGAAACGACAACCTCCGTCGAGATCTAAAGATCGAGCTTGTCGCGGATGAAATTAAGCATCATGCAACAAAACACCTACAACGTCTGCACCAGCATGAAAATCTGGACATACGCTGTATGCTGACTACCACACCAACAAGAAGACTGCAAAGAATAAAACCATTGGACTTATCGCGACCAGGAGGTCAGTAGACTTACTGTGGCGAAAATCCAGTGGATGAGTTACACGAAATGGGGAATAATCATGTGATTGTGCCGACTAATCAAATACTTTATTATGCAATGTAAATTACTAAATGGGTACAAGACTCAGTCGTAACTCGTAATATATATAAAAAAAAAATAAAAAAAAAAAATAAAAACTTATAATTTTTAAATCTTACTAAAACACTTTTCAAATCACTTTTTAATTCACTTTTTAATCTTCACACTATCGCTTACCAACAACTTTAATTCGAATTCGTTCGCTCCTTATATACTCAAACCAGAACTTCTCGAAATTTCATGATTGGTCCGGTTAGAGCGTTTGCCACTAGATGTCACTACACAATCAAAAATATATTACTGACGTTTTTTAAAAGGGGACAGCTAAAATCAATTTAATTATAATGTATTAATAATAATCATTAATCACTTTTAAAACACGAAAATATTTTTGTTTATGTTTACAAAATACACATAAAAATGTCATAGGCGGATATTACATTATCACATTTATATAGTTATATAAATATAATTATACTTTTTTACAAAGGAAATACTGTTATATTTAGCTTCAAGAAGCTAAATATAACAGTATTTCCTTTGTAAAAAATATAATTATATTTATATAATTATATAAATGATTGTAAATGCTTCCGGAGTTTACCGAAAGATGGTAGTTCTTGCGGTTTAAGAAAATTTGACAGTGCGGCATGATCTATTGTCTAAGCTAAGGTTTCAAAAATAAATTTCAGTTTTCCAATATTTTATCTAAATAAAAATGAGTAATTACTACTAAAAGCCACTTCGACTTTTTATTTCAAATGTGTTTTCTGAAAAATTTACTTTTTGCAGTCAACTAGTTTCTAAAAAAAAACACTGATTTAATAAAACATTAAGGGGGGGCCACTTTGGAACTTTCAAAAAATCATAAAAAAAATTTTTCATTTTGTTATAGTTTAATGTCATGTTAAGAATAATATGTGATTAGTTTGGAAGCCAAATTCGACTTATTTAAAAAGAAATATAATTTTCTGATTTTAATCTTTTACATACAAATTAAACGCGTTTTTCTCGAAATGACATTTTTGGACCTGGCGTTGCGAGGATCTCTAGATCTACTAGGTTAAATGATTTGAAATTTGGAGAGAATGTTCAGGACACTTGATTTATTTATGGAAGTACCTGTGCTTTTTTGATATTTTCAAAATTCGATTTTTTAGATCGTTTTAATACTGTAGACAGACACAATGTTAATCACGATTTTCATTTATACCGATTATCAAAATCGCGTTGTGGAAACGAAATAATCCGGTTTTTGTGAAAATTTTGAAATGACAGACGACTCCTATTACACAATTTTCACAAAAAACCGGATTATTTCGTTTCCACAACGCGATTTTTGACAATCGGGATAAATGAAAATCGTGATTAACTTTGTGTCTGTCTACGGTATAAGTCTCAACATTTTTACCGAAAAACGAGACTCTTTTTTAAAATATGCGGCATTCGTTGTGAAATACGAAAAATCCCTAGGTACTTCCACATGGGTAATAGAATAATATACTACTTTCTTTTTGTTCCAGGATGCACCAGTTCTGAGATCAGCGCAACGCCGATTTTTTTTCTTTTTTAATTTACTCATTTTTAACGATGGTCTCGCCACTATTATGATAAAAAATAAAAAAATTAAAAAATTTTTGTAATCATGAATGATTAATTAATAAATGTGTATACATATTTTTTTGTAAAATTCATTGTTTACCAGAAAAAAATTCATGAAATCGACCTGGAATTTCGGGCTCCAGGGTGGCTCCTCCCCTTAAGTTTTTTCTCCATTTTCAAATGAACTTTGATGAAAAATATCGTAAAATATTTGACTTAGTGCGATTTAGAAAAATATAAGATCAAAGATCTTTTACAAAAGAAATTGTATTCAATTATTTTATAAAATGTCTCTGACATAGATCTCGATCAATCTCGATGGAACGGAAACGGGAACGTAAAACAAATATTTACTGACAATCTCGACATACGTTTTATAACATTAAAATAATCTAAAACTAGCTAACATGACCTAAAACTATTTTTTTGTTATTTTTTTTTTATGTTTTCATCTATGCAATCTTTCTTGGGCTCAAGGAACTCCCAACTCTTTCGCAGTTCATTTAACCGTCCTACTTTACGCCGTATAGTAGCCAAATCGAGGACGTACCACTATAGACCCGTTTTTGTTTAAATCACCTGCACATTGCATTGCTTCATGCCAGCCTATAATAGTGCTGACATGAAAGGTGAGTCGGCTTATGGATTTAGCACTCTCTGTTCATCTTTATCACCAATCGTAATCAGATGACCTAAAACTATTTGATGGCCATAAATCCATAAGCTAAAACCATTTGCTGCCCATAAATTCTATTTTGTAAACTTTTTTTAACCGATTTAAGTTTTCCGCGCTAGTAAAATTATCTGATTCTTTATTTCGTTTTAGCTATATAAAATATGCCGTAACCGTTTTGTAATATTTTTACTTTCTTCATTGAAAATCTTGAAGCCACAAACATAATTTTTACTATGGATTCCTAAAGGCGAACAATGAAACGTTATTATGTACTACTAAAAAGCTTCCAAAAAATTATAACGTATTATTAAGGCTCTATACTCTAGAAGGCTCTGGTAGTAGCCAAAAAAAGAAATATGTTTTATTTTTTTGTGTAGGGTGTATACACAGGGTGATCCTAACATTTTGCAAAAAGATTGAATATCGTCATTCAGAGCAAGTTCGAAGGCAAATTTTTGAATTAAACAGTTAGTCGATTCCAAAAGATTTGTTTGTGTTTATTAGAGTAAATATCTAAATTAGGTATAAATTCTTTTAAAATTTTAATCAAAATTCAGTTTTGTTGGCCTGAAATATAACGGTAAAATATTAAACGAGGTATTAAACTACATTTACTAACTTTTTTTTTTTGATCAAAACAAAGCGGGACTAATTAACCAACTATCATGATATAAGTAAACATGGATATGGTATTATTTTTTATTTTTTAACCTGCTCAATTTAAATATTGATAGTTCTCCTCTCATAATACATTTTATGATGTAATTTCACATCCTTTGCTTCACATTATTCGTATCATATCGTCCCTCTAGTAATGAAACAGCGTATAAGAAAAATGGTAGTTTTAAAATAATTCGCAGTTAAATGTTTATTGAAACAATTTTTTGAAACAAAATCTTTTATTTTATAGAAAATTTAATTTCTATAAAATAAAAGATTTTATTTTAAAATTTTTTTACAAAAAACATTTAAATACGAATTATTTTAAAACTACCATTTTTCTTATACGCTGTTTCATTACTAAAGGGACGATATTATTCTAACTGGTTAGGGTAAATTTTTACTACCCTAGCAGGTTAGTTAATTAAATTTTGATTTGAATTTCCATGCGCTTTGTCAATTCCTTATGGCTTCATTTTAGGGACTTGTGCTAAATACAAAAATATTTAGAAAAAATATAAAATTGTTCGGGATATCCTCGAATTCTAAACAAAAAAAAAAATTCCCCCAAAAAATCCCGAAAAACATAAATTTAATTGCCAGAAGATCCCATTCGATTTTTACTAAAGACGACCAACTAGACGACTCATCCTTGCGCGGAGATGACCAATGCTAAGCGGGTTTGAAGAGATTTTTATTTTAGAATGTGAAATAGAAACGTAAATAATAAAAAAAAAAATAAATATTTTTTAAACACTCGTCACGTTTTGCTGTCATCCTTGCGCGACCCCTAAACATGGTCCGATCGACCTGAAAATTAGCATGATGGCATTCCCAGCAAATTTTTTGTCTTTGGTAACAAGTCTTTTGCTTGTCTGGGATAGAGAAAATAATATGAAATGACACTAGTTAAAAAGAGACAAATTTCTTAGGCAACATGTCTTGCGGTTGTCTTCAGTATGTTACTAGAGACACAAACGTTATGTAATTTAAAGCGCTCCTATCGGTGGGAATTAGAAGGAATGTTCTGGTTGCAACGCACAAAAAGCATAATATTTCGCCATTTTTTGTAGTTTTTATTATTATTTTTGTGCGGATGGTGATGTGTTCAATTTTTTTTGTAGGTTAAATAAATATTATTTAATTTAAATATAAAAAATATTTTTCTTATAAAATATTTTAAATTCAATACAATATTTATTTGTGAAAAAAATAAAACAAAAAGTGTTAACAAACCCAGCAAACGTGTCTTAAGTAACACATGCAAGACAAACTCAAGACTTGTTATGGTAACAAACCCAAGTCAGTCAAAAGACACCTCCATGTATTTGGGACGAAGAGTCTTCAAAGACATGTCTTGTGGTCGTTATTGGTAACATGTATACAAGATGTCTTGGGTAACATATCTCAAGGTCTTCATATATAGGTAACATGTCTGGTGGTCGTTATTGGTAACATGTCTGGATGTTGACTTTTGTATTATGTTTGGTGGTCGTATTAAGTACTTTTCATACCAAGCTTTTCATACAAAATGCAATTATAAAATAATATGTTGTCGAAAACATTTTTTCATATTTAATCAGACAAATTTTAAACTTCGTAATTATTCGTGTGGGCATGATACACACATAAATGAGATTTCTGCTTGGGATTTTTGATTTTGAGTTAGTGAATATAATTCACTAAGTCAATACACTCTGGTTATATACTTAATGTATTTAGCGAGAGTTGGATTTTTGTAGTTTGGTCGTAGAATTAGCGACACAAAAATCTCAAAGAGGTTCTCATTTTTGAGAGTCGATACATTTTGTATTGACTCTGGGCCCGCTCTGGGGTAAAGAAAGGGGGAGGGGAATAATATTTTCTACTTTTGCTGGGTAGATATATTACGATGCTTCAAACATGTTACCCAACACGGTCGTCATACATCTTGCTAAAGACAAACCCGAAACATGTTATCAATGAAGAACGCAAGACATGTTGCCCAATACGACCACTAAACATGTTACAAAAGTCAACATCCAGACATGTTACTAATAACGACCACCAGACATGTTACCAATAACGACCACTAGACATGTTACCAATAGCGACCACCAGACATGTTACCTATGAAGACCTTTAGATATGTTACCCAAGACATCTTGTATACATGTTACCAATAACGACCACAAAACATGTCTTTGAAGACTCTTCGTCCCAAATACATGGAGTTGTCTTTTGACTGACTTGGGTTTGTTACCATAACAAGTCTTGAGTTTGTCTTGCATGTGTTACTTAAGACACGTTTGCTGGGTTCCTATTAGAAATGAAAATCAGTCATGAGGAAAAATTGGTCGCCCTAAAATGCTCCAATGTTAAACGGCTTTGGAGAGTTATGTATTTTAGAATGTGAATAATTATTAAAGAACACAAATTGTTGAAAAAGGTTCTAATTTCTATTAATGTTGAAATTTTAATAAATCGTCAAAGCGGGAGTTGGGGGCGGCAGCCCGAGGGTAATCCAATTGTTCATCAGTGGCACTATTCTGGCTTTTCCAAAAAATTGGAAATTGATTGGGCCTATCCACACCAGTATTTTTAACAACCGTATTCACCCTCGTTTCTTTACCTCTCTGCCTACAAACTTAAATTTGTGGTGGGGATTTGTAATGCACTTTTGCATTATGAAATTTCTGGTATTCTCGTGTTGTTACACACTAACACAAATATAAAATTAAATAAATAAAATAATTGAATGTGCAATGGCACGTGTTTTTCTATTGTTTAACCAGAGCCTACTCTATAAATAAGAGCCTCCAGTATCGACTATATTTTTTAGTAAGCTTAAAATAAGATACATAAATTTTTTTCTTTACTATGAAACTATATAGGAAAACGATTGTTTTCATTTACATTTTTAGTCTATAAGAATTATGAGCTTTTGTATTATTTTTATACAAAAATGTTCATAAAACGTTTAATTTTATTTGATTGAAAAATCGAATCATGAAAATGTTTATTTCTTAGTGAAAATCCTCTTGGAATATAAAGTATTGCTAAACTTTTATCGAATGTTGTTTTTGTAAAATACGTCATAAATATTTATAAACAATACAATCACCATCTCTTTTTAGTCTCTTTCTAAAAGTATTGCCACATGACACAAATTTACCCAAATACAGATTCATATCATCTGGTAATAACGATATTTTGTTTTAACCAAAGCTTAATGGAATGAACCATAGCTGTCGCCTCCATTCAAATTTGAATTCGAATATCTTTCTGTTATTAATTGTGACTCAAAAATTGCAAATACAAATTTAAATTGTGTTTTTACGATAAATAATTTTCTTATTTGAAAACTTAACTGTTTTTAAATATTTTGGGCCTTATCAGTTTGAAATTTGAATTGAATTTTAATAATTATCTCTTACTTCGGTAAAAGAGACAGATTTAGATACAAAACATAAAAAAATCAAATTCATTACTATATAGGGGATCGAACCGATATTTTAATTGTTTAATCTGATTTTTGCTTCGGTTAAACATATTTTTGGTGGCTGCTCTCGATAGTAATTAAATATATAAATTGTAATAATAATTAATTAATATAATTTTTTTTACAAATTTACTAAAAATGAACTATTGCATTGAAAGAAATTATGTTATTTTTACGTAAAATAATTTCTTTCACATCGATACTCAGCCCGAAGCTCTGTTTTTATATTTGGTGTGTTAAGTGACATCTAGGAATGGGAATTATTAGTAAGAGTTATTTTATTTTATATACCGCTCTCAATTCAAATGTACCTAATGACAATTCAAATATTCTAAACAAAAACTTATTTTGAATGTACATAAATCATTATGTTTTGGGAATAAAAATAGATGGCAAATATTTTTAAGTATAATTGAAATAATATTTCTAATATTTGAAAAATAAATAAGGCATTAATATTTCAGTTAATGTTTATTGGTTATGTCGCTTATTTGTAATGCATAAAAAGCTGGGTTGTTCATTTTTTGTTTTTTTCTCGCTCAATGCATTGTTTTAATTTTTTTTCTGTTTGGCTCTTTTTGGTTTATTTTAATTTCGGCTGTTGCGCGACGACGTGTTGTCTTTTTTTCACCCTTGATTTTAGATGTGGATAAATGATGACGTCATTATATTGAATTTTCTCTTTTTAATACATATTGTTATTGTTGTAGAACGTTTTTTAATTAATTTCCCTTATTTTCTTTTGATTAAATCTGGGAAATTGGGAAACTTGAGAATCTGTGTTTTAAATGAGTTGGTCATTGAGTTATTTAAAAGTGATTTCAGAAAAAATTATTTACCTAGGTTTAATTTTTAATTCAATTTTTTTCGTCAATCGAAATCGCGGCTTTTCATACAAACTATATGAAAATAATTTATTTTTTAGTGTTTCTATGTCCTTTATTTTAAGTTCAATTTTTACATGCCGGCTCTATTTATATCAAGATGGTTCTGGTTTAACGCACAAAATGAAATAATTATTTTTCTCCTTGTAGTTCGTACCTCGAACAAAGCAATCCAAAAATGAAGTAAATTTACACATACATAAAGAAGAATAGCAACAGTGTGAATACAGAATGCTGTTGTTACGGTGTTGTTAAAAATATTCGTGTGGATAGGCCCATTTATTGTGACTTTCTAGTATATTTTGGTATTTTTCCAAAGCATACTGTGGCGATTGGTATTTTGTTCAAATTTTGCAGAAAAATAGTTCTATTTCATAGCAATTTTGTTGTCTATTTTTCCCTAAAACCACAAAATAAATGGAAATGTATGTATCAAAATATTTAAAAATGTACCTATATTGTTTGGATAATCTTTTTTTACAAAAGAATCTGAATGTACTGTTTATGTAAATATTACTAAATTTAAAAATAATTAATTGCTCTTACCTGAAAAGTTCCTTTAACAATTTTTTCAATCTGGTTATCATGCATTTTTAATGTCATTAAATTACGTAAAAAGTAAAAACTATTCTCTGGTATGCTTTTTATTTTATTATTACTAATATCTAATAATTCTAATGACATTAACGGTTTCAACGGTTCAGTCGGTAAAGTTGTAATTTGTGATGAAAATCCATGTGAAATAATCAGAGAATTCAATGTATGTCCAATATCAATAAATGCGTCTTGGTCGATAATTGTTATTTCATTTTCACTGAAATCCAATTCTTTTATTCCACGCACATGGAAAAATGCATGAGAACCTATTTTATTTAAAGAACTTCGTGTTATTTTTAAACGTTCTAAATTCGATTCGTATCCCATAAAATCTTCAGATGATATTTCTTTTGTTGATAAGTCAATTAATAATAGCGAGTGTAAATTGCGAAAACTGAAAATTATGTAATAAAGATCATTAAAAATTTGACGAAAATAATTTTAAGAATTATTTACCTTTTAATACTTTGTAAAGAAGTTAGACCTAAACCTTTAGTTTTGATGTGAAGTTCATTGACTGATTCGTGAAATACAGCAAACATTTCAAATGAGAATTTTTGTTGTATATTATTATCATTTAAGTTTAATAGATTTATATTAGTAAAATTCATTAACAACTTTTCAGGGATTGATGTGATGTTATTATTTGATAAGTCGAGAACTTGTAACGAATTCTCTAATCCGTCGAATGCACTTGGTGATACATGGTGTAGTCCGCAAGCCCTCATATATAATTCTCGAATTTTTGCATTTTTAAATGCACTATCCTTAAAAGAAGATCATTAAATTATTTAAAAACAAGCTAGTAAATGAATGATTGGAAAGACTGAAGTATTCTGCAAAATTTTAATTTATAGGTATGTATGTATGTATTTTTGATGGAAACTGCTTATTATTACTGTAATGGAAGCATATTCCATCTTTTCGAAATAGGCACGTCCGCTTAAACTGAATTATCCGAAGTACCTAGTAATTACTTATTAGTACATGGGCTGAAAAGTTTAGTGTATTGACACATAGGTGGCGCTGTAGTGAGTTATTATTAAGCATGCTACATTGGCGTGAGCAAACTACTCACAAGTTCTTGCATATTCTCTCAACTAATCATGCTCAAATGATGGTATAGTTGTTAGAAGCAGTTACGCATAAAATTAGCGGCAGAGATATTTAAGTTTGAAAAATTTCACTATTTAGATGTCTTTATACCAATAAATGCCATTTTTTAACCCTCATCCAACCAATGTGTGCCTTGCCTTTTTGGCTCATTTGATTTTAAAATAATACGGTTTTCTAAATATTGTTATTTACTATAGTTATAAACTTGTATGTATTTTATTTTGAAACATTTCTATACATCGTACTTGGGATTCTTTGCAAAAATTTAGTAAAAGATTTGATTCGAATTTGAATTTGCTGACTTAACAAAAATATGTTGGTTGGATTAAGGTTAAAAAAAAATAATTTTTGTTTATGTTTGTGATACGACGCATCAATTTCTAAATCGTAAAAATATTTTAATTATTTTGTTGTTTAATGTTTTATTTCTTATTATTATTAATGGAATAACGAATTTTTATCAAAATATAGCAGTTTTATTTAAATTAAGGTTATGTTTTAATAAAAATGAAATATCAAAATCCCCCCTGAACTTTAACCCGAGAGAACCTTTCTATTATTTGTGTGGGCATGAAACACACAGAAATGAGGGTTTTTCCTGGAGTTTTAATTTAGTGAATGTAATTCGCTAAGTCACCACGTTCTTGCCTCATACTTAATGTATGAAGTTAGAATTGTATTTTTGTAGTTTGGTCGTAGCTACCTGATGAGTAGACCGAACTTTTTGTTTGTGCGAGCTTATCTGTACGAAACCAAACTACCACATAGAATAGAAAACTCAAGGAAAAGTTTTCATTTTTTAGAGTCGATACATTTTATATTGACTCTCGGGTTAAAGTACGTTGGGGATTTTGATATTTCTCTACTTTTTTGGTAGATATATTATAAATGATTGGCCTCTTCATTTTTTCTGATTAACAAGTCGAAAAATATTGTGAATGCCATTATTATTAATGTACATATTTTGTCTATAAAAAGTCGAAAGAATCGATTGATTGTAAACAACTTGAAACAACATACATACATATATAAAATATTTTGCATGGACCATTGCTTATGAAAAAGTTTAAAGGAACATGGATCGATCAAAAATGCGAATGTTCACTCACTATCGATCAAAAACGCAAACCACTTCACAGCAATGTCTGGAACAAAATGTTGGAAAATTGTTACCTGGAAGTTATTGTTGCACTGCACAAGCATCAAAATTTGAGAATATTTGATTGACATATTTTGTGCCATATTTTACAAAATTTGAATGGGTAAAATATTAGTAAACTTTGGTTCGTTTTATAGATGGGATATAAAAAATGTTTTCCCAAAAATATTTGCCCAAAATTGTTTCTTCAATTATTTCATCTAAAAATGTTTCTCCGCACCGCTTGTTTAAAAAGAGCGAAAATGCGTAAACTGTGAGATGGACATTTCGCGCGAATTTTTTAATAAATTTCTAAATTTTGAATTTTATAAATCAAATATGTAACTTTTTCGAACCCTCCCTAAAATTTATCGGGGTACTCGCCTGCGTTGGATGAAGTGTATAGAGTTAAAAGGAGATTATATAAAAGGAAATTATTGCGTTTTATTATCAAAACAGGAAACTTTTCAGCCCAGTAAATGCAGTAAATGCAGAGCCTATTCGAGTCACCATTATTCATTTAGTCATTTAATGAAAATCAACTAAAAAGTAGCTGTACAGAAATTTTACTAGTGAAGTTACAATGTAACTTTAGGTACGATTTGATTTTTATCAGAATAAAGCCTGTATTCCATGAAACAAATTGACTGACAGTAAAAAAAAAACGAAAAGAGAAAAATAATCGGATGCAGCATATAAGATACAAAGACAACGTTTTTGTTTATTTTTTATTTTATAGGAAAATTGTTTTGCTATAAAATAAAAATTAAAAAAGTTCTTTGTCTCTTACATGGGCATCAGATTATTTTTATCTTTTCGATTTTTTTGACTGTGGGTCAATTTTTCTCATGGAATACAGGCTTAAGTATTTTGAAATTTAGCTGCTATCGAGAGCCGTTATGTGCATAAAAATTATTTCCCGATAGCCAAATATTTTTATATTAAGTTTTCGCTAAACAATTGAATTAAAAATATTAGATTGACGTTAAATAAATTTAATTTTCCAATAAATAGCACGTCAAATTTAAATTTAGGTATAGAAAATGAACTGCTTCGCATAGCATCTATCGGGGGCGAATAAAATAACACAGCTATTATCAGAAGCTTTTGATAACATAATACAATGCTAAAAATAATTGTTGAAATTAGCATGAAGATAACCGAAGGTTTGAGGCTGAGTGTAGCTCTACATCTCCAGCATTTGTGTACTAAAAGTTTACCAACATAAAAAAGTTGGAATTTTTGAATTCTCTAGTTTGTAGTGAACGATCAACATTACAAATAGAAAAAATTATAATGTTTTGCTCATTTTTTGATAAAATATAATAAAATAATTTTTCTGTCAAAAAAATGCGCAAAAAATTATATTTTTTTTTATTTGTAATGTTAATACACCGTTCAGTACAAACTAGAAAATTCAAAAATTCCGACTTTTTTATATTGGCAAGCTTCAAGTACAAAAGTGCTGGAGTTGCAGCTAAACTCAGCCTCAGAGGCTAATCTAAAATTTATCTCAATTAACCACTTAATGCACATACTCGAGATGACTCGTGTATGTCATACTTGTACAAATGTGCACGCTCGAGATAATTGGAACAACTACTTTTAAATCTATTTTATTAAGTTTGGTTTTTGTAAGTGAAATATGTCAACTACTGTATACAAATACATATGTTCAAATAAAAATTATAAACAAAATAAAAAAATTGATTTTTTTGAAAAGTATGCGTTAAGGGGTTAAAGTTATAAATGAAAAAATCAACTAACACCGCAGCTCCAATGAAATACTTTTTAGTTTTTACTTTTGCCTTACAGGATTGTTTAAAGTATTGTAAAAAGTATTTCATTGGGGATGCGGTGTAAATTGAACGCGCCTGTAATATCTAAGTTTATTAATCCAATCCGCCTGTTTGCACGAGTTGTTCTTGTTTGTCTTTTCCCTCTATTTTTGTATGTGTGTGTATAATTATTCTCATTTCATTTTGAAGCTTTGCTTAACAATTTATTTTGATTTTGTCTTTTAAAGCCGGTATTCCATTACGAAAACATGTTTATCAGCAAAAATATATTGAGATAAAAATATAAAATCGGTGGTTGTGTGAATGAGACACCCAACTTCGTCAGTAAACAATTTTATTACAAAACAGTTGTGGCTGTGTTAGTGTGATGCCATAATTATTGACAAAAAGTGTCAAATCATCTACTTTTTATTGCAACCATCTAACACATCTACATAAATTTTGTGTACGACGATAACATATTTCTCGCACACACTATTAATTTTCAAAATACGTCATTTTTATAGTAAAGATATTTTTAATTTTTTATTCTGTGATGGAAAATAATGAAAATAAATAATTCTGATATGGGTGATATTTTGCTTGCTGTCAAAGTTTATCCATACGGATTTGCTATAAAATAAAAAAACATAAAAAAATTGTTTTTTCTTCGTTACTCTAATGTACTATTTTTTCCAGCAGTCAGTAAATTTTTCATAATGGAATACAGGTATTAAGGTGCTATTCCACTTGACTGAATTGACTGATAGTAAAATTAAAGGAAGATAAAAATATACATTTGCTAGATGGGCGAATGAAATATGAAACATAAACCCTTCTCAGTCAAGAAATATTTGTGTCTATAGTAGTGTGACTGCAATAAAAAGTATCAAATTGAGAACATTTTATAGCAGTCACACTAAACACAAGCATAAAATTAGTATATGATGAGAAATATTTCCCGCACACTAATAATTTTATGGTTAATATATTTTTAAAAGTTTCTCCTTAAAATTTTGCTATAAAAGAGTAAAAATAAAAAAACCAATGACGTTTTTTTGGTAGAGATTTTTTAATTTTTACGGAAAATATACTAAAAAATATAATTCTGATATAAGGATTAATAATATTTAATTTTTAGATAATTTTAAGATACAAAATTAACCGAATTAATAGTAATATTTAATTTTTTTTAATAATTATTGGTTATGTTTTTGTGTGCTGTCAAAATTTCTCCTCAAAACTTTGCTATAAAATAAAAAATAAAAAAAACGTTGCCTTTTTCTATTATATAAAGTTTTGAACTTTTTTCTCTTTCCCTCTTTCTTTACTATTTTTACTATCAGTCAATTAATTCAGTCAAGTGGAATAGCACCTTTATGCCTGTATTCCATTATGAAAAATTTACTGACTACTGGAAGAAATGAAAGAAGACAAAAAAATATGTTACATAAGACTGACAACGAAAAAACAATTTTTTTATTTTCTATTTTATAGCAAAATCGCATGGATAAATTTTGACAGCAAACAAAAACATAACCAACAATTATGAACAAAATAATGCGTTATTCTTAATTTGTATATTTTCATCTCTCAAAATTATCTAAAAAATTAAATATTATGATATTATCACCTATATCAGAATTATTTATTTTCATTTATTTTCCATCACAGAATAAAAAATAAAAAATATATTCACCATAAAAATGACGTACTATGAAAATTAATAGTTTGTGCTAGAAATATGTTATCATCGTACACAAAATTTATGTATGTAGATGTGTTAGAGAGTTGCAATAAAAAGTACTCCATTTGATACTTTTGTCAATAATTATGGCATCACACTAACACAACCACAACTGTTATGTAATAAAATTGTTTATTGACGAAGTCCGGTGTCTCATTCACACAACCACCGATTTTATATTTTTATCTCAATATATTTTTGCTGATAAACATTTTTTCACAATGGAATACCGGCTTAATACCTCAATTCCATTGTGAAAAATTGACTGAGCTGACTTAAGTTGGAAAAAGATAAAAAAAAATAATCCATCAGAGTGACAAAGTCAAAGCATGTTGTTATTGTCTCTTTTATAGCAAAATTTGATGTACACATTTTGACAGCAAACAAAAACATAACCAAAAATTATTAAACAAAATTTGGTATTAGCGTAAATTCGATTATTTTCACGTTTCAAAATATGTAATCTAAAAAATTAATTATTCTTTTTACTCATATCAGAATTATTTTTTTCGAATATTATCCGTCATAAAATACAAAATTAAAAAAATCTTTCCCATAACAATGCCACACTATTGTTTATTAGTGTTTTGACAGCAAACAAAAACATAACCTAGAATTAATTAACAAATTAAGTAGTATGTGTTAATTCAATTATTTCAAGTCTCAAAATTATCTATAAAATTAATTATTATTATTACTCATATCAGAATTTTTTTTTTTGAATATTTTCTGTCTTAAAATACAAAATTTAAAAAAAATTTCCCATAAAAGTGCCATACTATTAAAATTAATAATATGTGCGAGAAATATTTTTCATCGGTACCCAATATTTATGTGCTTGTATTAGTTGGACTGCCATAAAATGTTCTCGATTTGAACTTTTTTTAAATTATGATATCAGTCCACTAACACAGACACACCTTTTTTGTAAGTAAAATTTTGACTGACTAGTTAGAAATTTCGAAAAATAGCCGGGTACCCGATACCTGAGAATACGAGCCCTAGTAAAGAGGTAAGAAACGAAGGGAATACCGTAAAGGAACGACTCATGTAAATAGGCGGATTAGCCAACATCGATATTTCAATTTATGTGTTTTCTACATGATTACCCTACTTAGCTGAGTTTAGCTAGAAGTTTCGAATATTTGCGACAAACAACTTGTGATTGGAGAAATTTCATTTTTTTCGGTTGTGCTTGTTCCGTTGTTCGTCACAAATATTCTAGTTTAACTTAGCTTCAACTCCGACGGCGAGTTAAAACAGGTTAATAAAACCTTTAATTATTTTGAAAAATGACAGTTAAATATTTTGCGTTGGGTAATCAATCGTGAATAATTCGCACACTTAGTCAAAAGAATTATTTTTATTTTTAAACTTCCAATTATTCATTTAGACAAATATAATAAACATTTAATATTTACTTCAATTCGATCTATTATATTGCCATCTAGAAATGTACGATTAACAATGTCAAAATTTGCAAAAGAATTAGTTTCCAAATTTTTAATAAAATTGTATTCTAAATGAAGTGAATCCAATGATAATTTCACGTTATTATTAGAATTCAGTGGTCCGATATCTCTTATTCGATTATACGATAAGTCCAACTTCTTTAAAAAACGGAGTGGAGACAACGCTATATACGGTATTGCAACCAAAAGGTTATCAGAAAGCGATAGCTGAAATTAATAATTGGTATTACTATTATTGTATTTGTTGTTGTGATTAGAAACGGTTTAATTTATTTACTTTAGAAATTCTTCCCAATCCAATTTTAAATATATTTGGATCGATTTCATTAATATTATTGCCACTTAAATCTAAACTTTCCAATAGTGGAAGGCCCCCAAACGTATCCTTTGAAATTGTTGAAATAGAATTTTCTGATAAATCCAGAACTTTTATCGTATAGCTAATTCCAATCCATGCATTTTTATCGATGTAACTGATTTTATTGCCGTGTAGATTTAAAATTTTTAAATTGTTCAAATTTCGCAGAGCACGTGATGGAACTTCGGTTAAACAATTATTTTGTAGATATAATTCCCAAAGTGATCTTTCAAGACCATAAAAAACATCATCGGGGATGGTATTTAACTTATTATTTGTGATTTCCAGTTGATAAATACCTTTTGAAAAAGTTTATACAATTTACTTGTTGTAGATTTTTAAAAAAATATTTTTATTGTTTAGTTTACCTGTATTTTGAAGAAAATAAGGTTCAAGATGCATCAACGCGTTTTTATCCATGGTTAGTGTGTACACCTTTGATATGTTTATTGCATTTGGTATATTAGGGAACGGAACATTTCGACATTTAACAATTCCAAGATCTGGCATTGTTTTTGAGCATGAACACAATGGATTAAATATACACGGTGGGTAATTATTAATTTCAATTTCTTTTCCATAAGAAAGAGAAGCCCATATCATAAATGTAATAGTCACTATGATTAACGCATATCCAAATTTTATGATGACGTCAAGCCCCTAGAAATTACGTTAATATTGGTTAATGGATATTTCAATATGGATTAAATTTATTATTATTTATTTTAAATCTAATTAAATTTATTTTAATGTTAATAGGTATGAAGATTTTTACGCACATTATTTTATTTCGATATTTTATTATTTTAAACAATCACCTTAAACTAACTTTATTAAATCTGTCTTAAGACACCTAAGAGTTTTATACACTTTTTTAACTCAAGGGACACAAAATGCTATTAAAATAATATTTCTCCGCGTCGATAGTTACAAACTGATCGCGAGGAACTCGGTGCTGTAATAGAGAAAACAAGTCTGAAAAGTATTTTATTTCATACTATACCGAAAATCAATGTTTACGTGATTGATTTCAGCCCGGGAAATGAATCATTACGTCAGAGAACAAAAGTGTCCTGAAAACGAGCTATTACAGTAGAGTAGATTAAGCGTCTTCCATTGGCGAAAGCAAACTACTTGCAAGTACTTGTATCTACTCACAACTACCCATGCTCATACGATGGTGTAGAAAACAGAAGTAGTTACGCATAAAATTTGCGCTAGTGGATTTTAGTTGCGAAAATTCCAATAGATGGCTTTTAGACGTTTTTCGATATTTTTCGAGAGTTTTTTTAATACGTTCGAGTTTTTTTATTTTTTGATGATGTAAAATGTCAAAATTAATACAAAATTATTTTGTTGTTGATGATACATTTTTAAGGATAATGTGTTTAAATATCAATGCGGTAAATATCAATGCTTTCCTTTCATCACATGTCCATTTTTTTTGTCATATTTTGAATCTAATTTTAAATATCGCCATTACTATAATAAACAACTTTACAAAAGACAAAAAAAACAACTAAACAGAAGGCTGTGTTCTACTTGTGTTACTCAATTTCTCGTTCCATTGGGTATCTACTCGCAAGTACTTCCAAGTAGCAAATTTTGCCCATTGGAAGACGGCTACTGTAAAACCAAAAAAAAAAAAAAATAACTAGGGTAACTTGATAATTTGAAAACCATTTGGATTGATTTTCTTTAAATTTCAAATTCATGTTTTTACTTTAAAATTCAATTATAAATGAAAAAATCGAATTAATGACCCATGTAGTATGAAATAAAACGTTGTACGTTACACGTACGTTAAATGATCGTTACAGTACTCGTTCAAAATTCGGTATAAACGTCGAACACGTACTGTAACAACTCATTTACCGCCCTTGTGACGTAAATAACTATTGAAGAGGTTGAAAGGAAAATCCTTTCCTTTTAAATCACGCGGTATACCTACTCAGAATTCGTATAATTTATTTGTCCAACATTATACTAGAAATCTGAAACTATTTTGCTTTAAGATAATTGTTTCATTCTAGGTGGTTTTAACTTTAAAGAGTTAGATTTTAATTTAGAAACAAAACACAAATGTCTTTGGTGGAGGTATTTATTCCGTATTTATTGTAAAAACTTCACAGAATGTCGAAAGGAGCAATATCCGCTGATGTAACTTCCCATCATCTTTTGTAATCAAACACATAAATTTCCACCCTGACGAAAGTTAACAATAGCTGTATTTCTTGACGTTTGATCTGATCCGGTTCAAATCATATTTCATGAAACGACAAAGAAATACAAAGAGCTACTCAGATCAACATTTTGAACCAAAAACAAAATTTTTTCATTTTTTATTGTTGCTTTGAAGGTGGATTCACGAGGTCGGTTTTTTACCCTAGGGTATTTTTGTCCGAGCTCCTCTACCAATCAAACAGATTCACGAGGCTGGTTTTTTACGTTTGGTAGTTATTTATTTCCGTTCTGCTCCATCTAGTGATTGAAATAACCAAAAAAAAATGTGTTTTGATTGATCTAGGAGCTCGGACAAAAATACCCTAGGGTAAAAAACCGACCTCGTGAATCCACCTTCAATGTAAACTTTGGTCTGGTCCGGATCACTATGCGTCAAGAAATGCAGCTAATGATTTAAAGTACTCCCTTGTAACAATACAAGTTCCTACTGACAAATCACAGTTGCGACCCAGCTCTATAGTTTAACGTTTTGTAAGAAGAAGGAGGTTAATTAAATGAATTATACTAAGCATAAAAGGTGTTTTGGCTCCGCCTTTTTGCTTATCGTAGTAAATTGTTGTACTATGGATTCTATCTGGTTCACTTTTCACTTTTCTATTAGCTTAAATTAGTAATCGATACCATCTAAACTTTAATTTGAATAAAATTCGGTCAAAGTTAATAGTAGTCGAAAATTGTATCATTATTTTATTAATGTATATTTAGATAATTATTGTGCCAATCGTGTTTAATTAAAATATTTTTATTGGTTTTGGGCTCTACATAATTTTGTCAGGATTTACATATAAAAAAATGAATTTACTCTGTTGCAAAAGTATTTGTGTTACAAATTACTTTTGAAAAAATATTTGTGTTGGCAAAATTTCAGCATTAGTTTTTCAAAAATACATATTTTAAAATAATTTTGGAAGTTTGATTGAGTTGTGAGCATTAAAAATCTTGACAATATACCAAAAAACCCGCGAACTGAGTATTGAAAACCGATCTCGAAGAACTGTTAAAAAGCACAAAGCCATAATAATACCATTTGGTATCAAGTTCGGAAACAGAATATTTACGGAACGATGCAAAATATTGAGGTACGCCAATGACCAAGAGTAACATGCAAGAGAAAATGCTTGTATCACTCGATGAATGCTTACAAATCGACATTTAAGTCAGCAAGGTCCCGCTAAAACTTTAGATATTGATGGATAGCTCTAAAATAAAATAAACGGCTCTTGTTCGCAGATGACATTTTGTAAATAGGGCGTAAGTCGCCATATACTTCAGTGCGACTTACGCCCTATTTACAAATTGCCATCGATATAAACAAACCTCCCGAATTTTGGAGAAACGTCCTGTTTACTGACGAATCTGCATTATCGTTAGACGGCTCTTGGAATCGCAAATTTTACTATTCGGAGGTCGGAGTCAGAGAAGGTAAACAATCAAGGCGGTGGAGGAAACCTTATGGTTTGGGATTGTATAACCAACTTCAGAGTAGGACTACTAGCAATGGTATCTGGGAAACTCAACCAAATGAGTTATTTGGAACTGCTGAATGATGTAGCATTGGTAGATTTGAACCATCTACCAATGCTACATCATTCAGCAGTTGTAGCATTGGTAGATGGTTCAAAAATGATTAGACTTGACTTTATACTCCAGTATGACAATGCTCCTGCCCATAAAGGTTTGGTAGTGACCAAGTTTATAAATGATTTGGACCAATGACGCTAAACTTTGCCACCGCAAAGCCCGCATTTGAACATAATAAAAAATGTTTGAGCTTATTTGAAACGAAATATACTATATAGAGTTGGACTAGTAGGCCAGCAAGGGTTATGGGATGGGATTTTTGAGGTATGGAGTAAAACACCCATAGAAATTATTTTTTTATTTTTTATTTTTTCGCTGGCGCTACATCCCATAGAAGGATTTGGCCGCTTCATTATGAAGTTTCGTAATCATTATTTTTAACGGATAATGAATGATTAATTTATTGATCCTACATTAACTAGCCGTAATTTTTTCATCACCCGCCGGGAATCGAACCCGGGACCTCCGGAGCTTAAAGCAAGCATGCTGACTACTGTGCTACCGCACCGGGGCGAATTATATAATAGAATAATTAAATAGAATTTATTTATAACGTACAAATACGTGTGGTGGGGTGGTTTTGCAGTTGATGGGTGTTGGGTGCGTCTCAATCGGGTAGGGGTTGATCGTCTATAGCCATGACTTTTGTGGACTATATTCCAACCTTGTAACTATGTAGAGACCACTAAATGTGTCTAGTATACCTCCACGTGGTAACACCCGAGCAACGTTTTTTTAAAAATCGGCTAAATACTAGAGGCGAGTGGATTACATTATAAATATTCAATATGCAATGAACAAAACAGAAAGACGAAATACCTCAGGAGGTACACCAATGGGAACATTGGGCAATCTATTCTCTGATGAGACTGGGCTCAAGGATTCTGGGGAGGGCCGATCCTTGCATTAACACAAAATAACAAGAATATGGAAATAATAAGCAGCTCGCTCCAAAGGCGAGAAAAGGTTGCTAGATCTCCTGAAGAAATTTTTAATTTCTCATCTGAAAATCTTAACATGGGGCAATTCCAAAATAATATAAAATAATAACAAACAGCTGCACCCCAATAAGCAGGTATAACAGCCACATATAATTATAGTGAAACATTTATTCTTGAAAATTGTGCTTCCGAAAAAGAGCGAATTTTATACAAACAATGGCAAACAGTAACTGATGGGAAAAATCAGCAATATTATTCTCAATTTACAACAATAAATTGACGAAAAAAAGAAATGATGCAATTAAAGCAGCATGAAACCTAAGCTAAGCCATCAATGAAGCAGACTTAGAATGCCAAATTTAATTTAAACAATGGTACATGTCAAACCGAATCACCAATGATACAAACACCAATTCTAATAATAATAAAAAAGTTGAATATCAAACCGATGAGGAAGACTTAACTAAAGAAACAGAATGGATTCCTGCTAAGTCTAGGAAAAATAAAAGGAGAAGATTAAATAATACACCGTCACTACCACAAAAACCATAAACATTGGATCAAATACTTAGCCTCAAAAGGTTGAGACAAACGTCAAAAAAGATAAAAAAATACCTCCCCCACCACCTATCGATGTTAAAAATTCTCACGAGTTCCATGATATAATTAAGGTGAGTGTTTTAGAAGAATCATTTATCACTAAATTGATGAATTAAAATAAAATAAGCATCAACGTAAATAGCGGAGATGCTTATAGAAACGTAGTGAAAACTTGGAACGAAGGCTCATTTATTTTTCACACGTATGGAAATAAACAAGAAAGGCCAATCAGAGTCATGGCAAGGAACTTACATCATACATGTAGCCCAGAACGAATCAAAGATGAATTATCATCAAGACAATTTAAAATCATCAGCGTAATGAACAAAATTAGCTGGTAAAATAAAAAGAAGCTAAACATATTTATACTAACATTCAGCTGTGATGAAAATTTAACTAAAATTTATAAGATCACTAGTTTATTGGGTTGCACAGTGGAAATTCAACCACTGCGAAAGTCTAAACTAATTCCGCAATACAAAAGATGTCAAGCATATGGACGCACGCAAAAATATTGTGGCAAACTTCCAAGGTGTGTGTCATCCTGCTAATTATCGAGGATGTATTGTTGCAAAAGAAATTCAGAAAATTAAAATCCAAAGGATGACTAAAACACAAACGTCTGGTCAGGCAAATCGATACGAGAGACTGAATGTGTTGGTGTGTGCGGAGAGGCGCAGTCAATAAACCCCAGCAAAAATCGATAGATGTAAACATCAGTGAATAAGATATTCTCATGAAATTAACAAAATTTGAGGAGAGGCTACAAAAATTTGAAGATAGAGCATTGGGAGCTTAACCCAAATCCACACAGAAATGAACCCAAATCCACACAGAAATGAACAGCACACAAAGAAATCCTACATAACATTTAAAGGCTATTGCGTATATCACACTATTCATTCAGATAATTCAGCCAGAGGAAGAAGTGCAGTCATCATAAAAAAAAAAAAAATTCAACATTTTGAAGAAGCAAAGTATGAAAAAGAAGAAATTCTGGCCACAGTGGTTTATATAAAGACCAGCAACTTTTCTATTGTTGTGCCAGGATTGTACTGTCCACCAAGACATTCTATTAAACACAAACAATACTCAGAGTTCTTCAAGCGTTTGGGTAAAAGGTTCATAATAGGTGGTGACTTCAATGCTGAGAATACTCACTGGGGTTCACTAAAGGAAAATAATTACTGATTGCCATTAAAGAAAATGAATGTGAATCCATTTCAACAGGAAAACCAACATATTGGCCAACTGACCCAGGAAAAATCGGTTCCCAGGTAAATGGGAAATAAAATACCATTCGTGGACCAAAACTACCTTGGGGTGGTTCCCTGAATATACTAACCACTATGGGGGAAGGGAATCGGATACCCAGTGCCGGCGACTTTGAAGGGTGAGCAAGCGGGCTCCCAGTCGTCGATATCCAACGTCAGAGGAGATAAATTCTGAAAATTTATTTGAAAGAAGTTCGATAATGCCACGACCACCAACAAGACTCTAAGCAGTGCACAAGTCAGAGAAATTTATAACCCCAGGTGGTACTCCAGTCAGCCGACTGGACAATCCATCTTCTTCGAAGGCTGGTCCTATGAATTTTGAGAAGAGCCAAATACTGCATGACAGAAGTGATGCCAGCGGAAATTTTAAGAGAAAATTAACTACATATTTCACTGATGAGGAAGAATTAGAAAGGGAGACGGACTGGATCCTGAAGAAGAAAAAACAGTCCAGGAAGGATAAGAAAACAAAAGCTGAATCGTCACCTGAGGTTGAACAACTAAATGTTAGTGAAACTACAAGTACCGAACCGGAAGTTGTCCAACCCGAGGTCAATCAACCAAAAGGTAGTAAATCTACCAAGAACATTGCACCAAAACTGGTGCAACCGAAAGAAAAACCACCCCCACCAATAAATATTGTGGGCGTAACCAGTTACCCAAAAAATCAGTCACTGATGAAATCGGTTACTGACAAAGAGCATAAGGTAATAGCGCTAAACAATGACGTTTGTAAAATTAATACTCTGGACTCAGAAAACTATAGAACATTATCTATGAAGCTGAAGCTGAAAAGTATCAGTGGTTTACGTATGAGGACAAACAGGCCCGACCGATAAAAGTTATGGCAAGAGGTTTGCATTACACTTGCTCAAGACAAGAAATAATAGAAGACTTAAAAAATAAAGGCCTTCAAATACTAGATGCAGTGAATATGATTAAAAAAGAGAGAATAGAAAACCAAGAAGGAAACCAAACTTTCAATAAAAGGGGGACTACCTCTTTTTATGCTAATATTTGATAACAAAGAGAATGTCAAAATATTTATGGTATAAAAGCAATTCTTCACATGAAGGTAAAAATTGAACCAATGAGGAGAACCACTACACGCATACCCCAATGAAAGAAATGTCAGGGATTTAATCACACCCAAAAATATTCCAGCTGGGATCCGAGATGTGTAAAATGTTCAGGTAAACATTTTACCCAGGCATGTACAATAGGGAGAGATGTGCCAGCTAAGTGTATAAATTGTAAAGGTCAACATCCGGCCAATTATCGGGGCTGTGAGGTTTCTAAACACCTACAAAAATTAAGAGATAAATCACGAAATCAACCGCAAAATCATGAAATTCCAAGGATTCAAACATCAAATCGGATGGATCAAAATCCACAACCAAGCAACGCAGGGCAAAGAAGAACATTTGCTCAGGTAGTGAAAGGCTCGGGTTCAACCAAATATATGGGCTCTGAAAATAATCGAATTATGGAAAACATTATAAACAGGATCGAAGCTATTACAAAGCGGCTAGATGACCAAAGTAATCTGAACAACATGATATTTGATCAACTGAAGAAAATGCAACTCCCACAACGCAATCCGATAAAAAATTTTAAGTAAGAACACAACTTTCAGAATAGCAATCTGGAATGCGAATTCTACGAAAAATCGACATTTTCCTAATACCCGAAAGCCATTTTGTTAAGTCTTCGTTTGTTAAAATCCGAAGTTATAACTTATATCATTCCATTCATCCAGCGGAAAGAGGAATAGGTGGTTCGGCATTACTAATAAAGGAAAATATAAAACACCATGTAGAAACAGAAATCGAAGAAGAAACAATGCAAGTCACTATACTGTTAGGATTCACATTAAACACAGACAGCTTACTGTCTCCGCAATATACTGTCCTCCTCGGCATAACTTGAAAAGGGAGGACTACATTAAACTATTTAAATCGCTAGGACGTGATTTTATTATTGGAGGAGACTTTAATGCGAAAAACACCTATTGGGGATCTAGACTTACGACGTCAAAGGGTAAAGAATTATTTCAAGCAGGGCAGACATCAAAATGTGAATTTTACTCTGGTGGTTCCCCAACATACTGGCCCAGTGACGAAGCTAAGATACCGGACTTAATCGACTTTTATGTAGCAAGAGGTATATCTCAGAACTATATTCACATTAAAAACAGCAATTCTCTAGTATCGGCTCACTCACCGGTTATCATGAGAGTCAGTGAAACTGTAATTCAAAGGGAAAGTGCACCCAGATTAACAAATTCAAAAACAAACTGGGATCTCTTTCGTGAAATAATGGACGACAAAATGAATCTTCAGGTACCGATAAGAAATTCTCGACAGTTGGAAGACGAATTGGAACAACTCAATGAAATAATTCACTATGCTGCATTGGCAAGCACTCCTATTTTGCAAAATAAGAAGACGCTTAACATATCCTACCCAATGGAAGTTAAAGAGTTGGTAAGAGAAAAACGACGAGCTCGTAAAACCTGGCAAATTAATCGAACACTGGAGAACAAAACAATTCTTAACAATTTATGTAACAGCCTCAAATCCCTTCTTAAAGAAGTTAAAAATGAATCAATCAACAGATATCTAGTTAGCCTAACTGATGAAAAAAATTCTGATTACTCACTGTGGAAGGCGACGAAGGGATTCAAAAGACCCAAAATGCAAGTGCCTCCACTTAAAAAGGATGATGGAACCTGGGCAAGAGGCCACAAAGAGAAGGCTGATCTGTTTGCGAAGTATTTGCAGGAAACCTTCCAACCACTACAAAGACAAACTGCCAATGAACATATAATATCAATTCACAAGCTAGATGACTTTGAAATACGGCCAGTAACTCTCAAAGAATTAAAAGAAGAAGTGAAAAGTAACATGAATGTTAAAAAAGCCCCAGGGTATGACTTGATTACTTGCCAAATTATCAAAGCTCTACCAGACAAAGGATTTCGTAAGCTACTACACATAATCAATATACAATGCGACCCTTCGGTTAAAATATGTTCAGCATCAATGGAAAGTAGCAGAAATAATCATGATACCGAAACCTGATAAACCACCTAACGATAAAAAATCATACAGGCTAATTTCTCTGCTGCCAATTATGTCAAAACTCTTTGAAAAATTATTACTAAAGAGACTTAAACCAATAATTGAGGACCGACAACTAATTCCTTCACATCAATTTGGATTCAGAGAAAAGCATTCTACAATTGAACAGGTCCATAGAATCACCAACATAATTGATAGAACGTTAGAACGGAAAAAAGTATGCTCAAGCATATTCCTGGACGTCGCGCAAGCATTCGATAAAGTCTGGCACAGTGGTCTGGAATACAAGCTGCGTAGAGATCTACCGAGACAATTCTATGCCATACTAAAATCTTATTTATCCAATAGACGCTTTCGAGTGAACTATGAGGATGAATACTCTGAGCTAAAGAAAATCTCTGTCGATGTCCCGCAGGGGAGTGTCTTAGGACCAATCCTGTATTTACTATATACAAGGGACATACCAACCACAAATGAAGGAACCATAGCCACCTTTGCAGATGACACAGCAATTATGGCAGTTGGAAGTAATGTCGCTGATGCAACGAGCAAACTCCAGAGGATGACCAATGCAGTTTGTAACTAGACAAAGCCATGCATATTAACTTTACTTATCAAAAGGCTTACCACCTACCTATAGAAATTAACTCGCGACTCGTGCCATATGCAAATACAGCTAAATACCTTGGCATGACCCTCGATGCCAAGCTCAAGTGGAGAGAGCATGTCAAAAAGAAAAAAGAAGAACTTAACATAAAGTTTAGAACAATGTATTGGCTCATAGGTAGAGGCTCTGAGCTTACAATTCACAATAAGCTGCTGCTATATCGGCAAATTTTGAAGCCGATATGGACCTACGGTATACAACTCTGGGGATATACCAAGAAAACAAACGCCAAAATGATACAGACGTTTCAAAACAAGGGCATGCCGCAAAATACGAAATAAGGCTCCAGGAACATGGAAACCCCTATATTCGCCATATGATCGATAACTGTGTCGTTGAAAGAAGACTCCAAAGAACGAGGCCACTTGACTTAGTGCACTTACCAAACTAAAATTAGTAAATAGGTTTAATTTATTATGGGACTAACCAGTGGGTTAAACCCCAACAAACGTGAATTTTACTAGAAATATAAAAATTTATATTTGAAAGAAAAATTGCTAGATGAGCGCAGTCTCAGTCGTTAAATTGTTAGAGAAAAAAAAATATCATAATAAAAAAAATGTAATTTGTAACACAAATACTTTTGCAACAGAGTAAATTCATTTTTTCGAAAATCCTGACAATTTTTTTACTCGTATAAATTGTATACCAAATGAAACGTTATTTAGTAATTAATTGATTTGCAACAAAAAAAAAATTTAAAAAAATAATAATAATAACTCTATTTCATAATCTACTAAACATAACTAAAATAATTTTTTTATGAGCATAAATATTAATGCGACACACAGTAAGCATTTTTCATTAAATGTTGTACAATTTTGCTACAAGTGTTTGTCAAAGATTTTAAATTCAAAAATTTTAGTTAAGACATAGAAGTTTTGATTTCTATGGGGAAAATGTTTATAGTCTCCTTTCCCTTCGATTTTGTATATAAAAATAATATTTTTTTTTTTTTTCGCTGGCGCTACATCCCATAGAGGGATTTGGCCCCTTAATAATGAGTGATTAATTCATTGATCCTTACATTAACCAGCCGTGATTTTTTCATCACCCGCCGGGAATCGAACCCGGGACCTCCGGAGCTTAAAGCAAGCATGCTAACAACTGTGCCACCGCACCGGGGCGGCTAAATAATATTCCTAACTGGTAATTTCGCAACAGAAGAACTTGACGGAATTAATTTGTCCTTATCTTTTTGCAAAAATTAAAAAAATGATATTCGTCGTTAAGTTTTTCTGTTGCGAAATTACCATAAAAGTTATTGACGATAGTTTCTGAGAATGCGGCATGAAAATGAATTGATTGAATTGATGCCGCAACTCGAAAATTGTCGACAGTAACTCTTTTGACGGCGAAAAATTGTTTAGTAATTTTTGAAAAAAGATGAGGAAAAGTTAATTCCGTCAAATTTTTTTGTTGCCAAATTACCAAAAAAAATACTGTCGACAATTTTGAAGTTGCGGCATGAGTCCGAAAACTTATGTAAAAAAAATGAAAAATAAAATTAGAGCTCAAAACCAACAAAAATATTTTAATTAATGTATTTGTTACCGCTAAAGTATTAAATCAGTTATTTCATAGAAAATCTACAAAATAACAAAAATTAAGTTTTTAGTTGTTTTAGTATCTTAGCATGTCATTTCATGTTGACTTTCATGCCACTTTGCAACTGAAATCACCATAATTAAAAAAAATATCTTGAGTTTTACCTAGCGCTATTATCAAAAGTGCTTTAATTTCTCGATTTGGTATCGCATTTGATTTTAGGGCGGCAGTATTTTATATATTAACTAACGCTCTTAATTAAAGTATTTATAATATAAGTTGAGCCGTTTATTTTGACGGTGTATAAGGCCACTTTCAAAATAAAGTATCAGCTGCAATTTTTTAAGAAACGAGAATGTAAATATTATAAAAGCTAGCTTGATTCTTTTAGAAAAATCGATTTAGGTTACTTTCAAAATAAACAGCTCATTTTATCTAATTTCTTACTTTACGTACAATTATTCTATAGAATAATGTTGATCATTCGGGTAGTTGTAAAGTTTAAAATGACTATTTGGATTAAATACTTCTCCTATACTAGATGAAATATTAACAATAGCATTAACACACTATGCTTGAAAAATGAAGAAAAAACTGGAATTTAATAGCCATAACTAGATTTAACAAAGACCTTCACATAGTTAAAACTGGATTACACTAGGAAATTTTAAAGAAACTATGGGTAAAAGGTTTGATATACTCGTACATCGAAATTGTTATAAAATTAGTTCGAATGTTTAAAAAATATTATATTCTTAGAAAATATTGTTAAAATTCACCGAGTTCCATTCGAAAAACAGCTTGACTAACGTTGTCCCCATGAAGCTAAAAAAAAAACTCAAGCCGGCAGCCCCTGTAATTCTAAATTCTAAATTTTTAATGATTTATCTCACATAACGATCATAAATCAGTTTCACCTAACTAGGTAGCCAATTTTCTTTTAATACTTCTTTTCATCATCGTTATTTTACAGACTAGCTATTTAGCTACTTAGTTAATGAAAGAAAATCTAAATTCAACACTTTAAAACATTTTTTTAATAATTCACTGCACAATAACAAAAACACAAAAAACTAACCATTTTTTTCGATAAATTCAATTTAAAGAACACCTGAACAGTTTTATTAGTTTTTTAATAAAAAATTACAAAAATTTTATTACAATTTCTCAATAACTAAATTTCATAAGAATAGAACAAATTAAATGATTTTTCGGTAAATTTTTCACAAATTTGATTATTTTAATTTTTGTACTTAAGTTATTCGACGGAACCATTAAATTTAGTGCAGGCACTCAAAATGCACAACTAGCACGATCAACATTTCACTTGGTTTTGATTTCAAAAACTAATTTATGCTAAAGGCTGAACAAGAAAATAATAAAATTATGCACACACATATAATACCGTATTTGTAGTAAAGAAAATGATAAATGAAAAATGGAAAATGTTATGTAATTTAATTAAGGTATTTTTTAAATACCTAATTTCATAAAATATATGTAGTGTGTAACATGGATGTGAAGTTTTCCACACTTTTTCCACAGTACATAATACGTAAATCCTAATGAAAAAAAAAAAAAAATCATATTGAATTCTATCTAATTTTACATGTGTTTGTGCGTATTGTATTTGTAATATCGCCTTCAAAAGTTGGTTATAATTTATATGAAAACATAAAACTACTTAGTTTTCACGATTTTGATGGCAGCAACAATCGCCTTTATATAAACATTTGCAATTAAATTATAATTATGATAAAATATAGGGTGGTCTATGATCACAATCACAACAATGAATACAGAAAAAAAAGATTATGAAGTATCCCTTTATGGTTTTAGGTTTTGTAACGAATTGGTTAGACATCCAAATTAAATTTGGTTCCAAAAGAAACCTTTCGTCACGAAATTAGATTTTATTCCAGTCAGAAAAATTGCTTTGACCACTAATAAGAAATAGAGCGGGATTGGAAAATCAAGGATGGAAATAAACCGGTAATACTCACCTATAACAGTATACTTAACTTTCCTTCAGAATTTTTACTCAAACCACCTACACTTCACTTCACTATAATATTAACCTATACTCCATAACTGTTTCAGTTCACTAATTGCAAGCACAACGAAATAATTTTACCAAAAGCGAACAAAATGAAAAACGAGTAACTGCGATTAACAAAATTATCATAATCCAATTTATTTATTTTCGACCAAATTAGAACATTCAGAAAAAAACATCCTATTAAATAGTTAGTAAGACGACTATTAATTTCAAAAGGCACGAATTAATATGAAAATACCTTTAAATTAATAATTTTGTACTAAATTAAGTTATTGATTCAATAAAATCGCACATATTAACTTTTTAATAGTACAAATTATTGCTGTTATTACTGAGCATATTAAATTAATGCTGATTGGAATATCATTTTTAAAAGATAGTTCCGATAAATTTAATATTGCCTTCATATTATTTATTAATATGTAGTTTTAAAACCATTCAATTTTACTTGAAATAATAAGATTATCTATTAATTCTGTTTTTTCTTAAAGGATACATATTATTATTATTTTAATGCAACACACTTTTGTCTTAACAGGATTCCATTCTTGACAGAATAGGCGAGTATCTGTCTTTTTTATTACAGAGTCTATTAGAAATATACTGTTCAATGTTCTAGTTCGTTTAAATATTGGTAGGTAACTAAAAATAAAAGTTTTGAGACCTTCCAAATTTTAGAATTATCATTTTGCTTCTGCGAACGAAACAAATTTAATTTAAAAGTGGAAACTTCTTAGAATAAAAGTTAAATAATGTCGTTTCAAAAATCAAATTAATAAAATGAATCTAAAAAACACAGTAAGCTTGGTGTAATGGAAACAATTATTTTGACGTTTTAGTTTGGTAAATTAATTGTTTAGCTGCAGTAAAAATGGTAATTATTCATTTATAATTTAGTTGCAGATTTCCACATAGCAAATAGTATATTGTATAACAAGTGAAGAAAACGAGTTATTGCAATACGAAAGTGAAATTTGCAGCCTGAGCGATAGCTCAGTATTGCAATGACTCATTTTCACACAAGTTATACACGCTATTTTTTCTACGATACAATAGCCCTGTAACATTTATAAATAAGTAGAAACATAAAAAATTACAAACTTGTACGGATCAACACAAATTTATTAAACCATTAAAACATTTGGGTTTTCACAAATCGTGTAGCAATATTAAGAAATCGTTGTGTAATGAGAATATTTCCACACGATTTTAGTATACGATGCAAAGGCTCCTTTTCTTATATAATTTAAATTCAAAAATCATCATCGAAAGTATGGGTTACTGCACTATCGTAGAAAGTCATTTTTTAATTCTTTTTTTATATTTTTAAATTTCAGATATTAAGATGTTTGTACTTATTTATGTTGTCTTTTGATGACTAATGAAAGCAATATTGCTTTTTAGTTAGATCCCATAAAAATGTTGGGAATTCATGAATGGATTTGCAAAAAATATTTGTAAGATTTTTGATAATATTGAATTTAATTATTGAAATATTGATATACATTTTTTATACTTAGACCAACAAAATTTCTGATGTCAACTTCATGAAGATAATGGAATTATGGATTGGAAATTGGCTATTTTCAAATGTAGGAATTCTTCCAAAACTTAGGAAATATCGCTAGTCTACAGTTTCTATTATGCTATAGATAGTGTATGTTAAAATAAGTGTGTAAATAATGTTATTATTATTTTACTTATTAATAATTTATGAAATATATACAAGTATAAAAAACAATTTAATGTAAATATTTTTTATTTAATGGTATATCGATTTTGAGCAACCCTTTAAAAATATCAAATTTAATAGCGATCATCCTATTATTTGCAATAACATCACATTATTCTAATTAAATAGCCCCTTTCATTTTATAGTATATAGGTACCTTTAGTTTTTAATGTGATTTGCCCTTTTAATTTTAATGATCAGTCCTATTAAACTAATGTATGGTACTATTGAAAATTAATGTTACGAATTATTGTCTCAACACGGTGCAAGTTTTGATACAATAATAGAGAGTGCTTACTTTTAAAACAATAATATTGAAATTATTATAATAATGCGGCATATCACATTGACCAAAAATAATCGTAAAAAAACTATTGGTAAAATACGAATTACTATTAATTTTACAGTATTTTTTTTTTTTTTTATTTATTTATACAGAGAAAAGTCTTCAAATTTGACTTGAATTTATAACATATTGAACAGGGTAAAATAAAAATTAAATTAAACAAAAAAAGAATTAAAATTGACATAAAAATATTTTTAGGTTGGAGCAAAATGTTGCTTCAAGCCGACTGTTCGACTGTGATTTTTTGTGCGAAGTTTTAGATTCACACTTTTCCGCCAATCAAGTAACTCAAATTTATCGAATGGAACTCTCACCAAGATAAAATAATTTTAACTTTAAGCAAAATATTCGCAGACGACCAACTTAATTATACAAAAGAAACTAAAATTATGAGCTTATAGACGAAAATGTGTGAATCTAAAAATTCGCACAAAACTCACAGTCGAACAGTCGGCTTCAACCTACGTTTAAAGCTGTCCTTACTTAAGTAAAAGTCGAACAGATGGTCGAATTTATTAAAACTATTCGACATCATGTTTACCGGTTCATTGTCACCATAGTTTGTTCTGTGTTTATTCAGATGAAGGAACTCATGATCTCTTAAATTCCTACTCGGTGCCTTTATTTTAATTGATTCCAGTATGGATAAATCTTTCCAATAAACGAACACTTTAAAAGCTCTCGTCTATTTGCCAATGTTGTAATTTAATAAGTTTTGCATCCAGTAGCATATGATGGTAATCGCTTCAGGTTAACGTGGTGCTGGTGCGGTAAATCATGGTCGTAATCCCATCCGTCTTTACACGTTATATACCGCATAAACTTTTTTTGGACACTCTCGATTTTTCTGATAGGTTCGTCGTAAAAAGGACACCAGATGTTGACAGCGTATTCAAGTTGAGATCTGACGTAGGCATAATACAGAATCTTGATTGTCTCGAGGTCATGAATATCCCCAGTCCAACGCTTAATAAAACCAAGCATGGAATTGGCTCTAGCAACGCATTGCTCAATATGCTTAGTAAAGCACATGTTTTCAACGAAAGTAACCCCTAGGTCTTTAATCTCGAATACTTTTTGTAAAAGTATGCCATTTATTTGATATTGTTGTGTAACAGGGTTAACTTTCCGATGGAACGATAAATTCTTACACTTGTTGATGTTGATACTGAGGAGGTTAGACTCACACCATTTCGCTAGATTGTCGATGTCGTCTTGTAGCCTATGGATATCGCCGATGTTTTCTACTGTTTTAAAGATTTTGAGATCGTCTACAAACATTAATACCTTAGAATGTTGTATTACTTCAGTAACGTCATTGATGAAAATTATGAAGATCCAAGGACCAACATGAGAGCCTTGTGGTACTCCTGAAGTAGCCTGAATTTATTCTGATCTTCTATTACTAAGATCAATATGTATACTGAATGCGATTATTCAAATATGATTTAAACCACGCAACAAACTGTTTAGAAAACCTGAATTTATATAGGTAACTATTCCAATGTTTTACAATGACTGATGGAGTCAAAGGCTTTGGCAAAGTCAGTATACACCACATCAACTTGCTTATGCATTTCAATTTCTTTAATGGTATTGCTGGTAAATTCAATAAGATTTCTTGATGTTGATCTCTTGGGTATAAAACCATGCTGACACTGTGAGATGAATCGAGGAACCAAAGACCTGAATGAGTTGCATACTACCAGTTCAAATAATTTGGGTATTGAAGATATTGATGTAATTGCTCTGTAACAAGTAAGAGACATCATTTCTTGCTCCTGTTTTGAAAATTGGTGTTATGTACAGTGGCGGAACTTCATATTTTGGGCCCCCGCAGATTATTGACGAAAATTTATCAAAGCAATAAACGTCACTTATTTTGCTTCATATATTGGGTCTCCACGCAGATTATTGACGAAAATTTAGAGCAAAGGTATAAACGGCACTTATTTTGCATGTAATTATATAAATATTAATGTTTTTATACATGCGAGGGCGGAGTGAGAAGTTTGGTAAAAATGAAACATAGAATAATTTTTCGGCTAAAAACAAATTTATTTTTCAACGTAGTCGCCTTTTAGCTCGATACACTTAGTCCAACGTTTTTCCAATTTTTCGGTCCCTTCCGAATAATGCGATTTCTCCAACCCCTCAAAATAGACGTTTATTGCATCATTAGAGCCGAATCTCTTTCGCCGAGCCATTTCTTCAAGTTCAGAAACAGGAAATAGTCACAGGGGGCTAAGCCTGGAGAATATGGCGGATGTGGAAGCAATTCGAAGCGTAACTCATAGATTTTGGCGGTGTGCGTTTTTGGTCGATTGTAAGCAAACGCGGCACCCAACGCGCGATAGCTTTTTCTTATTCAAATGTTCTTGTACTATCTTGAGCACCCATTCATCTGAGATGCCTACTATCTCAGCTATCTCGCGCACTTTCCCTTTGCAATCTTGCAATACTGTATCATAGATTTTATCTACCATTTTTGATGTGGTGATTTAATTTGGGCGTCCTGAACCTTCGGCATCAATTGTGTTTGTACGACATCAACGAAAATCAGTAAACCACTTGTGAATCATTTTAATCGATGGTGAAGAGTCCCCATAATATTTATCAAGCTTTGAGAAAATTCACTTTTTTCCATGTTTGCAAAAAAATAATGGATTGTCTGTTTTCTATGGCTGTCAAATCTGAATTAAATGACAGATCTGTCTGAAAATTTTAATTATTATTATTTTGTATTACCACATGATAGTATTGCCACATGACATCTGGGATTTGCAAGACTTCTTACTCCGCCCTCGTATTTATAATTTTAATTCACATTTAAAAAACGATTTTATTAAAGAAAAAATGTTGTGTGGCCCTTCTCGCTTTGGCCCCCCCCCCCCCCGGGGGTAGGGTATATAGTTATATAGTTCCGCCGCTGGTTACGTATAATACGGTATAATAACACTATCTTTCTACGGTATAAAATTTTCGTATGCCGAAAAATTCACGAATATGTAAATTTAAAAATGCGATATCTCGGCGAAAAAAAAGATATTTGAGCAAATTCAACGGAATTTGAAAGAAAAAGACTTACACTATATAAGATCCCAAACATGGATTTTTGAAGAAAAAAAAAATCGCGGTGCTAGATAACCTCAAATATGTCAAAAAACAGTGTTTTTTGCACTTTTAGGTTAGAATATCTCATAAACCTGACGTGATAGAGCAATTCTGAGCCCAGATTCAGATTCAGCATGAAAAATTACTTCGGAAACAACTATTCATTGTCAAGTGGCACCAAATTTTTATAATTTTGCAGGGTAGTGTTATAACTTTTCAACTGAAATGTTATTATTAGGTGATACCGGATTCAACCAAATTGAATTTTGTAAAATAAAAATTTATTAAATAAAGTCTATACCTACTTAATAAACAGGTTTAAATTCCTAAGATTTAATCTTTCTACTATACATACTACCCTTTAATGAGTTGAATGAAGATAATGAGTAATTTATCATAATTCTGCATCAAATGTTTGACTGTGAAAATTCTTTTCTCATATCTGGTTGTGTTGTATGTACTCTGGAAATCTTAGGCTTTTCCCTTATTAGGCGTAATGCTTGAGAAACTTGATCTGAAAATATGTTTACTTTTACTGATAACGTACGTTTTCCATAACATATCTACTAATCCTATTATCAATTCATAACACTGTTTTGCAATAACATTGTTGGGTTTATATTGTTTCATACTCAGATTAACTATTTACCGGGCCAGAAATACAGAGTTAATGCCTTTGTATGATTACATATATGACCTTTTCAATAATATTATTTATCAACCATATTATCAGTAGGGATGGCAACGATATATCGATATATCAGATATATCGATATATACATAATATATATCGATAGATTTTATTCGATATTTTTCATTTGATATATATCGATATATCGAACTGAAAGAGCGATATATATCGCTTTTAGTTTTACCATCACACCAAGTCGCCAAAACTCTTCTAGATAATTTATCAACAGAGTTTTAGAAGAGATTTGGCAAAGTTGAAGATATTTATGAACCGTAGATAGGTTCTTGATCCTAGATTTAAATTAATACATTTTACTGATAAACTTCAAAGTAATAATATGTCACAAACAATTTACGAGGAGAAATATCTAGCTTAGCCGTTCTGGATGAAAGCAGTGGAGATACCTCTGAATCAGAATCCAGCGTCGAGGAATTTGATCTTTGGTCACATCATAAACATATTGTTAACAATAAACGCCTAAGAGTAGGACAAGATAGCGATGAAATTTCCAGATATTTTTCAATGCCGGTTGCCAATCGTCGAGATGACTCTGCAATGATTTGGCAGGACACGAAAGCAGTATACCTAAATATGTACAATGGACCGGTAGCAACTTCCGTACCGTGTGAGTGACTTTTCTCAAAGGCAGGAGCTATTGCCACTAAAGCCCTCAACACGTTAACGGGAAAACGTCTCTCAAAACTCTTATTTTTAAATTCCTTAAATCAATAAATTAAAATTAAAATAAGAAACTAATTACGATTAATGTTTTTGATATTTACTTTTCATTCAACCTTAGAAATTGTTTTTTTTTTCAATATATCATTGTAACATTGTAACATTGTTGCGTTTATATTTTTATATTCAGATTAATTTCCCAAAATAATTTCTTAATAGAAGTGAATGGACTTATTGCGAATGAGCCTAGGTAACGATCAAAAAAACCCTTTTCCTTAACTTTTTATAAAATGTTGGAACTGCATTTAACAAATCACTTAATTTTTCAATCACATAACCAGACTTTGCAGTTTTTTTAATCATAATTTTTGTTGAAAGTACTTCTTGATTTTTTATCGATGTATGGGCAACATTCGTTAGCCCTACATACCATTTATCACTAGAATCATAGGTTATAATATTTGGAAGTTTAACTGTGAAGCGTGATAATGAATTACCGGGATAGTAGCTTAAAGAGCTATTACTCGAAAGTGTAACATAAGTGAAATTTTCCATTGTTAACTCTGTTCAATTAATGAAAAAACAAACACAATGGTCATCCTTTATATAAATTTTTATTTAATCAATTAAATTTGGTTCAATCTTGTTTTGCTTTCGGTAACGTGCGCAAACTTTCACTACGACTTATTGTTTCAACGGTAGCTGGACGGCTACTTTTCCTTTGAGCAAAATATAATTCTGTTTGTACATATCCATCACTGTCTTTCCGTTTCAATTGTTTTGTGGTCCTTAGAGTTTCTTATTTTTAATACATCTCTATGATCATACTCCTTTTCGATATCACTGGTGAAAACTTCTTCATCATCTTCGTCATCGTCATCACTTGCATTGGGCTGTTGCAATTCAGAACTAGGAAGATCGCCTACAACTTTGAACTCTGATATATTAGGAATATCAATTGTTTGTGATGATGATCTATGAAATACTTGTGGTTGAACTGTCTGTGTGTCTTTTTCATTCCTTTAGACTCGCTTGGTTTGAACACCTACTCTCTCAACATGTTTTGGATGATGCCTTTTTCAGGTTTGAATAGTTTATCAAATTTTGCCTATATAAATGCCACTTATTCAGGTCAGATAGTTTTTTGTTATGTAAAATTGATTTCATATTTTTATCTAGGGATGATACTGTTCATCTTCCAGTACAATATGTTTAAATTTTTCAAAAATTTCCGGTGGTATAACGATCAATCGCTGTAGATTATTCATAATGCTTTTTCAATTAGTTGACCAATGATTCCCGATAGAATGCTGCCTATTAAAATTGGTAAAAAACCTCCTTTTTGTACAAGTATTTTCCGCTTAGAGGTGATATTCAGTTTTGGACATACCAGCTCACGCAGCTGGCTTTTATACTTTTTTAATTTGTTTTTCCGTTGTTTCGAAATTTTATTATTACCATTTAAAATGTTGAGAGATATTTCACATATTGTTTTTATAACTTCGAAATCCGAAGCTTTGAGTAATGCTTTTCGTAGCTGAGGGCTACAATCTTTTAAAACATGTAGAATATGTTTGTTTGCCCTTAAACGTTTCATTTTTTGAACACAACTTTTCATTTTCAAATAGTAGGTACAGGTGGACAGTAACAAGTTAAATAGTCCTGTTGGAGAATATTAAAAATAACAACACAAAAAAAAGCGAATAGAAATTGGAAAACTAGTTTTAAAATTAGAAAATTGTATATTAGTTTTAGGTATAGGTATTACATATAACTAGATTTAAAAAACTATTTCTACTTAAATGTTGGTTGTTGTTTTTTCACCCCTACGACCTATAAACATTTCTTAAGTAATTTTGATTCGCGGCGCAGGGGTATGCCACGTCCCATTTTGAAAAGTTCATGAACATGTTTTTTGTTCATTAGCCATGCGACGTCCCATTTTGTTCATTGGCGAAGCCCCATTTGTTCAAAGTTAATGGTGGGCGATGTTAGACTGATTTGAGTGTTTGAAGTACAGTTGAAAAGAATAAGTCATGGATAAACAATCGCAACAGTTATTGAAAAAATTCAATGAAGTCCAGGCGTTCACGGAGAAGACAACCATCAGATTTGTTGACATGGTAATTGGAAAGAAATACAGTCGTTGAGGGGAAAGCGGTTAATACACAATATGGAAGGAAGACGATATAGTAGAGACAGAGGAAAACACCTTATTTCTACCAGCGCGCTACAATATCTTGGAAGAGGAAGAGATAAAGCAAATGAAAACTTTGTGCGACGCTAGGGTTTTAATTGTGATTAAAATCGATAAATATAAATTAAATTTTGTTGTTTAAATAAAAATAAATAAAACATTGTTTACAAATTATTTGTTGTTAATTCTTTTTCTCATGGTGTTCCTAATAAATTCATCAGTCTCTAAATGTGATCAGTCGATTTTTTTCTTTGTGAATGACAGTGTATCTAAAAAACTTTATATAAGATTATGTACCTATAATACGTATACTCTTTTATTAAATTCACAAATTCAATGAGTCGTGTTCAGATAACACTACCCTGCAAAATTTTAAAAATTTGGCGCCACTTGACAATGAATAGTTGTTTCCGAAGTATTTTTTTACGCTGAATCCGAATCTGCGCTCAGAATTGCTCTACCACGTCAGGTTTATGAGATATTCTAACCTAAAAGTGCAAAAAAAACTGTTTTTGACATATTTGAGGTTATCTAGCACCACGATTTTTTTTTTCTTCAAAAGTTCATGTGTGGGATCTTATAGTACAAGTCTTCTTCTTTCAAATGCCTTTGAGTTTGCTCAAATATGTTTTTTTCTCGCCGAGATATCGCATTTTCGAAATTGCATGTTCGTGAATTTGTCGGTATACTGTATAATACACTACCTTTTATACCTGCGGTATACATGCACTTTTAGGTTAGAATATCTCATAAACCTGACGTGATAGAGCAATTCTGAGCCCAGATTCGGATTCAGCGTAAAAAATTACTTCGGAAACAACTATTCATTATCAAGTGGCACCAAAATTTTTAAAATTTTGCAGAGTAGTGTTTTTATACAGAAAAATTCACGAATATGCAAATTTGAAAATGCGATATCTCGGCGAAAAAAATGATATTTGAGCAAATTCCACGACATTTGAAAGAGGAAGACTTATACATCAAGATCCCATACATGGCTTTTATAAAAAAGTAAAAACTGCATTGCTACATAACCTCAAATATGTCAAAAAAACAGTGTTTTTTGCACTTTTAGGTTAGAATATCTCAAAAACCTGACGTGATAGAGCAATTCTGAGCCCGGATTCAGATCCAGCGTGAAAAATTACTTCGGAAACAACTATTCATTATCCAGGGGCAAAATTTTGCAGGGTAGTGTAATTAATGAGCTTCATAAACCGGCTCGTAAAAAGTTAATGCGTCGTCGGGTTAAAATCAAGGGGATCGATGACCTGTGGCACGCAGATCTCGTGGAAATGATACCGTACGCAAAAGTAAATTCAAATTTTAGATATCTTTTGTCGGTAATCGATACCTTTTCCAAGTTTGCTTGGTCTTTATCGGCATATGTACAACGTTGACCTCCACATAAAAATTCATACTATTTTGGGCTCGAACTCTCATAGCTTAACTACTAACCTTATAAAAATGTAAACAATAAATTACAAAAACTGATGTAATTAAAATACAAATTACAATTACTTAGAATTTAAGTAATTAAACTACCAGATACTGTTACTTGGAAAACGAGTAATTAAAATACAAATTGTAATTTGTGTTTTCAATACCTAATTCAAATAAATATAATTCGTTACTGCTCTGCCTTCCCGGTCGCCCACTTGAGTATAACGACAGTAACTCTACAGAACCAAAATTTTTTGGTCATCCCTTTTTAGTGCTAATTCCAAAATATAAAACTCTGCATCACTGGTCAAAAATGTTTTGTAGTACATTTTATAAGGAGAATCTCTTATACTGCTGTGTCCAAAAGTAAAGCCAGTTTATATTTATTTCAAAAAATATTTATTTATTCTTCCAAAGCTATTTCGTCGCCTTAAAAGTAATCCCCTTCCGACACAATACACTTATGCCAACATATATTCGAAACAAGAATTAAAGTCGCCTTCCGGGATAGCCTTCAGAGCGCGTAGCGATCCACGGTTCGGGAATAGCCAGAAGTCGCACGGTGCTAAATCAGATGAATACGGTGGTTGTGAAACGATATGGATCGAATTTTTGGCGGAAAAGTCACAAGAACGAGTACAGTGTGAGAAGGTGCATTATCGTGGTGCAAATACCAAGAATTGTCTGCCCACAATTCTGGTCTCTTCTTGCGAACAGCTTAACGCAAACACTCATAACACTCAAAAAATACTATTTGTTGATGGTTTGGCCAGATGGAAGGAATTCTGATTGGACAACACCACGATAATCGATGAAAACTGTCAACATAACCTTCAACACTTCCACGACCTTCTTTGAACTGTTTATATCACTTGTAATCATTCCTTTCCGACAAAGCATGGTCCACGAAGGCTTTTTGCAACATCCTTAACGTTTCTTCATCCGAAATTTCATTTCGCAAACAAAATTTAATGCAACTTTTCTTTGCTCAATATAATTAGAAATTGTAAAAATCGCCGAATGCACTTTTAGCGTCATACAAAACCAAGCGTAAAACAAAAACTGATGAATGTTTTGAAATAAAATTTGTCACAGATGTATATCACAATACTGCCAACTTAGAAAATAATATTTATGATGTGCGGTTTACCCGCGCGATTTAAATTGAAAACTGTGCTGAGATGTTCTAACATCACTTTTTTCGATGTTCGATAGTATTCATGTCTCTCTTTTCAAGAATAAAATTGTATACTGTTTCGACTTTTGAATTAAGCTTTTTCTATTGCGATCTCAGCATGCTCGCATAAAACATCATTTTATTTCTACTTTCATTCATCACTCTTTATCACAAAAAATTTTGTTTGCGATATTTTATCGATGTGAAGAAAAGGAAAAGTATACAGAAGGCTGAGATCGCATTAGAAAAATTGTAATGAAAGAAGAAAATAGCGTACAATTTTGTTCTTGTTACAAGAGATAAAATACTATCGAAAACGAATCGAAAGTGATGTTAGAACATCTCACCACTGGCTTTACTTTTTGGACACAGTAGTAATTATAAAATCTTATATGTAAATCTTAAATATAAAATGTTTTCGGCTTTTTATAGACAACATACTATTTGTAATGAAATGACATACTCATTATTTTCGATTTGGCAAATCAGAAAAATAATGGAGTCATACTCCTAATATATCTACCAGCAAAAGTAGAAAATATTCATCTCCTCCCCCTTTTCTTTCCCGCAGAGTCAATACAAAGTGTATCAACTCTCAAAAGAAGAACGACTCTGCGGGAAAGAAAAGAGGGAGGAGATGAATATTTTCTACTTTTGCTGGTAGATATATTAGGAGTATGACTCCATTATTTTTCTGATTTGCCAAATCGAAAATAATGAGTATGTCATTACAAATAGTATGTTGTCTATAAAAAGCCGAAAACATTTTATATTAAATCAGACAATTTTTAACATCGTAAATCTTAAATGTAAATTGTTGTTGTTGTTATATTTTTTTGCTTTCAATGCCATCTAAATTTGTAATATACTCATCATACTATTAGTTGTTATGACATTACACGAATGAGCAAGCATTTAATGTGACTTATTCCACTTTCATAATAAACAAAATATTGATAGCGTTTAGTATTCATTCTTTAACCACTATTTCTAGGAATTATTTTTCAGTTAAGCGCAAAAATGTAACAAAATATGAAAGTTCACTATACTTTAACATGTTGTATAACGTTAACTCAAATTTTTAAAATTTTGACTTATTCCACTTTCAAAATAAACGGCTCGTATATACTTTATTACCTTTTTTCTTTAAGATTTTCTGTACAAGATAAGTATCTGGATGATTAGACTTTTGGAGTTCTTTCAAATTTCAAAACATTTTTTATAAACAAAAATTGACGTAGCGTATAATGCCCCCTATTTTCCTTCCCTTGGGTGATGCTGTGGTTGTTGCGTATTCATGAAGAGACATTCCGTTATTTAAAAAAAGAATTTATTTTTAATTTCACTTAAAATTTTATTAATTACCGGCCAACTAAAATTTTATGATAAATGCACGGTAACGAATTTCAAAAAACTGTTTTAATCTGCTTTTATTTTCGCAGAATTAAACCCTCCATCATTCCCTTTTATATAAACAGTTTTTAATACATACACATTAGTTTTAGAACATTTTTTTTATATAAAGTTCATATTATTGTATATTTTATTTTAGTATAATTATGTATAAATGATAAAAAATTTATTTTTTTGCTGATAATATACCTATGTAGTTTTCAACTTTGGATACCAACAAAGTATTCGAATTTTTTGATGCTTTCCCATGAATATTCCATAAACCTTGTAGATCTTTCTGTTCAAATAAAACTAAAGCGGCCTCTTCTGGCATGCTGCAACAAAAATAATATAAATTATTAATTAATCGTTAGATTAGAATAATTGCAGAATCCTGCACTGCAATACACTTATACAAATTAATTATAAGCTGAACATTTTTAAAAATCAAACATTTTATTAGTTTCCTTCCAGCATAAAATTAAATAAAAACGTATAAAATTAAAAGTACCGAGTACATTTATCTATAATGGTCTAACAAGTTTCAAACGTACACTTTTTCATTTTTTTTATATTTATTTATTTTCAGAGAACAAGTCTACAAATTTGACTTGATATAATTAATACACATGAATAAGAATAATAAAAATTTATGTAGTGAAAGCTGCCGTGGTTTCCATGTTAAATTCGATTATTATTCAGTTTAACAATCACCTTCTTGAAACCACAAAAGCGAAAATTTTTACCGAAAACAAAAAACTATAATGTACTTGAAATAATACACTATTTGTTTAAAATTTTCCACAAAATTCAATTTTATTTACAAAAATACGTAAACGATTTCGATCACTTGGTGATCTGTACGTGCCAACGATTTTAAATTTGGAACATGGAACGTACTCAGCCTAAACCGCCCGGAGAGCCTCCATCAACTCTTCGAACAAGCATCTACGTATAAACTCGACCTCGTAGCGCTACAGGAAACAAGACTAATCGGCAATGACATCACCGATTATAGTCGCTTCGGACTAACTCTCTGTCATAGCAATAACATGGATAAACATGAATTTGGCGTCGGTTTCTTGATTAGCAATCGATGCCATCTCCGTTCAAGAACAGTGGGACATTATCAAACCACCACAGGCCAAAACCCATCAAAGCCTAAAAATCTCTGGTTTGATGATGATTGTATTGGTGCTATTCGGGAAAAAGATCACGCACGACAACGAAATCTATCGCAAAGAACAAGGCAATCCCATAACGCCTACATCACTGCGAGGAGAATCGCTAATCGGCTATGTAGACGGAAAAAACGGGAATGGTATGAACAGGCACGCAACATCCAAAATTCTAGCCTGAGAGATAGATATCGTTGCATAAGAGAATTAGCTACGGACTTTCATCCACGTAGCAGCGCTATTCGCAACAAATCCGGTGAGTTGGAAATGGACACCAAAACCGTCCTCGAAGTGTGGCGAAATTATTTCTCCTCGCTTTTAAATATACAGGCACCACCTTCCGAGCAACAACCTCTCTTGCTTCAACACGATATTAACGTCCAGGTGACACCACCACCTCCTCCATCATATGATGAAGTGCGGAACGCGATATCGCAGATGAAAAATTACAAGACACCTGGTGAGGATGGTATCTGCAACGAAATGCTCAAATATGGCGGTGATTATCTGTTCTGCCGCATGTTTGAGCTAATATCAACAATTTGGTCCAGAGAAGAAATTCCAGTAGAGTGGAAGACGGCTCTTATATGTCCACTTCATAAAAAGGGAGATCGATTGAACTGCAACAACTATCGCGGTATAGCTTTGCTAAACACACGCTAGAAGGTTTTGGCCAACGTAGTCGCAGCAAAATCATCTTATAGCAAAAGGATCTTGGGTGATTATCAATGTGGTTTTCGACCAAATAGATCAACGGCCGATCAAACTTTCACGCTGAAGATTGTGCTGGAGAAATGATATGAAAGGACATCCCTGTACACAGTCTATTCATAGACTTTCAACAGCATTAAGAGGAATACGTTATGGAACGACAGCATTAAGCGTATTACGACAGCATTAAGAGGAATACGTTATGGGTTATGGAACGTATTGTCCTACCTGGGCATACCGTTAAAATTGGTTTCAATGTGCCAGCTTCTAATGGATGGCTCAATATGTAAGGCGCTAACAGAAGGCAAAATTTCGGATGCCTTTGAGATAACATCTGGAGTGCGGCATTAGACCCAATAGCTCAAACTCTTTTCAACCTATCATCGGAGTATGTCATTCGTCAGCACAATATGGCGCAGCGTAGCTGCCTGTATTATAAATGAACCCAGCTATTTTAGCATACGCTGACGATATTTGCATTCTGGGTCGCAACATCATATCTCTAAAAGAAGTCCTCCTCCTATTGGAATTAACAGCCCAACAAATAGGCCTTCAGATCAATGAAGCGAAGACCAAATACATGGTGACCGCGAGAAGGCAGATTCGTGGGGACTTCATTTCAGGAGATACCCAATATGAAAACGTCAATGAGTTCAAATACCTAGGATCACTGATCACCGAGCAAAACTCCGTTTCTGTGGACATTTCATCGAGGATCGCAGCAGGCTAACGAGCATTTTACGCCAATATAAAAATGTTCAAGTCTCCTCATATATCGCGCAAAATAAAATTGGACATCTACAAGGCGCTGATAAGACCAGTTATCACCTTTGGTTGCGAGTCTTGGACAATGACAGCGCAAAACATCCAAAAAATCGCTGTAACTGAGCGTAAGATCATAAGAAGAATTCTCGCAACATGTTGGCTTTGAAAATTTACTGATGGAAACAATGACATTCGACCTATCAAATTGTCATGATAAATCAGTTGCATTCAGAAAACAACAGTTTATTTTACTCAACATGTTGCCAACAGTTGACGGGCCTGAATGAGCCCAATGTGTTAAGGAGAATAGCAACAATGCGCATTAAAGTCCCACCTCCTCCTATCGTACATACACATTTGTACTTTCACAGATCTCTGATCCTCTCCAGGTCAGCAAACAAAACGTGCCTAATCGAAATATGCGCGCTGTTCTTTTAGTTCAGGTACGAAATGTCTCATGAAATTTCCGATTTCAACGCTGAAAATTAATCAAATACCACATCTGAACACAACAGCGAGTCGGTTTCAACATTTTGCTTTTCCATTATGTATTTTTCATATTTCCAATCACTAAACCCAGAAACATATATACTTTTCCTGAGAGATAGATTTCTTTCTATATGGTAAAATATTGTATTATCAGTCAAAATTGGAGAAATATAAAGAAAAATTCCAAGCCAAAATGAACAAAAATTCAATTTTTCACTGCTTTAGATATCGTTTTGAAACATTTCGACAACAAACTTTATAAACAAATGTATGGTTCCCCTTATGGGCTCACCAATAGTCCCATCGTAGCAAATTTTTATAATGGTTAAAAATGATTACTAAAGAGACTTAAACCAATAATTGAGGACCGACAACTAATTCCTCCACATCAATTTGGATTCAAAGAAAAGCATTCTACAATTGAACAGGTCCATAGAATCACAAACATAATTGAAAGAACGCTAGAACGTAAAACAGTATGCTCAAGCATATTCCTGGACGTCGCGCAAGTATTCGATAAAGTTTGGCACAGTGGCCTGGAATATAAGCTGCACAGAGATCTGCCGAGATAATTCTATGCCATACTAAGATCTTATTTATCCAATAGACACTCTCGAGTGAAATATGAGGATGGATACTCTGAGCTAAAGAAAATCTCTGCTGGAGTCCCGCAGGGGAGTGTCTTAGGACCAATCCTGTATTTACTATATACAAAGGACATACCAGACACAAATAAAGGAACCATAGCCACCTTTGCAGATGACACAGCAATTATGGCAATTGGAAGTAATGTCGCTAATGCAACGAGCAAACTCCAGAGGACGACCAATGCGCTTTTAACTGGACAAAGCGTTGGCGAATCAAGCTTAATGAGGTAAAATCCACGCATATTAACTTTACATATCAAAAGGCTTACCATCTACCTATAGAAATTAACTCGCGACACGTGTGCCATATGCAACTACAGCTAAATAGCTTGACATGACCCGCGATGCCAAGTTCAAGTGGAGAGAGCATGTCAAAAAGAAAAAGAATAACTTAACATAAGTTCAGAAAAATGTATTGGCTCATAGGTAGAGGCTCTGAGCTTACAATTCACAATAAGCTGCTGCTATATCGGCAAATTCTGAAGCCGTTATGGAACTATGGTATACAACTCTGGGGATGTACCAAGCAAACAATCGTCAAAATGATACAGACGTTTCAAAACAAGGTTCTTCGTAGCATCGTCAATGCTCCGTGGTACGCAAGAAATGAAGACCTTTACTGGGACCTACGGACGGAATACGTCAAAGATGAAATAAGAATGCATGCCGCAAACCACGAAATAAAGCTCCAGAAACATGGAAACTCTTGTATTCCCTAGATGATAGATAACTCTGTCGTTGAAAGAAGTCTCCAAAGAACGAGTCCACTTGACCTAGTGAACTTACCAAACTAAAATTAGTAAATCGGTTATTATGAGACTAACCAGTGGGTTACACCCCAACTAAAGAGAATTTTACAAGAAATATAAAAAATTTTATTTGAAAGAAAAATTGCTAGATGAGCGCAGTCTCAGTCGTAATAAAACAAAATAAAAAATAAAAATTATAAAATATTCTGATACTAAATTTCATAATAAAAATTAAAAAATTTTTAAAGATATTATTATTACAGTTATTTCGGAACCACTCTCAAAATTCTCTCTTCAAAAAATTGGTAAACAACATAATTTGAAAACAAAAAAATGTGCATACACATTTTATTTCTTGACCAATAAATGAAACCACTAATTATTTGGCCATTTGATACTTATGTTAAATATTGAAAAAATAAAAAATCTTTTAAAAAGTTATAACTTTAAAATTACAGGACGTGCAGCCACAAGCTGAAACAACACCTTGTTTTCTAAAATTAGAGATAATGGGGCCGATTCTGGCATACAAATTTTACAATTTTATGTTATTTTTTTAAATAACATAGTAAACTGGTATTCTCGTGTTAAAAAAAAATTTTATGTTATTTTTTTTTATGTTATCATCTGTCAAAAATAAAAGAATTAAATTTAAGCATGTTATAAGATTTTATCAAGTCAAAATAGAAATTGAATTGAACATTTATTTATTTTTTTAAAGTTTTGCAATAAAATTAAACATTTATCTAAAAAAAAGCAAATACCTACATACTTTTCATTAAATTAAATTTTTCTACTGAAATCAATATGCCCAATTATATAGTATGTAATGGCAATTTTGTTAGCTCGAGAAAAACGAAGAACCCAAGTATTTTTATATGAGACAATTTTTGTATTTTACTGACATTTAGCAGAAAACATGAATTTTTTTTCCGAATGTTGGCCAAAAAAATCGAAAAATGATGAAATTTGGCTTGCAACTTTTTTTTTTCATAATTTTCAGATTTTTTTGGCCAACTTTCATAGTAATTCTTATAAGTCGGTCGTTATTGCTGAAAAAAGTCGGTGGTGAATTCAGTTTTGTTATATATACTTGGGAAATTTTCATGTACAAACCACAAAAGTAATAGATTTCTTATACCCTATAAACACTTTTTTGTTTCGAAATTTAAAATTGTACCAGAATATTTTATTATAAAATACGCTATAAAATGTTGCAATCGGAATACGAAAAAATAAAAAATTTTATTTTCCATTTTAAAATTTATTTATAACATAAAAAAATAACATAAAATTTCAAATTGTCAGAATCGGGCCCAATAAGCGTTTTCGGAAATAGATCCTGAATAATTTCAGGCTAACTTTTAATTTTTCTTATGTTGGTAAAAAATTATCCAAGTTATCCATCACATACAAAACGTTAAGAATAAATTTTGATATGAATGCAAAAAGTCGAAATGAATTTTGAGAGATAATTCAAAGAAATTCAAAATAATTTGTCTATACATACATTCATATTGATCTTATTAATGTATTCGTTTTTATGTTTATTTGTATTTACAATTACAGCTAATTATAAAAAAATTAAAACCACAACAACTAAATTAGCCTGAAGTTATTCAGGATGTATTTCCGAAAACGCCTAATATACCTTTAAAAAAACAATCAAATGATTGCTGTTTTACTTTGGTAACTGGATTATTAATTGGCATAAAAATAAAAATGCAAATTATGCTCAAACTAAAAATCGAAAATAATTTTCTTTTTAGTTTTATCAATTGACATTAAAAATTAAATAAAAAAAAATAACATTTTTCAAAATTATTGCTAGAATAATTCTATACCAACAAAAACTTGGTTTGAAACTATTCATTCCGGAATTAAAATACACGGCATGTTTATTCTAAAATTCCCAAAGTCAGACTACATTGTTTACCGGGTACAATGTAGTTGCAACGCTACCTACACAGGTTAGACGAAATAATTTTTAGAAAAAAGATTTTACCAACACAAAAGTGACTTAAATAAAGATCAAAATTTAAACATTAGAATTAGACGACCTTCACTACACGACATTTGAAAAATACTAGCCACCAAATCAGTTTAAAATTAAAAATTCTCAATAAACAAAAAAAAAAAAAAACGATCGATTTTGAAAGTTCTACACATTAAATCAACTACAAATTTAATCAATGTGGCTAAGGTATATACATATTGATAACTGATATGATTTGTTCATCTAAATTGTTTGTCTCACACAATTTTTACTTTTATTCAAATGTTCGACCTTTTCTACAGAAAGCGCCTTAGGCTGTGTTTCAATCGGGTAAAAAGTTAAATTTTTTAGCTGTGGTAAAAAAAATTAAATTTTCCTCACTTTTTAATCGTTTTGGTGTTTCAAATGAAACTGGTTAAAATTGTGACGTTTACGTTTTTTATTTTTGTTTTGCGTAGAGAAAAACAAAATACAGGCTACAAATTTTTAACTGGTCCGTGACCAGTTAAAATTTTTGAGGTGAGAAAAATGCCAAAAATTTAACTTTTTAACTTTTTATGCGGTTTTCTCTTGGTTTGAAACACAGCGGTATAGATTTTTTTGAAAAATTACATAGCTGCGCATTTCCGTGAAAAGACGGTTTCAGTAGAAATTTGTGATTATTTTTTGATTTGTTAAGATGGATTTGATTTGTTGATGGATAAGTTAGTAAATTAAGTCAGAAACAAATTGCTCATTAGTCCAGGAGACTAGATTGTAATTAGGTACATAAAATATATAAATAAAATTTATTTTAAATAAAAAAAAAATTATAGATAAATAAAAGAGAAATAATTTTTTGATATATTTTTCATTACGCTTTTGAAAATTTACCCGAAAAGGGTTCGAAAGCTAAAGCTTTAATTAGTAAAAAAATAACATTAAAGAGCCCTAACCAATAAAAATTGTTTTATTAATTCATATTTAAAATATTTATAGCTTTTACCTAAACAAAATGTAACTTACCCAGCTCGATCATATAAGTTCGGTTTTCTATCATCTCGACATTTAATAATATATTTTTTTGCTTCTATAACATTATTCTGTTTTAAACAAACTTCCACAAAAGGTTCATAACCTATAGGGCTTTTTTTAATTTTATTGAATTTTTCTAATTCAGCCCATTGGTGTTTTTCTGATAAAACTCGTATGCGCAACCACCAAAATCTCTTGTCCGGAATTTTATATTCGTTCTTTAATTTCTCAGCCATTTTTATATCACCAATTTGTAACAATTTTTCCACTGTTTCATGTACAGATAAATTTCGAAAGGAATGATCTAATTTTTCATTTAATTGTTGTTGTTGTTTTAAAAGCCGTTTTGACTCTTCACATAAATCGGCTTCAATGTCTTTTTGGGATTTTTTATATAAATTTGCTATTGCAGATAAAGACGATTCTAGAGTATTTGTCTATAAGTTAAAAAAATATGGTTTAGTAAGTAATAGCTATGTAAGAAGGAAACAATTAATCATACCACCAAACATTCGTTTAAAGTGAATTGTGCTTCCGATAGAAAATCATCTTCTTGATTGTAAATATCTCTTAACGCAGATTTGCTGTATTTCATGCAATACTTCTTATATAAATTTTGGGCCATAGGGAATGACCTTACAATCATCTAAAGTAAAATTCAAATTTAATCAGTAACCGAGAAATCAATGCGGGCTTCAGGTGTCGCAATGTTACCAATAGTTTGCGAACCTGAAAGTGCCAATTGCCATTTCAAAAATCATACAAGTTCAACATAAAATGATATTGCTTTTCCGCTCCGAGATAAAATTATTAAAATTTAGATTAACATTCGAAAATTGTTGGCCGACAAACATTATTATGGTATGAAGAAAATACTTTATTTTAACCGTCAATCCATGAAGGAATTTTAGGCACCTTAATTCCATAAACCAAGGTCGTTTTCGTCTTTGCGCTAAAAAATCAACAATTACAAATAAAAAAATCTTAAATAATTCATGGATTATCTTTAGATATCCTTATTCAAGAAACAATAGATTTTGGCCCGGAAAAAACCTAATTTTTTTTTTAATTGCATATCGAGCAACATTCGGAAAAAATTATAAAAAATTGTTTTGGCCAGGACGAAAACGACCCTGGTTCATGGATTGAGGGTTAATTAAGAAATCATAAATTATTTTAAAAATAATAAATTGGCGGGCGTCCTTTGACCTAAATCATTTGATCTTTGACTGTAGAATTAAACTTACTAATTCTATCGTCTAAGCATTTGATTATAAGCCAACGTCTTATTTCATTGCGACAGTAATATTTAAATTTAAATATTTACGTGAAATAATGGGTGTTTTCGTTTATTCATTCCGGATGGAAAATGGAATTATTAATTAAGATACATTTAATTGTTTAAGGCGTAAAATATTAATTATCTTATGTATGAAGAAGTTAAAATTTTAATTAAATATTTTCTTGGACATCGAACGTGTATAATACAAACACAAAAATTAATACATAACAATAAAATTGTGGGTGGCATTTGTGAATAATGGATTATAATTTTGTTTTGTGGCATTTTATATACCAAAGGAATTTGGGTGTTTTTATTTTAGCGTTTTACCATTTTCTATCGGCGCCATTTGTAGTATGTGAAACGCATTAAAATCAATTTAATAATCAAAAATTGTATTTGTGACGTAAGTTCGGTTTATGACATTTAATGTTTGAAAATAATTTCTTTTAAATGTTGTCCGCGAAACGTCAATGGCGCAAACTACAGAGCAATGATGAATGAATTTTTATTGCCAAAAATTCAAGATATTGGTATAGTCGACTTGTGGTTTCAACAGGATGGTGCAACGTGCCACACAGCAGGCCAAACCACCGATTTATTGAAAGAAAATTTTAATGAGAATATCATATCAAGAAAGGGACCCGTGAATTGGCCTCCAAGATCTTGTGATCTGACGCTGTTAGATTACTTTTATGGGGGTATCTGAAATCACTTGTTTATATCGATAAACCACAATCGATTCCTGCATTAGAAGCAAACATAACACGCGTAATTAACGGAATATCGGCCGAAAAGCTCGAAAGAGTGCTCGAAAATTGGACCCATAGAATGGATCATCGAAGAGCTAGTAGCGGACAACATTTAAAAGAAATTATTTTCAAATATTAAATGTCATAAACCAAACTAACGTCATAAATATAATTTTTGATTATTAAATTGATTTTAATGCCTTTTATTTCAAAAAAAGTTCCGGACGCTCTTATTGGATCACCATTTATAAGGGAGTTCCGCCTACATCGGAGCAGCCATTTATATTGGAGATCATCGACACTCGTTTTGACGGGACATTTAATTAATTTTGGAGTTTATAATATACTTGGTGCGGTAGATGAACTGTAAATTCGTGCCAAGTACAATTTCTTCGAAACGCGTGCCTACACGAGAGCACGTCAACAAAATTACACGGGGTACAAGGATTGATCTGGTTTGATAAATATTATATTTGATAGTCGGTCGGAAAAATTTGGTTAGACACTCAGTGTATTTCATTTCGTTCTCAAAACTATTGAGTGTTTGGTTACGTTGCACACTAGATAATTGGTTTTATTTTTAGAACAATTATTTATCGAAAATGGGCAACGGGGATGAACAGCCAGCAACCAACACCCAACAGAAAGATTCAAAAAATATGGATACAGAAGAACAAAAAACCCTTGGAAGTTTAAGCCTCAAGCAACTCAATTAAGCTGCAACCATTTTGGCCGCATAAAGCACAAAATTGTTTTTTACTGGCCGAAATACAGTTTGACCTCCAAGCGGTAAAATCAGAAAAGCAGAAATATTTGCACACTCTTTCGTCACTGTCGCCGGAGATCTGCGACAGTATCTCTGATTTTCTTCCTAACCTCCCTACCACAAAGCAATGCAAAACTGAAACAATTGTTAACGATTAGCATCGTCGTTTCAGAGACAGTTGGAAGCCCTCATCACGGACCAAGGGCTTGGTGACCGGAAACCATCCGGCGCGCTAAGGCGAATTCGTACACTCGCGGGCAACAACTTCACAGAAAAAAAAATTATAAGATCTCTGTGGATTAAAAAAATTCCTGAGATAATACAAATAGCTCTTGTCGCTCAACTAGACTCTATGGGAATTGACGCACTGGCTAAAACCGCAGACAAGATTAACATCGGCCAACAACAAACAAATGTTCGCAAGTCTCTTTTCGGCAATCCCGCCCCACTGTTAGTACTGATTGTACTCCGTCAACGAGTCAAAACACTGGCTCGCTTGAATCGAGAATCGGTTGGCTTGAATGGCTTGTTTGGAGACCGAGACAAACAAATGAAAAACGAGAATCATCTCGTTCACGATCCCGCAGCTCCAGCAACTACTCTCGCCGTCACGGCAAATGCTGGTATCATGTCAAATTTGGCAAAGCTGCGAAGAAATTCATACCACCATGCAAATTTACATCGTCACAACAGTCGGTTGCTCACATCTCCAAATTGGATGTTGCTGATGGATGATAGTTCAAAAAACTATCACAACAGTGGGTTGGAATCCCAATAAGAAACAACCCAGACAACAACAAGGTTATTCGCATTTGACAGAATAAACCGAATTACCTACTTATAGGATAGTTATATAGCCGAAACCGAAACGGAATGAATTGAAACGAACGAATTGATTGTATGAAAACCTACTAGACCAATCCCAGTTGTACTTTGCGTGAGCAATCGAAAAATTTTGTTTAAGACGGCACGTTAAAAAATGAAACAGAAGTATAAAGCATAAAAAAAACGAAATCTCCGGTTTTTTAAATTTATTTTTCATAAATTACCATGTTCCCAATTTTTTCGTTCTTTTTTTACGAAATTTTCGTTCTTTTTTTACGAAAGAGAACATCACCGTGATTGACCAATGATTGCTTTTGGAGCGCTCTATCGTATAACAGGGATTATACAAAAGAAACGGAATGAAAACGAACGGACGAATTGATTTGCTTTCGTTTCGTCTTTGCGGTTATACACTATCGGTTTTATTTTATTTTGGGGATCCGCTCGAAATGCGATATTTTAAAACGCGATATTTCAAAACGCGATATGGTACAAAACACGATATTTTAAAATTAAAATTTTAAAATAATAATAAAAATTAAAATAATAATAATTATTAATCTTCCTTTATTTAATAAAATTTTCCTTCACCAAAATGATAAAATTGAACATGTACGATCAGAACTAGGAAATCGCGTTTTGAAATATCGGGTTTTGGCAAATCGCGTTTTAAAATATCGCGTTTCAAATAGGACCCTTTATTTTGCTATCCTTAAGTAGCACTTATGTCAAAACAAAATATGTATACATACATATGTCAATACAAAATGGATTCGGATGTCAAGGTAGAACGTTTTTGTCGAATAAGAATTTTTATAATTAGCAATAAAGAAGAAAAATTGATTGTCGCGCAAATCAGTGTATCACTGAATTATCTTATACATTATTATTTATTTTTGTAGAAAAAACGTGTCTGTTGCGATAAATTTTGGAATGGGGACGAAGGGCCGCATTTCAAAGGGCCGAATGTCGAAGTGCCGAATGGGTCGAAGGGCCGAATGGGTCGAAGGGCCGAATTTTTTTGTATTTTTTAGTACTAGTATTGGGGTTTAAGAGATAGCAAATGACCCCTCCTTTGGACCAATTCAATTTGGCAAACGATGCACCAAACACCCCGTATATCCCTATTACACTATCATATAAATATGTTGATGTTGTTTTTATATGACAAATAAATATGATAATGTAATACCTTACGGACAAAACCGATTGGCCTGAAATTTGGACCGTTGTTTAGTGATGATGTGTGCTTTTACCCTGAGGGTGGATGTCCCCTTCTCGTGTGGTGGAAATTAGTACAGTCAAAATAAATAACCGCAGAAATCGATAGAGGGATTAATTCATTCTAAATGAAAATGTTCTATGAAGCTTTTTCGCTAATGTGGAGTTCGACTGGGCAAAATAAATCAATTTACTGTAAAAAAAAAATGATAATCATTTCGCGCGTACGATTGGGCAGAAAAAATCATTTATTTTTTGATTACAATCAATTTTGACAAATCGAGATTTTTTCGAGATTTACCAATACCAACAAAACAGAAATATCAATCAAAATTGTGATAATTAACTCGAACAAAATTGATTTATCGAAAAAAATGCATAGAACATTTTTTTTTAGAATTCATCCCTCTATCGATTTCTGCGGTTATTTTGAGTGTACTAATTTTCGCCCCGATAAGGGGTGTCTCCACCCCCAAGGTAAAAATACACATCGGCACTATACAAGTTTTATTCCTTGAGCCATTCCCTACTTAAGCGCTTTGCCCATAGGAAAACGAAAAACATAAAAAACGAAAAATTTGACAATTTTTAGCATTTTTTCGTTTTGCCTTGCCCATTACTAAACCGAAAAACTATTTTCGTTTGAAATTCCAGTATCAAAACTTGTATGTTTGTATCTGTGAGTTAATTTTTTTTAAATTTATTTAAAAAGAAAACGGAATTCTCAGAATATTAAAAAAGAAAAGAAAATGCCTTTGTGATTAGTGCGTGAAGTTGGTATATCATTCATTTTTGTAGCCGACATTATAAAATTATAACAGAATAAAAAATTATAACAGAAAAATAACACGAAAACTTTTTCTGACGAAAAATTGAAAAAATATTTTAAATTTTCTGACAGAAAAAATTAAAATTTAATTTTCTGGGAATGTTAAATAGTTTTTAATTATTTTCTAAATTAAAATATGTTTGCATTGTGTTTATGGACAAGTTTGAGAGCTTTTAGTCTATAATATGCTAAAGATTTTGGAGTTATTGTAAAAAAAAGTAAAATCCGTTTTCGTTTTCCTATGGGCAAAGCGCTTTACTGTCCAAATTTCACGTCCATCGGTTTTGTCCGTAAGAATTCTGAGGTAATAACCTATTTTTACCATCATACACTGCACTAGAAATAGAAAAAAGCAAATTGAACTTTAAAAAGTTTGTGGGAAGAAAATATTAACGGAAACGATTTAATTAAAAATAAATAAAATCCATTGCTCCTTAAGAACGTTTGCACCAAATCTGTCGACACAAAATTTTTGGTAATTTTTCAACAGAACTTATTGACATTTTTATCAGTAATTATTTGAAAACAAAAATGAGAAAAATTGACCTCCCAGATTTTTCTGTTGAGGAATTACCAAAATATTACTGCCGACAGTTTTGATGTAACAATCAAAATGTTGATGCAAAATCTGTGTTCGGATCGACTTTAAAAGCTAATTTCATATTAATTTTTCTATTACTAAAGGTAAACATTGAAAACGAGGGACAAGATCGATCAAAATGACCAATCATTTAAAATTACAGATTTAACTCAAATGAATAATTGCATACATTCAAAAATTGATCATGGACATGTTCTACCATCACGATTTTCGATAGGCTTAAAACCCTTTTTTCAAGAATAATACTGTTCCGTTTATTTGATTACGCTTTTTCTATTATGACCTCAACCGCATAATTGTTTCATCCATGTAAGAAATCTTTAAAATAGTGAAAACCTTTTGTTTCTAATTAATGGTAGTTAAAAAGCGATAATTTAGCATCTAAAATAATTCATTTTTTTTCACAGGCACTACATAGAGGGATTCGGCCGCTTCATGATGAAATTTCATAATAAGTTTTTAACGGATAATGAATGATTAATTTATTGAACCTACATTAACCAGCCGTGATGTTTTCATCACCCACCGAGAATCGTACCCGGGATCTCCCACTTAAAGAAATCATGCAAACCACTGTAACACCGGAGCGACGGGATTTCGGATCGGACGGTCGAAGAACTCTATGGTGTCAAAAGCGTACTGTAAACGCGGCAAAGGAAATTTCATTCTATGGAACGCAATACGCATAGGTGAGGTTGGAGATCTGGTGTTTGAGCAATATCCTAATTTTACGGAACCATTTAAAAAGCAGTGCGATACGAATTGGAATACCCGGAAATTTCATCTAAGTTCCAAGCATACAACTGGTTGATCTCCAATGTTAAATCCATTTTACCACATATTTGCAATAATTTAGAAAAACGGGTGCCACAATATGAGATTCGTAACAAAGAAGACAAAGGCGCTTTCCGAAAATTATACTTATTTATTTAGACATGCTTATTTAAATAACCATTTTGGCGAGCTAACTTAAAATAAGTACAGTAATCCCCCTATAACACGGTACTCTTATAACGCGTTTTCATATTACGCGATTTCATGTCCTTCGTATAACACGTGTTTTCCCCCATATAACGCGGGGATTTCCCGCATTGATTTTAATAAAACGCACATATTTCGTTCATATTATAGTTTAATTAATATTCGATTTAAACCCCCTCTAACGAGAAAAATTAAACGTGAATCTTTGTACATAACGCGTTATACGGGGTCATACGAGCACGCGTTGTACGAGCATTCTCGTACAACGCGTTTTCCTATTGACGATTGGAGCCTCACGGATTCCACCTAGTGGAAAATTTTTAAACTGAGGTACCTGATAATTTGACGTTCGAAATTATTGTAAACAACTCCAATTTTGAACTGTAAACACAATTTTTACTTACCGGATTGCTAATAATTGTAAATTATTCCAATTTCGGACTATAAAAACAATTTTTAATTACCACATTGCTAAATTTTCTTTCGTCGCATTTGTGACAAATGTCATTTTATCAAGTGCATCATTTTAACTATTGTCCGCGAGAGGCGCTTTCTCTACTTTTACAATCGTCAATAACGCGGAACGAATCTACCGTGTTATAGGGGGGATTACTGTATATTTATATCTCTTTCTCACAAAAAAAAATCAAAAATGAAAACAAAATGATTTTTTTTTTGTAGAAACATACATATGTACACCCTGCGCCATTGAAATGTTCGATTTCGATTATTTACGGTTTCATGCAATTCTCTCATAGATTTTATCTCATTCGCTATTTTTTTTTTGTTTTTTTATTTTTCAGCATATTTCACGCCTTATTAGGTATTTAAAACTAAACTAAGGATGAAATAGTCGTTCGGTTTCAATTAAGTAGTCAAAGAGTTAATTTTACAAAGTGTCGCTCTAAATTAAATGCTAAAGAAAAAGCCAAAATTTTGCAAGCAAAGGCAAAAAGTACACACATTCACAAATTGCAAGAGTAATTTAGTTTAGCCAAACAGCAATTAGAAAGTTTTTAAGGCACTATTCCGAAAATCAAACGATAATTTGGCTCTGATGCAAAGAGGAGAACTTCTGTTTCAACAAATCGAATTTCACATATTTAGATCTTAAGCAAAGGTTTGCTACGGCTTTGGAGCTGAGAAGTTAGCTTCTAATAGCAACAACCGACACTATTTCAGTTCATACTATTAAAAGGAACTTGGTTTATATGCTTGTCGACCTGCGACAAAATCATTACTGACAGCAAAAATGGCAGCTGCAAGCCTCAAATTCGCAATAGAATGAAAAAACTGAATGCCCAGGGACTGGCGTTGGTTCATATTCTCGGATAAATCCAAATTCAATATCTTTGGACCCGATGTAAGGACAAGGGTTCGGCGACGGAAAGGCAAACGGTATTTAACAGAATGTATTTCGCCGACAGTGAAAAATTCACCATATGTTATGGCCTGGAGAGCCATAACAGCCTTTGGAGTTTGATCACTATGCTTTCTGGATAGTTCAGAAAACGGAGGAAAATATAAAAAAATTATCGAAACCTGAATCGTGGCTATTGAGGACTCGCCTCAATACATCGGTATTCCACTCTTCCAGGACGATTACTCTCCGTGAGTTATTGATGTTATTTGTGAAGTAAGAATGCTTAATTTTAATGTCTATTTTGTTTAGGTAGCCGAATTTAAAAATAGCTTGGTGATTGAGTCGTTACCCTGGACAGGAAATAGTCCTGACCTCAATATTGTTGAAAATATTTGGTCCGTCATGGGAAAGAAGATTACAAATTACAAGCTGAAAAGTGCCAAAGAGCGGAAAAAACTTATAGAAAAAGTCTGGTTTGAAGAAATAACAATATATTATTTAATCAAACTTTAGAATTCAATGCTGATCGGGTTTAAGGCCATCATAAAAGCCAAGGGCTGGTTTATTAATCATTGATTTTAAAAAGTTCAATTTCACTCAAAATATTTTGGTTGAGATGAATTATTTTATTTCTGTTAATTCTTATTTTGAATAAAAATTACCATTGTCAACAAAAAACTATTTTTCAATTGAAAAAACTTTGTTAAAAACACTGTAAAGACCTACCAAATTGTTACGAGGTAGGGCGGTAATATTCCTTATCCGACGTTATGTAGGTCTAAAATGTCGGATTACCGTTAGTTTTATTTGAATATATTCGGAATAGTGTAAAAATTGTTTTGATAATCAGAATCTATCATTTTTGCTACCTACTTTTGAAGCAAACAGTGGTATTTCCAAAATTTACTTTAAAAATTCAAACCGAACATTTCAATGGCGCAGGGTGTATGTATAGTTAAAATAATATCTCGTTGAAAATGCATATTCCTCCATTCTCGAGTAAAACAACAACAAAAAATGAATTTGTTGTTGTATTTACTCGAGAATGAAAGAATAGGAATTTTAAGCGAGATAATAGGCCCGATTCTGCAACCTTAAAATTCATGTTATGTTATTTTATTTCCCCGCTTCCTATTTGAATTTGTATTGTAAAAACAAAAATAACATAACATAACATAAAATTTTGGAAGGCAGAATCGGGCCTATTATTTTAACTATACATACTTATTTTAAGTTACCTCGTCAACATACTTATTTAAATAAGTATGTCTAAACAAATAAGAGTAACTTTCGGAAACGGCCTTAAAGTCTAAATTAATCAAAAAATGGAACAAAATTACTGCAAAGGAAATCAGAAAACTAGGTAGTACATTCCATGCAAAATCGTCTGAAACAGTAAGGATGTGACACAAATTATTAATTACACCTAACATTAACAAAACTCTGAACTGTATGATTTTTTTGTTGACTATGCTTTGTGAAATTTTTGTTATTTAAATAAACATATTTTTATACTTTTTTATTATTTTCTCAAATAAGGTATAATTGTTTAATAAATGTGAAAAAATCAAATGTTTAAGATTTTATATAAAGAAAATAAATGAATTTGAAAGAAAAAAATAAGGTGTATGTTTTTAGGTGTAATTAACTGCCGTGCTACGAAAAAAGTTACAAACGCCAAAAGTCGAAAAATGCGTTAGGGGCATATTTGGATTCTGCAAACAAATAGGTATTTTCTGCTGTTTTAATAGATGGACTTCCGGACTATTATCCCATCCAGAGAGGACTGGATGTTGGATGCAGTTTTGGAACCGGGAGTTTTAAACTTCTTCACTGATGGTTCAAAACGGGATGGAAGAGTAGGGCTGGGGTGTTCTGCGAGGAACTCATGTTAAACCTCTCCTTTTGTCTCCCTGACTACTGTAGCATTTTTCAAGCTGAGGTAACTGCGATAAAGGAAGTCGTGGACTGGTTGAGGTATAATGTAATATCGACTTGTGATATTCGCATATATACGGACAGTCAGGCTGCCATTAAAGCGCTTCAATCAAACCTCCTTACGTCGAAAATAGTCCAGAACTGTCTCTCATCTCTTAACGAGATGACAGATCAGTTCAACATCCATATCATATGGGTGCCAGGACATTTCGTTAGCATGGGGAATATAAAAGCCGATGAACTGGCTCGACGTGGTACAACGGACCACAATTCAAACAGCAAAAAGGATATTGAAATGCATCCTGCGGTATGTGAACTGCTGCTTCAGGAGGGAGCCAGTAAGTTGACGAATGACAGATGGTCAAATAGTACCTCATGCGTAATAACTCGGCAGGTCTGGCCAAAGTTGAACTTGGCGAGATCGAAACAGCTGATCTCACTTCAGCGGAGTCAGATCAGTGTGGTTGTTGGAGTGATTACGGGGCACTGTCTCATAGGCACACATGCGAGTAGACTTGGTTTCTTCTCACTTGACTGCTGTCGTAGTTGCGAGGAGGAAGAGACAGAACTTCATCTTCTTTGCACTTGTCCTAGTCTGGCTCGAAACAGACTGAATTTTCTAGGGGCACCCCTTTTCAACGACCTGACGTAGCTCAACGGAGGGACGTCAGGAGTATCCAGCGCTTCATAGCAAGCTCAAACTGGTTTCAATGAGTTGAAGGAAAATTTTTAAATTGTGGTATAGCTACGGACCTTTTTGTGTCTATGCCTGGTCCTGGTGGACCGCCACTCAAACCTAGCCTAACCTAACCTTCATCTTAAGATATGGCAAATAACAATAGAAAAAATGAAATTACTCAACACTACAAATAAGCAAATGTGACTTTTTTTTCTTAGCATGGCAGTTAAATGCTTAGGCGACAAACATTGGGCATCAAAATTAACAAATTGGCAACAAATAGTATAATATTTTGGAACAAATACTGTAAATACAAAAAAATAATTTTTAGTAACAAAATAAACAAACCATTAAATTTAATCGGTAGTATTTTTAAAATAAATCTTCATTTTCCAGAATATTTTAAAATTAAATTTGTTGCCAATTTATTATTTTTGTTTGTAATAGTAGTTTCTCGATACCCAAAAATAATTTTTTGTATTCCCTTCCAATAATTCCAACAAATTAAAATTATGCCAATTTATTATATTTTGTTCCAAAAAATTATTTTTTATGCCGAGAAATTTTTGTTTGTTGCTCATTAAATTGGGCTGTTTTGTTAATTTTTTGTATATCAAATATTAATTGTTTTGGTGCCGGTTATTGCCAGTTGTTAAAATATCGTGCATTTCCTACAAATATATAAAATTTTAAGTTTTAAAACAAAAAATTGATTTTTTTTACGAAACTTTTTAAAATTTTATGTTTTATTTTTAGTAAATGGACGATATTATAAATATTTTCACCGACTTTAACGAAAAACATACCGTTTTCACTATTTAAACAATTTTCTCATATAGGTAATTTAGTGAAAAAAAAATCTCTTTCTCGTCGCTCATTTTCAATGTGCACCTACTTTTTAGGGGTATTATTTTTAAAAAATAATTGAATACTACCAGAAAGTCTGCTAACTGTGTAGTTTGTTTTAATTCAAACAAAACCGTGTAAACTAAATCCGTGTCTCCAGATTTTGTCGCAGCCAAGAGAGCTTTTTTGTTTTCACCCACTTTTAGTAATAAAGGAACTTGAGCATTTGATTTCGTTTCCAAATCTAATAGCATGATTGCTAATTCACGACGACCACACTCTTCAGCTTTACGTGCAATATCATAAAAATATACATCTTGTTCGATAGGTTTTAAAATCTTTTCAGCAATTTTCTTGACAACCTCTCTATCGCCTTAAAATAAAATAATATTAGTGTTTTGTTTGTATTTGTATGTATTGTCAAACCACTTACTTTTATCATTTTCTACTTTATAATAAGCCCAATGTTTCAAAATTCTAGATTCCGACAGTTTCAAATGCTTCGCGATTTGTATGGCTAGACCGTAATGTTTGCGAAACACAAGACGATCTAGTATAACTTGAGGTTTTAGATGATTAAATTGGTTATAAGTAAGTGGAATACCAATATTTTGATGGCGTATTGCATTTATAACACGTAAAAAACGGCATTTTCTAATATATATTTCGGGGTTAAATGCAGGGATAAACCCCTTGCCAAAATATGCTGTACGAATTAAATATTTTTGAATATCAGTATCAAATTCATAACAAGAAGCATCTATACACTCCTGTACTGCTTGTTCTAAACGATCTTTAACAAGGCACAAGTATTCATCGGATTGATGGGATTTTTCAAGAAATTTTTTATGTGCTTCATATAAAAAACTAGACGGTTCTTGACTATTTATAGCAAATATATTGCTAACACATTTTGGTATTTTTTGAATAAATTCATGGCTTTCGTTTGTTAATACCCGAACACCATCCATTTCTGGGATTAAAAATATTGCTGCATCATATGGATATGTATTTGAGTCTCCATTTACGCCGATCACAAGTAACAATGACGAGTAAGTGACAACAATCGCATCAGCGATTTCATTGTCTTCCGAATCTATTAACCATGCGAGATCTTTTGGCTTCTCTGATCGGCCTGTATTGAATTCACAATACTGTTTTGATAAATCTGACGAACCCATCCATATACACCCAGTGTTTGTATAGAGAGCGAGATGTTTCTGATTAAATGAAATTCCTAATTTAATAATCGATTTGTATTCATTCCTAAAAGTAACATTAATGGGCGTTATTGAACCTAATGTTAGTTTAAACAAATCTTTTTCTTTAGATAACAAGCATGTTGTGTTGCGATTTTCTGTTATAATTTCCCATGATGTTGGTTCTTGAAATAAAATAAAAATAATTACTATGGCAGCTCTAGAAGTATATCATCTTTGAAAATTACGTGCAATATCTGGCAGTTGACGTATTTTTTGATCAATAATACTATTAACAACAAATATTCGATATTTTGTCGTCATTACGGCAACGCCTGTTCCGGAACTGGACGGGAACACTTTGGCATCGATTATTCTTGTGTTCTTGGCTTCATCGCCCATACTGAAGGTGTGTTTAAAATTACCAAATAAATCAAATATAGTAACCATTCCATTATCTTGAAAACATAATAATTCTTCTGAATCGGACCATCCCAGTGTAATGAGTGTACCATTTTTCCACTAAATTCATTATAAACTAATTCAATGTTCAATTACAAAAATAAAAGCAGCTACTTACCGTAATAGAAGAAATGTGTTGCCCTGAGGCAGTACATATTTTAATAATTGGTTTAGCGGATACTGGTGCTGCTTTTAGAATACCAGGATCCTTTATAATAGCAAATGGCCCACCGTAAGGTGCACCAAAAATTTTTAAATTCTCCAAATCAATATTTTGAAACAAATTCATATCATACATTTCAAATTTCCGGTATGTATTCCCCTGACCAAGGGTAAACCAATCACCAGTATTATACAAAATAGGCATTTTATGAATTATGTCCCTACTTTTTCTATTATATTTTCCAACAAATAGTATTTTAATCTTCGTCTGGGCACAACCAAAAACATTTAACTTTTGACGTTTTCAGAAATAGACATATACATTACTTCACAGTACATAATAGAGAATTCACATAACGTTTTTTCCATCGAAAATCTTCTATTTCAAGCATACACAGTTGGAGAGAGATGGTTATATATTTATTGTTTTATGCTCTTTCTTTTATGTAAACAAACCAAATATACTGGGATGGGATGTTGTAACATCACTTTCGATTCGAATTCGATAGATTTTATGTCTCATGTTTCAAGAATAAAATTGTACTCTATTTCGCTTTTTGATTACGCTTTTTCTATTGACGATTGGAGCATCACGGATTCCACCTAGTGGAAAATTTTTAAACTGAGGTACCTGATAATTTGACGTTCGAAATTATTGTAAACAACTCCAATTTTAAACTGTAAACACAATTTTTACGTACCGGATTGCTAATAATTGTAAATTATTCCAATTTCGAACTATAAAAACAATTTTTAATTACCACATTGCTAAATTTTCTTTCGTCGCATTTGTGATAAATGTCATTTTATCAGGTGCATCATTTTATCTATTGTCCTCGAGAGGCGCTTTCTCTACTTTTACAATCGTCAATAGCGATCTCTTTTTGTTGCGTACTTTTCTTTTCTTTCAAATCGATAAAGCAACACTAAACAAAAATTTGAATGATAAATAATCATGAGTTTAAGTAGAAATAGCATGTTGTTTTATTCGAGCAAGCTGAGATAGCAAGAAAAAGAGCATAATTGAAAAACGAAATAGAGTAAAATTTTATTCTTGAAACATGAGACATAAAATCTATCGAATTCGAATTGAAAGTGAAGTTACAACATCCCACCCCTGTGGCACTATTCTGATTTTCCCGGGGAATTGCGAATTGGGAATTGTTTTATTGTCAGTTTTTAGTGTATATTGGTTTTCTTTTTTCGAAAGCATACTGAGCAATTGGCATTTTGTTAAAGTTTTGGGAAAAAATATTTCCCAGCCAAATTTTTAGGAAAAAATAAACAACAAAATTGCTATGAAATCGAACTATGTTTCCCCAAAATCTAGTATACTTTGGTAAAAATAAAACCAAAATACACTAAAAACTGACAATAAAACAATTCCCCATTCGCAATTCCCCGGGAAAACCAGAATAGTGCCACAGGTTTCACACCGTAGGTAGTATAATATCAGGGGTACAAATTGAAAATGCGGGATTGATAACAGATGGCGTTACTAACGCTATACGCATCAGGCAGTACTGTGACTATGTTCATGTCAAAGCTACGTCTTATAGCTTTAATTTTCAGTATGTGTCAATTTGTCGCAGTGTCAAATTCATAGTTTTTTTGAGCTCTCAATATGTCGAGTTTCGTGCCAACAAAACAGCATTTGCGGGAAGTTTTAATTTACTTCTTTAATTTGAAGAAAAGTGCTGCTGAAGCACATCGATTGGTCTCCGAGACTTATCCGAGTCATGTTCCATCGGTTTCAACGTGCGAGAGATGGTTTGTGCGGTTTAGAAGTGGTGATTTTGACGTTGAGGACAAAGAGCGGCCGGGCCAAGTGAAAAAGTTTGAGAATGCTGAATTGGAGGCAATACTCAATGAAGACTCGTGTCAAACTCAACAAGAGCTCGCAGATTCATTGGGAGTGACACAACAAGCCATTTCCCATCGTATAAAAGCCCTCGGAATGATCCAAAAGCAAGGACATTGGGTGCCGTATGAGCTGAAGCCGAGAGACGTCGAGCGCCGTTTTTTTGCATGCGAACTGCTGCTCGAATGGCAAAAACGGAAGGGTTTTTTGCATCGCATTGTCACTGGTGATGAAAAGTGGATCCGTTACGATAACCCGAAGCGCAAAAAATCATATGGTTACCCCGGCCATGCATCATCATCGACGGCCAAACCAAATATTCACGGCACCAAGCTCATGCTCTGTATTTGGTGGGACCAGCTGGGTGTGGTGTATTATGAGCTATTGAAATCGAACGAAACCATCACAGGAGCACTATACCGAACTCAATTGATGCGTTTGAGCCGCGCACTCAAAGAAAAACGGCCACAATACGAGCAAAGACACGACAAAGTAATTTTGCAACATGACAACGCTCGGCCACATGTTGCAGCGCCGGTCAAAACATACCTACAAACGCTGAAATGGGAAGTCTTACCCCACCCGCCGTATAGCCCAGACATTGCTCCTTCCGATTACCACCTTTTCCGATCGATGACACATGGCCTAGCTGACCAGCGCTTCCATTCTTACGAAGAAGCCCAAAAATGGGTCGATGACTGGATAGCAGCCAAGCCGGCCGAATTTTTTCGCGACGGTATCCGTAAATTGCCAGAAAGATGGGAAAAAGTTGTGGCTAGCGATGGACAATACTTTGAATAATTCATTTGTTACCATTTTTTCAGAATAAACGTTCAAAAATAGAAAAAATCCCGCATTTTCAATTTGTACTCCTGATAGCAAAATAGTATAATACTCCGTGTGTTCGCTGATGGTTTTTTGACAGAAAATATCCGAGTATTTATGACAGATTTTACCTCCGCTAACTTCACATCAATAAAAAACTCGGGTTTTTTTTTATGAGCTGGCGCTCTTGTTATGTTAATTACAGCGATATCGCGGTTAGGTGTTTATATTTTTTTTAATTAAAGGAATCTATCCTTAAATGACATTTCATAATAACAAAATATCAACATAAATGGCATTTCATAATATCCTAAACGTCAAATTGGTATAGCTCTTTCAGTTCCGAATTTCTCCGCTATGTGGTGCCCACGATCCTCCAATCGTCAATAGGGGAAAATATTGGGAAATTTTTGCTGTTTTTTTAGTACATAGTTTCATACATACCTCAATAATATGATATTCAATTTTTGTTGGAATCTGATACAAATATGTCGGAGAGTCGGAGTCCAAGGTTTGGAAATAAATTTCCATTATGAAATGTGCGGACACCCTTGCTGTTGGAAATAAGTATTTTTGCTGATTTCCTTTTGATAGCTCACAATTTTTGAACAAAACAATGCGATTTCTATTTTATTTTTAATTTTATAGTTTTACAAAATCCGTGTTCACACGTCAAAAGTTAAAACGGCAATAAATTTTTTCTTTTTACATATACATAGGTACATACAACAAAGAAAGAAACTATTCAACAAATTAAAGTTACACTGCCACATAAAAATAATGAGTGTATGTATGAAATAATTTAAAATATAACGTATTAAAATAAAACAGCTATACAGCAGCGTACAAAATCTTAACTAATATTACGTAAAAGCGCGATTTATCAAACAGAAATGACAAATTCCAACAATTGCTTTATCAATGAAACAGTTGAAGTCGTCCACACTCAATGCGTGCTGGAAAGCCTTATGGCCCGCTGCGGTTCTCGGCGCAAATCTCATATCAGCCATTCGAAATGAACTAAAAGGTCAAATTTTAGAAATGTCACAATTAACAGGTTCCCTGCCGGTGCACCACTGGTACACCACGACGAAAAACACTCCCAGTTACCAGTGCACCACCGGTACATCACACTAAATAATACAACAAGCGGCCAGTGACCACTGGTATATCACGTTTTTGGTTAGCACGATATTTTGGTGGAACGTGATCACCGTAATATACGAATTGCGGGTTACCTGTATTTACAAATAATTTTCATTATATTTCCTTTATGCGTACTGTTGTCTTCTTCTCTTCTACAATATTTAAAACAATGAAATGTTGTCAAGATTTTTTGACATTTGGAAAATAAATAGAAATGAACTACGATATGTACTAAAAAATTTCCCTCTTCTATTAGTTCATAATTTATTTTCAAATTTCAGGAACTTTGTTGTGTCCTACATAAAATCATAGAATTGTTGCGAACTCATATACACATTAATTTTTTTAAAAATTATGATATAAGTCAATGAATTACTTTATGTAGTTTAACATTAAATCTATCACATTTAAGCTAAGTATTCAAATAATTTCAATTGGACTGAACAAATCGAAAAAAGTTTATCGCGATCTCGAGCAGCAATCTATAGAAAAACGCAGCTATGTATGCAAATTCGGTGCATTTTGTATTCGTTTTACTTTCCATCTTAAAAATTTATCAGTTTCCCGAAAAATTCCCAAATTTCCTGAACCTTTCTCTGAGTTTTATTGTAATATACTCATATCTATCTATTTAGGTCAACAGTATCACATTTGTTTTTGTAGACATCTACATAGCAGAGATGAATCCAGTCACCATTTCTAACATTGGTCCGCCACTCTTCTCAAAATTTATCAATAAAGTGATTAGCTGCAGTTTGGTTTAAGTTGGCAAGATATCATATTTACGTGTATCTAACTGTTTCTTCTTTCAAATACTTCAGCAGTATTTTTCTTATAATACTCGTCGAACATGTGTTGACAGCCTCGAATTCATATCATACACAGATGAATTTTTTCTTACCCCTCAGCTTCATTAGGCACATCCTATTAAATGTAAACAAATCTTTGTTTATCTCTTTTGTTTGGTCTATCTTAGAATACTTCTGTCAAGTTTGGTACCAATCTATAATTGCCAACTAGACAGAGTCGAAAGTGGTCAAAAGCAATTTCTACTGCACGATCTTCAACCAAGGTCTATCCTTGTTGCCTTACGGTGTCTGCAGTAACCTTCTGGTATTTGAACGACGGCGCCTTCGGCGACGCGATGCTGTTACCACTTTTATTTGCAATATTTTAAATTAAAAAATTATAAACGCTACAATGTATGATCCGCTGGTTAGTCTATTAAGGTTCTAAGGAGCTACATATATCTAGGATTTAAAATTGCATGTAATAGAAAAAATAACATCACCTACCTTTTCAGAGTTCGGGGCAATACTTTTAGTCAAATACTTACATTGCTTTAAAAAGTCAAGAATATATACATACTAGAGTACACTCATACCTCATACAACGCGCCCTCTTACAACGCTGTTTTTTTATAACGCTCTTTTTTTAAAATAAAAATAAAACAAATTTAAAACATGATAAAAAATCATAAAAAGGAATAGCAAAAAACATAAAATTTGGGTTTTTGCGTCTATTTTTTATTTTCGTAAGTTTTTGTTAATATTATTTCCTTACCTCTAATAGCGCTGTTTCCTAAAACGCTCAATTTTCAGGAACGCATCTAGAGCGTTGTACGATGTATTACGTATATTTTTCTAAAATCAATTATAAACATATTTAGGAAATCTTTAATCTGCATTACTTTAAAACCTAAACAAAGCATTTATAAATACACAGAATATTTTCACCCAACTTCCGCTTTTTTTAAATTATTATCACTCGTAATACAACTAGTGCTCAATTATTATCGATAATTTTTAACGAGTAAAAAATTATAGATCATTAATTACAGCACGTGTTGTATTTAGTAAGAGAATACAACTTTCTCGTCAGCGATTGAATCACAATTCATCCATTTGTGTCATGTTGTATGCAAATTATTTGACAAGCTTTTGTTTGCATGGCTTTTCCTTTGATGTGTGTATAAAAAATTTAATCATAATAAAAAAAATTGAAATACATTTACAAATTTAGAGATAATTGTTTAGGATTTTCTTGTTGCTATGGTAAAATTCATAAAATTATCGCGTTGCTATGGTGATAATCGTAAAACTATCGCGTTGCTATGGTGAAAATCGTAAAACTACCGCTGTAATAATGTGTTGTTGTACGTATTTTGCATGGAAATCTAAATATTATTGCTGTAATAATCGCTTTTTCGTAAAATTTCCCATGGCATATTTTGTGAAAGTTGTATTCTCAAAGAAAAAACACAGACGAATCCGAAAAGCTATATTCTTTGTTTCAAAAGTTAATTATTTAAATTTTATTTAATATGTACATATAAATTTAAAAATGAATACGAACATTTTTCATATATCTAGAAATATACATTAATTTTGAAACAAAATAATAATACATTGATGTACCTTCAATTCAATTAAGAAAAGAGTTAACAAAAAAGAACACAATACATACATAAACAAAATATGATACAATATAGTTTAATATATTTATTTTAATTCAAATTTTTTTTTATTTTTGTATTTTAACTAAAAATTGACTAGGATACAAAATTATATTAACATAAATAAAAGTTAATTATTTGATATATTGTATTTATTATTTTAGTGCTAAATATATGCATATATTAAACACTATATATTTATTTCTTTTAACACGTTTTCAGTGCCTAAACTTGCAAGTATTGCACGAAATTGAAAGAATAATAATTAATTAATTAAATATTACTATTTTACATTAAAGATTTTCAAATAAATTGTATCTTATAATACATATTACATACATTAAGTCGAGAGACTGTACACCATAGACACAAACTATGGTATTCACTAAAATGAACATTCTGTAGGAATCATTTTAAGTCACAACAGTTTCTTGTGTATATTTAATGGGCAATTATGATTTTCCCTCTGTATTATTTAATATTATACTCTACATTTATAATTTTAATTTAAATAATAAATTTCTACATAGCAGTATATTAGAAGACAAAGATATTAAATTGTATAATGTACCAATGAAATTTAATAAAACGGGAAGCTAGACTCAACATTGAAATTTTACCAAAGCAGTTAAATAGTTTTATCTAATCTCTTAGGATGCGGACGAATTCTCGGGTAAAACATTTACTGTGATAAGTCGATTTTTGGTGTTTCTATTTTGTTGAACTACACATTTCTATATTTTATGAATATGCTCACTCAAACCTTAAAAATAATAACAAATAAATATCTAAAAGTGAAGCGTAAATTTGTTTTATTCTGTTTACCTTCCTTTTGAGAAAGATAAATGCATATTACTCTGAGAATTCGCCGGCAGCATTAGTACCTAAATAAATTAAGAGCAATTCTTCACTAAATATCTTAGCGAAAGACACCATTTGACTTGCATTTATTTAGGACAGCAGGGCCATATTTGTAAAATATGCCACCATATACCAAGATATAAATTTATATTGCTTAAAAATATTAGAACGATGTAATATTTAATAAAAAAAAATTAAAAACATGGACATCTGTAATATTAAAATTTAATATTTTTAATTGTTTTGTTATGGCTAAACGATTTTAACTTATTTTATTCATAAATAAATAATTCAACCTTTTACTTCAGAATATGCTATCCAACACTTAGTTGCAGGTAAAGTGTAATACAACATGCGAAGAGTATACTATACGATTATACAGTCAAGGTCTACAAGAATTCTCAAGAAGACCAAAAATTTAAAAATATTCACCTTGTGGTGGTGTATTGGTCTTTAGTAAAAACCAAATTTAAAAATTATACATTTCTCACTAGTGGTGGTGGTTGATAAAACACTTCCATCTTAAACTCATACTGCGCTATGGCAATTTTAAAAATCTTCGATAGAGTTTTCGCATTTTCTGAATAAATTTCATTTTAAACCTAATAACATTATTAATAAAATAAAGATAGAATTAAGAAGCTGAATCTGTAGTAAACAGTATGAAGTAAATTTTTAATTTTATGACTCAAAGCTTTGTCAAACAATTGATACTGTGTCTTTTATTTTATTGATATTATAATTATGTAGTATGAAATATATTCTAAAAATAAACAAAAACTATAAAACACCTTTTAAAAAAGCAGTAGGACTCTAGAGTCAACCACTTAAATATTTGACCTCTTAAACGGAACACTCTGAATTTATACATATAAATAGAATATTACATTTATACAGGGTCCCTATTTCTGAATACGATACGAATCTGTGTACGTAACGAAAATTCAATTCGATCTACAGATAAATACATTGGTTTTTCTTAATACCAGTGTACAGTATATTTTAATTTTTGTAGTGTAGATAAAGGGAAATTTGTTTTTACGTGAAACATCCTTAAAATGACGTTGTAAAACATAAATTTAGGCTGCGGCCAACAACTCGGGTAAATGCCTAATTTACCAATTTTTTTAACAGTGGCAGGCGGTAAATGAAATTACTGTACTAAAAAACAGGATAAATTGCAATTGTGTACTACGTAAGTAAGATTCTATTTTAGAAATATACCTAAATATTTATATTTTAAATTAATTCTTATATAATTATTAATTATAAATATTTTCCATAAATGATTTTATACAACTTTGGTGATCAATAACAATCATTTCAAAATATGTATACAAATTTTGGCATTTATGTTGTTAAGAATGTCCCACAGAAGATAACCCTTCAAATCGTTTTAGGTACTTAAATACCAGGAACTTTTAACCTTCAATAATATTTTGACATTAGAATTAAGGCCGGCACAATATATTGAGAACGAGCGACGAGAATGAATTTTGACTTGTTCATCAAATTATGTTAGAAAATTGTTAAAATAGTGAAAAACGTATGTTTTAAATTGATGATAGCTAAAATATCGAGCGTTTATTAAACATAAAAAGCAAAATTTTAACAAAAAAAAAATTAAAATTTTGTATTAAAAAAACTGTTAAAATTTTCATTTCTAATTTAAGTAAATGCCCGATATCTTAGCTATCGCTAATTAAAAACATATGGTTTTCACTATTTTAACCATTTCTTTTAACCAAAAATGAAAAATCGTCCTCGTCGCTTGTGCTTAATGTAGGGCCGGACTTTGTGTGATGTGTACTGGAGAATTCGCACGACCTCAAATGTCTCAAAAGTTGGGAATAATTCAACTCATTTAGCTAACTGCATAATGTACATTTTTTTACTAGAAATGTATCATTTACGCGAAGCTTCAAAGGTAAATACTAGTAAAATACTAGTAACTAAATTATGTGAAATTTTTCTAAATAAGTAAAATTTTGAATTTAAAAAAAGTATCTTTTAGCTTTTCTTTTAAAAATAAAAAAAATTGTAAAAATATAAATTTCTTGTGTTCATCTTGCATTTCTTGCTTGTTCATTTTTGGTGTCGTTTATTCATGTCATCGAACAAAAATCCGATCATGATTCATGAACGTACAAAAAATGCTCGAATTGGTTTCGCGAAATAAGGGAAATCTTGTAACGAATCAAGCATACACGAATTCGTATCAGAATTACACGTATTTGTATTTAAAAATACCAATGACACGAATTCGTCCATTTTTGTTCATATTCATATTCAGAAATAGAGGCCCAGGTTATTATGAATTGATAAATTTTATGTCATGAATTATTTATTTTATTATTCTGTGCAGCCATCGTTAGACGTAGTAAAAATCGCAAAACAAAACCTCAGGAGTAGAACTAAAATTATTTGTAAAATTACAAAAGAAATATTGAACAGTACTACATATAAATTTTGTAACTTAAAACAATAATTTGTCGTAAAATATAAACATCGCGAAAATATTAAGACGCCAAACGTAAACATTTGAAATGTATTTTCGGTACGATCTAGGCAAACATTGTAAACGAATTTCATTTGTATGCGCGAAGGCTGCCAGATTTGTCACGGCAAAAAAATCTATCAATACTATGCTTCGCTGTAAGTATTATTATGCTACATTCACTCTAGACATTAGTAATCTCGATTGCAATACTAGATTTTCTTTTATTGTGACCACGGAAGTTATGTTAATCCTATTTCAGTTATAGATTAAAATTGATGGATTTTACGTATAATCTCGAATAAATTAATACAGCTATTAAAATATTGCGATGTTAGGCGAAATAATGGTTTATTCGAGGCGTTAATAATTTCAATTATTATTTTGTAATTTGTTTACAATCGAAATTTCGTTTAAATACCTTGTGATTTTTTCATTAAATTATTAAATAAAATGTTTAATTTAATGATACAAATTTTTCTTTTTTCAATGTGACGAAAAAATCAACAAATCGTTTATTGAAACATACAATTTGTATTTTTGAGTGAAAATAACTATATTTGCTTGTAAATGGTAGTATAGTAGTATTCAAATCTCTCTGGAATTCTGACAGTTCACGCGCAGAAAAAATACATAGTTCGCGCCAAAATGTTTCCATGGAAGTTGTTTCCAAAGGCGTGTATTTTGTTTTACACCTTTTAATTTTCACATGAAATATGATTGTAAAAACATAAACTCATAATCATTTTAAATGTTTTGTTTTTGTGTATTAAAATTGTGACATATTACATTTTAAACATTATTTTATTTAGAAGTACTATCCAAAGTAAATGCGACCCATCAAAATTTTTATAATTTTTTTAATCTACATCATTGAAGGCTGCGCAAAATTATTAAAAAAAAAAAAATTAAGATCTGAATAAGACTATACCAAACTTATAATGTAAATGGTCGACTACAATTATTCGATAATTTCTATTAAAAATATTTATTAATTTAATCAAAAAAATCAAAAAATATTTTAACAAAATTTTCATATCGTTTGTCATGTGGTCTTGCCTTCACCATAAAGCAAAACCTTGGGAAAAATTGGTGTTTTATTTATTACAACGCGTTCTAAATTCTGGCGCTGAACAAATTGTATTACTTCTCTATTTGTTTTGCCCATGTTTTAAATAAATTTAGTCACTTGAAATAATATTTTCCAATAACCGTCAAAATGATTTTAATCACCATTGGGTCATAGAATAAGCATTTCACTTCAGCCTTACGACTGGTGGTTATCGTTTTTCATCAATTACAAACCCGACTGGCAGAGAACCCGCATCATGTAGGCATTAAAAATGAAATCACCCTCCCTCCCCGCTTCCCGATTTTTTCCTTTTTATAGGCTATTAACTATGTCGAAAAACAGGGGTAAAAGGAACTAATTCTTTAAATATATTTTATTGTTTCATATGATCAATTGTACCCGAACAATGATAAATCCACAAAGTGCTATTAAATTTAGGCTTGGACTTTTGAGAACGGAGTAAATTTGATTAAATTTGTCCATTTTTAACTTTTTTAACTATAATTCAAAAAGTATGCATTTTTAGTAGATACACATTATACGATTTTTTGTAGAGAAACAAATTTTCTATCGAAATAGGACTTTAAAAGCCAAAAAACTTTTTTTCAACAAAATAAGTCAAAAAATCAAAAAATTTCAATTTTTTGTTTTTTTTATAAATTTTTGTGTATTTTTTCTGAGTGGATTTAGGTATAGACATGGGTTCACAAAACAGAAAGCTGACGTAATTCCCGTGAAAATGATGAAAGTATTTTTGTTAAGCATTGGCTGAGTTACAGTCGTTTAAATTTACCTACTACCACCGTTATTGGCGGTTTATCAATGAAATACCTTTATCATTATCATTAATAAACCGAAAATAATTTTTGTATTGAACAAAAATAATTTTTGCGTGTAAAAATTAAAAATAACATGGTGTAAAGGTGGTAGTAGGTATACCTTTGAACGACTGTATCTCAGCCAATGTTTCGCAAAAATACTTTTAGCGGTCACCATTTTCACGGGAATTACGTCAGCTTTATTTTCTGTGAACCAATGCATATACTTAAATTCACTCAGAAAAAAGTTATACACAAAAACTTAAAAAAACAAAAAATTGAGTTTTTTTGGTTTTCTTGACTTATGACTTATTTTGTTCAAAAAATTTTTTTTTACTTTTTAAGGTCCCATTTTGATAGAAAATTTGATTCTTTTCAAAAAAATCGTATTACGTGTACATATTTTCTAAAAATGCATACTTTTTGAGTTATAGTTAAAAAACTTTAGTGTTCAAATTTACTCCGTTTTCAAAAGTCCAAGCCTAAATTTAATAGCACTTTGTGGATTTATAATTGTTCGGTTACAATCCAACATAAGAAACAATAAAATAACTTTAAAGAATCTGTTCCTTATTCAATTTTATAGTCAATACCCTATCAAATTAACCTATTTTTGACAAAAGTTGCGTTAGCGCAAAACCAGACATGCTTTACGTTTTCCTAAATTTATAAAAAGACAAACATTTTTCCCGTTAATTTCATAACGGTTATTCTTATGTTATCTACACAAGAATAACTGTTATGATTTTAACGCGAAAAATATTGTTCGTTTTTTATAAATGGAGGAAAACGTAAGGCCTGTCTGGTCAAAAATAGGTTAAGGCATTCTGTACAGTTATCCAACTTTTAGTGTACTGTACAGTAAGATTTAAAGGGCTTGCTCCATGATTCATGAAAGCATATCGGTATGTATTCTAAACAGACATTTCCAATTTTTTACAAAAATTTTCAAAAATAGTTTGAATTTATGAAAGCCATCATAATTTTAGAAAATTTGTTAAAATTACCAAATTTAATGAAAATTAATTTAAATTTTAAGAAACTATGTATATTTTATCGACACTTTAAATATTTGTTTTTTTATTTTATTTTCCTTAATTATACAATTTATCTCCTTAGAGACATTCAGTAAATGGTTTGTCTTTTTACATTGCCATGGTCAAAGATTTTTATCTATTGTTAAATTCTCACTTATATTATCATTAGTATAAATTGGTATAACACGTAAATTTAACTATTATTGATTCGATTCATTGGAGATTTTAAAAACTTATGTCTGTAGTTATATCTAAGACCTATTTGGCAATTAAACAATTTTTATGACGTTTTAATGTTTGCCTCGTTATGGTAGTGAGAAGCTTGCTCTCCAGATCGTTTGGATGAATTTTCAATCTTAAGGGGTACCAGGCATTGGAATCCCAAATTTCTTCCCGTATTGTTAGTTAGGACCTGTAGGTCTCTATGAACTATATCGTTTGAAATGAACATTGGTGCATCTGTACTATGATTATCACAGCTGTATAACATATGCCCAGATAGCTTTTATTATAATTGCATAGAGTAGTTTATTTTCAACCGATAAACTTGATTTTCTGCTTATCAGTAAATATATTTTGTCAGTTTCACTCTGTATTCTTTTTGCTTCAAAAGCTTATGCCATGTTAGACGTTTGTCGAGGTAAATACCTAAATATTTTACTGTATCGGTTTGAGGTATATCATAGTTATTCATTTGTATTGGTGGACATGTGCCTCTTTGCATTTTAAAGGTGATTAGATTTAGCATAATTAACTTTAATTCGCCATTTTTCATCCCTACTTGAATACTGTTATTATTCTCCTGTAAAACTTCTGTAGCTTTGTTGGGGTCTTCATGTGATGAGAGTATTGCCGTATCATCTGCAAATGTTACGACAGTTATTTCATTGCTTGTAGGTATATCTGCGGTATATAGTAGATATAATATCGAACCAAGCATGCTGCTCCGTGGTATACTAGATTTAATTGAGCGAGCATTTATATACGCATCCTGGGCCCTGATTCTCTAAAAACAAGATAACGGGTAAACGTGTAAACTTGCAAAACGCGAAGGTTGCTTTAATCATTTCGCAATTTTTCGATTTGAATCCTCCTTCAAATAAAATTAAAAAATTGCAAACTAATAAAAGAAAGCTTCGCTTTTTACAAGTTTACACGTTTACCCATTATCTTATTTTTTAGAGAATCAGGGTGCAGATGTTTTATTATAACATATCTTTCCAGTAGATATGATATTAATGATTGTAATTCAACATGCCACTCCTTATCAAAACCTTGTCCATGAATTTTTGCTCCAAGTCTGTGTACTTGCTCTATTGTTGAGTGCTCTGGTCTAAATCCAAACTGGTGATCCAAAATCAGCTTCTTCTCCAACAATATAGACGCTTAAGTAATAATTTTCAAATAATTTAGACATAATTGATAGCAAGCTTAAAGGTCTGTACGACGTAACTTTTTCTGGGGGCTTGACTGGTTTTGGTATTAATATTACTTGTGAAATCTTCCCGTGTATTGGGAAATATTAAGTGCTGAGTATTGCATTGAATAAGTAGGTTAGAAACTGAATTCCCTTATCTGGCAATTCTTGCAAAATCTCTCCTGTGATGAGATCAATCCCTAGCGCCTTTTTAAGCTTTAACTCCCTCTATGTCACTGTTCTTATTTCTAAGCTGGAAATTTTTTTTTCATTTGCAATGGTGATTCCAAGTAGTTTTGAATGTTATTCTCTGTAGTTCTCGTCCATAGTTTCTGATGGATATGGTTGAAATAATCTATCAAAATGGTCTGAAAATACTTCAGTCTTTTCTTCATTATTTTTCGCCCAATGACCGTCACTTTTACATATCGATGGAATGCTGGTTGCTTCAGCTTCAGCTTCTTAGTCGCTTTCCACAGTGAATAATTGTGCTTTTTATTGGTAAGAATAATATTCTTGAATTAATTGGTTTTTTTTCGGCGACAAAATATTAAAATGTGTTTTTTAATGATAATTTGGTAATTTTAACAAATTTTCTTTAAAAGTCGAAGGACATGTATTCATGGGACAAACCCTTATGGACATTCTTAGCACTAAATTTTAATGAAAAATGTAATAACAAAACTGCTTACAAAATTAAATAACAATAATAATGTGTTTAGTTTAATTTACTAGAAAATATTAATGAACTTGTATTGATTATTATTAAAGAAATACGGGGCATATTATAAACTTGTAATTATTTTGTATTATATTACATCAAACAGGAAATTTTAGTAATGATTTTTTTTAATAGCGGCAAATAACCTCTAATAAATATTAATTTAAAAACTTCTTATTATACAGAGTATTCAGTACTGACGATGTTGTATTGAAGGGGTGATAGACTGTTATAATCAATGAAAGTGCAAAATCTTATTTCATCATTTTACCAATATCTGAAAAAATAAAATCTTTTTAAATTATTTCTTCTCAAGTTTAGCCGATACTGAATTATTTTTTTGTTCTTCAAAAAACGAAGTTCACCAAACTTATACTTATGGATTTGGATACCAAACAGTAGGAAGTCTTAACTTCATAGCTTTTATGCATTCGTAAATATTGAGATTTTTTCAGAATCGTCAATTGAAAAAGTACATATTAGAAAAATTATTTAAAAAATAAACCTTAGCAATTCTAAATTTTTTAAAATCCGTAACAATTATGAAACTATTATACTCTATTATTTTATAGCCAAACCTCAACTGTAGGCTTATTAAAAAAAATCAGCAAATTAACAACCTTATTTCTGAGATAAATACGGTAAAATTTGGTTAAACGGTCAAGGGACTACTCTTCACGTCAATCGACAAACACCACTATGAAATACCAAATTGGTAAAATTTGTAGGTTGGTGAATTATGATTTTGGAACACCAATCTTAATAATAACCAATTTGAAAATTGTACCACTTTGATAAAATTGACCGCTGGTATAAAATACACATTATATATGTATAGCTGTTGTCATTTTTACAAGCATAAATCAGAAAATCTAAGGCAACGTAATTAGGACAAAGGCCATAAAGACAAAATGGAAAATTTTAAAAATTCAAAAATTAAACTACAACAGCATTATTAATAATAATATGATATAATGAACAATAAAAAATATCATTGACGTTTATTTATTTTGACATATTTAACGGTCATCTGGTACATTTTTATGAACGATGAAATTGGTGAACACCGACAGCTTTAGGAAACCAAATTGGTTTTGGTACAAAGTTATATTAGGAGATTGACCAAACGTTTACCGCGAGTGTACGTTATTTCATGGAATTTTGTATAGAAAATATAATTAAATGAATCATATTTTGTACTTTTATAAAGGACGTTGTACAAATATGTAAAATATGTTTTATGAGTTTTATTGTAATGGTGAACTGTATTTTTTGATATTTTTTCGTTATTTCGACGACTTGATTCGTTATTTCGATGACTTGAATAATTTTAATTTTTCGGTCAAATTTAGTATTGGCTAACCATACGTTTAAAATAAAACATTTTTCTTAATCGAATGACCTTAAAAATGATTTAATCTGTGAATAAATGGCTACCAGCACTAGCAGTAGGTAGCACACTCAGAACCTAATCTTCTACCACCGCCTTTAATATAATACCGTCATAGACCAACACCAAGTACATAAATATACAATACAAATATTATATAATCGGTCATTCCATTTAAAATTTACAACCGTAGTAGAAAAGTAGCGCTATATTTTTTTTAAATTACCCAAGAATTTCTGGTAGCGCATCACACCACTGGCTCAAAGTTTCGTATTTGGCAAAATAGTGTTAAAGGCTACATATATGTTATAAACCTCAATATCTCTAGTTTATGCAAAAATCAATTTGAAATTTTAAGAAAATACATCTTTGAGATATTGAACCTTAAAATCACCTCCGTTTCAATGATGACTGTATTTAAGATCATGAATTTTGAAAACTTGAGACTGCATGCGGATGGTAAATCTTCTGATGGTTCTCCAATCCCGTTCTCTTTGTGAGAAGTGAGAGCCTTTCAAATATTGATTTTTCTCAGTTTTTGGTGTTACCTGGTCCAGAGATGTAACAGGAGAAATTAGAAATAAACGAATAGTATCAAACTAAAGACTGGTTTGTTACGTTTTAACGCGTATTGCTTCAAAACTAGATCTACAAAACAAAGAAAGTTAGTAAAAGCTTCTTAAAGAAATTTCAAACTTTGTGGCAATAGGGTGAGCACGAGAAGAGTCAGAAACAAATTGGACCTAACGTTTTGGAAACTTCATTTGAAAGAGAATAAAATAAGTTTCAAAAAATTTCGAGTATACCTATGGTAAATTTAAAATGGACTGACCTATATAATATTAACCGCATTTCTTGACACACAGTGATCCGGATCAGATCAAAGTTTACATTGAAAGCAACTACAAAAATTTAACAAATTTTTGTTTTTGGATCAACATTTTAAGCCGAGTAGTTGTTTTTCATTTCATTTCATGAAACATGACCTGATCCGGATCAGATCAAACGTCAAGAAATGTGGCTATTATATCAAAACCAACACAAATATCTTTTATCTAAGCTACGCTGTCCCGATACATTCGATATAAAAACTTACAAAACATTGAATAGTCGAATTTAGTTAATTCCAAGTCAAATAACGGTATTTTTTTTTTCTTAGATTAAGACAGATCTAACCGTTTTCCACATTTAACAACAAAGATCCACATAAAATGTTTATTAGATTTCTCGTGTTATCGTTTTTCGAATTTTAATAAATTAAAAGTAAAAATGTTTAGTTCTGCTTAATATAATTAAAAAAATTTGCCAATATGTATTTCACCTTATAAATTTGGCTATTTCATAGCTATCGGGGTCTCGAACAGTTGTCAAAAGGAAAATGCAGCTAGTATTAGTGATGTCGCCGTATACTAACACGACATAAAATAATTAATCTGCATATTTCATATTTAATTATTATATAAAAATAAAACTCACTAAAACACTTTGTTTTCTGATAATTCTGTCATATGAGAGAATAGCACATGATACTACGACGTTTCTACGCATGCACATCACCAGCGACAACGATCAATTTTTTTATATGAAAATCGGGCTATATTTTATTAGAAAATAATTAATATGTATATTAATTATTAGTTTAATTCCAAATATTTTTCCAGAACTTCTTGCAAAAATTATTTTAGAATCCCATTTTCATCGTTAATGCTGAGTTTCTTCATGATTTATTACGAAATACCTGACCTCCTTCCTAACTGGCCATATTCCAGAAATGTATCTAAAAATCATTTTATCCCTTGTGTCAATACGAGACACGGGTGGGTGTGCTTTTGATTTTTTATTACTTAATGAAGTTTTTTTTTCTAATAAAGTTAAATGACATTTTCAATATGATAACGTTTCTGTATTTAATGTTTATCCGTCTTTGATGCAAAACTCTTGATTAAATTCATACGTGTTGGTGAAAAGTTGTTCTATTCTCATGTTGACACAAAGGTTATAATTTCTTTCATATCGTACATTCGTTCCTTCCTTATTGCCTCAGAATCCATCGTACTTGTAGGGTTTCATCATATAATCATAATTGGTTGTATGTAAACCTTTTTCAGTTATTCATAAAACATTAATCTAGCTTTCTAATTAAAAAATATTTGGAATTAAACAGATAATTAATCCAAATATTCGTTATTTTCTAATAAAATCATGCAATAAATGTATGCACATGAACTTATTTTCTGTATTCCTAATATCATGAGAATAGCGTAGCTTACATCAAACATTTGTGTTGGTGTTGATGATACAAACATACACACATATAAACATATACAACAAATGTAGATATATACAGGGTGGCTGATGAAAGCCGCTACCAAAAAAAAATTGAATAACTTTTTTTCTATTCAATGAATCTAGTTAATTTTTTTTTTATTTTGCAGATTGACTTTTACATTTAACAAAAATGGATAACTGGGACACTGAAACAAGAATTTGGATTGTCCGCCGCTATCACGCTCTGGAGTCCGTAGTTTCGGTTCAAAGAGAGTACAGGCGCACGTTTGGCGGCAATCCTCCGAGCAGATGGACCATAATGAGACTTGTAAACAATTTTGCCGAGCATGGGACAGTCAACAGAAGACCTTACCATCGAAACCCTTCAGTTCGAACGGAGGAAACAATCGCTGCTGTAGCTGCTGCCATACAAAACAATCCACGTGTTTCGACAAGAAGCTTATCTGCTCAAATGGGTATAAGCAGACAGTCATTACAGTCAATTATGCACAAAGATTTGGACTTATTCCCATATAAAATTCAATTGGCCAACAAACTGAACGCTGCAGACTTGCCGATTCGCTTGGAATTTTGCCAGAAGATGCTTCAAATGGTGGAAGAGGATGGAAACATGTTGAACTGTCTTTTCATGTCTGACGAGGCCCATTTCGATTTAAACGGCAACATAAACAAACAAAATTGTCGAATATGGAGTGCTTCCAACCCACAGTTACTCCATGAGACGGAATTGCATCCACTTCGTGTCACAGTGTGGTGTGCAGTTTCATCACGCTGCATTATCGGGCCCTACTTCTTCGAAGAAAACGGTCACACCGTTACGGTTACTGGAGACCGTTACTTGAGCATGTTGAGAGAGTTTTTCTATCCAGAATTACGCCGAAGGAGAATTTCTTTCAACTCTGTGTGGTTTCAGCAAGATGGTGCAGCTCCTCACATAGCCCAACCTGTTATGACAGAATTGCGACGAAAATTTCCCAATAAATTGATAAGCAGAAACTCCACATTCCGTTGGCCACCCAGGTCGCCTGACCTTACTGCACCTGACTTTTTCTTGTGGGGTTATTGCAAACAGGAAGTCTACAAAACAAAACCAACAAATTTGAATGAACTAAGGCAATCCATTCGAGAAATAATTGCGGCTATTCCTGTCTCAACTCTCCAAGCAGTAATGAACAACTTTTTGGTAAGATGCCGCACATGCATCAACGAGCAGGGGGGGTATTTAAATTCCATTATTTTTAAAACTAATTAAGCTATATTTAATAAAATTGAATGAGCTTTAACATGAATAAAAGAAAAATGAATTCCATACACTGAAAAAAAAATTATTTGAGTTTCTTAATGTAGCAAAATTCATCAGCCACCCTGTAAAATAGAATCATTGGGCGCATTCAGGTCTCCTATTGTGATGGCATCGCATATCTACCGATGGCAGAAATGACATTTAAATCACATTGCCATACAATTTTGAATGTATCATGTGCATTCAGATCTCAACGCATTGATTTTACTCAACATGTTTCCAACAGTTGGCGGCGCTGAATACGCCCATTCACGGGAAAAATAAAGGAATAACTACCAACAGTTTTTCAAAAAATACAGTTTTTTATCAACAGTTTGTAACTATGCATGATGCTAAAAACATACGATGGTAACAAAGGAAATTTTGCCTACTTTCTGAAACTGCTAATTGTTTTTCAATAAATTATCATTTTATTCCTTTGTTACGTTTAAACAACGAAAACGATAAATTAAAAATAAACGTTCAAGCCGCATAATATGTGTACCGAATGAAATTTGTGATTTGTACATGAAGAATTAAAACTAAACGGCAATATATAATCATTATTTTTCTGTACTTGTTCTATTGCACATATTGTACAGTTTTTAAATAATCGTATTCATTCAAACTTTTTGTTCATTTTACGGCGAACATTCACCTTTTCATAATCCCATTTATTATGTATGGATGTGATCTTAAGCCGCATTGGCAAAATGCTTGCCAAACCATATGTTTTTTTGCCAAATTTTTCAACAGCTATGGTAGTAATTGCTCCGTCCAGTTCTTTACCTTTCTTTTTGATGTAATATTGGGGACCTGGAAGTGTCGAGAAATCCATTTTGACGTAGGTCTCGTCGTTCATTACGAAACAAGAATCTTTTCTTTCGTTCAACCATTTGTTGTGTTTCTTTGCTCGATCGATCCCTCTATTAAATAGTACAACACTTCTTTTGGGGATTTTTGACTTCTTGTATGTCCGTAGATTATTTCTGGTTTTAGCTCGTTCCACAATCGATTTGGTTGTTTTGGTTTTTCTGGCAAAATCTCGCACAGACATCGAGGGATGTTTCGAAATGACTCTTAAAATTTTCTGATCCAACATTTTATTTGGAGCACCTGATTTTTCTCCGGATCCGGGCTTGCGTGATACAGAACGATTGATTTGACATTTTTTTTTACATTTGTTACCGTATTATTGGAAACAACGGCCAATTTACCAATTTTTTTATTGGTATACTCGGGATGATCATTGCATAATCTAATTATTAAATCACATTTTTCTCCTTATGATGCGTCCATTTCGAAACAAATAAAACAAATGCCCAATTTGACGTTTATTCGTTTTTTTAAATTGTTTTTCTACAAAATAACGGTACCAGTTTTTTTCTTTTGCGTAGTAACCTATGAGATAATATAAATTTGGGAATCACAAATTTCATTCGGTACACATAATACTACAAAAAACATTCAGTAGGTTAGGTCATATAAGTTGTAAATTATTTTCCCCTCCATACCAACTTGAAAAACATAATTTTTTTTTCTCGTATGAAAAAAAGAATTATGTTTTTTTTAAGATGGTATGGAGGGGAAATAAATTACCGAAAAGTTGAGAAAAGTTTATGTCCGTCAAGTTCTTCTGTTGCGAAATTACCAAAAAAGTTACTGAATTTTTTTTGTAGTATGCGGCTTTAATTTTATTACGATGCGTGGAAAGAACAGCCATTTTACCATTTTGTGAAGAATTACATGCTCTTTCAAATATTATTTTTGTTTTGCACCCCTATTCCCATAGTCGCATCACTTCATGTGATGTGATAACTATCACATCACTTCAATTTTGGTATTCTCTTAGTCGATTGAAGTGACGTTTATCGTTTGCAGTGATAACTATCACTTGAAGCCATATTCTCTTAGTCGTATAAAAGTTAAACATCACTTGAAATCAGGGTCTCGAACCCCGACAATTACGGGTTCGGGTTCAGGTTCTTGTACAAGAAAATATTGGGTTCGGGTTCAGGTTCGGGTTCGAGTTCGGGTTCAAAAAGAAAAAAAAATATTTACTTATTATTTTTATTTATTTAAAAAAAATTCATTTAAACGTACAAATAAAATGTTTTTTGAAAACCGAATTTTGAAAACAAACGGAAAAAAGAGAGCAATATACATAGCAACAATAATTATTTTTTATCTTATTTTCGTTTTATTTATTGTTGTTTTATTTTTGAAAAGAAAAATTAATTTGAACTCGAACCCGAATTTTGATTTGGTTCAGGTTCAAAAAATTATGAAAAAATCTCTGAACCGGAACGAAAAAACGTAAGTTTTTAATTTTCCGTTACATTAATATTGAAAATAGGTAGTTTCTGTCATTTGTCGTATCACATCATATGAATCGACTAACAGAATAACAATTTATACTTGAAGTGATGTGATAGTTGTCACATCACATGAAGTGATGCGACTATGGGAATAGGGCTGTTGGTTTCGTAATTTATGTTTTAACCAATTGATTGCTGCTTGTGAAAAAGGTCCAAAAATCATTGAATGGCAGTGTAGTCAGCAAACGAAATCAAGGTGATTTAGGGATAAGTGAGGGGAGTCATTATTTGTTAATGATGGATAGGGGCCGTTGATAAAAATACGTAACAGAAAAATTTCAAACACAATTATAGTTGCATTTAAGTACGACGGCCGTATGTCGAGCCGGAATGTAGATGAAACTGCAGCATTTTTATTGGATCATGCATATATAAAACCAACATAAATGTTTGTAAATTTCTAAATATTGTAAAAAGGTTGTATTTTTTTAATTAAGAAATGTATTTTTAAGATTGCAAAAAGTTTTAAAAGAGTTTTTAAATTTATAGTTTATACTTGGGAAAGGAGAGGGGAATATGTTACGATGTGTTAAGTGGAGAAGGCACGGTCGAAAAATGCAAAAATAGCATTAGGTAATACGTACAGCTCCTAAACAGCAATAACTTCGTTAAATAATATGTACCTTTAAAAAATTTAATTAAAAGGTTACTAGATAACCTTCAAAAACACATTTTAAAATTATCACCCCTATTATGATTGACGAGTCGATCGACAATCGACACGACTCTATATTGTGTTTTCGTTTTTTCATTTGATATTAACAATATGAAAACGAAAAGGCAACACAGAGTTGTGTCGATTGTTGATCGACTCGACAGTCATAATAGGGATGATTGATAAAATTGTTAAAAAACGCCCATTTTGAAATTTTAATTTAACAAGATTGCCCCCAATGTATCATAATTGAAAATTTATTTTCGATTTCGTTGTTTAAAAGTAAATTATTCATAAAATGATACTCGTATTTTTTGAAAAACACACTATAGCAGTTCCGGCAAATAGACAAAATTTCGCTAGTGTAACGTTAAAAAAGGATAGGAAATTTAACAAATTTCAAATCGTTCAAAATAGCTATTTATGTAACCAGTTAGGATATGCCTCATTTTGTGTGAGGTATTCAAAATCACAAAGTTACACAAAATGACATTACGTGTTGCATACAAATTTTTTTCTAATTTTGATAAAAACACGGTAAATGATTGAATTTTGGTTAAAAAAATTAGTCTTTTGAATCGTAAAATTCAAATTAATTTTAATTTTTATTCTAAATCAAGTAGGCACAACTGGTGTTGGAATGAATATTTCGTCAGCAGTTGTGAAATTATGGGCCCGATTCTATGTAAATCTTCTATTTTTCTTTTCTTCTATTATTTCATGGAATACTCGATATGATTTCAAAAAAAAAGCCACGCAAATTTTTGAATTGTTTGAAAATTACATCTAGTTATCTTACAAATAACAGCAGAATAGAAGAAAAGACAAAAAATAGAAAATTAACATTGAATCGGGCCCAATGTTCATTTTCTAACTACACTCACCGACAAAAAAATAGGAATATCTTTGCGTGCGGTTTACACTAGCTAGAAACTTGAAATAGGTAAAAACGAAATTCAAGATCATTCAAATCAATCTTACAAAATATTACCATAACTTACTTTTTCTAATATGTGGCTGAGTTTTTTACTTAACCCACAACATGAATTTTAACTAAATTTTCAAATGTGAATACCTCTTGGTCCCCACTAACTGGAAGCATGAAATAAAAATCAAATTCTAGGTCATTGAAAACAATTTTTGAAAATATTACCATAGCAACTTTGTCTGATTCGGTTTTATTATGAAGCCAATTTAAATCTAAATTGATGTCAAAAGTTTGACATATTTACGTTTATTTTCAATTTTACACTGCCATGTTAAGGATGTTTCGTGTAAAATAAAATGTCCCTTTGTATACACTACAAAAATTAAAATATACTGTACGTTCTTTTTCAATACCAAAGCATTTACGGATCGAATTGGATTTTCGTTTCGTACACAGATTCGTATCGTATTCAGAAATAGGGATCCAGGTAAAGTTCGGCTCGTACTTCCATCGAAATTCTCGCTCGTACGATCGAGACCGCAAACAAAATTTATATTTATCGTGAACAAAACTTGGGCCCAATTTTCATGTTAGCTGGCAAATTGCAGCCAAGCAATCCTGTGTTGTTACACAAGTTCTGGACCCGTGGCTGGTCTTCGTGCATGAAGATCTGGTTCTCCCAACCTTCACCATATTGTTTTTTCGCTTACGCACGTGTAACAATTTATTGCCGGTCTCAACAAAGGTTTCGTAGCGATTTTCAGACGTGATGAAACTAAAAAACGGTGATCGCAAACGTTTGTTACTCTTTGCCTGCCCATGCTTTGTCACCTGGTATACAACCCAGTCTCGAAAATTCACGACGAAACACTCTCTACGTTGCTATGGGAAATCCGCAACTTATTAGCGCTGTGGCGTTGGCTTCTCCCATATTCCAATGCAACGATTCCGCAACACTTTCTGAATTTAGCGACATAACAAAAATGTAACACTACCACAGCAAAATGTAAACTCGATAATAAAATGATTGCATATCGCAAAAACAATTTTACAAATTTTTTATTATTAATTTGAATACATTTAAAATTTTCAGGGCATCTCACATTTTGTAAGAATATTTTGAATGTCCTAGAATTTGGTTTTTGTTTCATGTTTCCAGCGAGTACGGTTCAACAAGTATTCACATTTGAAAATTTAGTAACAAGCCATGTTGTGGGATAAGTAAAAAAACACAGCCACATGATTAGATAAAGTTTTCTAAGGTAATATTTTCTAAGATTGTTTTGAATGCCCTTGAATTTGGTTTTTGTTTTATGTTTCCAGCTAGGGCGGTTCAAAAGATATTCGAATCAAAAAACTTTAACCCTATGGTGGCCCGTTTTCTCTGCCCGTGAGTGGAGTTATGAAAAATATGTCCTTTCGTAACCTTCTACGACTTTGAAAAGTCGCACTTTTTTTAACAAAATTTGAAAAAAAAAAACTATTTTTTTCGAAAAAAACTGATGTTCCTTAAATTACTTCCCTGAATTTATTTATTTATACATATTTTAATATTTTTTAATTTATTTATTGTCAGAACTTTACAAATTCTGATCCACAACACATAAGCGTTTATTTTTGTTTTATTAAATATACGATTTTAAAATTATATTTTTTCTTTACTTACTTTACTTTTTCTTCAAAGATTGATAGCAACTAACGTCTTTAGTTTTTGAAGTTTTAACAATTTTTTTTTAAATCGAATACATATAATTTCTTTTGTATTGGATTTTCATTCAAATCAATTAATAACAATTTAATTAGTATAAAATAACAGAAATATTACATTAAATAATAAAAATCTAACCACGATTTAAGGAAAAACAAAACCACAATAAAAAATTGTTTAGCACGATACTAAAAGTAATGGAAACTAACGCATTAATTTGGAACTAAAGTAAAACCGTAAACCCACAGGAAAGCGAAAAGAAAAAACACCCTATAACTGAAAATGTTTGCTTTATTTGAGCTAATCTTCTGGAACTTGATCAAATCTGCTATAAGAAACTATTTTTAATTATACAAATTCAAAAAAAAAAATATTAAATTGCTTAGAAAACGGAAAATCAATTTTTTCTGTACCAAAGCGCTAAATCACTGAAAAATGAAATGAAAAACATCTTTTTACAATAAATCCTAAATGTTTGTATTGTTTTAGCTAAAACCATTTAGCACAAATACTGATATTATTAATTTAAAATTCCAAAAATGTGTTGACTCAGAAAATTGAATTTTAATAAAAACTGTAATTCCCATTTTCTAAGAAATTACATATTATTTTTTTAATAAATAATACTGTATAGTATTTTAGAACAAGTACCCAGGAGGCAAAAATTCAGAAATTGTTACGAGAAAATGAAATCTTCCTGTGAGTTCGCAAACATTTAAAAAATTAAAATACAATTTTCAAATGATCAATCGTATAAATAAAAAAGCAATGGCTAGTTAAATAATATTTCCTTTCTTTCTTCTTTTATGAAATTATTATTTGTTTCATAATACAAAACTAATGCGAGCTGATTATATTTCTTTTTACATGAACATGTAGCATTCTAAAGGGTAAATTACATATTTGTCTGCCCGATTTCGGTCAACTAAATATTTAATAGCTCTGTCAAACTGCGGTTCAATAAATCCAATTTAGTAAATTTTTCGAGTTTTAACCTCAATTTTAGCTAACCGCTTTGTTTTGCATAGCGTACTTGAATGAGTTTAGCTAAATCGGATTTATTAAATCGCAGTCTGTTTAGGGTGACGGAGAAATACTAGATAATTTGGCAAGTTCTTGGAGTCCCATCTTTATTCTACTATTAGAAATAGGCTCCACGAATTAAAAAAGGCTGAATTAAAAAAAGTGTTCATTAATGAAATAAAAATAGCGAATATTGTATGAAAAAGAAGACATTTTTTATTTCAGAAAATTTGTGACAAAAATGAATTAAAAAAAGTAACAGGTGTTCATACAACAATCACCATTTTTAATGCACTTTTCTTAATTCAGCTTATTTTAATTCGTGGAGGCTGAGAAATATATTAATTACTATATTGAACACATTCACTCTTAATATAAACGCTTCCGAAATTTCAAGTCGATCTGTTAAAACAGCTTTGTTCATACAGCTTATTAAAGTAGACGAGTTTTCATATTTTTTTAAAATGAAAAAAATCATCGTGTTGTCATCAAATCCTTCGTGATTGAGGGATTGTTCACACCAAACGCGAGTAGCGAATTGCGAGTAACCATTTTTCAGAAGATTTTGATATAAAATACTCATAAACACAATGGATTTTTCGATTTATAATATAATTACGATTACTTTGTTCAAAATAAACTAACATGAGCCCTAAAAATTCTTTAAAATAAGAAAAACTACTAAATTCGTACAAAGATGAAATATTCGCGCATTCGCTAAAAAATAAAATTACGTTCCACTCGCGTTCTACATAATTTTTATTCGTACGAGTATTGACATTCGTCTTTAGTTTATGAAGTTTTAACAATTTTTTTTTAAATCGAATACATATAATTTCTTTTGTATTGGATTTTCATTCAAATCAATTAATAACAATTTAATTAGTATAAAATAACAGAAATATTACATTAAATAATAAAAGTCTAACCACGATTTAAGGAAAAACAAAACCACAATAAAAAATTGTTTAGCACGATACTAAAAGTAATGGAAACTAACGCATTAATTTGGAACTAAAGTAAAACCGTAAACCCACAGGAAAGCGAAAAGAAAAAACACCCTATAACTGAAAATGTTTGCTTTATTTGAGCTAATCTTCTGGAACTTGATCAAATCTGCTATAAGAAACTATTTTTAATTATACAAATTCAAAAAAAAAAATATTAAATTGCTTAGAAAACGGAAAATCAATTTTTTCTGTACCAAAGCGCTAAATCACTGAAAAATGAAATGAAAAACATCTTTTTACAATAAATCCTAAATGTTTGTATTGTTTTAGCTAAAACCATTTAGCACAAATACTGATATTATTAATTTAAAATTCCAAAAATGTGTTGACTCAGAAAATTGAATTTTAATAAAAACTGTAATTCCCATTTTCTAAGAAATTACATATTATTTTTTTAATAAATAATACTGTATAGTATTTTAGAACAAGTACCCAGGAGGCAAAAATTCAGAAATTGTTACGAGAAAATGAAATCTTCCTGTGAGTTCGCAAACATTTAAAAAATTAAAATACAATTTTCAAATGATCAATCGTATAAATAAAAAAGCAATGGCTAGTTAAATAATATTTCCTTTCTTTCTTCTTTTATGAAATTATTATTTGTTTCATAATACAAAACTAATGCGAGCTGATTATATTTCTTTTTACATGAACATGTAGCATTCTAAAGGGTAAATTACATATTTGTCTGCCCGATTTCGGTCAACTAAATATTTAATAGCTCTGTCAAACTGCGGTTCAATAAATCCAATTTAGTAAATTTTTCGAGTTTTAACCTCAATTTTAGCTAACCGCTTTGTTTTGCATAGCGTACTTGAATGAGTTTAGCTAAATCGGATTTATTAAATCGCAGTCTGTTTAGGGTGACGGAGAAATACTAGATAATTTGGCAAGTTCTTGGAGTCCCATCTTTATTCTACTATTAGAAATAGGCTCCACGAATTAAAAAAGGCTGAATTAAAAAAAGTGTTCATTAATGAAATAAAAATAGCGAATATTGTATGAAAAAGAAGACATTTTTTATTTCAGAAAATTTGTGACAAAAATGAATTAAAAAAAGTAACAGGTGTTCATACAACAATCACCATTTTTAATGCACTTTTCTTAATTCAGCTTATTTTAATTCGTGGAGGCTGAGAAATATATTAATTACTATATTGAACACATTCACTCTTAATATAAACGCTTCCGAAATTTCAAGTCGATCTGTTAAAACAGCTTTGTTCATACAGCTTATTAAAGTAGACGAGTTTTCATATTTTTTTAAAATGAAAAAAATCATCGTGTTGTCATCAAATCCTTCGTGATTGAGGGATTGTTCACACCAAACGCGAGTAGCGAATTGCGAGTAACCATTTTTCAGAAGATTTTGATATAAAATACTCATAAACACAATGGATTTTTCGATTTATAATATAATTACGATTACTTTGTTCAAAATAAACTAACATGAGCCCTAAAAATTCTTTAAAATAAGAAAAACTACTAAATTCGTACAAAGATGAAATATTCGCGCATTCGCTAAAAAATAAAATTACGTTCCACTCGCGTTCTACATAATTTTTATTCGTACGAGTATTGACATTCGTACGAGTATTTTTTTATAAATCATTTCAAATACGATAAAAATGATTTTTAAAGATTAAAATAATATTATTTATATCGAATTATGTATTATAAGCTTTGTTAAAACGAATAATATAAAAAAACAGGTTTTGAAAAAAATTACCGTATTATTAGAAATATTTGATCATGGATGGTATTGATTTTGACATATAAATTCGCTCGCGTTTAGTGTGAATCAAATTTGCGAATTCGTGTTTGAAATTTATTCGCAACTCGTAGTTCGCGTTTGGTGTGAGTAGTCTCTAAAGAAGGAAATATTATTTAACCGTCCATTGACTCTTTATTTATATAACTGGGCAATATACAATTAAATGTTTTTAAGTATTTTAAAATTAACAGATTCCCTGCGGAACCACCGGTACGCCACTATGAAAAACACTCCCATTTGCCAGTACACTACCGGTATACCACACTAAATAATACAAAAGCGGCCAGTAACTACCGTTATACCGCGCTTTATATTATTTACAGCGGTCAGATTACCACTGGTATGCCACTCTTTATAATACTACTTAAGGCCAGTGTACCACCGTTATGCTGGTGGTCCACGGACCGATGATTGTATTTTCCTGCGTGGTACACCAGTGGCCACTGGCCGCTTGTTGTATTGTTTAATGTTGTATACCGGTGAAACACCGGCAGGGAACCTGTTAAAAATAGTCTCAATATTTTGAGAAGCAAATATGTATATTGAAAATTTAAGCAGCGAATATTTTTAACAAGTTGAACAATACATAGTTTATCGAAAACATTGTAGTTAAAATAAAAATGTAATAGTATATTTCGAAAACAAGTTCCAGAAGATAGTATGTAAAATAAAATAAAAATTGGGAAATTATTCCGAAAAACGAAATATATTTCTTAAGCTTAAATACGAAACATAATTAAAAGTCATTACAAAATTTAAAATATTGCAATTAATTTAACATTTCCGTCAAATATTCTGTTATTGGGTAAACATAGAACGTAGTTTAACCAAAAACCATTTTAACTAACTTTAAATTAAGCCTCATTAATTCGATTGTGTCGTATATTAGAAAACGTATTTTTGGAAAAACAATCGAACAAGTAATTGCTTGCAGCGTTGTTTTTTCTTTAAATTGAACCAATATTATTTTAATGTAATAATAACATTAAACTGGCGTTACAACTCCCTAAAAAAAATAATAATTTTTCGTTTTATTATTCGGATGGTGCGATAAACACTGCGCCAAAAAAAACAAACAGAAATTTTGTAAAAATGGGGTGGAATGTTGTAACATCACTTTCGATTCGAATTCGATAGATTTTATGTCTCATGTTTCAAGAATCAAATTTTACTCTATTTCGTTTTTCAATTATGCTGTTTTTCTTGCTATCTCAGCTTGCTCGAATAAAACAACATGCTATTTCTACTTAAACTCATGATTATTTATCACTCAAATTTTTGTTTAGTGTTGCTTTATCGATTTGAAAGAAAAGAAAAGTACGCAACAAAAAGAGATCGCAATAGAAAAAGCGTAATCAAAAAGCGAAATAGAGTACAATTTTATTCTTGAAACATGAGACATAAAAAATCTATCGAATTCGAATCGAAAGTGATGTTACAACATCCAACCCCTGATTTGAAGTGTTCGAGAAACATATTAAAAGGCGTATAAACGTTAATAAGTACATTTTTTATCCTGTAAAATAAGCTCTCTACGATAAAATTTTAAGTATCTATAAATTTTTCGTTATTTTATTTTTTTTGAAAGGTGTTATTTCACCAAGATGTAAGCGTTCAATCTGGGTATTTTTTCGAAGAAAATTTCTGTTCCGTTTTTTTTTTGGCGCTTAGTTTTTTTAAAATTTAAATATTCATAGCAAATCATAAGCATTATAACCAAAATATATTCCTTCAGGTGACTTTGGGAGGTCAAGAAAAAATACATATTCGGACGTAAAATATCCGACTCTTTTCGAATCCGGTGTCAAAATAGGAGTTTCCATTTTTAAAAAATGACTTTGACCTTCAAATGACCTTGAAAATTGACTTGAAGATACATATAGATGACCCCCATAGTCCTTCAATTTTTGTCTAAACAACTTTTTTTGTAGCTGGCTTATTTTAGGAGATATTTAGAGGAATTCTATCGATGTATCTAACTGGAGTTCTTCAACATGTTCGTCTGTACAAATTATTTCACTCCAATTTAAAATTTAAAATCCTTCTCCTGAAAAACGATGTTTTGGAATTATCGTTTTGTTCCACGCTTGGTGCGAATTATATTGTATATTTATATAATTGTCAATTGTTTTTTATTTAACTCAAAGTGCGACTTTACATAGTAAATCAAAAGAACCAAATATTTAAAAAACAAAATTATTATTTTTTTTTGTTTTTAGTAACATCTCGTTCCAATCATTCATTATTCATAATGAAAGAAATTAAATATCCTTATGACAATGTTAAAATGTCACAATATACACATAACGATTCAATTATTACATACATAACAATTACAAATTGCTTTGAAAAATACTATTAAATAGTATTATAATCTAAAAAAAAAGTATAATAATTAATTCTAATTTAATTTATAAATAAATAAATAAATAAATTATATTATTATATGGATCGGGGAAAAATTAACTTTTTTTTTGGTTTTTATGTTTTTTTATCTTTGAAAAAAGTTGACTACTTTTTTCGCGTTAGTAGCGTTTTAAGTATCGGCTACGTTTGTTCAGTCATTCTAATATCATTTGATGTTGCAAAACTTATTGTTTTATGCAGGTTTGGACTTGCAGGTGTCAATGGCAACAAGCCAATTTCGTTTGTGGTCGTATTTATTGTACCGTTACCAGTAGTATTTTGCAAAATTTGTTGCTGATTTTGCGCTTGAGATGGCGAGGTTGCAGGAGTCAATATACCTAAATTAACCAAATTAGGTAATGTCATTTTAACAGTAGATACTAAATTTGTTCCATTTGTTTCCAGTAATTTCGTCGGTAATAATTTATCACCATGAAGATTAGAATCGTCTGGTATGATTTTAATAATTTTTTTACCGCATTGGGTTTTCATAACTGTAGGTTTCGTCTTGATGGTAATAAGACTATAGTTATTATTACCTTTTGTAATAGTCGCAGTAGATATTTGATTACTATTATTATTAGTGTTGTTGTTATTTAGATTGTTGCTACTCAAATTATTATAATTATTGTTACTATTAAGATTGATATTATTATTGTTGCTATTACTAAGAGAACTACTATTACTAGAAGATGATAAATCACCTCCACATATCGACGCGTTAGGTGAATTAATTAACGATGATATCGACGAAATAGATGATGATGACGACGATGATGATGATGACGATGACGAAGTCATCACAGAAATTGAAATTGGACTACTTGTATCAGCTTGTATATTGTGAGCGATGTTTGAATGGCTTTTTAATCCTTGTGATGTTTTGTAGCTTTTGCCACAATGACATTTAAAACATTTCCTGATTCTAAATGTTCGTCAAATAATTTGTGTATTTTTTCGATTATAAAAATAATTTGGATGGTTTTTATAAGAAAAAAAGAAGAAGAAAATTAGAATAAAAGTAGGTTTCTATTGTTTTACAAAACAACCTACTTTCCATCTTTTTTGTGACCATTCTTCGAATGATACTTAATTCCATTGACATTTTTATAACGTTTCTTACATCCGGGAACAGGGCACGCAAATGGCTTGTCATTATTCCCATTCGCACCATTTGTACTACCGGAATGCCTAAATAAATTAATAACAAAATAGAATAAAAAATATTTTATATATGTATTTAAAATTAATAACAAATTATAATTTGTATTACAGATAAAAATAATTTATAGAACAATATATGTATTATAAAAAAATTAGTAGAGATTACGTTTGTTTTCGTTCAATTCATCCATTTATTTGAAAGAGTTACAATTTAATTCATGCTTGAAAATCGTCACGAATCTTTACTATACTTATAGCAAGAAGTTAAAAAATTGTCTGTTACCAATTGATTTTTCGGCTTTATTATAGACAATATATGAGTAGTAATGATATTCACACTTTCACAGTATTTTTTTTTTAATTTTAATTACTACTAATATATTGCCTATAATAAAGCCGAAAATCAATATAATTATATCGAATGCAAATAAAAAATTAAAACGACTATCATGTTCAAAATTATTTGTGAAAAGTGAACATTTTTTATATCGCAAATAAATATGATTCGGAAATAAAATCGGGACCATATTCAATAATGAAGTAAATTGAATTAGGTAGTTAGGCTGTTTCCAAAACCGGTACTTATTTGTATAGCTTACTGCAGGTTCACAAACCGATTTTCGGTCCACATTGAAATATTCGGGCAGCATTTTCTCTATAGTATACACACTACTACTAATAAAAAATAACCTAGTAGCCTGGATTTTGTTGAGGAAAAATAATCTACTAAATAAAATCTAAAAATACTATACCTGATTTGTTTGTGAAAGTATGTATGTATGTACGAATGGGAATTTGGTTTGTGAACCCACAGTTGCTTATTCTAATAAGTGTCCTGGGAGAGTATCCTGAGGTGACTAATACCAGGTTTCTATCGTCAATAATATAATATCAAAATAGTATAATACTATTATACTACTATTTACTACCTATTCCTTATCGGGTTTCCATCATTTGTTGTGAAGTGCGTTTTAAATTTTTGTGTGGGAACTTGGAGGCAATCCATTATTTTGGTAGCGAAACATGATTAAAACTCATATTTTATTTATAATTAGTTAGCAAGTTTTACTTGAAGAAATAGAAAAAAAAATTAAAAACCCACTGCGACCAACCTAAAAAAAATTAGGATGATGCCTCCATAAACAAGTTGGATAAACACAGTTTACAAAATCCCGTATCAAAACCAACAAAACTGTTTATAACTAAAAGCCGTGCTGTCCATATACATGTAATATAAAAATGTGTATGTTAGTGTTAGTGAAGTCGTCGTATACAAACACGACATAAAATACCGGGTGAGTTTTTTAACCTGATACACTCAAACATCTCGGAAAATAAGCACTATACGAAAAAAATGGTAGAGATCAAAATTTAATTATTCCTCGGGGGAAATACATTAGTGTTAAAATTAGTAGCCCCACCCCGTCCTTGTAGGTGGGGCGGGGGTAACTTTGTAACTAAGATAGGAACCCCTATTTTTTATTGCAGATTCGGATTCTACGGCTAAAAATGCGTAGGATTTGACTGAAACATTTTTTTCGATTCATGATAGATGGCGCTGTAATTGACGATATTAAATTTTTTTTTATATTTCTCCTACTGAGAACCTACGCAAACGATTCTGCAATACGTCTGCAATAAAAATACCATGGTTTCGTTGTAAATACTCGAAGTTAGTCTTAAACAATTTGTACTATCGTATTCATATGTATTTGTGCAGTGTATATTTTTAATACAACGTCACAGAAACTTGTTTAAAATTGATATAAATAAAAATAGCTTAATTATCTTTATTCAATAAAAAAAAAATTGTTAATTTTAATTCTAGGAAAAATTATAGATGATTTAATTGTATACAAAATTATTTGCACATACAAATTTTCATTCATAATTATTTGTGCACATTAAAAATTAAGATAAAACAATAGTAAATTAATTAAAATTAATTTTTTTTCTTGCTAATTAAACAGTGATTTAGTCAATTACGATGTATATGCCCTTATTTAGATTTTATTACTTCTCTTTAACATATCGCAAGTGGTCCAGATTTGTCGATAAAATCTCATGGAACCTTATCGCTTATGGTTTAATTAGCAGCCTTCTATAAATGTTTGGTCTTACTATATCGTGACTATGATCTTTCGCTTTCATTTAAATCCTCGCAAGTTTAAATCGGAACTCTACCTTGGTCGTGGTTAAAGTTTCAAAAAGATTTTTATTTATATCAATTTTAAACAAGTTTCTGTGACGTTGGATTAAAAATATACACTGCACAAATACATATGAATACGATAGTACAAATTGTTTAAGGCTAACTTCGAGTATTTACAACGAAACCATGTTATTTTTGTTGCAGACGTATTGCAGAATCGTATGCGTAGGTTCTCAGTAGAAGAAATAAAAAAAATTGAATATCGTCAATTACAGCGCCATCTATCATGAATCGAAAAAAATGTTTCAGTCAAATCATACGTATTTTTAGCCGTAGAATCCGAATCTGCAATAAAAAATAGGGGTTCCTATCTTAGTTACAAAGTTACCCCCCGCCCCACCTACAAGGAAGGGGTGGAGTACTAATTTTAACACTAATGTATTTCCCCCGAGGAATAATTAAATTTTGATCTCTCGACCTTTAAGTGGACCTCATCATAAATGAAATTCAGAAGAAAGCACGGAGACATGAAGAGAGGCTCCGGCAACATGTGAACATTGAGGCAGCTAAGCTCCTAAGCAGCACGAATTTAATACGCAGACTTAAAAGAACCAAACCTTTTGAGTTGGTGTAATTGTTAGCTTAAACAGCATTGTGCTGTCTAAAACCCACTACAAAAATGTGGTTTATTTCAATTTACCAGACTCTATGGATCACCAATGAGAAGAAGCCATAGATTAATATTAAGCTAGTAAATTAAATTAAATTGTAGTAAATTAAATTGTAATTACATAAAATAAATAAATAAAATTTATTTTAAATAAAAAAAAATAAAATAAAAAAAAAACTCTTAATATAATACCGAAAAAAAATATACACTGCGCCAATTAAAAAACGGAACAAATTTTCTTCGAAAAAATACCCAGATTTGAACTCTTGTATCTTGGTGAAATAACACCTTTCGAAAACAAAATTTTGTTTCTAGTTGAAGGAAATTTTGTTTTATTTTCGATACTTTAAACCCTTTTATTTTATTTTGTTTTTTTATGGCGTTTTTGAGTAAAACAAAAGATGTCTAAAAAAAAAAAATTTGCTGCTGTTGAAACTGTAAACGAACTTGCTCGATATTTCATTCAAAAATCCAAATCGGCCATTTTATAGAGAATTTAGAAACCTTGCAAAATGATACTAGGAAAATTTCTGTGCGGCCACTCCTTGTCGAGTTATTGAAGTTTTAGAGAAAACGTATCAAAAAGCGTAGAAGTAAATTTTTTTTTATCTTGTAAACTTAGCACTCTACGATAACATTTTAAGTCACTTTAACACTACAACTTTACCACACTAAAACTTCAATAACTCAACAAAGAGTGACCCGCACAGAAATTTTCCTAGTATCATTTTGCAAGGTTTCTAAATTCTCTATAAAATGGCCGATTTGAATTTTTGAATGAAACATCGAGCAAGTTCGTTTAAAGTTTCAAACAGCAGCAAATTTTTTTTTTTTAGAAATCTTTTGTTTTACTCAAAAAAGTCATAAAAAAACAAAATAAAATAAAAAGGTTTAAAGTATCGAAAAGAAAACAAAATTTCCTTCAACTAAAAACAAAAATTTTTTTTTGAAAGGTGTTATTTCACAAGATACAAGCATTCAAATCTGGGTATTTTTTCGAAGAAAATTTCTGTTCCGTTTTTTAATTGGCGCAGTGTATTTTTACAGTGAATCGGTCCAAAATTAGTGACTATCATAGATCTTTATACCATGAAATCATGTTTTCTCTCTCTTCTTGGATTTTAATCTATTTCATTTATTTAATGTATTTTAACTTAATGAATTAATTAATTTTAATTAATTTAATTTTTTTACTCAAATACTTGCGTTCTCAATAGAGTAGACTCCCCAAAACACTTCTGCAACATTTTCAATGGTTCCATAGCCGTAATTCCATTGGAAACACAAAATTTAAAGCAAACTCGTCGTTCAATTTTTTTTTTCTTAGTAAAAATCGCAAGACAAACTTTTCGCGTCGTAAACAAATGGCTGCCAAAATCACACTAATGAACGTATTCTGCTCAAACGTCATACGAATGTCAAAGAAGGTTGGTACAACCTTTGGTAGAAAAACAAATTACCGATTCAATTTACGCGCGCGGTTTAAATGGACCAGCTCGGTTCAAATTTGATCAGTTAGTATAACAAAATAATATTGTAAAAATTCTCTTAGGATCACCCAAGATCGATAAAAAATTTAAAATTAACTTGCTAGGAAATAAATTACCGGCACAAACAAACGTATTACGAAAACTTTCATAACTTTTTCGATGGAATTTTGGGATCAGCATACAATGCCAGAACGAATGTCAAAATCGATTATAAGTGTATTTCAATTTTATTAAAAAATCAGACGTACAGGTTTGACCGGTATTACCTGAAAGAAATTTTTATAACCATATTGTAACCATGATGGTTTGTATCGGATTTCGAACAACTAGTCAAAAAAATAACAGTACAACCAGGATTGTATAAAGGCGAAAATTTCAGAACTACGTTGAAAATGCTCACGGATAACCCTAATCCAAGTGAATAATTTCGAAACACTCAGTGCAATCCCAGTATCGGAAAATGGAAAGATCAATAGGAAAACTATCAAATATCTAATTAGGATGGAACATTTGAGTGAGAACGAACAAAATGTACTGATTGAAATTATCTTCCAAAACCAAAATGTATTGTTGAACAATTATTTAACACAAGGTTAAAACTACAAAGACAATCCTGTCTATACTAAAACTTATAGATATCCTCATCATTATAAAAAGATCTTATGTATATTATTCTAATGGTCTTTGTTATTAATTCACTAACTTTTTTATAGACCAATTTTAAATTTTTTTAGTTTATTTTGCCAATATTTAGGTCTTGATGGCTATTTTTAAGGTTTATCTACTTTATACAAAACTTTTTACACTTTCTGCCGTAGGCACTTGGCGAAACACACTTAATACAGACATTTTTTAAATTTTTTAAAAAACACTTGTTAAAATTTCGCAAAATTACAAAATTGAAATTTTTGTAATTTTGCAAAATATTTAACAAGTGTTTTTTTAAAAAATTTAAAAAATGTGTGTATTATCTACTTTAATTTAAATTGAATGTTTTTATAAATAATATAAAATTAAAACAATTAAGCATGAAACACACCGAGCAGCGGCAGCGAGCAGCAGATTTAAATATAACTTGATTTGCTGATGTATTCATAGATAGTCGTATGTTAAGCAAAATTATAAACAATTTTTATAAAAACATTCAAATATTTGATAATTTTAATAGATAAATTTCGATTAAAAGAAAATCTATCACAAGTGGAATATGTGGGACATGTCGCACTGCTCTTGGTGTGTTTCGGCCTTTAGGCTGTTTTCCAAACGATACTTATTTGATACTTATTGACTTATTTGGCCGCCATTTTAAATAAGTAGGTAGAGTCATTCCAATTGATTTAGCTTACTTATTTTGACAGCTGCATCAAAAGAACGAAAATGCGCAATATTTATTGCACAGCGAGTTTTTGTTTTTAAATTTGTTATTAATAAATTAATTATTCTCGGGAAAATTTTATTTTAATTACCTGTATTTTAATTTTATGTTATTTGTATTTGTGGTTTTTATAAATATTAATTAAAATATAAACATAAACAAATACCTGAAACTATTTTTTTGACATTACAAATTAGATTTTTTGGTAACAAAGAGATAGAAAATGAGTCACCTCGCCAGGTTACTTATTTGAATTCGACAGGTTTCACAAATAAGTATTCGTTTGGAAAACAGGCTTAGGCTGTTTCCCAAAACCGATACTTATTTTGTGGAATCTAAGTTATTCAATGTAATTTCCTATGCAATAAGTTAGGTTCCACAAAATAAGTATTGGTTTCGGAAAGGGCCTTAGCCAATAAAAACAAATTGAGGTATGGCCAACACACGACTTCCACAGTGAATTTTGAGAAATTATGTAAGATTTTTTTATTTTTTTTAATTTTTTTTTTATTTTGTATTATTTTTTAGAAACATTTTGTATTGAGCAGTTTTTTGTAAACCTTATAATTTTTAAGATATTTGCAAAATAAATTTTCTGGAACAAGGGAGTGACCACTTCCGGTTGGTCGATTTGGAGTAAAATTCACTGGGTCCTTCCAATTTATCAAAAAACCTTAAATCTGAAATTTCAGTTCGATTGGATAAAACTTAAAACATCTGGGCTGTAGAGAGGATACAGACTTACAGACAGACATCATTTCGAAACCCACTTTGGACTCAGGGGACCTCAAAACAGATAAATCTTCAATAATCTCACGGTACATACGTAAACGAAAGTATGGTGAAAATAAGTCAAATGAAATCACATTTTTTTGCGAGTCATGTTTTAATTTTTAGATTTCGAATGTGTAGCACTATTTAAAGAAAACATTTAAGGAAAATAATTTTGTTGTTGTTGGTTTTAGGCTCCACGAATTAAAAAAGGCTGAATTAAAAAAAGTGTTCATTAATGAAATAAAAATAACGAATATTGTATGAAAAAGAATACATTTTTTATTTCAGAAAATTTGTGAAAAAAAAAAATGAATTAAAAAAAGGAACAGGTATTCATTCAAAAATCACCATTTTTAATTCACTTTTTTTAATTCAGCCTTTTTTAATTCGTGGAGCCTTGTTTTTAAGATACAGGGTGTCAAATATTTAAAAATTTCGTGCACTTCGTGTTTATTTATTGCTACAGAAAAAAACTAATTATCCACAAATTATAAAATTGGGCTCATTTTAAAGATAAATGAATAGAGATTATAAAATAATAATAAAAATGGTACCATCTTTTATTTCGTCCTTTTCAAAATGGCCGTCGAAACTTTCTTTTTGAATTTTCTCCCATGTGCTTTTTTTTAATTTTTTTCGCCATTTATTTCTATTAGACATACTAAAAAATTAGGATAGCATCTCGTTTCGTTTTCTAGCAAAATACGTTTAAACATAAAAAAATTGTGATTGTCATACTTAAACTTATTTTGCAAGAAAACGAAACGAGATACTGCACTGATTTTTTACTAAGTGTAGTAGAATTAAATAAGGAAAAAGATAAAAAAAAGAAGTTTCGAGGGCTATTTTGAAAAAGAAGAAACGAACGATTGTACCGTTTTTATAATTATTTTATAATCCCTTTTCATTTTGAGCACAATTTTATAATTTTCGGATAATTAGTTTTTTCAGTGTTTAAATTCAAATTTTATTATTTCGATATTTTGTGTTTTTCATTTTTTTTTTCGAGGTTATATATGTTACTAATGATTTTTTGTTTCTTTTCTTTCAAAACGAAACTACACGATCACTATTTCACTCTTTTTTTTTATATGTAGATTTCATTTTTATCTGTCTATTTTTGGGAAAAGAAAGAAAATAACAAAAATTTGTTTCCTTTCCTTCGGAAGGACAAAAATTGCCAATATATATTGCCAAATTATACCAATATTGCTTTCCTGCTTATATTTATGCATTTCTAATATATAAGAGGAAAGAGTTCAACTAAAAAATAAATTCAAATCGTCGTTTGAGAGAGATAGTGAAATAATTTCCGGAAACATATATAATGAGAGAAAGAATTAAAATTATTTCCGAGGAAACATATTTTATTTTTTTGGAGAATTCTCTCCCATAGACAGAATTTTTATTTTTTTTCGATGCGATCGCAAAAAAAGAAAGAATTGAGAAAGGAAAGAAAAATAAATTTGTACACTGGTTTTTTTCATTAGAAATAAGTAGACACCAGGTGCATTTAATTTTTAAATATTTGACACCCTGTATCTAAAAAAACAACAACAACAAGAAAATTATTCTCCATACATGTTTTATTTAATTAGTGCTACAGATGGTGGTTTTGCGTGATGACGGGTACAATTTTCCCGTGATGACGGGTACAATTGCGTAAGGGGTTTTCTTGTCACAATTCGCAAGGGTACGTGCTGCCTCCTCAGGGCAACCACTGCTAACTAAGGCCATTTGGCACAGGCTAAAGTACGGCGCTAAGGAGAAATAATTGACAAAAACCCTAATCTAAGGTGGAACAGTATATGCCGATAGTTGAATGGCTGATAGGTTAATCGGTCCAAATATGCGGACTCTGGATACCAGGCACCTTCCAGTTTTATTTAGCCTTCCTGTAGTAAAGCTGGGTGACCTATAGGCGACTTTCTATTCCCAGCAACTCGTAAGAGTTAAATCAAAACGGCAGACGGAGTAGGAATATACGGGAGTGGGACTGTCCGCTCGAAGTCCTTGGGTCCCAATTCTACAGTCTTTCTCTAGCAGAAGTAAATTCTATAATAAACATCTAGGAGGGAGCGCAATGATCCCAGATAGTATGTATCGCGTACCGGCTGGCAGTATTATCAGGTTCATTAAGAGCCTGAATATTGACTGGACGGATAATTAAGCAGAGTACAAGTACAATAGATCTTTTAGGTCGCAGTACGAGGTGGCTGAACGCCCACATGGCCCTTCAACAATAATAATAATAATAATAATAGTGCTACTTGCTACAGATTCGAAACTTAAAAATCTAAAAATTATAACATGACTTCAAAAAAACTGATTTGACGAATTTTTTTTTCACCATGGAGAAAAATACGTAAAATCGCATATCTTTATGTGGGGCCGGAAGTCATGTTTCAATTTTATCATTTTTATGTTTTGGATGTGTAGCTCTGAAAAAAACAATTTATGAGCCTGTTTTTTTGTTGTTGTTGTTTTGTAAGATCCAAGGTGTCAAATATTTAACAATTAATTGCACTTAGTGTGTTGCATTTGTTGCTATAGAAAACAAAATCTATTAATTCGAAAATTATAAAAATGGGTTCATTTTAAAGATAAATGAATAAGAACTATAAAATAATTATAAAAATGGTACCATCTTTCATTTTTTTCTTTTTCAAAATGGCCTTCGAAACTTTCTTTTTAAATTTCTCCAATGTGCTTAGTTTCTTTATCTTGTACATTATTTAATTATATTAGACATAGTAAAAAATCAGCGCAGCATCTCGTTTCGTTTTCTTGCAAAATACGTTTAAGTATGACAATCTACAAATTTTTTATGTTTAAACGTATTTTACAAGAAAACGGAAGGATATGCTGTCCTAATTTTTTAGAACCCCAATCCTCCGATTTATACGGTATTTGTTTATACGATTTGGCTTTTACACGGTTTAAAAAAACAAATACATATTAAAAATATACATATTTAAAAATTCTTAAACATTGAAATTATTTTTTTTAAAGATTTTATTAGATTCATATTACTAATTTGTTAATAAATAAATTTTATACAATGTGTTTCGTCGGCGGCAAGTGACCGGCCGGAAAATTCGGAATATTTATGTAAAATTATCGCAAAAAATCCTGTAAAGTGGGTGTCTAACTGTAAAACTTTGCAAGTTATTACGTTTTCAATTTTTTGAGTAATGTTGGTAACCCCTTTCACGAAATTTTCATCATATCTCCTTCCTCTTATGGGCTCGATTTTAATTCTGTTTGCGGTTTTTGAAAGCTTGTTACTTATTGGTTAATTTGCACACTTAGCCAGGTTTTTTCTCTTCAAAGAATGTAACAAATTATGGGAAAATAACATTTTTTTTACTTAAACAAACCTCTACTTTAAAAAAAAAAACTGTAAGTCGAGAAAATGTCCCATTAACATTGTTACTACCTAACTCTTAAAATATTCGAACAGCAACTAACCAATAAAGTGACTCATAAGCTTTCAAAAACCGCAAACAGAATTAAAATCGAGCCCATAAGAGGAAGGAGATATGATGAAAAATGTGAAAGGGGTTACCAACATTACTCAAAAAATTGAAAACGTAATAACATGCAAAGTTTTACAGTTAGACCCCCACTTTAAATGATTTTTTCGACAATTTTACATAAATATTCCGAATTTTCCGGCCGGTCACATGCCGACATTGCCGACGAAACACATTGTATTTTACGTTGAAAAAAATGAATTATTAAAAAATCAACCGTAAACTAAGAATTTTATTTAATTTTTCGACTTTCACGATTTTTCATGCAAAACCTGATTTTTCATTACACGGTTTACTGCGGAACCAATCTACCGTGTAAATCGGGGGATGGATGTATGTCTAATAGAACTAAAGCAGATGGGAGAAAATTCAAAAAGAAAGTTTCGACGGCCATTTTGAAAAGGAAGAAATAAAAGATGGTACCATTTTGATAATTATTTTATAATTCCTATTCAAATATCTTTAAAATGAGACTAATTTTATAATTTTCGGATAACTAATTTTTTTCTATAGCAATAAATGCAACACCAGTGGCACTATTCGGGTTTTCCCAGGGAATTGGAATTTTATTATTGTGATTTTTTTAGTGTATTTCTGTATTATTTTTTCCAAAGCATACTATGGCGATTTGTATTTAAATTCAATTTTGGGAGAAAATAACTCCATTTCACAGCAATTTTTTTGTTTATTTTTTCCTAAGAATTTTGTTGGGAATTGTTTAATGTTAGATGTTTAATCAGTAATGTTAAAATAGAATTATTTTTTCCCAAAATTTGAAAAAATACAAATCGCTACAGTGTGCTTTGGAAAAAATAATACCAAAATACACTAAAAAAAAATCACAATAATGAAATTCCAATTCCCAATTCCCCGGTAAAACCGGAATAGTGCCACAGTAGATAAGCTATGCAGCAGTGAGCGCAAAATCGTGTGTATTTTTGTATGAAGGTATAAATTTGCATTTTTTAATATCTTTTCATATAAACGTCATCTAAGAGAGAGATATAAAACAGCAAAGAGATTAAACTTAAGCGAGGAATTTCAAAGATATCCGGACTTTCACAGAACCAAATTGAAACAACTACGTCATTTCAAGGCGGGGAGAATGTTGAAGCAACTACGAACAGCAACAGGAAAATCGTCTTATCATCAAAATCATCATAACCTAAAAAGTTCGAAACTAACCTTCATTGGTGTAACAAGTGGGAATTTATTCTGAAAATAAAATTTTTTTTTTTGAGAAAAAAAGTAAATCACAATTCAACAGAGTTTCACTCATACAACTAGTAAATCTTTTTACCAACGGCACAAAAAATCTTGTGTCCCAACAATAATAAAGTCGTATATTGCACTAAAAGCAATTGCGTTTTACAAATTATGATTCCTTATTCTCTACCTGAGAAACAAACACTCAAACTCAACAAACCAAACAATAGATAAAACAACTAAAATTAAAAATATCTAACTATTACTAAGGATTCTGGTTAAACCGAAAACAATCTGGCTGAAAACCTTCGAGTTAAATTCAACACGTAAACGGTGACTTGACTGAAAGTGGTCTAACTTCGGTTAAATTTGATTGATTGAGTCATTTTATGTATTGAGTCAAACATTTAAAAAGTTTAATTACATAGGTTCAAACGACAGATTTTTTTACACTGTTAAAAGGCAAAGGTTTTTTCGAAGTGATTACTGACTTACTTTAAACAATTTTTTTTTTTATAATTTAAATGTAAGTTTAGAATGAAGTGACGTTTAAACTGTAAATTCAGGAGGGCTATTTGTAAACGAAGTATAGGATTCTTATGAATTGAACCAGCGGGCTATTTGTGAAGAAATGAGCGGAAAAACAAAAACTTAGAATAAACAAAATAGACAAAGCGAAAATAAATCAATTCGTACATTTTTATGGCGCTGGGTGTGTAAGTAAGCTTAATCAATTGGAATGACTTTACTTACGTATTTAACCCTCAATCTATGAACCAGAGTCGTTTTCGTCCTGGCCAAAACTACTTTTTGTAATTTTTTCTGAAAGTTGATCCATATGGAATTAAAAAAAAATATTAGTTTTTTTCCGGGCAAAAAAAACTATTGTTTCTTGAACAAGAATGCGCCTAAAGATAATCCGTCAATTATTTAAGATTTTTTTATTGATAATTATTGATTTTATAGCGCAAAGACGAAAACGACCCTGGTTCATAGAATTAAGGTGCCTAAAATACCTTCATAGATTGAGGGTTAAAATAAGTCAATAAGTATCAAATAAGTCTCGTTCGGAAAACAGCCAAAGTATCTAATCGTGAAACATTTAGCTTTTTTTATTTCGTTTACCCTCCATAAAAAAAGGTAAATGCATTTACTGGATTTAGCGGATTTACTCGAGAATTCGACCGCAGCCGCAAAACAGAAAAATTTTTGTAATAAGATTTTTTTTTGTTCTTTTTGGTGTAGAATTTTAACATTCGTGTTTTAATGCGTACTCGTAAATGAAGCATTTTGATGTCTGAAATAGATAATTGCCACCATATTTGAACATTTGCCAATCAAAAAACCGACGCCAAATTCATGTTTATCTGTGTTATTGCTATGACAGAGAGTTAGTCCGTAGCGACTGTAATCGACGATGTTATTGCCGATTAGCTTTGTTTCCTTCAGCGCTCTGAGGTCGAACTTATACTTAGATGTGTGTTCGAAAAGTTAATAGGGGCTCTCCGAGCAATTTAGGTTAGCATATTCCATGTTCCAAATTTAAAATCGTTCTCTTACGTCGTGTCCGAGGTCGTTGTTGTGAATGCAAAAATGTTATGGAAGAGGAAATTATCAGTGACTACCAAGGAGGGTTTCGTTCGAATCGGACAGTTACTGATCAAGTTTTTCGCTGCGAATGATTCTTTCTAAATATTATGAGACTTCTCGAAATATACATCAGCTCAGCACCAGGATTCCGGTTTGATGGGAAATTTGTTGTATCGGTTTTATCCGACTAAAAATTCTAATTGGTATAAAAACTGAGAGAATTTCTCAGTTTTTATACCAATTAGAATTTTTAGTCGGATAAAACCGATACAACAAATTTCCCATCAAACCGGAATCCTGGTGCTGAGCTGATGTATGACCCCTTGTTAAAAGTGCGGAATCCATGGGCCGACCCACCTTTCTTGTCAGTACTATAGGCTGGCATGAAACAATGCAATGTGCAGGTGGTCTATGCAAAAACGGGTCTATAGCCGTACGTCCTCGATTTGGCAAAATAGTGCCTAAGGTAGGATGTTATAAGCGAACTGCGAAAGAGTTGTTGGGAGTGCCTTGAGCCCCAGAAAAGGTTGCAAATATAAACAAAAACAAACAAACAAACTGAGAAATTGCGACCCCGGTTCTATAAGTGGCAATTCAAAACTCATGACAACGTCAAAAAATCTTAAATTTTTTTAATATAAGAAGTCTGTTTTGATATGACTCTGTCCATTAGATGCAAAAGCGTAGATGCTTTTCCACTTTTTGAGTTTAAAAAGTAAGTTTAAAATCTGTTTAACTTAAAGATAAAGGAAAAAACATTTAATTTCAAATTTATTTTGAAACCCCTAAATTTTTTGTTTACTACATTGTTCAGACGTTTTCAATTAGGTAACGTAACGTTTAGAATAATGTCTGTTGATTACTTAAGCTAATATTTTGAAAATAATTTTGGGATAGAGCAGTTTTGAAAATTAAATTTTGGAATTTACACTTTTACTTAAGTAATTTTCAATACTCCCATATTATTTGTGGATCTATTCCATTTTTTTTTGTTGTATGAAGGTCTGAAGGAAATAAGGAACAGATCGCCTTTGAAGGGGAACCTGTTTATTTTCAGGACATTTTTATTTATATGATACATTCCATTTAAAACAAGGAAATGAAATTAATAAATAACTCATTTTTCTTAAAAGTGAAATAGCTAGATCGCTTTTGAATCTAGCCGACAGGTGTTTTATAAATTATTATCAAAATATTTTCAAAACTTAATTAATAGTAAGTAAATTTATAGCAATAAATTATTATTATTTATAATATTTTATCGTAACATAATATTGTTTTTATTAGATGGCGACTTCGTAAACAAAAAAAAGATAGTAAAGAGCATTAAAATTATTTAATAACTTATTTGAAAGAAGATTTGCCTTAAACGAATCATTTAAATCTCGTAAATAACGTGTTAGACGAAACCTAAAGCGAAATAAATTTAATTAATAATAAATTAACTGTTAACCTATTTTTCAGCATATTCAAAAACTAATTTTTTATTTAAAAAATTTACCCAATGTATCAAAATAAGTCAAGCTTTTAATTTATACCAAACCAAAACGCATTGATCTTATCGGAATCAGGATTTTTGTGAGAATGAGAAGTAACTGGTCGAAAAAATATTTTGTAATATTTCTCATTTGGTGGAAAACCGGAATCTGCGTGCTGGACATCGATTTTGGTCGAAAAATGAGGATTGAGTATTGTGAATTTTGTAAAATATACATTTTGCTATTGTGTGCCATCAAATATTTTTGTTGTATTGGTGTATTTCCTCATGATGGTAAAGGGCTAGTTGTATAGACGAAAACGAAACGGACTGAAACGAAACGAGCGAATTGAATATATGAAAACATATTAGACCAGTTAAGGGCTAGTTATATAGACGAAAACGAAACGGAACGAATGAATTGAATGGATGAAAGCAAATGAGACCAATTATATAGACGAAACGAAACGAAGACAGCCGGTGGAATTGATTCAATTCAATTTGCTTTCGTTTCGTTCTTCCGGTAATTCACTATCGGTTCTGTTTTTTTACTAACCCCTAAAATTTGTTATTTTTTTTATTAGTAATAATACTAATATAAATAAAAGTCGGTGTCCATTTTTTTTCAAAACTTATTTTATTTGAATAATTTTATAATTGCACGAAAGTAAATTCATGAAATAAACTATGTATAACCAAATTTTCAAACGTCAAAAAACGAATTCGTCAATTCGTCTATAATAACCATGACTCTTTCATTTTTCGTTTCAGCCCGCTTCGTTTTCGTCTATATGTATAACTAGCCTTTCCCTGTTGTACGACTGAGAGCTCCAAGAGCGATCAATGATCAATCATAGTGATGATCTCTTATAGCTCACCTTGATGATCACATGTCCCCATATTTCGTAAAAAAAAAAACGAACAAAATGTGATCATTGTAATTTACTCCCATGAAAAACATATTTAAAAAGCCGAACATTTCGTTTGTTTTGCTTTATACTTCTGTTTCATGTTTTTAACGTGCCACCTCAAACAAAATTTCTTAATTGTTCACGTAAAGTGCAACTGGATTAAGAATCAAAAATAAGCAAATCGGGTGAAAACGGTTCAAATTTTTGATGCTTATGGTCGCTTTGACTCATTTTTCTCTTTCTTCTAACATGAGAAATTCATGTTTTTGTATCTGTTATTGTTCTGGTAACCGACGACATTCATGTGACTTCGTTAATAAAAATCTAAAACAAAAATATACGTAAACAAAAAAATGTACCGAATCGTCAATAAAAAAAACAAAAAACAAAATAAATAAACGATTTTTAATTTATAGATTCTTCGTCGGTCACATTCGTAATATTTTTTATTTTATTTTGGAATTTGTTGTTTTTACTGAGTTATGTGTGCGAGTAGATAAGAACATATAAAGTGTAGTCAATATTGTAATATATTCTCTCGAGCGTTCTCTTCTGAGCTTATATGTATCTTTTATTTGTAACATGTTATCCCTCTTATTCGTGTCATTTTATCTCTCTTATTTGCATCTTGATAAATGAAAAACTCAATAAAAACGCACATTCGACATCAATAGAATTTACTAATACTATTGCCTTCCGGTAATTCTCAAATCAATCCTCATTTTGTGACCAAAATCGCTAGCCTCCCTCCAAAGAGAAAAAGAAAAAGCTATTCAGCGATGTTTGAGAGAGCATGCGTTGATGCTAGCCCTAATTGGCAAGAGTTATGAAGATAGGAGCATCATGTTGGAAAGGTGAAAGTTTTTCTACAACGCACTAAACCTAGTCTTCCTGAAGGTTTTGCTATCTGAACCGGATAGCCTTGTTAAAATCATTAATTAAGATCATTCAGGCTAGTAATCCGAATCTTCCAACCAGTAATTGGAAGGTCGTTAAACAGGAAGATGCGAAGGGGGGGATAAAGTTATCGATAATGATAATAAATAAGGAGTCCCTGGTCCTTCTGAAAAAAAAACGAAGGGAGTAATTGACTTCGGTTTCAGGTTAATCACTACTCAACATGTACAAGAAGGATGGAGCGAAAGAGTGTACGGAAGGCTAGTCTAGGAATGGTGACAACCCGCGAAACCCCCTGAAGTAACTACTAGCAGTGTAGTGCGAGATACTGAGAGTAGCGAGGTTAGTGAGTCCAATGGCTTCGGCTTAGGTTTGATTCATTTGAACGAGGAGGTGGAGATGAGCGAAGGAGATTGTTAGCCGGTGGATGATGTTGGCTGCCTGTCCAGGCAGGAGGAAGCTGCCAAAAACTCTACGGATGGTATGGTGGGGAGAGAGACAGATGACACCGGCGCATCCCAAACTACCGATAATTAATATTGGACTGCGGTAGCAGGAAATACATGGAGGTAAGTAAAGGTAAAATGGTTATGCTTAGTATACAGTGCCTCGCCATTATTAGTATGAATGTTGATTTTTTTTGGAATTTTTTTTTAGAATGTATTAGTAATGATACATTATATAAACTCAAAATATTTAATTTATGTAAATATGAAAAATATTATTTAAATATAGTGTATTACAACAGAATAATTGGATTCTGGATTTTATATATTGTTTAATTGTCCTTAGTCAAATTTTAATCTTTTGTTATGTTGCCTTTGGTTTACAAGAGCTTCCACACGTCCGGGCATGCCTTTAACAAACTCGCTAGAGGCTTCAGAGATATCCTGGTCATAGTTCCATACCGGAATAAGCCGGTTAGTAAGATGAGTCTTGGTTGATATGAGTTCTTAGGCCATCTTCCTCCTCAGGACAAACCAAAGGTTCTCAATGGGGATCATGTCCGGGAAATTTCCCGGCCACGGCAAAACATGAAACATGTCAAACATGAAAGTGTTATGTTGCCATACATGAAATGAAAAACAATTGCATTTTTTTTTAATCGTAGATGGCGTTTTGAGAAACAATAAATCGAAAAATTAAATATAATTGAAACATTCATACTAATATGGCCAGGCACTGTAGTTCAAATTAACCTTCACCATTAAGAAAATCAAAGCGAACATATATTTTATTTAAACAAAAATTAATTTTCGAAAAAAAATGTGGCTGCTTTGGCTCCTCCTCAGACTGACAAGTTTAGGTGAGGACGTGGTATTAATTCAAGAACATTGGACCAACAAAAGAGAGATCTGTGGCCTGGAGGTAGGCACTTGCAGATTCTGGCTGGTGTCAGCCTATATAGATCGGGAAAAGGAAGTTCCTCCGAGTAACCTGGAGGAGCTGATCCTTGAAGCGGAACAAAAGAGGATCGGTTTGGTACTGGGGGTTGATGCTAATGCGCATCATACTATCTGGGGAAGCACGGATATCAACGAAAGAGGTGAGTCACTTTTTGATTATTTGCTGAGTACTAACCTTTCAGTGTGTAATATGAGCGGGAACGCATATTACACACTGAGACAGGAGGTTCTAAATGTGACCCTCGCCTCAAATAATATTTTTCATATGCTTAAAAGATGGAGGGTGGGTAAGGAACACACTTTTCTGACCATCGATATTTAACCTAATGTCTCGATGTTCACCTGCTATTCGGAAAGCCTTCCGAAAAGAAGGACCAAAATGAAGCAAATATGGGGAAATAATGGAGGAAGTTTTGTCGTCGAGAGCCCCGGAGACCCCAACGGCAGTAAGGGAACTGAACCATTATGGTGGCCCAGGGAACTGGGGACCTATCGTAAGGCTTGTAGGACAGCCTTTAATAGAGCCAAAGGTTCAAGTGAGGCCCGGGTTAGGACTCCTATAAGGAGGCCTAAGGATTTATAATAGAGAATTAAGGTAGGCACAAAGGAGGTGTGGAGTCTTTTGTGATAAAATGGAAGGTCTCCGAAACTACTCGCCTTAATACTTAATTTGTATTTGATTTCTTCAAAAATACTCGAAAACCGTGAAAGATAGAGATAAACAACCCATCCTTTAAGTTTAAACAAAAACTTATACGTAAATCTACGTTGGCCGTCTTTCGAAGTTGAAATGAAAAAAACGTAAATCTACGAGGCCCGTTCGTTAAGTATTAAGTAAAAATTCAACCAGTCCCAGTTATTTGATTAAACTGCACGGGTTGTGGAGAGCTTCTAGTGGAGTCTTTAGAGCTTCTCTTCAAGACCCACTTCAAAGGGAGCCTTGCCGACTTGATGGTGCATAGCAATCATCAGGAAACACTTTCAGTGCGCCCAGAGGATATCGTAATTAGGAAACGGATCCTGCGGGCACTAAAAGGTTTTAAATAAATCGTCCTCTGGAATTTTAATCGTCCTCTGGAACATAGTGGTAAATGGGTTATTATTGGAGCTGGAGAGAGAATGTTTAGAGGTGGTAGCCTACGCAGACAACGTAGCGATAGCTGTTTCCGGGATATAACTGGGCAAGATTGAGGGCGTCAGACAGAGCTGATACTATTTACTAAGAAATATAAAATCCCGATAGTTGTCCATCCTACCTTAAACGGCATGAGGCTTGCTTTTACTGACAGAGCAATTTATCTGGGTATTATCTTGGACAGTAAACACAGTTGGAGGCCCAACACTTTGGAGGGAGTAAACAAAGCTACTATGTACGTTTACAGGAACGCCATTGGGAATAAATGTGGTCTGAAGCCAGAGCTGGTACACTGAATCTACACTACCATAGTGAGACCAGCACCAAAATTCCGATTTGATGAGAAATTTTTCGTATGGATTTTATTCGACTAAAAAATTCTAATTGGTATAAAAACTGAGAAAACCTGAGAAATTGCGATTGCGGTTCTATGAGTGGCAATTGAAAACTCATAATAAACGTAAAAAAAAACTAACTTTTTATATGAGAAGTCTGGGGCCTAACTATGCAATTCGACGACTATTTTCGACGGCGAGCGTTTTGTATTATAAAGTACAGGAAGAAAAAGGAAAACAATAACTATCGTTTTCTTTTTTCTTCCTGCACCTTCTAATATAAAACGCTCGCCGTCGAAAATAGTCGTCGGATTGCACAATTAGGCTCCTGTTTTTATTGATTCCGTTCATTAGATGCAAAAGCGTAGATCATTTTCTCACTTTTTGAGTTTTAAGATAAATAGATAAACAAAAAAAAACGTTTAATTTCAAATTTATTTTGAAACTCCTAATTTCTTTTTATTCAATACATTGTTCAGACATTTTCATTAAGGTAACGAAACGTTTAAATTAATGTCTGTTGATTACTTAAGCTTATATTTTGAAAATAATTTTGAAATAGAGCAGTTTTGAAAATTAAATTTTGGAATTTACCTATTTTTACATGTAGGTATTTTCTCGGAAGTAAGTTTGAACTTGGATCTATTCCAGTTTTGTTGTTTTTTTAATGAAGGTCTGAAGGAATAGATCGTTTTTGAAGGTTAACTCGCTTATTTTCATCATTTTTATAAGGAATACAGCATTTTATTAAATTTTTATTTGTACGATACATTCCATTTAAAACAAGGAACCGAAATTAATAAACAACGATTTTTTTTTAAGTGGAATATATCGCTTTTGAATCTAACCCTCCTCATGTTTTATAAATTATTATTATCAAAATATTTTCAAAACTTAATTAATAGTAAGTAATTTGCAGCAATAAATTATTTTTATTTATAATATTTTATAGTAACATAATATTTTGTTTTTATTAGATGGCGATCTTATAAACAAAAAAAAGGGAACAAAGAGCAGCAATATTATTTGATAACTTATTTGGAAAAAGACTTGCCTCACACGAATCACTTAAATCTTGTAAATTACATTTCAGACGAAACCTATAGAGCAATAAATTTAATTAACAATAAATTAACTGTTAACCTATTAGTTACAGCTAACCTATTAGTTACCAAAATAAGTCGAGCTTTTAATTTATACCAAATCAAAATGCATTGCTATAATCGGAATCGGGATGCTTATGATAATGGGAACTGACTGCTAGAAAAAATATTTCGTAATATTTCTCATTCTCTTGTCATAGAACCGTAATTCGTGTACTAAATTTTCTATCAAAATATGTATGTTTATTTTTTTAGACTGATGTTCATGTTGTTGTGCTTTTTATATAAATAGGTTTATCAAAAATGTATGGAAAAAATAATAAAATTAATAAAACTATATTTTAGTTATTTATTGTTTAATCTCGTTATTTATTGTTTTGTATTTACAAAATTCATGCAATTGCTTTCGCTACCCGCGTTCGATATTTGTATGTCTTTAGTAAGTTTAGTCTATCAACAGTTAAGCATTTATTATGAAGGCCTATTTTTATTAGGCCCATTTTTACCTACTCGTATAAATAATGCAAATTGGTGAAATTTCATTGTTATTTTGTGTGATAAGTCTTGGAAACAACAATAAAAAAAATGGAGTCCCTTTCGGGCCAATTATTCTTTTTCTGATAAGTTTTACACACAACACAATAATTTTAGGTTCCTACACTTTTTTCTGGGTGCTAAAGTTTAAAAATTACAAACAATTTGTCCATCAACTATAATGTTATATCATCTACATAAAACTAGGGTTTCGAACCGAACCCGAACCTGAACCCGTTCCGGTTCAGAGATTTTTTCATAATTTTTTGAACCTGAACCCGAACCTGAACCAAATCAAAATTCGGGTTCGAGTTCAAATTAATTTTTCTTTTCAAAAATAAAACAACAATAAATAAAACGAAAATAAAATAAAAAATAATTATTGTTGCTATGTATATTGCTCTCTTTTTAAGTTTGTTTTCAAAATTCGGTTTTCAAAAAACATTTTATTTGTACGTTTGAATGAATTTTTTTAAATTAATAAAGATAATAAGTGTTTTTGTTTCTTTTTGAACCCGAACTCGAACCCGAACCTGAACTCGAACCTAATATTTTCTTGTACAAGAACCTGAACCCGAACCCATAATTGTCGGGGTTCGAGACCCTGCATAAAACACTTCCCATAGACAAATCTTTCCTGGATTTTTTGACATTCTTTGTGGGTTTCATTTGCGGGTTTCAAACCGAAATCGCATTTCCTGAGGTTTTATGCCTTTAAGTTTTGGTATTCGAATAAACCGCATATGAGAAATTGGTCACTGAACCAGAATTTTGGTGCAGGGCCCGTATTCTTGAAATTCGATCAAAAAAAATCACCCATTATTTTCTAGTGAAATACGTCATTTCAATCGAAAATTTAAATTTTTTGTACTAAAGTCACCGGCGACTTTTTTCGGTGAATTTCAAGAATACGAGCCCAGGGAGTCTCGGGAGTCGAAAATAACTGTTATAAATTATTCGACAATATCGAAACTAAACTACAAATAAAATAAAAAAATTAAAATATGATTAATTTATAAAATTAAACGGAAAATTTAAAACAAATCCAAAATTAAAATAAATATTACGAACTGACTAACTGAAATTTTATTATCTCACGATTTATTATTGAACATGCCTATGAAGACTACAGGGAAAAAAGGAGGAGGATTACTTTTATGAAAATTGAGTTAAGCCGCGTACACATTGAGCGAACGAACAGCGAACAGCGAATCAATAGTCAATACCAAATAGCGAATGTTTGTTGTTCGTTCATTGACGATTTGGAATGTCATACACATCAAACGAACGGAAAGCGAATTTGCCATATCTGTCATGTTCGCTGTTCGTTTGCAAAATTAATTGGTGAACAAGACTGTGGATGTATTTTAAAAGAAAAACTGAATTATTTTTTAATGAAAAGTTATAATAAAACAAAAAAAAATTAAATTAAAAGATATTGAATTTTAAAAATCGTTTGTGACTTTTACCTTACTCTGTACAAGAAAAAACTTATTTGTGTTCGTCGTTCGTTGTATTGTTTTTGCGTTTTTATCGTCCATACTGAACATCAATTTCCTTTGATGTTCCGCTCTTGGAGCGAATGCGAATCGAACATTCGGTTCGCGGTTACGTCATAGTACACATTAAGCGAATTTGCGTTCGGTGTTCGCTTCAAATTCGGTGTTCGTTCGCCCAATGTGTACGCGGCTTTAATAAAACCATTTAAAAGATCGTTAGTAATGGCTTTCCAATCGACCACTGCAAGTACTTTTAAGTGCCAAAAATATGGCTCGGCTCCATATGTAAGATTGGAACAAACAAAAAATTATGACATGAGCAAAACATAACCTCTAAATTTTTAATTCACATAACACAAAAAATAATGCGATTGTGGTTTAATTTTTTAAATTATGTAATAAAATATTAAAATAAATATTTTAAAAGTAAATTATTATCAAATATCACCTTGCGGAGAATGTTGACGTAACTGCTTGTAGTTGCTCATGAAAAATTAGATAGAACACTTGCGAGCAGTTAATTTAGCAAATGCATGAACCTTAAGTGCTTATAAGTACTTGCGGTGGTCGATTGGAAAACCATTATTAGTACCAAAGCCTACTTGAGGTAAAGTCTAAATGTTCAAAATAAGCTTTATTTAAGGTATCACAAAATCTAAAGAAAAATGTTTATTTCATACATTTTGTATGGTAGCAGACATGACCTCAATTTATAGAAAATGAATGAAAAGTTTTTGACATTCCTCCTTTTTTCCCTGTGGTCTTCATATGCTTTCTTCACCTCAAAAGCAGACATATATTGTTCGACGTTATCTAAAACAGGTTGCCTGCTTTTTTAATCTGATAATAGGAAAATTTTCGATATGATCGAAAAAAAGTGCGTCGAGTAATTTCATAAAAGCTTATTTTCGATATTGTCGAAAAAAAGCGCGGCTGTCGAAAAATTCTTAATAGACCACCTGGTTGCTTTTGAGCGGGCATTACGTTTTACCTTTTTCCGATCAATATTTTATGGCAAACAGATGGCGACAAATACGACTATCGGCCGGAAGTATCTAATTACGGGACACCGAACTATAGATAGTTAGCTAAAGGACGAGCTTGCGAACCTTAATTGCATTATACCTACTCTACGCATCAAGAAGGTTTGGCGGACCATGTTCCCTTCAAGGGAATCCTGGAACGACGGGTCAATATCGGAAACCGGAGCATTGTAATTCTTCACTGACGGCTCCAAACTAATTGACATGAATTTTATCGTTCCGGAAAGTAGCCCATTATTTTAGCATCGTTTCATTTTTAAATTTGAAAAAATAAAAATAACATAACACCAAATAAAAATGTGCCGCCCCGGTGGCACAGTGGTTAGCATGCTTGCTTTAAGCTCCGGAGGCCCCGGGTTCGATTCCCGGCGGGTGATGAAAAAATCACGGCTGGTTAATGTTGGATCAATGAATTAATCACTCATTATCCGTTAAAAAAAAATGATTACGAAACTTCAAATGAAGCGGCCAAATCCCTCTATGGGATGTAGCGCCAGCGGAAAAAAAAAAAAATAAAAATGGACCCTATTCTGAAACGTTAAAATTAATTTTATGTTATTTTATTTCCCCGCTTCCTATTTGAATTTGTATTGAAAAAACAAAAATAACATAACATACAACTTTTGAAGTTAGAATCGGGCCTTAAGCGCTTTGCCCATAGGAAAACGAAAACAGATTTTACTTTTTTTACAATAACTCCAAAATCCTAGCATATTATAGCTTAAAGACTCTCAAACTTGTTCATAAACACAATACAAAAATATTTTAATTTAAAAAATAATTTAACCCTTTGCACTCGATTTAAAATTACTACGATTGTCATACATTTTTTCACTTCACAACTGACCGCGTACCGGGCTTAAGATCTCGAATGCCGCATTGTGATTTACAGTTATTTAGTGTTACCGTCTACAGCAGTGTTCGCAAGTAGTTGGTTATTAGCGTGCCAATAAAATTATTTCTTTAAAAATTATTTTTTTTGCGTGCCAAACTAATTCTGTAAAATATATTTTTTTTTTTAATATGTGAATTAACCTTTCTGCTAATCGCAATTCTCTCGTATTTTATTTAGAACTTTTGGTTCAACGCTTCTTCAATAAATTGATATGCAAATTCAAATGAAAAAATTTCGTTTATTTTAGAGGAGTATAATTACGGGTGGTCAGACATCCTGGTTTCTCCGAACATGTTCTGGTTGGCGGGCGTCCGAGAAATGTCTTACATTGTTCTGAAAACTCAGGGGAAGGACAGAAAAATATTAATTTCAATACAATTTAAATATTTTAATTAAAAAATCAAACTGCAGCCCAAATAATATCGCCCAAAAAATTGTTTAAGACTTGATTTAATTTATTTTAGATTTTGAACTTTTTATACAATCGGCGTAATATGTCAAATTTTACAAAAGCACATCAATAAATGTGTTTATTCCATTTGGTGCTGGAAGCAGTGGTTGTGTATGGAAAACTAAAATTTGCAAATCTAATTTTTGATTTATTGTATCGACGGTAACACCATTAGTATGTGTATGAGTAATGTTCCAAAATATTTTTTGCCGTTGGGCCATGTTTTAATTTATAAATTCTGATCTCAGCCCAACCTTAGGGCAGAAAAAGTCCTTCAGGCCATGTAATAATAGGTTTTATATTTGGAACTATTTTTAATAACAACAAAATATTTCAGACCTAAAATTTCACTAAAATCCGTCAATGAGCTTGTTCCATTTGACGCTAGAGTTAAGAAGATAGTCTGAATTGGCTCAGTATGTAAAAATAAATTTGGCGAATATAATTTTTAATTTTTGACTGAAGCATGATGATATGGCCAAATGAATTCTTCAGAGCCGGAATTTTTTAAATTTTATATTAATAACTACTTAAAGAATCGACTTCCCAACAAGTTTCCCTTTAGCAAATTTTTTTTTTTTGATTTATGGCTTGTATTTATGTACCAAAGTATTATTAGCAATGTGTTGGAATATTTGTTGAATTCTGGCCATGTTTCATTTAAGAAACTCCATTCCTGCCCCAAACGAAACTTTTGCAATTGTGCACCAATTCCATTTTAATTTGGTATCTGACTTAACCAACCAATTTGATGATAAATGAATTGGTTTCAGCACATCCAAATGATAAATCAAGGTGGCGGCTTTGTAACTTTTCTAGAAAAGATTACTACAAATCTGATTTCTGATCAGTGGATGGTCGTCCCCACCAAACCAATTTTTTCTTTTTTTTTATCAAATACATAACAAAATTCGAGACTTGACAACTGTCCTGGTTTTTTAAGTGGAAATTTTCGACTTTTTCAAATTTGTTCAGATTTCGTTCAAGTTTAGTGGTTTTTGGCTTGGGCATCCTAGTGACAGCTTCCATTGGCTATCCTTTTCTTGTAACTAATACCAACGCATATTCTGAACTTAAACTACATAAGTCAATGAAGAAAATATTAATAAAAATGTATCGCCATAAAAATTTGTGATGGTTTAGTGTGGCTGCTCGGTTTGAAACATTTCGGTATCTAACAAAAATTAAATGGGTTTCAGGCATGAATCGTAAGACAGTAAAATTACCTCCGAAATTGTTGAATTTCGACCAAAATCAGTGCGGAAGTGCAGAAGTTGCTGAATGAAGTCAACAATGATCCAGAACTCCTCAAACGAGTCATAACTGGTGATAAAACAGGAGTTTACAAATATGACATCGAAAGTAAGGCTCAATCGTCCTACTGAAAGCTTCCTAAAGACACAAGACCAAAAAAAGCTCGTCAAGTAGTGTGACGTGAGTTCTTAGGTCGTTCAATTAATAAGGAGTACTTCCAGGAAAACGAACGAAACACCTGGCTTTCTGGAGAAACAAATCATGGCCATTGTACCACGATAATACACCTGCTCACACTTCTCTGCTTGTTAGTAAATTTTTGGCCAAAATCGACACCGTTATGATACTCAGCACACCAAAGCTGTGTAACCTTTTGGACAGCCAACAATAAACTAACCATCCAATATGACTCAAAATGCTAAGAAACGTGAGGAAAAGTGTACCAACTCAACCAAAAAGCAATTGTGGCAATTGGACTAACACAACCTGCGAAATTATAAAATTGACGGTTTTTTGATCAAGCCATGTATTTTATCACCAAGTAATTTTCTTTCGGGCTTTCCGTTTTTGTCAAAAATATTTGATATTCATTCCAAAGGTGGTTGGTTATATGACCAAATTGCTTTCACGGGTTCCCATTTCCCAGCATTTCAATACATATTTTTAATTTATCAAAATTCTCGAAACGCCTTTTCCATTTTTGTAAGAATAACTGCAAAAAAGGTCGATTTTTTAAAATTCAAAAATTTTTTGACGTGCCGAAAAAAATTTTTAACGTGCCAAGTTTGGCACGCGTGCCACGTATTTGCGATCAATGGTCTACAGACTGATACGCATGTTATAAAACCGCTACAGACGATCTGATTTGGTCGGGCGGTCGGCCCAATTTGATTGGGTTGGATGTAAAATCGGATCGTGTGTATGCATGTCGGTCCGACAAAATTAAATCGGATGTGTCGGATGGAAATTCCATCTAACTGTCTAACCAACCAACCAAATCGGATGGTGTATATAGTGTTGTCGGACGATATTCTCTATCTCTCGTGTGTTAAATTTTAAAGCGAGAACATTAAAAAAATACAAATAAGTTTAATCTAAGAATATGTGAACCAATTGTGTAAAGCAAAAACATAAATAAATTATAAAATATTGTCAAAATCGGATGGTAAACGATCGTCTGTAATATTTTTAATTTTTATTTTGAATATTGTTGTTTCTTTCCAAGTTATGTGTGGGAGTATATAAGAATATAAAGTATAGTCAATATTTTAATATATTCTCTCGAGCGTTCTCTTCTGAGCCTATTTACCTTATTTGTATAATGTTATCCCTTATTCTTGTTATTTTATCTCTCTTATTTGCATCATGTTAAATGAAAAACTAAAAAAACGCACATTCGACACCAATACAATTTATCAATACTATTGCCTTCCGGTAATCCTCAAATCAATCCCCATTTTGCGACCAAAATCGCTGCCAGGTTTCCATCGTCAATAATTAGCGTATTTTGTTGAGAAAAAAATAATTCGAATTATTTTAAAATTATTTTTTTGTTAAGAAAATAGCCAGGAAATATTTTCACGATTTAATTTTTATATCTGTGGTACTTTTCCTGTTTTTCATTCACATAGTTACGTATTTTTATGTTCCGAGCTCGAATTAAATAACTCAAATTACCGAATTAATAATTCGAATTACCTATTTAACTTCTGTCACGTGCAATTGTTGTTGTAAATTTCTCAACAAAATACACTGAGTATAATAGCAAAATATGTAGTATTATTCCTTATCGGGTTTCCATCATTTGGTGTGAAGTTAAAAGCGTTTTAAATTTTTGTGCTTGAACTTGGATGCAATTCATTATTTTGATAGAGAAAAATGATTAAAACCTATATTTTACGCATATTTATAATTACTTGATATTATATAATATGTACTTGAACAAATCGAATAAATATTAAAACACTCTACGCTACGACCGCAGCCTAAAAAAATTAATTTGAATAAGAATCAAACAAACCTATACACTGCCATGTTTGCACTGTTAAAATTACAATTCGCTAATCGATATCACTTTTGATAGCTAGTATAATGAAATAAAACTATTATACTATCAACATCGCGTTACCATCGTCATAGTATTCATAATAATACTATTATGGTATTGCTGTCTTACTTTGGGAATGTTACAACAACAATGCCGTGTGTTTTCATTCCGGAATGAATAGTTTCAATTTTTCAAACCAAGTTTTTGTTGGCCTCGGTACAGAATTATTCTAGTAATAATTTCGAAAACTTTTTTTGTTTTGTTATTTAATTTTTAATGTCAATTGATAAAAGTAAAAAGAAAATTATTTTCGGTGTTTATTTTGAACATAATTTGCAATTTTATTTTATACCAATATCTGTTCCAGTGACCTAAGTAAGACGGCATATTCATAGCCATCTTATATATATCATAGCCGTAAGGTAGAAATAGAAGCTTTCTATATGAGATGAACATTTTTCTGTTTCCCATAAGAACCAATGTAAAATTGTTAGTTTTGATTTATAAGTTTTTTAATGAAAATTCAATTAAATGTAATAACATTTTTGTTAATTTGCATGTTTAATATGTTTCGTAGATATGGTTTTAAAATCGTAGAAGAAAATATGTCTACATTTTCAAATAAATTGAAAAAAGAAAACCTTTCCATTTTCAACAACTACATACAAACCATTAAATCCTTATATAAAAAAAATGTAAACAAATAGCATCATCCTTGTCTTTTCAATATAAAATTGACAAAAAAACAAAGAAAGCGTAAAAGTAAAAGTTCGTAAATAAAAAAAAAAAAGCTATATTTAGATTGACTTTGTCTTTTCAATATAAAATCATTAAAAATGACAAAGAACAGTTTAAAGTAAAAACGGGCAAACACGAAAATATAAAATAAAAAAGGTATAGATATCTTTGTCTGATCTACATATAGAAAACAAAAAGGCAACAACACGTTAAAATAAAAATAAAAACACGTGTAAAAATAGAATAAATAAGAACAATAGACATCCTTGTCGTTCTAATAGATATCCAATATATTAAATATTATATGAGTTGTTTATTTTTCTCGTTTAAAAAGCTTTTGTAGTTTTGCATGTAGTTGTGAATAAAATTAGGGAAATTTAAATTGTATTTTACGGATTAATTGATAGATTCCGAGTTTGGTTTTCGTATATGTCTAAATATGATTATTCACCTACAAATGGGTGAAATAAAAAAGCCGAAAATAACGAGTTTTCATTCAAAAAATGTAAATTTAGAAAAGTCATTTTTACACCGGCTTACATGGAACATCACAAAATCTACACCTCTTATAGAAAGCACGTTTAAAAAATGGCGGCATCATTAGGGCTCTTATATATACAGAGGGCTCTGGCATATTATACTAGGACGATGGAAACGCGGTATTAGAGTAAATTTATATTGTCACCTCAGTGTGACATACGAGTACAAAGGTTAAAAATATTTAACATTCGCAGAAAATTAAATTTTATTTTTTTCTGTCAGAAAATTTAAAATATTTTTTCAATTTATCGTCAGAAAAAGTACACGAAAACATTTCTCGTCTTGTTTTTCTGTTATAATTTTTTATTGTTATAATTTTGCAATGCCGGCTAAAAAAATGAATAAAATACCAAGTTCACACACTAAACACAAAAGCATTTTCTTTTCTTTTTCAATATTATTCTGAGAATTCCGTTTTCTTTTTCAATAAATTAAAAAAAAAATTAACTCACAGAATACAAACATACAAGTTTTGATACTGGAATGTCAAACGAAAATAGTTTTCGGTGTGAAAAGAAGCTAAAAATTGTTAAATTTTTCGTTTTCCTATGGGCAAAGCGCTTAAATTATAACCTAAGTTATAATTATAACAGTATAAAATTTTAAATCCCGAAACACGGTATATTGGTTCCGATTCTGAAACGATAAAATGTATGTTATTTTATTTCCCCCTTCCTATATGAATTTAAACGTATTTTGTTGACCAAAATTTAATTCGAATTATTTTGGCCGCCCCCCCCCCCCCCCTTCCAAGAAAATAGCCAATTTGTTTTAATTGACAAAATCCAAACTTTCGAAATAAAATATAAATTTAATATGTACAATGTACTGTAATGTTAGGTAATTATTTTATTAATTAATGTATGATACAACATTACATATTTTTAATTTATAATTTATTTAATTTAAATAATGAAATGTATCGAGCCGCCACAGTACATATTGTGAATCTGTGTAGAGATTTTGGTCGCAAAATGAGGATTGAGAATTGAGAATTTTGTATATGTACACGGTGTATAATATACATTTTGCTATTGTGTGCCGTCAAATATTTGTATTGTATTAGTGTATTTTCTCATGCGTTTTCTCATGGGGTAAGTATCAAAAACAAGCCAAGCGGGTGAATCGGTTCAAATTTTTGGTGCTTACGCTCGCCTTGAGTTATTTTTCCCTTTCTTCTTACTAGTAGAATTCATTCGTTAATAAAAAACCAAAACAAAATACATAAACGTAACCAAAACAATTTCTCACAAATAAAAAAAAAAACAAAAAGCAACATAAATGAATGATTTTTAATTTATGCATTCTTCGTCGGCTCCATTCGTAATATTTTTAATTTTTAAATTTTGAACAAAGGAACCAAAACAGAAAGTAAGAAAATAAAATGATTTTGTTTATTTTTTTAGTATTGTTTTGCCTTGCAGCTCGTGAGGGTTGTTCCTTTACGATGTTATGTCGAAGTGTGGGGACATTTTATTATAAACAAAAAAAAATTGTATATAAAAAAAGGTTACGCAAGTTAAAAAGGAAAGTAATAAAAAAAAACATTTCGCTTTTTTATTTGCTGTGTATATGCTAGAATACAATTTCTCCAACCTCGGACATAACATCGTATAGGAGCAACCGACCATCATGAGTTACAACTTACAACACAATAATAATATGTACTAAACAAAATAAACAAAATCGTTTTGTTTTCTAGCTTTTTTGTTTTTTTTGGTTAATATTTTTTATTTTGAGTCTCTCTCGCTTCGTAATATTTTTAATTTTTTTTTCTTTGAAATTTGTTGTTCTGTCTCAGTCTCTCTTAATACATCCTCTCAATCGTTCTCTTCTGAGCTTATTCTTCTTATTTGTATCATGTTATCCCTATCACTCGCGTTTTTTATCTCTTATTTGCATCATATTAAACGAAAAACTGAAAGAAAAAATGCACATTCAACACCAATACAATTTACCAATACTATTGCCTTCCGGTAATCCTCAAAGCAATCCTCATTTTGCGACCAAAATCGCTGTCTGGTTTCAGAGCAAGGATTTTGTTCGAAAAATGAAACTTGAGAGTTGCGATTTTCGTGTACGTACTAGCTGATATACAACGGTAAATATTATTGTTGTTTGGTTTAATTTTAATATTATTGTACATCTAGTACGCCGATAAAAATTGCAACTCTCAAGTTTCGTTTTATGAACAAAATTCAACAAACAGGTATCATAACCAAAATTTTGAATTATGATTAAATAAACCCAAAATTTTTAGGTTAATGTTATTCTTGCGGGGATTATACAATTAAGTACTTTTCATACCAGGCGCCTCGGCTTTGAGCTTCAAAAATAAAATTTTTTTATTTCATTTTTGAATGATGTAAATTAGTTTCATTTGGTTTATAACGTTCAATTTTATAGAAATAAATTCAATTTATTGAAAAATAATTTATTTTTAAGTGATAATTTAAAAAAAAACTAAAATATATTGCAATGAAGTTATCTACAAAGCCAAGGCAATGCGTTCCACACTCGATTGCGACATTTTAAAGTAGTACAAAGCGAAGCGCTTTGCAAACATAACCTACAAATCACATTTTTGGCACAACTATTTTATATTTATCGAGAAATCTAGCTGATATGTACGTTACAAATTTAGAATATCTCAGTTTTTGCTTTAATTCACGTGTAAAATGAACCAAAATTACATGTTTGTTAGCAACCGAATGTTCAAAGCCGACCCCACCGGTATGAAAGGGTCTCAGCTTCACATTTATGGTAACTAAAAATTTCGAGGCGAGGCGTCTGGTATGAAAAGTACTTTATTGTTGTAAATTTTTCAAGGAAATACGCTTTTTATGACCAAAGTAAATTTGTAGTAAAATTTGAAGATAAAATTTGTCAATCTTTTTCCAAACATGGGTAGTAAAATAGTAAAGCCCAAATTCCATTGCGAATAAAAGTTTGTCAGTCAAAATAGAGTGAGATAAAAATATATGTAATCGGTAGTTGTGGAAATGAAACACAAAACGAAGTCAGTCAAAATTTTATCTACAAAAAATGTATGTCTGTATTAGTGGATCGCCATAATTATGGTCAAAAAGTATCAGATCGAGATCATTTCAACTAACACATCCGCATAAATATTGTGTACGATGAAAAATATTATTTTTTCAGCACAGCTTTACTATCCGTACAGAAAAAAATATTTTTGTTGTTAATGGCAAGACGCATAGCCTCAATAACACTATTAGTCAAAGCAATTAATTCTGCCTGAAAGACAGTGCAGTGTGAACCCTCAGACTACCAAACGATCTGAAATCAAACAGAGAGCAGTAAGTTCCAAATCCAGCACCATGTTCAGAGCAACAGCCATCAGAAAAGAAGACAAGAGACTCCGATAAAGTTTTAAGAAATTGTTCCATGAAAAATATTTCTCGCACACGCTAATAATTTTAATAGCACGGCGATTTGATGGTAAAGATTTTTTTAATTTTTTGATTTATGACGGAAAATATTCGGAAAAAAATTATTCTGATAATAATTAATTTTTTAGATAATTTAGAAACGCGAAATAATTGAATTAACACATCCAACTTAATTTGTTAATTAATTGACGAATGGAACGGTGTGCTCCAGCAGACAATAGTGATATATGTATGTGATAGGCTGTAACAAAAAATTGCTATATGAGCCGTTTATTTTGAAAGTGGCTTAAGTCCATATTTTGTTGAAACAAGATAAGATTTTTTTTTGTTTTTGTTTTGACAATAAATTATTTACCGTTAGAAAGATTATACTGTTATTTATCTATTGTTTTCATTAACTTGATTTTTTTGAGAAATGGACTTAGGCCACTTTCAAAATAAACGGCTCATATGAAGTTATATGGAAATTGGAAATATTGTCTATTTAAATTTCATTTTTATTTGTGAAAATTGTAATGATTGGAAAATTGAATTAATCCCATGTGTAGCTTAATGTGTGATTTTAGTATACATATATGATTAATTTCATTTTAAATATCAGAAAGTTGTGCTTAAAGATTGCAAAAAATTAATGTTAAACTCACTATAAATATATATTTGGGTCAATAAACATTTTTGGAGCTTTATTAAACCACAGTTGCTACGCTTTGACTTATTAATACAATCTAAAATTTAATATGTATTTATAAAACATCTATGTTTTTAGTAACACTAGCTTATTTTGAAATTTTTGCAATTATTAAGTACAAGTTTCTCATATTTAGAATCAGATATACAAAAATCACACTTTAAGCTACATATGGGATTAATTCAATTTTCCAATCATTACAATTTTCATAAATAAAAATGTAATTTAAATAGACAATATTTCCATATAACTTCATATACCAAATTTTTGTTACAGCCTATCACTTATTTCACTATTGTCCGCTTAAGGCGCTTTTTAAACTTTTCCATTCGTCAGTTGTTGCAATTGGTTATGTTTCTATTTGCTGTCAAAACACTATTAAACTGATAATTTTAATAGCATGGCATTTTATGGGAAAGATTTTGTTAATTTTGTATTTTATGGCGGATAATCTTCGAAAAAAAAATCTGATATGATTATTAATAATAATTAATTTTTTAGATTATTTTGAAACGTAAAGTTAATTGACAATTTTAAAAGTAAGAAAAGCGCCTCTTATGGAAGATAGAAAAAGTGGACCGGATATATACACATTGCGACGCAACCATAGTAAATATGTTATCAGCGCTTCGGCGGAAAATAGAAAAAATGAAGCGGATACATAAAATTCGAGACCCTCCAATCGTCAATTGAATTAACACTTATACCTAATTTTGTTTAATAATTCTTGGTTTTGTTTTCGTTTGCTGTCAAAATGTATTCATCAAATTTTGCTATAAAGAAGCAATAACAAAACACTTATTAGATAGATTATTATTTTTTGTTTTTTTCCATCTTCAAGTCAGCTCAGTCAATTATTTACTATGGAATTTAGGCTTTAATTTGTATGTTGTTGTTTTTATTATTTTGACATTTTCAATCTTTATGACCGGATTTATATGACCAAAAATTAGCTTTAAGCCTGAATTCCATAGTGAATAATTTACTGAGCTGACTTCAAGTTGGAAGACAAAAAAAAATAATCCATCAGAGTGACAAAGACAAAGTGTTTTGTTATTGTTTTTATTATAGCAAAATTTGATGGACACATTTTGACAGCAAACAAAAACATAACCAAAAATTATTAAACAAAATTAAGTATTAGTGTTAATTTGATTAATTTTACGTTTCAAAATAATCTAAAAAATTAATTATTATTAATACTTAAATCAGAATTATTTTTTTCGAAGATTATCCGTCATAAAATACAAAATTAAAAAACTCTTTCCCATAAAATGCCACACTATTAAAATTATCAGTTTATTAGTGTTTTGACAGCAAACAAAAACATAACCAACAATTAATTAACAAATTAACTCCTTAAGGACCGATTTTTTTTAAGAAATATAATATATAACCAAATAATATGTAGAAAAATTAAAATAATCAATAATTTAATTCTGTATGGTAAACCTGGAAGCACGGGTTGTTTCACACATAACGCAACATTACAAGGTTTACAATATTAACCGAGCTCCTCCTCTTTTTTATATAGTATGTCCCGAGTTATCTCGGGCCTGGTCCTTAAGGGGTTAAGTTGTATGTGTTAATTCAATTATTTCACGTGTCTAAATTATCTAAAAAATTAATTATTATTAATACTCATATCAGAATTGTTTTTTTCGAAGACTTTCCGTCATAAAACAACAAATTAAAAAAAACATTGCCATGCTATTAAAATTATTAGTGTGTGCGAGAAATATTTTTCATCGTACACAATAATTATGCAGATGTGTTAGTTGAAATGATCTCGATTTGATACTTTTTGACCATAATTATGGCGATCCACTAATCCAAACACACATTTTTGTAGATAAAATTTTGACTGACTTCGTTTTGTGTTTCATTTACACAACTACCGATTATATATTTTTATCTCACTTTATTTTGACTGACAAACTATTATTCGCAATAGAATTCAGGCTTTATATCGAATTAAAGCCCGTTTCATTAAATTAAAAATGTGAGATCTCACGACAGTGATACCAATTTTTTTTTTTTTACTAATTTTACTTTTTGTGTCTTGCTAATTTTTGGTATTTCTTAAAACTTTTTTTTTGATGTTTACATTTATACGTAATATAAACACCGATAACATCACAAGAAAAATTTTAAAAATTAACAAAACACAAAAAGTAAAATTAGTAAAAAAAAAAATTAGTAACACCGTCGTGTCGTGAGATCACACATTTTTAACTTTGTTAGGTTGTACATGGGTCGCCCATAAATTTCATGAGACAGGCCTAAATAAAAAAATAGGAGTAGTATGTTTAAATGACGCACGATTTATCCATGAAGCCCGTCTCATCAAAATAAATGAGCGAGCCATGTACAACATAACAAAGTTAAAAAAGTTTAAAATGTTTGATTTTATGACAGTTGTAGTCTTACTTTGGCAATTTTACAACAACAATGCCGTGTATTTTCATTCCGGAATGAAGAGTTTCATTCCGCTGAGAAGAAGGAATACAAAAATTCTCTTCTTCACCTAGTTTTAGTGTTTACCACTAGAGTAAATATATTACAAATATTTAGTTTTATGAGTTAGTATTAAATAACAATTTTCAATTTTTCGATAAATCAGAATTTTAAATTTTATTATTTATCATTTGGAATAATTATACCTTATTCAATAATTTGATATCATTATTTTATATTTGTTAAAATTCTAAATAAAAAATTATATTTTAGAGCTTGGTACCAACTGTTGAAAGTTAAAAAAAAAATTATTCTGAAGAAGAATTGCTCCTACTTCCATAAAGAACAAATAAATATTTAAAGCACCAAAGAACAGACAAAAAAAAAAGCAAAAATAATTGGTTTTCTGTGAAGAGATCACACATTTTTAACTTTGTTAGGTTGTACATGGGTCGCCCACTAATTTTCATGAGACAAGCCAATCTCATGAAAAAATGGGCGACCCATGTACAACCTAACAAAGTTAAAAAAAAGTTAAAAATGTGTGATTTTATGACAGTAATATTAATTCTACTTCCACAAAGAACAAATAAATATTTAAACCAACAAAGAACAGACAAAAAAAAACACAAAAGGAATTGGTTTTCTGTGAAGAGACCACACATTTTAAACTTTTTTAACTTAGTTAAAAAATTGTGATTTCTTCACAAAAACCAAATTTCTGTTGCGTTTTTTTGCCTGTTCTTTGTTGCTTTACATATTTATTTGTTCTTTATGGAAGTAGAATTGGAATTACTGTCATAAAATCAAACATTTATACTTTTTTTAACTTTGTTAGGTTGTACATGGGTCGCCCATTTATTTTCATGAGACAAGCCTGAGGCCAGTCTCATGAAAATTGGTGGGCGACCCATGTACAACCTAACAAAGTTAAAAAAATTAAAAATGTTTGTGTTTATAACAGTAATATCAATTCTACTTCCACAAAGAACAAATAAATATATAAAGCAATAAAGAATAAGCAATAAAAAAGCAAAAGGAATTGGTTTTCTGTGAAGAATCACACATTTTTAATTTTTTTTAACTTTATTAGGTTGTACATGGGTCGCCCATAATTTTCATGAGACGGGCCTGAAAGTCTCATGAAAATTTTTTTTTTAACTTTGTTAGCTTGTACATGGTCGCCCATTTTTTCATGAGACTGGCCTGAAAATGCGTGTTCGAATTTTTTCGATATTGAATTTTATATACATTACGTTTATACTCGGGGTCGAGTCAACTTGTAGTTAACTTTGGGTCAACTTCGAGTTATCTTTTTTAGCGTTCGTACTGCAGGAGTGGGATTTTGCACAAAAGGCGAGAAGCGAGTTTGTATCTCTTTTACTTACACTGAATATGAACACTATTTCCCTTAGTAGAAATATATTTGAAGCATGCGATCTCACCTAACCAGAATAAAATGATATTCTATTTCAACTTTCATTCGTCTGTGTCTCTCACCAACGAAGGTACGTGCCGGTCGAAGCGGAGAAAAAGATAGCTCTTTTACATAATATGATAGACGGAGATCGCAATAGAAAAAGCGACATCGACCGAATGAAATGGAGTTAAAACTTATTCTTTTAAAAAAAGACATAAACTCGCTTCTCGCCTTTTGTGCAAAATCCCACTCCGGAGTCAATTCGTAGTCGAGTCGAAACTAAGTAGGTTGAAACCGAGTTAACATTGTTTACTTCTGCCACCATTATGTTTTAAAAAACAACCAAAATATGAAAATTAAATTAAAAATCTAGCAAACATCAAATATGAAAAATCCAAAATGGAGATACGCTTACCTCGCATTCGAAAAAAATTAAAACTAATGTTTTTATTTTCTTTGAATTAGTTTTTGTTGTTGGTTTTTAACTCGACTCCGTTTTTATTGAATTTTGTTAGAGTTAAGTTAACTCGACTCCACATGTTTTTAGGATCGAGTTGAGTAAACTATGAGATGTTTATAGTGAAAGATAACCTAAGTAGGTTGAACCCTAAAGCTGAATTCACCAGATTTGTCCATTGAGCTCGGCAAGAAAATGACAACTTGACGGAGTTAAAAACCGAGTTAAAAATATGTTATCTCGCTTTTTTTTAGACTTTTCAGAATTAGAAAATAAGAAAATAAGATATGGCAAAAGAAAAAACAATGTTGGTATGCCTGAAATTTTGTGTCCAGCGAGATAACATATTTTTAACTCGGTTTTTAACTCCGTCAAGTTGTCATTTTCTTGACGAGCTCAATGGACAAATCTGGTGAATTCAGCTTAAAGCTTGTCTCATGAAAATTAGTGGGCGACCCATGTACAACCTAACAAAGTTAAAAAAATTAGAAATGTTTGATTTTATGACAGTAATTCCAATTCTACTTCCATAAAGAACAAATAAATATTTAAAGCAACAAAGAACAGACAAAAAAAGCAAAAGGAATTGATTTTATGTGAAAAGATCACACATTTTTAACTTTGGTAGGTTGTACATGGGTCGCCCACCAATTTTCATGAGACAAGCCTAAGTATAACCATACCTACTATACTAATATTTTAACTTTTTGTATGGGCAAGGTAATTTCAGTAAATTTTTTACCAACATAACAAAAATAAATTTTACTATAAATTTACTATGTGCTGACATGTTTTAACATCACTTTTATCGATGTTCGATAGTATTCATATCTCTCTTTTCAAGAATAAAATTGTATACTATTTCGACTTTTGAATTAAGCTTTTTCTATTGCGATCTCAGCATGCTCGCATAAAACATCAATTTATTTCTACTTTCATTCATCACTCTTTATCACAAAAAATTTTGTTTGCTATATTTTATCGATGTGAAGAAAAGGAAAAGTATACAGAAGGCTGAGATCGCATTAGAAAAATTGTAATGAAAGAAGAAAATAGCGTACAATTTTGTTCTTGTTATAAGAGACAAAATACTATCGAAAACGAATCGAAAGTGATGTTAGAACATCTCAGCAATGGTCTTTTTTCGAATGTGCAAATGTCACAAAATTTGAAAGGTATAATTGGTCCTATTGGGCCCGAATAAGCGATGTGCAGTTTCGTTACTTTTAAGTAATCACGGGTACTCGTTACTTTTTATTCGGTACAAAGTAATCACTACTCCATTGACGATTTTCCGCGAAAGGGTTGCCATCTATAATGAACTAACATTAGTGCTATACAATTAATTTGATGTTTGATTTAGTATGTGAAATAAACGTTTAAATGATATACAAACGAATTTAATTGAGTAATAATTTAATTTTAATAAACAAAATTGTATCTACCAGCCATTTCAAACTAAAACATTATAATCCACTAAACGTCAAATTTGATTTATACATAGCAGTATAACACTAAACCTACGCGACATCTATATCAGTAAAATCGTCATAATTTTTGCGTTTTGTGTTTTGTATGTAAAAACACAAATGTAAGGAGGAAACGAGACATAACTAGAGGAGAAAAAGAGACATAACTAGAGCAGAAAAAGAGACATAACTGATTATATATGTTCGTTTCAACTCAATGAAGCGAACTAATTTTTTTTTGTTTTGTTTTATTTTCATTTTAGTAGGTACCAGTGTTGATATTTGGAAATTTAAAATTGTACAAAATACTTAAAGTAAATAGTACTGAATTGTACTGAATTTTTTGTTTCCGAAAAATATTATTTTGTTTTAAAATAAAACTATATTTATTCATTTAAATTAGCTACTATTTGCTGCAAAATTATAATAAAACTAATGCCATATTCTATTGACTCATAAAAACAGAACCTAGGTCAAAAAATGCTGAACTCTTCATAGTAGAAATTGATCTCAGTTTAGTGTTTTTGTTCTAGATTCGTTTTTTTGCGTTCAGTAGAATTTAATATAATTCTGTTTGCAATATTAGGAAAATATAAATAAAAAATGGCAATCATTGGAAACGGACCATTTCTTTTTTTTCGTTTTTATTCTATGCAATCTTTTCTGGGGCTCAACTCCCCAACTCTTTCTTTAGCAGTTAAATTTTACCATCCTACTCTTTACGCAGTAGTAGGCCAAACCGCGGACGTACGATACCCGTTTTGTATAAACCACCTGTGCATTGCATTGCTTCATGCCAGCCTATAGTACTGACATGAAAGGTGGGTCGGCCCATGGATTCCTCACTCTCGACAGGGGGTCATAGTTGTCTTCATCAGTAGTGCGATTTTGTTGTGTACTTGGGAATTTACTCACAGGGAGTTTTGTATACGTACATTATGTAAGGTACATATAAAATATTGTTACTATGTGTTGCCATTTATTTTATTTGTGTTCGTGTGGTATTTGTACCAGTAAGCATCAAAAATTATTGAATCGGGTGAATCGGTTCAAATTTTTGGTGCTTATCTTCGTATGGGAATATTTTTTCCCATGCTTTTTCTATTGGGAATATGAGGGTATTGACAATTTGAAGTGTACGTATTTACATTTATAATTTTTTTTATATTATTATAATATTTTGTTTTCTTAGATTGATACAAAATTAAATTAAATTGAATCAATATGGTAAGTATTTAGTAAATTTATGTAATACGTGCGTATAATACATATAGTATGTACAATTTAGTGTGTGTTTCTAAATTATTCGGCTGAATTTTAGCTTTTAGCCGATATTGATTTTTTTTCTATTGAAATTTTAAATTACTACCACTCATAAACGTAGCTGTAGTGATCATATACTTTCAGGCGCAAAAATAAACGCGTACCACGTATTTTCAGTGTGTAAGAACTATAAAGCGGAATATTTAATTTATAGTAAAGTATTTGGTCATTAATCGAATACTAAAAAAAATAATAATAAAAATAAAAAAAAAATTAAATTGGACAACAATCGAACCCAAGACCTTTTCCGCTCTAGTCCAGTGCATTACCACTACACCACAAACAATATAACATTTCACATTTAATTTGCACTGTTAAATTGTTCTATTATTTCAAAGCGTTCACTCTAGATAAATATATATTATATAATATATATTAATTAATAGTGAGTGTGTTTATAAATAATTCGGCGGAATTTTAGCTTTTGACAGCTATTGATTTTTTTCTATTAAAATTTTAAAAATCTAATATTTAATCTAAATTACTAATATTTTAAAACTAATTCTCCCGCCGATCTGAAATAAAAGACAAACAGAAAAATAGCATGTGCACTAACACATCAACAATTGCAAATACTTTTACGTTCCGGTTATTTACTCCCATACTCCCATGTACCCAACAAAATCGCAGTACTGTACCTCCCGATCCAAACGCCCCAGCTTTAACCACTGAGCCGTTCTATTTTACTTAAATTATAATCAATTAATCTAATAATTCATTCTCATTTTATTGTGAGGCTGGTTTGAAAAAATGGTTTGGAATTTTAAAGCTACATATAACAAAACTCATTTATATTGTATATGCTGCGAGTCGAGTCGAGTTTAATCCTAGTTTAACTCTCACTATATACGGAGTCGAGTTAAACTCGACTCGACCTAATAATTTGCCGAGTCGAGTTAAACTCTACTCTAAAAATGCACTATATACGCCTATATACGCAGAGTAGAGTAGAGTTAAAAAAACAACAACAAAATTAATGCAAAATTCGTACACACCATTTTATTTATTTATTTCAGATTATGTTATTGAAAAATGAAAGCGATATACAAAAAATATATTTAAATATAATAAACAATTTTCTTTTTAATTTTTTCAATCAAATTCGATGTTTTATTTTAAATCTCTTGTTTATTAAGATTTTAATTAATTAATTTGCATAAATATTTTTTTTAGGATTTGAAAATTACAATTTTTTCGACAAAATATCACTTGAAAAATTAAAACAACACATAATATGGTGATCAACAAAAAGAATAATCAATCTAATAATCATCTGAAATGATTTTTTGTTAAATTTTTTTTCGTTTATTTTAACTCGGTTTTAATCCTATTTGAACTCTGCATATTTTTAACTCTGCAGTATATACACTAAGAGTTGGTTAGAAAATAACTCGACTCTGTATATAGTGAGAGTTAAACTAGGATTAAACTCGACTCGACTCGCAGCATATACAATACTATTGTTAATCAAATCTTTCGGTTGTATTAAAGATAAACGCGTACCAACGTGAAGTCGATATGTATCGGCATTTCGTTTTTATTAAATCTTTTATGGAAAAGATACGTGAAAAATGAAGTGTTCTACATTTAGATATTTAGAGATATGAATTAAAAATTGAGTTCCTAATTATAGGATGATAGCATTTTTTTTAACATCCGATATTTTTTTAGTGTTCTGTAATAAAACTGAATTTCGCTTGAATTGTACTGAATTTGGCTTAAGTGTACTAATGTACTTTTTGAAAATTGATTGTACTGAAAAAAGTAAAATTGTACTGAAAAAATCATCACTACAAAGTAACGAATATTTTTTAACCGAAGGAATCGTTACTTCGGGTAGTTAAAAGTAACGAGTATTAAATAACGAATAATTACTACCCGCACATCTCTAGCCCGCCGCCCGATACCTGAGACTACTGAGACGTTTAAATACATGTTATGTTATTTTATTTCCCAGCTTCCCATTTTAATTTGTACTGAAAAAAACAAAAATAGATTGCATTACATAAAATTTTGGAATGCAGAATCGGCCCTATTAGGCCATATTCTGGGATTAATTTTATGTTACGTTATTTTTGTTTAACTGGGAACTAATTGCATGTTCTGTTATTTTTCAATTTCAATTTAGGTAAATACAAATAAGCGGGGAAATAAAATAACATAACATGGATTTTATGGAAAGAGAAGTTTAGTTTAGTTGTCTGTATTAAATCAATAAGATTCTTTCGGCTTTTTATAGACACAATATATTAATAATAATGGCATTCACAACATTTTCGACTTGTCAATCAGAAAAATGAAGAGGCCAGTCATTTATAATATATCTACCAAAAAAAGTAGAAATATCAAAATCCCGATATCCCGGATTTTGATATTTCTACTTTTTTTGGTAGATATATTATAAATGACTGGCCTCTTCATTTTTCTGATTGACAAGTCGAAAATGTTGTGAATGCCATTATTATTAATATATTGTGTCTATAAAAAGCCGAAAGAATCTTATTGATGGATTTTATGGTGCCAGAAAATACAAACAAAACAACAACATGGATTTTATTGTGTCTGAATACGGGGCGTTGCTCACTTTTGGGGTTCTAGAGTTTCAAAACGTTTAGTTATGTATAATTTATTTTGGTTTCAACCTAAAACAAAAGGAAATAAATTTTGTTGTTGACTCCTTCTTTTAATGAACATGGCTGAACGAATATAACACCGCATTCCCAATGAAATACTTTTTACTTTTTCCTTACAGGATTGTATGAATTTCCACCATAACGAACAAAAATTTTTGTTTTTTATATTGAAAATTCAAACAATCCTGTAAGGCAAAAGTAAAAAGCATTTCATTGGGAATGCGGTGTTATTTTACTTCCTCGCGCTTATATAAATCTACATTGAAAAGAAACAAAAATAACTTCAACATAGAATTTTAGAAATCAGAATATTTTAGAACCCTTTTATTAAGAAATAGGAGTACAAAATATCGAATAAATTTGTGGTCCCGGGACGTTCGTTATAACCAGTAGGTAGATCTATGTATTCTGATCTGAAAGTTCATTTTGACTAAGAAATAAATTTTCTTTTGGTTTTTACTCTAAATAAAAATTCAGGAAAAATTGCTTTCAGATCGGAATAGTTAGAATGCGATCGATTCCTCGAGTAGCGGTCGGTTACTTTATTTTTTATTGTTATAAGAATTATATCTGTACAAAACAGAAAAAATGTATAATATAACAAAAACGAGTAGTAAAAATCTACCTACATTTACCGTAGTAAATTATTTACCCGAGATTTCGATCGCAGCCTTAGTTAGTAGACCAACAGTTTAAATATTTAAAAAATTTACTGACTTATCCAATAGGATCCTAAATTTCAACAACGAATTTTGACTTAAAAATTTACTACAAACCTGCTTCCATATTTCATTATAAATTCTGAACTAAATTCTTCGGTGGTCCAGGAATCATTGCTATCATCCGATTCCGATAAATCCATTTCATCTTCATCCATATCACTACCTAGAATTTTTACAAATGATTTAGTCATGAACTAGGCCCAAGTGATTTTAAATTACCAATAGGAGTATTACTTCTATTCGATGATGATAAACTATAGCTATGGTGTTTTATTGCTAGTTTTCGTTTTAGATCTACCCCAGATGATCCATTGAACGGCGCCTCTTTTCGTGCTGCATCCGTTATAAATCTCAATGCATAACTTAATGGTATACATTGTGGGCGCGACTGTTCTTTTTGTTCAATTACATGTGGATCATAATCTAGGAATAATAATGTTTAGTTACCAATAAGTTCAAATTTCTCGTTTTTTTATTATTTCATTTATAACCAGCTGATGCATAAATTTTGATGTATGGTGGGCAAGTGACAGTGGTTCGAATCTCTGCTACTTACACAATCACCAAAATCAAAAACTTTTTTAATTTGACTATAAACATTATAATTTTACTTTAAGTAAATGGTACATACCTATATGAGTATCTTCTATATGTTGTATTAAATCTCCTAAGCTAGGAAATGTAATTCCGCAGCCATTAAATTTACAGATGTTAATTAAGAACACGGCCATATCCCCTATGTATGACTGCGGAATCAAGTTGATATCTTTCGTTGTTTCAACGCACGGGCAGGAATGGTTATGCAATTTTTAATAAGTAGCTATCTACATATAATGGAATAAATTTTTCTTGTTTATTATTAATAATACTTTTTTATGATTATCTTACAAATACTTTTTATAAAATCGTAAAATTAATAATAAAAGTTTAAAGTGAATCCCAAAATAAATAAAATTAATAATTATTTATTCATTTTAAATCAATACAAATAAATATGAAATACACTGACATCTGATGAAAATATAGGAGAACCTTGAAAAAAGTGTATTAACTACATACTTATACATTTTATGTACATACATATTTATAATTATGTCTGCATTTTTAACTTAATTGTGTTACATTACAATGCTATTTTATTAATACATATGTACAAAATTTTGGAAAATCGATAAAATACTAGAAATTAGCCATGAAATGCTACAAACTTTAAAATAGATATGTACAGTACTTCATTAGTATTTTCGAAAAGGTACCATGCTAAATGATACAGAAAAATGAAGCTTCCGTTTGGTTCGGGTAACACTCGTGTCAAATTGACAAGATTTTTTACTGCATAATTCGGTTTTCGTGAATCGAATAGAAAAACTTTTTCAGTCACCTAAAATCATTTTCTGACTGATTACTGTTCTCCGGTAAGTTGGTATTTTTTCCTTGGTATTTATTAAATCCAATGAATTTGAAATAAAAAGAAATCTAATTAAAATCAAGTTTTATAGAATCATCATTCAGTAAAAATAGTGAACAAATATTAAATTCAATTCTGAGAAATTTTTGTCAATCAAATTTTATGTAGCTAAGTAAAATATATTTGTGAAAATTACTATTAGAAAGAACTTTGGCGATTTTTTTTAAAGTGTCTGACAGCCATTTTTAGTCTGAATTTTATAATATATACATATATCGTTTTATTTGTTGTTTTTCTGAAAACAATATTAAAATAATTTCTTTTGATAAATTATACGAATTCATTTCTAGTCAAAATCTATAAAATAAACTATTTTATGTAATAATGTTAATTATGAAATATAGTGTAAAATTACGTAACAGACATCAAAATTGAAAATATAGCCGCCCGGCCTTAAAAAAATTATATTACTTATTTAATGAAATATCACTTCTATTTATTTTCAGATTGCGATTCGCACCGAAAGTCTTAAATTAAAAACTAAAACACAAGAATGAGCTTCAAAATGATTTCAACAGCATCCCGATTGGCTCCAATCACAAGACAAGTAAGTCAAGTTTAAATCAATAAAAATAGGATTCAATTTTTTTCTTTTGAATGGTGTTGTATGTAGATAAATTATTTTAAAGTGTTACATAATAAATAAATTTACAGAAGTAATTTCCAAAAATTTTCATTAAAACTTGTTATGTAACTCGTGAATACAATACTATTTTTCTGACGACATTTTACTATCTATGTTAAAGGGCTAATTTTTTATAAGTTTTAATAAAATGTATTTACTATTTAAACTTTAGTTGGTATCTGGCAGCAACTGCTATTTACGATCACTAAGCAGTGCAGTAATTAGTCAAAGTCAAACATTAGCTGCACAAAGTACAACTCCAGTAGCTATTTTACCACAAGTACGGTCTTTCCAGACCTCAGCGGTATCACGTGATATTGACTCAGCTGCTAAATTTATTGGTGCTGGTGCCGCTACGGTTGGAGTAGCTGGATCAGGTAATATACAAATCACTTATTTATGAATTAATTTCTAATGAGTTTTCATTTTTAGGAGCTGGTATCGGAACAGTATTCGGTTCACTAATTATTGGTTATGCAAGAAATCCATCATTGAAACAACAACTTTTCTCATATGCCATTCTTGGTTTTGCTTTATCTGAAGCTATGGGACTTTTCTGTCTTATGATGGCCTTCTTATTGCTCTTCGCTTTCTAAAGTTAAAAAATTTAAAATTCCAAAACCAAGATAATTCTTAATTCGATCTTAAGAATAATAATGTATAAGAATATAGAGTATTCTATGAATAAATTATATCTTTATAAAACACAAAAACTTAATGTAATTTCTTCATGGAATACTAAAATTTAAAATTTGGTCAATATATAAGCAAAAAACAGTAGATATTAAAAACACATCATAAAAATATTGAATCAACATCTTTAATTTTAATGTATATTTCTTAAGCCAGTGAGTAAATCATTTTCATTCAATTGGATAGTAATTATATAGTATAAAAGTCTTCGGACCTTCGATAAGTTATGAATTATAAGAAAAATGTTATTATTTTGCAATACTACGACAACTAATAAAAACATCATTAGTAAAAACAATTACGATTCTATTTTAATTCAATTTGAAAGTGACAAAATTGGTTTGTTCTTCTGGGGTGACATGTTCTTACCATCACTTTTTTCAATTCGATGCATTTCCCAAGTATGTATAACAAAACTGAATTCATCACCGACTTTTTTCATTCAGCAATAATGTCCGACTTATTATAAGATTTACTATAAAGTTGGCCAAAAAAATCGGAAAATGATGAAAAAAAAAAAAAGTTGCAAACCAAATTTCATCATTTTCCGATTTTTTTGGCCAACATTCGGAAAAAAAATTCATGTTTTCAGTTAAATGTCAGAAAAATACAAAAATTGTCGGATATAAAAATACTTGGGATTTTTAACAAAGGAGTACAGTTCTATCCAAAATGCATCAAAGAGAAAAAAACGTTAGAACATGTCACCCCTGATTGTGCTTGAGATGAACTCAACTATTGCGCAGATGGTATGGGCCGACACTCACACCTTTCTGCCAATACTAATCGTGTTCGGAAATAGACGTTGATGCATCAAACAGATAAGCGGCGCTAATTTAGAATACACGGATTTCCATAAGAGCGAACAGATAGAGCGGCGCTAAACTCGCAAAGTTTCTATTTTTTGAGGCGTTCAATGACATTTAGATTTGTTGTTGTTGCTTTTATAGTAAATACTTGGAAATTCGTAATTTTAGCTGAAATGTATATCTAAATTGGGCATAAGCAAATAAATTATAATACCCTATAATTTAAATTATAATACCCTATAAATTATAATACCCTATAAATTATAATACCCTATAAATTATAATACCCTATGACACTTTTCCATAGTAAACTTGCGGTTAATGATATTGGCAGATTTATCGATAATGCAGTATTATTTAATACGTGAAAACATAGTTCGGGATAACTTCTAAAGATGTCAGCTTTAACAATTTTTAATTTTTGGCAAATAAATCAAAAATAAAATTAATTTTTTTTATAATTCATGTCTAGTTGTAAGTTTTATTCGTGTTTTTTGCTTTTGTTTATATTTTTGCTTCGATACAACAAAAAAAAAAATTTAAAAAAAACTACTAGTGCCATCTTAAGATTTAATCTATCTATCGCCGTTTTTTGACAGCGAAGACCTTTATAGGTATTATAATTTATTTGGGCATAAGAGAAAGACAATTGTAAAAGCAAATAAATTATAATATCTATAAGGGAAATTAGTCATAAGGCTCGGTTCACGAGACTTGTCCAAGCAAGATGACAACTTAACGGAGTTAAAAATATGTTATCTTGCTGGACACAAAATTTCAATCATACCAACTTTTTTTTTTATTTTAGCTTATTCTGATTTAGGTTTTACTTATTTTGACATTTCTTAATAATTTACGTTGTTTTTTGTTATCATCATATGTGTTTACTTGTGTTTATTCATTTATTAAAATTTTGTGTCTACCCAGAAAACAAATTTTTAACTCTGTTAAGGTGTCATCTTGGTTATGGACAAATCTCGTGAACAATCAATCTTGCCACCCCGGTGGCACAGTTGTTAGCATGCTTGCTTTAAGCCCCGGAGGTCCCGGGTTCGATTCCCGGCAGGTGATGAAAAAATCACGGCTGGTTAATGTGTAGGATCATTGAATTAATCAATCATTATCCGTTAAAAAAAAAATGATTACGAAACTTCAATATGAAGAGGCCAAATCCCTCTATGGGATGTAGCGCCAGCGAAAAAAAAAAAAAAAAAAAAAACACATATGATGATAACAAAAAACAACATAAATTATTGAGAACTGTCAAAATAAGTAAAACCTAAATCAGAATAAGCTAAAATAAAAAAAAAAGTTGGTATGATTGAAATTTTGTGTCCAGCAAGATAATATATTTTTAAATCCGTTAAGTTGTCATCTTGCTTGGACAAATCTCGTGAACCAAGCCTAAAGGCGCCCCTATACCAATTATTGGTCTATTATAGACTTCAGGGGCGGTATCATAAATCCGGTACGGGTAGCATTTTGACGGAAATCACCCGGTTTTACAAAAACCGGTATCATGAACACCGCTTTCGCGGAAAATTTCCGTCAAAAATCGTCCGTCAGATATTAGTTGACGGATAGCGATTTTACCTTTAAAAAAACCCAAAACTTTCAAACCAAAAATTAATTAATGATAAAAATTAATTCGAAAATGTTTATTTATTATAAAACCATTCATTAATTTGTAGTAATTTTTATTAGAATAAATAATAGTTCTAAAATATTGAGGAACGTCATTTAGAAAAACCTAATGGCCGATTTAATGAAAGTAAAGTTCGCAAATAAAACAAAAATTAGATAAAACGTAAATTATTTTTTTTTAATCCATTACAATAAAGATCACATAATTGATTAGTCCATGTTAAGGACCATTTTAAAATAAATATAAAACAAATTTAACCCAAGTCAGTCGTAAAAAAAACACAAATTTGTTATTTTGATTTATTATTTTGACAACTCCATAGTAAAATATACAGCAACTTAGAAAAATATACACTGAACGAAAATTTGCTCAATATTTTTACCGACCGGATTTCATGATACGGTTTTTTTCCCGGTCGGTTTTGCTAGCGGTGACATTTTATAAACGACCGGCATTTCCGACCGGATTTCATGATCCCAGCCCAGGGGTGAGATGTTGTAACCATCACGTTTTTCGCTTCGATGCATTTTCGATAGAATAACGGTACTCCTTTGTTAAAAATATAAAATTTTTAAACAATTTAGCTGTAAAACACCGTTATTCTATCGAAAATGCATCGAAGCGAAAAACGTGATGGTTACAACATCTCACCCCAGGTTTTTTAACACGCAGCCTACACTCCGTGTGTTCGCTGATGGCTTTTTGACAGAAAATACCCGAGTTTTTTTGACAGATTTTACCCCCGCAAACTTCACTTCAATAAAAAACTCGGGTTTTTTTTATGACATCAGCGAACAACTTTTTTACTTGACAAATAATTTTGGTGTTTTAAATGTCAACATTACATTTTCTTTTTATTATTTTGATATTTTTTATTCATATCATTATCCAAATCGAAGCATTTCATATTATTTTATTTTAAATTTTTCAATTCAAGAAAATTTTGGATTTTTTTTCGCTGATAAAAGAAATATTTTTCGGTTGTCAAAAAAACTCCAGTAAAAGTAGAGTTAAAAATACAACGACTCTTTTTATGCGTTCGTTTTTTTGCTCAAAAAAACTCCGATCTTTTTTACCCCGGTGGTCATCAGCGAACACTAGGACTAAAAGTTGTTTTTAACACGCAGTCTACACTAAGGCTGGCGACACACCAAATTAGTCAAAACGTTTTTGCTTTAAATAGGCAAGACGATTTGCCTAAACATAGCCCACATAAAATCAAACAAATTGTTTTTAGTCAAATTGTCTCGTGTTGCTTTATAGGTTGGTGTGAATTGGTTTGATAAAATGAATACAAAATGTTGTCAACAAAATAAAAAAAAATGTTTCCCATTAATAAAATACGACCAAAAAAATATTAAATAAATTAAACAATTTTAATTAAAAATATTAGTTTTGCTAAAAATATTAAATTCCTATTTATTTTGATAATTATTTATTTCTTGCTTTATAAAACAGCGACCACGAAACGACGTCAAACACTGTTTTTTCTTGACTCAAGCAGTTTTGTCTTGTTTTGCTTTGTTTTGTTTCAGTGTGAATTAACCTATTTGTTTATACGCCATGATCGCCTTGAAACATGTTTCGTTAATACCATAGATACACACAAAAATTATCGCGATAATCTTCGATCACGATTTCGAATGACGTTCTCGTGATCGCGATCTGCAAATTATGGTGACACACAAAAATCCGATTAAAAATACAATTTTTAGTTATAAACGATATTTGTATCGTGTCAAACTTTCATTTTACAAGATAATGACAATAAGTTTATACAAGTTATTAAAAATGACATAATTGTTATCCCATTTAAACTTTCATTGTTTTATTTTTGTACCTATTTCATGATTATCTTGTTTCTACAACTAGATTTTGAAATCGAGTTATCTATCCTGATTTGCCAAAATCGTGCAGTGACAGATTGGAAAATTAACTAGATAATGTAGAATATGCGATTATCTAGTTTGTGTGTATCTATAGTAGTCAAATTTGACTTAAGACAATTTTGCTTTATTATGTGTGCATGGACCCATAAGGCTCAATAGAATGTTTGCCGTTCTATGTTTTATGAAACAAAATGTTTGACGTTTAATTGTTTTGCCTGATTCAATGTGCATAGCGCTATCCAATCGTATATATTTTGACCGTCAGGCGCTTTAAGACAAGAAAAAAACGTTTTGACTAATTCGGTGTGTTTCCAGCCTAAGTGTACGTTTCGACAGCAAAGTTCGTTGTTATTTTTGCAACGCTTCTCACATGGATAGTATACATATGCAAAAAAAAATGTGTATCGACACAAAATTTGTAACCCACACAAATAAAAAAACATTCAAAATAACAACCAAAAAGTACTAATAAATAGATGTTTTTTGGTTGTTATTTTTACATTAGTACTAAAATACAAAATTTCCTCTACGAAATTATTGAACCACCCTATATTAAGCGTCTTCCATTGGCGAAAGCAAACTACTCGCAAGTACTTGTACCTACTCACAACTACCCATGCTCATACGATGGTGTAGAAAACAGAAGTATAGTTACGCATAAAATTTGCGCTAGTGGGTTTTAGTTGCGAAAATTCCAATAGATGGGTTTTAGACCTTTTTCGATATTTTTCGAGTTTTTTATTACGTTCGAGTTTTTTTATTTTTTGATGATGTAAAATGTCAAAATTAAAACAAAATTATTTTATTGTTGATGATACATTTTTAAGAAAAATGTGTTTAAATATCAATGCGGTAAATATCAATGCTTTCCTTTTATTACATGTTCATTTTTTTTTGTCATATTTTGAATATAATTTTAAACATCGCCATTACTAATAAACAACTTTACAAAAGACAAAAAAACAACTAAACAGAAGGCTGTGTTTTACTTGTGTTTGTGTTACAATTTCTCGTTCCATTGGGTAACTACTCGCAAGTACTTCCAAGTAGCAAATTTTGCCCATTGGAAGACAGCTATTGTAAACACATTTTTATTTGGACGTTTGTTGAATGTTTTAATTATACGACATGTAAAATATTATTTGTCCATTTTAAACAGATTTAAGGAATTTTATGATTGAGCATGACCATCTATAACAGATAAAATGTGATTCGTGATAATTAAATCGCATTTTGGCGAGCTGTGCGCCAAAATTTGTGTTGATTACCCAAATGCCTAGATCGAAAATATTACAAAATGCCAACATGGCGGCTGATGATGCCAAATGCATATACATATGCCAAAATGGCGGCTCAAAGTTATAAATAAAATATTAATTATAGATATTTTTAAAGTATTCTAATGAATTTTAAATTAATAAATTCAGAATATAGTCGGAAATCACGTCCTTGACACAACTCTCTTTCTTCGTGCGAATCTCAAGCATTTTTCAAGCAGCAATACTACTCAACCTGAAACTTGTCATTCATTTACAACCAGTTTCAAATCAAACGTCAAAAAGCAAAAATACATATCCAAACGAAATACCCATACAACCATACAAAAAAATATTTCCCGTTGTTAAGATAACAACGAGATTTGCGGTCGAAACTAGACTAAAAGTATAATAGTATAATAGATCAAGTTTTCCGAAAGAGGCAGCACGATCAAAGAAAAAGTACAGAGCGCTTTCCAAAAGAGGCAGCACGATCAAAGAAAAAGTACAGAGGGTTTACCGAAAGAGGCAGCACGATCAATGAAAAAATACAGAGCATTTGCCACTAGACGTCACTACACAATAAAAAAATATTCTGACGTTTTTCAAAAGGGGACAGCCAAAATCAATTTAATTATCACGTATTAATAATAATCACTTTTATAACACGTAAATATTTTTGTTTATGTTTACAAAATGCACACATAAAAATGTCGTACAATTTTTGACAGCAAATATTTGGTGCCATCTAGTGGCATTATGTGAAAGTTGCTTATACTTTCGGAGTTTTCTGGTAGATGGTAGCTCTGGCGGTTAAAGAAAATTTGACATTTGAACATGATCTATAGTATTTTGCTATTATACTATGACGATGGAAAACCGAAGTTCATAGTATAATACATTGTATAATTATAATATTTCGTTATACTAGCTATCAAAAATATAATAGGTAGCAAATTGTGTTTTTAACATTGTAAATTTATCTGATAGTGTATTATTTTGACAATTCGCAAAATTAGCATTCGATTTTTTTTTTGTGAATCTGTAGAGCTTGTTCAAATATTATAATGGAATTTAAAGTTATTTTTGTGAAATTAACATTGTGAATATCGGCATTTATTTCTAAAAATCATGGTAAATTGTTTTTTTATTTATGAATATACGTTAAAATTTTCAAAATTGGAATTATACCTACGTTCACATAAAAAGAATTATAATTGGTGTTAACTTCATTGCGCGCGATGGAAAACCGACTAGGAATAATAGTATAATAGTATTATATCATATTATGATATATAGATACTATTATGCTATTATACCATGAACAATGGCAAATCGGTATTAGTAACTTTAATGAAGTGGTACCAATTTTGTTGTTTTTTTTGCTTTTGCTCTAGAGAAATATACACAGATATAATGCCAAAAAACAAATTTAAATGAAAATATTTTCGCGAAACGTCAAAAATACGCTAAAAAGAAAAAAAAAATCAAAATAAAGCAAGAGCAAAATTGGTTTATATTTTAATTAATATTTATAAAAACCACAAATACAAATAACATAAAATTAAAATACAGGTAATTAAAATAAAATTTTTCCAAGAATAATAAATTTATTAATAACAAATTTAAAAACAAAAACTCGCTGTGCAATAAATATTGCGCATTTTCGTTCTTTTGATGCAGCTGTCAAAATAAGTAAGCTAAATCAATTGGAATGACATGTACCCAAGTATAACAAATCTTAACTCAGTTGTGAGTTCCATCAATTTTGGTAAGTTATATAGGAACTTCCCGCTAAACAAAAAATGCGAATCGAAAAAACGATACGTTTTAGATACGTAAACGATACTATACACAAAGGGTGTACGTCACAATTCAACTATACATAAACACTCTTGCCATTCAGAGGATGGACATATTTGTGTTAAAAGAAAATTAAAGTTTCTCAAAAATATTTTGTGTTGTGAGGTGTGCAAAGTAAGTACATACACCTATATATTTATTTTATTAAACCATTTAAGTTTATTATTTTGATACGTATTGTTTGTATACAAATAAATTATAATAGCCTATAAGGGAAATCGCTAACAAATTTTGAAGACAACATGAATCTTAGGTAGAGATGGCATTACTAGTAATTGAACGAATCCCAATAAGCAACTCAATTAAATATTAAAGCGAATATAATATTAATATTAAACGAAATAAAAAAATAAAATCTCGGTTGAAAGGTAGGAAACAATTTTATGTCACATACAATTTTTTTAACCTTTTTTTTTCATTTTCTTTGTTCAACGGTTAGTGATGCCATCTCTACCCAAGGCACAGATACTAGCATTTTAACGCATCCCAACAAGCAGATGTTTGCTTCAAGCTTTACTTGAGAATTATGACTAATTTCCCTTATAGATATAATTTATTTGTTTGTATATAGGGAAATTAGTGGCAAAATGTTCATCATTTATTTTTTTGTCGACCATGGGTGAGATGTTGTAACTTCAAATTTTCGAAATTCGAACAGAAAGTCGAAAATTGGTATGTTGTAAAATTTTCGAATTGCGATAATGATACTTTTGTATCACTCAGTTTATTTAAAGTGATGTACGAGCGATTCGTCAAAATATATTATAATAATATCTCTCATAAATTGTTGTTTTTTTAATAAAATCTTTAAGAATTAATATTTATTTAACGTTTTTAATAACAACTAAATGCCAAATTAAAATTTTTATTGTTAATTCATCTTTGAAAAATGGTTGCCGTATTGACGTATCACTTTGGAGTCGAAAATTTTACAACATGCCAACCATCACTTTTTCGAATCGACTTTTAGAGACTACTCACACCAAACGCGAACTGCGAGTTACGAATAAATTCCAAACACGAATTCGCAAATTTGATTCACACTAAACGCGAGCAAATTTATATGTCAAAATCAATACCATCCATGATCAAATATTTATAATAATACGGTAATATTTTCCAAAATCTGTATTTTTATATTATTCTGTTTAACAAAGCTTATAATACATAATTCGATATAAATGATATTATTTTAATCTTTAAAAATCATTTTGATTGTATTTGAAATGATTTATAAAAAATTACTCGTACGAATGTCAATACTCGTACGAATAAAAATTATGTAGAACGCGAGTGGAACGTAATTTTATTTTTTAGCGAATGCGCGAATATTTCATCTTTGTACGAATTTAGTAATTTTTCTTATTTTAAAGAATTTTTAGGGCCCAATTTAGTTTATTTTGAACAAAGTAATCGTAATTATATTATAAATCGAGAAATTCCTTGTGTTTATGTGTATTTTATGTCAAAATTTTCTGAAAAATGGTTACTCGCAATTCGCTACTCGCATTTGGTGTGAGTAGTCTCTTAAAGTCGATTTGAATGAAAGTGATGGTACAACATCCCAGCCCATATTTATTTAAATAAGAAATAAACATTTGATGTGCACAGTGCGCATTATAATTTTAGTTATATGTTAATATTTTTATCGTTTTAAATCAAGAGTGTAAGTAATAAGTTATATTAATTAAATAATTGTTATAAAAATAATATAATATAAAATATTTAATAAAAGGTTTAAATATTTTTTTTATAAATTTTAGGCTGCTCTCTGATGTTCCTAAAGTTCCCTCTACACCGATATTCTCATGTCAATAAAAAACGACGTAAGATAAATTGAAATTTTAGCTTGAAGTCTATTTAGCCCTGAAGTCTATTGGTATACGGGCGCCTTTAGGCTTGGTTCACGAGATTTGTCCAAGCAAGATGACAACTTAACGGATTTAAAAATATGTTATCTTGCTGGACACAAAATTTCAATCATACCAACTTTTTTTTTTATTTTAGCTTATTCTGATTTAGGTTTTACTTATTTTGACATTTCTTAATAATTTACGTTGTTTTTTGTTATCATCATATGTGTTTACTTGTGTTTATTCATTTATTAAAATTTTGTGTCTACCCAGAAAACAAATTTTTAACTCTGTTAAGGTGTCATCTTGGTTATGGACAAATCTCGTGAACAATCAATCTTGCCACCCCGGTGGCACAGTTGTTAGCATGCTTGCTTTAAGCCCCGGAGGTCCCGGGTTCGATTCCCGGCAGGTGATGAAAAAATCACGGCTGGTTAATGTGTAGGATCATTGAATTAATCAATCATTATCCGTTAAAAAAAAAATGATTACGAAACTTCAATATGAAGAGGCCAAATCCCTCTATGGGATGTAGCGCCAGCGAAAAAAAAAAAAAAAAAAACACATATGATGATAACAAAAAACAACGTAAATTATTGAGAACTGTCAAAATAAGTAAAACCTAAATCAGAATAAGCTAAAATAAAAAAAAAAGTTGGTATGATTGAAATTTTGTGTCCAGCAAGATAATATATTTTTAAATCCGTTAAGTTGTCATCTTGCTTGGACAAATCTCGTGAACCAAGCCTAAAGGCGCCCGTATACCAATAGACTTCAGGGGCGGTATCATGAAATCCGGTACCGGTAGCATTTTGACGGAAATCACCCGGTTTTACAAAAACCGGTATCATGAACACCGCTTTCGCGGAAAATTTCCGTCAAAAATCGTCCGTCAGATATTAGTTGACGGATAGCGATTTTACCTTTAAAAAACCCAAAACTTTCAAACCAAAAATTAATTAATGATAAAAATTAATTCGAAAATGTTTATTTATTATAAAACCATTCATTAATTTGTAGTAATTTTTATTAGAATAAATAATAGTTCTAAAATATTGAGGAACGTCATTTAGAAAAACCTAATGGCCGATTTAATGAAAGTAAAGTTCGCAAATAAAACAAAAATTAGATAAAACGTAAATTATTTTTTTTTAATCCATTACAATAAAGATCACATAATTGATTAGTCCATGTTAAGGACCATTTTAAAATAAATATAAAACAAATTTAACCCAAGTCAGTCGTAAAAAAAACACAAATTTGTTATTTTGATTTATTATTTTGACAACTCCATAGTAAAATATACAGCAACTTAGAAAAATATACACTGAACGAAAATTTGCTCAATATTTTTACCGACCGGATTTCATGATACGGTTTTTTTCCCGGTCGGTTTTGCTAGCGGTGACATTTTATAAACGACCGGCATTTCCGACCGGATTTCATGATCCCAGCCCAGGGGTGAGATGTTGTAACCATCACGTTTTTCGCTTCGATGCATTTTCGATAGAATAACGGTACTCCTTTGTTAAAAATATAAAATTTTTAAACAATTTAGCTGTAAAACACCGTTATTCTATCGAAAATGCATCGAAGCGAAAAACGTGATGGTTACAACATCTCACCCCAGGTTTTTTAACACGCAGCCTACACTCCGTGTGTTCGCTGATGGCTTTTTGACAGAAAATACCCGAGTTTTTTTGACAGATTTTACCCCCGCAAACTTCACTTCAATAAAAAACTCGGGTTTTTTTTATGACATCAGCGAACAACTTTTTTACTTGACAAATAATTTTGGTGTTTTAAATGTCAACATTACATTTTCTTTTTATTATTTTGATATTTTTTATTCATATCATTATCCAAATCGAAGCATTTCATATTATTTTATTTTAAATTTTTCAATTCAAGAAAATTTTGGATTTTTTTTCGCTGATAAAAGAAATATTTTTCGGTTGTCAAAAAAACTCCAGTAAAAGTAGAGTTAAAAATACACCGACTCTTTTTATGCGTTCGTTTTTTTGCTCAAAAAAACTCCGATCTTTTTTACCCCGGTGGTCATCAGCGAACACTAGGACTAAAAGTTGTTTTTAACACGCAGTCTACACTAAGGCTGGCGACACACCAAATTAGTCAAAACGTTTTTGCTTTAAATAGGCAAGACGATTTGCCTAAACATAGCCCACATAAAATCAAACAAATTGTTTTTAGTCAAATTGTCTCGTGTTGCTTTATAGGTTGGTGTGAATTGGTTTGATAAAATGAATACAAAATGTTGTCAACAAAATAAAAAAAAATGTTTCCCATTAATAAAATACGACCAAAAAAATATTAAATAAATTAAACAATTTTAATTAAAAATATTAGTTTTGCTAAAAATATTAAATTCCTATTTATTTTGATAATTATTTATTTCTTGCTTTATAAAACAGCGACCACGAAACGACGTCAAACACTGTTTTTTCTTGACTCAAGCAGTTTTGTCTTGTTTTGCTTTGTTTTGTTTCAGTGTGAATTAACCTATTTGTTTATACGCCATGATCGCCTTGAAACATGTTTCGTTAATACCATAGATACACACAAAAATTATCGCGATAATCTTCGATCACGATTTCGAATGACGTTCTCGTGATCGCGATCTGCAAATTATGGTGACACACAAAAATCCGATTAAAAATACAATTTTTAGTTATAAACGATATTTGTATCGTGTCAAACTTTCATTTTACAAGATAATGACAATAAGTTTATACAAGTTATTAAAAATGACATAATTGTTATCCCATTTAAACTTTCATTGTTTTATTTTTGTACCTATTTCATGATTATCTTGTTTCTACAACTAGATTTTGAAATCGAGTTATCTATCCTGATTTGCCAAAATCGTGCAGTGACAGATTGGAAAATTAACTAGATAATGTAGAATATGCGATTATCTAGTTTGTGTGTATCTATAGTATAAAGCCTGATTTCCATGAGAAAATCTTACTGAATAATATATTTTACTGAAAAAGACAGAGGAGTACAGACAATCAAAAATTCCATTAGAGTGACAAAGATAGTAATTTTTTTTATAGCAAAACTAAATAGTTGTATTTTGACAGATTTTTGTTAACATAACGAATAAAATTCATAATTTTTCGTAATTCATTGAGTGTGTTTCATTTTCTTTGTATTTTCGATAAATTATTAGGAATTATAAAAGTATGAAACAATATAGTTAAAATTCCTTTAGATTTTTTACAATTCGTCAAAAAGGAATTGTTTTAGAAACTCAACAAAACTCTTGCGTTTGTACGGGGAATAAAAAATCTAAATTGCATAGAAGTCAATCCAGGATACTAAATTTACAGCAACTTTTTCCAATTTTTTTATTCACCGTGCGATCCGCGATTGATTTACGGATTCTATAATCGACAAAAATATCCGCATTTCTTATTATTTGCTGCACACAAACTTACCCCAATTCTTTTTTGAATCCATTTTCGTAAATTTACTTCAATTACAATATATGTAATGTATTTCTAAAACTTTTTATAATTTCCTTTTTAGAAATATTAGAATTATTATTAGAATTTAATATAATTAATAATAATATGTATATATCCTAAATCACAAAACTTTCTGTACGTTAAACTTATTTGAAGTTTTTTTATCCAAACGTCACTTTATACCATAAAAATATCGAAGTGGGGTTAATTTCATTTTTTTATAGTATTTGCTTCAGTATGCGAGACAATTTTTCTATCATTACACAATCTGTTTGTAGATGTATTGTAAAATACTGAAAAAATATATTTCGATTCATATATTTTTTCAGTAAATTATGGTTATACATCAGTAAATTATGGTTACATATTTCAGTAAAAGCCATTTTTTTCAGTACTGAAAAAAAAAATTCCCTCTCACACCTCAAGTAAATCTATATTTTTATCTCGCTTCATTTTTACTGATAAAAATACTTTCGTCATGGAAATCAGGCTTAAGCCTGATTTCCATGACGAAAGTATTTTTATCAGTAAAAATGAAGCGAGATAAAAATATAGATTTACTTGATGTGTGAGAGGGAATTTTTTTTTTCAGTACTGAAAAAAATGGCTTTTACTGAAATATGTAACCATAATTTACTGATGTATAACCATAATTTACTGAAAAAATATATGAATCGAAGTATATTTTTTCAGTATTTTACAATACATCTACAAACAGATTGTGTAATGATAGAAAAATTGTCTCGCACACTGAAGCAAATACTATAAAAAAATGACGTTAACCCCACTTCGATATTTTTATGGTATAAAGTGACGTTTGGATAAAAAAACTTCAAATAAGTTTAACGTACAGAAAGTTTTGTGATTTAGGATATATACATATTATTATTAATTATATTAAATTCTAATAATAATTCTAATATTTCTAAAAAGAAAATTATAAAAAGTTTTAGAAATACATTACATAGGTATATTGTAATTGAAGTAAATTTACTAAAATGGATTCAAAAAAGAATTGGGGTAAGTTTGTGTGTAGCAAATAATAAGAAATGCGGATATTTTTGTCGATTATAGAATCCGTAAATCAATCGCGGATCGCATGGTGAATAAAAAAATAGGAAAAAGTTGCTGTAAATCTAAGTATCCTGGATTGACTTCTATGCAATTTAGATTTTTTATTCCCCGTACAAACGCAATAGTTTTGTTGAGTTTCTAAAACAATTCCTTTTTGACGAATTGTAAAAAATCTAAAGGAATTTTAACTATATTGTTTCCTATTTTTATAATTCCTAATAATTTATCGAAAATACAAAGAAAATGAAACACACTCAATGAATTACGATAAATTATGAATTTTATTCGTTATGTTAAGAAAAATCTGTCAAAATACAACTATTTAGTTTTGCTATAAAAAAAAATTACTATCTTTGTCACTCTAATGGAATTTTTGATTGTCTGTACTCCTCTGTCTTTTTCAGTAAAATATATTATTCAGTAAGATTTTCTCATGGAAATCAGGCTTTAGTCAAATTTGACTTAAGACAATTTTGCTTTATTATGTGTGCATGGACCCATAAGGCTCAATAGAATGTTTGCCGTTCTATGTTTTATGAAACAAAATGTTTGACGTTTAATTGTTTTGCCTGATTCAATGTGCATAGCGCTATCCAATCGTATATATTTTGACCGTCAGGCGCTTTAAGACAAGAAAAAAACGTTTTGACTAATTCGGTGTGTTTCCAGCCTAAGTGTACGTTTCGACAGCAAAGTTCGTTGTTATTTTTGCAACGCTTCTCACATGGATAGTATACATATGCAAAAAAAAATGTGTATCGACACAAAATTTGTAACCCACACAAATAAAAAAACATTCAAAATAACAACCAAAAAGTACTAATAAATAGATGTTTTTTGGTTGTTATTTTTACATTAGTACTAAAATACAAAATTTCCTCTACGAAATTATTGAACCACCCTATATTAAGCGTCTTCCATTGGCGAAAGCAAACTACTCGCAAGTACTTGTACCTACTCACAACTACCCATGCTCATACGATGGTGTAGAAAACAGAAGTATAGTTACGCATAAAATTTGCGCTAGTGGGTTTTAGTTGCGAAAATTCCAATAGATGGGTTTTAGACCTTTTTCGATATTTTTCGAGTTTTTTATTACGTTCGAGTTTTTTTATTTTTTGATGATGTAAAATGTCAAAATTAAAACAAAATTATTTTATTGTTGATGATACATTTTTAAGAAAAATGTGTTTAAATATCAATGCGGTAAATATCAATGCTTTCCTTTTATTACATGTTCATTTTTTTTTGTCATATTTTGAATATAATTTTAAACATCGCCATTACTAATAAACAACTTTACAAAAGACAAAAAAACAACTAAACAGAAGGCTGTGTTTTACTTGTGTTTGTGTTACAATTTCTCGTTCCATTGGGTAACTACTCGCAAGTACTTCCAAGTAGCAAATTTTGCCCATTGGAAGACAGCTATTGTAAACACATTTTTATTTGGACGTTTGTTGAATGTTTTAATTATACGACATGTAAAATATTATTTGTCCATTTTAAACAGATTTAAGGAATTTTATGATTGAGCATGACCATCTATAACAGATAAAATGTGATTCGTGATAATTAAATCGCATTTTGGCGAGCTGTGCGCCAAAATTTGTGTTGATTACCCAAATGCCTAGATCGAAAATATTACAAAATGCCAACATGGCGGCTGATGATGCCAAATGCATATACATATGCCAAAATGGCGGCTCAAAGTTATAAATAAAATATTAATTATAGATATTTTTAAAGTATTCTAATGAATTTTAAATTAATAAATTCAGAATATAGTCGGAAATCACGTCCTTGACACAACTCTCTTTCTTCGTGCGAATCTCAAGCATTTTTCAAGCAGCAATACTACTCAACCTGAAACTTGTCATTCATTTACAACCAGTTTCAAATCAAACGTCAAAAAGCAAAAATACATATCCAAACGAAATACCCATACAACCATACAAAAAAATATTTCCCGTTGTTAAGATAACAACGAGATTTGCGGTCGAAACTAGACTAAAAGTATAATAGTATAATAGATCAAGTTTTCCGAAAGAGGCAGCACGATCAAAGAAAAAGTACAGAGCGCTTTCCAAAAGAGGCAGCACGATCAAAGAAAAAGTACAGAGGGTTTACCGAAAGAGGCAGCACGATCAATGAAAAAATACAGAGCATTTGCCACTAGACGTCACTACACAATAAAAAAATATTCTGACGTTTTTCAAAAGGGGACAGCCAAAATCAATTTAATTATCACGTATTAATAATAATCACTTTTATAACACGTAAATATTTTTGTTTATGTTTACAAAATGCACACATAAAAATGTCGTACAATTTTTGACAGCAAATATTTGGTGCCATCTAGTGGCATTATGTGAAAGTTGCTTATACTTTCGGAGTTTTCTGGTAGATGGTAGCTCTGGCGGTTAAAGAAAATTTGACATTTGAACATGATCTATAGTATTTTGCTATTATACTATGACGATGGAAAACCGAAGTTCATAGTATAATACATTGTATAATTATAATATTTCGTTATACTAGCTATCAAAAATATAATAGGTAGCAAATTGTGTTTTTAACATTGTAAATTTATCTGATAGTGTATTATTTTGACAATTCGCAAAATTAGCATTCGATTTTTTTTTTGTGAATCTGTAGAGCTTGTTCAAATATTATAATGGAATTTAAAGTTATTTTTGTGAAATTAACATTGTGAATATCGGCATTTATTTCTAAAAATCATGGTAAATTGTTTTTTTATTTATGAATATACGTTAAAATTTTCAAAATTGGAATTATACCTACGTTCACATAAAAAGAATTATAATTGGTGTTAACTTCATTGCGCGCGATGGAAAACCGACTAGGAATAATAGTATAATAGTATTATATCATATTATGATATATAGATACTATTATGCTATTATACCATGAACAATGGCAAATCGGTATTAGTAACTTTAATGAAGTGGTACCAATTTTGTTGTTTTTTTTGCTTTTGCTCTAGAGAAATATACACAGATATAATGCCAAAAAACAAATTTAAATGAAAATATTTTCGCGAAACGTCAAAAATACGCTAAAAAGAAAAAAAAAATCAAAATAAAGCAAGAGCAAAATTGGTTTATATTTTAATTAATATTTATAAAAACCACAAATACAAATAACATAAAATTAAAATACAGGTAATTAAAATAAAATTTTTCCAAGAATAATAAATTTATTAATAACAAATTTAAAAACAAAAACTCGCTGTGCAATAAATATTGCGCATTTTCGTTCTTTTGATGCAGCTGTCAAAATAAGTAAGCTAAATCAATTGGAATGACATGTACCCAAGTATAACAAATCTTAACTCAGTTGTGAGTTCCATCAATTTTGGTAAGTTATATAGGAACTTCCCGCTAAACAAAAAATGCGAATCGAAAAAACGATACGTTTTAGATACGTAAACGATACTATACACAAAGGGTGTACGTCACAATTCAACTATACATAAACACTCTTGCCATTCAGAGGATGGACATATTTGTGTTAAAAGAAAATTAAAGTTTCTCAAAAATATTTTGTGTTGTGAGGTGTGCAAAGTAAGTACATACACCTATATATTTATTTTATTAAACCATTTAAGTTTATTATTTTGATACGTATTGTTTGTATACAAATAAATTATAATAGCCTATAAGGGAAATCGCTAACAAATTTTGAAGACAACATGAATCTTAGGTAGAGATGGCATTACTAGTAATTGAACGAATCCCAATAAGCAACTCAATTAAATATTAAAGCGAATATAATATTAATATTAAACGAAATAAAAAAATAAAATCTCGGTTGAAAGGTAGGAAACAATTTTATGTCACATACAATTTGTTTAACCTTTTTTTTTCATTTTCTTTGTTCAACGGTTAGTGATGCCATCTCTACCCAAGGCACAGATACTAGCATTTTAACGCATCCCAACAAGCAGATGTTTGCTTCAAGCTTTACTTGAGAATTATGACTAATTTCCCTTATAGATATAATTTATTTGTTTGTATATAGGGAAATTAGTGGCAAAATGTTCATCATTTATTTTTTTGTCGACCATGGGTGAGATGTTGTAACTTCAAATTTTCGAAATTCGAACAGAAAGTCGAAAATTGGTATGTTGTAAAATTTTCGAATTGCGATAATGATACTTTTGTATCACTCAGTTTATTTAAAGTGATGTACGAGCGATTCGTCAAAATATATTATAATAATATCTCTCATAAATTGTTGTTTTTTTAATAAAATCTTTAAGAATTAATATTTATTTAACGTTTTTAATAACAACTAAATGCCAAATTAAAATTTTTATTGTTAATTCATCTTTGAAAAATGGTTGCCGTATTGACGTATCACTTTGGAGTCGAAAATTTTACAACATGCCAACCATCACTTTTTCGAATCGACTTTTAGAGACTACTCACACCAAACGCGAACTGCGAGTTACGAATAAATTCCAAACACGAATTCGCAAATTTGATTCACACTAAACGCGAGCAAATTTATATGTCAAAATCAATACCATCCATGATCAAATATTTATAATAATACGGTAATATTTTCCAAAATCTGTATTTTTATATTATTCTGTTTAACAAAGCTTATAATACATAATTCGATATAAATGATATTATTTTAATCTTTAAAAATCATTTTGATTGTATTTGAAATGATTTATAAAAAATTACTCGTACGAATGTCAATACTCGTACGAATAAAAATTATGTAGAACGCGAGTGGAACGTAATTTTATTTTTTAGCGAATGCGCGAATATTTCATCTTTGTACGAATTTAGTAATTTTTCTTATTTTAAAGAATTTTTAGGGCCCAATTTAGTTTATTTTGAACAAAGTAATCGTAATTATATTATAAATCGAGAAATTCCTTGTGTTTATGTGTATTTTATGTCAAAATTTTCTGAAAAATGGTTACTCGCAATTCGCTACTCGCATTTGGTGTGAGTAGTCTCTTAAAGTCGATTTGAATGAAAGTGATGGTACAACATCCCAGCCCATATTTATTTAAATAAGAAATAAACATTTGATGTGCACAGTGCGCATTATAATTTTAGTTATATGTTAATATTTTTATCGTTTTAAATCAAGAGTGTAAGTAATAAGTTATATTAATTAAATAATTGTTATAAAAATAATATAATATAAAATATTTAATAAAAGGTTTAAATATTTTTTTTATAAATTTTAGGCTGCTCTCTGATGTTCCTAAAGTTCCCTCTACACCGATATTCTCATGTCAATAAAAAACGACGTAAGATAAATTGAAATTTTAGCTTGTAGGTTGTAGCTGATTTTTTCTTAATATGTACATATTAAATAAATAAAAATAAAATATAAATCTAATACTGTTTTCCAGTTACACAAAAAAAAAAACCGGGCGAAACCGGGGCGATAGCAGCTGTCATTCGTCGCCCGGTAAAATTTTTCGGGGCGATTACTAACACAATTACATTTTAAACGTCATTTAAATAAAAACTAAATATAATTAACTAAATTAACACGAAAAAAATCTTTCATTGCAAAATTAACGTAGAATTGTTAAAATAATTTGTATACACATACAAAAAACAAAAAATTACGGAAACCGCATTTGTTGCTGTTCCAGTTGAAACGTCAAAAAACTAACCCGGTTTTGCCCCGGTTTCGCCCCGGTTTTTTATTTTTGTGTAACTGGAAAACAGTATAAATACATATGTACAATGTTATTTTCATTGAAAAAAACCTTACTAATGTTCAAAGGGAGATTTTGACAGTACCCAACAAGCCCAAGAGCAATGTTGCCCAGCAAACATGGTATTGAGTTCCATCCAGTTCCAGCTTCTCGCGACAAGTTTCATTGTGTTTCTTATAATAAAATGGAACTCAGCTCAGATTGAATACTGGAAATTCGAGGTAAAAGGTTGAGGTAAAAATACTTGAGTACTTACTTATTTAAAATGGCGGCCAAATAAGTCAATTGACCTTTTTCCTTATCTGTCAAATACAGATTATTTGAAACGTCAAACGAGCGCGTAGGACAAGATAAAGTGAAAAGTGTATCAATTTGAAGTAAAAAAGTATTAAATTAGCGAGTATTAGTAATTTTGAAGGTTTTTAATTTATTAATTAAACAAAACAATTATAATTATAACATTTTAAATCGTAATAAATAAAATATTTTAATAGAAAAGTGTTATATTTTGTGAAAATGCCACTAACGTGTAGTGTATTAAAGTACCAAATGAGAGCAGATAAACACGATGGAATACACTTTTATAGGTTTCCTGTTATTCCAAAAAGGTGCACAAAATACAAAACTCTGGCAGAGGAACGCCAGCGAGCTTGGGTGAAGGCAATTAAGCGGAAAGATTTAAAAAAACAGCCTTAAGATACTCTACTGTTTGCTCCAGACATTTCATATCCGGAAAATCTGCTGAAAGCCTAAAATAGATGGTATTTTAAATCCTGACTGGATTCCAACTCAAAATTTGGGTTATAAGAAAAAATCAACAACCTCTACATCCAGATATGAGCTAATGAAGAAGTTATGAGCGAATGAAGAACTGATTATAGCTATTTCCAAAAAAATTAATGAAAACATGTATTTCGATTATATGATGAAAATATCTTGCGCAGTTTTCAATTTGAACTCACCAATTTTAGGAGATAATGAATAAAATACAATACATTATAAATAAGATTATTTAATATAAAACTAAAATTGTATAAAATCACATAATAAATTCATTTAATCAGTTAATTTATAATCAGCAAAATTAATACAAGCAAAATTAAAAATCAACAGAACTTACTTTGCACGTTAATTTTCAATTTTAGGTCTTTAAAATTAATTGTTATACAAATTTAATTTTTTAACCTTTGTAACCGACAAATCACAACATGGAAATTTCAAAATATTTTGAGGTTAGGTAATTTTTGCCGTATGAAAAATTCAGCAATGTTCAATTTTAAAATTTTGCCTTAAAGACATTTCAAGATGGCCGACATTTAACCAATCAACGCGCAGAATTATTTTGCCTTAAAGGCAAAAATTGAACATATATCACTGCCTTAAGTCGTCGCTGAGTTTTACCGTCGCCGAGTTGACCGTCGCCGAGTTAGTATCGCCGAGTTGGTCGTCGCCGAGTTTACCGTCGCCGAGTTGACCGTCGCCGAGTTGACCGCCGCCGAGTTAACCGTCGCCGAGTTTTCGCGTACCGATTAAAACGAATGCAAAAACTATAAATGTCAATTTTTTTAAATATTCAATTTTACACATTATTGTTGGTGAAATAAAAAAAACACGATTTCTCTCAATTATTCGTAATCACGGGGATTATAAAAGTAGCTAAATGACAAATGTACAAACTTTCAGTCAGGCTGCCGGTCGTATAAAAATGCAGCCAACAATTTTGGCATTTCGCCTTCTTTTCGATTTTTTGTGCAGCTTAAACTGCGCAGCGGCTAAATTCTCAACCGCACCATGTTTGTAGGTTTATTCTGGTTGTCATTTGGCTGATTGGCTGCCGTTTTCAGTTTGAAAACTTTTATTATGGCTATTGGGCCTATTTCCACGTGTATTTTTTCAGCACCTACATGTGTTGTCACAACAACAGTACATACTGATTTTCACGTGTATTTTTGCATTACATTACTTGTCAATGTATGTGTAAAATGATTTTTATTTTCCTGTAAAGTGAAGAGTAGTGTGGAGTGAAATGAGAATATATTTGTATGTGTTAGGCTGGAAACACACTGAATTAGTCAAAACGTATTTTTCTTGTCTTAAAGCGCCTGGCGGCCAAAATATATACGATTGGATAGCGCTATGCACATTGAATCAGACAAAAAAATTAAACGTCAAACATTTTGTTTCATAAAACATAGAACGGCAAACATTCTATTATGCCTTATGGGTCCATACACACATAATAAAGCAAAATTGTCTTAAGTCAAATTTGACTAAAGGCATGTCTCCACTCGCCACGACGAACTGAAATTGTGTCGCGACGAACTAATATTGTCAGGATGTCATGAAAAAAACTTACAACTACTGACATAACAAATAATTATATTTTCTCTGTTTTTGTTTAAAATGCAAATCTATTTACAAATGTCATTTTGGATAGTGAGATAATAAAATATACCAAATCTAGACTTGTCTCCCATTTAGATTTGCAGTTTTTAGGATTTTTTATTTTATTTATGTAAATTAAATTCAAGCTGCTGACAAGCTGAAAGAAATGTATAATAAACCTTTAATAACATGAATGTCGCGCGTTTTGCCACCGATAGCGATCAAATAAAATTCTCTAACTGAAATTGCAAATTAAACTTATGTATGAGCCAAGTCTTGTTACAAAAACAATTTTAAATTAAAATAATTCAAAAGTAACATTTCATTTTCAAAATTTAATTATTCAGTTACATATGTTTATTGTTATTGTTTTACAATTATTATTAATTCTCTATTAAATATTTTTGGCATTAGCACAAATAATTGAGAGTAAAACACAAATTACGCTCACTTCGTCACGACAAAATTTCAAAAAAGATGGATATTGTGATGTTTTGGTTCTCTTCGTCACGAGTGATGCGCATGATCACAATCAGTTTTGTTTATGTATTCATACCAATTTTACCCAATAAGCAATAATTGGCACAAGCTCGTGCCAATTTTTCTTCGTCGTGGCGAGTGGAGACCGCGGCCTTAACGAAACATGAGTCGTGTTCCAGTCAACCAGTTCAAGTACTTATGAGTACTTAGGTTTGTGTCTTTGCTTAAATTTAACTACTCGTAACTGCTCTTGCATTCTGGCAAGAGCAGTTACGAGTACCCAAGTATAACAAATCTTAACTCAGTTGTGAGTTCCATCATTTTTGGTAAGATATGCAGGAACTTGATTGTTTATGGGGAAATTAGTAAAATATTGATTATTTCATTTTTTGTCAGCCATTTGAGTTGTGCTTAAAGTTTTTGTTATAAATTAATAGATACATATATGTTATTTGTGGTTCTAAATAATAAGTGTAAGTATTATGTTATATTAATTTAATAATTGTTTTATTATTAATATGTACGCTATAAAATATTTAATAATAAGTTTAAATTATTCTCTTTTTAATTTTAGGCTGTGGTTTGGAAAAGTTTCCTAATGCCACTAGTTTTCGATTTATATGTATGACAAGCTAGATTTTTAGCTTGTTGTAGCTAATATTTTTTTAATTTTAAATGGATTTCCAATTGAATTAATAAAAAAAAAAAAAATAGTTATTTTCATTTATAAAATATTAACAAAAAGGATTTGAAAGATTTTGACAGCACCCAACAAGCCTAGAAGCAAATTTACCCACAAAGCACATAATTTTGAGTTCCATCCAGTTCCAATTTTTCGCGACAAGTTTCATAGTGTTTCTTATAATAAAAAGGAACTCGAGTGGAGCTTATTCTGAACTAAGCTTAGATTGAGTACTAGAAATTCGAGGTAAAAGATTGAGGTAAAAATACTTGGGATAGTTAAATTTAAGCAAAGACACAAACCTAAGTACTCATAAGTACATACTTGAAGTGGTCGACTGGAACACGACTGATTGAAGGCGACCATGGCGTATAAACAAATAGGTTAATTCAGACTGAAACAAAACAAAGCAAAACAAGACAAAACTGCTTGAGTCAAGAAAAAACAGTGTTTGACGTCGTTTCGTGGTCGCTGTTTTATAAAGCAAGAAATAAATAATTATCAAAATAAATAGGAATTTAATATTTTTAGCAAAACTAATATTTTTAATTAAAATTGTTTAATTTATTTAATATTTTTTTAATCGTATTTTGTTGATGGGAAACATTTTTCTTATTTTGCTGGCAACATTTTGTATTCATTTTATCAAACCAATTCACACCAACCTATAAAGCAACACGAGACAATTTGACTAAAAACAATTTGTTTGATTGTATGTGGGCTATGTTTAGGCAAATCGTCTTGCCTATTCAAAGCAAAAACGTTTTGACTAATTTGGTGTGTCGCCAGCCTTAGTGTGTAACAACGCGATAGACAAAAATAAATTTTGTCGAACACGTGCATCACAAATTTCTCCTCTTCATAATTAGTTTGTAGGTAAAAGTGTAAAAGAGGAAAAAAAGTGACGAAAAAATACTCGTGAAATTAGGCCCATTCATTGTTTAGAAGTATCATTAAATTAATCTCTTAGGTCATGTACAGCTATAAGGCTGGCGACACACCAAATTAGTCAAAACGTTTTTGCTTTGAATAGGCAAGACGATTTGCCTAAACATAGCCCACATACAATCAAACAAATTGTTTTTAGTCAAATTGTCTCGTGTTGCTTTATAGGTTGGTGTGAATTGGTTTTTTAAAATGAATACAAAATGTTGCCAGCAAAATAAGAAAAAATGTTTCCCACCAACAAAATACGATTAAAAAAATATTAAATAAATTAAACAATTTTAATTAAAACTAATATTTTTTTTATTTTAATTAAAAATATTAGTTTTGCTAAAAATATTAAATTCCTATTTATTTTGATAATTATTAATTTTTGATAATTAATTATTTTTTTAAGAAGTATGGATGTCCCGAGTCTAATTATTTACTTTCACTGAGTCGCACTTTGTGATACCACCGACTAGCACGGATATTATGGGCCTTATACATTAAAAATGCCCAGTACCACTATCTATTTTGTTAAACTGTTTATTGTGATACCCTCGCTTTTGTACACGATATAACGGGCCTTTTACGATAATGCGCAGTATCCGGGACCACCAGTTTAACAAAAATGTTTACACGACAAGATCTATATTGCGAGTTGCGACTAACGAATTTTTTAGATTTTATATTTGCAATTTTCTAGTTTTTTACATTTTGACAGATAACCCCACAAACATAAAAGCACAATGAAATTTGCTTGTTCGATTGATGCCGAAATTGAGGTTGCTTTTCATGAGGGATTTTCCCAAAATCGATTTTAGTTCATTTGTCCCCACGCAGACTTTGTTTGGGCAGCGCTGATTACATTTTTTTTTTTTTACATGGAAAAATAAGTAAAATCATGTTTACAAATACAAGTTTCTTGTCTAAATTAGTGGATGTCCCCCTACTTTTTTTTTATGATTAATAAAATTCAGTATGTAAATAATCAAAGTGAGCTTTGACCGTTCACTCAAATATTATATGAAATTGATTACTATTTCAAAGCTATCTTAGTTTTTCTAATGGGTACGATGCTTTGTTTTCGGGCGATAGGTATCGCATTTCTTACTTTTCCAATCGTCAATTAGAGGAGAAAAAAATCAATCGAAAACGACATTACAAAAAAGGTGTAGAATCTTATATAAAATATTCAACTCACACTATCATTTATCTTTTACACTATCATTTATTCTAAAGTTATTTCAAAAACCATCTCTGGCACAGAAAAATAATAGGTTGATTCCAGCCAGAAACTAGAAGAATACCGTGAAGCCCGTCTCATGAAATTAAAAATGTGAGATCTCACGACAGTGATAGCAATGTTTTTTTTTATTTTTATTAATTTTACTTTTTGTGTTTTGCTAATTTTTGACATTACTTAAAACTTTTTTTATTGTGTTTACATTTATACGTAATATAAACACCGATAATATCACAAGAAAAGTTTCAAAAATTAACAAAACACAAAAAGTAAAATTAGTAAAAAAATAAAAATTGGTATTACTGTCGTGAGATCTCAAATTTTTAATTTTTTGAGACCGGCCTTCAGGCCGGTCTCATGAAATTAAAAATGTGAGATCTCACGTCAGTGATACCAATTTTTTTTTTTTTTATTAATTTTACATTTTGTGTTTTACAAATTTTTGACACTTTTAAAACTTTTCTTATGATGTTATCGGTGTCTATATTACGTATAAATCGTAAAAAACATAAAAAAAGTTTTTGAAAATGCCACAAAATAGCAAAACACAAAAAGTTAAATTAATAAAAAAAAAAAAAAAAATTGGTAACACTATCGTGAGATCTCACATTTTTAATTTCAAGGCGCCCGTATGCCGATAGACTCCAGGTTTTTTAACACGCAGTCTACACTAAAAGTTAGTAACTTTAATGACCAATGTACCAATTTTGGTTTTTTGGTCTTGCTTTATTTTGATTTTGTTTTTCTTTTTAGCGCATTTTTGGCGTTTCGTGAAAATATTTTCATTTAAATTTGTTTATTGGCATTATATTCTGTGGATATTTCTTTGGAGCAAAAGCAAAAAAAAACAAAATTGGTACATTGGTCATTAAAGTTACTAAAAAGATAAAAAAAAACTAACTTTTAGTGTAGACTGCGTGTTAAAAAACCTGAAGTTTATCGGCATACGGGCGCCTTCATGAGACGGGCTTCTCAAGGCGTCCGTATGCCGATAGACTTCAGGTTTTTTAACACGCGGTCTACACTAAAGCCGGTCTCATGAAATTAAAAATGTGAGATCTCACGTCAGTGTTACCAATATTTTTTTTTTTTTTACTAACATTAGTTTTTGTGTTTTGTTAATTTTTCACATTTTTAAAACTTTTCTTGTGATGTTATCGGTGTTTATATTACATATAAATGTAAACATCATAAAAAGTAATGTGAAAAATTAGCAAAACGCAAAAAGTAAAATTAGTAAAAAAAAAAATATTGGTAACACTGACGTGAGATCTCACATTTTTAATTTCATGAGACCGGCTTAAAAGTTAGTTTTTTTTTTATCTTTTTAGTATCTTTAATGACCAATGTACCAATTTTGTTTTTTTTTTGCTTTTGCTCCAAAGAAATATACACAGAATATAATGCCAAGAAACAAATTTAAATGAAAATATTTTCACGAAACGCCAAAAATGCGCTAAAAAGAAAAACAAAATCAAAATAAAGCAAGAGCAAAAAACCAAAATTGGTACATTGGTCATTAAAGTTACAAGAAAGAAAAAAAAATTAACTTTTAGTGTAGACTGCGTGTTAAAAAACCTGGGGTGGGATGTTGTAACTTCAAATTTTCGAAATTCGAACAGAAAGTCGAAAATTGGTATGTTGTAAAATTTTCGAATCGCGATAATTAGTGCATTTTGTTGAGAAATTTACAACAACAATTGCACGTGACAGGAGTTAAATAATTCGAATTAAAAATTTGAGTTATTTAATTCGAGCTCGGAACAAAAAAATACGTAACCATTTGAATGAAAAACAGGAGAAGTACCAACATAGAATACAAACATTAAATCGAGAAAATAAATCGTGGCTTATTTTCTTTAAAAAAAAAATAATTCCAAAATAATTCGAATTAAATTTTTCTCAACAAAATACGCTTTTTGTATCACTCAGTTTATTTAAAGTGATGTACGAGCGATTCGTCAAAATATATTATAATAATATCCCTCATAAATTGTCTATCGGCAATCGGCATACGCGGGCGCCTTAAACGACTCATGTGAACAGGCGAATTGTGCTAAAGTGCGATAGTAGTGACCTCTTTAATGCGGTGAATTTTGTAAAAGCTTCCATGTAGCGGTTGTAGGGTTTACTGTCAAATTTTACGGGAAGCCAGTTATTTATAACACGTTTTAATTTCCTTTTTCATTGGAACTTCAAACAAGATCGTACGTATTAAGAATTTTGAGTTAATAAAATCTAATATATTTTAAGTCATCTTTGAATTTAACATAAAATATCTATTACAATTTAAAAGATAATATGAAAATTAATGATTTAAAATGAAAGTTTCGAAACGAATGATTTTAAATATTGTATTCATTTCCATGATGATTTAATTTGCCATGCACCACTCTGATTAAAAAGCGTGAAGTTAACTGTGCAATCTGATTCACATGTTGTGATTGTTTTAGTTTTTGTATTGTGTAGCTTTTAAACAATTCTAATTTTTATTTTAGATATCACTTGCAGGAGTCATTACTCACCGATTTGAGGTAAGAGTTCAATTTTAGTATACATATATGTTTTATTGTAGATGTTGTTACGTGATATATAAAGAGAGTAAAATCTGTTTCAATTTTATATATTTGTAACAAAAAATTCCAGCATTGAATATGCGAGGAAAAAAATCAGATCGATTGTTCAAGTATTTGACAATGTCGATAGACTAATGATGTGACTTCAGATCAATTTGTTTGATTTCGTTGCTAGGTCTATCTACCAAAATGGGAGCATACAGATACATTACTGAATTGTATCGCAAGAAGCAGAGCGATGTTATGAGATATTTGCTACGCATTCGAGTATGGCAATACCGTCAACTTACTAAAATGCACCGAGCGCCAAGACCATCACGGCCAGACAAGGCCAGACGCCTCGGGTATAGAGCGAAACAAGGATACGTTATCTACAGAATTCGTGTTCGTCGTGGAGGTCGTAAACGCCCAGTAGCCAAAGGTTGTACTTATGGTAAACCTAAAAGTCACGGGGTTAATCAACTAAAACCGTCTCGTGGACTTCAATCCATTGCCGAGGTAAATATCAATTTTTGAACTATTATTTTGCTTTTTTAATGATGATTTAAAACAAGTCATACAAATGCTGTTGAAACAATATTCCTTCCTTAGATGTCTGATAAATAAGAAATTGAAATTGATATATTTTTTAAATAACTCGAACATAACTTAAGATTTTTTATTTACTAGGAACGTGTTGGTAGAAGACTGGGTGGTCTCAGAGTACTCAACTCATATTGGGTTGCTCAAGATTCTTCCTACAAATATTTTGAAGTTATTTTGATCGACACTGCACATAACGCCATCCGGAGAGATCCAAAAATAAATTGGATTTGTAACGCTGTTCATAAACATAGAGAACTTCGTGGTCTTACGTCTGCTGGCAAGAGTTCACGAGGTATTGGCAAGGGCTATCGTTATTCACAAACAATTGGTGGATCTCGTAAAGCGGCTTGGAAACGCAAGAATCGTCTCAATTTACGCAGAAAGAGATAAATTATATAATTTTTCATGCTTGTACTATACTTTAGTATAATGAAAATAATATAAATAAACAAAAAAAATATATACAATGCATTTTATTTAAAATCTTTATTTCTATTATACAGTACGTCTGTCGTCATTGAATTTTGGAGAATTGTATGTACAATGTACATACATATTTGTTTTGGATCAGGATGAGATCCGTTTTCTTTTCTATAAGCCGAAGTACGCCATGTTTACAAAATTCGATATCGAAATATTAATTACTTTCGAAATATGTATTTTGTTTTTGTTAGGTTGTCAAATTTGAAAACAAAATTATTTAGTTCTTTTCAACATGGCTACGTCAGGTTCGTTCGTCTTTTAAATACTAACTCAACAATTTTATTATTTATTTTAAATAAATTATTTTATTTAGTTTGCAAATTATAATGTGATATCAAAATACTTAAATAGTTATTCTTAATTTGTGTTAAGTTTTATAAAGAATTATGCAGGAAAAAAAAGATTTTTAATTATGATTACCGCGTGGCTACACAAGATTGACAATCGTGACATGATGTGTAATTTTTTAAAGTGTAAATTTTTATGTTTTCATTTTAGGTAAAAAAGGTAAAAAAAAAGGTGTTAAAGTCGCTTTACAACAATTTCTTGCGACTGGTTCAGCACCACAGGCATCACAAGTGCAAAAAAAGATAAATTGGTCCGATGATGTTGATGATGAGGAATACAGTAGGAAACCTCAAGTAATATCATTACCTACAGCTCCGAGAGCAAGTCGATTTTTGAATGAAGATGCTATATCAAATAAGCCTCCATTTTTGGCTTTTGTTTCAAATCTTCCTTATGATACAAACGAAGCGGATGTGCAGGAATTTTTCGGTGAACTGAGAATTGAATCGATAAAGTTACCAAGAGAAGACGGCGAACCTGGAAGATTACGTGGTTTTGGTTATATTAGGTTTGAAACTAAAGAGGATTTAATTGATGCTGTCAGAATACCCGATCCTGTAATTCGAAACCGCAGGATCCGCATTGATATTAGTTCGGATAATGATCAAAAGCAAATGGGTGGTAACAATTGGCGGTCTCGAAAAGATAATCAACACGATGGTGAAGGCGGCGGTAACCGTAGAGGTTTTAGTTTCCGCGATAGAGAAAAAACTCAAGGGGCCGATGATGATAATTCTACATCTTGGAGGTCACAAGAGAGGCCAAAGGATTCCCCTCCGCCACAGCGAAGAAACAATTATGGCGGTGAAAGGGATTCAGGGTTTAAAAGGCGCGGATATGATAATCGAGACAGAGATAATAATCGAGAAACTGATTTGCAGGAAAGACCTAAACTAAATTTAACTCCACGAACTCTACCAATTGAGAATCCGCTGCCGCCACCTGAAAAGGAGATAGATATACAACCAGTTGAACCAAAACCAGAGGCAATTCCATCAGCTAAAATTTTTGGTGATGCTAAACCGGTCGATACCTCTGCTCGTGAGCGTCAAATTGAAGAACGTATAGAAAAGGAACGGCTAGAATTACTGGCTGCAAAAGCTGAAAAGGAAGCAAATGGGGAAGAAATAGAGGAGGAAGATACTAAGGAGCCTGTTAAAATAGAAAATGGCGATGAATCCAGCTGGCGAAAACGGGAAAATGATGAAGATAAAGCTGAAATAAAAACAAATTCCTCACCTCCAATGGCTCGAAGATTTAGTCCACCAAGAGATTACAAAGATAATCGTAATGATCGACGTGGCCCGGGAGGTTCGCGAAGAGATGACAATAGAAGAATAGATCGTGATGATCGTAGAGTCGGTGAGCGGGACGATCGCAGAGATTTTCGTCAAAATCGCGAGGGGGGTCGAGATTATAACAAAGATTTCAATAGAAATGATCGTGATAATAGAAATAAAGACTTTAGAGATAAAGATAGTAAAGATTTTAACAAAGATCGTGAGCGTTTTGCTCAGAAAAACCCCCCAAATCGAGTTAATCGTAACCGCAACGATAATCGTAAAGACCCAACTCCTTTAAATAAAGATGATAAAGAATTCAACGAAGACCGTATGCCGAAATATCAACCACAGCAAGGACCTGTAAGTATATAAAATAAAAAATGTTTGGCCTTGATTTTAAATTTATGTTGCTTTTTTTGAATTTTTCAGAACGTAGAAATTTCTAATAAATATGCAATGCTTGAAGTTGATGATTATGAATATGAAGAATAACTACTACATATAACTAAAAACATGTTGATCTTTTTAGCCTATAAATATGCTGTATAAAATTAAAAGTCAATGAATTTAAGAGAAACAACATTCAAATCTATATTTTTTTTTTATTATTTATAAATAATTATGTAATACAAATTAAACAGTTAAAAAAAAAATCTAAAAATGGTGTAATATAATATTAATTATAAATAAACATACCTATATACATTTTTTTTATATTCCACAAATTCGTATTATTGGAATTGTTCATTTAATATCCAAAAACATTTTTGATTTATTTAATAATATAAAATAAATGCAGAATTGTAATAAGATATATAAGTTTTTTTGTATTAAAAAATAAATAATTGCTTTAAAATTTTGTTATCATAATAAAAATAAATATGTAGCTAGATATTTTTTAATTTTTACTTCAGTAATACGATATTTGGTAATTAATCACTAACTGCAGCCTGATTCTCTAAATATCTAAGATAATTTGTAAATGGGCTTGAAGTGACCGTTTACACACTATCCTCCGATTCTCGAAAATTTGAAAATGATCAGCTGTAAATATTCAAGTAAAATTTCTATCAAAAGTTTACACTCAATTCAATAGTTTACAATTTTTTAGTTTTTTGTAGGGGGGGGGGGGGGGTATTTGATGTCATGCTATAAAGATATTCAATGTTGTGAGTTGTGACTGATTTCAGTCCAGAAAACGAATCATTACGGTACAAAAAACAGTCCGGAAAACGAGCCAAACCTAACAGTAACAAAATAAACTACATAATTTGAAAATCATTTGGATTGATTTTCTTTAAATTTCAAACTCGTGTTTTTACTTTAAAATTTAATTTTAAATGGAATTGAATGTCCCATGTAGTATGAAACGTTGTACATTACACGTCGTTAAATGATCGTCACAGAACTCAGTTCTCTCAAAATTCTAAAATAAACATCGAACTCTTACTGTAAAGCGCTTTGCCCATAGGAAAACGATAACGGATTTTACTTTTTTTACAATAACTGCAAAATCGTTAGCATAAAGACTCTCAAACTTGTTCATAAACACAAAACAAGTTTAATTTAAAAAATAAATTAAAAATATTTAACATTCCCAGAAAATTTAATTTTAATTTTTGCTGTCAGAAAATTTAAAATATTTTTTCAATTTTTCGCACAGATAATAAACAAAAGGATGGAAGATAAAACAAAAATCCCATATAAAATCATAAAAACAATTGAAGCCAGTTTTTTTGTTTTTTCTCTTTCTATATTTACCAACGCCATTTTGGTTAGAGAAATTTTGTAATTTGAGGTTTTAGTTTTTTAAAGTTTATAAGGCATTTCTTGAATGAAAAATAAAAGTGGTCTTTGAAAAAATAAATTTATTTGTTAAAATGATGCATAAGCGTTGTGTGTGTAAGTGCAAAAATACCAGAAATAAAGTAAAAATTGAGAAAAAAGGGATTACATTTCACCGGTAAATAAATTTTTATTTGTTTACAAATATTTATAACACTTGTACACAATCATTTTAAATATTTTCGAATTTTTTACACTTATTTTGTACACATCAGTAAATTCACTATGTTTTAAAATGTTCAAAATACAAAATTAAAATAAATTTATTTCATAAAACTGTAATTAAAGTAAAAATTTCAAGTTTCATTCACACAAAAATCTTATTTTGACAACACATATAAATCGTCATGGCAACATGACGAAAGCAAAAAAAAAACCATAGGCGTCCCGTTGTATTCAATATTAGAAGAGTATAATGATCGAAATCACATATGAGAAAATAGTATTCCAAGTTTTAATACTTTAGCTATGTTCTAAATTGGTATTTTTATGTTCATTATAGTAACTGTAAACCATTATAATAATAATATTTATGTATGTTGTTTACGCAACACACATAAGTATATTGTTATAATTATGTTGGAACACTTATAACATTAACTTTTTTTATATTAATTATGCTCCTTTTAATAAATTTACCCTACGTCATTTACATAAATTATTACTATTTGCATAAAACCTAAAAGATATGCAACGCCACTGAAAAAAAAACAAAAGAATTTGTCGGCCATCATGAATTTTTCGGCCATCTTGGTTTTTGAAAATGCTTCACTATTTTAGTTTAGTTTCTGTTCTCTTTGTTATTTTTCTATGATTTTTCGTCAGAAAAAGGACACGAGAATATTTTTCGCTTCTTTTTCTGTTATAATTTTTTATTCTGTTATAATTTTTTATTCTGTTATAATTTTTTATTCTGTTATAATTTTTTATTCTGTTATAATTTTTTATTCTGTTATAATTTTTTATTCTGTTATAATTTTGTAATATCGGCTAAAAAAACGAATGAAAAACCAACTTCATATACTAAAGACAAAAGCATTTTCTATTCATTTTGAATATTATTCTGAGAATTCCGGTTTCTTTTTCAATAAATAAAAAAAAAAAATTAACTCACAGATACAAACATACAAGTTTTTCCTTAAGTTTTTACATGAGTTATTCTCTTTTTAAAGTACTCTTGCCATAACGGTTTGGTTTTTGTTGTTGTAATATGCACATTTTCAACAACTACGAGTTGAAGTTGAAGTTAAAATTTTGACAGAAAAAGATTAAAAATTCATGCATTTTTAGAGGGTTTAGTTAAAAAAGGCTGAATTAAAAAACAACGAGCGAGTTCACCCTCAACTCGTAAAAGATTTATGTGAACATTTTTTTGTATAAATCTATTGAATCATTTCGAGCCATTTAGATAAGACCGAGAAACCCCTGCATAAAGACGGCTGATGTTCGCTCAGTGTATGAGTTAAATTACATTTTTAGTTCAAAAAGTCAATAAGTTATTCGATTTTGAATTTGGAGGATGAACCTTACTGACATTAATTAAGCATGAGCAATGTAGAGTTCTGTTAAGTTAATCACCTAAACCTGCCATGTACGCTTTAAAATATATCATTACTCATACACGGCAATCTTGTTCAAGAGACCATAATAGTGAATGGTCACGGCAAACCCGCTGAACAAAGCAAATATGCATCGCTTTGTCATTGATCAATTTAAAATAAATTAACAAAAGCGGTTCTATTAGGGCGAAATGTTAACCGTCATAGCAATTATAAAGGCGGTAGGGCAGAACACTAATAACACAGCATATCGAGTAAACTTAAAATGTTCCAATTAATTTTTTTGAGTCACTTTAGGCATTGCCCCGCATACAAAATGGAAAACCGGCATTTAAAACCGTTAAACTCAATTTTTGGCTAAGTTGCTTCACTTTGCAATATGAAAATTATTAACAAAGAGTTTTAATCTATAAGTTTCACCTTATTCTAAGTAAATTTTATTAAAATTAATTTAAATTCATTCAAAATCCCCAATTTTATGTTTTGCCGGCCGTCAAGCAAAAATCCGTTCGTCAAAATATAAAATTGGAGTGGTTGAATGAAATTAAATCAATTTAATAAAAAATTTTACGAATAAGGTAGAACTTATAGATTCGAATTATTTTTTAATAATTTTCATATTGAAAAACAAACAATTTTGTAAATTATTTGATTTGACGGTTTGAAATGCCCGTTGGCCGTTTGTGCATTACACTACACAAGCATAATTTGTGGTCCTTTTGCTTGTAATTTTTATTTTCAAAAACACTTGCTGCTGCGGCCATATATAGAAAATATTTTTACAACAAAATAAACTAAAGTAGGCTAATTTTTTTAATTTTTTTTTTGTATTCGGCTACGATGTTTTTAAAATGCCGGATGATGTTGTATATTGCATGTGTATGCGTAGATTTTGCGTTGATTTTACGTTTTATTTATTTATTGTTCTTGGCGATGTATACATGGAATATTTTTTGTTCGGTTTTTTTGTTTCCGTAACCCAGCGATATAAATACATGGATAGGGGATTGATCAAAAATCACATTGATTTACGTCACTAAAAATGGAGCAAATTTTATTGTATTGACGATTGGAGCATCACGGTTTCCACCTAGTGGAAATTTTTTAAACTGATGTACCTGATAATTTGACGTTCGAAATTATTGTAAACAATTCCAATTTTGAACTGTAAACACAATTTTTACTTACCGGATTGCTAATAATTGTAAATTATTCCAATTTCGGACTATAAAAACAATTTTTAATTACCGCATTGCTAAATTTTCTTTCGTCGCATTTGTGACAAATGTCATTTTATCAGGTGCATCATTTTAACTATTGTCCTCGAGAGGCGCTTTCTCTACTTTTACAATCGTCAATAGTCTTACTACTCTTTTATATACTCCTCTTTATCAAAAAAAGTATTTCCGAATAAGTGCCGTACTTGAATAAATTTCATTTCGAAATTTTTTGAAACAGATTTTTTTTTTAAATTGAATGGGATAAATATTGGATAATGTTTAATTATATTGAAAATAATTATTTAATTATATCAAATTTGAATAGTTAAACCATAGACATTCATACTAGATTTCTCATTTAATAGTAACTAAAGGAAAAAAACAAAAACTTCTGATAATTCCAATGTATCGTTGTGTTGTGTATTTTATAAGGCAATGATTTTAGAATGCGTTGCAAATATAATACGTATATGCAATACACCGATAATATTTGAATGGAAAATTTTTGTTTTTATTTTCTGTTTTTAGTCAAATGAGAGATCTATTATGATTGTCTATGGTTAAACATTACGCTACCAGTTTTCGTACACTAATTAAAGAATTAATAACCATTTATTCCGTTAAATTTCAAATACATCCCTGAAAATAAACAACAACAACAAAAAATTCGAATAAAACGTCAAAAATCTAGCATAAACAAACAAATATGTTACCATGGCTACTACTACTTTTATATTATTATTTGCAACATTGCAACGTTTATTTTTTCCGTCTCTAGGCGACAGCTACTTTGCTTTACCGCCTCCTACACATAAATTTGAATTTGGTATTCGAAAATTCGAATTTAAAGACAAGGACGAAGGTTTTTTCTTTCTCTATCACACACTTAATACTTTTTCAGTTGCTCCATAAAATTTGTTCTATCCCCTATCCATGTATTTATATCGCTGCCGTAACCCGAGTTGTATACAATTTTTTACTTACTCCTGCCGCTAAAGATGGGTGCATTCAAAAATTCAGTCGACTGCGCAGTTTGTGCAGTACTTCGTTCAAAAATTAAGTTTTGCAGCAAAAGCAGCGCAGTTGGTCGTTCAAAAATTACATTCACGAATGCAGCCGGTATGCAGTTTTTGCAGTCGTTTTATATTAACTGCATAGATGCAGTCAGTCAATAGATTGAATAGTAGACAACTTCATTGTGATTTTTTGTATTAAGGAAAACAAATTAAACGATCTTTTGTATGAAATAGCACAGATACAATTTTATTTGTATATTACAGACATTTATTAAATATTTTTTAATAATTGAAATGTATTCATTTTATGTCATTTTAAGCTAAGACGGTAATTTTTTGTGAAAATCCAGTGAACAATTATAACATAAGGAACAGGGAATTCGTATTCTTTAGGTTTAATCTTGTGCCGTTTGAGTTTGTGGTTATTTTTATTAAAATTAAGTTATTTTCAAACATTTTAAGATATTTTTATATAAACTGCTGTTTATTTTTCTTAACACTTAAAAAAATCTGACATATTTTATCTGTCAAATTATCGATCTATTATTATTTATTCCCGAAATATTTTTCATCTTTATGACAACACTATAAAGTAATTATTATTTATTGGTTAAACATTTTTTATGCCAATTTGTATTTGCGCAGTCGGTCGTTTTAAAATGCAGACAGCAGCTATTGCAGTTTGACTGCTTTTCAGTTTTTTTCGACTGCATTTGCTGCGCAGCCGACTGAATTCTTGAAAGCACCCGATGTTTTCACATCAAAAAAGTCTTCATTAATTAGCACATTCGAAAAGAGACCATAGTAAATTTATAGTAAAATTTATTTTTGTTATGTTGGTAAAAAATTTACTAAAATTACCTTGCCCATACAAAAAGTTAAAATAGGCATTTTCGGAAATAGACCAAAGTAACTTCAGAGTAAGTTTTAATTTTTATTATGTTGGTAACAAAGTTACTCAAGTTACCTTTCACATACAAAAAAGTAAGATAGAAGTTTGAGTGCGTTTGTTTCATGAAGTTACTTTTTTCAGTACTGAAGTTACTTTGATCGTTCGTAAATAGATGGGTAACTTTAATGTTTGAAACTTACTATGAAGTTACCTTGGTCTATTTCCGAAAATGCCTAATATATAAAATCTAATATCGAAAAAATTCGAACACGCATTTTCATGGATAATAAATCGCTTGCCATTTAAAATATATTTTTTTGTATTTAATTCGATATAAAGTTAATTTTTCGTCACATAAATCCGGTTATTAAGATTAAAAATGCCAAAATAATAAAAACAACGACATAAAAATTTACTATAAATTTACTACCCATGTTCGGAAAAAGATTGACAAATTTTATCTTCGAATTTTACTACAAATTTACTATGGTCTCTTTTCGAATGTGCTAAATGAAATAAAAAAAGCGAATCCCAAGTATTTTTATATCCGACAATTTTTGTATTTTTCTGACATTTAGCTGAAAACATGAATTTTTTTTTCCGAATGTTGGCCAAAAAAATCGGAAAATGATGAAATTTGGTTTGCAACTTTTTTTTTTTTTCATCATTTTCAGATTTTTTGGCCAACTTTCATAGTAATTCTTATAATAAGTCGGACATTATTGCTGAAAAAAGTAGGTGATGAATTCAGTTTTGTTATACTTGGGATATTGTATGAAAAAGGAATACTTTTTTTATTTCAGAAAAAAATGAATTGAAAAAGGTAACAGTGCTGAGATGTTCTAACATCACTTTCGATTCGTTTTCGATAGTATTTTGTCTCTTGTAACAAGAACAAAATTGTACGCTATTTTCTTCTTTCATTACAATTTATCTAATGCGATCTCACAGAGCATTCACAATGCAAAAACTTTTACTTTTTACTTACAGGTTTGTATGAATTTCCAACTTGACGAATACAAATTTTTGCTCGTTATGTTGGAAATTCATACAAACCTGTAAGTCAAAAGTAAAAAGTTTTTGCATTGTGAATGCTGTGTCAGCCTTCTGTATACTTTTCCTTTTCTTCACATCGATAAAATATCGTAATCAACATTTTTTGTGAAAAAGAGTGATGAATGAAAGTAGAAATAGAATGATGTTTTATACGAGCATGCTGAGATCGCAATAGAAATAGCTTAATTCAAAAGTCGAAATAGTATACAATTTTATTCTTGCAAAGAGAGACATGAATGCTATCGAACATCGAAAAAAGTGATATTAGAACATCTCAGCACAGGTGTTCATACAAATTCATACAAAAATCACCATTTTTAATTCACTTTTTTTAATTCAACCTTTTTTAATTCATGTAGACGTGTAGTAACCAGTAATGGGTAATACGGTAGACAGACACAAAGTTAATCGCGATTTTCATTTATCCCGATTGTCAAAAATCGCGTTGTGAAAACGAAATAATCCTGTTTTTTGTGAAGATTGTGTAATGACAGTCGTTTGTCATTACACGATTTTCACCTAAATCGGATTATTTTGTTTCCACAACGCGATTTTTGATAAAAATGACAACTGAAAATCGCGACTAAAGGTCGATCCGCACGATGTGTTATTAGTTATGTTTTAACAAAAAATATGTCAAAAAATACAAGTGTATTTTAAAACATTTGAAAAGTTGAAAATCGCATCCACACGCTCATTAAAAACATTTGTGTTTTGTAATATTAATACGGATGACGATAGATAAATCTATGGCGAGGCGACTTTGATTTTTTTAGATTCATTAATACCTAAAATTAAAAACAAAAAAAAAAGAAAAATTACGGTCGAAACCATGTTTGATTACATTTGTAAAATTTTTTGAGGTTATATCCTATGTAAAAACATACCAAAATGGATAAAAGTCATTTGCGAAAATTACATACATATGTGCGGACACATATGTAATCACAAAAGCAAAAATACAACATGTGGTCTAAATATTTAACATTCCCAGAAAATTTAATTTTAATTTTTTCTGTGATAAAATTTAAAACATTTTTTCAATTTTTCATCAGAAAAAGAACACGAAAATATTTTTCAATATGCAAATGTTGAAGAATGAGATGAATATCAAAGCGCGCGATACAAAATTGATCACAAACAGTTTAGGTGATGACATACTTATACCACTGACAGACTAGGGATTAGCTAAGCGCGATTAGTGAAACGAGATTAGCTAATCCACCACAAATCCATATGCGTTGACAGACTAGGGATTAGTTTCTTGCAGAGAAATAAAATATTATTATCGTAATTCGCTGAAATATAGCTAGTAAATCAGCTGGACTCATTTTTTAATTCAATATTTCTAAGATTTATACATTAAAACACACTAGATTTTTTTTTTTCCTCGAAATTTATTCAGCACAAATTTTTTAAGATGTCATTGATTTTATAACTTCTATCGTAAATTCACGCCACTTACATTTTTAGCAATGTTTAAATAATTATTTCACATTGTAGTGCCACTTGTACCAACACTAAACCCAATACAACGAGATAAGCTCGAAAATTTTCAAGGATTAGTGCACTAATCTCGATTAGTGACTAATCCTCAAATAAAACGAGATTAGCTAATCTTCAACTTGACACACTACAGCTAATCTCGAAAATATCACTATTCGCGCTTAGCTAATCCCTAGTCTGTCAAGGGTATTACCACAGAATACCCAGAAGCGACATAACGCGGTTTTTATATGGAGAAAAGTGGACTCATTTTTTTGACCTTGGTTTATAGAAGGTAAGATTTTCGGTGTAAAATTATCGTTCAGTGGCTGAAAATTCAAAATTAACATGTAAAATATAAGGTAAGAGCAAAAATTTCTTGGTCCACGTAATGTCGGTTCTGGTTGTTTATTATTCTGTGGTATTACCCTTAATATAAAACCAAACAAAAAAAAAGAAAAATAACTAGTGTAACTTGATAATTTGAAAATCATTTGGATTGATTTTCTTTAAATTTCAAACTCATGTTTTTACTTTAAAATTTAATTTTAAATGAAAAAATCGAATTAATGTCCCATGTAGTTTGAAATAAAACGTTGTACGTTACACGTACGTTAAATGATCGTTACAGTACTCGTTCAAAATTCTGGACTCGGCTTCTTCGTTGCCTTCTCCATAAACGTCGAACTCGTATTGTAACAACTCATTTACCGCCCTTGTGACGTAAATAACTATTTCTGTACGGAAATAGCTCGTTTTCCGGACACTTTTTTCTGTACCGTAATGAGTCGTTTTCCGGAGTCCGGACTGAAATCAATCACGTAAACATTGATTTTCGGTAGGTATAGTATGAAATAAAAGTTTATTTTGGGAAAAAGTTAGAGAATGCGAAAAATAATTTTTTTCGTGTTAACTTTACGTTTACACGTTTACACAATATCTTACTGCTTAGAGAATTAGGTTACTGGACGTTCTACTGCTGCGCCGCCAATTTGAATTTTGTCAACAATAAATTGCTTTTTTCAAATATATTTTATTATTAATTTATAATGTAGTAACCAGCTGTAGTATAATGCTGTAACCAGCCCAGTGATCTGTTTAATGTTGACTCCTTTAGCGCCGTGTTTTAGCCTAGAAGCTAACAAATCAGCAATCTAGTTACTAGCGGTTACCATGTGGAGCTAACACGAGCACTTGTGGAAGCTGCAAGTTAAGGAGCTGACAACAAGTGCCAACTTGAATCTTCCGAGCATCTTCACACCTGACTACCCATTATGTGACTTACTTATAGCGGAATTATGCGAATTTCTTGTGAGCGTCAAAAATGGAGTAGGTACACCTCAATGATTCATATTTGAAATTATATTACAGCTTTTATTATACTTCATTGTTTAAGCTTAGACTGAATATTTAATAGGTACATACTTCATTTCTTATTAATTAATAAACAAAACCCATAAAAAACCAACAATAAATTAAATAAAAAAACAACAACAACAAAATGTACTTTCGTCGAAAAAATAAACAGTTTCGGAAGCACACGCTAGATCTGCTGGGCTCGAATTCCGGTTCGATGACAAATGATAATTGGAAATGGCTTGATTTTTTATTTCAACTAGTCGGTTGCATTTTAATTTAGAGTAGGCGAAATAAAAAATCAAGTCATTTCTCATTTTCATTTATCATAGGACCGGAATTCGGGTGCAGGAAATTTACCATTAGGGTTGCCGATATTCATAATATTTTACTAGTATTTATTTTTGTTTTGCGAAGAAAACACAATAAATAATTTGTTTGAAGCAACAACACAGTGAACAAATTTATTGATAAATACAAAAATTTCAAGCAACTAGAAAATTAGCCTCATTCTGTTAGCTCAAAGTGACTTGCGGATTTTTGTTGTATGGCATAAGAAGTATTTATATTCTTTCTATAGTTGTTGCTATTAAATATTCAGTCTAAGCTTAAACATTGAAGTGTAGTAAAATTTGAGGTGCACACTTTTTTTTAACGCTCACTGTACCTCAACATCTGCTTTTTGGGGGATTAATTACACTAAAATCAGTTTTGACTTCGCTTCTTAAAATGAGAATGAAGTTTTTCTTAAAATAAAACTAGATTAAACAACAATAACAAAATGGTATATGTATGGGTTAAAAAGTATACATTCAGGCGAATTAAAAAAAAAAAATGTTTTTCTATAATAATATGCGACTGAAATACATATATATTTCATGCCTAAAACAACCTATATTTCGAGATTTTCAACGATCAGCAAACATGTCGTCGGCAGACCTATGTGTGTACTTTAACCATGCCAATCCGTTTGAAAAGTTATTGGAGTTTACCTAGTTAATCCTAGATTATACGAGTGAAAAATTTTGTCTTATGCATGTCTAAGAAAATCGATATCTCAAGATTTTCCCCGATCGGCAAACATCTCACTATGATATTTCGGTAGGCCTGTGTATTTATTGTAAACATGCTAACCCGTTCAATTTATTGGGGTTTATTTATTTAATTTACTTATTATAACATAATATATTGACCAGATTTTTCTCTAATTTTAATATCGTGCACCATATGTCAGCCACTTTGCTTTAAAAGACGATTAAAAATGGTGTAAGCTTAAATTTTCTCTGTTTTACTGTAGTGGTCTATTGTTTGATAGCAAACTCTTTAAACTTTTTTTTTTAACCTTTAGTTAAAAAATTTAGTAAAATACGTAGCACAACTATATGCACTGCTATGATATAGCATTGGTCATATAACTGTAATATGATCATAAATACATAAGATAACGACTGCACTAGAGAAATGAGGCAAAAATTAAACATAACGGTTGGTCGAAGCGATGAAAGTTGATGTACAATTTACTGTACAAAGCGTTCAGGAGGCTTTAATCAAATGTTTCAACCAGTCTCTCTATTTTTACTGTTTTCATCCTCTACTATCTTATTTGGTTTAAATAAACGAAATACATAATTGAATCGCTTATTCTAGAAAGGGCTTATGTCCACTTTTTGTCAAAATTAGTATTATGACGGTTTTGTATCACAGACACGTACATACGTTTTATGACAAGACGACATTACCGTATGGTTAATGGAACGGCACCTACCTTGCAAAAAAAAAAATCATTTATTCTAGAAAGGGCTCATGTTCAGGACATGCGCCCTTTAAATACTAAACTAATATTTAAAAAGTAAAATATTGTTGTGTTTTTACATTTTCGTATATTTTATAACATGCTTATTGGCGATTTTCATCAAATGTAGTTAGCGTTGGTTTCTATGTAAGTAAAGGGGACGAGTATTGTCAAATTCAACTGTTTGACAGTTCTGATCACCCTTGTTCTATGGTTAAATTTTGTTCATATTGTTTTCACCAGATGTCAGCTACTTTGTTGGAAATCGCGAATAGTACTGTGTCCAAAAAGTAAAGCAAGTTTTCAATTTAAATCGCGCGGGTAAACCGCACATCATAAATATTTTTTTTCTAAGTTGGCAGCATTGTGATATACATCTGTGACAAATTTTATTTCAAAACATTTATCAGGTTTTGTTTTACGCTTGGTTTTGATCGACGCTAAAAATGCATTCGGCGATTTTTACAATTTCTAATTACATATATTGAGAAAAGAAAAGTTGCATTAAATTTTGTTTGCGGAATGAAATTTCGGATGCAGAAACGTTAAGGATGTTGCAGAAAGCCTTCGGGGATCATGCTTTGTCGGAAAGGAATGTTTACGAGTGGTATAAACAGTTCAAAGAAGGTCGTGAAAGTGTTGAAGGCCATGTTGACAGTTTTCATCGATCATCGTGGTGTTGTCCATTCAAAATTCCTTCCACCCGGCCAAACTATCAACAAATAGTATTATTTGAGTGTTATGCGTCGTTTGCGTTAAGCTGTTCGCAAGAAGAGGTCAGAATTGTGGGCAGATAATTCTTGGTATTTGCACCACGATATTGCACCTTCGCACACTGCACTCGTTCTTGTGACTTTTTCGCCAAAAATTCGATCCATATCGTTCCACAACCTCCGTATTCGTCTGATTTACCACCGTCTGACTTCTGACTATTCCCGAAACTCCACCGACGACAACGACCACTACGCGCTCTGAAGGCTATCCCGGAAGGCGACTTTAATTCTTGTTTCGAAAATTCGAAAATACGTTGGCACAAGTGTATTGTGTCGGGAGGGGTTTACTTTGAAGGCGACGAAATAGATTTGGAAGAATAAATAAATATTTTGTGAAATAAATAAAAACTGGCTTTACTTTTTGGACACAGTAGTTTGGACACATATAGCGACAAATTTTACTAAACTAATCTACTGCAATATATCATATGTGTAGAGACAGCACGGCTTCTATAGACATTTGTGTTGGGTTTGAGTAAACTCAGCTTTGCTAATTATTCTAATTAGTACCATAATGCATATCGGTTTTTTCAAGAGTAATGCCCTGGTCAAAATCGCAATAACACAGTATTACGATTTGTAATGGGCTTAAAATTCAACTTACAATTTTATAGCGACTCACATTTTCATCAACAAACTCAAATTCCCTCCTAAATTTATTTTTGCTGACAATATAAAGTTTTTTACTTTTCCACTATAACGAAGTTATATTGGGTAAGTATTGTAATCGCGAAAAAAATTTTGTTCCAGATTTTCACATTTCTCGACGAATGAATGGTTACCAGGACTCCGAAACACCGGTCAGAAAAATGTCGTGTCCGTCCTTCCGTCCGTCCTTCCATCCTTCCAGTCGCACATTTTTATTATTTTTGTTTTACCTCCCATTCTCACAAATATTGATAGGTTTGGTCGAAATTTTGTACAAAGGTAGATTTTAATAATAAGCAGTTTGTGTTAACTTTCAGGTCCATTCGAGTATAAAATAGAGGGGATTGCAGTGGAAGAGAAAAGTGCCAAACAGATTTTCTCAAAAACGAGATGATGTTGATGATAAATTTGACAATTCATCGTCTTCTTGTTCACAAAATTTGAAGTTGATTGAAGCATTGCGTGGGAGTCATTTAGACAAAAAGGAGCAAAATAAATTTGTTTATCTATTTACCGAGCTAATCTCGAAGTTTCTGAAGATATATTTTTTACAGTTAATGCACGTTGCAAATTCCAACAATTGTTCCCTAGGAGCCTTTAAGATAAAATGAGTAGATTACTGAGTAATATGAAATTTAAATTTCTAAGTTTACCTAAAATACTTTGCTGGTGGCAAATAATATCGTCAACATTTAAAAATAATTATATCTAGTGAGCTGTTAAATGTAGCAAGTTATTCCCGTTTCTATGGCATTGACATTTCTGACATTGACATTTCTGTGACGTTTTTTTGACATTTTATAGCATTGACCAGTCAGTGGTCAGTCTTTAAGAAATTTAAGTAAGAATGCGACCATAGGAACATGCATGTTACTGACCAGCGAAACTTTAAGAACTTTTCGTTCAGTTTCGTTAAATTTGAAGTGTCATTTAACAATCTTTAAGAAGAGCGAAAACTATCGCCCAAACTGAAGGAAGAAACGTCAAACAGTAAAACAATTCAGTTTTGTGATATTTGTGATTTAATATTATGCATTTATGTTTTATTAATTAAAAAAATATTTTATATGCATTTTAAACATGTGCATAGTATATTATGTAGTGTAATATAATAAAACAATTATTGCATATATGTATTAAAAATAATAAAATACAAATAATTTTTATACTTTCTGCCGTAGGCACTTGGCGAAACACACTTAATACACACATTTTTAAAATTTTTTTAAAAACACTTGTTAAATATTTCGCAAAATTACAAAAGGTTTAAAAAATCACTCGATCGATTTCGGCTTATTAGGCCATTATCAGGAGTATCTACTAAACTGTAAAAATAAAAATGTAGTTATATATATATATATAGTTGGAAAAAGCAAAAAGTGAAACCAAAATATACCAATAAAAAAATGTGGGAGTGGTAAACAATAAAATTGGTGACAGCAATAAACATTAAAAATTAAAAATTAAAAAAAGGGGTGAGTTAAACACAGGTAAAATTGGTGAGAGCAATAAACACAAACAAATCTATTAACTTTCTAGATGTAACAATAACCAGAATTAATTCTTCATTAGAGTTCAAAATTTATAGAAAATCCACGTATACAGACGCCATTATACCTAACTCGTCAAACCATCCCCATAATATTAAAATGTCAGCTTTCCACTCATTCTTAGATAGATTAATAAACATTCCTTTGACCATATTCAATTATAACAAAGAGCTTAATATAATTTTAGAAATAGCAGCGAATAACGGTTATGCAGCTAAGACTATATTAAAGCTATTAAACAGAAAACTGAAACATAAAGCTTTAGCTAACATTTATCCACCTGATAGCCCAATGCCGAAAAATTGGCGCCGCTTAGAGTATATAGGAAAAACTAGTCAACGGATTAGTAACATCGTGACACAATATACAGATATTAGCTTTGCTTTTTATAACAATAATACAATTAAGAAAATGATTTTTAACAACAAACCAAGAATTGATCGCCTTTCCAAGTCTGGCGTTTATAAGATCAATTGCAATGATTGTAGTTCCTCTTATATTGGACAGACTGGGCGCAATTTTGAAGTTAGAGTTAAAGAGCATTTATCTGGTAGCCATGAATCATCCCTTTATAATCATTTAACGTTAGAAAATCACACATCCAGTTTAAACAATTTAGAAATATTGCATGTACAACCAAAAAGCAGACGTTTAGACAACTTAGAATCTTACGAAATCCGAAAAGCTATATTTCTTAACCAAAATATCCTCAACGAACAGAGAGAAATCCGTTTCTCACCAATTACCGACCCCGCATTGTTTTATTCACATACTCATTCCATACCATAAAATTACTAATTCGTCGGGTTATATAAAAATCAAAAAAAAAAATCAACATCTGGAATTTTGTTATTCGACCGTTGACTAATCAATAATCATATACTTGTGTTTAACTCACCCCTTTTTTTAATTTTTAATTTTTAATGTTTATTGCTGTCACCAATTTTATTGTTTACCACTCCCACATTTTTTTATTGGTATATTTTGGTTTCACTTTTTGCTTTTTCCAACTATATATGTATATATATAACTACATTTTTATTTTTACAGTTTAGTAGATACTCCTGATGATGGCCTAATAAGCCGAAATCGATCGAGTGATTTTTTAAACCTTTAGTAATTTTGCGAAATATTTAACAAGTGTTTTTAAAAAAATTTTAAAAATGTATGTATTAAAATACATACAAATACAAATATTCTGAGTTTTTTTTTGTCAAATCGTGTTAAAGATTCGCTGGGCGATCTGTCAAAATTTCCGTATTAATAGACTTTCGTTAGATTCTGTAAGGTTTTATTACAGATTCTTAAAGACTCGCTGGTCAATGCTTATGACATTTTAATGATTGAAATATCAACGACATGTTGATTGATACATTATTTTTGAATTTGTGCATAAAATCGCCTTTAAAGGTATTATTTCTGAGAAGTAAATTCTTTTGTTATTCAAAGTCGTATAACTTCTAATAGCAAATTACTATGAGAGTCTTTAAAATAATATCACGCCACTAGGGTGGCGCAGGTTTAGGAGAGCTGGAAGATATATAAAATGAAATGCTATGTGACGACAAGGAGGTGGGATTCGATAATTAACGTTAATTCTGATTTTGTATTGTTTGTGTTTTAATATTTTGTATTTTTGAATGGTCCACAGTGATGCCCCGTCTAGACTGAAGCACTGAGTAAAGAATTATATCGACCAATTCTCACGTTGCTCACATAATATTGTAAATATAATAAATAATAAATTTTTCAACATTGTGGATACTCTCTGAATGGAGTAAATTAAATTCTTAAGGACTTTCAACGGTATACTATCCCGACAAACATTTTGTTATTTTTGACCCGCAAAATTACCTAAGAAATACCGATTACCGTGTCGAGCAGTTACTGACAGAATAACTACAAAATAACGTATTTTGATGCTCTTTGGGCAGGCCGATGTTACCGATTCGGTAATTTTGTGGCCCCAGATTATTGTAAAATATCAGTTTGTATTACTGAACAATTACATATACTTAAATATTATTTTGACGTGTCGATTTTACTTTACCGAATCGTTATTTTTGTTGTTTTACATTACTGTAAGAAGTCAGTCTTTACTACTGAACATATATGGAAATCATTTAGAATTTTTATTGGTCAAAATTACTTCACCGAATCGGTACTTTTGTGGTTCCATGTTACTGTGAAATATGAGTGTGGGTTACTGAACTTTTAGATGTCGGTTTTACTTTACGGAGTAGGAATTTTTGTGGTTTTATATTACTGTAATAAGTCAGTCTTGATTACTGAACATATACGTATACGTTTTAAGGATTTTTGTTGGTAAAATTTTCTTCACCAAATCGTTAATTTTGTGGTTCCAGATTACAGTAAAACGTCAATTTGTGTTACTGAACGTTTACGTATACTTCCATATGATTTTTACCTGTCGATTTTACTTTGTCGAACCGTTATTTTGTGGTTTTACATCCCTGCCTTTACTGGTCACGATTAATTCACCGAATCGGTAATTTAGTGGTGACATATTACTGTGAAATATCAAAATGAAGATTAAGACTATAATACTGAACGCATATCTAAACCTTTAGGTGGTATAATTTACTTTAAAGAATATCTAATTTTGTTGTGGATAAATATTACTGCAAAGGCCACTTGTACGTATCCTATGGGACATACCATTCCTTTATTCCAATTATATTGGTAGCAATAAAAAACTAAATATATGTTTTTAAAATAAAGAATTTTATTAATTATTATATTATTTTATACATGAATCGCAAGCTTTTCAGCGGACATTATAGGAGGGCATTATGATACATAATGCTCTCTCATTACGTCATGTGGTTGTTATGGATATGTTTATGTGTCTCGTATCTAACAGCAAATTATAGTCAAGTGAGAAATAGAAACATTTTTATATTGTTTTAAATTCAATTCTGAATAAATATAATTTATAAATCATAAAATATTTAAAAAATGATCGTTGTTTAATTCGATTCGATCACAACAAAAAAAAAACATAAATTGAAAAATTAATTTTTTAATAATTTTTTTTTTCTCTATTATTTTAATTTTGATCGAAGATCTTTTTAAAAACGTTTTAATGGCACTTTTTATAAGCGCGTCGTTAACAATTTCATCCTTTCCGTAGTTGATAACATTAGTGATCAACGCCACAATACCTGAATTGTCACTAAAGACAAGCTTCTGAATAGCTGCAAAACAGAAAAAAATATTATTTATTATTTAATTATTTTCTAGGTCATTTGAGCAATGTTAAAAGATCGCGAAATTTAACATTATTATCACATGTAATTTGACCGATTATATGGAAAAATTTCAATATCTTGTGCACCGATTATACGATTTCAACGATTGTTTTAATATAAGAAGAATAAAATATAGGGTGCATGGCCAGCATATTATTCGTAACCCTCTATTTTATACTTCTAATGTCTAAAAAATCATTTAATTCGCTTAAGAATTTTACAACATATTGAGATTTTTCTATACTATCACCCAAACTGCATATGATAGTAATGCTAAATTTCATGTAGTTACATTTTTGTAGGCCAGCTTGTCCCGTCCATGAGTACTGACCGACAACTTCATAATCTATAAGGTGCTCCATAATTTGTTTTACTGAAGTGCTTAATTTATCAGTGACGTGCATCAACAATCTCAAAGTCTGAAAAATTCAATTAATAGATCAAAAAAAGGAAAATGTTTATACTCGAGTTATTAACTGTTACCACTTGGTCCATATAACTCTGGTTCATTAATTTGGAATTAAACTGAACCACCGCTTCAACCTCTTTCATGGGTAGTTGGGGTAAAATAAAACTGTGGTCCTTTTCGATTTTGAATATTTTTTATCCAATGACTTTTTTACTAGTGCTGTTAGTGATTGAAGCATGTCAAATATGGTGTCTGTTTTCTGATCCAATTTCACTTGAATTTCTTCAATTTGTTTTAATTGTTTTAACCGAAAAAATTACATAAAATTACTGAGAGATTGAATTTAAACAATTAATAATTTAAACTACAAATGAGCAAAAATATGAAAAAAACCGAACAGAGTTTTTTGTGTCAACTAAGAATAGAATAGAAACAAAAGGAACAATTAAATATATTATTGTTATACACAGGAAGAGAAAAAATCTTACCGAATAAATTCTGTAAAATTACCGGCGATATTAAATATAATAAAAACGCTTAACAAATTTCGAAACCAAAAATAAAAAAATAAAAATTCAAATTACCGCAAAAAAAACAAAAACTTACCGCGAAATAATGACAAAAAAAAATTTGTAATAATTAATAATTGAAATAAGAAACAAAAAAATATTGTTTATCGAACAAGGTCCATAAAATTACAGAGGAAATATAATAAAAACGCTTAGTATAATTTTAAAACCACTCGGTTGGTTTCAAAATTATTCTAAGCGTTTTTATTTTTCCTCGGTAATTTTATGGACTTTGTTAGGTAAACAATATGTTTTTATTATTTTTTTCAATTAATCATTATTATAAATAAAAAATTTGTTTCAAAATTTATCGGTAATTTTATGGATTTGCATAAGATTTTCGATACATTTTGAAAAAATTAATAAACTTTTTAACTACATAAGAAACAATTACTAAATCAAAATCAAAAAATATCTTTTAAACAAAAATGGAAGAAATACAAATTACCTCACAAAACCCATAAAATTCCCGCGAAATAAAAAAAAAGAAATTTGTAATAATTAATAATTGAAATAAATAAAGAAAAACGTTCTTTACCGAACAAGGTCCATAAAATTACCGACGAAATATAATAACAATGCTTAGAATAATTTTGAAACCAAAAATGAAAAAAAAAATAATAATTATTTACCACACAAAACCCAAACAATTACCGCGGAATAAAATCAAAACAAAAATAATTCTAAGAATTTGACTTATTTTCTCTTTTGTTTGATAAATTGCTTTTTTGTTTTTGTAATTATGTCCGGCGCTCGGTAAATTATTTTTGTTGTTTTTTGTAATTGTGTCCGACGCTCGGTATTTTTGAGCCCGATATGTTGTTATCGGTATTGAAATGTTTGTCGGGAGCGATGTATTGTTAAAGGTCGAAGATGAAAAATAGCGAATACGACTTTGTTTGCTGCTCAACGTGTCAGTTCTAAATAATCTAGCATTATTTGTGAATCTGTTATTTGGCGGTATGAGAATAGAAAATTTAAATTGCCGTGATCAATTGTGATATTGGGGAAGAGGTCTGCAAATTTGAGAAAAGCCGTGACATATTATGCCAGCCGAAAATAAAGCCTGCCCAAAATAACGGAAAATGTTTGTAAAATATAAATGATTGGTTTGGTGATCTTTTACGCATGCTTTCTGGGAAAAGTGTCGTCCGAGAGTCGGATAGACCCAAATTTGTTTATTTCCTGAATAATTTGAAAAAGTGGACATGAGCCCTTTCAGGAATAAACGATTCAATTGTAGTTATATGCCGTCTTACTTTGGCCACTGGAATAGTTATTGGTATAAAAATAAAAATGCAAATTATTCTCAAAATAAAAACCGAAAATAATTTTCTTTTTACTTTCATCAGTTGACATTAATAATTAAATAAAAAACAAAAGTTTTTCAAAATTATTGCAAAATAATTTTCGTATAATCTGGGATTAACTAGGTAAACCACAATAACTTTTCAAATGGGCTGGCATGATTAAAGTAGACACATGGGTCTACCCAAACATCATAGTGAGATGTTTGCCGATCGGGGAAAATCTTGAGATATCGATTTTCTTAGACATGCATAAGACAACATTTTTCCCATTTTCGTATAATCTAGGATTAACTAGGTGAACCACAATAACTTTTCAAACGGGGTTGACATGATTAAAGTAAACACACAGGCCTACCTAAATATCATAGTGAGATGTTTGCCGATCGGGGAGAATCTTGAGATATCGATGACATGCATAAGACAAAATTTTTCACATTTTCGTATAATCTAGGATTAACTAGGTAAACCCCAATAATTTTTCAAACAGGTTGGCATGGTTAAAATACACAGATAGGTCAGACGACGACATTTTTGCCGATCGTTGAAAATCTCGAAATATAGATTTTCTTAGGCATGAAATATATACATATCGTTCCTCTAGTAATGAAACAGCGTATAAGAAAAATAGTAGTTTTAAAATAATTCACATTTAAATGTTTTTTGAAAAAACTTTTTAAAATAAAATCTTTAATTTCATAGAAAATTAAATTTTCTATAAAATAAAAGATTTTATTTCAAAAAGTTTTTTCAATAAACATTTAAAGGCGAATTATTTTAAAACTACCATTTTCCTTATACGCTGTTTCATTACTAGAGGGACGATATATTTCTTTCGCATATTATTATAGAAAAACATTTTTTTTTAATTCGCCCGAATGTACACTTTTTTTAACCCATACATATACAATTTTGTTGTTGTTGTTTAATCTAGTTTTATTTTAATAAAAATTTCATTAGCATTAAAATTTCATTAAATTAGTGGTTAAATATTTCGTTTAAAATTCAAAGGAAGCTTAAAAGTATATTATTGCAGATTAATCATTCATTATACGCATTAGAAAATACTACGGCTAGCTGTAAAACCTTCCCATCAAGTTAGATTAATGGGTCTTGGAACTGAAAAGCTAGCTGCAAATATCATCAGTGGCTGTTTGTTACAAATTGTAACATAACTGTGGATATCAGAAATTCCACGCAGGTAATATCCGGAGTCTCCAATTACTTTGTCCCGTTTGAGGGATTGCTCCAATTTTAGTCGGTAAATTTTAGCCTCGAAAAACTTTGTTAAATTAAATTTATTCTTATGAACTTGTGAAATATGAAAACTGGATATATCTGAAACATTCAAAAATTAAAATTTTTCTGTCCATAATTCAGAGTTATCCGCAAAGTTATGTAGATTTTTTCAACTAAGAAGTTTCTATGTAATCAACCAGTTTGAAAGTTTTGCTAACTATACAGTTTAACGAAATTAAAATTTTTGAAGCGAAACTTGTTCGGAAATTGTTCGATTATTGAAAAGCACCAACCAAACTATTGGATACTTTAGGATGAGATGATAAGAAGCTGTTAATATTGTATTGTAAATAAACGGCAAAGTTTCTGCTAAATAACGTATGTACAACCGCAAATTGATCAATGATGACTATCAGAAATTCAATTTTCGTTTTGTTCAGATCAAAAATAAATGCATACTATTTATAAGTATGCGTTTTACATTGTATTAAACTAAAACCAATTTGTAAATATGTAACATCTAATTTCTTTTTTACGGTCGGTCGTTGACGCTCGAAGAAGAAGGACGTGTTTTTGTCGTCTTCTTCGAGAAAATTTTAATTTAATTAATTTTTAGTTTATTTATTTTCTAATGTAGTGTAAAGTGTTTAAATATATAATTTATATATAATTTATTTTAATTTAAGTTATTTAAGTAAAAGTGTGTGAATAAGAATAGTGAAAATTTAAATATGGATAGAATGCAATCCATCGGGATGCATTCAACAGGCATTGTTTTATATTTTTATTTTTATTTTCATATTTATAGCGAAACAAGTCAAATTTTGGCTTTCTCGCTTAATAATGCATGTCTTAAATTTGTGTAGTTGGTGCATAAAATTCGAATGGTCAAATACATTATCTCGTATTTAAATTTAATTAAAATCGAATAAATAAATTTACGCATTAAATTTCTGTTTCTGTACATGAATATACAAGTTTTCGGTTTCTCTCTTTCCTATTACGAGATTATGTATGTGTTGTATTTTTTGTTTTATGTGGAAACGACACAAACACATATATTCTTTATTTATATACATAAAAAGAATATAATTTCTATTATATAATTTCTATCAAGACAACATTGGTTCTATAGTGTTCGATTGTTGATATTTGCTTCTGATCTGAATTGTATTCACGGTCGTGTATGTGTAGTGTACGAGGTTATTTTCGGAAATATATACAGTAATATATAATATAGTGAAGCCTATTATATATGTATATAATATAGAGAAGGCATGTACCAAAACACACTATGTACACATCGATACTTTCCCTGCTGCGCACGTGAAGGATTATATGAAAACGTTTGTTTTCTCTATGTGCGTTGGTGGTTTTAGTTTTGTACTGTAATACGATTTTATTATTTTTACTTGGCGTTGTTGTATTCTTTGTGTTTATAGTGCTATTTATATACAATGAACTACACAACGCAAAATTTTCATGTATTCAATTCAAATAAGATTCTTATACTACGTATAATCGAGTAATTTTGAGTTGAATTGGAAATTTAATTAGAAATAAAAGTTTCTTGTGTTCGATTCTAATGGGATTTGTTTACTTTGTATTATCGAGTAAATTTGAGTTGAACCAGAAACTATCGTATGTAATACAGTGAGGTCTCGTTATAGTGAATACTGATTTAAGGAAATTGTAATTTCGCAAGGAAATTATATTCGCCAAAGTGATAAGTGTTTATGTGAAAATATATGGTTAATAAGGAAATAAAATAATAAAACTTTGCAGATGTAAATACACAACTAAATTAAATTATTAAATACATTTCTCCGGTTCCTTTGGCTGCGCTGTTTCGAGATTTCACTGTTCATATATACAAATTTATTGTTTATTTAAGCATGATTATTTTTAATACGGGGTAGTTAATTTTACTGAACTGCACGGAATTCCTAAACTGAATTCATACTTTAGAAACTAATTAGTTCTTATAACTTTAATTTTGGGTACTGGTGATATTAATTGTAATTCATTCCAGAAAAGTCATCACAGATGAAACTTCTATACTTTAAGTGGCAGGTTCACGAAAATGGTTCATTTATAATAGTAGCTTTGAGTTAAACTGTAGTTTTTTGGATCGGATTGGTGAAATTGGGATTCCGGGAAGGACTGGCACCCTATTGATTTTGTTTATCAGTTATTTTTGTTAATATGTGAATAGTATCTAAAGGAGTTCCTTTTTTAGTTCACTGATTAATAAGTTAATTTTCAGAATATAACTCAGTTCCAGAATTAATCATTATTAGAGGGATTAAAATTAATCCTTTCTAATAAAGAAGCTAATTTCAAGTATAGATTATAGTTTCAGAAGTAGTAATTATTGGGGATTAAATTAATCCCGTGTTTCAGAATTAAATTCCAGCTTAAATCAACCTTCCAGGATCAACAAGGAGTGAAGAAGCTGAAATTAAAAATTGTGTTAATTTTGTAAGCTGATGAAATTAATTAATTGTTGAAATTTGTAGGGGTGCCAACTAGAGGATTTTTTAAATTATTTATTGAATTATTTAAGTGGCCTAGGCTAGGATTGATGCGGATGTAATTTTAAGTATACTTAAATTAATAAAATCTTAGGTGTTTAGAGGGGTTTATTTTAAGTATACTGATGAATAATTTAATTTGTTTCAGAATTTAAGATTGCTCCAGAATTAATCATTCTTAAAGGGATTAAATTTAATCCTAATTTTCAGTAACAAAGGTATAGCCGGACTCAACGCTCCAGGAACAACAAGCAGTTAACAATCATGTAGTTTAGAAATTGTGTTGTCTTGTGTTGTCTTATTTACTAACTATCAACCGCCATGGTGTCTGGAACCGGGTTGAGTCTCTGCTACTAACATACCTTTCCTTTCCCTCGATTTTGTTATTCGTAAGAGGGTGTACGGTGGACCCGGCGTATCCGGGAAACTTGCCTTAGGCTTGGTCGTACACACTAAATCAATCAATCAATAAATGTAACATCTAATTTCTTTTTTACAGCTATTACAACGTAAATTTTAATTTAATTTAACTTAGTTTCCGATTCCTCTTTAATTGATAGCAAAGTCTACAATTTTTGCGTCGAGCTTTGTTGCCTTATCAAATATATTGTAAAATCGTTAATAAATTAGTTTTACCATTCAATATTATTATATTTCGTATATCAGCTGAAAATCATTGGTTAAAATCATTGAATATAGAAATAATAAATCTAATCAGCGATTAGAATCCAAAATAAAAAACAACAAATACTTAAGTACTTAAATAATGAGGTTTTGGACTTTAGAATTTGAATTCAATTTTAATGATGAAACTGAATGCGTGACACATAACCCTGTCTAAATAATAAATAAATAAAAAAACAACATTTTTGACGAAATATTTATTAATGTGTAGATAGACAATTTTGCTTTGGGAATTCCATACAAACATGTACAATGTACATCGAGTGAAGTTATACACGATGCATTTTATCATATTTTGAACATGAAGAAATAATTTAGGAATTTAATGAATCGCTTACATAAAACATCGCGATTCTATTTAATTAGAGAGAATTAGCTCCCCTCCCCCCCTTAAATATTTCGATCATAGAAAAGAATCGGAATTTCACTTTAACGGTAAGTAGGTACTTTTGCCCGCATAAATCAAATAAAACATAAAAATATTAAAGAAAGAATAAACGGTCTTTCCATTTTCCAAAAATAATCCGAAAATCATTTTCTATTAAAATATAAAAATTTAATCTATCAAAAATTGTTAACACATGAAACGAATTGATTGAATACGAACTTACATAGAATACGTATATCAGTATTAATGGAACTTGACGAGAATAAAAAAGAACGACCGAGCCGGCGAGAGAGAACAAAATAGAATTGAACATATAAAAGAATCAGCAACTAATTAATTTAATTTAGTTTAACAAAAAACCATTTGGGAAAAGTAATAACTTTTGTATTCACATATGTACATATTTTCAATTGAAGCAACGTGTTTGGTTTGAAAGGTTGTTAAAATACATTGTATAATAGTTTGGTGTGTTCTTATTTCTAATTTACCTAATTATTTTTTTATATTGTGAATTATTTTGAAAAGTGCTAACAAATATTCTTTAAAAGTTAAAAAATTAAAAAAATTATAATATTTAAAAACAAAAAAAAAAATGGAAAATACTAAAACTGAATCAACTCCACCATTATCGAATGATACTAATAACATGGACAGTGTTAATGTGGGAACAGAGCAAAGTCTCTTACCACATTTAGAATCATTTGAACGTATGATGAAACTTCCGGTTGTTGAAGCAGCCTGGATCCAAAGTCAAGATGTGTATGGAAAGGTTAAAGGTAATTGTAGATTTTAAAACTGAGGGAATACATTATGAGGCTAATAAAGGTTTTCTAGTTATTATTTGTTAGTTTACCAATTATTTAACATTCGAATTGTTTCTTATAATATAACAACAATGTAGAATTACGTTTTACCCACACAGCCGATAAAATTTTTAAATTTTCTGAATGCTTCATAATGATATTTAGTTTTATACATGTAAATATTGATGGGGGTAAAAACTTAGTTGTAAATTGTAATATTCTAGTTTGTACGAGTAAAGTCATATTTAAATTAACTAATTTGAAATGTAATATTATCAATTATTCTAAAATGTTTTAATATTTTTTGTGAATTCGATTAAAACAGAAAGGTATAGGCATTTAGGTATACTATTTGGTTTTATTGTGGATTACGTTGTTTACTTACGAGAGTATAATGATAAAGTAGTAGCAAGAAATGTACTTTGCACTTAAATGAATATCAATGAGCATATTGTTCACCATTTTTTATTTACGTCATATTTCATAGTGATACGAGCAAGATGAACATTAAAAATAATAAGTTTGTTTGAAAAGATTAAAGTTCAAAAAAGTTTAGACGTTTTCGTTTTAGAGCAGCTAAATCTGGTGATCGTTTTTATTCTATAATACCGAATATTTTGTAGCATGATCGCTTATAGTAACGTTTTGTTTTTAATATTATAGCAGTATTGTAACATAAAAAAATCATTATCTTAATTTGAAATATTGTATAAAACGCCAGACATGAATCCATATTAATACCATCTTTGTGTTGTATAATTTATAATAATATCTCTATATACATAAAAGAATTTATACAACAAAAAAACAAGTTTTACTTAAGTATTCATTTATATCACATGTATATTTTTTATACGTACATACATAAGAAATATAACGAAATCAAATAGAAAAATTACAAGAAAGACGTCATAAAATGGACTTTGGAACATCATTGTTTCTTTTAGTTTGATGTTGCCTTTTTTAAATAAGTAAAACATTATACAAGCCCCGATATAAACAAGTATGTGTGATGTATCAACCATTCCGTAGTTTTTTTCGTAAAAAGAATTCATATTTATTTTTGGAATACATATTGAAATTTATGTACTTACGTTCGGTAAATTACTTGCATTTAAAATAAAATTAAAATAATTACTTTTAGGGATTTTCACATCCACCAAACTATTTGAGAATTTGCAGGGCAAAAAATGCGTTTTGAATGGAATATACGAGTACGTGGTCTAAAGCATTCAGTATTTTAATCTTAAATATGACCTTTATTTATTATCCAATCTCAATTCTCAAACTAGTTGGAATTTAGAAAAAATTTAGTAGAAATTTCCTAATTGCATTATTAAAATAACATTATCAGTTCCTTCGCCCTTATTCTTATATGATAAAAGATAACTTTTTTTTTTAATTTCACACTACGTCATTTATGTACATTGTATTGTACATATACCTATATATGTATACGAATATAATTAAATAAAACATTCTATAATAATTGTTATATAAACAAATTGATAAAAATAAACCTAAATTAAGAAAATTATTATATTTGATAAGATTAATTTGACTTAACTTTTTTGTATACGACTAAATAGAAGTATGGCTGAGTTTGTTTGATAATTTGTTTTTTAGGTTGAAAAAATTTCTTTGTATTAAATCATTTTATGACTCAATATAATTATGCCTTGGTTACAAAAGTCAAAAGCTAATCTTTATTATTTTATTTTACTTGTAAATTGTAGGATCGAATGCTATGTTCAATTGGGCATTCAGAACAGCCGAAGATGTAATTCAGCGTGCAGCAATAACAGCTGCCCCCTATGTTCATAAATTAGATCGCCCCATTCAACTTGTCGATCAAACATTAGTGAAAGGCATCGAAAGATTAGAAACAAAAGCACCAATAATCAAAGAACAGCCACAAGAAATTTATAATCAAGCCAAAAATAAAGTATTCGAAACTGTTCAACCTCATATAAGTAAAGTGTGTGCACTGAGGGTAGTGGGTACTCAAAAAGCGGCTTCACTAAAAGAGTTATCATGGCAGAAAGCAAACGAAGTTTTAGCAACACAATATGGAAGTATGGCTGTAACAGGGGTAGATACAACATCAGCATTAGCCGATAGACTCCTAGATTATTACTTTCCTGCAACAGACAAAGACCTTGAGGATGACAGTAGTAAGTATATCACATACGTATTAGTATTTTATAAAAATTTTCAGTTGTTTTTTTTTTTTTGTCAACAAACAATTTTATTTTAAATGGACTTTGATACAATTACGACATTTTAACCTTTTTTTTACTAAATTTTCTTCATATTTTAGAACTTTGACTCTTACACACAATATTTTGTTTTTGATCATTGTACCTCGATGAATTGTATCATAAAATGTAAATATGATTTGTACACATATGCATAATTTAATTAAGTATACGTGATTTAAAAATAAATATTGCTATACATATGCATAACTTTGAGAGAATATTGCTAGGCAAATAAAATATGCCAGCACTAATTATAGAAATCACTTACAAATTATACACCATAACATTCTATATTGAGCCGTATTCTCTAAATGTATTACCATTTTGTGTTAATTTTTTAATAAAATTTTATAAACCTAAGAAAAAATAACACTAGTAATAGCTGTGTTTTGTTGGTAATTCCAAAAAAGAATTAAAAGATATTACTTCAACAATTCCATTAGATAAATCCAAAAATTAGCTAATTATCTTTTGGTTTTATTCAATAAAATTGTTGTTGTAATCTCTTTTAATTATTTTTTGAAATTGCTAACAAAACATTGCTAATATTTAATTTCAATATTAACTACAATATTCAGATTATTTCTAATAAATTTTATTCTTGCGAATTTATAATTCAGATATGAAACGTAAGCTACAATAGTTGCAATTTATCACCATTAAATCCATTGCAACTGCGTTTCATTTGTAGTATTGAGGTATCGAGAATAATTTATATTTTTTTATTTTTAGCTCCAATATCAGCTTCTGAAGATCCTGTTTTGCACACCGTACAAACAGTGGGAAGGCTTTCAAATCGAATTGCTCGCCGTGTATATCATTCCGTATCGCGCCAAGTAAAACAACTTAAAAAGGAAGATGTCCATGAGTATGTAGCATCTTTAATTGCAGTGCTTCGATTAACGCAATATTTAAATTTCATTAATGAAAAAGTACATCCATCGATAACTTTAGGCAATGAAAAAAGCGATTAAATAATAAATTAAGTGTATTTAACTTCATAATTAATTTATATCGTTCTAAGATTTCATTTTATATTTTGTTTCTTTGATTCCAATGATTTTTCCAAATATCTGTTATAAATAACATATATAAAAATATTTTTTTATATAAAATATTATGTACTGATTGTTACATTAAGTGATTTATTATTATTATTACTATAGTTTGTGCTTTTTGTTTAATTTTAAATGTATTTACAATTTTTATACAATATTATTTTGTTACATTAAAAAGTTCAACAAAAAATGTATATTTTATAAAATAACTAGGTGCCTGTTGCCCCCATCGACCGGGCCTGCAGATAAGGATTAAACGATTTAATAGAAATGAATCAAAAACATTCAAAAACGGTTTCCAGCAGATTTATCTGATACAAACCAAATTTTGCAAAGTCAAATATGGTAGCTCTTAGTTTTAAAATCGGTTTCGCTATTGTTGCTTGGAAATGGGAAGAGGTCGAGAGATGATGCTTATAGCATTAGATAGTGGAAAGAATAGAGATCCAGAAAATAGCTGGTAACACCTCAAAAATGAGAGATATCGGCCGACTTTTTTGTATTTATGTATATCTGAACAATGGGCAGACTCATTTTAATGAGGCAAACACAGTTATTTGCATCTTTATGTGTTCTTTATGTTCGTATTTTTATTAAGAAAAAAGGAAAAATTGCAAATTATTTTTGTTTTTTAGACCTACTTAATTATATTTCGGTAACGCCAATGGGACGGGATTTTTTTTTTTGTCATTTTCGTCACATTTGTATTTTGATAACGGATAAGCGGCCGTTAATGGAACAAAGGCTAGTGCACACGGCTAGCAGAGCTCTTTATAATATTTTTATTTGTGATAGTCGCGGACATTAAAGTGAATAGAAAACACATGCTAAACTCATTTTCATAACTAGGTACATTTTTGGCCAAATTGAGTATTGATATCAATCGATATAGCTAATAATAAACTTTATGAGAAATAGTTTCCATCAAAGTATCCTAATTCATGTACGATCGGACTTTCTTTACACTGATTTGTTTTGAATGTAATTTGGTACAATTAGTATTTAGTACAATTTGTTTTGAATGACTTGCAAATTTGCAATTCTCCTTAAGCATGCTATTACTTTAAAGTATAGGCAAATGTTTAGTTCTACGATTAAAAGTGGTGTCTCACAACCAGCCGCTTTTTGATCGGAATTTCTTCACATGATTATTGCGAAAATTTTAAAATCTCTGAAACCTCGAATCATCTGGGAGTAACTTCCAAAGTCTTGAAAACTGCTTGTTAATGGAATGCCTAGCATCTCAACGCTTAAATCGACAAATTTCTAATAAAGGCGCTATTCAAAGCTTCTCTACTAAAGACGTTTTCGTATAGACAATCTCAAATATCTCTTAAAATACAATCTAAGTTTGACAGCACATTTCCTCATATATTACAGCTTCTCAAACTTTTAAAATTTATTTTTCGAATGTGAGATCAAATATATTTCTAACATTACGCCTCGACAAAAGTTTGGAGTAAACCAATTTATTTGGGGTAACGATCTTTCCTTTGCGGATAATAATGTAAAATAAAAGAATATGGGCATGCAGTATAGACGCATATGAGGTCGTACTACGGTATACGATCGAAGCACATACGGTATATATAGTAAATAGAGGTTCTGTTATTTCCTTCCATTTTGGGTTCGTAGCAATATTTATGAAACGGTCGGGTCACCCATACAAATGAATAAGCCTCGGATTTTTTTTCATCGATACAAGCGAATAATTAACTTGTTGTTTGTGGGGTTTTTCTTTTCTATTTCGAAGTCATATAAATTGACTACATGAATCCTAAATTCATGCAACATTCTTTGCAGGTCGGAAACAAAATTTTTATGAACTCCGTGAATATAACGATTCCATGTATCACGTAAAATCGGCTGCTACCAATAATGATTCGATAATATGTTATATTTGACCCTATGGACCTTAAAACTCGACAGACATTTTCTAAAGCGACTCAGTGGGTACTGCAATGGTGATAATTATATTTTTTCGGTGGCACAACACGTATCAATTGGTTTTTAGGAATTTAACATTGTCGGTTTTCGGGCGTGCAATATTTAGTGCGTTTTTTTATTCGCTATTCGGATCAAGCTATCGAGGGCCATCATTTATAAGTGGCTCCCGATAGCAGCTACTTTTTATACACAGGTAGAGTTACATATTTTTAATCAATTTTTCGCTGAGCAATTGAATTAAAAGTTAAGCGCTCTGATCAAATGAACTTGACGTTGTACTTTGGTTTCATTAGACCGTGATGTTGAAGAGTTGTTTCACAGAATTTGTAAACGATTTTCACGTTGTAATACAACGGTTTATTTAGTTCGCGCTATTGAAACGTTAATTCGAAACTTCTTCCAACGACTATAGCGCTGTTCGACAGCTGTTTCACCTAATAGCTTGTAACGCTCTCGTCCCTTAAAGAAAGTTTACATTATCTTGTCTTAAATTATATAGAATAGCTAAAGCTCTTCTAAATAATGAACCAGAAAAATAGTTAATAATAGCAGAACCATCTTGATGTAAATAGAGCCGTCATGTGAAAAATGAACTTAAAATAATGGATATATAAACAATAAAAATTCAATTATTTCCATAGAGTTTGTATGAAAAAACACGATTTCGATTGACGATAAAACATGAATTAAAAGTTAAACCCAGTTAAATATTTTTTCCTGAAATCTCTAAAAAACAACTTAATGTCTTAAACTCATTTAAAACACAAATCTCAAATCTTCCTATTTCCCAGTAATAGTCAAAAGAAAATAAGGGAAATTAAATTAAAAAACATTCTACAACAATAACAATATGTATTAAAAAGAGAAAATTCAATTTAAAGACGTCATCAATTGTTCACATCTAAAAGCAATGGTAAGAAAAAAGACAACACATCTCCGCCCAACAACCAAAATTAAAATAAATCAAAAAGAGCCAAACAGAAAAAATTAAATCAATACATACAATGAGTGCGAAGAAACAATCTAGCATGCTTCGCAAATTCAAAATAACCATAGAAAGATATTCGAATTCAAATTTGAATGGCGGCTGGGCGCTTTCAGGTCCGCCAACTGTTGGCAACATGTTGAGCAAAATGAACATGTTGTTTTCTGAATGCAACCGATTTATTCAAAATTTCATGGCAATGTGATAGATCGAATGTCATTTTTTCTATCAGTAAATTTTCAAAGCCAACATGTCGTGAGACCTGAAAGCGCCCAAATTGAAAAGGTGATTATTGTATTGTTTATAAACTTCGAGTTATGAGTTTATGACGTATATTACAAAAACAACAATATTGTAAATTTCAAAAATACCTTTATTTTTCATGACGATTTTCACTAAGAAATAAACATTTTCATAATTCGATTTTTTAATCAAATAAAATTACATGTTTTATGAACATTTTTGTATAAAAACAAAACAAAAGCTATAAGCTTAGTAAAAAATACAGTCGATACTGGAGGCTCTTATTTATACAGTAGGCAATGATAATTGCCACATTTCTTAACGCATAGTGTTCCAGATCGATCGTAATTTACATTGAAAACAACAAAAACAAAACCGTTAATCGGAGAAGATCTTTGCATTTTTTTTGTCGCTTCAAAAACCAAGAATGTTACTTGGAAAATATGCCGCTTTAAATAGAACCTGAAATTTTGAAATTTAGCCTATAATCTGAATGTCCAAATCATATAAAAGAAACGTCAGTCAATTTGAATCAGTAGTTTTTGGGTTATTTTCAGACATAGTTAGAACCTTACATACTTTGCTATTTAGAAGATTTAGTAGGCTTTGAATTTATTTGATTTGATATCTTACGAAACATGAAAACAGACGAAATTACAAGGCATTCACAATGGAAACACTTTTTACTTTTGACTTACCTGGGTGCTACTTGTGAATTCGATTTGAACTTATTCGACTCTTCGAAGTATAAGATTCGTATTTGAGGTAATAAGAAACGAATGAATTTGATGCAATTCAAATAAGAATCGAATACATACTTTGAAGACTCGAATATGTTCGAATAGAATTAACAAATAGCCCCCAGTTTGTTTGAATTTCCAACATAACGGAAACAAATTTTGTTCGTATGTTGGAAATTCATCCAAACCTGTAAGTAAAAAGTTTTTACATTGTGGTTGCTCTCAATTTTTCTAATATGTATATACATTATACATACTCCTGAAATAGGATAGCTATTATAAATTATTCGTAATATATTTACAATTTATTTTAAACATTTGTACGAACTGGAAGAACCTTGTCCCTAAATCTTTTGAAAAAAAATATTAAGACTAGAAGGAAATGAAATTTAAAAATGAGATTTTTATGGAATTCCGTTACAGATGGTTTTGTATTAATTTTGATAATACATGTATACAACTTACATGCATGTAGGAGTATACTTTTATCATTATTTTATATAATTTCAAAAGACATATTTTCTTCTAGAATACAAAGTTCATTTGGGTGGTGTGATAACTTAGATAAGTAAAAAAATGTATTTTATGTGATAACAAATAATAATAAATTGTTTAATGAAATAATACAGTTAGGAACTCAGGGCATGAATAGGGCATGTACTGGGGCATGTACTGAATAAGATTCAAATAATTTAATGACGAGTAAAGGAATAAAATATAATAAAGGAATTGCTTCTTATTGGCCGCGAGTAGCTACGTTTATAGATTAACAAGACCAAAAAAAAAATATTATATTTTGGAATTAAATTTGGTCAATTTAATAACTTAAGAAAAAGTTCAAATTTTAGAATTTATTTATTTTACACTTATTGTGTGAGGTACAGTGATCAACTAAACAGCAAAATTAGGAAAGTAAGGCCTACTGGAGACCGATCAAACTCTTATACGGCTTACAAAATATAAATTGAAGAGTTCTATTTTATCATTGGTGAGCCAACGACCTTAAAGGGCACTCAATATAGTGAATCACAATAAAAAGTTATATATAGTAAGAAGAGGAGAAATTGTTAAGAGTTTGCAATTCAGTTTCGATCTGCGAGCATGTGAAAAATAAATCATCTTTCAGTACATCTCATCAGGCTATAGCGACTGAACTGCTAATTTTTATTACACTGATTTTTCCTATATATAGGAATCAACGTGCACTTGTAGTATTAGCGAATTTTACATTCCCCTTTTTAAACTTTTAACAATTTCAATGTTATTGTATTTAAAGCATACATGCGGTTACTATGTTCAAACTTTTAAATTATTTTGGTATATTCCAAATTGATAAATATTTATAAGAAGAGGAGAAATTGTTAAGAGTTTGCAATTCAGTTTCGATCTGCGAGCATGTGAAAGATGATTTATTTTTCACATGCTCGCAGATCGAAACTGAATTGCAAACCCTTAACAATTTCTCCTCTTCTTATAAATATTTATCAATTTGGAATATACCAAAATAATTTAAAAGTTTGAACTTATATATAGTAACATGGAATAGGTACATTGTAAATTATAGAAATATCTATTTACAATTAAAGTTGTCAATATTCGTATTGTCCCGAGGCTACTTTCTTCAAAACAAGTTATGTATTATACATATCTACCTGCGCCAAAAAAAAAAAACGCAACCGAATTTTTTTTCGAAAAAATACCCAGATTTGAGCGCTTGTATCTTGGTGAAAATCCGTTTTATTTTATTTTCTTTTTTTATGACTTTTTGAGACTGCTAGCGAACTTGCTCGATATTTCATTCCCAAATCCAAATTAGCCGTTTAAAGAGAATTTAGAAACCTTGAAAATGACACTGAGGAAATTTCTGTATGACCACTCCTTGTTGAGTTATTGAATTTTCAGAGAAAACGTATCGAAAAGCGTATAAACTTTAACAAGTACTTGTAAACTAAGCACTCTACGATTAAATTTTAAGTATATACACTCTACGAATTAATTCACCGTATGATCTAAAAAATTGAATTTTCGGATTGGCTTTTGAAGCAAATAAATCCTGCTTACTGTAAATTTAAAAGGACAAAAAAGACAGACAAAACTAATATAAATTTAGTTTGTCCACGACTAACGTATAATATGCTCATTATACGTTTGTTTCATCACTTATAATGATATCCATTATTCACTGCTAGTTTATCTAGTAGTCTCTTCTTTCATTATTCAATATTTCCAAGTAAATTATTTAATTTTTGAAATTTTATCTAGTAGTCTCTTGCCATTTTTATTATTATTAAACTGTGACGTCAAAATGTCGACGAAAATTATTTGAAGAGTATTTAAAGGATTTGATTATAAAACATAGTGATATTTGTCGGTCGTGGACAAAGTAACGTATTCTACTCGCATATAATGGCTGTTATTCACTCAGATGATTTACGACACTCGCCTATCGGCTCGTGTCGGCAAACTTCATCTTCGTGAATAACAGCTATCATTATATGCTCGTTGAATAATATACTATTATTAATCTACTTTTCAAGGCCGAAAATAAAAAAACTTTACATTTCTATTCCATTTTTTGCGAACAAATTCATCGTACGATTGATTTAATCATTATTTAACACAAAATTTTTTTTTTTATTAATAACGGGTAGGCCTCCTTTGACATCTAGAATGGCTTTTAGTCTGTTATTCATGGACGAAACCAATTTTTGGTGAATTCTGGCGGCACCCGATCTCAATCATATCTTATTGCCTCTTTCAGTGTGGCCTTAGATGTAATTGTGTGTATTTTTAGTTGCCTTTCTACATAATCCCCCAAATGCTCTATGGGATTAAGATCCGGATTTTATGGAGGAGAAAGTAGCTGCTTAGGGGTGTTTTACAGCAACCAGTCTCGAACAATTGCCGCTATGTGCTTCGAGTTGTCATCTTGCTAGAAGACCCAATTTTGTGCCATTTCTAATTTGTCTACCGATTCGTGCAAATTGGCTTTCAAAATGTTCAAATACATCCTTTTATCCATATTTCCTTCAATAAATATCAAATTTCTGACTTCCGAACCAGCCATACACCCCCAAACTGAGTACATTTCCTCCAACGTTTTTAATCGTACCACGAAGATTTGCTGTTTCTATTGCTGTTCCCTTCTTGCGCCATACTTTTGATGGTCCATCATATGCAAATATATTATACTTAATTTCACCGGCAAATATTACTTCTTTCCAGAATGAAAATTCAGCATCCAGGTGTGATTTAGCGAATTCAATGCGTTTCTTTTTAATTACCTCACTAATAAGTGTTTTTTTCTAACCATTCTGGAAAATTACCCGTACCAGTTTAATGTTTTCTGGTTTATACGTTAACATACGTCTGCTCCATAGTTCTGGTGTAGCATTCTTTGCGTACACAACGCCATACTACCCTTTATTCCTTCTCGGTAAGAGTACGCGGACGACCAGTTCTTTTTAATTATTCAACACTACCCGTCTTTTTATATGTTTCTACAATGTGCATGACGATTTTGATTTTTTTGTTAACTTTGGAATTGGAAGACAACGGTTTTCCTTCCAAATGCTTATTGATAACGACTTCTTGGAAGTCAATACTGGTTTCTGTTCGCGTGGCCTTCAAAATGATAAAAGGTGTTTTATGTACCGGTAGCTTTAATGTCTTACAATATACTGAACTATTCTATCACAAAAATATTGAAAAAAAACAAAAGATGCACGGTGTTGTTAGATAAAAACAACAACCGTACGATGAATTTGTTCGCAAAAAAAGGAATACCAATGTAAAGTTTTTTTATTTTCGGCCTTGAAAAGTAGATTAATAAACTAAATTTATATTAGTTTTGTCTGTATTTTTTGTCCTTTTAAATTTACAGTAAGCAGGATTTATTTGCTTCAAAAGCCAATTCGAAAATTCAATTTTTTAGATCGTACGGTGAATTAACTCGTAGAGTGTATGTTTAAATTTTAGGTTATTTTATGCAAAACAATAATTTAATTAACTAATCGAGTTATTGAAGTTTTAGCGAAAAACGTAACCAACAAAATGAGGCACGCAACTCAGCCATACTTTTAATGGTACAATATGTTTGTTCATGCCATTATAACATATCCCAGACGTGCTCTGTACGGTTTAAATTTAAACTTCACGAAGGATGGTTTATTAAATTAATGCGGTGTTGTTGCATAAATTGCCGTGTGTTTAGAGCTGTGTGCGGCCAGGCATTATCAGGAATAAAAAAAACCACGCCCAATTTGTAAAATTAGTATTTGTTAAAAGTTCTTCCACATATTATGTTGATGTTAAAGCTGGATGTGGTATTAGGTTAGGCCTTTGCAATCGCTTTGGATGTATTCAAGGCTTTTGATAAGGTATGGTATGAGAATCTTATTTGTAAACTTGTGGCATACGGGCTGGACTCGATGACCACCAGGTGGATTAAAAGCTATCTCAATGACCGAAAAATCAGCGTCTTGCTTAATGGGAGATCATCATCGACGCACTCCCCAAATGCCGAAGTCCCTAAGGGATCACCTTTGTCACCGATCCTGTTTTTGCTATATATCAACGATTTGCTGGATAGCACTGTAGTGTAAACCCTATCGATAGCTTTGCGGATGATGCCACATTGCATTCTTCTATTTCATTCGAGATTACAGATCTAAATAATAAACGGGCAGAAGTCGTTTCTCTTAATTCCGATTTAAGTACAATATTTGAGTGGGGTAACAACAACTTAGTACAATTTAATGAAAAAAAAACACAAATATGCACATTTTCACATAAAAAAAGTCGCAATGACTACCTAATGTGATAAAAACCCATATCCTTGTGGGTTGCGACTCAATTCGACTGCTTGGTGTTCAAATAAGTAACAAATTCAAATGGAATAAACATATTGTTTTATTTATACAGAGAAAAGTCTACAAATTTGACTTGAATTTATAACATATTGAACAGGGTAGAATAAAAATTAAATTAAACAAAAAAAGAATTAAAATTGACATAAAAATATTTTTAGGTTGGAGCATAATGTTGCTTCAACCTACGTTTAAAGCTGTCTTTACTTAAGTAAAGGTCGAACAGATGGTCGATTTTATTATTGGATTGGCTAAATCAGCTTCAAAAAAACTCGGGTTCCTGAATCGATGCAGAAGGTTTTTTAAATCGCATCAAGTGCTCTAGAAATATAAAACCTTTATCCGACCATGTATAGAGTATTGCTGTCAAGTTTGGGGAGGTGCGTCTGACACCACCCTACACTTATTGGACAGGGTTTAATGCCGCGCTATCGAATAAAACGGAATCCCAGACTTACTCAAGAACTAGACAGCTTACTGCATCGCAGAGATGTTGCAGAACTCTGCGCCTTCTACAGATGCCTACATGGTAAATGTTCTGCAGAACTATCGGAAAAAATACCACCATTAGTTACAACAACAAGAGTAACAATAGGACTGAAACCTTGAACTGAAGAAATCAAGCGCGAATTTTTATACCGAACATCAAAAAAGTGGAATTCGCTAATACACTTCAAATTTCCGAAGGAATACAAGATGAATAAATTTAAGGTAGCTATATATTAATCTTTACTTGCAGGATCGCGCATTGGGTGCAGAAGCTCTGGCAGTTACAAGGAGTTAGGACCGTTAATAAGTCCGCTCTGCACTCAATTAAAACATATATAAATAAAAAGGTTAGATTAGGGTTAGGTGGCGGTCCACTAGGACCGAGCATAGACACAAGAAAGTCCGTAGCCATACAACGATTTATTGTTTATCCTCCAACTTATTGAAACCATTTTGAGCTTTTAACGAAATACTGTATACTCCTGACGTCCATCCTGCTGGGATCCGTCAGCTCATTCAAGAGGGGTACCTCTAGAAACTTTAGTCTGTTCCATGCCAGACGAGGGCAGGTGCAAAGAAGGTGAAGTACTGTTTCTTCCTCCTCTTCGTTCTCGCAACTACGACAGTAGTCATGTGAGAAGAAACCAAGCCTACTCGCATGCCTGCCTATGAGACAGTGCCCCGTAAGCACTCCAACAACCACACTGATCTGACTCCGCTGAAGTGAGATCAGCTGTTAGGATCTCGCCAAGTCCAAATTTGGCCAGACCTGCCGAATTATTACGCATGAGGTGCTACTTGAACATCTGTCGTTCGTCAACTTACTAGCTTCTTCCTGAAGCAGCAGTTTGCATAACGCCAGAGGCATTTCAATATCTTTTCTGCTTTTAGAAATGTGGTTCGTTGTACCACGGCGAGCCAGTTCATGGGCTTTTATATTCCCTGTCCGTAACCAGTCCGCGACTTCCGTTGGGAGTTCATTATTGCAGACGTTTCCTGCGACACACGGGCCTCTGAGTTGATATTCAGGGACAAAAGATCATAGATCCTTTAACTAACTGCTTCACTAAGGGCGCCATCACAAATGGGAACAACCCTACCTTATCAATTTTGAATAAATCAGCAACAAAACCAGAGATTGTGGAATTACTAAAAAGATATCCCGAGATTACCAACAGCGGACTCAGCACGGCACGGATTAAACATTCCGTCACACACCGACTAGAAACGCAGAGACCACCGATCTCTTGCAAAACGAGACGGCTGGCACCCGATAAGCTCAAACTAGCACGGGAATAGTTCGAAAGTATGTTAGCGCAAGGAATTTGCCAACCAAGTAGCAGTCCTTGGTCAGGCCCACTGCATCTCGTGGAAAAGAAGAACGGAACGTGGAGACCGTGTGGCGATTACCGCGCCCAGAGTAACAATTCCAGACCGGTACCCAGTTCCACACTTGCAGGATTTCTCTTATCAACTAGAAGGCTGCAACGTATTCACCACATTAGACCTTGTCCAGGCGCATCACCAAATTCCAGTCGAACCAGAAGACATTCCCAAAACAGCAATTACCACACCTTTCGGCCTTTTCGAGTTTACAAAAATGACGTTTGGATTAAGAAACGAGGCGCAAACTTTTCAACGGCTTATGCATTCGGTACTTTTCGGTTTAAAATTCTGTTTCGTTTATTTGGATGACATTTTAATCGCTTCAAGGTCTTTCGAACAACACCTAGAACATCTAAAAATTATTTTTCAAAAACTATCAGAACACGGGCTTGTTATAAATTCGGATAAAAGCGTGTTCGCAGCAGAGGAAATTTCATTTTTAGGACACACGGTCACTGGACAAGGTATATTGCCGAATCAAGACCGCGTACAAATCATAAGGGAATTCAAACGACTAGAAACAGTCGATAGCATCAAGAGGTTCTTGGGCACCATCGACTTCTACAGATGTTTCATCCCGGGAGCTGCAGCCGACCAGGGCCCGAATTCCGGTTCGATGACAAATGATAATGAGAAATGACTTGATTTTTTATTTCAACTAGTCGGTTGCCTTTTTATTCAGAGTAGGCGAAATAAAAAATTAAGTCATTTCTCATTTTCATTTATCATTGAACCGGAATTCGTGTGCAGGGCCCGAATTCCGGTTCGATGACAAATGATAATGAGAAATGACTTGAGTTTTTATTTCAACTAGCCGGTTGCATTTTTATTTAGAGTAGGCGAAATAAAAAATCAAGTCATTTCTCATTTTCATTTATCATTGAACTGGAATTCGGATTGGCAACGAAAAAGGTACGAAAAAGCTTAGAACCACCCTACACCGGACCACATGAAGTGATAGATAGAGCTGAAAAATCATATACAATTGCAATACAAGGTACAAACACCAAAGTACTATCAATTGACAGATTGAAACCATGCCTTCAAGAGAACACACAAGTTGAGCAAACAACAAACACTCAAGCAAAAAGCACTCAAAACACTGAAGCACAAAGGCACGCAGCGGAAGACAACACGACAATCACAACACAAAAACAGGTACCGATGCAAAAAGTTCTTTCGATCTCAGTACAGCACAAAACACAATACGCACGACAACGGTAAAAACACCATAGCGAGATTTCGGGATAATTAACAAGACACTACACACCAACACCACACCGACACTTACGACACGTACAACGTTAATTTCTCGTGAAATTCACTGGAAGGGGAGTATTGTGGCGGATCAAACGCAAACACACAAAATAAGTTGTAAAATTGATAATGTGTTTGACGTTCGTTTGACAGCAATGTAAAGTAGCCCTCTAAACATGGCGAAACGCTAACGTAATGCAAGTGAAGACATTTATATATGAAACTCTTCGCAAGCGTAACGCTCAGGTGAAGCAAAAACGTAACCTTTTTATCGCATCTGCTATATGAAAATTAAAATGAAAGCGAAGTAATTTAAATGTCTGTATGTATGGGTAGTTCGCATTTATCTTCGCATTCTTTTCAATAAAGGACTGTTTGTGGCACGAAAGCGAAGGGTTTTTGTATAGATTTATTATGAAAATAATATAGAAACGAAGTGTAAGCGAAACACTGGGTGAAGTAATTTTATTACGTAATATTTTCGTTAAACGAATATTTTTAAAAATAGTTTTGAAATTAAAATAAAAATCATAAATGTTGAATACTAACATAAAAAATTTTATTAATTCGTTTTAAATATTTATAAAAAATTTAAAAAATTATTCTGTTAAACCACCTCTGTGGTTTCGAAGAATCTCTTCGTTGGGGATTTAGAAATAGACATGCACATTGATGACACGTTTCTGGAATAATTAAATTATTTCAAGGATAATCTTAAAATGATTTCAATATCATAATCATATTTACCTTTGAAAAAAATCATATTATAGTGTTTTGGTCTGAATATTAGAATTCTATCCAAATCTCGAAAAACAACCGGTATCACCAAATAACGGTGTCTTTCATTAAATCAAATTCCGAATAAAAAGAAAACAATTATCTATAATTGAATTTGAAACAAACATCAAACATATGTATATTTAGAACAAAAAAAAACATTAAAACATTTATATAAAACACCGCCACAGAAATACTTACATTACACATATCAATTTAATAAAAAATGAAATTCAAAATGGCATCTTTACAAAATAAATATTTGAAGAATGAAAGAATTATAAGAAAGTATCTATACACAATGTAATAAGAATAAAAAAAAAATGAAACGAAACTAGACTGTGAAAGTGTAGTGGTGCATCAACGAAAAAACTTTACGCTTACGCTTCGCTTTGGTAACGCCTAGGCGAGACTTCGCAAATTTATTTGAAGGGAGGCAGCTTTGACTATATATTTTTAAATGGACTGCTAGTTGCTTACTTCATATGCGAACCAACATACAGTGGCGGTCAAGAGGCAAATCGTGGCGAATTCGCTAACTAAAAAGTTCGTTACCATTTAATTTATTAGGAATAATCGAAAAATCAACATTAAGATTAAATTTTATAAAAGAAAACATCATTAATATTTGAAATTATAAGCAGTTGCAAGCACTGAATATTAAAATAAACATTTATTTTTGTACTCACAGATGCAAAGAAACAGTCTTATCTGTCAATGGCAAACTGGTATCACAACCAACTACGACACACTTTCTCCCCATTTTCAAAAAAATAAAAGAAACCGAGGAAAAATTTTGTGCAAAAATCACAATTAAAATATCTCAAATCAAATTAAATTGAATTTAAAACTATAAAACGGTGACAAAATAGAAAACACACGAAAAGAAGCCAACAATTAAATAAAAATTGATTTACTTTGACAAATCTTTAGTTTTCGTTTTTGCCGCAATTTGTCTCTTGACCGCTAGTTGTATGTTGGCATCAAATAAGAAGCCAACAATTAAATAAAAATTTATTGATTTACTTTGACAAATCTTTAGTTTTCGTTTTTGCCGCAATTTGTCTCTTGACCGCTAGTTGTATGTTGGCATCAAATAAATTATAATACCCTATAAAGGACATAATGACACTTTTCCATAGTAAACTTGCGGTCAATGATATTGGCAGATTTACCGATAATGCAGTATTATTTAATACGGGAAAACATAGTACGGGATAACTTCTAAAGATGTCAGCTTTAACAATTTTTAATTTTTGGTAAATAAATCAAAAATAAAATTAATTTTTTTTATAATTGATGTCTAGTTGTAAGTTTTATTCGTGTTTTTTGCTTTTGTTTATATTTTTGTTTCGATACAACAAAAAAAAAATTTAAAAAAAACTACTAGTGCCATCTTAAGATTTAATCTATCTATCGCCGTTTTTTGACCGTTAATGTCCTTTATAGAGTATTATAATTTATTTGGTTGGCATCATCATTAGTGGCTTTCCAATCGACCACCGCAAGTACTTATAAGCACTTATGGTTCATGTCTTTGCTAAATTAACTGCTCGCAAAGTCGCAAGTGTTCTACCTAATTTTTCATGAGCAGCTACAAGCAGTTACGTCAACATTCTCCGCTAGGTGATATTTAAAAATAATTTGCAACAATAAAGCTAAAATTTATTTTTTAAATATTTATTTTAATATTTTATTACCATACATTTAAGAAATTTAACCACAATCGCATTATTTTTTTGTATTATGCGAATTAAAAATTTAGAGGTTATGTTTTGCTCATGTAATAATTTTTTGTGTGTTCCAATCGACATTTAGCCGAGACATATTTTTCACACTTATAAGTACTTGCGGTGGTCGATTGGAAAGCCACTATTTATTTGAAAATTATATTGAACTGTCATTGTATTAGCGGTCCATTCTAATTCTATTGTCTAAGGTAATAGCATATATTATAGAGTATATATATACGCCATTACGTGGACTAAACGATTTTTTTTCCTCCCGTATTTTTGACATGATGAAGTTAGCCACACAACAATTAACTATGTAGCTTCGCCATTTTGTACACTGTCATGTTTTAAACCACTATAAAACCTCCCGTATTTTCAAATGAAGGTCACAAAAATTAGTCCAAATTTTTCCATAGTAAAAGTAGGTTATGGCGTATATACATATATACTCTATAATATATGGTAATAGTGTCTAAAGCTCAGTATGCAGCTCGAGCTAAGATAAATTTTACCGCGGTCTCCACAAGTCTCCATTTAATTACAGATAAATCGTCAAGCTAAAAATTTGTGTAGAGATAAATTTTGTTGATTTTGTTTGACTTTTGTTCGTTTGTTTTTGAATGAAATTTCTGTCCAAATAATCCTCTTAATACTCGATTTCGTAATGTTGGTCGGTCATTTTGACTTTTGTCTTCTGTATATAAAAATAAATTAATTTTACTTCGTGGCTACTTCGATTATAAAATGAATCAAAATTCAAAACCATCAAAATTTATCTTCAATTATTGTCCTTGTGAGATAAATTGCGGCTAAAATGTTTGTAGAATTTATAGTGGCGCAATCTAGATTTGAATGAAACAACTGACATTTTTTCAAATTTTTCACGCAAGCTGCATACCGCTCAGCGAAATTGTCAGCTAAAAAAAATATTTTATTTAGCTAGCTAAATTTTACGTCAAATTTGTATGGAAAATTTATCTTAGCTCAAGCTGCATACTGAGCTTAAGGTATCAGAAATAGATATGCTAAATTCCCATGGAAAAATCAACGAACTCTCCATAAATAAGGAAGAGTGTTTTTCCGTAAAACGCAGCACGTCTTAAAAACGGAAAAACAAATTCCGGTAAAAACAATAATTTGAAAAGAGGAAAATTATTGTTTTCAATTAGAAAAAAACTTTAAATCTTGGCGCACGCAAATTTGTTAATAGCGCAACAGATAATAAAAGGCCCCGTAGGAGCCTTCTCTAATTACAGCATATACCTTAGAACATAATAAGGAATGCATAACGTGTAAATAGAAGTATATACAATAAAACAATATGTATATCAAAATAAGAATTGTACCGTGTACTTTATTTACTTCGAAAATATTTAAATTAATTATTTGGGGAACACACTCATATCACCCCAAATAGTAAAGCAATGAAATATGTACGCTTATTCGTAGTTTTTAAAACAATGAATCAATTTTTTAACAGCACACTTAAGATTGAAGATGCAAGTAATATGTTTATAATCTCAATATTTCACATCTAATAACCCTTTATTGCAGTCGGAGCTCGATAATTTAACGTGGCATGAGTACAAAAACGTATCCAAGAAGTATAATCTGAACAGCAAATGTGTATACATAAGGAGCTACTGACCGAGTTACATGTGATGCATGTGACGCAACCGGATGACCAGCAACCGGAAGCAAATCCAAGAACAACGATATCAGACTTCTAAAAATGTTATTAACTTCGTTTATGGTGTACATAATAAATATAACGTACATACTACACAAGTTCACACAGTGATCAAAATACCATAAATAAACAAACCAATAATGCATTATCTCATCGAGCTCAGCATATGGTCAACGATATCATAATTATATGCATTTTTGCAATAAAATAACAACTATTCATCTGCATAAATAATGCATATTTTACACTAACAAAAACTAACTTTATTATTTCAAAAATAGTGATAAGCAATTCAAAAAGTGCTACATAAATTAACACAAAAATAAGACGGCGTTCATTAATTATCACAAAATTTAATATATAACATACTGTAAAATCTAAATAAAATAAATAAACGATTATTAAACCTATAAAAATATAAAAATTAAAAGAGTTTCATGAAGAAACCATAATTACCGAGCTCGATATATGTATATCATCGTATTTTGCGAAGAATTTAGTGTCGGCCAAAGTTATAGCCCCGTTCGTGCTTGCCTGAGTCGAGGCCTTCGTTATAATATAGAGCTGATATTATTTCGATGACCATGGTCATCATTCGAGAATAACTGGCATCTGACAGATTAGTACAAAAAATCTAATCGACGAACAGAATTGTCACAAATTGGTGATTACAAATTTATGATTAAGTACACGAATTAAATAATTAATTCAAGTTAAAGTAGAAAAGAAAATTATTGAATTGTCACAAAAGTTTTCACGACAAATTATGTGTTTTGTTGTGGCAAATTTAATACTCTGTCGTTATTAGAAGATAACGTTAGCAAGAAAAAAAATATAATAATTTTCTAAGAAATTTACGATTCAAGAATACGCCATACTTCGGCCGCTAGCTCGAACGGAGAGGTAAAATATTAGTCGTGGGGTTGTATCCTGGCACTTTTATATTACACTATGGCATGAAAGAAACGGTTACTCAAACTCACACCAACTCACCTCAAGTTACGTCCCTACGTTATTGCTTAGCCACTCATTATAAAGAAAAATTTGTAATTCAAATTTAACAAGATTTTATACATTTTATTATGAATATTATTTAATCAATTTTAATAGCCATAAAAATAAATTACAAATTTATTGTTCAGTTATAAATATACAAAAATAATTTAACAAGGTATACAAAAACAAATAAATAAGAGCAATTACAACATTTTATTAAAAGTACATCGCCTGTTACAAGAAATTGGCAGCTAAGTAATATTAATATGTTTTACAGTTTTAAGAAAAATGTTTTATAAAAGAAAATTTAAAATAAAAAATGCATATAAGTGTTACCTTGCTGTAATCGAAGACGAAGAAAGCGCTTCCCACGATCTACACAGAATAGAATCACCTGCTTCTCCGCAATAATAACAGCCCCACCAAAAACAGCTTCCAACGTTATCTTCCAAATTACCAATAGGAAACGCTTCTTGCCTGCACCCTCAACAAAATAATCCGTGGGCAATAACAACAATTTAATTTTAACTCAATAACACAATTGAGCATGAACTAATTATAAATCACTACACAATAATCATCGTTCATCGAAATCTCAAATTGCAGTACATAATAGTGTTTGTATTTTATTTTTATTTTTGGTATATAAATACTTAATTGATTTATCTGAAGCTAGCTTAACCGTTGTATATGAGTAAGCAGCAATTATCATTATACAACAACACGAATTCATAGACCAAATCGGCACGCACAGTCACTAATTTTGAAAATTTAATGTTCAATATAATATTTGTATGAGATACAATAATGTTTAGGAGTTAAACACACAGATTCAAATATCACTAAATCGATAGCATAATTTATTGCTTCTCAACACAGAACATTTGATAAGAGACAAACTATAGTTTTACGCACAATATTTTTATTAATTTATTTAAACATCATAATGTTTCAAATTTATTTCTCAATTTTCAGCACTCAATTTCACAAATTTCATAAGATTCCAACTTAAACCGTTTAATTTTTAGTAATTACTTCGGTCTAAAAAGACCAAAGTATTGAAATCCTGTCAAAAATGACGAAAAATTTCGTTGGTCCAAAACCACTTTTCTCGACGTTTTGTCCGTCCGTCTGTCTGGATGTCTGGACGTCTGGATGTCTGGATGTCTGGATGTCTGGATGTCTGGATGTCTGTGCGGGTATCTCGAGAACGGCTTGTCCGATTTGGAATTTTATTTCGCCAATCTGTTTCTATGGTCAAGGCGGAGATTTGAAAAGCTTTTGGAGACGTCAAGGTACGTCAACAGGGTGGGGTACCTGCCATACGAATTGACCCAAAATACCTGGTTTTATAAATATTTACGATTATTTTATATAATATGCTAGTTTGATTATTGAATTGGGCATTAAATTGGGAATTGATTTGAAGGTTAAGCTAGGGGTCAATTTGTGGGTTGAGTTAGAGTTGAGTTGGGGTTGGCTTAGAATGTAGTGAGTAGTTAACAAATTTTTTATATAATGGAACTTGCCTATTTATCACCCGATTATTATGAAATTTGGCATGTGTGTCGGAAATGGGAATCTAAATTGATTTTTGGATGAAGTTCTGGAATATGGCCAAGTGTGTTGGAAATTACCTATTTATCAACCGATTAAGATGAAATTAGACATATGCGTTGAAAATAGAATTCTAAAATGATTTTTGGATGAAGTTCTGGAGTATGGCCAAGTATGATGGAACTTGACAATTTCTCATCACATGTGCGTTGAAAATGGGATTCTAAAATTGTTTTTCATAAAATTATTTTGCAGACACTTTTCCTGGGAAATATATTTTAATACTATTGTTGTACATATATGCTGATAATTTGCACGTTTCCAGTAATAAATAAGAAAATATTTTTAATGTTACATTGTTGTACATAATTATGTTGATAAAGAATTTTATGAAAAAATAAAAAAATGCAAGCGTAATCAGCAAAATTATTTTTACAAAAAATTATTTTGCAGACACGTTTCCTGTTTAGCATACGAAAACGTTTTCATTAAAAATATAAGTATCTGTTTAGATTAAACAGAATCGGAAATACAAAATCAACCGTTGCGAGGTTACATTTAAAATTAAGAGTTTACCTCAGGATGTGACAGATCCTATTGAGTGGATATACGGAATTCCATAAACGGAGTAATAAGCTATATCAGTAAAAATGTGCCAGCTATAGTGATAAAGTCGGACTGGAATTTAAATCCCAGAAATTTAACAGTTCAACATGGCTGCATATACGATCGGCTCGTGATCTTCATTTTGAGGATGTATGGGGTTTGTTGAGTAGTGTGTTCCAGGGCAATTCTGAAGGTTTAAACACGGATAGCTTCGAACTGATCATGACACAGATAAAAGTACCAGTGGGACAAGGCCGGCCACTTACGTTTACCTACAATACACATACCGAGGAATGGAGAAAGAGAAAAGGATTTATCTTCATAGAAAATAAAGATAATCTATGCTTACCGAGGGCTATTGTTGTTGGGAGGGTGTATGCTAAAAATGGAACAACCAAGGAAAAGCAAGTGATTGGACAAAACATAGGCAAGCATCCGGATTTGAAAGTGCAAAAACTACTTGAAAAGTCGTGTGTAGTGATACCTGATGAGGGTAATGGTATTGAGGAACTGCAGAAATTTCAACAGTATCTTACACGTTATCAGATTTGTGTGTACGCAGCAGGGGAAAAAGGTCGAGAATTGATTTATCAATATAACCAATGAACATTCATCATAATAACCACTACAGTGTGATTACATCGTTCATAGCAGCTTTTGTATGTGATTATTATTGTGAGGAATGTCACGTTCCTTACTATGGCAAGAATCAGCACAAATGTAAGGCTGCTAGTGCAGCATATTCTGTGAAACCTCGTTGTGAATTAATTTCGAAAATTTTGTGCAAGGATTGCAACAGAGATTTTGTTAGTGACCGTTGTTTTGCCCAGCTTAAGCAAAATGGCGTTTGTGAGAAGTTACGTAGGTGTACTAAATTTCATCGTACAATAAATCGAAAAATAGTACATCACTGTAAACAAATGTTTTGTTCGATTTGTAATACTCAGTCATCAGCCCGAAAATCACAGCCAAATACAGCCGATCCGAAACCAGAATACACCATATTTATATTTTTCGATTTGGAGGCACGTCAAGAAACAAAATATCGTAATGATGATTATGACACTACAACAGTCCATGAGCGTAATCTTTGTGTTCTTCAACAACGTTGCTATACAAATGTTCATATCGTCGGTTTGCGGGAATAGTGACACAACTCAAAAATGGCCAATTTTTAGATAACAGGAAAAAACTCCTTTAAATGTAACAATCTTTTATCTGGCAAAGTGTCACTTCTAAACTACCCATAGTTTTCAATAGATGTGATGTTGAATTTGATGAATTCAACTATTTTATACCAAAAAAAAAATTCAAATCGATTTCCTCAAAAATATGATATTTTGAGATGTGTCACTATTCTCGCAAACCGACGATATATAGATGATATGAATACATGTGACACCTGTGGAGATAGACAGAGGATTTTTGTCCACAACAGATGTTATATCGGATTTCATGAAGTACGTGCTTGCCCTGAGAGATAAATTTAAAAAAATTATGGTGATTGCCCACAACGGACAAGCTTTCGATCACCAGTTTATTTTAAAGTATGTACTGGAGAAAACCTCACATAAACCAGTAACCAGAGTTAATTATGAGGGGATCAAAAATAATAAATCGATAGGGTTAAATTTATCGATAGTTTAAATTATTTCCCGATGCCTCTATCAGCACTGCCATCAGCGTTCGATCTACCATCCAACTTCAAAAAGGGTTATTTTCCTCATTTATTCTACATTCATTTATAATACTAAAGAAAATGAGAAATACGTGGGTAGCATACCGGACATGTCGTTTTACTCGCCTAATACAATGAAGGTTTGTGATGATTGTTCTCAAATGGTATCATGATCAGGAAAATTGTGAATTTAAATTTGCGGAGGAGTTTGTATCATACTGTGTATCAGATGTATACAGATACTTACACAATCGTGTTTAAAATTCCGTAAAAACATGATTGAGGAGTGTAAGGGTGTCCTTTTACAGAAGCTACAACAAAAGCATCTACCTGTAATATGATTTTTAGAAGAAAATTTTTAAAACCGTCAACAATTGGTGTTATTACACACAAAAAAATAAGAGGTCACCACAACACCGAATCGGTGTTACATAGTGTCCCACCGATCGGATATTTATAATTTGAATCCAATCGGATATTATAATAAAAATGGCATAAAATAAATTTGGATAAAAACTTTTACACCGCATAAAACCCAAACAGGAACATTCATCTTTTGGAGAACACCTAGAGGTGCATTTTATTAAATCCAAAAGGAGTTTTTATAAAAATTTATCTTTTCGATAGATAAAAATATTTATCCGTTGATGCGTATTTCATTTTATAAAATATATTCAGTTGGAGAAAAATAAAATACTTTTTCGGATAAAAAACCAATTAACACCGCACATTTTTTGAGTGTATGGTTTTTATCCCATTGGTATTTTATTTTAATGAATATGATTTTAATATGTTCCGAAGATTGTAAGAGAATTGAATCTTCTCATCAGGCCGCTGCCGCTGCGACTAGACTGATTGTATCACAATTTAAATTCTATTATACAGAAGGAATATGCAGGTTGCTTTAGCGAATTTAACTAATACAGCCAAATTCTCTTACAATTTTACTTTTTCACGAAAACTCCAAACAGTGTAAATATTTACTCCGATAGAACGAAAATAATCTCTGGGAAGTACCTTTTAAAAAAATCCGCTGTTGACAACTTTTGCGTTTACTCCGAACGGTGCAAAAGTATACTGTTCGATCCTTTTGGATATTTTAAAATTTGTACCCGATCTTGCGGAGTTAATATGGTACTATTGGATAAAAAATAAAGTTTATTCGGATAAAATACCATTCACACCGCAATATTTTTTTCTGTGTACGCTAAGGGGATATTGCAACATAGATACACAATCCAAATCAGCTGTGAAATGGTTAATAGAAGAAGATACCAAGCGAAAAATAAAAATTAGACATGCGTTCAATAGCAGAGTAGTGAAGATTAATGGAATGAAAGTGGATGGGTATGCTGAAGTTACAAAACAGATATTTGAATTTCATGGGTGTTATTACCACGGACACGAGTGCTTGCCTATTAATCGAAATAAGACATTACATGAAGATGGCGGAGACACTTTGAATTCTCGACGGTTAAGAACAACTCAAAAAAACAGAGAGATTGCGTGCGCCGGGATATGAGGTGATTGAGATGTGGCAGTGCAACTATAAATCCACGGTGAGTGATAATCATCCAGTGCTTGAAAATATACCCTTGAGTCATAGAGATGCATTTTATGGTGGTCGCACTGGTAACACGAGGACGTATTACAAAGCTAAGTCTGATGAGAAAATAAAATACATTGATGTATGTTCACTATATCCGTACGTTTGCAAGTATCAGAAATGTCCTGTTGGACATCCCGACGCACTAAAACAAAATAAAACAAGAAGCTTCAGGATGGCCTCCTAATTGTACAACTGAGCTACAGAAAGATGAATATATTACGAATTATATGCAGCAAGAAGGCATACAACTGCAAAACAATCAAATCTTGAAGAATGCGGGCTTACGAATGCTGGCCAAGCTAATACTAAACAGTTTTTGGGGAAAATTTGGTCAGCGGGAAAATCAATCAAAAACAACTATTGTGAGGGTCCCGAAAGAACTGTATGATCTGATAAATAATTCGTCAATATATATCAACACCGTTCAAGAGGTAAACGAAGATGTCCTTATAGTTAACTGGGAGTATAAGGAGAAAGCTGTCAAAACGCTACCAACGGTAAATGTGTGTATTGCAGCGTACACTACAGCTCATGCACGATTAAAGTTGTATAGCTATCTGGAGGAGTTAGGAAGCCGTGTTAGTATTATGACACAGATTCCGTTATCTACGTTTCATCTGAAGGAGAATATGACAGAAATTTTACAAATACATCTGGACCACGACGTGTTATTTTCCTTAGTAATTCCTCCAATTGCTGGTCCTTAGACTGTCTTTCAATGATATCTAACATTTTCCGTGAAATAATATTTTTAGCCAAACATTTTTTTGCGAACTTTTTAAATTTTAACACCTGACATAATGATGTAAGATTTTTTAATATAACAATAAATTTATTTTATATCGTCGGGGTTTCAATAATTTAGTTATAATTGCAAAAACGTACTTTTATCCCGACTATTTTATATTTTATATTTTTACTAGCTGAGTTACCCGGCGTTGCACGGGAGGTATATAATTCAAATACCTTGATTGTTATGCAAGAATTCTCTCTTTACATCGCTGTAGTTGCAATCACATATGAAAAGAAAATTATAAGTAGCTGTATTCAGTAACGGGTGCCTCCGTCAATGCATCCAGGCGAAATTTTGTAATGATATTATTGGACATCCTGTTTGTGAGGATAGTTAATTAATTTTGGTTTGGTATTTGTTACCAATTGCCAAATAATTATACTCCATTTTTACAAACCTTCAACCAGATCAAAGTGAATAATAAATATAAAGATAGTTTAGTTAATAATTTTTATTATAAAGCCTTTTGATCAACAATATTTTTGATTTTTCCATTTGGTGTGTAAATAAATAAATTTGTTGGCGTTCCTACTCTGGAGCAAGCAACATACAGTTGGCCATGTGAAAAGCATGAATTTTCCACAATAACACCAGCTATTTTCAATGATTGCCCCTGGGCTTTGTTGATTGTCATTGCAAAAGCAAGGCGTAATGGGAATTGTAGTCGCTTGAATTCAAACGGCAAATCGGTGGGAATCATAGGAACGCGCGGAATTAGCACATCTTCTCCTTTACTTTTACCGGTAATAATCGTTGCTTCAAACACATTCGGCATCAATTTCTTTCACACAAAGCCGTGTTCCGTTGCACAATTTCGGTGGATCTAAATTTCGGAGCAGTAGTATTATTGGTGAACCCTCTTTTAAAAATATGATGTGTGGTGGAATACCAGGTGGCTCCAAGGAATTAAGAAACTCTATTGGATAATTGACGGATTGATCCACATCAGTAACCGTGTCGATAGATTTGTATTTCATTAGTGGCTTGGGTAGTTGCGATTGAATTTCATTATTTAATTTATTAACGCCGTCATGTTTGGGAGCTAGGAGTGCACGTTCGCACCGCCAATCATGATTATTGAAGTTATTTGGCAGATTTGGGAATACTTTCATTACCACGTCCTGTATTGATGGCAGCATTTGATAAAAATTAGGCGGGAACGATATCTCACATGTTACAGGGTCATTTGGTAATTTCCTGTTACCCATGTCCAAAAGCTGCCTGGCAAATGTTTTAGCTGTACCATCGTGATGTAAATTCACACGCATGTTTGTAGATAGTGTGATTTTCGTACCGTGTTTCCAAAGATGAGACACCTTCAGGCAGGCATTAAATTCATCAGCGGGTGTTGATCGTGGAATGACTGGCAAAGTTTGACGAAAATCACCTGCTAGTAGTGTTAAAGGTCCTCCCATTGGTCGGTTATTTTGTCGCAAATCGCGCAAAGTACGATCAACCACTTCAAATGCTTTTTTGTGTGCCATGGTACATTCATCCCAAATAATGATTTTACATGTTTTTAATAACGTGGCAATTCCCGAATTTCGTGTTATATTGCAAGAAAAATTATCCGCTTGATTCAAATTCAATGGCAGTTTAAACGTTGAATGTGCTGTGCGGCCTCCATCGAGTAAAGTGGATGCAATTCCAGATGATGCAACAGCGAGGCCGATTGTATTCTGCTGTCTTACTTCAGCAAGTATCAAATTAAGAAGGAATGTTTTTCCAGTGCCTCCGGGTGCATCAAGAAAAATAATTCCTCCGTTACCGTTTGCTATGTATTGCATCACTTTAGTGTATGCCTGTATTTGATCATCCACTAAGAGACTTTTTTGAGTTTCAGCGAAAACTCGTAACTGACCAACGTCGTAATTTTGTGTATAACAATCGCACGCTAGATATCCTTTTTGGTGTATAAATTTGCGGCTAAGGCGCTATTTCGGAACATTTAAATAATTGTATCTATACATGTAAAAATGAATTCTTGATCCAGGGCAGACTTCCGGATTGGAGCATGTCACTAATTTCATATAACCCCTTTCCTAAAGTCATTCCCGTCAAAAAATCTTAAAAAAATTGAAATTTGAGAAAAAATTTGTACCACAGCCCCTAGACCCCGGGGCCCAGCCCCTTCAAAAGTATCGTGGGCTTGGTCCTGAACATGCAACATATACATGGTAAAAATTTCATGGCGATGGCTAAAGCGGCTAAGGCGTTATTTCAGAACAATCAAATAATTGTATCTTTACATGTAAAAATGAATTTTTGATCCAGGGCTGGGCCCCTCGGATTCGAACATGTCTCTTATTTCATATAACCCCTTTCCAAAACTCATTCTCGTAAAAAAATTTAAATTTTTGAAAAAATTTGTACCATGGCCCCTAGACCCTGGGGTCCAGCCCCTTTCACAATATCGTAAGATTGGTCCTGAACATGCAACATTTGCATGGTAAATATTTCATGGCGATCGGTTGAGCGACTGAGAAGTAATTTTGTAATAATCAAATATTAAAATTAATTTTTGATCCAGGGCTGGGTCCCTCGGATTCCAACATGTCAGTAATTTCATATAACCAGCCCCATAAACTCATTTTCGTGGAAAAATTTAAAGAAAATTAAATTTTTGAAAAAATTTGTACCGCAGCCCCTAGACCCCGGGGTCCAGCCCCTTCCAAAATATCGTAAGGTTGATTCTGGATATGCAACTTGTACATGGTAAAAATTTCATGGCGATCGGTTGAGCGGCTGAGGCGCCCATTCGGAACAAACAAACAGGAATTCATTTTTATATATATAGATTTTCTTATTTTAATTTTTTCTTTTTCTCTACATAATATTTCGATCTTAATAGATCATTTTCAAATGTTAAAACACAGAAATACTATGAGGAAGTAATTATTTAGAATTTAAAAAACTAGTCACAATCCATCATGGATGACTATCTCTATTGTAAATAATTACTTCCTCATAGTATTTCTGTGTTTTAACATTTGAAAATGATCTATTAAGATCGAAATATTATGTAGAGAAAAATAAAAAATTAAAATAAGAAAATAAAAATATAAAATATAAAATAGTCGGGATAAAAGTACGTTTTTGCAATTATAATTAAATTTTTAATATAACATCCTTGTGTCTATCTTCCATTTTTCTATTCGAGTTAAACTAACAAATTATATACTTTTCACTTGTACTTATACCTGAAATTTTGTTTGAGAAAATTAAAAACAAAGAAAATAATGTTTTTTAAAATGTATTTATTTCTTTCTTTCAATGATATAAAGATAATAATTTTCCATGAATTCCTTATATTGAGCCGCGAACTCTATCACAGCCTGAATGCCCGTCATTTGCCAATTGCTACGTCCTTCGTTTGGATACTCGCATTCAAAACACCATCGCCCACATCTTTCTATTGTTTATAAATTACCAATAAATTACGTCATTAACCATCTAAAATCGCATGTGGGATATTAAATTGTTCATGGCCATGTTCATAAACCATTTAAAATCGGAAATGGGGGCGCGGTCCCAGATTTTTGACCTACTCTGTGTAATCGATCTTAGACGATAATAAAGTAGGTCAACGACCTTGATAATTACAACAAAAAAGTAGGTCAATGACCTAGACAATTACAACAACAACAAAGTAGGTCAACGACTTTAACCTAGATAATTACAACAACAATGACCTTGAAATTACAACAACAAAGTGGGTCGGCCCAGTTGTCCCGGATTTTTGGTTTTGGGCTCAGGTGTCCGAACTACAACTACCAAATTATGTAAGAAAATTGTTAAAATAGTGAAAAACGTATGTTTTTAATTAACGATTGCTAAAATATCGAGTACCTACTAAAAATAAAAAATTAAATTTTAATACTTTTAATACAAAATTTCAATTTACCGTCTTAAGTTAAAAATTATCAACGATAAATTGAAATTTTGTATTAAAACTGTTAAAATTTTAAATTCTTTTTTAGTAAATGCACGATATCCTAACTATCATTAATTAAAAACAAACGCTTTTCATTATATAATTTGCTGAAAAAGGAAAAATCGATCTCGTCGCTATTTCTCAATGTGTACCGACCTTTAGTCTGTGACATGAATTTAGTTTAAATTAGTATGCTATGCTGCCAAAATAGATAGTACACTGCAGCACCTTAACGCGATAAAATTGTCCGATTCAGTATGTTAAGGAGGTTTTATACGATACTACATGTCGTAAGACAAAGTACGATGGCAAACTAACGGAAAATTTTGAATTGCTTTTACACTGTATAGCATGTTGGATAGACTTCATTATTCATTATTCGTCAAGCAGTAAACATGTGAACAAGGGAAAAAATCAAATGCCCGAACGATGACTGCCGCATTTTTTGCAGCTTTTATAATCCATTACTAAAAATGTCATTACTAAAAATGTTTGTAAAAATTTGTTTGTTTTTAATTATGCCCTGCGATGTGAACATGTCAAAAAATAATTGTTTACAAAATTCACCAAGTCCGACATACATTCGTTTACATGGTCCAACATACCAGACAAACCGTCAAAAAATCAAATAAATTTGATTTTCATCGGACATGTCCATTAGACCGTAGTTTTAAGCTTTTACACGATCGAACTTTCCGTCTTGTCGAACATGTCGTCCAACATGTAGTATCGTATAAAACCCCCTTTACACGATCGAACTTTCCGTCTTGTCGAATATGTCGTCCAACATGTAGTATCGTATAAAACCCCCTTTACCCTACCAAAATAGTTCAGAGTGCACTTGACCCAAGGTATATAGATTAATATGGTATGATATTGCGCAAGATATACAGAAAAAAGAGGTAGTATATTCCCGTGTCTCATTTTCGTCTTTCTTTGCGCATCACGTCACGTGAAGACAAAAAAGCAAACATTTATATGAAGTTTGGCGGTTTTTCGATTAGTTTTTCAAATAAATCAAGAATAATCGTAATTTTTTTTAACAAACCGTATTTACAATTGATAATGATAGTTTACCGAGACCATTTTTATGCTTTATATTTTTTTTATGGTCCAAATATTTGAGAAATAATTCTTTCGAGTGTATAATGTCTAAGCTAAATGGAAAAAAGGCTAAACAAAATTATGAATACATAACATAAAACAATTAAATTATTAAATGTTTTTGGTCATTTACGTACAAATTATTAAAACTTTTATTTTTTTACGCTATGTACTCAAATTTTTGCCATCTATTTTCGTTTGGCTTCAAATTATTGGTATACACGTACCTATTCAAATTTTATGTCCATATTCAACGTTAAATATTAATGTAAAAATATATCAAATAATAATTCAGTTCAGTATAAATTAAAATTAAATCTCTGGCTTATTTCATTTATTGTCTTATGGTTTTCGCTACAAATAAATCAAAACACCCATTGACTGTTTAGTGTTCTATACATATGTGTTCTTATCAGAAGTACAATTGATAGTTTTGTTGCAATAGGAATTATTCAAATTTAGTATATTTAAAATCGAACACTTCCAATTTTTTGAATTAAATAATTAAAATCAAATCGTTCTCTGCATTTAACAAAAAAATTATACTCATAAATTCCAAAACTTGTTATGCAATGTGCTCAAACAGTCTGCTCTAGATACGAATATTAAAACATGCCTCTTTTCGCGATTTAATTCCGAAAGTATTGCAGTATATACAGTCGAGTCTCGATTATCCGATGTGGTCGGGACCGAAGACAATTCGGATAAGCGGATTTTCGGATAATCCGGAAATGCTCTGTATGCACTGTAAAATGCTCTTGCATTTTATGGTGGTTAAAATAAACATGATATTTTGAATTTAAATTATTATTTTGAGTAATTTCAATGTTTTATTCATTCATATTTCACTAAACGTACATATGTGTAATGTGTAAATAACAAAATAATTAAAAAAAAAAAAATTTATGTATTTTTTTGTGTTCGGATAAAGCGGAGTTCGGATAAACAGTATTCGGATAATCGAGACTCTACTGTAACTAAAATCAAAATTGAATTGTTTAATTTTAACATAAAGTCGAAAAACAATTAATGGCAAGAATAAAAAAAAATCATTTATTTTCCATTTATTTAAAAAATTAATAAAAATATCACGAAACTCCATATAAATATCAGCAATTTTGTCTTCACGTGACGTCAAATTGTGAAAAAAGGATAGCAACAGCATGCGCAATATTATACCTTATTTTCTGTATATCTTGGATATTGCGCATGTATAATGCTATCTTTTTCTCAAATTTTTACGTCACGTGCATGGTGATGTTTTGCAGTTTTGTTTTATTCGTATGGAATTGTTTGTTAAACGCGGTAGTGAAAAAGGGTTTTATACAAAAATAAAAGTAAAATTAATTTAAAATGGTTATTTGTGCTGTATTTAATTGCAATAGCAATAACGATAAACGATTAAAACGAAATGCTAATTCTAATAATTTAGAAAATATTCGATCTTTCGATTCCCACAAGATGTTTACTATTCTAATGTATGGATTCAAAAATGCTGTCGATCAGTTAAATTCAACGTTAAAACATCTTACATTTGTTCCAAACATTTTACAAAAGATCGTTTTAAAAGAAATTTGCAACACGAATTGTTGGTATATTCCCCAAAAAATAGCAGAAAATTGAATACAGACGCGATACCTACAGAAACTCTACCATCATCTAAAGAATTAAAACAGTCATCATCAAAACGTCAAGAACGCTATAATAAACGAGAATCAAAACAGATTGTAACCAGCATCTTGTAAGTTATCTAAAACATGTATAGACATTTTATTGAGTTTTACTAATAATACATTATTTTACATATAAAGGTCCTGTAATGTTACTGCTGATAATTGCGTTACGAAAATTGTTGATAGTGAAAATTCACAACACGAAAACGCTATAACACTAAAAATTGATAAGGGTACAAATACAAGTGATGATTTAAACGAAAAGTTGATAAACGAGAAGTACGAATACCTACGTAAAAGTAATATGTTTTTTTTAATCACAATAAAACATTTTTTGTAGCACAACTCCAACAGAATTATCATCAAAAAGTGAATTGTTAAACGAAAACAAGAGGGTCATGGCCGAATGTTATAAACTGAACCAACAAATGAATTGCGTGAATCAAATATTTACCCCTAATCAACTAAATAAAATGAAAAATAAGGGAAAAAGAATTCGATGGGGAGTCGATGATATTTCTCAAGCTATTGTTATTTACGCTAGCGGACCAAAAGCTTATCGATTATTATTAAAAAAGAAATATCCATTTCCTGCTGTATCAACATTGAGACTTTGGACCTCAAAAATTGATATAAATCCTGGATACCTAAACGTTGTATTCAAACTAATGGAAAATGTGGATTTTTCACCTCAACCAAAGGTTTGCGTTTTGATGGCGGATGAGATGAAGATTCAAAAATCTTATGAATATGACCAGAAATCAGATATATTACTTCGTCCGGCTAATTATGTCCAAGTTGTAATGGTAAGAGGTCTGTTTGAAAATTGGAAACAACCGGTGTTTTACAATTGTGATGTAAAACTTACTAAAACCATACTAGAAACGATAATTGCGAAGTTAAATAAAATTAAATATGATGTTGTGGCTGTTGTAACCGATTTAGGAGGGTGTAGCCGAGGGGGAGGGCTTTCGAATCAGTATGAGATAATCGAGAAGCAGCCCTATTTTGTTAATCCTTGTGATTTTCGGAAGAAAGTATATGTGATTTGTGACACCCCCTCACATGATCAAACTTTTAAGGAATCATTTTTTGGATTCTGGAATCTTACTCAATAACAATTTATTGACAAAAGAACCATTCCATGAACTACTCGAAAATCAATCCAAAAGTGATTTGAAAATCGCAAGCCGATTAACTTCAACTCATCTGACACTGAAAGGTGGACACAGACAAAAGGTAAAATTTGCAGCCCAGTTATTTTCGCACACTAATTCTTGTGCTCTAATTAGAATGGATAGTTTGGGTATTATAAAATCTAAACACTGGCATGAACTGGCAAATTTGCTTAAACAGGTAAATTAAATTTATTAAATACTTTATTTTTTTTATTTGATTAATTATGGCTTTTATATGTATATATTAGGTTAACGATTGGTTTGATATATTCAACTCCAGAGTTCCCAAAATTGACGCTCGCCCAAGAATGGCCGCGTATGGTTTGGCCATGCTAGAACACGAAGAGATATTAAATGACATGGAAAATGTTATTAAACAAATGCGGGTCGGTAACGGTAATAATACAAGACTGTTGCCATTTCAAAAAGGCATACTCATAAACATCTCTGCATTAAGAATGCTATTCGTAGACCTGAAAGAGGAATATAAAATTTCTTATATACTGACATATCGGTTAAATCAGGATCCTCTGGAAATGATTTTTGGCGTTATGCGGGTAAAAGGAGGTCTCTATGACCATCCAACCGGGTTACAATTTAAATATCGACTTCGTAGTCATTTATTGGGACGGAATGAGTGTATTATTTCTGAATCTGCAAATGTAGAATGTGATAATAGCCAATCTGTTAAGATAAATGTTGAGGTTGACACACATTTAAGGAATTCTAGCGTTTATGAAAACGAATTAAGGGACGAGAGACTAGATGGTTCCGAAAATTTACTCACATTGAATTTCCTTTCCGACATTACAGAAGACGAATTACAGGATTCAACACAATTTATGCCTGACTTGGAGTATGACGGTTTAGGATATATAGCTGGGTACATCATAAAGCGCCTTCAAATAAAATTGCCCCTTATACTAGAAAAATATACTGAAGTTGGACCGAGTTATAACTTTACGTGGACGGATCAAGTGAGTGAAGGAGGGCTAAAAAAACCTAATGTCCAATTTATCCAAAAGCTCAAAAGATTAGATGACATATTTAACGATTTTAACTCTAGTTCATTGACACCTGGAAGGAATTACATAAAAGCATTATTATCAATTTCCGAACAAATTGAATTAGAGTTAGAAATAAAACAATTATATTTTAGATGTAAAATGTTTTTTAAAATTAGAACCTTAAATGCTCAATTATTAGAGAATATGAATTCAAAAAAACGAAAATTAAATAAAACTATAAATTAAAAGTTGAGACTTGTATTTTATTTCACCTAAATGATGTATTTTATATAAATTAAGCTAATTCTACGTTCTTAAAACCAATAGTCAATAAAAATTTTACCATACACGTGACGTATATGCGCAAAGCAAACGAAAATAAAACATGGGAAGATCATACCATATTATTCTATATACATACCTTGCACTTGACCTATGCCTCTTTTTTTTGAGCGATTAAAGTTGAATAAAGGTGGATTTATATTGTCGGCGCGGCTCAGCACATTCATGCATCGTCTCATACATCAACGATTAATATTATCAGCTCAGTTCAGTTCATATAGTAGTTCGTATTTATTTCGGTGTGCATTCGTATCTTCGATTTTACGATTGATCGGATGGATACGTAGAGCTGTATACTGGTACTAGCTTAACCTTAAAATATTAATTTTGTCGTTTGATAAATTAACCTTCGTGTCAACACGAAAATAAAACCACTTTTACCGACACGTTCAACCCCTGGTGTGTATGAATTTAATCAAGAGTTTTTCATCAAACACGGATAAACATTAAATATAGAAACGATATCATAAAGAAAATTGCATTTAACTTTATTAGAAAAAAAACTCCATTCAGTTCCACAAAAACTCAAATACACACCCAGGTGTGTCGTGTTGACAGGAAGGTTAAACACGTATGTTTGTCGCAACTATTTATTGATAACAACACGTGTTGTTAATGAATGCAATATCTCAGCGAATTACGAAGAAACATTCGAATTTAGTATTTCGTTTTTCCTTCGCATCTTCTCGTTTGCGTTTTGTTTTCACAAATCACAATATTCTTTTTGGATGATACGATATGCGCTGTACCGTGCTGCACGGAAACGTACTGTTAATATAAATACTCTCATAGTAAATACATGTAACAATAATTTTTTGGGATGAGCTGTGCCGAGTCGAGCCGATAATATAAATCCACCTTTACGCGATTTGTTTTGATTGAATTTTTTTATTCTAAATCATGATTGCTATGATCATTTTTAATTTTACCGTTCTTTCAAATATTTTTTTTTTTAAATCATCAGAGTAAGTGAATATTTAATTTTTTTATTTTATTTTAAAATCATAGTATGCATTGAGCGTTACGGAATCAGTGAGTGACTGACGGGCTTTTATTATATTACATATACACATATTAAATAAAGCAATGAATTCAAGATTAGTAAAATGAATAAATTATTGAATTAACCAAACTTAACTAATGAAAAAAAATTAATCAAATAGAATTAATATAATAAAAACTTAGGTATCTAAATCCCAGGGATTGTGTTTCACTGCATAGTACGGACGATGATTATTTAGGAGTCAGATGATTTACTTGCAATCAATCCACAGCTATCGGTGATATTTGTTTTTTCGCTGGCGCTACATCCCATAGAGGGATTTGGCTGCTTCATTATGAAGTTTCGTAATCGTATTTTTAATGGATAATGAATGATTAATTCATTGATCCTACATTAACCAGCCGTGATTTTTTCATTACCCGCCGGGAATCGAACCCGGGACCTCCGGAGCTGAAAGCAAGCATGCTAACCACTGTGCCACCGGGATGATATTCGATGATGATTATTTTGGTAGATGGTGGTTTGATCCACTATGTCCACACAAAAGATTTCTTACAACCCCGGTATAATATTTAAGTCACCACTGGTGAATATGTTGTGAATATAAAATTTGATGGCAATATACCAACGCTCTGATATCCAGCATACGTTGCGTTGTAAATGTGAGAAATTTGTACTCATAAATTTTAATTTTCTCACGATTTCCTCTTCATGAGGGGCGAAGTGATGACAAATAGAGAAACGGAGTGTATCACTAATCAAAACTCGGCGATAGTTTTTATTTCTATAAAATTTATTATTGATTTAATTTTTTTCTAATTCAACATAAAAATACACTACAGTTAATCATAATTATGACGTTATAAGTTTTATAATTTTTTCAGTTTTGAACAGTTTTGTCTTTATTCTTATTAATTTTTTTGTTACAAATTTTATATAATTTGATTCTGGCATACACTGATATACACATATTTTGTTTTATTTTGATTTTTTTTATGTTTGGTAAAACATTTAGGGTACTAGTTTTCGGTTCATGTAACACGCTGCGTTAGAATGTTATGTTAAATGTTGCGTTAAAATGTTGCGTGTCATGTAAAATGTTATATTAAATAAAAATATTTCTTCTCTTTTTATTTATCACATTAAAATAGAACAAAAACGATAAAAAACATAGCGAGAGTACTTTCAGTGTTCTCGTTACATGTATGCTGCACAAATCACTTATAATAGATTACGCTTTGCGCACTTTGCCTATTTGGATCATAAAATAAACGGCATAAAATAATGACGTCAAATGAGAGTGAACAGTTTTGTTTCACAATATTGTTGTATGTAATTGAATTCAAAAATTAAATTAAATTAAATAAATAATGTGGTGCGCCGTATTTAATTGTTGTAATAACAATATAAATAATTGTCCATATAGTTTTCATTCCTTTCCAACAAATAAGAGATTGTTGAAAGCATGGATCCTATTTTGTAAGAGGAAAGAAATATTCAACCATAATACATACATACATACATATTCAACCATAATACATCCATATATTATACATTTATTAGACAAATTCCTTATTTTTCATACATTTCCTTTGCAATATCTTACTAGCAGCTCTCAGTTGACGTAATGCGCAGTAAACTACGAAAATGAAATCCACGATGGCGTAATCTATTATAAGTGATTTGTGTGTATGCTGTATTGAAAATGTCATGACTCATGACCATCTTTGAGGCTAAATATTTCTGTGCGTCCGGTTTTTCCCAATGTTATATAATTGCATACAATAAAAAACAAATCATGTCATATACAGTCAGAAACATTCATATGTATACGGCAAATTAAAATCAACGAAACACTTTTTTTTTTTCTTACTTTTTTTATTTTAAAAATACATAAATATGAAGTAAATATGTATATGTGATAACATTATTGATAAAAAATAAAATTTTAAATATGATATCTTCTGTTTGGTTTTTAACTTTAAGTGTATTGCTTTGGTAAATTTACAAAAAAATACAACAACAATTGCATTAAATAAATCCAAAAAAGATTCGCTAAATCCAATAATTTTTTGAATTTACTTAAATCAAATCCGATTTTTAGTTTCAATACCTACCACAATACCTTTGATTCATATGAAACACACCAAACAAAAATTAAATTCAAAAATAAATCTTTGCGGGCTGCTTTCTGAAATTTTAAATCCAAACCTAAATCTAATCCTTTTTTACCAAAGCAATACACTTAATATCTTTAAATTTCCCTCTAAATATGAGCCGTATACATCTGAATGTTTCTGACTGTAGCAAAAATATTGTTACGAATTGGGCTACTGAGTTCGTTCGGATTTTGCAATTAAAAACACACGCTTGCTACTGGTGGGGGCTATGACAACAGATTTATTTCTTTATTTAACGATTTAAATAAACCAAAAACTGTTCTTTGCATGCCATCGGTCGTGTTTATAACACTTAACCGTCTAAGCTATTGCTGTTCATAAAATGAGCTTGTTGTATGATGGCCAAAATCGTCACAATATTTACCTCTATTTTTGATTTTATGTTTTACCAAACATTTGCGGTTCAGGTGGAGCTTGAACCCCATGCATTTTTCATCAAATAATTTGTCTGAATTCTAATTTTTAACGACCCCATCCCATTGTGCACAACGTTGAAATGGCACAGCCGCAGTGACACTAAAGGTGGATTTTTATTATCCGTTCCTTTCAGTTCCTATACGTGTCGCGTCAGATAAACAGAAATATTGTTACATGTATTTTCTATATGAGTATTTATATTATACGTTCCTTTCCGTTCCTACACGAACCGACACAGACAAATATTGTTAAAAAAATGGATGTCTGACGGGTAGTATCAATTGATTATGTCTGACACGATACGTGTAGGAACTGAAAGAAACGGATAATATAAATCCACCTTAACATGGAACGATGCATACAACTGCAAACTTCCAGGTGAACATGCTGTTGAATTGGAACTGTGATGTAGATGATGTGGCTAGAAAACGCTGTTTTGAATATTTTATTAACAATTTACATATTTTGGTACACTCTGCTGAGAATGAGCTTATGCTCAAAGTAGTGTGTACTGAAAATACTATAAATTCATAAATAAATAAATTAAATTAAATTACAATTTTATATTGAATAATTTTGCAAGGGTGATTGTCAATAAAAAAATTGTACCTATACATAAGTAGCAATTGATATTACTTTTTACTGATCACAAACTTGCGTATTATTTTAACATAACTTAATATTTTTTTATTCTTATTAGTATTTATGCTTTTTTTCTAATTTTTTTAAAATTTTATTTCACAATTAGCGATTGAAAATTCTCAATTTTATAGATGCGCTAAATCTTTTATAATTGATTAATTACAGCCGATTTAATACACTTGTTGTTTCTCGAACGTTTAACCACTGAATCCTCATCCAACACAAGAAACCCAACTTTCTTTAACCTTCATCCCAAAGTACATATCGTCGGTTTGCGAGAACAGTGACACATCTCAAAAATGGCCAATTTTGAGATAATAGGAAAAAAATCCTTTAAATGTAACAACCTTTTATCTGGCATAGTGTCACTTCTAAACTACCCATAGTTTTCAATATATGTGACGTTGAATTTGATGAATTCAACTATTTTACACCAAAAAAAAAATTCAAATCGATTTCCTCAAAAATATGATATTTTGAGATGTGTCACTGTTCTCGCAAACCGACGAATTATATAATTAATTTTTTCTATTTTTATTGTTTTATGTTATGTACATTCTCGGTAAATTCGATGATTTTGCGCGCAAAGCATTTTCCGCTATTCAAATTAATATATCAACAGCTAAAAAAAAACATGGTAACAGCCAAGGTTTGGATTTTTTTTTCGGTTGCATGGTAAATTCAGGCCAAAATGTAATCGACTCAAATGGGTTTATTTATTTATTTATTTATTTATTTATTGTACTTTAACAATAATTTAGTATTAAAAGGAAAAGCACAGATGGAAACAGAGTAAACGGAACAAAAGAACAAAAATAAAATGATGAAGCTGCTTCCATTAGGCAGAAAAACCTTTTAAATTTTTTCAAACAATTTCCATCTCATGCATACACATTCTATTTTGAGCAATAGCTCATTTACAATAAAATGTACAGCAAGAGGTGAAATAATATTAAAAATTAACAATAATAACAATAACAATAATATTAAAAATAAATTTAGAAAACTACGTATTGCCCATCAATCACGCCACTCCAAAAATTTTGACTTAAATAATTTGACCGATCCTAAACTCTTAATTTCCAATGGAATTGAATTCCAAAGAGAAACTCCCCTAACGTAAAAGGATTTGTTTAGCGACCTACAACTATTTATGGCCGGAATCAGGCGGAAGTTTGAGGAATGAGACCTGCTAAAAAGTAACTTCCTATAAAGATAACAAGGCTTCTTAGCTTTGAGAAGTTTAAAAATAAAAAGACAAACGCGAAATTCGTAAAAGGTAGATAAACTACATCCTAAAACAAGGCTAGAGTAGGCAGAAATATGATCGAATTTCCTAATACCAAAAATAAACCTAGTACATGCATTGAAACATCTTTGGAGAACGTTCATATTTTCCTGAAGCATACCGAATAAAACTACGTCACCATAAATAAAATGAGGAAGAAGATAAGACAAAAACATTTTTTTCCTAAACTGACTATCAGAAAATCCTACTACTTTATACAAACAACTAAGCATACCAAAGACCCTCTTACTAATACTAACTAAATGGTCACCCCAAGAAAGAGTTTTATTAATAACTAAGCCTAAATCTCTAACAGTATTTGAATACCTAATTAGCGAACCCTGCAGAAAAATACCAGGAAAGGACGAGGTGTCTAACGATTTTTTATAAATTATGATCGACTGAGATTTATTCGCATTTAAAACGAGCCTATTAGAGACCGACCAACTAGCGATATTACTTAAGTCTTCATTTATCAGAGAAATATTCCTATCAATAGAATCCTGATCTAAACGACTATTTTTATAAATTTGGACGTCATCAGCGAAAATGTGAAATGCACAATGGTGAATAGAGGATTCTATGTCATTAATGTACATAGAAAACAATAGAGGACCCAGCACTGAACCCTGAGGAACGCCGGAAATTACAGGAAGGAAATCAGACAAAGAATTGTCGAAAAAAACTGCCTGAGAACGATTAGAAAGATAGTTAAAAATTAGTCTGGCAGCGGAAACCGAAAATCTAAACTGAGATAAGAGTTTGTTAAAAAGAATTCTGTGATTAATAGAATCAAAGGCCTTAGAAAAATCTAACAAAGTTAAAGAAGTCAATTCCCTATTATTCATATTACGCCTAATATCATCACATACATTTAATAACGCAGTAGAAGTGCTATGAAATTTTCTAAACCCAGATTGGAAGAAACTAATTAAACTATTGCTATTTAGATGCGATTGAATTTGAGTTTTAACAACTATCTCGAAAGCTTTAGAGAGAGAACTTAAAATTTAAATCAACCTATTGAATTTAAATTGCAGGTTGAGTAGTATGCTTACGGCGGCACTTAGTGAGATTAGCCTCCTGTCTAATTGTGTCAGTACCGTACCTAAAGCCCTCAAAGCCGTGAACATCTCATCGTATCTTTCCGAAAAGATAACTGATTCTTAGCGAAACAGCGACAGTTGTTTTTCTTAGTAAAAACAATAAAAAGCACAACTTTTATTTTTATTCACAATTTAATTTAAATATTTTATTTATTTGAAGCGGTTACATTTGTGGTTATTGAGCGAATGACAAAATTATGATATAATATGTCGGTACATGCGAGAAGCGCAACAAAACCGTATTAGGTATATAATATACAATATTAAAATAACAAAATTTATATATATGTATATAAATTATACAGGGTGAGCGCGAACAATATTGATCATACCCTACTCCTCATAAACTACTCCTCTCTTCCTCATACTCTACTCCTCACCATACACTACTCTCTCTGATTTGTAGGTGGTTAATCCTGGTACACGCTGGATGCAAAGTCTCGTCCAGTGCTTTGCCTTCGTTGATGTTTAACCACAGTTCTTGCTGGACTTCCTGTATCTTCTCTTGGACTGTCCTAGCCTCCTGTGCAGGATGTTTAACTGCGGCTTCATGGCGGAATTGAGGTTCTGGGCGGCTCTTTTTTTAGGCTTTAAGGCTTTAATAATAATTTAAATATAAATAAATATTAACTAAAAATGGAAAATAAGTTAGAAAAATATATATATAAACTATAATTTTATTGAAAATTTTAAATTATGAAAAAACACACGACGAACATTCTCCCTTTCTTGCGCTTGGATTAACACTAATTTATTTTTAAATATTTTTCACATGTTTTATGTGATGTTCTATTCACCCAAAAAGTTTGATCTGAATCAAAAAAAAAAAATGACGGCAGATCAAGGTTTTGTGTTTTATTACCCAAATAAATCAAGAGATTGTTTGATCTAGATCAAACTTTACAAATCGCATTTTTTTTTTAAGATTTACCCCCACTTTCCTACCAAACTCACTAATACGTAGAAATATCCATTTTTTATTATTATAAATGACAGCTAAAAATCTAAATACACTATTTTGGTGGACGTCATTTGTGAATTGAATGTTGTATTGTGAGTTTAACAATAAAAACAATTTTATTTTAATTACATATGTTTACCAGAACAACTAAACAAACAAATCATATCAGAATTAATGTGAATTTTCTTTTGTGAAGGATGCCTCATCGCCGTCACATTTTCACTTCTTGCTACCCGCCCCCGCTATAACAGCACGATATCATTTAAGTGCGTCTCGCAGTAACTTGCTATTACGATTTATGTATTACAGACCAGGGGTGCTATTCTTGAACCATTACGAAAATTTTTGTAACCGAAAATTTTCGTAATGCTATTTTCGTGATAGTAATAGTGAAATCATAAATTAGTATTCTTGAAACCATTACGAATATAGCGAAGAGAGGAAAAAAGGAATAATAAAATTTTGGGAGAGAAGATGAAAATGTCAGTTCCTAAATGGTAGGTATTCTTGAAATTCGGATTACGAACATTTTCGCAACGGAACGTTACTAAAATTTTCGGATTGTTTTTTAATTTCTTATTGCATATCGTAATGAAATCATTTGGATTTTTCTTTTAATTAAATGCTCATAAAACTCAATAATTTCTGTTGATGGTTAAATTTACATTTGGATAAATATTTATTATTTTGTTATCACATAAAAAAGGATATATTTTTAATTTGTTTATTGTATTCTTTACGCGGTAATTACAATTTTTTTTTTTATTTTTTTTTTATATTACGACTGAGTCTTGTACCCATTTAGTAATTTACATTGCATAATAAAGTATTTGATTAGTCGGCACAATCACATGATTATCCCCCATTTCGTGTAACTCATCCCCTAGATTTTCGCCACAGTAAGTCTACTGACCTCCTGGTCGCGATAAGTCCAATGGTTTTATTCTTTGCAGTCTTCTTGTTGGTGTGGTAGTCAGCATACAGCGTATGTTCAGATTTTCATGCTGGTGCAGACGTTGTAGGTGTTTTGTTGCATGATGCTTAATTTCATCCGCGACAAGCTCGATCTTTAGATCTCGATGGAGGTTGTCGTTTCGAATGTACCCCGATGCATTAACAATACATCGCAGGATTTTATTTTGAACTGTTTGTATGATTTTAATATTTGTCGTCTTGGCACAACCCCAGAGTTGGCTACCGTACGTCCATACATATAACAGCAGTTTGTTATGGATCGCTAGTTCAGATTGTCTCCCTAAGAGCCAATGCATCTTTCTAAATTTTATGTTTAGTTCTTTTCTCTTCTTTTTTATGTGTTCTTTCCATCTAAGTTTAGCATCTAAAGTCATGCCAAGATACTTAGCAGTGTTCGCATGCGGTACTACTATAGAGTTTATCATTATTGGTATATGATTAACTTTTAGATTTGTAAAGTTCACTTGGACTGATTTTGCTTCATTTAATTTAATTCCCCATTTCTCTGTCCATTTACATATCAGGTTAGTAGCCTTCTGTAATTTACTAGTGGATTCATTGATGTTTTTTGCTGTTGCAAGTATTGCCGTGTCATCTGCAAAAGTCACCATTGTTGCTTCTGTAATTGGTATATCTCTAGTATATAGGAGATAAAGGATCGGCCCAAGAACACTACCTTGTGGAACTCTTGCTGTTATTCTTTTTAGCTGGGAGTATTCATTCTCATACTTTACTCGGAAGTGCCTCTCTGATATGTAGGATTTTAGAATTTGAAAAAATTGCTCCGGAAGATCTCGATGTAGTTTAAATTCTAGCCCCTGGTGCCATACTTTGTCAAATGCTTGCGCTACATCAAGGAATATAGTTGAGCATATTTGTTTGCTTTCTAGTGATTTCTCGATTACATCAGTAATTCGATGTACTTGTTCTATAGTAGAATGTTTTTCCCTAAATCCAAACTGATGTGAGGGGATAAGATTCCTTTCTTCGATAATTGGTTTTAGTCTTTTAAGAAGAACCTTTTCAAATAGTTTCGATAATGTTGGTAGCAGAGAAATCGACCTGTATGAAGCGTTATCGTTCGGATGTTTGTTCGGCTTAAGTATCATAATTACTTCTGCAACTTTCCATTGTCTTGGTACATATCTTAGTCGAAATGCTGCATTAATTATATGCATTAGTTTCCTCAACGCTTTCTCCGGTAACACTTTTATTATCTGACCCGTTATAAGATCATATCCTGGAGCCTTATTAGCATTCAGATTATTCTTGATTTCCCATTTTAGTTCTTTCAATGTTATAGGTGTAATTTTTATTTCATCCTGTTTATCTATCGGGGTAATATTTTCCTCTTCCGTTTGTTTTGGGTAAGGTTGGAATGTTCCTTCAAGATGATTTGCAAACAAATCAGCTTTTTGTTTAGCATTTCGAGCCCAATTGTCTTTATCTTTAATTGGAGGAACCTGAAATTTGGGTCTTTTAAGATTCTTAGTTGCTTTCCATAATGAGTAATCAGTATCTTTTTGCCCAGTTAGAGTGCTGAGGTATTTATTAACTGACTGATTTTTAATGTCTTTTATTAGATATTTTAATTTGTTACACAAGTGATTAAATACCCTCTTATTATCCGGGTTTCGATGTTTTTGCCAATTATTCCGTGCTTTTCTTTTGATTTTAACAAGTTCCCTTACTTCCTCCGGATAGCTAGCATTGCGCTTCATTTCCTGATTGTTATTAGGAGTGCTTTCCCATGCAGCACTTTGGATATTATAGATGAGATTATCTAGTTCTTCTTCTAATTGGACTGATCCCTGAATTGGGTTCTGCAGATTAATTCTTTCTGTTAACCGTGTTTGGAAGAGATCCCAATTGGTTTTGAAGCTCGTTAATTTCGGGTTGCTCTGTTTCATAATAATTGTTTGGCTAAGTGTCATAATAACTGGTGAATGATCTGATGATAGACTTTCACTGTTCTCTATATGGGTATAATTATCTGAAATTCCTCTTGTAATAAAGAAGTCTATAAGATCTGGAGTCTTACTGATATCCGAGGGCCAATAGGTTGGTGTACCGCCTGAGTGAAATTCACATTTTAGTTGTTTGCCTGCTGCGAAAAGTTCTTTTCCTTTAGTGGTCGTTAACCGTGATCCCCAATAGGTATTTTTTGCATTAAAGTCACCTCCAATTAAAAAGACACTTCCTAGTATTTTGAGAAGATTAGTATAATCTCCTTGTTTGAGATTGTATCTTGGGGGGCAGTAGATTGCTGAGATACTACAAGTTTTATTAATGTTCAATTGTATTTTGATTGTTGTGACTTGCATGGAAAGCTTCTCAACTTTAAGTTCTTCGTTATGCTGTATATGACCTTTTATCAGAATAGCTGATCCACCTCTAGCTTTGTTCTCTAGATGTAATGCATGATAGCAATAATATCCTTTTATTTTACAGAATGAAGTTTTGGTGAAATGTGTTTCTGATATAAGACATATATCTATATTATACATGTTTAAAAATATATCTAGTTCTTGAATGTGATGCAATAGCCCATTTGCATTCCAGGTTACAATTCGTAATGTTTTATTCATTTCTTTATTTTATAATTCGATTTTATATAATTTATATTTTGATACACTCGATCAAAGTTTCCTTCAATTTTTTTATTGAAACTAGTTTGTGATTTCATTTCTTCTAGCGCGTTCTGCAGGCTCATTTCCTGTGAAGAAAGTCTTTTGTTGAGGTTCTCTAGATTTCTCAGTATGTCCTGTAAAACAAGATCCACTTTGAGCTGTTTCTGCTCTGTTTGCTGAACTACTTGTGCATAAGTAACATTTTCATTTACTGGCTCTCTTTGTGCGTTAGGATTAGGAGTCAACCATTTTGGCTCCGTGGTTTTTTTTATAGATTGTACATTTCTTGATGCAACTGGTTTGCGTGATTTATCTCTCATTTTTTGTAGTTCTACTGCAACTTCACATCCTCTGTAATTTGCCGGATGCTGGCCATTACAGTTTATACACTTCGGTGTTGTATTTCGGGGAACTATGCAATCATTTCCTGCGTGTTTTCCTGCACATTTAACACATCTTGCTTCTCGATGGCAGTACTTCTGTGTATGATTATAATCTTGACAGTTTTTGCATTGTGGTATTAGTCGAGTGACCTTTCTCGGTGTTTCTATTTTAACTCTGAGGTTAAGGATAGCCCTAATATTATAGATACTTTCTATTTTTTCTTGGTTGTCGAAGGTTAGCATAAAAAGTGGGAGAAAAAAAAAAAAAAAAAAAAGGAAAGAAAAAAAAAAAAAAAAATAATGATGGATCATTACAACAATGAAGGTAATTATACAGAATTTTTTTTGCTAAAGTAGCAAGCCTATTAAATCAGTCTATTTTGAGTCACGTGTACGAAATAAACCAATCAAAATAACATTACACTGATAATTTCCCTAGGGATGTTATCAGTGTAATGTTATTTTGATTGGTATATTTTGTACACGTGACTCGAAATTGACCGATTTAATAGGCTTGCTATTTTAAAGAAACATACTCTGGCTACTAGATGAAAAGAATTTATAGTTTTATTTTACAATAAATACTGTTTCAAGATGACACTTTCATAGAACAATTTACAATCTAGCAGCCCTACCACTAGAATAAAATAAAATTACAAAAAATTTTCTCGTCGAATACCCCTCGAGCATTGATAAATACCTCATAATTTTATTATATTTTCCTCAAGCACGTTGCTTTTAGGTAACAGCCCTCAGCCTTCGGCTTCGGGCTGTTACCAAGCAACGTGCTTTCGAAAAATATAATAAAATTATTTCGGGAAATTATCAATGCCCTTGGGATATTACTGCCGATAATCTAAGACACAAACCAAAACTAATATGTAGATTTTACGTCCAGCACATTTCTGTGGTTTTTTTGAGAAACTATCATAGTTAACTGCAAAAAGATAATTTTTGGGAAATTGCATTTGAAACAAAAGTTACTATAATTCCAATAATTTTGAATAATTTATTTATTTTGTTTGTATTATCAAATTAACAAGGTGGCAGAAATCAATTTACCTAAACATATTTTGTAAAACCAGTTTTGCTATGCTGTAAAATGGAAATATGTATATCAAATATCCTGTTTTGATTTATCTGAATTTAAATTCAGATAAAGCCGATATCTGCAGATAGCTAGTTTTGTTAACAAATAAGAGGCACTTTGTAAATATAAGTAAGATAACTAGTTTAAAAAAAAAACAAAATTTTTGCATAAATTAAAAAGTTTGAATGAAAATCGAATAAACATAATTATTTGTATGTATCCATAATAATATTATTACTGACGTTGCTACATTTACAAGAATTACAAACGTATTTTATTAACAATATAAAACAAAATTTAAAAGTGGGTTTATGAAGAACACAATATTTTTTTATATCACAAGAATTTTAATATATGAGCCGTTTATTTTGAAAGTGGGGCAAGTCCACATTTTGTTGAAACGAGAAAATGAAGGAATAGAGAAACAATAAATGCAAAAATATACGGGATTTTGAATTTTCTTATTTTTTGAACAAGTATTAGGGATATTTTATTTTTATTTTGACTATAAATTGTTCACCGTTAGAAAGATTATACTTTTATTTGTCTATTGTTATCATTAACTTAAATTTTTTGAAAAATGGACTTGCACCACTTTCAAAATTAACGGCTCATATAATGTGCAACTTACGTTTTTTTTATTTCATAACCAGTCGGTAATTGAAGTTATTTATATTTAATAAAATGGAATAGTTTCAAAAATACATTTTTTGTTTTATAGCAACTATATAACTTATTATAACAAGTTCATTGAAAAAAAAATTATGTAAATTTAACTAATATAGAAATTTTGAAAATTTGTCTGTTTTTAACACTATGATTCTTTCGGCTTTTTTATACACAAATATATTATTTTTAAATAGTGAATCATACCCAACAAACATTCATGGGTACGTACCCAAAAGAGTGCGATTTTCGCACGGTATTCCGTACCCTTTGCTGCTTGCTGGTTGTCATTTGAAAAAATGATTTAAGTTTTGAGACTGTGTGGATATATACACTACATGGTAGTATCACAGAAAAGAATGAACAGATATGGAAGTTCCATGTCAAGTATTTACATAGAAATATTTAATCTAAAAAATGTATTCCTGCTCTAATCTAACCAGTTAAGACAGGGAAAATATAATACAATAATATGTTTCGCTTCTCTTCTTTTTTGTTTTTTATACAAAGAAGAGAAGCGAAATATATCATACAATATTAAATTATATTGTCTCTGTCTTAACTGGTCAGATTAGAGCAGGAATACATTTTTTTGATTGAATATTTCTATGTAAATACTTGACATGGAACTTCCATATCCTCTCTAATTCATTCTTTTCTGTGGTAGTATAACAAAGTAGTATTTAACACATTTGTTCACATTGATGTGAAAATGTAATCTATATACTATTCATTTCCTCTTATTGTATGTAGTGTGGTGGTATAATATATTTGGTCATTCACTCTCATTCTCTATTGGTTATTTATTTATTTATGTTTATCCACTATGTATGTTGTATATACATAGTGGAGAACAAAATTATCGTTCTCTTCATATTTGACGACACGACAATTCATTTAAGTACAACAATTTTGATTCACTATCGTTCTCGTATTAGAAGAGGATAAAAAATAAAATTAAAAAATAAAGCATAGGAACCAGTTGTTTTACTCTCCATCGGAGTTGAGCAATCTTGTAATCTATCATTTTTAGCTTTGCTTCATTTTTTATGTTTTTATACGATTACTAGTGCCGAGCCGATTAGCCGATGCGCATCCGACAGTCATTACAAATTTACAATATTGAAGATCAAACAGGACGTAATTTTTCTATAGTTAGATATTTTATTACATAAAAAATATTTTTTAGTTATTTATAAAACAATTTGATATTGATGAATAAATAATTCATAAATTTTGAATTTATAAAATTGTGCAACCCAAATAATCTAAACTCTTCAGCAGTTAGTAAATTTTTCATAGTGGAATACAAGCATAATGCGTGATTTACACGTTCCAACAATGTTTTTCCAACTTGATTTGTTGGAGACTTAGAGCTACACGCAATAGAAAAAATGTTCATGCGATAAAAAAAGAAAAGTATAAAACAAAAATGTCGGGCATGCTATAATTTTTTGGCGGTATAAAATCGACGATGTAATATTTTTGGCGAATAGGGTGATGATTCTACTTTATTTATCAAAATTACAACTTTTTTGGCTAAAATGAAAACTTTCCAAACGTAAAATTCAATTTTAAACAAAAAATTTTTATAAAAATAAAACAAAACTGTCGGACATGCTATAATTTTTTGGCGGTATAAAATCGACAATGTAATTTTTGGCGAATTCCGCTTTATTTATCAAAATTACCAGTTTTTTAATCTAAAATGAAAACTTTTCAAACGTAAATTTTAATTTTGAATTAAAATTTTTAAAAATTAAAAATAAACAATATAAAAATTTCAGAAATCGCCATTTTGATTATTTTTGTTTCCATAAAATATACTCGGGTCGAGTACATATATTTTATAGTCAAACAATTTTTTTTATGGACACAAAGTTAAAAAAACAGAAAAACACTCCAACAAAAGTCTGTATGTTCATATATTTGTTGTTGGCTATCAAATTAAATTCGCGATATACTAATCTCTTCATTTTTTGTTGGCAAGTCATATCGCTTTTGCTCGGTTGAGTAATTTATTGTTCAACTCAACAACATGAATTTCACAGGGATTGTCGCAAGTTGCCACTAATGGGGAACAATAGCCTTGTGTCGTTCAGTTGAACAATAAATTACTCAACCAAGCAAAAGCGATATAACGTAACAAAAATATTAAAATTTGGTATTCCTCCCCACCGTTAAGAAATTGTGGTGTAGACCATTAGGTTCACGAAACTTAAGGCTATTGTTCCCCATTAGTGGCATCTTGCGACAATCCCTGTGAAATTCATGTTATTGATTTGAACAATAAATTACTCAACCGAGCAAATGCGATATGACGTAACAACAAAATTAAAATTTGGTATTCCTCCCCACCGTTGAGAAATGGGGTATAGACCATTAGGTTCACGACACTTAAGGCTATTGTTCCCCATTAGTGGCATCTTGCGACAATCCCTGTGGAATTCATGTTATTGAGTTAAACAATAAATTACTCAACCGAGCAAATTTTAGTATTCCCCCCACCGTTGAGAAATGGGGTATATACCATTAGGTTCACGACACTTAAGGCTATTGTTCCCCATTAGTGGCATCTTGCGACAATCCCTGTGGAATTCATGTTATTGAGTTGAACAATAAATTACTCAACCGAGCAAATGCGACATGACGTAACTAAAAAATTAAAATTTGATATTCCTCCCCACCGTTGAGAAATGGGGTATACACCATTAGGTTCACGACACTTAAGGCTATTGTTCCCCATTAGTGGCATCTTGCGACAATCCCTGTGAAATTCATGTTATTGATTTGAACAATAAATTACTCAACCGAGCAAAAGCGATATGACGTAACAAAAAATTAAAATTTGGTATTCCTCCTCACCGTTGAGAAATGGGATATACACCATTATGTTCACGACACTTAAGGCTATTGTTCCCATTAGTGGCATCTTGCGATAATCCCTGTGGAATTCATGTTATTGAGTTGAACAATAAATTACTCAACCGAGCAAATGCGACATGATGTAACAAAAAAATTAAAATTTGGTATTCCTCCCAACCGTTGAGAAATGGGATATACACCATTAGGTTCACGACACTTAAGGCTATTGTTTCCCATTAGTGGCATCTTGCGACAATCCCTGTGAAATTCATGTTATTAAGTTGAACAGTAAATTACTCAACCGAGCAAATGCGATATGACGTAACAAAAAAATTAAAATTTGGTATTCCTCCCAACCGTTGAGAAATGGGATATACACCATTAGGTTCACGACACTTAAGGCTATTGTTCCCCATTAGTGGCATCTTGCGACAATCCCTGTGAAAATCATGTTATTGATTTGAACAATAAATTACTCAATCGAGCAAAAGCGATATGACGTAACAAAAAAATTAAAATTTGGTAGTGCCTCCACCGTTTAGAAATGGGGTATAGACCATTAGGGTCACGACACTTAAGGCTATTGTTCCCAATTAGTGGCATCTTGCGACAATCCCTGTGAAATTCATGTTATAGATTTGAACAATAAACTACTCAACCGAGCAAATGCGATATGACGTAACAAAAAAATTAAAATTTGGTATTCCTTCCCACCGTTTAGAAATGGGGTATAAACCATTAGGTTCACGACACTTAAGGCTATTGTTCCCCATTAGTGGCATCTTGCGACAATACCTGTGAAATTCATGTTATTGATTTGAACAATAAATTACTCAATCGAGCAAAAGCGATATGACGTAACAAAAAAAATAAAATTTGGTATTCCTCCCCACCGTTGAGAAATGGGATATACACCATTAGGTTCACGACACTTAAAGCTATTGTTTCCCATTAGTGGCATCTTGCGACAATCCCTGTGAAATTTATGTTATTGATTTGAACAATAAATTACTCAACCGAGCAAATGCGATATGACGTAACAAAAAAATTAAAATTTGGTATTCCTCCCCACCGTCTAGAAATGGGGTATAAACCATTAGGTTCACGACACTTAAGGCTATTGTTCCCCATTAGTGGCATCTTGCGACAATACCTGTGAAATTCATGTTATTGATTTGAGCAATAAATTACTCAACCGAGCAAAAGCGATATGACGTAACAAAAAAAATTAAATTTGATATTCCTCCCCACCGTTGAGAAATGGGGTACATACCATTAGATTCACGACACTTAAGGCTATTGTTCCCCATTAGTGGCATCTTGCGACAATCCCTGTAAAATTCATGTTATTAAGTTGAACAATAAATTACTCAACCGAGCAAAAGCGATATGACGTAACAAAAAATTTAAAATTTGGTATTCCTCCTCACCGTTGAGAAATGGGATATACACCATTAGGTTCACGACACTTAAGGCTATTGTTCCCCATTAGTGGCATCTTGCGACAATCCCTGTGAAATTTATGTTATTGATTTGAACAATAAATTACTCAACCGAGCAAATGCGATATGACGTAACAAAAAAATTAAAATTTGGTATTCCTCCCCACCGTTGAGAAATGGGATATACACCATTAGGCTCACGACACTTAAGGCTATTGTTCCCCATTAGTGGCATCTTGCGACAATCCCTGTGGAATTCATGTTATTGAGTTGAACAATAAATTACTCAACCGAGCAAATGCGATATGACGTAACAAAAAAATTAAAATTTGGTATTCCTCCCCACCGTTGAGAAATGGGATATACACCATTAGGCTCACGACACTTAAGGCTATTGTTCCCCATTAGTGGCATCTTGCGACAATCCCTGTGGAATTCATGTTATTGAGTTGAACAATAAATTACTCAACCAAGCAAAAGCGATATAACGTAACAAAAATATTAAAATTTGGTATTCCTCCCCACCGTTAAGAAATTGTGGTGTAGACCATTAGGTTCACGAAACTTAAGGCTATTGTTCCCCATTAGTGGCATCTTGCGACAATCCCTGTGAAATTCATGTTATTGATTTGAACAATAAATTACTCAACCGAGCAAATGCGATATGACGTAACAACAAAATTAAAATTTGGTATTCCTCCCCACCGTTGAGAAATGGGGTATAGACCATTAGGTTCACGACACTTAAGGCTATTGTTCCCCATTAGTGGCATCTTGCGACAATCCCTGTGGAATTCATGTTATTGAGTTAAACAATAAATTACTCAACCGAGCAAATTTTAGTATTCCCCCCACCGTTGAGAAATGGGGTATATACCATTAGGTTCACGACACTTAAGGCTATTGTTCCCCATTAGTGGCATCTTGCGACAATCCCTGTGGAATTCATGTTATTGAGTTGAACAATAAATTACTCAACCGAGCAAATGCGACATGACGTAACTAAAAAATTAAAATTTGATATTCCTCCCCACCGTTGAGAAATGGGGTATACACCATTAGGTTCACGACACTTAAGGCTATTGTTCCCCATTAGTGGCATCTTGCGACAATCCCTGTGAAATTCATGTTATTGATTTGAACAATAAATTACTCAACCGAGCAAAAGCGATATGACGTAACAAAAAATTAAAATTTGGTATTCCTCCTCACCGTTGAGAAATGGGATATACACCATTATGTTCACGACACTTAAGGCTATTGTTCCCATTAGTGGCATCTTGCGATAATCCCTGTGGAATTCATGTTATTGAGTTGAACAATAAATTACTCAACCGAGCAAATGCGACATGATGTAACAAAAAAATTAAAATTTGGTATTCCTCCCAACCGTTGAGAAATGGGATATACACCATTAGGTTCACGACACTTAAGGCTATTGTTTCCCATTAGTGGCATCTTGCGACAATCCCTGTGAAATTCATGTTATTAAGTTGAACAGTAAATTACTCAACCGAGCAAATGCGATATGACGTAACAAAAAAATTAAAATTTGGTATTCCTCCCAACCGTTGAGAAATGGGATATACACCATTAGGTTCACGACACTTAAGGCTATTGTTCCCCATTAGTGGCATCTTGCGACAATCCCTGTGAAAATCATGTTATTGATTTGAACAATAAATTACTCAATCGAGCAAAAGCGATATGACGTAACAAAAAAATTAAAATTTGGTAGTGCCTCCACCGTTTAGAAATGGGGTATAGACCATTAGGGTCACGACACTTAAGGCTATTGTTCCCAATTAGTGGCATCTTGCGACAATCCCTGTGAAATTCATGTTATAGATTTGAACAATAAACTACTCAACCGAGCAAATGCGATATGACGTAACAAAAAAATTAAAATTTGGTATTCCTTCCCACCGTTTAGAAATGGGGTATAAACCATTAGGTTCACGACACTTAAGGCTATTGTTCCCCATTAGTGGCATCTTGCGACAATACCTGTGAAATTCATGTTATTGATTTGAACAATAAATTACTCAATCGAGCAAAAGCGATATGACGTAACAAAAAAAATAAAATTTGGTATTCCTCCCCACCGTTGAGAAATGGGATATACACCATTAGGTTCACGACACTTAAAGCTATTGTTTCCCATTAGTGGCATCTTGCGACAATCCCTGTGAAATTTATGTTATTGATTTGAACAATAAATTACTCAACCGAGCAAATGCGATATGACGTAACAAAAAAATTAAAATTTGGTATTCCTCCCCACCGTCTAGAAATGGGGTATAAACCATTAGGTTCACGACACTTAAGGCTATTGTTCCCCATTAGTGGCATCTTGCGACAATACCTGTGAAATTCATGTTATTGATTTGAGCAATAAATTACTCAACCGAGCAAAAGCGATATGACGTAACAAAAAAAATTAAATTTGATATTCCTCCCCACCGTTGAGAAATGGGGTACATACCATTAGATTCACGACACTTAAGGCTATTGTTCCCCATTAGTGGCATCTTGCGACAATCCCTGTAAAATTCATGTTATTAAGTTGAACAATAAATTACTCAACCGAGCAAAAGCGATATGACGTAACAAAAAATTTAAAATTTGGTATTCCTCCTCACCGTTGAGAAATGGGATATACACCATTAGGTTCACGACACTTAAGGCTATTGTTCCCCATTAGTGGCATCTTGCGACAATCCCTGTGAAATTTATGTTATTGATTTGAACAATAAATTACTCAACCGAGCAAATGCGATATGACGTAACAAAAAAATTAAAATTTGGTATTCCTCCCCACCGTTGAGAAATGGGATATACACCATTAGGCTCACGACACTTAAGGCTATTGTTCCCCATTAGTGGCATCTTGCGACAATCCCTGTGGAATTCATGTTATTGAGTTGAACAATAAATTACTCAACCGAGCAAAAGCGATATGATGTAACAAAAAAATTAAAATTTGGTATTCCTCCCAACCGTTGAGAAATGGGATATACACCATTAGGTTCACGACACTTAAGGCTATTGTTCCCCATTAGTGGCATCTTGCGACAATCCCTGTGAAATTCATGTTATTGATTTGAACAATAAATTACTCAACCGAGCAAAAGCGATATGACGTAACAAAAAAATTAAAATTTGGTATTCCTTCCCACCGTCTAGAAATGGGGTATAAACCAATAGGTTCACGACACTTAAGGCTATTGTTCCCCATTAGTGGCATCTTGCGACAATACCTGTGAAATTCATGTTATTGATTTGAACAATAAATTACTCAATCGAGCAAAAGCGATATGACGTAACAAAAAAAATAAAATTTGGTATTCCTCCCCACCGTTGAGAAATGGGATATACACCATTAGGTTCACGACACTTAAAGCTATTGTTTCCCATTAGTGGCATCTTGCGACAATCCCTGTGAAATTTATGTTATTGATTTGAACAATAAATTACTCAACCGAGCAAATGCGATATGACGTAACAAAAAAATTAAAATTTGGTATTCCTCCCCACCGTTGAGAAATGGGATATACACCATTAGGCTCACGACACTTAAGGCTATTGTTCCCCATTAGTGGCATCTTGCGACAATCCCTGTGGAATTCATGTTATTGAGTTGAACAATAAATTACTCAACCGAGCAAAAGCGATATGATGTAACAAAAAAATTAAAATTTGGTATTCCTCCCAACCGTTGAGAAATGGGATATACACCATTAGGTTCACGACACTTAAGGCTATTGTTCCCCATTAGTGGCATCTTGCGACAATCCCTGTGAAATTCATGTTATTGAGTTGAACAGTAAATTACTCAACCGAGCAAATGCGATATGACGTAACAAAAAAATTAAAATTTGGTATTCCTTCCCACCGTCTAGAAATGGGGTATAAACCATTAGGTTCACGACACTTAAGGCTATTGTTCCCCATTAGTGGCATCTTGCGACAATACCTGTGAAATTCATGTTATTGATTTGAGCAATAAATTACTCAACCGAGCAAAAGCGATATGACGTAACAAAAAAAATAAAATTTGATATTCCTCCCCACCGTTGAGAAATGGGGTACATACCATTAGATTCACGACACTTAAGGCTATTGTTCCCCATTAGTGGCATCTTGCGACAATCCCTGTGAAATGCATGTTATTGATTTGAACAATAAATTACTCAACCGAGCAAAAGCGACATGACGTAACAAAAAAATTAAATTTGGTATTCCTCTCCACCGTTGAGGAATGGGATAAAGACCATTAGGTTCACGACACTAAAGGCTATTGTTCCCCATTAGTGGCATCTTGCGACAATCCCTGTGGAATTTATGCTATTGATTTGAACAATAAATTACTCAATCGAGCAAAAGCGATATGATGTAACAAAAAAATTAAATTTGGTATTCCTCCCCACCGTTGAGGAATGGGATAAAGACCATTAGGTTCACGACACTTAAGGCTATTGTTCTCCATTAGTGGCATCTTGCGACAATCCCTGTGGAATTTATGCTATTGAGTTGAACAATAAATTACTCAACCGAGCAAAAGCGATATGACGTAACAAAAAAAATAAAATTTGGTATTCCTCCCACCGTTGAGAAATGGGGTATAAACCATTAGGTTCACGACACTTAAGGCTATTGTTCCCCATTAGTGGCATCTTGCGACAATTTCCGTGAAATTTATGTTATTGATTGGAACAATAAATTACTCAACCGAGCAAAAGCGATATGACGTAACAAAAATATTAAAATTTGGTATTCCTCCCCACCGTTGAGAAATGGGGTACATACCATTAGGTTCACGACACCTAATGCTATTGTTCCCCATTAGTGGCATCTTGCGACAATCCCTGTGAAATTCATGTTATTAAGTTGAACAGTAAATTACTCAACCGAGCAAATGCGATATGACGTAACAAAAAAATTAAAATTTGGTATTCCTCTCCACCGTTGAGAAATGGGATATACACCATTAGGTTCACGACACTTAAAGCTATTGTTTCCCATTAGTGGCATCTTGCGACAATCCCTGTGAAATTTATGTTATTGATTTGAACAGTAAATTACTCAACCGAGCAAATGCGATATGACGTAACAAAAAAATTAAAATTTGGTATTCCTTCCCACCGTCTAGAAATGGGGTATAAACCATTAGGTTCACGACACTTAAGGCTATTGTTCCCCATTAGTGGCATCTTGCGACAATACCTGTGAAATTCATGTTATTGAGTTGAACAGTAAATTACTCAACCGAGCAAATGCGATATGACGTAACAAAAAAATTAAAATTTGGTATTCCTTCCCACCGTCTAGAAATGGGGTATAAACCATTAGGTTCACGACACTTAAGGCTATTGTTCCCCATTAGTGGCATCTTGCGACAATACCTGTGAAATTCATGTTATTGATTTGAGCAATAAATTACTCAACCGAGCAAAAGCGATATGACGTAACAAAAAAATTAAAATTTGGTATTCCTCCCCACCGTTGAGAAATGGGATATACACCATTAGGCTCACGACACTTAAGGCTATTGTTCCCCATTAGTGGCATCTTGCGACAATCCCTGTGGAATTCATGTTATTGAGTTGAACAATAAATTACTAAACCGAGCAAAAGCGATATGACGTAACAAAAAAATTAAAATTTGGCATTTCTCCCCACCGTTGAGAAATGGGGTATACACCATTAGGTTCACGACACTTAAGGCTATTGTTCCCCATTAGTGGCATCTTGCGACAATCCCTGTGAAATTCATGTTATTGATTTGAACAATAAATTACTCAACCGAGCAAAAGGGATATGACGTAACAAAAAATTTAAAATTTGGTATTCCTCCTCACCGTTGAGAAATGGGATATACACCATTAGGTTCACGACACTTAAGGCTATTGTACCCCATTAGTGGCATCTTGCGACAATCCCTGTGAAATGCATGTTATTGATTTGAACAATAAATTACTCAACCGAGCAAAAGCGATATGACGTAACAAAAAAATTAAATTTGATATTCCTCCCCACCGTTTAGAAATGGGGTATATACCATTAGGTTCACGACACTTAAGGCTATTGTTCCCCATTAGTGGCATCTTGCGACAATTCCTGTGAAATTCATGTTATTGATTGGAACAATAAATTACTCAACCGAGCAAATGCGATATGATGTAACAAAATAATTAAAATTTGATATTCCTCCCCACCGTTGAGAAATGGGATATACACCATTAGGTTCACGACACTTAAGGCTATTGTTCCCCATTAGTGGCATCTTGCGACAATCCCTGTAAAATTCATGTTATTAAGTTGAACAGTAAATTACTCAACCGAGCAAAAGCGATATGACGTAACAAAAAATTTAAAATTTGGTATTCCTCCTCACCGTTGAGAAATGGGATATACATACACCATTAGGTTCACGACACTTAAGGCTATTGTTCCCCATTAGTGGCATCTTGCGACAATCCCTGTGAAATGCATGTTATTGATTTGAACAATAAATTACTCAACCGAGCAAAAGCGACATGACGTAACAAAAAAATTAAAATTTGGTATTCCTTCCCACCGTCTAGAAATGGGGTATAAACCATTAGGTTCACGACACTTAAGGCTATTGTTCCCCATTAGTGGCATCTTGCGACAATACCTGTGAAATTCATGTTATTGATTTGAGCAATAAATTACTCAACCGAGCAAAAGCGATATGACGTAACAAAAAAATTAAAATTTGGTATTCCTCCCCACCGTTGAGAAATGGGATATACACCATTAGGCTCACGACACTTAAGGCTATTGTTCCCCATTAGTGGCATCTTGCGACAATCCCTGTGGAATTCATGTTATTGAGTTGAACAATAAATTACTAAACCGAGCAAAAGCGATATGACGTAACAAAAAAATTAAAATTTGGCATTTCTCCCCACCGTTGAGAAATGGGGTATACACCATTAGGTTCACGACACTTAAGGCTATTGTTCCCCATTAGTGGCATCTTGCGACAATCCCTGTGAAATTCATGTTATTGATTTGAACAATAAATTACTCAACCGAGCAAAAGGGATATGACGTAACAAAAAATTTAAAATTTGGTATTCCTCCTCACCGTTGAGAAATGGGATATACACCATTAGGTTCACGACACTTAAGGCTATTGTACCCCATTAGTGGCATCTTGCGACAATCCCTGTGAAATGCATGTTATTGATTTGAACAATAAATTACTCAACCGAGCAAAAGCGATATGATGTAACAAAAAAATTAAATTTGATATTCCTCCCCACCGTTTAGAAATGGGGTATATACCATTAGGTTCACGACACTTAAGGCTATTGTTCCCCATTAGTGGCATCTTGCGACAATTCCTGTGAAATTCATGTTATTGATTGGAACAATAAATTACTCAACCGAGCAAATGCGATATGATGTAACAAAATAATTAAAATTTGATATTCCTCCCCACCGTTGAGAAATGGGATATACACCATTAGGTTCACGACACTTAAGGCTATTGTTCCCCATTAGTGGCATCTTGCGACAATCCCTGTAAAATTCATGTTATTAAGTTGAACAGTAAATTACTCAACCGAGCAAATGCGATATGACGTAACAAAAAAATTAAAATTTGGTATTCCTTCCCACCGTCTAGAAATGGGGTATAAACCATTAGGTTCACGACACTTAAGGCTATTGTTCCCCATTAGTGGCATCTTGCGACAATACCTGTGAAATTCATGTTATTGATTTGAGCAATAAATTACTCAACCGAGCAAAAGCGATATGACGTAACAAAAAAATTAAAATTTGGTATTCCTCCCCACCGTTGAGAAATGGGATATACACCATTAGGCTCACGACACTTAAGGCTATTGTTCCCCATTAGTGGCATCTTGCGACAATCCCTGTGGAATTCATGTTATTGAGTTGAACAATAAATTACTAAACCGAGCAAAAGCGATATGACGTAACAAAAAAATTAAAATTTGGCATTTCTCCCCACCGTTGAGAAATGGGGTATACACCATTAGGTTCACGACACTTAAGGCTATTGTTCCCCATTAGTGGCATCTTGCGACAATCCCTGTGAAATTCATGTTATTGATTTGAACAATAAATTACTCAACCGAGCAAAAGGGATATGACGTAACAAAAAATTTAAAATTTGGTATTCCTCCTCACCGTTGAGAAATGGGATATACACCATTAGGTTCACGACACTTAAGGCTATTGTACCCCATTAGTGGCATCTTGCGACAATCCCTGTGAAATGCATGTTATTGATTTGAACAATAAATTACTCAACCGAGCAAAAGCGATATGATGTAACAAAAAAATTAAATTTGATATTCCTCCCCACCGTTTAGAAATGGGGTATATACCATTAGGTTCACGACACTTAAGGCTATTGTTCCCCATTAGTGGCATCTTGCGACAATTCCTGTGAAATTCATGTTATTGATTGGAACAATAAATTACTCAACCGAGCAAATGCGATATGATGTAACAAAATAATTAAAATTTGATATTCCTCCCCACCGTTGAGAAATGGGATATACACCATTAGGTTCACGACACTTAAGGCTATTGTTCCCCATTAGTGGCATCTTGCGACAATCCCTGTAAAATTCATGTTATTAAGTTGAACAGTAAATTACTCAACCGAGCAAAAGCGATATGACGTAACAAAAAATTTAAAATTTGGTATTCCTCCTCACCGTTGAGAAATGGGATATACATACACCATTAGGTTCACGACACTTAAGGCTATTGTTCCCCATTAGTGGCATCTTGCGACAATCCCTGTGAAATGCATGTTATTGATTTGAACAATAAATTACTCAACCGAGCAAAAGCGACATGACGTAACAAAAAAATTAAATTTGGTATTCCTCTCCACCGTTGAGGAATGGGATAAAGACCATTAGGTTCACGACACTAAAGGCTATTGTTCCCCATTAGTGGCATCTTGCGACAATCCCTGTGGAATTTATGCTATTGATTTGAACAATAAATTACTCAATCGAGCAAAAGCGATATGATGTAACAAAAAAATTAAATTTGGTATTCCTCCCCACCGTTGAGGAATGGGATAAAGACCATTAGGTTCACGACACTTAAGGCTATTGTTCCCCATTAGTGGCATCTTGCGACAATCCCTGTGGAATTTATGCTATTGAGTTGAACAATAAATTACTCAACCGAGCAAAAGCGATATGACGTAACAAAAAAAATAAAATTTGGTATTCCTCCCACCGTTGAGAAATGGGGTATAAACCATTAGGTTCACGACACTTAAGGCTATTGTTCCCCATTAGTGGCATCTTGCGACAATTTCCGTGAAATTCATGTTATTGATTGGAACAATAAATTACTCAACCGAGCAAAAGCGATATGACGTAACAAAAATATTAAAATTTGGTATTCCTCCCCACCGTTGAGAAATGGGGTACATACCATTAGGTTCACGACACCTAATGCTATTGTTCCCCATTAGTGGCATCTTGCGACAATCCCTGTGAAATTCATGTTATTAAGTTGAACAATAAATTACTCAACCGAGCAAATGCGATATGACGTAACAAAAAAATTAAAATTTGGTATTCCTCTCCACCGTTGAGAAATGGGATATACACCATTAGGTTCACGACACTTAAAGCTATTGTTTCCCATTAGTGGCATCTTGCGACAATCCCTGTGAAATTTATGTTATTGATTTGAACAATAAATTACTCAACCGAGCAAAAGCGATATGACGTAACAAAAAAATTAAAATTTGGTATTCCTCCCCACCGTTGAGAAATGGGATATACACCATTAGGCTCACGACACTTAAGGCTATTGTTCCCCATTAGTGGCATCTTGCGACAATCCCTGTGGAATTCATGTTATTGAGTTGAACAATAAATTACTCAACCGAGCAAAAGCGATATGACGTAACAAAAAAATTAAAATTTGGCATTTCTCCCCACCGTTGAGAAATGGGGTATACACCATTAGGTTCACGACACTTAAGGCTATTGTTCCCCATTAGTGGCATCTTGCGACAATCCCTGTGAAATTCATGTTATTGATTTGAACAATAAATTACTCAACCGAGCAAAAGGGATATGACGTAACAAAAAATTTAAAATTTGGTATTCCTCCTCACCGTTGAGAAATGGGATATACACCATTAGGTTCACGACACTTAAGGCTATTGTTCCCCATTAGTGGCATCTTGCGACAATCCCTGTGAAATGCATGTTATTGATTTGAACAATAAATTACTCAACCGAGCAAATGCGATATGACGTAACAAAAAAATTAAATTTGATATTCCTCCCCACCGTTTAGAAATGGGGTATATACCATTAGGTTCACGACACTTAAGGCTATTGTTCCCCATTAGTGGCATCTTGCGACAATTCCTGTGAAATTCATGTTATTGATTGGAACAATAAATTACTCAACCGAGCAAAAGGGATATGACGTAACAAAAAATTTAAAATTTGATATTCCTCCCCACCGTTGAGAAATGGGATATACACCATTAGGTTCACGACACTTAAGGCTATTGTTCCCCATTAGTGGCATCTTGCGACAATCCCTGTGCAATGCATGTTATTGATTTGAACAATAAATTACTCAACCGAGCAAAAGCGATAAGACGTAAAAAAAAAAAAAAATTTTGGTATTCCTCCCCACCAAGGCTATTGTTCCCCATTAGTGGCATCTTGTGACAATCCCTGTGAAATTCATGTTATTAAGTTGAACAATAAATTACTCAACCGAGCAAAAGCGATATGACGTAACAAAAAAATTAAAATTTGGTATTCCTCCCCTCCGTTGAGAAATGGCACCTACACCGTATGATTTACTTCACTTAAACTATCACTGCCCATCGTTCTCGAAAATATAATATTTTTGTCAAGAAATTCTAAATCCTATTATGATATTTTTCAGGGTTTAAAAAGGGACGTCATTTCGCTCTTCGCTCTTGATCTTTTTCAAGAGCGAAAATAAAAAATATTAAAACGCTCTTCATAAGGAGCGATATTGTAAAACAAAAAATATCGCTCTGAAGAGCAGGAGCATTATTTTTTATTAAATTTTTTTATTAATTGCTCTTCCACTATTGCGTTTGTATTACCATATTTTCGCTCTTTGTTATTGAGCTATATTGAAAAAACAAATACGCTCTGCTCTGATGAATAAAATCGTTATTAATATTATTTCGCTCTTGCTCTTGTTATTACGGCAAACGGTATTCAAAACCTTCTAAAATGCTCTCGTTAGAAAGCCTGATTTGTTAGCGAACTGATACACATTAAAAAATATCTACGGTATCTAGGATATAACTTGGCTATTCCTTAACCGATTATGATGCAATTACTCCATCAATTTGGAGCTGTGAAAACGGCACTTATTGATACCATGATAAACCAATTGAATAGGTATGATTGACAGCTGTTTCAAATTCGTCTTTTCTTGCGCATATCGTCATTCGGTGCGATAAAATCACAAGGCTTCGTTGTTTTCACAAAATTTTCACAAAAACTATCACCGCAAAACAATTCGATTTGTTTTTGTTTGCTATGAACTAGTGTTTATAAAAAAAGCATATCAAGGAAAAAGCACCAAATGACAGAATTTTTTAGTGAAAGAGATAGCAATACATGCGCTTGATCATACCTACTTAAATTGGTTTATCATGCGTTGATACATAATAAAATAATAATTTTGTAATTGTTTAATCGGTACGCTATGTTTAGTATTGCTCATGGTGTTGCTGAGTTTGGTTATGGGGGGGGGGGGGGGGATATAGGAAACAAAAACTATAATAGTGGTAAATAGATTCGAATGCCATTTTCTAAAGATACGCACAAGAAAGAAGTCGCAGGGAGACATACTACCGTATTTCCAGCTGCTATGATTTTTCAGTCAAAATAGCGCCTTTGTCTAATAGAACCGCCCTATTTCATTTAGTTCAAATCAATCAAATCAGCGACGCCACTTTGTTTTGCTCATCTGGTTTGCCGTGATCATTCACAAAAGTCTAAATATGGAATATTCAACAATTATCGTGTATGAGTAATGGTGAATTTTAAAGCGTTCAGGGCAGGTTTAGATGATTAACTTAGCAGAACTGTACTTTGCTCAAACTCACGAAGACATGGCTATACTGAAATATACATTTCAATTTTCAATTAAACAATTAATGTCGGTAAGGTTCGTCCTCCAAATCCAAAATAGAATAACTTATTGTCTTTTTAAACAAAAATTGTACCGTAACTTAAATACTGAGCGAAAAGTTGCCGTCTATCTGCATTGGTTTATCAGGCCCATCAAAGAGACTTGAAATGATTAAGTAGTTAAAGGTTTTCACATAATTCGCGAGTTGAGCGTGAACTCGCCCGTCGTTTTTTTTAATTTTAATTCATAATTGAAATTTACGTTTGAGAAGTTTTCATTTTAGCCAAAAAACTGGTAATTTTGATAAATAAAGCGGAATTCGCCAAAAATTACATTGTCGATTTTATACCGCCAAAAAATTATAGCATGTCCGACAGTTTTGTTTTATTTTTATAAAATTTTTTTGTTTAAAATTGAATTTTACGTTTGGAAAGTTTTCATTTTAGCCAAAAAAGTTGTAATTTTGATAAATAAAGTAGAATCATCGCCCTATTCGCCAAAAATATTACATCGTCGATTTTATACCGCCAAAAAATTATAGCATGCCCGACATTTTTGTTTTATACTTTTCTCTTTTTATCGCATGAACATTTTTTCTATCGCGTGTAGCTCTAAATCTCCAACAAAAAAAGATGGAAAAACATTGTTGGAACGTGTAAATCACGCATCACTGACTACTGAGCGTGAGCACCAAGGCACAGAATAATAAACAACCAGAACCGACATTACGTGGACCAAGAAATTTTTGCTCTTACCTTATATTTTACATGTTAATTTTGAATTTTCAGCTACTGAACGATAATTTAACACCGAAAATCTTACCATCTATAAACCAAGGTCAAAAAAATGAGTCCATTTTTCTCCATATAAAAACCGCGTTATGTCGCTTCTGGGTATTCTGTGACCAAAGTGTGACATTTTATTATGACAACTTTGTGTTCACTGCCTATGTTGTCGTCGACACAAATCGATATTTTTTGTTTAACCCTTGTGTACGCACCCGGCTACCCGGGTAGCCATTTGAACTTTAAATATTTCTAGCTTCTTGACATCCAAGAATTGACTATTAGTTTTCGATTTTTATCTCAAAATTGGATAAAAATTATTTTTTGATAGAGTTATGTATGAATACTTTTCTTTACCCTTCTAAGTTCTAACGCACACCCGGCCACCCGGGTAGCTAGAACAAAATATAAGGAAAATACTTAGTTTTATGTCAAATAATTTTAAATTGTATATCCCTATTGCGTTCCGCCATTGTAATTTCGTATGAAAATTTAAAAATATATTATTTTATACGAATGTTTTATATTTTATGTGACCAAAACCAACCACAACCTATTAGTCGCACAGTATACTAATAACTTTTCCTCATTTGTGATTTTTTCGTTCCTCGTTTTCCACTTTTATTATAGGGGAATTCCCTTTATTTATTTTTGGTTTTTATTCACTAAAATACTAAATTTATAACATAATGGCAACAACATAGCGGATCCAACAAAAAATCGGTTGAAAAACCTGAAAAAATACACTTGGCTACCCAGGTGGGTCGGGTGTGTACTAGCTTAAAATTTTTCGGGTATACACACAAGGGTTAAAAGTGATTGTTGTAAGTTAATTTGCCAAAAATAGATAAAGATAAATAAATAAAAATATATGTTTTATCGATAAAATCGATAATTTTTTATTTATTTATTATTTTTATCAATCTTGGATAAAGCATTGCTTTGCTATTCCACGCACCATAATGAATTCACAAAATTAAAATTTATTCTTAACAAATTGCAACAATAAAACTTTAAATCTGCAAAAGTTTTAATATTTCTAATCTCGACCGGAACCTGATTCCAACTTATAAACAAATACTGGCTTTACACCGTAGATAGTATAATAGCAAAATAATATAATACTATTTTGGTATCCGGGGTAAAACCGATGTTTTGATAGTATAATAGCAAAAATAAAAATGTATAATATTTTGATTTGATAGCTATCAAATTTTAATATCTGTTATATTTTATTTTATTTGATTGTAGAAGGAAAATTTTGACAGTGGATTATGATAAATTAACTCTAGAAGTAGAAACGTTTTTGTGTATTTTGAAATTATTCTTTTTCGTTATTTTGTTATAATTTTCTGTTTTTTATGAATATATTTTATGTGGTGTAAAACCGACTACGGTAGATAGTAAAATAATATTATACATACTACATATTTTCATATTAAACTATCATATCTACGGTGTAAAACCAGTAAAAGTAAATATAGGAAAGTTGTTGTAAACATTGGAACGGTTAACTGGCAGTATTATGTTGCTATTTCGAGCTGAACCAAATTTTATTTTATTGTATTAATAAACAGGAACTTGATTGATGTATAAAAAAATTGAGTCATTAGCAACTAAATAATTCTCTAATACCATTGTCATACTAGGGATTAGCTAAGCGCGATTAGTGAAACGAGATTAGCTAATCCACCACAAATCCATATGAGTTGACACACTAGGGATTAATTTCTTGCAGAGAAATAAAATATTATTATGGTGATTCGCTGAAATATAGCTGGTAAATCAGCTGGACTCATTTTTTAATTCAATATTTCTAAGATTTATACATTAAAACACACTAGATTTTCTATTTCCTCAAAATTTATTCAGCACAAATTTTTTAAGATGTCATTGATTTTATAACTTCTATCGTAAATTCACGCCACTTGCATTTTCACCAATGTTCAAATAATTATTTCACATTGTAGTGCCAATTCTACCATCACTAAACCCAATACAACGAGATAAGCTCGAAAATTTTCAAGGATTAGTGCACTAATCTCGATTAGTGACTAATCCTCAAATAAAACGAGATTAGCTAATTTTCAACTTGACACACTACAGCTAATCTCGAAAAAACCCCTAATCGCGCTTAGCTAATCCCTAGTCTGTCAAGGGTATAAGCTTGGCAGACATATAAACATATTTTCTCAATACGTTGACGTATCTCACTATGAAGTTCAGAGTAACTTCTAAAATCTTCCTCGGGTTACAATCGAGTAAAAAAATTCACAATCCAATAGTTGGGGGATTACCAACGATTTAGCTCTTAAAATGTACTTATGGAGACCAATTACCATTTGCAATAAATGCCAAAGTCAGGCATTATCAGACATTTTTATCAGGCATTTTTATCAAGCATTTTATATACATATACACTTTATTATCTTGTTCTCGTTTCGTGAAGAAACCTTGAAAAATATAATTACATAATTTTATGTGCAAAGTTTTTTCTACGCTTTAAATTTGAAAGTGAATTTAACTAATTATTAGTTTGTGTATTTTCGATGCTTTACTATTAATTTCGAAGTTATTCTGAGTTTAATAAGAATTTATATCCAAACAATTTAATAAAGAAGTTTTAATTTTTTATATATAAAATATATTGTGCCAACTAGAAACAATGAAAAAATAACCTAAAAAAATATAAATTACTTTAAATACTTATTTTTGTTATTAGTATTCCACAGTACAAAATAAATTCACATAAATTTGTCTATGCCCAAGAATGTTAAAATATATCATTAACAAGGGGGAAAAGAAACGACAAAGTGATCCAAATAATGATGAGTTATCAAATTCAACAGATGATGAAAATGAGTCAAATACTAATCAAGGAGGCAGTGTGACACAATCACAAACGAATTGTACTCATATTAAAAAGTCTGTGACACCACAAAAATTTCGAAAACAATTTAAATCGCCAGAAACCAATAGTAACTGCACTGAATGTAACAAAATTCTTTCAACAATAAAAGAAGAAGACTCTGAAAATTCAAATAATGATCACTCATTATGGGTTTGTCTTAATTGTGGTGTACTATTGTGTGAAAAAAATCAACATACAATAAATCATTATAAGGTGATTATTTTTTAATTCATTTTTGTGTTTAATTTAATAATAGCACCTAGTTATGATCATTTTCGTTTTTATTATCTACATAACTTTTATTGATTAAACAATTGATAATCATTTTATCTTTCATGATAAAAAAATGTTAAATATTTTTAAGTAAGTTTTTCAAACTTTTAGAGTGATCATTTCAAATATTGAATGCTGAATATGCTTGGATATCTAGTTAGACCCACGCATCGGTTAAATCATCGTTTTGTCAATTTTAACATATTTATCAGATACAATGATAAAATTTGATTGTATTTCGAGGGGAGCTACCTCCACACCCCTTATGTTCCACCCACAAATAAAAGAATTTCATAAAAATTTTTATTTTTTTTTTTCAAATTTTGTTCATAATATTTTTAATGTCATTTTATAAATTTACGTCAGGAGCGATATAAAATATTGCATATCAAAATGTTGCATTAACAAAATATTGCATTTTTTTATTAATCCTGCAACTACAAAATATTGCAATTATAAAATATTGCAATCCAAAATCTTGCATAACAATTTCCCGTACATTTTTTTCTCTATTCTGAGGAAAATAAATTGAAGAAAATGACATCGACTAATTTAACTTAGGATTGTAGAGGCTAACGGCTTCGGTAGTTTTGAACTTCGGGGGACGTAGGAGCCGAGATCAGCAAACATGTCGCACTGCGTGCCGCACATAGAAGCGGATTATGTAGAATCTATTAATGGCTGCGGTCAAGAACTTAGCCGCTGCGCAGCTAAAGCTGCACAAAATAATCGAGAAGCAGGCGCAATACAAAAAATGTTGGCTGCATTTTTATACGATCGGCCTGACTGCAAATTTGTAATACTTCTCCCCGGCTGATTGTTTAAGTGTCCTATATTCATTTTTGATTTTATTTGACTTTGTTGGAGAAAATTGGGCTTCCGGTTCTAATTGAAAGGAAATTTAATATTTGTGTTTTGCAAAATATTCTGAAATGTAAGAACATTAAACCAAAATTGACACTTCATCAAAATTTTATTTGGAAAGTGAACAAATTTTAGTATAGGGCACTTATAGCTTTGCCACATGACAGGAATATCGACGACGATCTATCAACGAATATCCAATTTTCAATTAAATAAAAAAATAATCTTGATGAAATTTGATGAAATTATCTACCAAATTTGTCCTATTAGTAATTTCAATTAAAATATCATACAATATAAATATTAAGTTTTATTTAAAAATAATAAATTCTGAATTTGAGAGAATTTGTCGGCGATATTTTACTACATAAATGGTATAATAAAATTCGTGATGGAACTCTTCCAAAAATAAACACGATTTCCCCATTCATCCTAAAATTTCGACGAATTTTTTGTTCGTTCTGATTTAACCTCATTTCGTTGTGCCGGGTTGTGAAAAGTAGTGAATAATATTATAAATATAAATAATTCCTTTTGAACGCACCATGATTTTTAATTTCCACACTACTTATCAAATTAAAAACTGAAAAACGCTAAAGCCAAATGTCATTTTGTTTGTGTGACGTCAATTTTTATCGTCGGTATCATTTCTCATGTGGCGCATTTTAGCTATAAACGAACGAAATCGTTCGTTTTTATATCTCCATGCGGCATCGCTATTAGGCGTTAAGTACTTTTCATACCAGGCGCCTCGGCTTTGAGCTTCAAAAATAAAAATTCTTTATTTCATTTTTCAATTATGTAAATTAGTTTTATTTGATTGATGTCGTTTAATTTTATAGAAATAAATTCAATTTTTTGAGAAATAATTTATTTTTAAGTGATAATTTAAAAAAAATCAAAATATATTGCAATGAAGTTATCTACAAAGCCAAGGCAATGCGTTCCACACTCGACTGCGACATTTTAAAGTAATGCAAAGCGAAGAGATTTGTCAACATAACCTAAAAATCACATTTTTGGTACAACTGTTTTATATTTACCGAAGAATCTAGCTCATATGTAGCTTACAAATTCATAATATCTCATTCTTGGTATAATTCACGTGTAAAATGGACCTATATAAAATAATTGATAGTAACTAAATGTGCAAAGCCGACCCCACCGGTATGAAAGGATTTCAGCTTCACATTTGTGGTAACTAAAAATTTCGAGGCAAGGCGTCTGGTATGAAAATTACTTTACTTTTATAATTCTCCGTGATATACGAATAATTGAGAAAAATCGTGTTTTTTTATTTAATTTCACCAACAATATTGTATAAAATTGAATTTTAAAAAAAAAGTTGACATTTATAATTTTTCCATCCGTTTTAATGTGGCTGCATAAACTGCGCAGCCTAACTTTATTTGCTGCAATTTAATCTAACGGAATGCGCAGCTTTGGCTGAAAATTTTAATTTTTGACCGACTTGCTGCATAAACTGTGCAGCGGCTGAATTCTTAGCCGCACGGAATGACTGAAATGCAATATTTTATATCGATCCCGACCTAAATTTATGAAAAATGGCTTTAAAAATATTCTGAAAAAGAGTAAAATATTCTGAAAAAGGGAAACATATTCTGGAAGGAATAAATATTTTGGAAAAGGGAGAATTTTTTTTTTGTTATTCCAATCTCTACTATATATGTACAAGAAAAGCCAAGCGATTAAATGATGTATTGTGCATCGTAACCACGAAACATATTTAAAAATATTTAATATTATTATTATACTTACGACGAATAATGAAAAGATATTGCGAACTATCCGACATGAGATGTCAAACCTCTCGTTTAGATTTTGAAGAAATTACCCCCACACTAAACGTACGTTTAAAATTTACTGCTGGAATTCCAGAAATATTATACAAATATACATGGTGAAAAATACGTGAAATCACAAATCGTCGCTATCACTTTCATCGCTTTGGTCATTAAACATGCCATGTTTGGTGGTATGTACTTGATTGAGGTTCTCCAGTATCTAGTAAACAAAGCTCATTATGTTTTCCTCGCGAATCACGTTCAATAAGGTTGCATATGCTTCTTCTTCACAATTTTAAAGTGCCGTGAATGGTGTAACATATTTAATTGATAACAATTTAACGACTGTGTAACTAAACTCTTGGATGGATGGATTGAAATTATTTTCATTGGTGGATCTAATCAAAGTGAATGTATTTTCTAAAGCATCTTGATTTAGCCTTGAAGTAAGCAAATATTTAACATGGAGGTTATATTATGAAAATGACTTGAGGGTGAAAAGAATTCCGCGGATCGTTTGCACCATTCCATCAAATGAATAAACTTTCTATTCATTTATTAGTTTAATATTTTGCATGTAAATTAACATTTCTTTAAGGAATTTGAACACGGAACAGTTTTCCTCAACTGTTAGAGCGAATTTAAATTTATTTGCAGCATATACACTTTTTGAGTTTAAAAAACAATCAAATAATTTGTCAAAATTTTCAAAAAGAATCAAGGTGGCAGGTTCTTTATTTTTGACAGAATTAGAAAATTTATTTAACTCAAATGCTGTTTTTATTCCAGCTACCATGATCCGGCTAAATACTTGGGTGGATAATTTAACTTTCATCTTATCGAAATGGCCGGGATTAACGTGTTATCACTTAATTTAGGATACATTCGAGTGGAGGACGATTCTTCTAATGTATACAACTCACCAACAACTTGCCAGCTCGCAATACCATCAGGTATTTCGAAGTCAGATTTCAGCATACAATTTCGGAAAGATTTAAATATATACGGTTATCAAATAAACCTTCAATTTAAGAAAAGCCAATATTGCTTAAAACTAAATTATTATTATTAGCTCCCAAATTATTCAGAGCTTTTCGATTGTTCGATCCTTGATCACATATAACAGGTTTAACCGTTAGACATAAGGAACCACAAAATTCCAAGTTGGTCTTTACTAAACTGGTTAATGTATTTGATGAAATGGCATTCTCAGAGACGCAGTAGCATAAAATGTTTTTCCAATTTCCAATAATACCGCGAACCATGAAAACACAAATATATAGCTACCAATCTTAGCTTCTGTGCAATCGTCGCCCAAATCAACATATCCGTCTACACAATCTCGGATTGAATTATATTTCAAATCCTTGCGAATCATAATTTCATCAAAAATTAGGCTGCAGTGCTTAACGAAAATTTCTAAAGTGCCGATTTTGTCATTTTATTTGTTTAAGAATTAGTACAGAATCTGGGAAAGAATGTTTTATTGGTTGCCACCGTATAAGCGAATATTTCGATGGCAAATCTAAATTTAACCTGTTCCTCAAAAACTTACATGATTTCGGGGACCGGTAATAAATATTTTGCGCTATTATTTTAAATGTTTCCGGCCACTTCTGAGTTTTCGCTCTTTCTAAAATTAGTAATCGACAAAAGTTTTTGGAGTGTTCACTTTTATTTGTTTGGGTAATTAAATCACTTAAACATGATTTGGGTTGATTTTTGAAATCGATCAGTTTTTTATTTGCCATTCGGTTTCTTTGCTCTAAATTTTTAAGTTTTCTTCGTAATTCCTTATTATTATTATCATTTCGCAATTTGTTTATTTGAAAAATACTTTCGATTTATAGATCGGTAAACCTCGATATTTTCTTTCATTTTTTTCACAATAGCTACAAGTTGGAGCATTTACTTGCAACGTAATGTCAAAATATAGATCGAGTAATTGTGCGATTTCTGCTAAACACATATCTTCTTGTGGCTTATTTGAGTAGGTTTCTAACTTTGAAGTGGCATTATAAGGTGCTGGTAATTGTAAAGCGTTTGATTAGTTGTCTCAGTATTTAAATGAACTCCTTTGCTAACCACGCATTCGTTTTGTAATAAGGGGATTTTATTTAAGTTAATCGACGTTTCCGATAAAGGTATCTGTTTTGAATTTGTAGGTTGGGCTAAATACAATGTTGATATAGCAGTCCGTTTAAGCTTGCGTTTAAGAATACAGCTTGCCTCAAAATGATTTGAACAAATAAATATTCTCTTTTTACAAATGAACAAATTAATATTCGCTATAACATAGCTCGAATATACGGTGTCCCCAAAGTGCACAAACCGAACTTACCTTTACGCCCGATTGTTTCAACAATAAATTCACCGGGTTACCATCTTTCTAAAATGTTAGCTAGTATATTACAAAAAATCTCGGATACGACAAAGTATAATGTCGAAAACTCCATAGAATTTAAACAGATTATAGACTCAGTTAACATTAATAATGATTACTGCCTTGTTTCGTTCGATGTAATCTCACTGTTTACAAATGTTCCTTTAGGCTTAGCCATCAGGGTTATTAATAAAAATTGGAATAGAATAGCCACCCATACAGATATTCCCCGAGAAATGTTTATAAATGCAATTAGATTTTGTTGTCAAGAATGTGCGTTTATCGGTTATAATAATTTTCTTATAAAACAGATATTTGGACTCCAAATGGGTTCTCCCTTAGCTCCGATACTCTCTGACATAGTGTTAGAGGAATTATTTGATTGTACCATTCCAAAATTTCCATCTCCACCTATCTTTCTTAAGAAGTTTGTGGATGATGTCATTTGTTACATCAAAAAAGAACATCTTAATGATAATGAAGTTGAGGAAAATTATTCCATAATTTTTTTAGATTTGACTATAATGAAATATGAAGATAGATTTATCACTAATTGGTATTCCAAACCGATGGCGTCGAATCGGATCCTTAATTTCTATTCACAATATCCAAAACAAATGATAATGAACATGGCTAAAGCATTTGTAAAACGAGTTCTTGATAGTAGTCACAAAACGTTTCTTAATAGTAACATTGTGCGTATTTCAAATATTCTTTCATTAAATAGTTTTCCAAAACATATCATTAACGGTTTCAGCAAGAAATATAATGAAAATCATAATATGCTAGGTCAGGCTTTAGCTAACAACATTAGTACAACAGAATCACTTAATAAGGTCTATTCCAGTTTTTACTATATACCAGGTATAGTGAAAATAATATCTCAGCGAAATTCTGACAGCTCTCGCGCATCAAAACAAATGGCGTAAACACAGCGATGTATTTAGGCTAATTTGTTTACATTTTGAGGTTAGAATTTGTCTATTTTGAATTATGTTTTTCCTCAAATTTATTCACAATAATTAATGTAATTTTAATTTAGATAACACACGAGCACTAGAACTTTTGATAACAATTAAGATAATTTTAATGTCATTAGCTTGCCTCGAACAAATTGAAATTTAAAATCGAGTTTTTTGATTGTTTTGCTTTAACGCGAAAAATGACATTTCTTTCTAAATATGCCTAGTTCGTACCTTAAATGGGTATAACGTTACATATTCAGTGGTGTTGTTAATATTTTTTATATTTTTTTAATTTCGCATGTTATTTTAGAGTTAACCTATAAAATAATGAGAATTTTTATTATTTTCCAATATAAATTACATTATGTAATGGAATCAAATTTCACATATCTTTATTTATAATTTTTTTTGTTTTTAAAACTATTACTCAGCCGACCCTTCTCTGAATTTTTAATTTATTTTAACTACTTCACTGTTGGCTGCGCACAACAATGAAAAAATGAGTTTCGCTGAGATATTATTTTCACTATACTTCTGAACACATCACTAAACATCTCAACAGTGACAGTAATAAATTACGAATAGCATACAAACCAGCTCAAACATTGAAAATAGTAATGTTCATTAAAACAAAACAGAAGATTAATATATCGCAGAAAAGTGGTATAGTTTATAACATTAATTGTAATAATTGTGATAAATGCTACATTAATCAAACAGAAAAAAATTGGAAGACAGAATAAAAAGACACAAATATGATTATAAAAATAGATATACATTGGACTCTAAAACTGCGGCTGTCCTACATACCATTAATTCAGGTCACACGTTCAATTTTGAAAAAGCTGTTATATTACAATCTGAACCAGTTAAATTTAAACGTGAGTTAAAAGAATCTAGTAATATATTCTTACATAAAGAAACAGCAATTAATAAAATTTTCCGTAAACCAACTCAAACATTTCAAACCATTCATCAGCAATCATGGCATCCATTCCAGCACAAACTATCGGCATACCGCCATATGATCCATAGGCTAAATAGTATAACAATGGCAGAGGAGAGTTACAAAATTGAACTTGACATCATCAAGTTTGTAGCATATCACAATGGATATGATACGAAAATGATCGATACATTGAATAACAGTTATAAAAGAAAATTAGAGTATAGATCGAATACAATATTGTCTTTCGACGATAATAATAATAATCGAAAATACCTAAGTTTGGAATGGAGCCAGGTTAGCCAAAAAATTCAAAATATTTTCATAAATTTCGGATATAGCATTGCTCACAAAACTCAACATAAATTAGAAAGTTTTGTTAAAACCAAAAATTAATTCCACTTTAGACACAGGTGTTTATAAATTAACTTGTTCAGATTGCCCCGCTTTTTACATAGGCCAAACGGGACGTTCATTTAGAGAGAGATTTAGAGAACATGTCAGAGGAATCGGGAGAATGAATACAGAATCCAAATTCGCGCAACATATAAACCACACGCTGCATAACTACGTGAATTTTGAAACAAATTTAGAGGTGCTGTATAGGATGAAAAAAGGAGATATGATGGATCGTGTAGAGGAATTAGAAATATTCAAGAACAAGGAAAATCAATTTATGTTGAACAGCAAAATAAACACTGCTACAAATAAAATGTACGAGCTGATTTCCAACGGTTAATCAACGTAAGCGAAGGTTTCTGTAAATTTGGAAAATATTCAACGCAACCACTGGAAAAATTTTGGGTATAAAAAGCGAGGAAAAAACGTTTCAATTCAATAAGTATTGCTTCAACTGAAGATGATGTTTGTTGGCATCGAAATCGATTTTGAATCGAAAATTAAAAATAAAATTTCACTATAAGGAATATACTTATTTTAAAAAATATATAAATTAAAAATAATATAAAAGTTGCCTTTTAATTATATTTATATATGTAATACATAATAAAAAAACGAATCTAAACAATTTAAATTTCAGTTATCATAACAGTCTTGCAATATTTTCCAGTACATCTAGATTATCTCCTTTAAAAAACAGACAACATTTTGATGAATAAAAAATAACAACTATAATAAAATAAAAGTAATATAAATAGTATACTTTTAGGAAGTTAGACAGTAAACGTACTCATAATAGAATATTGACTCACTCATTTTTATGTTACCATAACACTGAAACAAAAATCTTTCTTGTTATATAGTCATCTCATCATTTTTCATAAATTTTGTTTATTGATATTTAATTGTTTTTATTTCTTCAATATACTGGTCTTGTTTCACAAGATTATTGTTTTTGGACATATTAATGGTGGACTGATTTTTTATTTTTAGTAAAATCAAAAATAAATAATCATAAATTTAGAATAATTCTCACACAACAATAAATAGTAATTATATTTTCATATCCGTGTAATTCTTTAAGCTCTCAAATTGAGATAAGTGTGATTTTTCCTATTTTTTTTAGTTTTTCAATTATGTACTGGATGTTCCCACCGTGGACGTTCCGCCATGTTCGTCACTTTGATATCATAATATCCTAACAATAGTTTAATTCTAATATTTTTTAAAGTTTTTAATGTTTTTTTAATAAATTATAATAATTTTTAATATGTTTCTGAAGATGGCCCGGAGACGGGCCGAAATATAATACATATATGTATAAGTGAAAGGAGGATTTTTGTTTTAATCCAAATATTGGGCTAAAAAATTTTTGCTAAAGAAAGGAAACACTTCATATAAATTCTCTTGTATATTCCTATATTTTTTGGTTAAATACTATTGACGATTGAAGCATCACGGATTCCACCTAGTGGGCAATTTTTAAACTGAGCTAGCTGATAATTTGATATTCGAAATTGTTTTAAATAATTCAAATTTTGAACTATAAACAAAATTTTTACTTACCAGAGCTAATAGTTGTATATAATTCCAATTTTGGATTATAAAAATATTTTCTTTCGTCACATTTGTGACAAATGTCACTTTGTCAGTAGCATCAATTTAACTTTTTTCCTCGAGAGGCGCTTTCTCTACTTTTATAATTGCCAACAGATCATGTTTAGCACTTGTACTAACCATCAACCTCGCTATCATTTACGCTACGTGCGCTAGTGTAAATTATCTTATTTGTTATGGAAAAGATAATTCACACTAGCGACCATTGCGGTATTAACCTTCACCTTGTCGGTATATACCCGGGTAAATATCGGGATTTTGACAATTGAATTTCTCCGCGGTTTTTTAACTAATTTTTAATCAGCTCCGACTCAGGACTCAATGTGCATGAAATTTATGAAAAATCAGTTATTACGAAAAATTATGTATATTTAAGTACATTTTTTTGAAAATTTTACAGTTTTTCGACCATCTTCACAGTATATACCTGGGTATATAATTTATTGTTACATATATTTTGTATGAAATGTCTCATAAGTTTTATTAAATAGTCGACTAGTTTAATTGTCATAAATAGTCGACTAGTTTAATTGTTATCTGTAAAGCCTGCAAATAACTATTGAACTTTTAACTAAAGTAGAGAGTATGTATGTATGAATTCCGAACTGTGTAGATGCAATAAAAGATTCTGTTATGTATATTTTTTTATTCAGTAAGGGGCATTTTGCCGATCAAGGAGTACCCCGTATAGGAATCGCAAGTCCACTAATTTTTAATACCGTACTTCTCTGGATTCGAAGGTATATATTGCGTGAACTTCGTTCGACCTCTAGAGGGAACAGCTGCTCATTGATAGTTAAGCTTTTATTTGATCTGTAACTGCCTTTCTTCATAATAGGTACTGGCTTATCGGATTTTATTATGGATTGCATGGTGGCATCGAAATTTGAATAAAACACGTTAAACTCTAGAAACGACAGACGGACATAGTTGCTCGATACAGCAGTAGGAATTTTTGTTTTCAAAGTTGCCGAACTGCTATATAATTTAATCTTGCGTCCAGATTATTTATTTTTTATTCGGATTTACCGCATTTAGTTGATAAATTCATTTTCAGCCTTCTTATTTGTATGTTTACAAATTATGTCCTGCATCGATGCGCCAAACAAAGTGCAAATTGTGTCCACAGTAAACCGATGGTTGACCGACAGAAATATAAACTGATCATCTTCCGAGTTTGAAGCTAAATTCTCCACTATCTTTTGAAAATATTTTTGCCGTTCCTCATACGAGAGTCTAGTGAATAATGAAAATGTTTTACTTTTTAATTTTTGCTTGTGTTAAAAGCAATGCCATACGAAATTCACACAATTTACATTTATATAACTGGGTATTTGAAGTGAAGATTAAGGATTTTTAATTGCCGACAAGGTGAGGGTTAAAATGAACAAATATCATGATCTATAGATCGTGATATTTGTTCATTTTAGTACCGCAATTGTCGCTAGTGTGAATTATCTTTTCCATAACAAATGAGATAATTTACACTAGCGCACCTAGCGTAAATGAACGCGAAGTTGATATTTAGTACAAGTGCTAAACATGATCTATAGATCGTGTTTTAGTACAACAGCTTTGCATACATTTTCGCAAGAGGCGCTAGTCCGTGTACAAAATTGTTTGTTTACATTTTTTTTATATGAATTTTCGGTAAAAACATGTCCAATTAAATTGCAAAATTGTTAATTAAAATTATCTTGAAGAAACGTTGTTGGTTATAATAAAACTTTGAAATACTATTTAACATATTTTATTTAAATTTAATAATCCGTTGACCACTTAACATCCACGAAAATTACAAATAAAAATGAGGCAATTTTTGGTATTTAATGAGGTTATGTCCTTTGTTTCGGAAATTTATTAGCTGGCAAAATATGGGATTTGAGCAATACTGTGTATTTAAGAATAGAAAATAAAGAGAAAGCTGGTTAATTCCATTGAAAAATATAAATGTAACAATAAGTTTTGTTGATAAATCAGCTATAAATATATCAAAATTAGCTGTTTTAATTGTCGTTTTCCTGGATATTAAAGGGTTATGGATTATTAACTTTTCAAAATATATGTATTAATCTATTGTAAATTATTATTATTACTTTAAACTTTACATCGTGGCATTTTTTATTCAATTTATCTCAATTTTATTATAGCTGTTTTTAGCAAAACTCCATATAAAAAAACGTAAACAAACGTTTTTGTACACGGACTAGCGAAACTAGTGAAAGATTTATGAACTAATTTCAGATTGTGTTTTAGTACATCAGTTCAACCTTTATTCCACAAGACGTCGCGACGTTACGGAGTCAAAATTTTTGTTTACATTTTTTTTATATGGATTTTAGCCCAAAACAGCTCTAATAAAAGTTTAAAAAATGAATGAAATTTACCTCGACGCGAATAATAATCAAATGATATTTGTTAACAAAAGAAGGATTTGTTTATTTTTAACATAAAATAAACGGGTCGCCGTTTTAATTGTTAGAAAAACGAAATATAAAATCATAAATTATTTAAGTTTTGTATGGTAAATTTTACGTTAAAAGAACCATTTAAGCTGCCTGGAATAACAAATTTCACAAAAACAATGATCAGCAAGGAGCTTCTAATAGAAATGTTGAAGAAAAATTTAAATTCTTGAACAAAAACAAACATAAAGCATCTGACATAACCTCACAAAACACAAATAATGTTCGATGTTTAAACATCAAATTCTTGCAAACCAAAGGTTTTTCTATTTATTTTATGTTAAAAATATAATAGATATTCTTTTGTTCATCAATTATTTTATTTTTCAATTCGTATCATAATAATTTTCTTTGATTATTTTTCAATTTTAGTAGAGCTGTTTTTGATCAAACTCCATATAAAAAAAATGTAAACAAAACGCATTGACCCAACGTTCATATACTCTGGTGGTAAATAGACATACTAATCACACCATCTATTGACGATTGTAAAAGTAGAGAAAGCGCCTCTCGAGGACAATAGTTAAAATGATGCACCTGATAAAATGACATTTGTCACAAATGCGACGAAAGAAAATTTAGAATAATAGAAATTGGAATAATTTACAATTATTAGCAATCCGGTAAGTAAAAATTGTGTTTACAGTTCAAAATTGGAGTTGTTTACAATAATTTCGAACGTCAAATTATCAGGTACCTCAGTTTAAAATTTTTCCACTAGGTGGAATCCGTGATGCTCCAATCGTCAATAGCTGATGGTGTGATTAGTATGTCTACTTACCACCAGAGTATATGAACGTTGGGTCAATGATTTTTGTTTACATTTTTTCTATGTGGAGTTTGATCAAAATCAACTCTATTAAAATTGAAAAATAATCAAAGAAAATTACTATGATATGAAATGCAAAATATAATAATTGATTAACAAAAGAATAATTATTATATTTTTCACATAAAATAATTAGACAAATGTTTGGTATAGTAGAATTTAATGTTTAAACACCGAACATTATTTGTGAGATTTGTTATTCCAGGCAGCTCAGCCATTTGTTGCATGGGAATGTATGCAAAATGAAAAATTAGGTCACATATCCACTGGCCACCCAACTTATTGGCCAACTGAGAGACGAAAAATTCCCGATTTACTGGATTTTTGTGTAACAAAGGGTGTAACTAAACCTCTTATAAAGGCCGAAACCTATTATGATCTATCTTCTGATCACTCACCGATATTAATAACAATGAACATGCAAGTCCTAAAACTATCGCCACCTAGATTCCTGTTGAATCAACATACTATTTGGACCCAATCCAAGTCTACGTTAAACAAAGAATGTTCTTTAAACATCCCGCTATAAACAAAACATGAAATTGATGCAGCAGTACAAAGCCTAACGGCTGTATTAAAATAAGCTGCAGCGAGAATATTCAGCAGCTATTAATGATAAAACACTCTATACGCAGGCAATGGCAACTACACAGATCGCCTACCCTTAAATCAAATTTAAATAAAGCGACAAAAAACCTGAAAATGGCCTTAGTTAAAAGAACGTGATGAAGGGTTCAACATTATCTCAGTGAACTCACAGCGACCGAAGCAACAGATTACTCTCTGTGGAAAGTTACAAGTAAGCTGAAACAACCAACACGTTCATGTCCTCCGATTCGTTTCTCTGACGGAAATGGGCAGGAAGTGATGCAGATAAAGCAAACATATTTGCTCAACATCTTAGTAAGGTATTTATACCCAACGAACAAATTGGAAGTTGGAGCCTAACTATGCATTTCGACGGCGAGCGTTTTGTATTATAAAGTACAGGAAGAAAAAGGAAAACAATAACTATTGTTTTCTTTTTTCTTCCTGCACGTTCTATTATAAAACGCTCGCGGTCGAAAATAGTCGTCGAATTGCATAGTTAGGCCCCTGAATTTATACCTGATGATGCAGAAGCTGAGGAAATCCAGAAATAATTATTTTAAATTTAGCTTATGCTAATTGTTATTAACCTAATTTATAGAAGATATCCAATTTATCTACACACTTAAATAAGCTTATATATACACATATATATTATAATTTAAATATGTTCACTTTAAATTAAAAGTACAACAGTTTTATTTACACCAAAAATTAAAATAGTGGCCAATTAAAACAACTGGGTTTTTGACTTCAGTTTTTATCGAAAAATGTTATACATATGGTATATTAAATCACTAAAAATACATTTTTTTTAAAATACTTAAACTTCTTATTAATTAGGTTTAAACCACCGAAAAATAATACAAAATTAATAAAAAATGGAACAGCAACACATCAAAAGAACACAAACAGAATATTATGTTTATAAAGGAAGTCTGACTTTTTTAGCTTTAAATGCGTCATATTGTAAGAAGAATAATTTTGGATGTTTCATAAACGAATCTGATATGAAACCTCAGGTCAGCAACCATATAATTAATAGACAAGGCACATGAGACGTTTTAATGACATGTCATAAATTAATAATCCATTGGTACAGAACATGCTGTCAATCTACGAAATACAAATATTTTTTTTCTCTTTCAGACACATTGAAAAGAAAAGAATAAAACGTGGATGCGTATTTCTGTACTAAAAATTTAATTCATATGCATGTTGACAACTTTCCTACTGGGTATATAAGTTTTATGCCTTGAGCCATTCCCTATTTACTTTCCAAATTTTAAGTCAAACAGTTTTGTCGGTAAGAATTCTGAGATAATAACCTATTTTTATCGTCAAACACGGAACTACAGATATAGCGACGTCACACTAGCAAATTTTGAATTTTCTGAAGCGATGATTGAAATTATTTTGCTGATATTGTGTTTATACTAAATACTTGGTAACTTCTAATTTTAGCTGAAATTTACTTCCAAATGGGCATATGAGAAAGACAATTATAAAAAAATCTAAATTTGAATAAAACAATTTTTTTTTCATGTAAGGCCGTGTTTCAAACGAATAAAAAACCGCATAAAGAGTTAAAAAGTTAGATTTTTGGAATTTTATTCACCACAAAAATTTTAACTGGTTACGGACCAGTTAAAAATGTATAAGCTTGTATGTATATAGGTTTTCTCTATACGCAAAAACAAAAATAAAAGACGTAAACGTTACAATTTTAACCAGTTTCATTTGAAACACCAAAACGATTAAAAAGTTTAAAATTCGCCATTTCTAGCGATGAGTCTGTCACTTACGCATGAAAATCACATTGAAACATTGGATCACAAATTCATGGTGCCGGTTACAGTCATATGTAATGTGATTCTGATCATGCACAAATTGAAAAGCTGAACAAACGATATAATGCGCCTAATTTTGGTTTACGTGTTACAGTATAAAAAATAAAAATATGTAATTTTAAAATATTTTATTTAAAATTTGTGAAATCAATAATTTCAAAACTGATAAGTTTTTTATCTCTTAAAAAGTGCAAAAAAGTAACTATTACCTTTTACCCAGAGGCAATACTCTTGTGCGAAAGGTAATAAGTCAAAAAATTAATAAAATAAGCCAAAAATTATGTTAAAAAAATTAATCAATCATTAAATGATAAACTTTATAAAAATAAGCAAGAATCATCAAAAATAAACATAAGCTCATATGCTACTTATTTTCGTTAGAATATTTTTCAGCGTAAGAATCTCACATAAATACAATACAAATGAAATATTCTTTCTATTCCACTTTTTGATGTACAAACAGAATACGTTTGAATATTCCGAATAAATAAAAGAATGAACTAAAAAAGGAATTTAAGGAAAGGAATGAATAAAATAGCAATTTACGTCACATTCAGAACGTCCGCCCAAGAACGGATAGTAGACATAGTAGACCTAGATCTATTGTTTGGGTGAATAAAAACCAAAAAAATGCGAAGATATGTCAATAGAACACGAATAGCAAAAATAAACATTTGTTGTACCCGAGGATTGGCGCAGACTGCTTAATATTGGAACTTATTTGTTTTCCCTGTGCTACTAATATTTCGTTTTGATAAATAACAGCTTACAACAGTTTTTCCCTTGTATTCTTTAGGTTTAGACAAGTAGTTGGTAAAATTATAATGTACAATGAATTTTCTAAATATAAATTATCTTAACATTTTTTCAAGACCCCACGTTCAGAAGCACATACTATTCAAATCAATAAATCAACATATAAAGTTAGATGTTTAGAATGCAATATAGATATAAATTCAAATGCTCATAAGAAAATAAGTGAATGTATTGAAGTTATAAAGAAAAAGAACAAGATGAACGATACAGAAGCTGCTAAAATAACTCAAACAATTTACCTAAAAGAGTCTATTTATAATAATGGTAATAGTATTTATTGAAAATAACGGATTCAAGTGAAATTTCTAAAAATATTATTAATTGTTTCAGGAGATTACAAAAAGACGACCCCAAGTAGTAGTAATCAAATTGCACAATTACCGCGAGTCAGAGGCTTGACAAATCTAGGGAATACATGCTTCTTTAATGCTGTATTGCAATGTTTAGCGCAAACTCCTTATCTAACACACATTTTGGGAGAGATTGCTAAATCTGATGAAGAGTAAGATTTAAGATTTATTTTTTACAATTTCAACTTATTAAAATTTATTTTAAAAACAGATTTGAGCTCCGTGGTGGTAGTATTGTAATAAATGATGCAGAAGTTTTGCTTCCGCCTATTAAAGGAAAACTAGAAAGCGGAGGGCAATTAACGACTGTGTTAACTGAAGCTTTGGATGAGTTACAAAGAAGCGGAAGTGTTTTCACGCCTTGTAAATTATTAGAATCCCTTGCAACAAAGTGGCCACAATATGTTGGTGGTCACCAACATGACTCTCACAAGCTCCTGCGCCATTTAATAGAGATCGTCAGGTAACCTTTTTGTACAATGATCGTGCAAATTTAATACATAAATGTCTATTTGACAATTTAACATTTTTTAGATCGGACGATTTAAGACGATATCAAACCGTTATATTACATCAACTGGGCTGCAATACCAAAACTGATCCGGCATGTGTGGGAGGCGAAATGAAACGGAAAATAAGATTTTACGGTTTCCAAGCCATTGACGATATACTTGTAAGACCTGATCAGGTATTTGGTGGATTCTTAATATCAATTTTAACCTGTCAAGATTGTAATCACACGTCATCCCGACATGAACATGTCTTAGATATTTCGTTGTCTATCAGCGTTGAAAAATCTCAACCACCTGGCCGCCGTCGGAGTGCTGAAACTGTGCGTGATGAAAAGTTTAAGCGAAACTCAAAAAATGAGAATAAAAAAGAGCCAAGTAGCGTGAAAAATGAAAATGGTGCGTACTTAAATGAGAGCAAATCAAATTCGGAACAATCGGATACCGACGATGAAGCTAATTTTACCGATGATCCTATCAAATCAAGTAGGAATCAATCACAATCAAATAAAATAGATAGCTTATCAAATCCAGAAAAAATAGATGATGATCCAGAGATCTCAAATAAAGACGACATTGACATAATTAACGGGGTTAAAACTGTCACATCATACTGCCAATTGAAGTCAAATTCAAAGTTTAAGCAGGTAGTAGAAAGTGGAACAAAATTGAAGAAGCTTACTAAACAAGAACACTCAAAACCATTTACCCCACGTTATCAATGCGATGAAGGTGAGTGTTCGATTCAGTCCTGTTTAAACACATTTACTGCGATTGAGTTTCTAACCGGAAATAACAAAGTCAGTTGTGATTATTGCACTTTTCAGAAACATGGTAAAGACGGTCGTACGATATACACACAAGCGTCGAAACAATTTATGATATCAAGTCCACCAGCAGTTTTGATATTACATTTAAAACGATTCCAGGTAGAGGCTCGTTATATGTACAGGAAAATAACAAAATTTGTTTCATTTCCAATGGTATTGGATATTGCACCGTTTTGCAGTTCTAATATTTCAAGACTAGAAAATATAAAGCCAAATCAAACAAAAATTTTATATTCCCTTTATGGTATTGTGGAACATTCTGGTTCAATGCAGTGCGGTCATTATATTGCTTATGTCAAAGTACGGAGTCAAGTGTCCGTAAACGACAAAGAAAGGTGGTCATTTTTATCCAAGTTAAGCAAAACAAATTTGATAAATACATTTCAGCCAAAAATTGAAAATGATAACGGTATAAATGATGGTGGCGATGATGTTTATGATAGCGATGATTCCTGGTCTCAAAATGAGCCATTAGGTGCGGAAGGTGGTTCCGATGACCCAGATAATCAATTTGTTCCTGGTAAATGGTACTACGTTTCAGACAGTCATGTTCGCGAAGTAAATGAGGAAGAAGTTAGTAAAGCTCAAGCTTATTTATTATTTTATGAAAGGGTTTATTAAAGAAAATTCATTCATCAGCTAAAATTAAGTAAAATAATAAATTTTAATTAAACTATTTGAAATGTAACACTTATCAGTTTATTTATTTTTTAATTTAATTTAAATAACATTTTTTATTTACTGAAATGCATGAAAAAATAATATCTATAACCCAAAATAAAAAGTTTCAATATCTATAGAAAAACTGTGCCCTTAGAAAATTTATTACCTTCATAATGTTTTCAATGGCTTCGTTATTTTTGTTTTCATGAGAATAGTAAGAAAAAACAAATAAACGGATAAGTGTTTAAATAAAAGTGTAATTTTGATAATTTTGGCCATTTTTAATAATATAAAGTTTAAAACTAAATGAATAAACAATAGCGATGTCCTTAAAATTATAAAATGATTAATTTGTTTAAAATAATAAATTTTAATTAACATTATAGCAAAATAAACGTCAAAGGAAAATTTTATTTGGTTTATTTATTGTTAAACGTCAAAACCTACAGGATTTTTTTGTAATGAAAATTTCAAGTCGTGTTATAAACCGATCAAGCGAGCCTCGTTTCGTTTCTATAATAGGGTTGGCTTCATAGGTCCCTTAAATTTGGTTAAAATCATTACATCGAGGCTATAATTAATTGTACTAAATACAAATCAAATTATGACCATAAATTGAATTCTGTCTTGGCCATTGAAAACTTGAATAAATTGTAATCAAATGCAATAATTTTTAAGATTTTTTGCTAAGAATATCATCACCTTTTTACTTTTTTCACTATAACGAAGTTATAAAGGGTGAAAGTTTAAGGTGTTCCGTTTAAAACGAGACTCACTTTAAATTTTAAAATAATATTTTTTTGAAATGACCTTTTTTCTGAAAATTGTAATAGAATTTAATCCAGTTTCGAACTGATGAGCCTATGATTATGAAAAAATCAATCCTCTCATCTTGGCCATGGCTTTTTCAATTACCAATTTTTTTATTTTACTTTAATTTGAATTAATTCTAATACCATTTTGATGTGTTTTATAAATAACACGTAGAGTTACATACATGTATTAGGATTAAGAACAATTATTTAACATCCCATAGATAGGCAGGTTCTCATTATAATTAATTTTTTAAATTATTAAGTTAATAATTTTCTGTTTTCCTATAATATTCCGTTATTTCAGCAAGGGAAGTCGTTAAATCATGTTACTCGTTTTCCATAAATTTCACAATTGGTCACGATAGTATAAATCATTTAACCCAAAGGTGTCAAATTATAGACTATTTATTGTGCATTATTGCGACTCCGTTAGTAGCTTCAGTAATTTCCATAATTTAAGTCTGGTACAGACGATAATGCTTCAGAATTCAAATTACTCCATTTAGATATTCACATTTTTCAAAATTTATTTTCTAAAGATTTGGGTTGCTTAATCATATAACGCTGTGAGTAACGTGGGAATTGGCATATAATTTTCAATACGAAGCATCGTTGTAGACAAGTCGAACAATACAAAGAAATAAAATGTAAACAATACAGAATTTATCAGCAATATCAGAATTAATGTGAATTTTCTTTTGTGAAGGATGCCTCATCGCCGTCACATTTTCACTTCTTGCTACCCGCCCCCGCTATAACAGCACGATATCATTTAAGTGCGTCTCGCAGTAACTTGCTATTACGATTTATGTATTACAGACCAGGGGTGCTATTCTTGAACCATTACGAAAATTTTTGTAACCGAAAATTTTCGTAATGCTATTTTCGTGATAGTAATAGTGAAATCATAAATTAGTATTCTTGAAACCATTACGAATATAGCGAAGAGAGGAAAAAAGGAATAATAAAATTTTGGGAGAGAAGATGAAAGTGTCAGTTCCTAAATGGTATTCTTGAAATTCGGATTACGAACATTTTCGCAACGGAACGTTACTAAAATTTTCGGATTGTTTTTTCATTTCTTATTGCATATCGTAATGAAATCATTTGGATTTTTCTTTTAATTAAATGCTCATAAAACTCAATAATTTCTGTTGATGGTTAAAAATAATATGTATTTACATTTGGATAAATATTTATTATTTTGTTATCACATAAAAAAGGATATATTTTTAATTTGTTTATTGTATTCTTTACGCGGTAACTACAATTTTTTTTTATTTTTTTTTTTTATATTACGACTGAGTCTTGTACCCATTTAGTAATTTACATTGCATAATAAAGTATTTGATTAGTCGGCACAATCACATGATTATCCCCCATTTCGTGTAACTCATCCCCTAGATTTTCGCCACAGTAAGTCTACTGACCTCCTGGTCGCGATAAGTCCAATGGTTTTATTCTTTGCAGTCTTTTTGTTGGTGTGGTAGTCAGCATACAGCGTATGTTCAGATTTTCATGCTGGTGCAGACGTTGTAGGTGTTTTGTTGCATGATGCTTAATTTCATCCGCAACAAGCTCGATCTTTAGATCTCGATGGAGGTTGTCGTTTCGAATGTACCACGATGCATTAACAATACATCGCAGGATTTATTTTGAACTGTTTGTATGATTTTAATATTTGTCGTCTTGGCACAACCCCAGAGTTGGCTACCGTACGTCCATACAGGTTTCAGGATTTGTTTGTATAACAGCAGTTTGTTATGGATCGCTAGTTCAGATTGTCTTCCTAAGAGCCAATGCATCTTTCTAAATTTTATGTTTAGTTCTTCTCTCTTCTTTTTTATGTGTTCTTTCCATCTAAGTTTAGCATCTAAAGTCATGCCAAGATACTTAGCAGTGTTCGCATGCGGTACTACTATAGAGTTTATCATTATTGGTATATGATTAACTTTTAGATTTGTAAAGTTCACTTGGACTGATTTTGCTTCATTTAATTTAATTCCCCATTTCTCTGTCCATTTACATATCAGGTTAGTAGCCTTCTGTAATTTACTAGTGGATTCATTGATGTTTTTTGCTGTTGCAAGTATTGCCGTGTCATCTGCAAAAGTCACCATTGTTACTTCTGTAATTGGTATATCTCTAGTATATAGGAGATAAAGGATCGGCCCAAGAACACTACCTTGTGGAACTCTTGCTGTTATTCTTTTTAGCTGGGAGTATTCATTCTCATACTTTACTCGAAAGTGCCTCTCTGATATGTAGGATTTTAGAATTTGAAAAAATTGCTCGATAATAATTGCAGATTATTCTTGATTTCCCATTTTAGTTCTTTCAATGTTATAGGTGTAATTTTTATTTCATCCTGTTTATCTATCGGGGTAATATTTTCCTCTTCCGTTTATTTTGGGTAAGGTTGGAATGTTCCTTCAAGATGATTTGCAAACAAATCAGCTTTTTGTTTAGCATTTCGAGCCCAATTGTCTTTATCTTTAATTGGAGGAACCTGAAGTTTGGGTCTTTTAAGATTCTTAGTTGCTTTCCATAATGAGTAATCAGTATTTTTTTGCCCAGTTAGAGTGCTGAGGTATTTATTAACTGACTGATTTTTAATGTCTTTTATTAGATATTTTAATTTGTTACACAAGTGATTAAATACCCTCTTATTATCCGGGTTTCGATGTTTTTGCCAATTATTCCGTGCTTTTCTTTTGATTTTAACAAGTTCCCTTACTTCCTCCGGATAGCTAGCATTGCGCTTCATTTCCTGATTGTTATTAGGAGTGCTTTCCCATGCAGCACTTTGGATATTATAGATGAGATTACCTAGTTCCTCTTCTAATTGGACTGATCCCTGAATTGGGTTCTGCAGATTAATTCTATCTGGTAACAGTGTTTGGAAGAGATCACAATTGGTTTTGAAGCTCGTTAATTTCGGGTTGCTCTGTTTCATAATAATTGTTTGGCTAAGTATCATAATAACTGGTGAATGATCTGATGATAGACTTTCACTGTTCTCTATATGGATATAATTATCTGAAATTCCTCTTGTAATAAAGAAGTCTATAAGATCTGGAGTCTTACTGATATCCGAGGGCCAATAGGTTGGTGTACCGCCTGAGTGAAATTCACATTTTAGTTGTTTGCCTGCTGCGAAAAGTTCTTTTCCTTTAGTGGTCGTTAACCGTGATCCCCAATAGGTATTTTTTGCATTAAAGTCACCTCCAATTAAAAGACGCTTCCTAGTATTTTGAGAAGATTAGTATAATCTCCTTGTTTGAGATTGTATCTTGGGGGGCAATAGATTGCTGAGATACTACAAGTTTTATTATTATTCAATTGTATTTTGATTGTTGTGACTTGCATGGAAAGCTTCTCAACTTTAAGTTCTTCGTTATGCTTTATATTATCTTTTATCAGGATAGCTGATCCACCTCTAGCTTTGTTCTCTGGATGTAATGCATGGTAGCAATTATATCCTTTTATTTTACAGAATGAAGTTTTGGTGAAATGGGTTTCTGATATAAGACATAATATATCTGTATTATGCATGTTTAAAAATATATCTAACATAGTTCTTGAATGTGATGCAATAGCCCATTTGCATTCCAGGTTACAATTCGTAATGTTTTCTTCATTTTCATTTCTTTATTTTATAATTCGATTTTATATAATTTATATTTTGATACACTCGATCAAAGTTTTCTTCTATTCTTTTATTGAAACTAGTTTGTGATTTCATTTCTTCTAGCGCGTTCTGCAGATTCATTTCCTGTGAAGAAAGTCTTTTGTTGAGTTTCTCTAGATTTCTCAGTATGTCCTGTAAAACGAGATCTACTTTGAGCTGTTTCTGCTCTGTTTGCTGAACTACTTGTGCATAAGTAAAATTTTTATTTACTCGCTCTCTTTGTGCGTTAGGATTAGGAGTCAACCATTTTGGCTCCGTGGTTTTTTTAATAGATTGTACATTTCTTGATGTAACTGGTTTGCGTGATTTACCTCTCATTTTTTGTAGTTCTACTACAACTTCACATCCTCTGTAGTTGGCCGGATGCTGGCCATTACAGTTGATACACTTCGGTGTTGTATTTCGGGGAACTATGCAATCATTTCCTGCGTATTTTCCTTCACATTTAACACATCTTGCTTCTCGATGGCAGTACTTCTGTGTATGATTATAATCTTGACAGTTTTTGCATTGAGGTATTAGTCGAGTGACCTTTCTCGGTGTTTCTATTTTAACTCTGAGGTTAAGGATAGCCTTAATATTATAAATACTTTCTATTTTTTCTTGGTTGTAGAAGGTTAGCATAAAAAGTGGGAGACCCCTTCTATTGATTTCAACATTTCCCTCCCTGTTATTTCTTCTCTCTTTTCTAATGATGTTGACTGCATCAACAATTTTCAGTCCTTTGCTTTGCAGGTCCTTAATGATTTCATCTTTTGAGCAAGTTGGGTGTAGACCTCGTGCCATTACTTTAATTGATCGATCATTTTTATCCTCGTAGGTGTACCACTGGATACCATCAGCATTTAATTTGTTAGCTAGAGCTTTATAGTCGTCAGGCTCTGTTGTATTAATTTTCCAGATATTATTATTGAGCGATATTACTTTGTAGTCATTTCGTACTACTCCTTTCATCAATTTCTGAATACTACCGTAATTTGATATTCCTAGAATATTGATCGGGGGTGGAACATGTTTCTTCTTTTCTGGCTCATGCACTTTTGGTGCAGTAATTGCATTGGTAGTTTTAGAGTGAGTTTGAATTGGTTCAACTTCTGATGATGATTCAGCTTTCCTCTTAATTGGATTGGATTCTTTTCTTGGTTTCTTATTTGCTCTCCTGGCTCTATGTAGTATCCAGTTTGTTTCTCTTTCAAGCTCATCATCATCAGTGTGGTATTTTTCTTGTTCTCTGAGTACTTGAAATTGGTTGTTCATTAATGCTGAGTTTCCTGCGTTGTTATTTCTATTTATTGTTTCCTTTAGCATAATGTTTTCTTTCTTTAGCACGACAACTTCATTGTTTAGCTGTGCGATTAACTTCTCCATTTGCTCAAAATTATTTATTAAATCCGCGTTGTTTATTGTATCAGTTTGTGCACTTTGCACGACTTTAGAAGTTTGATTGACTAATGATTGCTATGAAGTGCCGTACTTCTTCCACCAAAAGGCCATAAATTTATGTCTTGTTCCGTGCTTCCAGTAGTACTAGGAAAAGGGTCAACCTAGTTGCCTACCGACAATTTCCTTTGCAATGTCGTTTTGCTCCCTCCAGAATCCGCGGAGCAGCCCGGTAAACCGGGGCGGGATTTAGAATCTAAGTTCACCCACCTGGAGTACGTTATTGTTTACACCCGACATTTCATCTTTTTGTTGACTATCTGCTATACTGTTTCTCTACTACGTAGCGATTGGATACCACAACCGTTCGATCTACAGCACATTGCCCAGGATGCGCCACGAGGAGGCTGTCAACAAGCACCCGGTAATTACAACTGAGAGGGGGCGCGTAACATTTTATTTGTTCACTAAATATTTATTATTTTTTAACAAAAACCTATTTTCTTGTTTGTTTATCATGTTCTTAAAAATAAGGGCAATAGGTAGCGTAGAATACTAATTGAAGACATGAGTGAATACTAACATTTGTATAATTTTACAGAAACGAACTCCATAGTTTCTACGATTCTTTTTAAAATACTGGTTCTTAGTTAAGTTTAGTCTTCATTCGCTTTAAATTTCGCTAGATAACCTAGTTGTATTGAGACAGAATGAACTAACAAAAAAAAAAAATGTTACATATCACTTCCATCTATTCTGTCTTCAATTGATAATTTTGGGTGTATTTTTAAATAAAATTCAAAATATTATTTATTTCGAGATAGCAATGTAGATAATGCATTCTATGTTTTGCTTATTATTTTATTACCTACATAACTAAAACAAAAAGTTACTTTCTTTCCAATTTTTGTATGTATCTGTCCCACCCCGTACCATTTTTAAAGTTTCAATTCTAATTAATTAATTCGTGATTATTTGTGTACCTACGTATGGATTATTTGGCGAACTATACCTACATCTCTCTCTCTCTCTCTCTCTCTCTCTCTCTCTCTCTCTCTCTCTCTCTCTCTCTCTCTCTCTCTCTCTCTCTCTCTCTCTCTCTCTCTCTCTCTCTCTCTCTCTCTCCCTTTCTGCTTGTTTCAGCTCAAACAAACGATAAAGCCATTCTAATTCGTCAGAACCAGCCATTGCTAATTCTGTGGAGTTATACAAAAACAGGATATATGAAAAAAAAAATTCAGTTTTTGTTACCATTCGTCTCAGAATTTAAAAAAAATTACTTAATGAACTTAGTTTCGCAAAGTATTCATTATTTTCAATTATTCAAATAAAGCTCTATTTTAAATTGTGTTACTGTAAATAAAAATAAAGTTTATACCAAATTAATGATTAAATTCAATTTAATTAAAAATGTTAACCAATTTAACAATACATACAACAATTCAAAATATGTATTTCGAAAAATCTTAACTCCAAATTTTGGTTATTATAGATATCCCGTTTTTGTTAAAACCACAGAATTTTATGTATAAAATATAACGGGCTGAAACCTCATGAGGTCATCAGAACTTCGGTCCTAGAAATTAATTTAACTCCCAAATCAACTCCAATCTGACCCTCTTACCTCTATCTTTAGCTCAACCTCCAGCTCAATTTACAACTCATCCACCAACTCGATCGCAATGCAATTCTAATTGCAACCATGAAATTAACCGCAGCCGTCCCTCAACTGAATCATTAAATCAACAATTCTGTGGCAATATGGCATAAGGGAATCACTCGAGTTATACCCTTTTACATATTATTTCAAATTCGAAATCTCCATATTCGAATTCATATCATATTATTTTTGATGTAAAAACATCTTTAGCGGGGGTAAGTCAAAAATTTCATGTAAAAAAAGGAACGGAAAATCCGGTACGACCGAAATTACAAATTAAATACGAGAAAAACGAACATAAAATGCACCGAACTTGCATACGATATAATTCGAATTACAATTTCCGTCAGAATAAAATGAAAAGGCACAAAAAGTATGCATGTGTAGTGTAAGTGATTCAAAAAAACTGAAATGGAAGTACGTTAAACAAAGACAAATGCACCCATACTTTAAATATTAAATATCTCATACATCTTAGCGAGCTGTGAAAATGGCACATACATATGTACATAGGTTTATACATAATAAAATAATAATTTTGAAATTGTTTAATCGGTCGCGCCACGGTCGGTATGCTATGTTTAGTATTGATCATGCTATTGCTGAGTTTGGTTATGCGGGGCATATAGGAAACAAAAAGTATAAGAGTGGCAAGCAGATTCGAACGCCACTTAATAAAAAGATACGCGCAAGGAAGAAGCCGCAGGGAGATATGCTACTGTCTTTCCGGCTGCTATGATTTTATGTACAGTCAAAATAGCGATTTCATTCAAAATAGTGCTTTTTAGCGCAAACCGCCATATTTTATTTAGTTCAAATTAATCAAATCAGCGATGCCACTTTGCTTTGTTCACCAGGGCCTCTATCATGTTCTTTTCGACCCGCTTCAACTTTCTTATTATGAATTCCGCTATCGTACGCGGCATTTAGTTAGATGCAAAACCTTGTCACAATCCTCAACAATAAATCAATCGGAAAATTGTCCGCCTTATTCTTGTTAGCGGAATTTTTCTCGCTATCGAATAGATGGCCAAAAATGTCGTGTTTTGTGATCCCAAATTCACGATATCGTAAAAAAATTGTTTGCAGCGGAAATCATGATAGGGCCCTGGTTTGCCTTGACCATTCACAAAAGTTTAAATATGGAATCTTCAACAATTGTCTTGTATAAGTAATGGTGAATTTTGAAGCGTTCAGGGTAGGTTTATAGATAATTAACTTAACTGTGATTTGCTCAAGCTCACCAAGACATCGCTATACTGAAATATAGTCGGTTATAAATTTCATTTTTCAATTAAACAATGAGGGTCGGCAACCTTTCCTCCAAATCAAAAATAGAACCACTTATTGACTTTTTAACCAAAAATTGTATCGTAATTTAAATATTGAGCGAACAGTTCTCAGGCCCATCGAAGAGACTTGAAATGATTCAATAGTTGCAGGTTTTCACATAATTCTTTTGCGAGTTGAGTGTGAACTCGCCCGTTGTTTTTTTTTGTAATAATCCAGCAACTACAAACAACCGTAATAATCATTTAAAAAAGCAAGAATTCAAAAAACTCATACGATTTTGAACAACTCTTAATTTTAAAAATGTTTTCCTGAAAAATGCGAATTTTAGAGTTATTCCCTTATGTCATATTGCCACAGAATTAATCTAACCCCATCGCAAGCTAACTAAACCATAACGCAACTTCAATTAAACCTAACGCTACACTGAATCGCCAAACCAATCCCCCAAAATAAACTCTATTGGAAAGCTAAATGTGTAAATAAACTCAATTCAAATCAATTCAGTCTAATTTTGCAGGAAACCCTAAATTCGACCCCAAATTAATACCTAATCGAACCCGTCACTCCAATCCAAAAAAAACTTCAACTCAAATTCTGTTCAACCCTAACTGGACCTCAACTGAACCCAACTCCAAACTCAACCACAACTCAACCTTTAACTCAACCCCAAATCAACCCTCAACTCAAGCCAAACTAATCGTTCAACTCAAACCAAAAATCAACACGGTTCGAAAACTACACCCGTATACACTTATTCTAATCTTTACCGCAATCATCGACTGAACCCCTGTTCAGCCGTGTGAACAAATTTTTATGTACGATAAATATTTATCGTCGCTTCCAATTAAGAGTATTACATCTGCAAATCAATCATTTGTTTGGAGAGGCGTGTCAAGTTTTTAATGTTAAATTTTGCCTAACTTTTTTAAATAAAATTCTTGCCACACTTTTCGGGAAGGACTTTATTTAAAAAAAAATTAAGTCGAAACTAGTATTAATAATTTTAAGGACTCTCCAAAAAATTATTGATTTGCAGATGTAATACTCTTAATTGGAAGCGACGTTATGTATGTAAGAATTTAATGAATAAAATAATGATGCGCAAGCAGTTCATTTGGCATGCAATATATTTCCACAGGAAACAAAAAAGAAATTTGAGCATTTGCAAGCTCATCATTTTATATTTTAATAATTCTATATTGCTATTGCAATTAATGTAACAATTTTTGTATATAAACCATAAAATCATTAAATAAACGACAGTAATAAAAACTCAACTATCAAGAAACTACTTTCGATGAGCTCCAACCACGGTAAGCAGGAAGTAAGTTTCAACACAACAAACAAAATATATTGCTACAACAGCGGAGAAACAACCCCCAAATAAATCCCTAACTAAAATTTAACTCCTCACTCGACAACTCAAATCAACACGACTCGAAAAGCTACATTCGTGCGTGAACTCAAACTCAAAACAACTCAAGTAACTACCAACTCAACCTTTAATACAAATGAATTCCCAACTTAATCGCTTTCAAATCAAATTCACCTCAAATCAACTCAACCCGCAAATGGTACTCAACTCAACCGCTAACTAGACACTCAACTCAATCCTCAAACCAGCCTATATAATAAACTATTTGGTATACTCGGTGTCATCCGGCAAACTCAATCACAAACTCAACGCCCAACTTCAATTCAACCCGCAAATTGACGCCTAACTTAACCTTCAACTCAACCCCAAACTCAATGTGCAACTCAATTATCAAACCAGCATATATAAAAAATTAGTAAATACATACATATGTATATGTATAATCCGGTGGTTTTGGGCCAACTAGTATGGCAGGTACCCGACGCTCTTAGTCTAGTTGACCATGGAAACAGATTTTGAAAAAAAAATTCTAAATCGGAAAACCCGTTCTCGAGATACCTTGGGTACAAACATCCAGACAGACGGACGGACATATTTTCATTTCACTTTTTCCGACTCTGGGACTTTCAAATCGTCGAGAAAAGTAGTTTTGGAGCACTCAAATTTTTGGTCATTTTGATAGGATTTCAATACTTTGGCCATTTTAGCCCAAAGTAATTTTCATTGTAAAAGAAAAAATTGCATTATGTACAATCATTTTTAACATACATATATACATAATTTAATATAGTAGCTAAATTCACAAAAAATCAAATACATAATTACTAATTATAAGCAAAAAAAAAAAAGCATCCGCTTCGCTTAATGTTCTTAGTTCAACTAACATTTTGTATCATCTCTTTGGAAATCTCCTTATTTTTTTATCCCTCTCTTCGTAATTTTCGTAATGGTTTATTTTTTCAAGAATACTAATTTATGATTTCGCCATTACTATTACGAAAATATTGTACATTATGAAAATTTCCGTAATGTTTCAGGTAGAGTAGAGTATTTAACCTTCGTGTCAACACGAGAATAAAACCACTTTTACCAACACGTTCAACCCATGGTGTGTATGAATTTAATCAAGAGTTTTTCATGAAAGACGAATAAACATTAAATATAGAAACGATATCAAAATGAAAATTTCATTTAACTTTATTAAAAAAAAAAATTTCATTCAGTTACAAAAATCAAATACACACCCAAGTGTGTCGTGTTGACAGGAAGGTTAAATAGATAAAACAAAACGTTCCAAATGAACTTAACAAAATATACAAAATCACACTTTTAATTACATATCGGATATTCGGTTTAATTATTTTCTAAGCATTACAATTTTAACAAATAAATATAAAAGTTAAATAGGCAATATTTCCATATATGTAATATTATGTATTAGCTCTTTATTATAAGAAAATTTGTTGTATGGAATCACAAATTCCATTTTTTTCTGATAGAGTCATTTTCAATTGCGAAAAATAACTCATACCCTTTACACATGCTTTAAAATTAAAAATTGGACTATCGGTTATGCATAAAAAATATTCCAAGTTTTAAGGAGAGGAACAAAAATTTAGAAGAATTTTTTTTGCTAAAATAGCAAGCCTGTTAAATCAATCTATTTTGAGTTACGTGTACGAAATAAACCAATCAAAATAATATTAGACTGATAACTTCCCTAGGGAAATTATCAGTTATTATGGTTTTAATTGGAATATTTCGTACACGTGACTCGAAATTGACCGATTTAATAGGCTTGCTATTTTAGAAAAACATACTCTGGCTACTAGATGAAAAGAATTCATAGTTGTATTTTACAATAAATACTGTTTCAAAATGACACTTACATAGTACAATTTACAATCTAGCAGCCATATGTAAAAAAAAAATACAATAAAATAAAATTGCAAAAAATTTTCTCTTCGAATACCCCTCGAGCATTAATAAATACCTCATAATTTTACTATATTTTCCTCAAGCACGTTGCTTTTAGGTAACAGCCCTCAGCCTACGGCTTCGGGCTGTTACCAAGCAACGTGCTTTCGAAAAATATAATAAAATTATTTCGGGAAATTATCAATGCCCTTGGGAAATTACCACTGAAATTGTTTTGCTAAAATAGCAAGCCTGTTAAATCAGTCTATTTTGAGTCACGTGAACGAAATAAACCAATCAAAATAACATTACACTGATAATTTTCCTAGGGATGTTATCAGTGTAATGTTATTTTGATTGGTATATTTTGTACACGTGACTCGAAATTGACCGATTTAATAGGCTTGCTATTTTAGAAAAACATACTCTGGCTACTAGATGAAAAGAATTTATAGTTTTATTTTACAATCAATACTGTTTCAAAATGACACTTTCATAGAACAATTTGCAATCTAGCAGCCTTACTACTAGAATAAACTAAAATTGCATAAAAATTTCTCGTCGAATACCCCTCGAGCATTGATAAATACCTCATAATTTTATTATATTTTCCTCAAGCACGTTGCTTTTAGGTAACGTGCTTTCGAAAAATATAATAAAATTATTTCGGGAAATTATCAATGCTCTTGGGATATTACTGCTGAAACTATGCAGCTCGAGCTAAGATAAATTTTCCATACAAATTTGACGAAAAATTTAGCTAGCTAAATAAAATAATTTTTTTTTAGTTGACCATTTCGCTGAGCGGTATGCACCTTTGCTTGAAAAATTTGAAAAAATATCAGTTGCTTCATTCAAATCTAGATTGCGCCACTATAAATTCTGCAAACATTTTAGCCGCAATTTATCTCACAAGGACAATAATTTGAAGATAAATTTGGACGGTTTTGAATTTTGATTCATTTTATAATCGAAGTAGCCACGAAGTAAAATTAATTTATAGAACACAGAAGTCAAAATGGCCGACCAACATTACGAAACGAAGCCGAGTATTTAGAGGGTTATTTGGACAGAAATTTTATTTAAAAACAAACGAATAAAAATCAAACAAAATTAACAAAATTTATCTCTACACAAATTATTAGCTTGACGATTTATCTGTAATTAAATGGAGACTTGTGGAGACCGCGGTAAAATTTATCTTAGCTCGAGCTGCATACTGAGCTTTACCTGTAATTAAATGGAGACTTGTAGAGACCGCGGTAAAATTTATCTTAGCTCGAGCGGCATTCTGAGCTTTATTTCGAAATAAATAATACACATTTTTAAGAACACGATACACAAACAAAAAAAATTAGGTAATCTTTTGTTTTTATTTTAAATTATTATTGAGTATGTATGTATATAATTAAAAATTTAACACAAAAATCCAAATGATTTCATTACGAAATGCAATAAGAAACGAAAAAATCATCACGGAAAATTTTAGTAACGTTCCGTTGCAAATATTTTCGTAATCCGATTTTACGAATTTCATTTTAAGGTTTTCGTAATATTTTGATGCTAACTCGCAATACGAAAACTTTCGTAATGGTTCAAGAATAGCACCCCAGGAGCCGTAGAGGTATAGAAAATGACGACGAGAGGTACAAAGGAACATACTACACCATTCAAAAAATAATATAAATTCAAACTGAAAAGTAAAAGCAAAAAAGGTGACTTCAAAATCCGTGGCGGTAATCAAATGTTCGAGGAAGCGAAACAATGTTTTTGGGACAACCGTGAAAGTGTTTAGGTCGTTTCAGTTAAGTGCCTATATTGTTTGCTACGTATGGTAATTTTTGTTAGCGATGTTCATTTTTTATTTTACAGCATTACCATACATACACAAATGAAGACGACTTGCATTCCATACCGTCAATTTCAATGGTTTACCAAATAGTTGCGCCTGCAGTAAGAAAATTATTAAAAAAATGTTTCCGGTGTACCAAAAATATCTCATAATTTTGTTAAAATTGTTACCTATACATAATTTAAATTAGTGAAATTCAATTTTATAATTTGTCGCATGAATTTCAGTTTGACTAATAGTTTAATACATAATATGATTTTTTTTGTGAATTGAAATTCACTTTTAACAAAATTATGGAATAATGTAAAACTTTTGGTACTATTGAAACATTTGTTTAATAATTTTCTTACTGCAGGCACAACTATTTGGAAAACCATTGAATTTGGGGGCTTCGAGAAAATTATTGAGAAATATTCAAATTAATTGTAAAAAATTGTGATTTTTTATATACAATTTTTGAATTTTTACATGTTTGTGTTACTCTTTTTGGTTATTTTTTATCGTTCTTGTTTTTTGAGGATTATGCCTATTGGGGAAACCTCTGTAAAAAAAACGCATCAATTATCCTACCTCTTTGGGTGATGTGGAAACGGATATATTGTGCTAAATTAATCCAGTGTATACGTATATCTATAAATGAGTTATTTTGCAAAAGATATTATATTCACAAGTCTAGATTATACATTCGCTGGATGTAACATTTATTTTCAAAATTGGAAAACGCTTCAACCTTGTGGCATTCGCGAACTTGTTAGAAGGTGTAAACCGATTTTCATAATTAATATTAATCGACGGGAAAATACAAAAGTAAGAGCTACAACGGCATTGTTGGATTGTGTTTCAAACTACAATAAATAGCACTGATGATGATGGACTTGGGAAATTTAATGGCTGTACTTTAATATCCTGTAATTCTAAAAGGGTGTATTTTTTTTCTAAATTATTATTTTTATGGCAAACGGCCTTATCTGCACACTCTGTTGAAAATGTTTGTAAATAAATAAATACTTTTTATGAAAATGTTTCGGCTTTTTATAGACAATCACAATATATTACTTGTAATAATGACATTCACTGTATTTTCGATTTGGTAATCAGAAAAACACAGAGGCCAATCACTTATAACATATCTACTAATCAAAGTAGAAATATTATCCCCTCGCCCTTTTCTTTCCCGCAGAGTCAATACAAAGTGTATCAACTCTTAAAAAATTAGAAATCTCTTTGAGTTTTCGTGTTGGTAATTCGGTTTCGTACAGAAAAGTAAGGTCTACTCATCAGGTAGCTACGACCGAACTACAAAAATTCAACTCTAAATTTTACATTATATGTAAAACTAGAGTGTATCGACTTAGTGAATTATATTCAAAAAATCAAACTCAAAAAACCCAAGCAGAAATCTAATTTGTGTGTGTATCATGCCCACACGAATAATTATAACGAAATTTAACCAATTGTCTGAATACTCTGAATATTATGAAAATGTTTCGGCTTTTTATAGACAATATATTACTTGTAAAAGCCGAAACATTTTCATAATATTCAGACAATTGGTTAAATTTCGTTATAATTATTCGTGTGGGCATGGCATGACACACACAAATTAGATTTCTGCTTGGGTTTTTTGAGTTTGATTTTTTGAATATAATTCACTAAGTCGATACACTCTAGTTTTACATATAATGTAAAATTTAGAGTTGAATTTTTGTAGTTCGGTCGTAGCTACCTGATGAGTAGACCTCACAATACACATAATAAGGTAATATACTCCGATGTTTCATTTTCGTTCTTTCTTGCGCATCTATGTAAAAAAAAAATTTAATATGGCGGACATAGTGACCAAACAAATCGTGTTTGTTAGTTTTGCGTAATAATTTTGAGTGTTGAGTGAATATAGTTAAAATTTTGTGAAAAATTCTACTGACTTTAATTCAAAATAATTAACAATGTATCATTGTTTAAATATTTCATAAACTTTCAGTCACGATCTCCGCCATTGTTGTTGTTATAATTTTTTGACATCCTGCGCAATATATTACCTTATATATGTGTACTGTGAGTAGACCTTACTTTTCTGTACGAAACCGAATTACCAACACGAAAACTCAAAGAGATTTCTAATTTTTTAAGAGTTGATACACTTTGTATTGACTCTGCGGGAAAGAAAAGGGCGAGGGGATAATATTTCTACTTTGATTAGTAGATATGTTATAAGTGATTGGCCTCTATGTTTTTCTGATTACCAAATCGAAAATACAGTGAATGTCATTATTACAAGTAATATATTGTATATAAAAAGCCGAAACATTTTCATAATATTCAGACAATTGGTTAAATTTCGTTATAAATAATTTTTATGTATTTTGGTTTATGTATTTGACATTAAGTCGTTTTATGGCCTACATTTTTTATTTGAGAAAACATTATTTTCGCAGGGAAATTCAAATTTAATGAATTTCTTTTATTTACCTTTTTTGACATAATAAAACTGAGCAAAAACTTTTTATACCAACAAAATAATTTTAAAAACCTTCCATAACGCGACTAACCTCACGATACTCTGCTGAAATAGTTTCAGAAGAATATTTACGCGAACTCGCACTCTTAATTCTGTGGCAATGACCCAAAACAACTTAACTCGAGTTATGTATTTTTTCAAATTTATAATAAACAATTTTAACGATAACTAACAGTCTAGTTAGGATTGTTTCCCCTATATCAAACTGTTCCTTCTGATGCAGGTATTCTAAATTTTAACAAATTTGAAAAAAATACATAACTCGAGCTATGTCGTTTTGGGTTATTGCCACAGAATTATGACTCGCACTCATAATTAAAAACTGTTCAGGAAATATAAACATAAACATCGTACGTAATAAAATTTAGATTACATAATATGCTGCGTTTATACCACAGCTAAATTAAAAGTGCTGCAAATGTCAGTTTCATTAATTACACTACCCTACAAAATTTTAAAAATTTTGCGCCCCTTGACATTGAATAATTGTTTCCGAAGGAATTTTTCACGCTGAAACCGAATCCGGGCTCAGAATTGCTCTATCATGTCAGGTTTATGAGATATTCTAACCTAAAAGTGCAAAAAACACTGTTTTTTAGCATATAGCATCGCGATTCGCGATTCGGTTTCAGCGTGAAAAATTACTTCGGAAACAACTCCAGGGCAAAATTTTGCAGGATAGTGTTATTTAGCAATGCTATCAATTTTAGCTGGTTGAACTATTTGCGTTTATACCGTTGCTACAGTAGTCATTTTGTTTTCGCATTGCTAATTTAGTTATGGTATAAAGGCAGCAACTGATTACTAAGAAAATTGTTATTTTTTAAAGACACCGAACATTTTTTATTTTAAATAAATTTTGGTTATGTTAATATAGTTAATATGTAATTTGTTTCTTTGTAATTAATCGGTAGTGTAAATCCAAAAATTATTTTTTCCTCTTTCGTTTGATCGGAAAATTTAAAAAATAGACTTAAACACTTTGCATTTCATATTTCTTTAAACAATCTTTTGCCTTTTTTTCCTTTTAAAAGTCTAATGGTATAGTGTTATCAAAGTAAATTCATGAATCTTTTATTTCACATGATTCACCAAGGCCGACCTAAACTGAGACTGTTGTAAAGTGTGTTGTCTTGTTAGATTAATGACGTCCCTTTTGTGTTGATCTAGTCTTTGGGTTTTATTTTACTAGTTTCACCAATTAACGATTCATAATTTTTGCACAACACTTTATACATTAAACCAACTTTCATTTCTTTTGGAATTTTATCTTTAGTTTTAATCGTTAAATTATCCACATTAATTTTTAAAGTTTTGCTAATTTTTTCGCTTAAATTAGGTACGGTAATGTACCAAATTTTGTACACGATGGACTTGCCAAACTTTATCAAAGGCTTGTGCGATATCCAAGAAGGTAGCAGTATTTCATTTCCTCGAAGGTGCTTTTGATTGCGTTTACAATTCTGTACACTTGATCTGTGGTATCATGTTGGTTTCGGAGCCCAAATTGATGGTCTGAAATAATGCGCCGTTCTTCTAATATTGGTTTCACTTTCGTTAATAACATTTTTTTCGAATAGCTTTGAAATTATGGGCAGCAATCAGCATATACTTATTGGACGATATGATGAGATGCGTTTCAGCTTTTTCTTGTTTATGTATTATTGTGATCCAAGATCGTTTTATAATGTTATTAGTTTTATGCATTTGTAGGGATATTTCTAATTTTTCCTGTAATGAGATCATGTGCTGGTGTATTTTTCGGGCTTATGCAATTTTTAATTATATTCTAAACTGTCTTCCAATTATACTTTATAGGTTTGTAGGATAGCACGAAATAACTAGAGCTTCGTCGTGTGGCGCGAATACTGTTGTCAGATGAGCAGCAAAATATTGGCTCTTTCTGTCTAATCGGTGTCAATTCGAGTTTGTTGGCCTTTTTAAAATTTTGGTTGCCTTCCACAAAGAATAATTGGTTCCTTCGATTGCCGAGAAATCACTTAAATAATTCTGGATGCTCTGGTTTTCTTCTTCCCCAAAGCAAATCTTTGGACTTTAATAGCTCAATTTAATTTCAATTTAATTAATTTTTTAAGTTTGTTCGTCATTTCGCTCCTTAGGACATCGGTACTCACTGTCACTATAAACGGTGTGTGATCAGAAGACATCATAGCAATCGGTGGCCTTAGCAAATGTAAGTGGAATGCCCTTAGTTACACAAAAGTCAATTAAATCAAGAATTTTCTTTTTATGCATGGGCCAATGTAAGTTGGCTGTGTGACCGGCTAATAAATAATCCAGAGACTGTTCCTCTAGTCTTTAGCTTCATAAAGTTGTTTGCCTTTTGGCTTTGTTAATCTGGAACTGGAACCCCATTGAGTATGTTTTGTGTTGTAATCACCCCCCGCATGAAATTTATTATTCAGCTAACTGAAATAACGGCAGTTGTTTAAGCCTGTTTTGACGGGAAAAGCACACTCCGATATGACACAGTTTTCGTAGTATTTTAATCGTCTTTTAATCAATATACAGCAGTGCCTCCAAGTGCTGTCCAATCTGGGTGCTTGGTGTCATAAATAGAGTGCCCGATTAATTTTGAAATAACTATTTTTGGTGAAGCGTGTTTCAGATATTACATTACACATATCAATATTGGGCTCGGTAAGGAATACTTGTACCTCCGCTTTATGTTGTGTTAGGCCGTTTGAATTCCATATGGCTATTTTGAGGACGGTCATTTTTGAGTTTTTACGACTACGCATCAGCGTGTTCATATTCTGCATCATTAAATCTATGGTTCTCTCGATCATCGCCATGAAGCTTTGCATCATATTAGTCAACTTGTTTAAAGCTGTTGAGATGTTTCGCTTTTCACTTACTTGCATTTTAGGAGCGGTATCTTTAAGGACACTTCCGTATGAAATACCTTGGTGCACTCTGCCGATTACAGTTGCGTACTAGTTTCCATTTTGAGCGTTTGTGTATACAACTTCTGGTTGTGCTTCTTCTCCAGCTGAAGAATGAAGATTAAGCATTCGTTGCTCTGCTGCTGCTCACTGCTTTGGATTCATTCACTTTTTCAATTCTAGACAAATTGGGCACCAATAACTATTCCAGTACCCAAAGTAAGACGGCAGTGTATTTTCCTGTTTAGAATTTAGTTTTTGTTCGTTAAATAATATAACTTATTTTTTGTGATTTTTTTTTTCAATTTCGGAATAAAATTTTTAAACAATATAAAGAAATGATTACTAATTTACATTGGACTATATTTTATTATGAAAATTTTGATTTTTACATAATTTTTTACATGTTAATCTTTTATAATGATAAAGCGTATTGAAAAGAAAATTAATATTACAACTACAAATGCATTGAATAATTTTCTAAACAAAATATTATTGCACACCATGAATGAAACCAGTGTAATAACAGTTATAACGCTATGATACCGAAGACAGGAGAAACTCGAGTGTAATAAGATTCCCTAAGCTCGTGATTCACCAAAAACCCACTCAACTGGCAAATTATACCAACAATACAACCCAACAAAATTTTCAATGGGAAAACTGGATTTTTTTTTTTTTATATTTTTTATTTTAGTTTATAAGAAAAACACACGCCTTTTTCCATTTAATTTTAGATATTTTTTATTATATTTTTCTGTTTTAACTCGAAATTATTAATATTTAACTGTCTATAATATTTACATCACTTGCTAATGTTTTTAGTTTATATCTACCGCTATACGGCATTCAAACAAACAAAATGATCAAGAAAACAAAATATAATCAATTTTTATTTACACGGTACTTAATTAATTGAATTATTTATTGAGCAAAAATAGCAACTTAATTAATCAAAACACAATGTCATATTTTAAATATAGTCCGGTTTTAACTTAAGAGCAACTCAATTATTTTCTCAAAAAAAAATTATTATCAAACACAATTTATTTAATTTTTATTTTTTTATATACTAAAAACTAAAAGTCCGAGGTAGAGAATTACATTTTTTTTTCATCCACCTCTTATTTTACTCCGCACTTGACCTTTTTCAAATTCCAAACGAGACTGACTTATTTTTTTACAAAGAAAAATATTTAAAAAAAAAACAACAAAAAAAATTATAATAATCCAACTCATTCATTTAGCGAGCATCACGCCACCCGAACATTTTCAGATCCCGTAAGATCGTATCACCAACCAAAACCGAAAATCAGCTCAACGGGACAAGAAACAACACGCCACGCGGAGTACTACAGTAAAAAGATATGTATATACATAAATGTATGTACAAAGCACCAGCGCGTCATGACTCTATATACAACAAAAAAAAAAAAAAAAATATTTTTCAATTCCTCTTTACTCATGAATCAAATATGTACAATTATGTTTATAATAAAAATAATTTGATAAAATACAAAACGCAGCATAACTAAACATAAAAAAAACACCAGGCCTCCATCGAGCGTGCTCCATATGTTACGTTATCGAATAATTAGATTAGAAAATGTGCAGAAGAATTTTAGCGGCTTACGAGCACAAGGCCAGTCGTAACAATCTCTGCTGCTTTACACGAAGGCACACGGAAAAAAAAATTACAGGAGACATTTCTATAATTTATAGGAGCCCACAGGATTGTGGCCTAATATAGGAAAGCATTTTACTATACCACATAGTTAATTTAAAGAGATGCGAATACAAATTGTTATTGCCATAAAATTGGTATTTTCCCCAGCATATTTTTATAGCGATTGCAATGTTTAATGGTGTTGGTGCAGCGTGCAGGTCGTCATAGGAAATATGTATTGTATATTAGTAGTAATGACATTCACAGTATTTTCGATTTGGCAAATCATAAAAATGCCAATTACTTCATCATAATATAACTACTGGAAAAAGTAAAAATATCATTTGTCATTACCCCACCACCTTTACTTTACCCCGGAATCAATACAAATGTATCGACTCTCAAAAATGAGAAGTGAGTACCCTCCTCGACTTTTCTATGTTTGGTTTCATACGACCAAACTACAAAAATACAATTCGCGCTTGATACCTTAAGTATCAAGAAGAACGTACTGACTTAGCGAATTATATTCATGAAATGAAAATAACATGAATATGTTTCAGAGAATACGAATGCAATTATAACAGCTATATTTTGTAGTAAATATTGCTTTTTGTATAGTAGTTGTCCCTATTTTAGACACACACACTCTTTCTCGAGGAGAGGATTCAATTGATTTTTAATGATTTACGTTCAAAATAAAGAGAATCGTAAAAAACAAAGGAAATTGTATCTTATAGGAATTATTCCTTATTCCTATAATACATTGGATTTGTAGAAATGCATATAGGAAATATTCCTATATGGCATAATAAATTAGCTCTTACTATAGTAGCGATTCCAATATTGCATTTCATGCTATGAACAGTGGAAAGTCAGCTATGTACATAGTATGTTTTACGAAAAATATAGTACGGGATGCTATAATTAAATTCCTATAAATATATAGGAAATAAATTAGTAATTTTTTTTCTCCGTGCAGTGGCAGCACTTGGCGAGGTATGGCACGGAGCCAGCCTTGCTGTTAAAGCTAGGGAAGAGATCAGGCGGAAACTATCTTCACAGATACGGAGATGACAATGTCCTTGGAGTCAATAAATAGAGGACTTCACATCAGGGGAGGACTCTGATGATACAGTCAGTGGTAGAGAGGCAGGTCTAAGAATGGTGTGGCACCTCTAACCAGCACCACAACAAAAAAAATAATTTATCAGAACGCCCCTATTGATCCGATTTTAATCATTGCGTAACCCACTGTATAGCCGGTTACGCATAGAAAAATAATTGGTAATCAATAAAGAATCAATCAGTCGTCATCAGTCAATCAGTACACAGTACACGGAACACAAGAAAGGACAACACGAAAATAAAAACAAATGTTCACTAATGTTTAAAATAAAAATTTATGTAATACATAATGTGTAAAACAAATGTTCACTAATAATTGAAATAAAAATTTATGTAATAATAATAGTACGCAATAAGTTCATGAAAAAATAATCTATATATATAAAAAGAAGAGTGTACATTTTGATTGTCACTCCATAACTCGAGAACGGCTCAACCGATTGCCATAACATTTTTAGGGAAGGTGCAGGGAGGAGTGATGATGGTTAGTTGATTTTGAAATCCAAAATCGGTCCAGCCATTCTCGAGTTATGATTTTTTTTCCTGAAATGAACTCGCTCTTTGTAAAACAACAACAAATACACGTAAAATCGAAAAATTGCAAATATCTCGAAAACGGTGCGTCTGAGCAAAAAAAAAGGGTCACTTTTCCCCCCCCCACACGCCACGCACACACTTTGTGATCGATTGGGTATGGTCCCAGTCCCCCTCTTGAAAAAATTTTAATTCAACATTTGAAAAAAAAAAAAGTTTAAATTTCTGTCCGACCTAATAAAGTATAAAAATTACGAAAAAAATTGATGTCGAATTTAATTGAAGCCACAATATTGACCGGAACAGCGGAAGGTGAAATTGTGCTCATACCACGTATTCCACTGATTCCAACAGACATGCCATTTGAATTTAAGCGTTTGCAATTCCCAGTGCGTCTATCATTTGCCATGTCCATCAATAAGGCGCAAGGACAAACGCTTCAAATATGCGGATTAAATTTGGAGGAGCCGTGCTTTTCACATGGACAGCTATACGTGGCCTGCTCAAGAGTTGGAACTCCAAATTGCTTGTTTGTGCTCGCTTCAAATGGGCAAACGAAAAATATTGTATATCCAAATGTTTTGGATTGACATTAATAATTTTGAAATACAATGCATTCATTTCATAAAAAAAAAAATCTAGAATATTTCATTTCTTTTTTTGGTTGGTTGCAACGAAGTGCATCGGGGTTCGCTATATACCTAATATAATTTTTATCAATTAACATTTTATTAATTTAATTACCAAATTTTAAACCAAACAAATTTTCAAATAAAGAACATTACAATAAATTTATACGAATTTCTATAATATTCTTCCATCAGGTATCACTATGCGGCATATAATACGAATCACCTACATTTATCTTTCCATTGTCATCATATAACAGCAGTTTGCATTCCAATAGCCCATTAACAATATTGCCAAATCAATTTCCCGTTATAATGTTTACACTCTAATACAATGTACTTATTGTACAGACATACGAAAAATGAATTTTCAATAACTAAATGCTGTGACATCTATTTAAATCGAGAGACAATACAAAAGAAAAGGTTTAGTTAGGGCCAGCAAGGCAGACCGGGCTCAGCTAGTTTATAATAAAGTAAACTTAATCTAGCAAAAATACTCCAACCAACTATCACAATTCACGCGATTTGTAGTGTTCTTTAGTACGTTAAACAATATGTTAGGTATATTTTAAACCATCGAATCCCCTACATGTAGTGACCTTGTCCGACTTTGAACACGGTAGTTTGAAGCAACGTTTTTCTTGTGTGAAAAAAAACTGCAAGAAAAACGTATGAGTTCAACGAATTTTGAGTAAATTAGAAAAGTTTATTGCCATACGCAAATGTTTTTGGCTGTGATATGTGTATATACTATTTATATATGTGCAAGCATAAAAAGAAACTGTGATAAACTGTAACCGTGTAAGATAAACCGTGTGATAAACGTTAAGTTTTAAAAGCCTAAGTGAAAAACCATTCAAGGCTGTGAGATAAATTGTTCAAAATTTGGTTTTTTAAGAAAAAATTGAAAAGGCATTCAATACATGTGATAAACTGTTCCGGAAGTCAGTAATACCTGTTTGTGACGAGTGCATAGCACAAAATTGATTGTGAAAAAAACCGTACTAGTCAATAAAGTAGAGTACTGTAGGTACATATACCATTTAAATGAGCAACTCTTACGTTAGTTAATTTGAGAAGCCGTTTTCCGGGTTAAAATATAACGTCCAATTTACGTCAAAAGAGAACGAGCTACAAACTTGATCCGGAGAAGTGTTATTTCGTGATACATCAGCCATTTTGTAAATGAATGCAGCAATCAACGTAATAAACAGCTGAGTCAATATTTTATTTTACTTTATTGAAATTTATTTATTATTTATTTATTTAATTAATTATCAATTATTTGCTTTAAATATTTAAATAACAAGATATTAAATTACGATTTAAATTATAATTTTAAACCAAATTTATAAATTCAAATTAAAATCGAATAAGATCAAAATTTTATTAAAATTCTAAGTGTAGATTAAAATTAAAGTTAAAATCAAAAATCAAATCTAAAAATTCTAATTTCCAAATTATTTCTTTTTTGAATTTATTTAAGTATGTAATTCGTTAAAAAAAAAAAAATTTAAAATACAAAAGCAAAAATTATTTAAATTTAAAGTAATAGCTATATCGTTTATATGTTAAATTATAAAATTAAGTTTCAATAATTTTTGTTTTGGGCAACGAGTATAGATTAGTTAATTTTATTTTAATTGTTCTTTATCTAATATTGTTTTTGTGAATCTTAAGTTGCGTTCGTTAATCTTTCTTGGTATCGTAAAACTCTTGAATTCAAATGTCTGACGACGAAGATGAAACAAACATCATCAATGGGGACAACTCAAAACAAGTGACAGCAATAGAATCATCGCGAATCAAACTTCCTGAATTTTGGACAGATAATCCCAATGTTTGGTTCGCGCAAGCTGAAGCGCAATTTTGCTTAGCGAATGTCAGTGCCGACACAACAAAGTTGTTTCACGTGATTGGTGCCCTTCGGCACCCTTCGACGTCGCCTCGAAATATTAGTTGATGGAGTGAAATTGGGTGACAGAAAACCCTCAGAGGCTCACTGGTCTAAGCGAAACATGGCGGGAGAATCTTATGACGAGGAATTGGTTCGCACATTTTGGCTTCGTAGATTCCCAAAGAGCTTGTACATTGCTTTAACAGCAATCGGCGACAAAACCATTGATGATATTCTAGAAATCGCCGATCGAATTTACGAGGCAACTGGACCCAGCATATCTTCATTACAAACTAATCCTTCTACGAATTCCCAGCGTTCTGTTGATACATCATTGAGTAGACTTGAAGCTAGGCTCGCTAGCATGGAGTCAAAATTAGAAAAAATGTCTATAGGGCGCAGCCGCTCACCTAATCCTCGAGGAGGATCTCCTCATTTTTCAAGAAGACCACGGAGCGGAAGCAGACGTCGTTAAATCGACAATGAAGGATTCTGCTATTACCACCATAAGAGGCAATGAAGCAAGGAAATGTTATTTACCTTGCAAGCGCAATCATCGCTATGGATCTACTAATCAACCTAAAGAAAAAAAACCTTGAATCCGATTGAGAGTGCGGCAGTAAATCGTATACAATACAATCGCCGCCTTTTTGTAAAAGATGCCACAAATGATACCCTTTTTCTAGTAGATACCGGTGCCGATATTTCCGTTCTCCCCGTAAAATGTTTCCTATGAAAAATCCTAGCTTGGTTCTCTCTGCCGCCAACGGTTCACTAATTAGTACATACGGGACTAAATTACTGAATGTAGATGTTGGTTTAAGGCGACAATTTCCTCATGTCTTTACGATCGCGTCGGTAGACAGACCAATCATTGGTGCTGACTTTCTGACAAAATATGGTCTTCTCGTCGATCTCCGTGGAAGACGACTTCTTGATCCTACGACAAATTAAAACAGGTATGGTGAAATCTTGAAGATGTTTCCCTCTTTAACCGAAGAACCAGATTATAACCGTCCAGCAAAACACAATGTGGTTCATCATATCTACACGAAAGGCCGACTGCCTTTTTCGAGACCACGCCGTCTGGATCCTGTCAGACACAAGACAGCGCTTGCCGAGTTCGAGCATATGGTCCAATTGGGCATATACCGACCATCATCTTCTGGGGTATCATCACCTCTTCACATGATTCAGAAGAAAAATGGGACAGATTGGAGGCCATGTGGAGATTATCGAGGCCTAAATGCCGTCACCGAACCTGATCGATATCCGATCCCACATATCCAGAATTTTTCTATGCACCTGGAAGGATGCACAGTCTTCTCAAAGATTGACTTGGTAAGAGCATATCATCTAATTCCCATTGCGCCCGAAGACGTGCCTAAAACACACCATTTGGGTTATTTGAGTTTACGAGAATGCCTTTTGGTCTTCGGAATGCTGCGCAGACTTTTCAGCGCTTCATGAATGAAGTGGTCAAAGGTTTAGACTTTGTATATGTGTATATAGACGATATACATTGTGCCTAGTAAAAGCGAGGAAGAGCACAAACTTCATCTCAAACAGCTATTTGAGAGATTAGACGAATTTGGAATAAACATCCAAGTTTCAAAGTGTGAATTCGGTGTACCTGCTCTAGAGTTCTTCAGCCACCAAATTTCTGCAGATGGCATATTACCTTCGCCAAGGCGAGTCGAAGCCATACAAGAGTTTCCTGTTCCAACATCCATCAGACAAATTCAGCGATTCGTGGGAATGGTGAACTATTATCACAGATTCATTCCCAAGCTAGCCGGATTGCTCTCTTCTGTTCATGCACACCTGGCTAAATTGAACAAAACGCCAAAGAACGCCAAAAACTTCTCTTGGCCTGACGACTGTAATGATTCGTTTGTCCAAATTAAAAGTCCACTTGCTACTGTAACTATGTTAGCCCATCCCCTTAGCAACTCCAAATTTAGTACTGCCACGGACGCTTCTAACATTGCCGTAGGAGCAGACTTGCAACAAATGAACGAAGGATGTTGGAAACCTTTAGGGTTCTTTTCCGGTTCCCGCAAATTATCCGCAGCAGAATGTAAATATTCCGCCTTTGACAGAGAACTGCTCGCTATGTATTTAGCAATCAAACATTTCAGGTATTTTGTAGAAGGTAGGCAATTCACCATCTACACAGAAAAAACCTCTTACCACGGCAATTACCTCCCTGAGCGAGAAGAGTCCACGGCAGTCTCGACAATTAGACTTTATCGCTCAGTTTACAACGGACGTGCAACATATCTCAGGCAAGCACAACTTGGTCGCTGACACTCTGTCAGGATCATGTGACCACGTTGATCGAATTGACGAAATTTCGAAGCTATTGTTTAACGTATTAGCTAAGGCTCAAGAGTCTGATGATGAATTGAAAGAACTTCTTGATAATTCATCTCGTCCTGCGGGTTTTAAGTACAAGATAGAGCTCACCATCCTCTCCGATTTACAGATTTATTGTGAAACATCAACGGGGGTTCATCGACCATTTGTTCCAGTGTCACAAAGACAAGTAGTTTTCAGCGCACTACATGGTCTTTCCCATCCAAGCATGCGCGCTACACGAAAATTAATTTCCAGTAGGTACTTTTGGCCAAACATGAACAGTGACGTGACGAATTGGGTCCGTAATTGTATTGGATGCCAGTTAAGCAAAGTGCAAAGACATACGAAATCGCAACCAGGCAATTTTGATCTTCCTTCAGCAAGATTCGAACATATACATATGGATGTAGTGGGACCGCTCCCACCATCCGAAGGTTTTGTATATGTTCTAACCATAGTTGATCGATTCACTCGGTGGCCAGAGGCCTACCCTATTCGAGAAAGTACCGCTGCCACTATTGCTAAGACTTTCGTTGAGCAGTACACGGAAAAAAATAAACTGGTCCTCAGCTAAGAAAACGGACTTTTAATTCAAGATAATGTACTTTTTCTTGATTTAAAAGATGGTTTTCTTATTTCTTTCGAGTTTTTCTTCATTTAAGAATTGTGTTTCTTAAAATAAAGAAAAATTAGAAAGAAATAAGAAAATTTGCTTTTAAATCAAGAAAAAGTACATTTTCTTGAATTAAAAGTCCGTTTTCTTAGCTGAGGACCAGTTTATTTTTTTCCGTGTACGTTTCAAGGTTTGGAATACCCCTTGAAATAACAACTGATCAAGGCAGCCCGTTTGAGTCAAAACTCTTCTCTGAGCTTACGCGTTTACTAGGCGCACACAGAATTCGTACCACAGCCTACCATCCACAGGCTAATGGCATCGCTCAAAGCTCGTGGTAACGTGATTCATTGGAGCATGGATCTACCCCTTATTTTGTTGGGAATACGAGCAGCAGTCAAAGACGAACTGAAATGTTCCCCAGCCGAACTAGTTTATGGACAAGTCCTCAAGCTTCCAGGAGAATTTTTCATGACCAGCTCTGGGGATCCAAGTCCCGATCCATCTGACTTTGTGGGCAAACTCTGCGCGAATATGCGCAATATAATTCCTGTTGACCCGGTTGCTCTGGTGGCACAGTTGTTAGCATGCTTGCTTTAAGCACCGGAGGTCCTTTAAAATCACGGCTGGTTAATGTAAGGATCAATGAATTAATCACTCATTATCCGTTGAAAAAATGATTACGAAACTTCATATTGAAGCGGCCAAATCTCTCTATGGGATATAGCGCCAGCGGAAAAAAAAAATCCTGTTGGCACTCGCAAGTCAACTTCCACGCCCGTTTTTATTCCTAAAACGTTAGACAGTTGCGAGTACGTTTTTGTTCGTATTGACAAAGTACGGACTGGCCTTTCAAATCCATACGAAGGACCGTATAGAGTCATTCGTCGTTTTAGGAAACATTTCATTATAGACCAAAACGGAATGTAAATGTTTCCATTGACAGACTGAAGCCGGCGCATGGTATTCTCAGCTTAACGGATACCAACCAAACACATCCTAAAAAAAGAGTCCATTTCCAACTGCCAAATTAACCTTCCTTTTCCTCATTTTCCGTTCTTTTCTTTTCTTCTCATATATTTTCAGCAATCACTTGATTTGTGAGGAATCTACCTGCAGGAGGGTACTGTGGCGCCTCTAACCAGCACCACAACAAAAAAAGTAAATTTAACAGAACGCGCCTATTGATCCGATTTTAATCATTGCGTAACCCACTGTACAGCCGGTTACGCATAGAAAAATAATTGGTAATCAATAAAGAATCAATCAATCGTCATCAGTCAATCAGTACACAGTACTCGGAACACAAGAAAGGACAACACGAAAATAAAAACAAATGTTCACTATTGTTTAAAATAAAAATGTATGTAATATGTAATAATAATAGTACGCAATAAGTTCATGAAAAAATAATTTATAATAAAGTAAACTTAATCGAGCAAAAATACTCCAACCAACTATCACAATTCAAGCGATTTGTAGTGTTCTTTAGTACGTTAAACAACATGTTAGGTATATTTTAAACCGTCGAATTCCTACAATGGTAACATTCTTGCAAATTAACCTGCACCACTCATAGACAGCATCAGCTGCTCTCCTTCTAAAAATTGGAAGAGAAGGGACAGATATTTTCTTGATCCAAAAACCTTGAGTCACTGATGAACGGGTACTTGAACTCAAGACACCCTGTTATAGATTAATGCACACGAAAAAATAAGGTAGGGTTCGATCGAGCATTCTCGTTAAAAATATTCTGAGTTGTTTTCTGTAATAAACGGAACCTCTGGCTAATATCAGCCTACCTAGCTTACGATGAAGTGAATATTCCACCAGTCATTCTAGGTAAGATAATTTTGGAGGCTCAAAAGCGCAGGGTTGGAGTCATCCTGGGGAGTGATGGAAATTCTCATCACACAATCTAGGGAAGTACGGACGCAAATAATCGAGGTGAGTTAATCCTTGATTACATTTTAAGTACTAACCTTCATATATGTAACATAGGCAATAAGCCGACTTTTATTACTAGAAATAGACTGGAGGTATTGGGTGTGTGAATTAATTCTTAGACTCGACATTTAGATGTCGCTACGTGAGATTGCGTATAGTTTGACAAGCAATTCCAATTGCATTTTGTAGCTGTCACAATTGCCAATCTAATTCAGAGCAGAAAGTGTTTTCATATTACGTCATTTTTTTGTAATCGATTTAAAATGGATCGTGATAAGTTGTTTTTTCGAGGGGTTCTTCTTTTCGTTTTTGATTCCAAGAAAACTGCCGCTGAAGCTCACCGATTGCTTTCTGATACTTATGGTAATCAAGCTCCATCGAGAGCAAGCTGTTTCAATTGGTTTCATCGATTCCAAAGTGGTGATTTTGACTTGACAGACAAAGAACGGCCAAGTCAGCCAAAAAAGTTTGAAGATGCCGAATTACAAACATTATTGGATGAAAATGCATGTCAAACGCAAAAAGAACTTGCAATTCAGTTAAATATTGACCGATCAACCATTTCTCATCATTTGCACGTAATGGGAAAGATTCGAAAGCTAGGAAAAGTGGGCGATAAAATGTGGGTCTATTACGACAACCCCAAACGTAAAGCAGCTTACGTTGATCCAGGCCAAGCAGGACCATCGCAGCCAAAACGAGATATTCATTGCGATAAGGTTATGCTGAGTATTTGGTGGGACCAGAAAGGTGTGGTGTATTATGAGCTGTTAAATCCAAATGAAACGGTTACTGGTGATCGCTACCGACGCCAATTGGACAATTTGGCACGTACATTAGACAAAAAACGGCCAGCAATAGCGAACAAAAGCTATAAAGTTTTGTTACATGATGACAATGCCAGACCACATCGTGCAAAAACCGCTCAAAACAAGGTAGAGCAACTCGGCTGGGATCGGCTTGAACAATCTGCGTATTCTCCAGACCTTGCACCTTCCGACTACCATTTGTTTCGATCAATGCAAATAGGCCTGGCTGACGTTAGCTCGGAAAGTTGAAGGCTTCTTCAAACGAGGAATCCACAAACTTCCCAGGACATGGCAGGAAGTCATAGCTAACGATGGCGAATATATTGGATAAAATATACTGTATCGTTATCTTTTAATAAACATTTCGTTTTTATAAAAAAGTCTAAAAATTAATTCACACACCCAATATTAGAATATTAGATATTACACTTGTCTCAAACTTTTTGACCACTAGTCCATTAAACTGGAAAGTGTTGGAAGACCACTCAATATCAATTAAGAAGTGCCAAGAACAGATCTTGGAGACTATACTGGGCCAAAATTCAGGAGTCTTCAGAGATGTCCAGGCTGCGTAAAGAACTATCCACTGGCCCTTCCATCCCAAGCTTTCTTCAAAGGCCGGATGGAGCATAGACCACAAATAGTGCGGAATCGACTCACTTTCCTGGTTGTTCCGAATCTGCACCTACTATATCAGCAGGTAATAGGGCAAGAAGCCTTGTAGGCCAAATTATTACCAGAAGAAAGATTCTGCGGGAGATAAGCAGCTTTAAACTATATAAGTCGCCTGAACCTGATGGTATTATCCCTGCGGATATTTAACAAACTGCGGATCTAACCATTTCCTGGTTAGAGGTAATTTTCAAATGCAGCCTAGAACTATGTTATGTCACATTCCTATTAAATGGTCGGAAGTGAAGGTTGTTTTCATACCTAAGGCGGGAAAACGCTCAGACTGCAGTCCCAAAGGCCTTAGACCGATTAGCTTGTCTCTTTTCCTTTTCAAAATACTGGAAAGACAAATTTAAGCTCATATTAGAGGCACGATTGTGCCGGCAAAGCTGTCTAAATCTCAACATGCCTATTGCAAGGGGAGATCTGTAGAGACTTCTCTTCATTCTATTATATATTTTAATGAAAAATCTTTCCAATATGGAGACTACGCGATGGTAACCTTTTTGGACATTGAGGAATCCTTTTATAACGCGCTTCCAGAGGCTATAACTCGGGCACTTTCGAATCTAGGAGTGGATGAATCACTCAAGGACTGGATAGATCAAATGCTAAGAGGCAGGATTTTAAATATCAGTCTGGAGGATTCCTCCGTCAGAAGATTTGCAAGCAGAGACACGCCGCAGGGTGGCGTACTGTCCTCCCTGCTTTGGAACTGGGTCATAAATGACCTGTTGCTGAGATTGGAGGACGGTGGCTTCTAGGTGGTTGCCAATGCGGACGATGTCGCTATTGGTGTCAGTGGCAAATATCCCGGCACACTTAGTGAGCTTATGCAAAATGCTCTGGGCGTTCTTTCATTATGGGCCAATGGTTTTGGGTTGAATGTGAACCCACACAAAACCGAATTGATTCTCTTCGCGTAGTTATAAACTTCCTCATGACGATCCTGCCACTTTAAATTGGTTCAACTTGATTTTTATAGATGAAGCAAAATTTCTGAGTCTCATTTTGGACAGTAAATTAAACTGGAAACCTAATATTATGGAAACAGTAAAGAAAGCTACGGTAGCGCTATACTCTTGCAAAAATGCCATTGGGAAAGGATGGGGCTGGAGCTCCGCATGAACCTTTGGCTATATACCGCAGTAGTCAGCCCATTCTTCTGTATGGGGTAACAGTCTGGTGGCCTGCTCTGGACAAAACTGTCAACCAAAAGTTGTTGACAAAAGTTCAGAGAATAATCTCTATGTGGATCAGTGGTGCACTGAGGAGCACATCCACTCAGGCACTGAAGACTCTGATCTTGCAACTAATTCAATAAATAATATTGAGCTGAGCTAAGCGGAGCCCTCTATCCAAGCTTTCCAAGGCATGTTTATTGGAGAAACTCTCTGATATTGGGGAAATATTATTAAAATCAAAAACCGAGTTGTTTATGTCGTATTATAACGTTGGGGTCCTCTATTATAGTTAATTCCTCCTGGGTATCGAAATCCTCTGTACATGCTGATTGATTATAGTGATCCGGTGCACAAAGTTAACCGAACACCGCTTCTTTTCGGTTCAGGTATTTAATCTGAAGCAAATACATGGTGGTCAGGCTGCTGTGTATGCATAGGGGGATAAACACAAGACTCGCTTCATGTGCCGTAACTGCATGCAACTTCAGCAAGTGCTCACACTGCCTCTTCGTGGCGGCCACTAGAAACTACTCTGTTAAAGGAGTAGGCTAAAGTGTGAGGGCTGTGGTCCTTCTACAGAAGGTTGGCGTTGGGTTAACAGCCCAACCTGTAAAAATTTTTGTTACGAAACCTCAACATGAGCTTTGGATATTTTTGGAGTCACAACAACGACCTCGGACACGATATAAGGACAACGATTTTAAATTTGAAACATGGAACGTACTCAGCCTAAACCGCCCGGAGAGCCTCCATCAACTCTTCGAACAAGCATCTACGTATAAACTCGACCTCGTAGCGCTACAGGAAACAAGACTAATCGGCAATGACATCACTGATTATAGTCGCTTCGGGCTAACACTCTGTCATAGCAATAACATGGATAAACATGAATTTGGCGTCGGTTTCTTGATTAGCAATCGATGCCGTCAATTTCGTCAAAAATTCCGCAACATGACATTAAAATTGTTTTGGGCGACTTCAATGCTAAAATTGGCAGTGCTGGCAGTACATATCGAAGCACTATTGGGCCAAACTCCTTGCACCATACATCAAACAACAACGGGATGCGCACCATCGAGCTAGCTTTACTGTACAACTTGGTGGTTGCCAGCACATACTTCCCACATAAGCGCATTCATAAAGCCACATGGAAATCAAACGACGGAACAACGGTCAACCAAATCGATCACATCCTCTTGTCCAAGAGACATTTTTCTTGCCTTAAAAACATCAAAACTAAACGTGGAGCTAACATTGATTCAGACCATTTCCTGGTAGTTGCTGACTTAAAATTTCGTCTATCAACCACATATAATCATCGCCTCCAGCGCATCACTCGTTGGAACACTGCGGCATTGAACGACCAAGTTACCAGAACCACCTTTGGGATGACTGTATCAGAAATCTTGGAAAATAAACCACTTCTTGACTCCGTTCAAGAACAGTGGGACATTATCAAAACGGCGGTAACCGATGCCTCAAAGTCCACCATAGGCCAAAATCCGTCAAGGCCTAAAAATCTCTGGATTGATGATGATTGTATTGGTGCTATTCGGGAAAAAGATCGCGCACGACAACGAGATCTATCGCAAAGAACAAGGCAATCCCATAACGTTTACATGACTGCGAGGAGAATCGCTAATCGGCTATGTAGACGGAAAAAACGGGAATGGCATGAACAACAGGCACGCAACATCCAAAATTCTAGCCTGAGAGATAGATATCGTTGCATAAGACGGACTTTCATCCACGTAGCAGCGCTATTCGCAACAAATCCGGTGAGTTGAAAATGGACACCAAAAACGTCCTCGAAGTGTGGCGAAATTACTTCTCCTCGCTTTTAAATAAACAGGCACCACCTCCCGAGCAACAACCTCTCTTGCTTCAACGCGATATTAACGTCAAGATGACACCACTACCTCCTCCATCATATGATGAAGTGCGGAACGTGATATCGCAACGAAATGCTCAAATATGGCGGCGATTATCTGTTCTGCCGCATGTTTGAGCTAATATCAACAATTTGGTCTAGAGAAGAAATCCCAGTAGAGTGGAAGACGGGTCTTATGTCCACTTCATAAAAAGGGAGATCGATTGAACTGTAACAACTACCGCGGTATAGCCTTGCTGAACACAGGCTACAAGGTTTTGGCCAACGTAGTCGCAGCAAAGTTATCAACTTATAGCGAGAGGATCTTGGGTGATTATCAATGTGGTTTTCGACCAAATAGATCAACGACCGATCAAACTTTTACGCTGAGGATTTTGCTGGAGAAATGCTATGAAAAGGACATCCCTGTACACAGTCTATTCATAGACTTTCAACAGGCGTACGACAGCATTAAGAGGAATACGTTATGGAACGTATTGTCCTATCTGGGCATACCGTCAAAATTGGTTTCAATGTGCCAGCTTTTAATGAATGGCTCAATATGTAAGGTGCTAATAGAAGGCAAAATTTCGGATGCCTTCGAGATAACATCTGGAGTGCGGCAAGGAGACCCAATAGCTCAAACTCTATTCAATCTATCATTAGAGTATGTCATTCGTCAGCTTAATATAGCGCAGCGTAGCTGCCTGTATTATAAATCAACCCAGCTATTAGCATACGCTGACGATATTTGCATTCTGGGTCGCAACATCATCTCTCTGAAAGAGGTCCTCCTCCCATTGGAATTAACAGCCCAACAATTAGGCCTTCAGATCAATGAAGCGAAGACCAAATACATGGTGACCGTGAGAAGGCAGACTCGTGGGGACTTCATTTCAGGAGATACTCAATATGAAAAGGTGAATGAGTTTAAATACCTAGGATCACTGATCACTGAGCAAAACTCCGTTTCTGTAGACATTTCATCGAGGATCGCAGCAGGCTACCGAGCATTTTACGCCAATATCAAAATTTTCAAGTCTCCTCATATATCGCGCAAAATAAAATTGGACATCTACAAGGCGCTGATAAGACCAGTTGTCACCTTCGGTTGCGGGTCTTGGACACTAACAGCGCAAAACATCCAGAAAATCGCTGTAACTGAGCGTAAGATGATAAGAAGAATTCTCGGTCCCATTAAAGAGGGAGCCACGTACAGAATGCGAAAGAATCACGAGATCAGAAATGATCTCGTTAAAGTCGACATCATAGGATTCATAAAATTGTCAAGGCTGAGATGGCTTGGGTACGTACTACGTTCACAAAATCGGACCACTAAACAGGCCTTGGAGTCGGCACCAGCGTAAGTAGGACCTCGTGGGAGACCACCTACCCGATGGATGGACGACGTTGAGAGGGACCTATACACACTCGGTCACCGTGTCTGGCGTTCTCTTGTGGCGGATCGGATTATTTGGAGGAGCATCGTTGAGGCGGCCAAATCCCTTCATGGGATGTAGCGCCAGCGGAAGAAGAAGAAAATACATTTGTTTAAAAAATAAATTAAAACTGTATTAAGAAATTTCATATACAATCAAACGAAAAATTAAAACTTTGATACATTTGTCATCTTACCGTTTAATTAAAGTTTCTTTATCGCCAGAAATTTTGGCGCCCAATTTTTTAAATTCAGCTTTGGCTGGAAACACAATTTTTATTTTGGTGTGGATCTAATAAAAATTGATGTAATTTGACGCAATATATGTTTAAATATATTCTATGAGATTTAAACTTATCGAGGGACTTACTTTTACCTAGATTATCCATTTGATATTTTTAAAAACTTATTTTAAATCACTAGAATTTCATAAACAACGACCTTTCCTATATGTATAATTTTTTTGTTTGACGTTTTGCAGTACCTCGTTGCAATGTGTCCAATTGTCAAAATAAATAAACCATTAGAGCAACAATTGAGATATTCTGAATTTATAACGTATATATGAGCTAGATTCTTCGGCAAATATAAAACAAATTTGCCAAAAACGTGATTTGTACACTCAGAGAAAAAATATGATAAATGACTGATTGCAGTTATTGTATTATGATTCAGGAAATCATATTCAACTATATTTGATATATCCTAACATATTTTAATGATAAATACCATTTATTTAATTACTAGAATTATATATGATAGATTTTATTAAATTTTGATTACTGCAATAATTTTAACCTTTAATGATTGCAACAATCATGCGATATAGTTTAATATGGTTGAGACAATTATAGGTATGGTTTTATGTATGATCAGCAATACCTAAATATGGTTAAAGCAATTGTAGTACAATTGGCTCTACCATAATAAAATTGAGTTTATCATAACAAAATAACGGTTTATTGGGATTTATTTATATCCCCTCGTCTTTGCTACGGTCATATCGAATTGAATTTTTATACTAACAAGATAAAATTGTTACCTAATCTCGTAAACAAATTTTAAATAACGAGAAACAACTTAAAAATAAATAATTTTATTTAATTACACTAAATTAAGGTGAATTAAGAAAATGTTTTAGTGATATGTGTAGTTTTAAAACCTAGTTCTAAAGTGAAGTTTTAGTAAATAGCTATGTAGCTATAAAACCTTTAATAGGGTAATTCTGCCTTGCAGTGGAAAACTGCGGCGCGTAAGTACATTTTATTTTATACTACAGAGTATTAAACCGTATTAGTGATTTTCCCAAATATAATTGCAACGCTTGCTGACTGGCGGCTAAAATATTTCGTATGGAGTTTTATATGGTCAAACATGTGTTTGAATTTTTCATTAAATTATTAATTTCGACTAAATTAATTTTAAAATTTGATATTTATTATTAATCGCAACATACTCATCTTTATTAATCATAAAAAAAAAGTAGGGGGACATCCACTAATTTAGACAAGAAACTTGTATTTGTAAACATGATTTTACGTGTTTTTGCATGTAAAATAAAAAAAAAAGTAGTCAGCGCTGCCCAAGCGTGGGGACAAATGAACTAAAATCGATATTGAGAAAGTCCCTCAATGAATAAAGATTTTTAACGCGAAACACTACAGAATTTTTACTGATTTTTATTTTGTTTTACTATTTTCAATCACTCAGTGCTCGTTTAGTCACTCGAGTACGAAATATAATAAAATAAAATAAAAATCAGAATCAAAAATGTTTTGCAGTGCTCCATGTTAAACATTTTTAATTATTGGTGATTCTGAATGTTGGAACAATTAATTAACTATCGTATTGGTTACTTAACCGTTTTGCTTTCTAAATATTTGCTCGTTCAGTGTTTCCAATTATTAAAATAGAGGTTCTAATTATTGAATGCGTGTAGAGAATACAATTTTAAGAAAATTATTGTACACAATTAGTTTTTGAGAATTACTGTAATATTCAATGCAGGCACTAACATACCACCCAAATTTAATCTTCTACAATAGATTCAAAAGAAGTAATATAAACATAATTAATTACAAATACAATTTTATTCGACTATAAAAATGTTTAGACTTAGAAAAAATTTCATTGAAAAACTATCCTGCCATTTCGAGTAAAATCGGCAAACAAATTACCTTTAAGACAAAGGAATGGAACAACGTATCTGCGGTGATATTTAAATAAGTAAAAGGTTTTATTAGAATCAAATTATAAACATAAATCATTAGTTCAGGTTTCTTTAGGCTTTTTAAGGACGACTTTACAAAATTTACGAAATTTGTTGTTGTTATTTTCAAAAAAGCTACAGGAGACGTACTATCATCCATCTTTCCGAGGTTGCACTGCCTAAGGTAATACAATGTTAGTTGCATTAAAATATATTATGTGTATGTACATATGCTCAATGTGGTTATTTTTATTTTCAGGAAAACTATTCATTGTTTCGAATAATTACAGAGCTGACCTTGTTGTTCTGAATTAATAAAAAGATGATCGATGTTATCAACTACTACCTCAACCATCTCAAGTAATGGTGAATATCGTATTTAGGTAAATTGATAAAAAGCTCTTGAGCTAATATTTACTTGAATTTATTTTCAATCATACTAATTTCAATAATGGCATTGACTATTTAAAATAACAAGTCAATGGTTGTGATGAGCTTTACAAGCGTTGGAAAAAAGTAATATTTATAGAATTAACTTAAATATAGAATTAGCATAAATTACTTGCGTCTTATAACAATATTAATAAATATTTTTCCGCTATTTCCAGATGATCATTGATGCTACTCTAAAACATCCAAATATTGACATAATAAGGTCGTTTAAGAATAAAATAATTTATAATTAAAATTATTTAATGGCTTAGGGCTCTCTATATTGTTTTTATTTTTTAAAAATTAACTTGAGCTTTCGGACTCACTTCGAGTCCATTTTCAAAAGCGTTTATAAAAATGTTTTCAATACAATTTTCCTTTTATAAATAAATCAAAAACAAATCCAAAAAATTGAAGGTTTTTCCGTAGAAACCAAAATTCGTGTGTCTAGACTAGAAAAATATTTTCCAACCGTGACAAAAAAACTTGTGGTAAATTTTACGAAAAAAACTTTTACAAAATATGAAAAAAATTTGAAACATTTTACAAAAATATAATGAATCAATTATAAGTATAAGACAAACAACCAAATTTAGATAAATAAATCATAAGAATTACCAATATAAGCATAATCTCCAACAATGTTTATTGAGTTATCACTGGATTTTATGTGTAACATTTCCAAAAACGATCTTTTCCTAAAATTTTTTTGCTGTTCCAAAATTTTAACGTTATTTAAAGTTATTTGATGATTTGTGTTTTTTAAATGTTGAGTGAGAGCACTATTTTGATTTAAATCTCGATAAACTGCACTTTTATGTTGATACAACCGTTTTTCGATAAATTGTTTCGTTTGTCCAGTATACGTTACGTTACATTCACATTGGATCTGATAGACAACATTGGACTTTTTCTTTAGAGGAACTGAATCTTTAAGTTTAGAAAACAAAGTTGTATTCAAATTCGATGCCGGTCTTCCCACAATCTTAAAATTATAATTTTTAAACAGGTGTTTAGTTTTTTCAAAAAGATTTTTTATGTATGGGATAGATAAATAATTTTGGTTTCTATTATCGGCCAAACCTACAGAATTTCTATAAAATTTTTTTTTGTTTCCAAATAGTAACATCTACTAATTTATCAGGGTAATGATTTTGAGCTAAAATGTTTTTTAATAAAATAAATTTTTATAATAAAATTTTGTATCTGAAAGTTTTATAATTTTTTGAGTAAGAATTTTGATTGTGTTAATTTGGTAAGAAAACGGGAGCCAAGAGTGAAAATTTAAGTATCTTCCAGACCATGTATCTTTATGATACCAATCCACAGAAATTTTGCCATTAGGTTCATGTATCAAAAGAGTATCCAAAAATGAAATTTTTTTTTATCTATTGTGAATTTAATTCTCGGTTCTATCGAATTATAAACATCCAAAAAAACATCAACTTTGTCAACTGGGATGGCCGTTATAATATCATCTACGTAACGATAGTAGAATAATGGTTGAAAATCCAAAGAATTTAGTGCTAAATTTTCTACATATTCCATCAATAAATTTGCCAAAATAGGACTAATAGGCGAACCCATTGGTGAACCAAAAATTTTTTTGTAAATTTTATTATCAAATGAGAATTCTGAATTATTTAATACGATATCTAAAGCTATTAAAAATTGGACTTTTGTTAATTTTGTTTTTGAATTTTGCTTTATACTCCTCCAATTGTTGCTTATAATGTTAGTAACACGTTTGCAATCAACATTCGTAAATAATGACGATATGTCTAACGACAATAAAAGGAAATTTTGAGGGATAGTAATATTACTAATTTTTTGTTTGAAATCTTCCGAATTAATTATAAACGAACTGGTTTTCCCTATACTATGTTTTAAAATGTTTCCCAAAAATGCTGATAAACAATATGTTGAACCATCTACTGAGCTTATAATTGGTCTGTAAGGTATATTCGGTTGATGAATTTGTTGCAATCCGTATAATTTGGGAATAACCGAGTTATAATTTGTAAGGTTCTTTTTGGTATTTATATCAATATTTCCAGATTCATTAAAATCTTTTACAATTGAATTGATTTTAGTTTGGATTGGTATTGAATCGTCTTTAGAAATTTGGATGAATGTAGTATTATCAATAAGCAGACTATTTATTTTATCTTAATAGCCATTTTTCAATGTTAGAACTGTCATGTTTCCCTTATCTGCCCGTGTAACTAAAATTCCTGGATTATTTCTTAAAAACGTTTTTGCTTGTTTAACATAGCCTAAGATGCGATTTTCGAAAGGTGATAATTTTTTGAATTTGCTCCGTTTTTATGGTTTGTTATTATATTTACAAAACGGTTCCGGATATCAATTTTATCTACATCATTTAAACCAAAAATCGCACTTTCAACATTAACGAATTACCGATAGTTGGCGGACAGAATTTGTTGCCTAAACTTAAAATAATTTTGACTTGAAGGGGAAGATCGATATTTGTTAAATTAACTAACCATTTATCCACAGTGGTAACTAAATTATTGGAAACCTCATTCACATTATTTAATAAAATATTTTCAAATTTGGCCATTTGTCTTACCTTGATTTTATTGAAATGGAAATTATAAATAATTGCTGATCATTGAAAAAATTCTTCACAATTAAGTTGAGGTATACATTCTTCAATACCTCGACGGAGGAAGCTCAAATTTTGTTTTGTGGAATTGATGTCCTGAATTGTTCCACTTATTTCTTGGTTGATTATTCCAAAAATAAATTTATGTTGTAATTTTTTGAAAACTACATTGTGGATGTTGCAGACATTTTTCAACTCTCGTGATTTTGAGTACACTTTCTCCTTTCGGCATTGGAGTAGAAAATGTTGTTTATTGATCTGCTTGGCTAATTTATAATTTTCATTCAAATATTTTTTTCATATTTTTGACAGGCAAGTTCCCAAATTCCAAGTTTATATAATTGAAAAAACTTTGATTAATTTGTGTATTCTTGTGATTGAAGTGAGTCCGAAAGCTCAAGTTAATTTTTAAAAAAAAAAACAATATAGAGAGCCCTAAACCATTAAATAATTTTAATTATATAAAATTGTGGCTCAATAATATTTAAATATTAAAATAATTTATCCTCATATTTAGTAACAATATTCCGCAACGGTTGGTGTATTCCTTCGAATCTGAGGATAGTTGGTATACAAATGGTATTCCTAAATTAGTTCTTGTTAAACATTTACTAAAATATAAAATGGGATATTTTAATTGGGTTCAGCTCAACATTTGGAAATCTTAGGTTTCAATTATCATTATTACATCATTGAAATTGGGTTTGTTGAGCAATTTAAAACAATCACATTGACTAAAAGTCTCATGAAAAATTTAAAGAATTTACTTATAAATAATGTTTCAAATAAAAATACAAAAATAATATATAATTTCATATAAACCTCTAATTTGGATATAATTATTCTATGTACAATATATAAGCAATAAATTAATTTAGAATAAATGTAAATTTCATGAATTATAAAATATGATTTGTTATTTAATAAAAAATAAACAATTATATATACAGTGAAACCTCACTAACGGACATCGACGGGACCGAAAAAGTTGTCCGTTGTAGTCCCTTATACTGAGGATTTGTAATTTTTTTTTATAAAACTTTTATTGGGATTCTATTTCTTATCCGATTTTGATTTCCAATGGAAATGGGATTCTCAAATGATTTATACAACAAGTCATTAAATACATGAAATAACCATTTTAGTTGCCTATTTCCATCGTACAGGCCAAACTTCATCAACATCGATTAGAAAATGGTTAAGTGCCTCCCTAGTTGGCCATATCTTAAAATTTCATCTACAAAATCTTTCTGGAATCCAATTTCCATCGTACATGCTGAGTTTCATCATAATCGATTAGGAAATAGACAAGTGCTTTTATCATTGGTCACATTCCAGAACTTTATGTCAAATTTCACAATAACCCGTTCAAAAATAGTAAAGTTCCATTCTTCTTGGCCAAATTCCAGAGCTTTATTTCAAAATCATTTTAAAATCCCATTTCCAACGCACATGGAATTTTTAAGTTTTTTCTAAAATTCGAAGAAATATCCAAGTTCCATCCTACCGGGCCATATTCCAGAACTTCATCTAAAAATCATTTTAGAACCCCATGTCCAAAAATCGGATTAGAAATAGCCAAATTCCTTCCTAATTGTCCATATTCCAGAACTTTATCTAAAAATTATTTTAGAATCCCATTTATATAGTACATGCTCAATTTCATCAACATAGGAGCAGAAATCGCCAAATTCCTTCCTGATTGGCCATATCCAGAACTAACTATTGCTCCCATCATCGCAGAAATGTCTGTCCGCGTCCGCTCTAATAAAGTGTATGCTTAACTAAGGGAGGTTTTCATGAAAACACTTCAATTTTGCATGGGACTTTAAAGTGTGTCCGTTTTAGTGAGGTGTCCTTTAAAGTGATTGTCCGTTGAAATGAGGTTTCACTGTATATATAATATTGTACAAATGGTATGATACCTACTATTAGACTCCGCAATGTGCTCCATTAATTCATATAATAACAACTATCACAAAATCTGATTGTCTTTATCAGGTCCATGTAATAAATACAATTAATTCATTGATACTTTCCAATATAATAACGATATCTGTAATCATGGTTATGGTTAATTCAATAATATTTTGCATGATAACGGGCATTATTTATTTGTAGATACAATCATTATAAATAATTCCATTCACCAAGATATGACTTTCTTAATCATTGCATCTAATCATAAATATGATGGTCACTTTTATGATTATATCAATCATACTTTTTCTCTGAGTGTAGTTTATGTTGACAAAATACAGGCTCAAAGCTGCTATGAAAAGTACCAGGATCTATTAGGAAAAACGCATATTAAATAAATTTTCTGTCAAAAACAAGCCCAAAAAATTATAAATATATTTTTTAATTGTAATGTTGGTACACCGTTCAATACAAACTAGAGAATTAAAAAATTGCAACGTTTTTATTTTGGCAAGCTTCTCCCAGCAGACGATGTGTCAGTAAACCTTACTGTCAGCTTTACATAATAAGTTTGACAAAAATCTCTTTGTGAGCTACCGGCATTTTAATTGTAAGGTCTAACAAAAACATTAAAATAAGGGCGGTTCTAATGCCAGACAATTTACGTGAGAAAGAGCTATTTAGCTATAATCTAAACCTAATGATATGACTGTCATTACTAGGGCTGTGAATTGTAGGTCCTAAGAAATGAATTTTAGGTACTTAAAATATGCACTATAAAATTAAAAAAAGTGGTAAAAAGGTTCCAAAAATTACAATTATTTGAGTAAAAAAGCTGATTTTAATTAATTTATTGACTTAAATTTGTAATTTATTTCATCATAGTAAAATTCATAAATAAAAAATATTGACTATTTGCTTTGGTGGAAGCTTCAAACCAGGTTCAAATTCTCTAAAAATTTCGACTCTATTCGACTCTAAGGCCCGATTGTATGAACACGGATAGATTAAAAAAAATCCGGCGATACAGATTAACGTATGAGGAATGAAATATGGACAAATGTAAAATGTATTTATATTTGTATTGTACAACCAAAAATAAAAATTTCCTTGTTTTTAAATAAGGTGGTTCCCGTATATTTTATAAAAAATACATTACAACTGCGTCATTTTACGATTAGTTACAAAAATGTCGTTGTTACAAGTAGATCGTCGTAAATTAATTTGTAAATTTTGTCAGGAAAATCCAGACAAAAAAAAGAACGAGATTTTTCACTACTTCAAGGATCTTGGATTCAAAAAATTCTTTATCTACAAAACAATTAAACTGTTTGAGAATAATGAACCTGTGGAAAGAAAACCCGACTCTGGTAAAAAATGTCAACTACAAGGTAGCAAAGTTCGAATGAAATTGAAAGGTGAAACAGTGGGTCGAACTGCAAAATCGTACAGAAAACTGGGTAAAAAATATCAAGTTGCCCCAAAAACTATCAAGAAATATTTACAAAGTATGAATATTCAACGCAAACCCAAAAAATCGGCACCAGCAACTACAGACAAACAATTAGCTACAATCAAATCTAGATTAAGAGTGCTTTCCCAAACATATTTCGCTGCTTCTTCAGCTTATAAATGTGTGATGGATGATGAAAGTTATTTCACTGTTGAAGGTAATGAATGGCAGCCAAAAAACTACTACGAGTCTCCCGATCACAATGCACCAGAAAAGGAGAAGTTTATTCATAAGACCAAGCTTCCAGGTAAAGTTATGTTGTGGGTGGCTATTAGCGAACGAGGTGTCAGTGACCCAGTATTTTTCAAAAGTAGTTTGGCGGTTAATGCGCAAACATACACAAACAAATGTTTACCTGTGCTTCAGAAATTTATAAATAAATATCATAAAAATGATAAAACGATTTTTTGGCCTGATTTGGCATCCTCACATTATGCCAACGCAACGTTATCTGATTTACGTCAACGCAGAATCGAATTTATCCCTAAAGACTATAACCCACGAAATGTTCCACAACTAAGGCCCATTGAAACTTTTTGGGCAAATCTGAAGAGAATGGTATACAGCAATGGATATCGTGCCAAAAATGTTGAATGTCTGATTAGAAAGATAAAAAGAGATTTCAAGAAGATTGATACATCAGGAACGCAGGCGGCAATGAAAAGAGTGCCAGAAAGGATCAGGAAAGCGAATCGATATGGAGCGCAAATTTTTCTGTAAATTTTATCTAAGAATTAAAGTTTTAAATAAATGATGGATTAAAATCATTTGATTAGAAAATAATTTTTTTTTTACTTTTTTTTGTTTGTCCATATTTTATTCCTCATACGTTAATCTTCAACCGACGATTCTTTTTTTCGTCGATTGTATAAACACGGATAAAAAAAATTCCATCCTCTGTTTATTGCAGTTTATTTTGGAGTGTCAACACTTTTTTGACGTTTCAAATTTAATTTATTGTTTATTTACATTCTTATGTGTGTACTTATTGTACACGAAAGTATTTTTTTATGTTTTTCTGCAATAGAAAAAAAAATTTGAGTTGGGCATTTGAAATTTTACGTTTTTTCGATTCCATTCCGATTTTTTTTTAATAAACGCAACAACAATCAAAATGTTCCGCCGCGCCGAACCAAACAAATAAAATTAAAATTATGTCAAAAAAAATAAACAACATTTTCTATCCACTGTTTTAGACAATAAAAAGAGAAGATAAAAACAGCGGATAGAAAAGAATCCTTGGATTAATTTTCGTATTTATCGTCGTTCATACAATCCAAGCGACGATTAATCCGCCGATTAATCTTCTATCCGCGTTCATACAATCGGGCCTAAGTGATATAAAAGTGTGATACAGCACCACAAAATAACCACCCTGGAATCTCACCCCAAATTTCGGATAGCAAACGAAATTATTACAAAATATGGATGAGAAAATTATTTCACTCACGTCAAAATTATTACAAAAAATAAAATAGATTGAATGCTAGACAACTTCATTGTTATTTTTTGTGTTAAGGAAAACGAATTTCACGTCAAAATATTGTTCATATCTTTTCTATGAAGTGGCACAGATGCAATTTTATTTCTATTATTACAGACATATCGTCGCGTGAGTTCTATCTTGTCCTATAGAATAGACCATTTTTCCCATAAATGAGTTAATATATTCGGATGTTTTCGACCATGCTCTTTCAGAATTTTTGGTTAAAATTGGCGTATCTCTTATTGACGATTTTATAAGTAGAGAAAGCGCCCCTCGAGGAAAAAAGTTAAAATGATGCACCTGATAGTAATATTATCCAATATTATCCACGTTTCCATGACAGAGTTAACCCGAATTAAGAGTTTCGTTGAGTTACAGCTGCGGCAAAAATAATAGTAGGTAATGAATCAAGATTATTCAATACAAACTGCCTTGAAAACAAAGCATAGTTTTTAAAAAATGTTGTTTTCCAAATTTCCATTATTTATTACATAATAAGAAAATAATATCATAATTTTTTTTAAAAGTATGAAAAATTCGAATATGTTGTAATTATGATGTAGCACTACTATTATTTTTGCCGGAACTGTAATAACATATGGCGGCGATAATCCATATCGTTTCTAATTATAATTTCTAGTGTAATTTGACATTTCACAACAATTAAAAATCACTTCTGAAAATTTTATTTGTTTGGTGTAAATTTTTAAATTTAATATTTATTGTGATTTTTATGATTTATGAAGTACTAGCTGAGCCCGGTCCGCCTTGCTGGCCCTAAGTAAACCTTTTCTTTTGTATTGTCTCTCGATTTAAATAGATGTCACAGCATTTAGTTATTGAAAATTCATTTTTCGTATGTCTGTACAATAAGTACATTGTATTAGAGTGTAAACATTATAACGGGAAATTGATTTGGCAATATTGTTAATGGGCTATTGGAATGCAAACTGCTGTTATATGATGACAATGGAAAGATAAATGTAGGTGATTCGTATTATATGCCGCATAGTGATACCTGCACCCTGATTCTCTAAAAAATAAGATAATGGGTAAACGTGTAAACCTGTGAAAACCAAAGCTTTCTTTTATTAGTTTGAAATTTTTGATTTTATTTGATGTAGTAGCCAAAATTGGAAAATTGCGAATTCATTAAAATAAGCTTCGCATTTTGCAAGTTTACACGTTTACCCATTATCTTATTTTTTAGAGAATCAGGGCCTTGATGGAAGAATATTATAGAAATTCGTATAAATTTATTGTTATGTTCTTTATTTGAAAATTTGTTTGGTTTAAAATTTGGTAATTAAATTAATAAAATGTTAATTGATAAAAATTATATTATATAGCGAACCCCGATGCACTTCGTTGCAAGTTGCAACCAACCAAAAAAAGAAATGAAATATTCTAGATTTTTTTTTTATGAATTGAATGCATTGAATTTCAAAATTATTAATGTCAATCCAAAACATTTGGATATACAATATTTTTCGTTTGCCCATTTGAAGCGAGCACAAACAAGCAATTTGGAGTTCCAACTCTTGAGCAGGCCACGTATAGCTGTCCATGTGAAAAGCACGGCTCCTCCAAATTTAATCCGCATATTTGAAGCGTTTGTCCTTGCGCCTTATTGATGGCAAATGATAGACGCACTGGGAATTGCAAACGCTTAAATTCAAATGGCATGTCTGTTGGAATCAGTGGAATACGTGGTATGAGCACAATTTCACCTTTCGCTGTTCCGGTCAATATTGTGGCTTCAATTAAATTCGGCATCAATTTTTTTCGTAATTTTTATACTTAATTAGGTCGGACCGAAATTTAAACTTTTTTTTTTCAAATGTTGAATTAAAATTTTTACAAGAGGGGGGGCTGGGACCATACCCAATCGATCACAAAGTGTGTGCGTGGGGTGTGGGGGGAAAGTAACCTTTTTTTTCGCTCAGACGCACCGTTTTCGAGATTTTTGCAATTTTTTGATTTTACGTGTATTTGTTGTTGTTTTACAAAGAGCGAGTTCATTTCAGGGAAAAAATCATAACTCGAGAATGGCTGGACCGATTTTGGATTTCAAAATCAACACCTTCCCTAAAAATGTTGTTTCAATCGGTTGAGCCGTTCTCGAGTTATGGAGTGACAATCAAAATGTACACTTCTTTTTATATATATAGATTACGGAGAGAAAGAATACTCGCGACACCATTTTGTGTTGGTATAAATGTTGATTTACATATGCGACGTGCGACGTGTGACGGGAATTTCTAGCCAATCCGACACGAATATTTTGACATTCGTCACACGGCACACGCCACACGTCGAGAGATGGTTTAATTTTATCTTTTCAGTCACGATCGCACAAATACATACAAATTTTTTGAATGTATAAAACGAAATAGTAGGCTTTGAAGAAGCTTTTTGAAGAACAAAAAATAAAATATAAAAAAATTTATAAAGTGTGCGTGGCGAAACTCGTCACAAATGTAAATTGTTGTCAAAAAAGCGTCACGTTTATTTCCACTTGTCACACGTCACACATCGCATATGTAAATCAATCTTAAACGTTTTTTCCGTTTTGACAGATAGAATCCCTTCTTACCCTACCACTCTCGTTGAGTTAAGTTGGATTAAGAAACTTAACGAAAATCCTAAACTCGGCAAGTTTACATGATGAGATAATCCACGTTAATACTGGTTAACTCCATCATGGAAACGTAGTAAATGCCATTTGTCACAAATGCGACGAAAGAAAATTTAGCAATGCGGTAGTTAAATAGTAGATTGTTCTACAAGTAAAGAAAAGTGATAGTTTTCCAGCGAGTAAAATTGTTTAATTTACGAGCGAGCGCTACTTAGCGAGCGAGTGGATTAACAATTTTACGAGCATGGAAAACCACTTTTCTTACGCGTCGGACATGCTATTTTTTCGTGTATTTGACAACAAATCAGGTAAAAATAAAAAAGGTAGTCCCAGTTTGAATCGAAGTATGTATGCATAGCATGTACATAACAATCGCAGTAAGCAAATAAATAAAAGTCAAAAATTCAAAAATCATTTGGAAAAAAAGCGTTTCTATGAAGAAAAGTGTTTATAGTGAAGAAAAGTGTTGCTAAGGAGAAAAGTGGCAGTTTTCTTTACTGTTTTCAGCCAAGAAATGACACTCGATGCCATTAAGGACACGAAAAAATTGTTTTTCTCAAATCGGATAAAATACGTCAGTTTTCTGGTTTGTTATCTGTCAGCAAAATGAAGTATTCCCCGACACTACATCGTTGCTAGGCAACTTACTAAAAACAGTACTGGAAAGTATTCCTTGCCTAGGCAGAGAAAACTTTCTAGTACTGATTATCATCTGTTTTTAAGAAATACATGATATAATGTATAATCGCACGCGATTGTTATAATTCTAAGGTAACTTTGATAGTGAAATCTATTGAAAATATAAATTGGAAAATTTTGCGTATTTTAAAGAATATAATGAATAAAATGGATAATCTGATATACTGCCGATTAGAGAAAAAATCGTATGTGCAACTCGTGGAAAAACTATAATTCCCGGACTCTTATGGTTGCTGGAACTCGGCTGACGCCTCGTCCCAGCACTTCCATACTCGTCCGGGAATATATCGTTTTTCCTACACGTTACACAATATACTATTTTATAGTCCAAAATTGGAATTATTTACAATTATGTATTAGCAAGCCGGTAAGTAAAAATTGTGTTTACAGTTCAAATTGTTGGAATTGTTTACAATAATTTCGAACATCAAATTATCAGGCAGCTCAGTTTAAAAATGTTTCACTAGGTGTCCGTGATGCTCCTTAGAATATTAGATTTAAGTACTTTTCATAGGTAGAATAGGTAGAGAGTATTTCAAGTTAGATTTAGTGTAGGTTTTTATATGAATGTTAATGACATTGATTTTAAATATTTAATAACGGTGATGAAGTATAAAAATAATATGCTTCGACGGGTGAAATGGACCGTAATCGAGAAATCCTTAGGCTAACTTCTAACGATTGTATGTGGATGTGGAAACGGTCCACAATCAACGCTCGTGCCATATCGCAATCGTTTGCTAATACCGCTAGCATCCCTTATCTTGATAAAGACAGTTGTTGTTGTCTTAATAAAGACAGTTTTTGTTGTCTTGATAAAGACAGTTGTTATTCTTGAGACATTATGACACCGAAATTACAGAACCGAAAATATTTAAAATTAAAACAAAATTAATACCGAAAAATAATCCAAAATTTACGACGAACTCAACAACAAAATTTACACGGGAAAAACAAAAAATGAAACAGTAAAGAGCTATTTACTTCAACCAAACAAATTAATTATTAATTAGAAACCGACAGAAATTTATTAATTAAGCATAAAAGGAAAAGAAAACATTAATATATAAACCAAACAATATTTAAAAAAAAATCAAAACAGAGAATACACCGAATATAATGCCAAGAAACAAATTTAATTGAAAATATTTTCACGAAATGTAATAAATGAGCTACAAAAAATAATCATAATAGAGCAAAAGCACACAAAAAAAACAAAATTGGTACCACTTCATTAAAGTTACTAATACTGGCTTTACACCGTAGATAGTATAATAGCAAAATAGTATAATACTATTTTACTATCTGCCGTAGTCGGTTTTACACCGCATAAAATATTCATAAAAAACAAAAAATTATAACAAAACTAGCTGAGCCCGGTCCGCCTTGCTGGCCCTAAGTAAACCTTTTCTTTTGTATTGTCTCTCGATTTAAATAGATGTCACAGCATTTAGTTATTGAAAATTCATTTTTCGTATGTCTGTACAATAAGTACATTGTATTAGAGTGTAAACATTATAACGGGAAATTGATTTGGCAATATTGTTAATGGGCTGTTGGAATGCAAACTGCTGTTATATGATGACAATGGAAAGATAAATGTAGGTGATTCGTATTATATGCCGCATAGTGATACCTGATGGAAGAATATTATAGAAAATGTTCTTAATTAATGTTCTTTATTTGAAAATTTGTTTGGTTTAAAATTTGGTAATTAAATTAATAAAATGTTAATTGATAAAAATTATATTATATAGCGAACCCCGATGCACTTCGTTGCAAGTTGCAACCAACCAAAAAAAGAAATGAAATATTCTAGATTTTTTTTTTTATGAAATGAATGCATTGTATTTCAAAATTATTAATGTCAATCCAAAACATTTGGATATACAATATTTTTCGTTTGCCCATTTGAAGCGAGCACAAATAAACAATTTGGAGTTCCAACTCTTGAGCAGGCCACGTATAGCTGTCCATGTGAAAAGCACGGCTCCTCCAAATTTAATCCGCATATTTGAAGCGTTTGTCCTTGCGCCTTATTGATGGCAAATGATAGACGCACTGGGAATTGCAAACGCTTAAATTCAAATGGCATGTCTGTTGGAATCAGTGGAATACGTGGTATGAGCACAATTTCACCTTCCGCTGTTCCGGTCAATATTGTGGCTTCAATTAAATTCGACATCAATTTTTTTCGTAATTTTTATACTTAATTAGGTCGGACCGAAATTTAAACTTTTTTTTTTCAAATGTTGAATTAAAATTTTTTCAAGAGGGGGGCTGGGACCATACCCAATCGATCACAAAGTGTGTGCATGGGGTGTGGGGGGGAGGGGGGGGGGGGAAGTGACCTTATTTTTTCGCTCAGACTACCGTTTTCGAGATATTTGCAATTTTTCGATTTTACGTGTATTTGTTGTAGTTTTACAAAGAGCGAGTTCATTTCAGGAAAAAAATCATAACTCGAGAATGGCTGGACCGATTTTGGATTTCAAAATCAACACCTTCCCTAAAAATGTTGTTTCAATCGGTTGAGCCCGTTCTCGAGTTATGGAGTGACAATCAAAATGTACACTTCTTTTTATATATTATATAGATTAGGTCGGACCGAAATTTAAACTTTTTTTTTCAAATGTTGAATTAAAATTTTTTCAAGAGGGGGGGGGGGGGGCTGGGACCATACCCAATCGATCACAAAGTGTGTGCATGGGGTGTGGGGGAAAGTGACCTTATTTTTTCGCTCAGACGCACCGTTTTCGAGATATTTGCACTTTTTTGATTTTACGTGTATTTGTTGTTGTTTTACAAAGAGCGAGTTCATTTCAGGAAAAAAATCATAACTCGAGAATGGCTGGACCGATTTTCAACTAACCATCATCACTCCTCCCTGCACCTTCCCTAAAAATGTTATGGCAATCGGTTAAGCCGTTCTCGAGTTATGGAGTGACAATCAAAATGTACACTTCTTTTTATATATATAGATAATGAAAAAGAATAATTTCAAAATACACAAAAACGTTTCTATACTAATTTATCGTAAGGTGACCATCTTTAAAACGCGTACATCATTCATACAGCCCAACCGAAACGCGTACGAATGGTCACCTTAAAGGTCCATCTTTCTTATATCGAAAACGCGTCCATCATTCATACAGCCCAACCGAAACGCGTATTGTACGCGCTAAACGAGTACGAATGGTCACCTACCCACTGTCAAAATTTTTCTTCTACAATAAAATAAAATAAAATATAATAGGTATTCAAATTTGATATCTATCAAATCAAAATAATATATTTTATTTTTGCTATTATACTATAAAAACATCGGTTTTACACCGGATAGCAAAATAGTATTATATTATTTTGCTATTATACTATTTACGGTGTAAAGCCAGTATAAAAAGATAGACAAAACTAACTTTTAAGTACTTTTCATACCAGACGCCTCGCCTCGAAGTTTTTATTTATCACAAATGTGAAGCTGAGACCCTTTCATACCGGTGGCGTCGGCTTTGCACATTTAGTTGCTATCAAATATTTTATATAGGTCCATTTTACACGTGAATTATAGCAAGAAACGAGATATTATGAATTTGTAAGCTACATATGAGCTAGATTTTTCGGTAAATATAAAACAGTTGTACCAAAAATGTGATTTGTAGATTATTTGACAAAGCTCTTCACTTTGTACTACATACATACTTTAAAATGTCGCAGTCGAGTGTGTAGATAACTTCATTGCAATATATTTTGATTTTTTTTAAATTATCACTTAAAAATAAATTATTTCTCAAGAAATTGAATTTATTTCTATAAAATTAAACGATATCAAGCGTATTTTGTTGAAAAAAATTTAATTCGAATTATTTTGGAATTATTTTTTTTTTTTTAAGAAAATAAGCCACGATTTATTTTCTCGATTTAATTTTTGTATTCTATGTTGGTACTTCTCCTGTTTTTCATTCAAATGGTTACATATTTTTTTTGTTCCGAGCTCGAATTAACTAACTCAAATTTTTAATTCGAATTATTTAACTCCTGTCACGTGCAATTGTTGTTGAAAATTTCTCAACAAAATGCACTTGATATCAATCAAATTAAACTAATTTACATAATTGAAAAATGAAATAAAGAATTTTTATTTTTGAAGCTCAAAGCCGAGGCGCCTGGTATGAAAAGTACTTGTAGACTGCTGCCCGTCTCATGAAATAAATCGACGAGCGAGACACAACATAACGGAGTTAAAAATTCGTGATCTCAATCTAGTATTATGTGTACCGAATGAAATTTGTGATTTGTACATGAAGAATTAAAACTAAACGACAATATATAATCATTATTTTTCTGTACTTGTTCTATTGCACATATTGTGCAGTTTTTAAATAATCGTATTCATTCAAACTTTTTGTTCATTTTACGGCGAACATTCACCTTTTCATAATCCCATTTATTATGTATGGATGTGATCTTAAGCCGCATTGGCAAACTGCTTGCCAAACCATATGTTTTTTTGCCAAATTTTTCAACAGCTATGGTAGTAATTGCTCCGTCCAGATCTTTACCTTTCTTTTTGATGTAATATTGGGGACCTGGAAGTGTCGAGAGATCCATTTTGACGTAGGTCTCGTCGTTCATTACGAAACAAGAATCTTTTCTTTCGTTCAACCATTTGTTGTGTTTCTTTGCTCGATCGATCCCTCTATTAAATAGTTCAACTCTTCTTTTGGGGATTTTTGACTTCTTGTATGTCCGTAGATTATTTCTGGTTTTAGCTCGTTCCACAATCGATTTGGTTGTTTTGGTTTTTCTGGCCAAATCTCGCACAGACATCGAGGGATGTTTCGAAATGACTCTTACAATTTTCTGATCCAACATTTTATTTGGAGCACCTGATTTTTCTCCGGATCTGGGCTTGCGTGATACAGAAAGATTGATTTGACATTTTTTTTTACATTTGTTACCGTATTATTGGAAACACCGGCCAATTTACCAATTTTTTTATTGGTATACTCGGGATGATCATTGCACAATCTAATTATTAAATCACATTTTTCTCCTTATGATGCGTCCATTTCGAAACAAATAAAACAAATGCCCAATTTGACATTTATTCGTTTTTTTAAATTGTTTTTCTACAAAATAACGGTACCAGTTTTTTTCTTTTGCGTAGTAACCTATGAGATAATATAAATTTGGGAATCACAAATTTCATTCGGTACACATAATACAACGTTTCTTATTGTTTGTTTTTGCAAAAAAAAGTTTTTAGCCCTTTATGTTGATAATTATTAGTTTCTATGCGTTGCCTACTGCAAAAACGAAAAATAAGAAACGTTGTACTACATTCCAAGATCACGAATTTTTAACTTCGTCATGTTGTGTCTCGCTCGTCCATTTATTTCATGAGACGGGCATGCGTGTTAAAAAACCTGAAGTCTATTGGTATACGTGCGCCTCCAATCGTCAATAGTTTCGAAGATAATATTTTTGTTTTTGTCCTATAGATCATGTTTAAATGTCAAATTTTCAACAACCGCAAGAGCTACCATCTTTCGGAAAACTCCGAAAACACAAGCAACTTTCACATAATGCCACTAGGCGTCACTAAATATTTGCTGTCAAAAGTTGTATGACATTTTTATGTGTACATTTTGTAAACATAAACAAAAATATTTTCGTGTATAAAAGTGATTATTATTAATGCGTGATAATTAAATTGATTTTGACTATCCCCTTTAGAAAAACAACAGAAATATTTTTTTTGATTTGTAGTGACATCTAGTGGCAAACGCTCTGTACTTATTTTTTGACCGTGCTGCCTCTTTCGGAAAACTCTCTGTACTTTTTCAACAATCGTGCTTCCTCTTTCGGAAAACATGATCTATAGACCAAAAATCTTGTTTGGTCATATTATGTGTGTCTGTTGACACACATAATATGTATATATGAAACTTACCTAACGTAGCATAGGAGTTGGAGTTCTTTAGTGTTCTATATCCAACGTAAATGGACGTAGGACCCAAATTACAAGCAAAACAAAAATTTTTATTTTATATTTTGTGTCCTATTTTCAATTGCAACATAATATTTTTTCTGGTATTTATGCTAAAGCACTTAAAGCATATGACCTAGAAAATGTGTTCTCTTTACCAAAAGGGAATACTTCAAATGTTTCTTATAAAAGAAAGTTCAACCTTTATAATTTGACCGGATATTGCCACGCAAACAAAGTTACGTATTGTTCCCTTTGGTAAGAAAGCCAGAGTAGTAAAACAGGAAACGACATTGCAAGTGCTCTCATAAAAATATTGAAAGCCATTTTAAAGGATAATCAGGGAATTACGAAACTTATACTCTGGTCAGATTCATGTGTTCCTCCAAATCGCAACCGAATCACTAGTTTCGTATTTAAAACAAGTAAGCTACCATATTCCTGTTTCATTGATTAGGCATTTAAAGTCAATACAGTACGATAAAATGCACTTAAAATTAATGCAGATGCTGTGATTTTTATAACTACAATCAAGCTTACTTGGGATTAAATTTTGGTAATTTAAAATTCACATTGGCAACCGAAATATAATTAAATATAAAGAGAAGTACGGTGAAAAGGAACAGGAACAAACGATTCCTTTAATTGTTCAATCAAGCCGATGAGCTAATTCTAAAACTTTCGCTGCAGTAAAGCTACCCAATTCAGCACAATTAAACTCACCCGGTGTAATTTCCAAACGGAAAATTAAAGACATAGTATCGATGTTCGACTACATGCCACTAGATGATCAGGAATTCTATAGAGCGATTTTGAAAATGCCGCACAAAAGCCGTGACCTAATTTAATTTTCACGTTGACATACCCAAAATATGATTGAAATTAAAACTTATATTATACATCGGGTCTAGTGTCCTATATCCGATGCAATTTCATCATTATTTTACATAATAATAAGATCAATTTAATATAACTATAGGAATTATTGTCCTATATCCATTTATCGCATTTTTGCTCCAAAATGTTTTCTTTGCTCCAGTTTTAGGGATAGCTGCATTTTTATCTTTGGTGCATTTAAAGAAATACCAAGGAATAAAGAACAGTTCGGAATTTATTGAAGAAGTTAAACGTATTTATGCTTAAAATTTAAAATTTGATTTCTGTAAAGTTGTACAAATGAAGTATAGGACAAGATAGAAATCACGTGACGATATATTAAATATTTTTTAATGAAAGTTTAAAGCCTGAATTCCATTGCGAATAATAGTTTGTCAGTCAAAATAACTTGAGATAAAAATATAAAATCGGTGGTTGTGTGAACGAGATGCCCAACGGAGTCAGTCAAAATTTTACTTACAAAAAAGGTGTGTCTATGTTAGTGGACCGATATCAAAATTTAAAAAAAGTTCAAATCGAGAACATTTTATGGCAGTCCAACTAATACAAGCACATAAACATTGTGTACCGTTGAAAAATATTTCTCGCACACATTATTAATTTTAGTAGTATGGCATTTTTATGGGAAAGATTTTTTTAATTTTGTATTTTAAGACAGAAAATAATCAAAAAATAATAATTCTGATATGAGTAATAATAATAATTAATTTTTTAGATAATTTTGAGACTTGAAATAATTGAATTAACACATACTACTTAATTTGTTAATTAATTGTAGGTTATGTGTTTGTTTGCTGTCAAAACACTAATAAACAATAGTGTGGCATTATTATGGGAAAGATTTTTTTAATTTTGTATTTTATGATGAATAATATTCGAAAAAAATAATTCTGATATGAGTAATAATAATAATTAATTTTTTAGATAATTTTGAGACTTGCAATAATTGAATTAACACATAATACTTAATTTGTTAATTAATTGTAGGTTATGTGTTTGTTTGCTGTCAAAACACTAATAAACAATAGAGTGGCATTGTTATGGGAAAGATTTATTCAATTTTGTATTTTATGACGGATAATATTCGAAAAAAATAATTCTGATTTGAGTAAAAATAATTATTAATTTTTTAGATTATTTTGAAACGTGAAAATAATCGAATTAACCCTAATAACAAAATTTTGTTTAATAATTTTTATTTTTTGGTTATGTTTTTGTTTGCTGTCAAAATGTGTCAATCAAATTTTGCTATAAAAAAAAACAATAACAAAATACTTCGTCTTTGTCACTCTGATGGATTATTTTTTTTGTCTTTTTCCAACTTCAAGTCAGCTCAGTCAATTTTTCACAATGGAATTGAGGCATTAATAACGCAGTATTATTTGTTTTTGTTTTTGCTCTATCTGCTCTCTCCGGCTGGGTTCACGAGATTTGTCCAAGCAAGATGACAACTTAACAGAGTTAAACATTTGTTTCTGGGTAGATACAAAATTTTAATCATACATACCAATTTTTTTTTTATTTGAGCTTATGCTGATTTAGGTTTTACTTATTTTGACATTTCTCAATAAATTACGTTGTTTTTTGTTATCATCATATGTGTTTACTTGTGTTTATTCATTTATTAAAATTTTGTGACTACCCAGAAAACAAATTTTTAACTCTGTTAAGTTGTCATCTTGCTTATGGACAAATCTCGTGAACCGAGCCTCCGATATAATAAAAAAACACAAGGAATGTAATAGGCTCGGTTCACGAGATTTGTCCATAAGCAAGATGACAACTTAACAGAGTTAAAAATTTGTGTTCTGGGTAGACACAAAATTTTAATAAATGAATAAACACAAGTAAACACATATGATGATAACAAAAAACAACGTAAATTATTGAGAAATGTAAAAATAAGTAAAACCTAAATCAGAATAAGCTAAAATAAAAAAAAAATTGGTATGATTGAAATTTTGTGTCCAGCAAGATAACATATTTTTAACTCCGTTAAGTTGTCATCTTGCATATGGACAAATCTCGTGAACCGAGCCTGAGGCTTGGTTCACGAGAATTGTCCATAAGCAAGATGACAACATAACAGAGTTAAAAATTTGTTTTCTGGGTAGACACAACATTTTAATACAGTGAAAATCCTGAAAGCCGGAAATCACTTATCGCGAAAACTTGTGAGAGGCGAAAAAAATATCGAAAAATATCCCCGTTAAGCTAATAGATTGAATGCTAGACAACTTCATTGTGATTTTTTGTGTTAAGGAAAACAAATAAACGTCAAAATATTGTTCATATCTTTTTGTATGAAGTGGCACAGATGCAATTTTATTTCTATAATTACAGACATATATTAAATATTTTTTAATAAAAATTTAATTGAAATGTATTCATTTTATATCATTTTAAGATAAGCAAGTAAATTTTTTTGTGAAAAGCGTGTGAAAAATTAAAACATAAAAAGAAGGCAAATTCGTATTCTTTAGGTTTAATCTTGTGCCGTTTGAGTTTTTTGTGTGGTTAATTTTATTAAAATTAAGTTATTTTCAAACATTTTAAGTTAGCTTCATATAAACTGCTGTTTGTTTTCCTTAACACTCAAAAAAATTTGACATATTTTGGCTGTCAAATAATCGATCTATTATCAAGAAAAGTTAACCTTTAACGCGAAAACTCCTGAGACGCGGACGAAATTTCGCCTCTCAGTACTAACTTATAATTTTGGAATCCTCGGACGCGAAAAATAAACAAAAATAAATGTCAAAATTTTCCTTCTTCCTTCATTGTGTGTGCAATAGCTCTTAATATTATTATTAATTAGTCCAAAAATTTAATGTATTTTCGCCATTACACTTCTATAAAGTGGATTTATACAACTTTTTCAATCATTTTAGTGCATTTATTTTGTTTATTATTTTACGTTATCTACATAGATAAAATGTGTAAAAAATTAAAATTAAAAATCTAAATTTAAAAGAAAATACTATGTATGCGTGTAATAATCTCAAATATTATGAAATTTTATTTGAAGAAAATAGGATTTTTTTACACGTTAGAGCACACAGATATACTGCCTAAATTAATCTATTTAGAAACATTTACAAAATAAAGCATTTTCCCAAAATTAAAAAAAAACTAGTCCTTAAAGACGAAAAAATCCTGAAAGCCGGAAAATTTAGCGGTCCCGTCAGATTCCGGCTTTGAGGATTTTCACTGTACATGAATAAACACAAGTAAACACATTTGATGATAACAAAAAACAACGTAAATTATTTAGAAATGTCAAAATTAATAAAACGTAAAACAGAATAAGCTAAAATTTGGTATGACTGAAATTTTGTGTCCAGCAAGACAACATATTTTTAACTCCGTGAAGTTGTCATCTTGCTTGGACAAATCTCGTGAATCGAGCCTAATACCACTGACAGACTAGGGATTAACTAAGCGCGATTAGTGAAACGAGATTACCTAATCCACCACAAATCCATATGCGTTGACAGACTAGGGATTAGTTTCTTGCAGGGAAATAAAATATTATTACGGTGATTCGCTGAAATATAGCTAGTAAATCAGCTGGACTCATTTTTTAATTCAATATTTCTAAGATTTATACATTAAAACGCACTAGATTTTCTTTTTCCTCGAAATTTATTCAGCACAAATTTTTTAAGATGTCATTGATTTTATACCTTCTATCGTAAATTCACGCCACTTACATTTTCAGCAATGTTTAAATAATTATTTCACATTGTAGTGCCACTTGTACCATCACTAAACCCAATACAACGAGATAAGCTCGAAAATTTTCAAGGATTAGTGCACTAACCTCGATTAGTGACTAATCCTCAAATAAAACGAGATTAGCTAATCTTCAACTTGACACACTACAGCTAATCTCGAAAAAATCACTAATCGCGCTTAGCTAATCCCTAGTCTGTCAAGGGTATAATACCGTAGACAGACACAGAGTTAATCGCGATTTTCAGTTGTCATTTTTGTCAAAAATCGAATTGTGGAAACAAAATAATCCGATTTAGGTGAAAATCGTGTAATGACAGACGACTGTCATTACACAATCTTCACAAAAATCTGGATTATTTCGTTTTCACAACGCGATTTTTAATAATCGGGATACATGAAAATCGCGATTAACATTGTGTCTGTCTACCGTATAAGGCATTAGCAAAACCTAAAATAGAGTGGCAAAAAGAAAAAACAATGTTGGTATGCCTGAAATTTTGTGTCCAGCGAGATAACATATTTTTAACTCGGTTAACAACATTTGACATATTTTAGATGTCAAATTATCGATCTATTTTCATATAGTACGTTTATACTTAGGGTTCAACCTGGGTTCAACCTAGGTTATCTTTCACTATAAACGGAGTCGAGTTATCTTATAGTTAACTCGACTCGATCCTAAAAAAATGTGGAGTCGAGTTAACTTAACTCTAACAAAATGCAATAAAAACGGAGTCGAGTTAAAAACCAACAACAAAAATTAATTCAAAAAAACAAGAACAGTATTTTTAATTTTTTTCGAATGTGAAGCAAGCGTATCTCCATTTTGGATTTTTTTTATATTTAAATTTTGCTAATTTTTAATTTAATTTTCATATTTTGTTTGTTTTTTAAAAAATAATGGCGGCAGAAGTAAACAATGTTAACTCGGTTTCAACCTTATTTTAACTCAATTGCAGTTTAACTCTGCAGTATGAACGGTAAAAAAGATAACTCGAAGTTGATCCAAAGTTAACTATAAGTTGACTCGACCTCGAGTATAAACGTAACAATAGAAATCGGATCCGCCCAAAGCCAGGCATTTTATAATCTTTGTCAGCGCTGAATCGTCTACTGGGACCTCAAGCGTACAGATTATCTACCTACATGCACGCAGGGTTAATTGTCAATTGGCTATGGATGGAAGTACATAGTAAAAAAATTTGTTGAATTCGAAATTTTTGTTTTACATACATATTATAAATTGTAAACTATGCATACATTTATTTACTAACTAAAATTCTTATAACAGAAAAGGTATTTAATAAATTATTGTAGTAATGCTACAAGTACATTTTTTTACAATTTTTATACTTTTAACTTTTTTTTTTTTTAATGTTACTGGTAAAAAAATGAGGTTATGAAATAAGTCGAAAATTTTCATTGTAAAATATAATTGCATTCGCCTTGTGACCGTATAAGTGGAAACACGTATATTGTGAAAAAAGGAGTTTTTTAAGCAGTGAGTGGGAAAGTGAAAAGTGGTGAAAAATCAGAAAATTCAAAAAAAAAAAGGAAATAAAATTCCAAAAATAAAAAGAGACAATAAAATAAAAAAGTTTGTGAAGAAAATCAAAAAACCAAAAATAGAAAATAAAACAGAAAATCAAAATGGCGGCCCAAGCCGACCAAACAATTTAATAAATGAAAGAAGAACATCAGATGCAGATTTCATGGGATATGAAGAAAAGGAAATAAAACAAAAAAGAAAATTAATTAATAATAACAGTGACGGTGAAACGGAAAGTAAAATGGCTAGACATAACAATATTAAAACAGGAAAAAGCGAAAATAATAAGATCGAGAAAATGGATGAGGGTAAAAATATTAACAACGAAACAAAAGATCAGCCAACTAGACCAGAAAATAAGTACCTAAATAACGATAAAGGACCATTCTACGTGTTAGTAAAGGCTAGAACACCAAAAAATATGCTGTGTGTGATTCTGTCAAGAGTGTTTATACAAAACCAAGTGAAAATAATAAACATAACCGAAGTTAGCAATAAACTAGCGAGAGTGGAATTCGATTCGTATGATAAAGCGAACAAATGCGTGAGAAAAGACAATCCAGTACACATAACACTAATGGAAAAAGGGTACACTTGCTTCATACCGAAAAATTATACACACGTGGAAGGAGTCATCAGAGGATTGGCGGGGGAGTTCACGATGGAAGAAATAAAAGCAAACCTGACCTGTGATTATCCAATAACCCATATAGAGACCCTGCAAACATGGGATAGAGAAAAAAAAGAATTAAAAAACACAAACATTACAAGAATTGAAATAAGAGCAAGCGAACTACCGAAACAAGTATCGTTCTACGGAGTTAAAATAAAAACAGGGATGTACATACCAAAAATCAAATTTTGCTCAGCGTGCCTTGGCTACGGACACTTTAAAAAAATTTGCAGATCACAAATTAAAAGATGTAGTAAATGTGCAAAGCCAATGACACAAGAAAATCCACACAACTGTCAAGAAAAACCAGAATGTAGATTCTGCGAAGGAGAAGAGCACTTCACAAATTCAAAAAACTGCCCAGAAAAGAAAAAACAAAACCAAATTAAAATGCATATAATAAAACATAAAACAACATATAGAGAAGCAATGAACGCATTGTACCCTAAACAAAAAAATATAAGTAAAGAATTGGACCTACAGATCTATCCAAATATATCAAAGAACAACAACACAACACCTAACGCATGGATCGAAAGGGCAAATAGAAACGAAGGAATTATAAAGGAACAAAGAATGAAAATTGACCAACTACAAGAAGCGTTAAGTAAAATCACAAAGATGTGCAATACGACAATTGAGTCTCCAGATGTGTTCACAATGGAAGTGAAGGAGGCGATCAATAATCTCAAAATAAAATAAAATGGAAAACAACTTCAAAATCATGCAGCTAAACATAAGAAGCCTTAGAAGCAACATAAATCTTCTTGAAGTATTTATGAACAAACAAAAAGTGGACATAGCCATATTAAATGAAACATGGACACACCTAGATAACAAACCACAGATACAAAACTACAAATTAATCACAAGAAATAGAGAGGATGGATACGGAGGAGTAGGCTTTCTAGTTCATAAAAAAGTAGGAGTAAAACAAGTAGATACAAATTTAAACCTAACACACATTGAAATAATACAAATTAAAATAAAAGTTCTAAATAACAATTTAAACATAATAACATTCTATAACCCACCAAACGGTAATAGAAACACGGAAATAGAAGAATTTCAAAAAATCATAGATAAAATGGAAAACAGCGAGAACACAATAATAGCAGGAGACATAAACGAGCACAGCAACATGTGGGGACAAGCAATAAGAGAAAGCAGCACAGGGAAAAAAATAGCCGAAATAATATCAAATAGCAGTCTACAATTGCTAAATAATGGAAAACCAACAAGGCTAAACCTAAGGAACCACACAACGTCAACACTGGATATAACCCTATGTACCCAGGATATATTCAACAAAGTGTCATGGGACTGCATAGAGGAAAACGTCGGATCGGATCATTTACCAATAATAATAAACATCAACATAAATAGATTTACAAGGAAAGAGATCATAGACTGGAAAAAGGTAATTCAGGAAACAACAAACATAGAGGAAATAGAGAACAACGAACAAAAAAACATAGAAACGATATTAGAAGAAATAATAATGCAAAACACAAGAATAGTAACGTGTAATCATAGAAATAACCCAAAAACATGGTGGAATGAACAACTACAAAGGCTATGGAACATAAAAAAACAAAAGCAAAAAATATACAATAGACAAAAGGACCTATACACGGCCACGGAACTATTAAGATCAATTGCAATTTTGAAAAGGGAAATTAAATCAGCCAAAAGGAAATCATGGGAGAAGTTTGTAACAAGCATAAATCCAAACATAAATACAAAACAATTATGGAATAAAATAAATAAATTAAAAAATAAAAGAGGAAACGGCTTCAACCTGTTGGAGGATTATGATATGGCAAAAAAATTTCTAAACGAAAACTTCCCAGAATCTATTGAAGAAACAAGACTACCAATGGAAACAACAAGCGTGAAGCAGTATAAATTTAATGATAAAATAATAATAGAAACATTAAAACAAAAACAAAATACAGCACCAGGAGAAAACAAAATTTCTTATAAAACGCTAAAAAATATAATAGAAATCAACCCGAATATAATAAAGAATATAGTGAAATACCTAAACGAAATATATATAAGCCAAATATATCCAGAAAAATGGAAAAAAACAAAAGTGATTCCAATCAAAAAACCCAACAAAGATGAATTCGAAACAGGAAGCTACAGACCAATTTGCCTACATAACACAATATCAAAAATATTTAATAAATCCATATTGGAGGAGTTAAACAAACACATATTAGATAAAAAAGTACTACCAGCAAATTCATATGGATTTAGAAAAGGATATAATATAATGGATTATTTCGTGAATTTATTCAGTGAAATAGAAGCAGAAAAAGCCAAGAAAAAAGTACAAATATTAATAACCACCGATATATCAAAAGCTTTCGATAATGTTCGAAAAGATATACTAATACAGAAACTAAAGGAAATAGATACACCAAAACATATAATTAATTGGATATATCAGTTTTTAACAAACAGAACAATAATATTAGATAATGGAACAAATACAATAAAACAAATCACGAATAAGGGAATCCCGCAAGGAAGTTGTCTGAGCCCATGTCTCTTCAATATATACACCAAAGAAATACATAAACTTCAAAAAGCAGAGATATCAATATATCAATTTGCAGACGATGTAGCCATTTTAGTGAAAGAAAAGAATGAACGAGCAGCAATAGCAACAAGCAACAAAATCTTAAGTAAGCTAAACGAAGAACTAAGGAAGATAGAACTAAAAATAAATCCGGAGAAAAGTACATTCATGAGGCTATACAAGAATAAACCCACAGGACAAGATGTAAAAATAAACCATATCAGATTATCGGAAGAAAAAGAAATAAAACTATTGGGAGTAACATTCACGAATAAAATATCACTACTACCACACTACAAATATTTAGAAAAGGAAATAGGAAGTGCAACAAATCTGCTGAAAGCCATAACTCATAAAAATGGAGGAGCCCATCCACAAATGATAACGAACGTTTACAAAGCAATCATACAAACAAGGACCAAATTTGCAGACACAATAACTACAACAAAAATAAAAAACTGTACCAAAATAAAACAGCAAATAATCAATAAGAACTTAAGAATTTGCACAGGAATGCTAAAAACGACGCCAATACCAACACTACTAGCAGAAACAGCCACACTACCAGCGGAGCTAGATAATAAACTAACATCATTGAAGTACATAGCAAACAACATAAACAAAAACAGCGTTACAGCCGAGAAAATCAAAAATAATCAAATAATGGAAAAACTAAGGAAGCTGTATGTCGAAACTAACTTTCTAGAAAAAATAGCGCACCCAGAAAACAGAATAATAAGAAAGACAAAAAATATAGAAATACAGGAAGAAATCAAAAAAAAAAGTGAGAAATCAAACATGAACCAAATAGAAATAATGTCACTCTACATAGAGTTACTAAACAAATATAAAGGATATCAACAAATTTACACGGATGGAGCACTAAAAGATGGAAAGGGAGGAATTGGAATATACATTAAAAACCTAGACGAGCAACTTAAAATAAACGTAAAGAATAAAGCAACTATAAAAACCATAGAAACACTGGCAATAAAAATAGCAATAGAGAAAGCAATACAGCGTGAATTCACAAAAATTGTCATATTTACAGATTCAAAAAGCAGTTGCTCGTCTCTAAATAAAGTAATAAAAGAGGGAAAGTACAAATACTATGAAAAGGAAATACTAGATAAAGCAGCAGAAAATGAGAACACACAGATCAAAATACAATGGATACCAAGCCACATGGGGATAGTGGGGAATGAGAAAGCAGATAAATTAGCAAAAGAAGCAATAGAAGAATCAAATGAAACAATAGAAAATTTAATAACTATAGAAGATGCCCATCAAATAATAGAAGAAGAAATAAGACAGAAATGGAAGATAAAATACAATAATTGGACAACAGAAATAGGGAAATACAATAAGCAAATAAATAACATACCACCAGCAAAACCATGGTACCACAAAGCCCAGATGAGCCCATACAACATCAGACAAATAAACAGATTGAGGACAGGACACGCAAAAAATAAAAAATTTAAAAACACAGTGGGAATTGAGGAAAACAACCTATGTGACATATGCAACACTATAGAAGACAACGAACACATAGTGGAGAAGTGTAAAAAATTCAATCAAATACGCCAAAAATACACACTAATACAACATAATAAACTAATAGATATCCTAAAATCAGAAAATATTAAAAACTATAAAATAATTTGTGATTACCTAAAAGAAATAGACTACGGTTTATAAAAATATTTATGTTAAAATAAGAAACCCTACTAACCATAAGAATTTTAAGAACTATATTTTGTTCAACCATTCATGAAAGATAAAAAGATAAAACTGTTATAATTTATAGAACAAAAAAAAAAAAAATAACTTTGACACTTGTATAAAATTTTAATATTGTTATGTATACCAATAGGTCGTGTGGATAAAATAGTATTCAGGCCTAAGCAAATAAAAAAAAAAAAAAAAAAAAAAAAAAAAATATAATTGATATAATGTACATACATAATTTTATGTGCAAAGTTTTTTCTACGCTATAATTTGAAAGTGAATTTAACTAATTATTAGTTTGCGTATTTTCGAAGCTTTACTATTAATTTCGAAGTTATTCTGAGTTTAATAAGAATTTATATCCAAACAATTTAATAAAGAAGTTTTAATTTTTTATATATAAAATATATTGTGCCAACTAGAAACAACGAAAAAATAACCTAAAAAAATATAAATTACTTTAAATACTTATTTTTGTTATTAGTATTCCACAGTACAAAATAAATTCACATAAATTTGTCTATGCCCAAGAATTTTAAAATATATCATTAAAATGGGGAAAAAGAAACGACAAAGTGATCCAAATAATGATGAGTTATCAAATTCAACAGATGATGAAAATGAGTCAAATACTAATCAAGGAGGCAGTGTGACACAATCACAAACGAATTGTACTCATATTAAAAAGTCTGTGACACCACAAAAATTTCGAAAACAATTTAAGTCGCCAGAAACCAATAGTAACTGCACTGAATGTAACAAAATTGTTTCAACAATAAAAGAAGAAGACTCTGAAAATTCAAATAATGATCACTCATTATGGGTTTGTCTTAATTGTGGTGTACTATTGTGTGAAAAAAATCAACATACAATAAATCATTATAAGGTGATTATTTTTTAATTCATTTTTGTGTTTAATTTAATAATAGCACCTAGTTATGATCATTTTCTTTTTTATTATCTACATAACTTTTATTGATTAAACAATTGATAATCATTTTATCTTTCATGATAAAAAAATGTTAAATAATTTTAAGTAAGTTTTTCAAACTTTTAGAGTGATCATTTCAAATATTGAATGCTGAATGTGATTGGATATCTAGTTAGAGGTATTTTACAGATTGATCGAAAATTATTTATAAGCTTTTAGGAGTAATTCATTTCTAGATTAATTAAATTACATACCTAAATATAGGTCTTATTACCTTCTTTCGTTTGTCACCTTAATGTTAAAATTCTTTGGTGGTATAAAAGTAATGTAAGGGTGAAACAACTAATTGTACGAATCTACCACTATGTACAACTACGGAGAGGTTCGTTTTTTTTAGATTAGTTTTTTTACCCTCGCTTTATTTCCCAAAGAATTGATCATTAATTTTTTTCAGTGAAAACTAACGGAGCATTCACAATGAAAAACTTTACTTTTGACGAATTTCCAACATTTGCTCTTGCTTTGTATCAGAGCATTCACAATGCAAATCTTTTTACTTTTTACTTACAGGTTTGTATGAATTTCCAACTTGACGAATAAAAATTTTTGCTCGTTATGTTGGAAATTCATACAAACCTGTAAGTCAAAGGTAAAAAGTTTTTGCATTGTTAATGCCCTGATACAAACCTGTAACACAGCATTCACAATGAAAAACTTTTTACTTTTGCCTTCCAGGTTTGTATGAATTTTCAACTTGACGAATAAGAATTTTTGCTCGTTATGTTGGAAATTTATACAAACCTGTAAGTCAAAAGTAAAAAGTTTTTCATTGTGAATGCTGTGTAAGTCAAAAGTAAAGGTTTCTCATTGTGAATACTATGTAATTTTTGCCTATCAATAAAAATTTTTAGATTATAAATTTTTAGAAATCGGTGGATCCCCGTTAATTATAGAAAAAGTTGAAACCATAATTGGCTTAAAATGATTCCTTTCCCAAGTATTTTTAAATCCAACTATTTTATAATATTTAGTAGGATATCCATAACTTAGTTCTGGGTTTACCTCTGCTTGTGTTATGAATTATTATAAGAAAACATATGCTACCGTGTCGCAATTAGTGGGAACTCACTATATAAAAATTATATACACATGTATGTGTGTAATATTAATAGCGGGAATATTTTTTAATGTGTGTGTGTGTAAATGTCAACCTCCAAATTTGGCGGCGAAATCAAATACATAATTCATTAATGAAACAAAATTTCTATTTCTATTTTTATTTTGATAACAAAATATATAGTATGCATATATTTTTTTAATTTACAATTTGTTACATGTTATCATAGAAACTGTTTTGCACTTAAATTTCCTTGATAATGGACATTAAACGAAAACTTCTGAGACAGCTCGTTAGTCTAAATATTTTTGATGAACATTTTTAGGTGTTTCCCTTCTTCTTTCATTATTATAGATTTCTGAAAAATGAAATAAAATTAATATATGGAAATTTCACAAAATTTTTTATAATTACCAATCATAAACACGTCCAATTCAATAAATAGTGGCGTCGGGCGTCCATATAAATAATTCAATATACATATAAGCGTCCATAGAAACAAAACACAATATAAAATGGTGTCAAGCATCCATAAATTGTCCTTGTTGGATTAGATTAATATCACAAAAAAAAAATATCACTAAACCAAGCAATGTATCAACAAGACACAAAACGAACTGATAAACTACGTATTAAAAAAAAATTCTACATAATATAAGATGTATACAAATACACACCAATACTATGTATATTGTATTTCTAATGTATTCGAGTTTTGTTGAGTTCCGGATATTTTGTCAAAATCCAAAGGAAAATACAGTAGCTCAATTTTGAGTTCTGTGTTGTTATACTTGGGTTCCCAAGTATTTTTAAATCCAACTATTTTATAATGTTTCGTAGGATATCCATAACTAAAGTGGTGACCAGCGAAAAATTATAAACTTAAAAATTAAAAATTAACAAAACTTAAAAATGCCATAGATATCAAGCGTATTCGATTGGACTGAAGAGTACAACTCTTCACTTCAGTTAATTGAGTTACTCTTCACTTAATCGAGTTACTGAAGAGAAGAGACTGTTCGATTGGTATTCTTCACTTATAAATGTCAAAATAAAAATAAAACAATTTATTTCTGTTTGGCTTGCGTTTAGAAAAAATGTTTCAAAATGTAATTTTCTATTAATTTCTAGTAATTTATTATTAAAAAATACTTTTTTTAGGTCGCAAATTCCCAACCAAACAGTTCCCCAAATCAATACACGAGAATATAAACAAACGAAAATAAAGAAATTCAAAAAAGAAAAACAAATAACTCATCTGAAGTAACTACATAAGCAAAATATCTCTTCAGTTAATTCAGTTGCTCAATTTTTAACTGAAGTGAAGAGTTGTCAATCGAACAGTCTCTTCACTTCTGTTACTTCAGATATAGCTACTACTTCAGTTAATTCAGCCCAATCGAATACGCTTATCATTTCTGTATTCTCGCCCAGTGGAAAATTAACGTCAATTAAGAAATTTAACAAAGCTTCGTTAAATTTGATCTGTCACTTAAGAAAAATTAGGAACCCTCGATTTTGCGTCCAAACTTAAGAAATAAACGTCAAATCCAAACAAATGTTGATGCGAAAGATGCAAACTTTTTTCATTTCATGGCTTTTATTTTTCATTTTTTATTTATTCATTTCAGTTTTATTTTTCCAAAAAGTTTTAAAAAATCCAAATTGACTCTGAGTGACGTCACGCTCCACGTGCTTTCAGCTGTCAAGCATACCTTGTAATATTAGCCGCATTTCTTGACGTATTAGTGATCCAGAGCAGATCAAAGTTTACATTAAGCGTCTTCCATTGACGAAAGCAAATTTCTCGCAAGTACTTGTATCTACTCACAACTACTCATGCTCATACGATGGTGTAGAAAACAGAAGTAGGTACGCATAAAATTTGCGCTAGTGGATTTTAGTTGCGAAAATTCTAATAGATGGCTTTTAGACCTTATTCGATATTTTTCGAGAGTTTCTTATTACGTTCGAGTTTTTTATTTTTTGGTGATGTAAAATGTCAAAATTAATACAAAATTATTTTGTTGTTGATATTACATTTTTAAGAAAAATGGATTTAAATATCAATGCGGTAAATAGCAATGCTTTCCTTTCATTACACGTCTATTTTTTTTTGTCATATTTTCAATCTAATTTTAAATATCGCCATTACTATAATAAACAACTTTACAAAAGACAAAAAAAACAACTACCTAAACGGAAGGCTGTGTTTTACTTTTGTCACTCAATTTCTCGTTCCATTGGGTATCTACTTACAAGTACTTCCAAGTAGCAAATTTTGCCCATTGGAAGACGGCTATTGAAAACAACAACAAAAATTTAATTTTTGTTGTTGTTTTCAATGTAAAGTTTGATCTGATCCGGATCACTAATGCGTCAAAAAATGCGGCTATTATTGTATCATGATTTCAGTCTATGTTTTCTTTCAAATAGAAAACAGTTTTATTTAATGATTACAACTAGCTAGTTTTTAAAATAAAAACTAAAAAAGAAAATTTGGCCAAATTCTTTGTTGCATAAATCAACATACGCTTCAATATTGCAAAACAATAAAATAAAATTTGTGAGTTTTTCGTAGGAATCAGTAGGAAGTTGGACCATCCTTATATTTGATAACCTCTTCCATCCGTTTAGGCATAGATATCACCGACGTTTCGGTAACCCATGCCTTATTTTGATCCATTCGGTTTGCAAGGCGTTTTTCAAGCTTTGCTTCTGATATGAATTCGAATCCGGCGCTCTAATTTGATTCATAGATATTTGGGGTGGTGTTCTGAGTTGATGTGAGCAATTGTAGAAAGCCACTCTTGAACAGTATGTGCAGTATAGTGTGGCGTAGAAGGTAAACACTATATCAAGACTAAATTGCTGAGCACTTGTCTTCAAATTGTCTTGTAAAATATTTAAATACCCAAATCGTGTCATCGTTGTATCCACTAACACCAGTTTTTCCCCTCCTGCTGATGACATACTTCCTCACACTATCATACTACCTTCGCCGTGTTTAACAGTGCCTACTATATTTTTTTTTTTCAGTACATATTTGGTTTCTGCCACAATCGGAGCCTCCCGTTGTTCCCATAGATACTAAACCGTCAGAGAAAATGATAGCGTCCCAAATTCTTTGGGAGCCTTCCGTTGTTCCCGTAGATACTAAACCGTCAGAGAAAATGATAGCGTCCCAAATTCTTTGGGCTTACGGACATGAGAAAATGCAAAATTTAAGCACTTCTGCCGATTTTGGTTTGTTTATAAACGGCTCCTAAATCCAGTTCGGTTAATTATTCTGCTAATAGGGGATCTTTGACATTTCTTTCGTGCATTTACACAATCTCCGCAGATATTTTATTTGCAGATTTACGTGGATCAGCTCTGATTTGTGTTACAACTCGCTGTTCCTCACGTTCATTGAGTTTATGTGGTCTTCCCGATCGTTGTTTTGATGCTACAGAACCATTTACTTCGTAATTTCTAATGATTGTTTGTACCATGTACTCACTCTTCTTAACAATTTTAGATATTTAATTTAAGGGTTTTCCTTTCTTCTTCAATTTCACCATCAACAAACGCAAATCCTTACACACCTCCTTTCGCTTATCTGACATTTCCAAAACCTACTTATTGCGCATGCAAACAAAAGACGATCAACTGCCAAAATAATAGTAAATGTGTTATTTTTCGAAATATTCGGTAAATGACAGGTAGAACCTGAATTAATGTACATTAAACCAATTTTAAAAGAAGAGTTCGTATATTTTTGCAACACCAAAATAATCACTTATGTATTTTTTCGTTTAATTACCAAAATACCGCTAACGATTTCTTGTTTTAAACGGAAGTGGGAAAAGGGTATCTTAGCCAAATCCCGTTAGAGGTACGATTGTTTTGTAACCCGAATGCAATAGCGATTGAAGGGTATGTAGATTTATGCGCGCAAGTATTACGAGTTTCGAGAACTCGAAAAATGTTGACAAATTTCTTTAAAAATAATCTTTTTATCCATTACGAGTTGTCTGTCTTACTTAAAAAGTGTTACGAGTAAAACAACAGCAAGTCCGAATTACAAGAACTCGTAATGTCTTGCACATAATTGCGTTTTGTCGCAATTTCGAAAAACTCGAAACTCGTAATGCTTACATAATCGCACTCCTAATTAAATAATAAAGTACTTAACCATTTTTATAGGCAAGTGTCTATTCGATAAGCGTTTCGAGAATGTCGTAAGTCTAAAGGCTGATACCCATTGAGGACGAGCGATATCGTGTTAGATGCCGCGATATCGTGAAGATATCGTGCATTTACTAAAAATAGAATTTAAAATTTTAACAGTTTTAATCCAAAATTCCAATTTATCGTTGATCATTTTTAATTTAAGACGATAAATTGAAATTTTGTATTACAATAAAAGTGTTAAAATTTATTTTTTTATTTTTAGTAATTACACGATATTTTAGCTATCATTAATTAAAAACAAACGTTTTTTATTATTTTAACAATCTGCCAAAATAATTGGCTGAAACAGGAAAAATCGTTCTCGTCGCTCGTTCTCAATGTGTATCGGCTTTTAGAGTATGGGATTATTTATGTTTCGTCTGATACAATTTCTAAAAACCATGTTTATCAATAAAAAGCCTTTACCATTATTATTGATAAACCGAATAATTTTTGTATTGAATAAAAAAAATTTTTGCGTGAAAAAATTAAAATCACATGTGATAAAGGTGGTAGTAAGTAAATTTGAACGACTATATCTCAGCCAATGTTTGACAAAAATATTTCTAACGTTCCCAGTTTTGACGGGAATTACGTCAGCTTTCCTTTTTGTGAACCAATGCCTATACCTAAACCCACTCAGAAAAAAGTGCTACACAAAAACTTATAAAAAAACCAAAAAATTGAAATTTTTCGGTTTTTTTTTTACTTTTTTTGTTTTAGTTTTTTTGACTAATTTTGTTCAAAAAAACAGTTTTTTGACTTTTTAAAGTGCCATTTCGATATGAAATTTGATTCGCTACAAAAAATCTTATTACATGTATGTACAGCTGCGGCAAAAATAATAGTAGGTAATGAATCAAGATTATTCAATACAAACAGCCTTGAAACAAAGCATAGTTTTTAAAAAATTTTGTTTTCCAAATTTCCATTATTATTATTACATAATAAGAAAATAATATCATACTTTTGTTTAAATCACATTTTAATAACAAAAAATACTCAAATTATATTTCATTACATTTTTGGGTGGGAAAAAAAATAGTAGTGACACCAAATTTCGCGTTTTAAACTTACAAAAATTAACCTAATAATAACTTAAATTAAAATTCAATTTTCATTATTTTGAAATATATCAGGTTAGTATTTGGTAGAATGTCCTTTGTTCTTAATTACCGAATTAAAACGATTTTTCTTTGAATGAACAAGTTTTCGACATCTTTCTACAGGTATCGCATGCCACGTTTCTTTTACAGTACGCCATAGCTGCTCTTTATTTGTGAGTTTAGCTTTTGACACAGCCTTCTTAATATCAGTCCATAAGTTTTCGATTGGATTCAGGTCTGGAGATTGTGGAGGCCAGTCCAAAACCTGAATTTTGTTTGTGCTAAACCAATATTTTGCTTTCCTACTGGTATGTTTCGGATCGTTGTCCTGCATAAACACAAATCTGATGGGCATTTCTTCCTCTGCATAAGGCAGCATAGTATTCTGTAATATGCTAACGTATACATCGGAATCCATATGTCCCTTGATCCAGAATAACTGACCTACTCCGTAGGAGAAGCAGCCCCATATCATTATACTACAACCTCCATGTTTCGCAGTAGCAAAAGTGTTTTTGATGGTATGCAGTATTAGGATTGCCATATAATACCTCGATTGCCATATAATACCACTTTACTTTCATTCGACCATAAAATGTTATACCATTTTTCAATGGGCCATTGTATATGTTCATAGCGAATTTTAACCGTTTCCCTATATGTCGTTTTGTCAATAATGACACTTTTTATGGGCTTCGGGAATTTAATTTATTGTCGACGAGGCGATTTCTCACTGTTCGAATACTTGCTGGTACATTTAACTCTTTTTTAATCTCCGTTGCGGGCGTAAATGGGTGGCTTCTGGAAAATCGCACAATACGATTTACCCATTTTTCTGTTAATAACGGTTTTCGACCTCTCGTCATTTGCCACATATTTTTTTAGCATTAGAGATCATCGGTGGTGAGCATCCAACAATTTTTTGAATATCTACATACGTTTTGCCTTGTTCCACCAATCTGATAATTTGATCTCCCTTTTCGGATGTACAGTGCTTACCACGACCCACTATTCAGATAGAAACAGCAAAAACTCTTATAGTAAATAAAAAAATATTAAATTTGTTAAATGGAAAACTCACTGATAAATAGAAAAAAAATATAAAATGCCGCTTTTAATTAAACAGAATAAACTATTCAACAGCAACTAATATTCACTACTATTATTTCTGCCTCTTCTAAATTTTACGTTTGTCATACGGAACTATAAATTTATCCGTAAAAATTAAACAAAAACCTATTCGCCTTTAAAGGGCCGCAAGAGGCGCTACGATCGCCACTAGTTAAAGGTGAACAGCAATTCAGCGTTTATTTTTATGTGTGTTATTTTTTAATTATTTTGTCGCTGAATAAATAAATATAACTGTTATGTGCAATAAATGATTGTTTTGAACCGAAATCAATAACAAAATTGTCCAATTTTGTATTTTTTTTATTGCTGTTCACCTTTAACTCTAGTTTCAATATCGTCCACCAGTTGTCAGCCACTTTGCGTTAAAAGGCGAATAGTTTCTAGAAGAGTAGATCGATACAGCAAAGTTTTTATGAAATACAGACAAGGACAGATATAGTCAAGTATGAAAAATTCGAATATGTTGCAATTATGATGTCGTAGCACTCCTATTATTTTTGCCGCAACTGTGTATATGTAGTAAAAATATGTACCTAGTTTTTGAGTTATACACTCCCGAGCAACTGAATCGACTAAAACCTTAAGCGCTCACATAAGGGCGATTTTTGTTAGAACGGTCAAACCGATTTTCATAAGACAATATTTTTTTGAAAGCCTGATATTTTAAAATGACACTATTTTTATGAAAATTGGTTTAGTACTTTTTTTTGTAATGAATTTTGAATGAAAACGCAACCAAAATTGATAATTAAGCAAAAAATATTGGGGGTGTTTAAAATTAAATTACAACAAAAAACTCAAGCAAAACAAAAATAATTTTATTGGTTAATAATAAGTATGTACGGCCCCCCCTGCGTCTACAATGGTTCGCATGCGGTTCCCCATTGACCTTATTAAGGTTTTGACAAATACTTGGGGGAGCGCACTCCACTTCTCCTCTAACGTTGTCCCTGCTTTGGTTCATCTACGGGCGGTGTTGTATTCCTTGGCTCTGGTTTGCTGCTGGCTTGCGATGTTTTGGTCGAGTCTTCCTCAGAGAAACACGGTTTTAGCCGGTCGACATTGTTTGCCTTTGAATGAATGTATACAGGGTGTCCGGATTTGGGATTCTAATCCGTTAATGGGTGATTCCTTGGTTCATTATGAAAAAAAATCGTAGGGAGGGAGGAGGAAGGGGGTCCACTTTTGATATCCTTTGAGAAACAGGGTGTTTGAAAAATTTGGTTCAAAAAAAAGTACACCCAAATATTAAACTGTAACTTCCAAAATATTTATCGGAGAGCAACCAACTTATCCTTATTTGACTGGTAATTGTATAGGCTATTATTAGGATTTAAGTGGTTATCTTGCATCTACATCTGTTTGAGAGCTATGATGCTTTAAAGTAAAAAAAAATATATTTCTTTTTATAAAATTGAGTTTTTCTCAAAAAAACCGTTATAATTGTTTTTGTTTTTTACTTACTTAATTTTAATTCGCCATCATCTCCCCTACAATACCCGAATACATTATTTGCACCACCGTTTATTCTCAATCTATTTAAGAGATGTTGTAGTGTCAATTTTGTAACAATTATTTTTTTGATCAGTAAAACAGTAGCTGGGGCTACATGCATGCCATTTTCTAAATTAACTTGATATAATATATTGTAACGAAATACAAAACGGCATGCAAGACAAAATCACATAAATTTGCACAGTGTTTTTTGCAACTTTCGTCATGCATGCCTCTATTTTGCAACATCCTGATGTGCATGCCAAACTTCCTAACATCAATAAATTATACAAATTAAGTATCCTTCAAATGGCATGCAGTTTGAAATCACGGAAAACCTGTACTGAATGTTTACAGAGTTTTCCCGACATTGTCCACCCTTGGTAATACGAGGGGCGCATGCCAATTTTCCCAGAGTGTTTTTGTGATTAAAACATTAATTCTTTACATCGGCATACAATTTGAAAACACGGAAATCCCCTCTAATTTTTCTCATTTTTACGTAACCCTTTGAGCCCTTTCGGCCGCTGCGGATTGCATGCTTTCAATTATTAGAGCTTCAATTTGTTTGTACTACCTTATGTTACAAAGGCAGGCAGTATAATATCACGAAAAAATACTAAAATTCTTCACAAAAAGAAAAGCGATTTTCCTACATGCGGTACAAAATGGGAGAACGTCACCTGTCACCATCTCCTAGTCTAAATGTGAAGGAAAGGAAAAGTACGCAACAAAAAGAGGACGCTATAGAAAAATCGTAATCAAAAAGCGAAATAGAAACTATAAAAAATTATCGAATTCGAATCGAAAGTGATGTTACGACATCCCACTCCTGGATAAACTCGACTCGACTCACAGCACAATATATGGTCGAATACGCACAAATCAACTTTCCCGCTCTTACGTTATTTTTTATAGTAAGTAATCAGGGTATAATTAGCAATACATTCGCAATAGCTTAATGAAATAACAGAACAAATTTTGCTTAATTCTCATCATCAGATCGAAACTGAATTTGCCAACTCTTAATAATTTCAAATAATTTAATATTGCTTTGGTAAATTTACAACAACAATTGTATTACATATACATATAACAAAACACAAAACATATTTTAACAAAAACAAAACAAAAATTAGTTTTACGCTTAGACCATAGAATAAAATAGACCGCCACCAAAGGTTTTTAACTGTCTCCAATATCTGCAGCGCAAAGTGGCCTTGTGGCCGACCTGATAACTAGAGCAAGCATAAGTTGCTTTATTTATTATAGTTACCGGATCGACCACAAGGCTACTTTGCGCTGCAGATGTTAGAGACTAGCTATTTTGCGATTTTATATGGAAACGTCACTTCGCTAGCGGTCCATTATATTCTATGATCTAAGGTTTTACGTAAAACAAAACCAATTTTTAGTATTACACATAAAACAAGCAAATATAATTTTTTGCTGTTGCTTCGGATATTTATTTTTAAAACTGCTAAAACAACTAAAACTTTTTTATCAAAGCAATATGCCATAATTAACTGGCTGCGTTTTTCGGAATAACCTGATGTTTCATAAGTGAATAATATTTATAAGTGATAAAACTCTAGAGATCAAAATAGATGTTACACCATTATAACTTGTATGAGTGTATGCTAAACATTAAATTAAAAACTACATTTTTTAAGTTAAAAAGCTGCTAATTTTTATTTGAAATAAAAATTTAAACAAAAATCCTACGAACTCCACAAATATTTAAAACTGAGAACACATTAAAGTTTACAAGAAATGTTTCTTACAAATTTTCGAAGAGTCTTTCAGATTTGTGGAGATTTTGAATTAATACAAACAAATAGCCCCCAACAGCAACATAACTCCTGATAAAAGAGGCCGACAAGAACTTGCAAAAAAAACAAGTAAATCGAAATTTATTAAAATGGAGGAATGAATACCTAGCTTCTCTCCCATCTTATGAGAGCCATTACTGATAAAAAGAGACAAATAAACGATATTTACCACGTCATTTTATAATGATTAAAATTTATGAAAAATATTGCGAAACTGGGATTCATTACACGCAAAAATGTTTCATGAAATGATAATATATATATAATGATTTTGAAATATTTTATTTAAAATTTGTGAAAACATTTAGGTCAATAATTTCAAAACTGATAAGTTTTTATCTCCTAGAAAATGCAAAAAAGTAACTACATATTACCTTTTACCCAGAGGCAGTACGCTTGTGCGAAAGGCAATAAGTCAACAAATTAATAAAATAAACAAAAAATTATTTAAAAAAAAAAATTAATATATCATTAAATCATAAAAATTATAAAAATAAGCAAGAATCATCAAAAATAAACATAAGCTCATATGCTATTTATTTTCGTTAGAATATTTTTCAGCATAAGAATCTCGCATAATTACAATACAAATGAAGAACTTTTTCTATTCCACCTTTTAATGTACAAAAAGAATACGTTTGAATATTCCGAATAAATAAAAGAATGGACTAAACAAGGAATTTAAGGAAATGAATGAATAAAATAACAATTTACGTCACATTCAGAACGTCCTCCCAAGAACGGAACACATAGTAGACCTACTTAGGCCTATTGGTTGAGATTGATTGACTTCTATTGAAGACATTTCAATAGAATATTAATAGCAAAAATAGACATTTATTGTACCCGAGGATTGGCGCCGTCCCCTTAATATTGGAACTTATTTGTTTTCCCTGTGCTACTAGTATTTCGTTTTGAGAAATAACAGCTTACAATAGTTATTCCCTTGTATTCTTTAGGCTGAGATAAACTCGACGCGTAAGACGTGACTAACTAAAAAAAAATTGTTAAACTTTGAAATTTTGTAACTAAACAACAACCAAAAGTTAAAATTCAATCATCCTTTTGTTAATCGCGTCTGAGTCGCGCTAAGGTCCGTAAGTTTGAACGATGATTAACCACTGTTTGGTCATAGTAATCGGTGGATAAATCCTCGGTTTTTGATTATTATTCGTTCAAACTTACGAACCTAAGAATGATTGCTTTAGTATACATTTTCATGGTTCAACATTTTTTTTTACTTAGTCACGTCGACAAGTAGTTGGTAAAATTATAATGTATGTACAATGAATTTTCTAAATGTAAATTATCTTAATATTTTTTCAAGACTCCACGTTCAGAAGCACATACTATTCAAATCAATAAATCAACATATAAAGTTAGATGTTTAGAATGCAATATAGATATAAATTCAAATGCCCATAAAAAAATAAGTGAATGTATTGAAATTTTAAAGAAAAAGAACGAGATGAACGATACAGAAGTTGCTAATATAAATCAAATAATTTATCTACGAGAATGTATTAATAATAATGGTAATAGTATTATTTGCAAATAACGGGTTCAGACGAAATTTCTAAAAATATTATTAATTGTTTTAGGCGATTATAAAAAGACGACCCCAAGTAGTAGTAATCAAATTGCACTATTACCGCGAGTCAGAGGATTGACAAATCTAGGGAATACATGCTTCTTTAATGCCGTATTGCAATGTTTAGCACAAACCCCTTATCTAACACAAATTTTGAGAGAGATTAGTAAATCTGGTGAAGAGTAAGATTTAAGATTTACTTTTTACAATTCCAACTTTTTAAAACTTGCATTTTAAAAACAGATTTGAGCTCCGTGGTGGTGGTATTGTAATAAATGATGTAGAAGTTTTGCTTCCGCCTATTAAAGGAAAACTAGAAAGCGGGGGGCAATTAACGACTGTGCTAACTGAAGCTTTGGATGAGTTACAAAGAAGCGGAAGTGTTTTCACGCCTTGTAAATTATTAGGATCGCTTGCAACAAAGTGGCCACAATTTGCTGGTGGTCAGCAACATGACTCTCACGAGCTCCTGCGCCATTTATTAGAGAGCGTCAGGTAACCTGTTTGTCAATGATCGTGCAAATTTGATACATAAATGCCTATTTGACAATTTTAAATTTTTTAGATCCGACGATTTAAGGCGATATCAAACCGTTATATTACATCAATTGGGGTACAATACCAAAACTGATTCGGCATATATGGAAGGCGAAATGATACGGAAAATAAGATTTTACGGTTTCCAAGCCATTGACGATATACTTGTAAGACCTGATCAAGTATTTGGTGGATTCTTAATATCAATTTTAACCTGTCAAGATTGTAATCACAAGTCATCCCGACATGAACATGTCTTAGATATTTCGTTGCCTATCAGCGTTGAAAAATCTCAGCCACCTGGCCGCCGTCGGAGTGCTGAAACTGTGCGTGATGAAAAGTTTAAGCGAAACTCTGAAAATGCGAATAAAACAGAGCCAAGTAGCGTGAAAAATGAAAATGGTGCGCACTTAAATGAGAGCAAATCAAATTCGGAACAATCGGATACCGACGATGAAGCTAATTTTACCGATGATCCTATCAAATCAAGTAGAAATCAATTACAATCAAATAAAATAGATAGCTTATCAAATCCAGAAAAAATAGATGATGATTCAGAGATCTCAAATAAAGACGACATTGACATAATTAACGGGGTTAAAACTGTCACATCATACTGCGAATTGAAGTCAAATTCAAAGTTTAAGCAGGTAGTAGAAAGTGGAACAAAATTGAAGAAGCTTACTAAACAAGAACACTCAAAACCATTTACCCCACGTTATCAATGCGATGAAGGTGAGTGTTCCATTCAGTCTTGTTTAAACACATTTACTGCGATTGAGTTGCTAACCGGAACTGACAAAGTCAGTTGTGATAATTGCACTTTTAAGAAACATGGTAAAGACGGTGGTACGATATATACACAAGCGTCAAAACAATTTATGATATCAAGTCCACCAGCAGTTTTGATATTACATTTAAAACGATTCCAGGTAGAGGCTCGTTATAAGTACAGGAAAATAACAAAATTTGTTTCATTTCCAATGGTGTTGGATATTGCACCGTTTTGCAGTTCTAATATTTCAAGCCTAGAAAATATAAAGCCAAATCAAACAAAAATTTTATATTCCCTTTATGGTATTGTGGAGCATTCTGGTTCAATGCATTGCGGTCATTATATTGCTTACGTTAAAGTACGGAGTCAAGTGTCGGTAAATGACAAAGAAAGGTGGTCATTTTTATCCAAGTTTAGCAAAACAAATTTGATAAATACATTTGGAGGAAAAATTGAAAATGATAACGGTATAAATGATGGTGGCGATGATGTTTATGATAGCGATGATTCGTCATCTAAAATCGAGTTAGGTGCGGAAGGTGGTTCCAATGATCCAGAAATGCAAGCTCTTCCTGGTAAATGGTACTATGTTTCAGACAGTCATGTTCGCGAAGTAAATGAGGAAGAAGTTAGTAAAGCTCAAGCTTATTTATTATTTTATGAAAGGGTTTATTAAAGAAAATTCATTCATCAGCTAAAATTAAGTAAATTAATAAATTTTAATTAAACTATTTGAAATGTAACACTTATCAGTTTATTTATTTTTTAATTTAATTTAAATAACATTTTTTATTTACTGAAATGCATGAAAAAATAATATCTATAACCCAAAATAAAAAGTTTCAATATCTATAGAAAAACTGTGCCCTTAGAAAATTTATTACAATCTTAATGTTTTCAATGGCTTCGTCATTTTTGTTTTCATGAGAATAGTAAGAAAAAACAAATAAACTGATAAGTGTTTAATTAAAAGCGTAATTTTGATAATTTTGTCCATTTTTAATAATATAAAGTTTAAAACTAAATGAATAAACAATAGCGATGTTCTTAAAATTATAAAATGATTAATTTGTTTAAAATAATAAATTTTAATTAAAATTATAGCAAAACAAACGTCAAAAGAAAATTTTATTTGGTTTAGTTATTATTATACGTCAAAACCTACAGGATTTTGTCATGAAAATTTCAAGTTCTATTATACCGGTCAAGCGAGCCTCGTTTCGTTTCTATAATAGGGTTGGCTTCATAGGTCCCTTAAATTTGGTTAAAATCATTATGTCGAGGCTATAATTAATTGTACTAAATACAAATCAAATTATGACCATAAATTGAATTCTGTCTTGGCCATTGAAAACTTGAATAAATTGTAATCAAATGCAATCATTTTCAAGATTTTTTGCTAAGAATATGATCGCCTTTTTACTTTTTCCTCTATAATGAAGTTATAAAGGGTGTAAGTTCAAGGTGTTCCGTTTAAAACGAGACTCACTTTAAATTTTAAAATAATATTTTTTTGAAATGATCTTTTTTCTGAAAATTGTAAGAGAATTTAATCCAGTTTCGAGCTGATGAGCCTATGATTATGAAAAAATCAATCCTCTCATTTTGGCCATGGTTACTGGACAGATTGTATCACAATTTTACATTATATATAATTTATTGTGTACAGGTTGTGTCATCGAATTATATTATTCCAGCGAAATTCACTTACAATTTTTTTCCGTTACATTTACGACAGCTGTGAGGAATTTTTAATTACCAATTTTTTTTATTTTACTTTAATTTGAATTAATTAATTAATTCGTGTAATACTAAATATGCAACCTGTCCTAATACCATTTTAATGTGTTTTATAAATAACACGTAGAAGTACATACATACATGTATTAGCATTAAGAACAATTATTTAACATCCCATAGATAGGCAGGTTGTCATTATATGTATATTTAATTTTTTTAAATTATGTATTAAGTTAATAATTTTCTGATTTACTATAATATTCCGTTATTTGAGCAAGGGAAGTCGTTAAATAATGTTACTCATTTTCTTAATTAGGAGATACTTTCCATAAATTACACAATTGGTCACGACAGTATAAATCATTTAAGCCAAAGGTGCCAAATTACAGACTATTTATTATGTATTATTTGCGACTCCGGTTATGGCAATCTTACTATCTTCATCTTTGACCTTTTAGAAGTATCTTCAGAAATTACCATAATTTAAATCTGGTACAGACGATAATCCTTTAGAATTCAAATTACTCCGTTTAGATATTCACATTGTTCCAAATTTATTTTCTAAAGAGTTGGGTCGCTCAATCAACGCTGTGAGTAACGTGGGAATTGGCATATCATTTTCAGTATATGAAGCATCGTTGTAGACAAGTCGAACAATACAAAGAACTAAAATGTAAACAATACAGAATTTATCAGCAATATCAGAATTAATGTGAATTTTCTTTTGTGAAGGATGCCTCATCGCCGTCACATTTTCACTTCTTCCTACACGCCCCCGCTATAACAGCATGATATCATTTAAGTGCGTCTTACAGTAACTTGCTATTACGATTTATGTAATACAGACCAGGAGCCGTAGGGGTATAGAAAATGACGACGAGAGGTACAAAGTGACATACTACACCATTCAAAAGAATGGTAAGATTTAAATTCAAACTGAATAGTAAAAGCAAAAAACGTTACTTCGATGATGGTGTCTTTCAAAATGGCTATCAATTGCAAACGTCGTTGTTAAAAAATGGCAATTTGCGCACAACTAACTATTATCTGTTTCACTAAGTAGATGTCCTAGCAACAGTAGGCCGAAAAATATACTCACTTGAACAAATTCTAAAGAATATAGAAGCATTACACTTAAGGCTACTAAAACAAGAAAGTCTGAACTCTTTAAATAAGCGGATAAAAATAAGCAAGAAACTTTGAATGGAATCACTTCCATGATGTACTAATAATCGCCAATTGGAATGCAAACAGGCTGTTGCAACATATTCCTGAGTTAGAAATTTTCCTAAATATAGAAAAAATTGTTATATTTCTAATTTCAGAATTCCATTTGACAAAAGATTCTTACGTTAAAATTCGAGGATACAAAAGCGAAAGGCAGATCAACCATATTACACACACTACAAGAGCTAAAAGATGAAATTAGTAACAACTTAAGCTCAAAAAAATCTCTTGGTTCCGACGTAATCATTAGACAAATGGTTAAAACACTACCAGGGCGCCTATTCTTGAAATTCGTCGAAAAAAGTCGCCGGTGACTTTGGTATAAAACAATTTAAATTTTCGATCGAAATGACGCATTTCACTAGAAAATTATCGGCGACTTTTTCGGGTGAATTTCAAGAATACGGGCCCAGAGAAAGGTTTACAAAAATTACTGCAAGTAATCAACGCATCGTTCAATTTAAATTACGTTATATACCAATGGAATGTAGCAGAGATAATTTTTTTTTTAAATGCTGCCAATGGCTTTATTCTTGGATATTTCTATAAAAGAAACTAAAATTATTACATATATTAATTTTTATCAAAAATGGCTTTTATTATACACCAACAAATTTTTTAAACATTTTATTTCATCAATTTTCGCCAATATTTCGGTATTGTATGTGTACCATTATCAAGGCTTTTTTCTAAAATAATAAATAATACAAAACATGCAAATAACAATATAAAAAATATTAAATATGTAACATAAAATTTAAATGCTATATAAACCATGAATTGAACATACATTTTTTATACGTACAATATTTCTGTTATTTCTAATGCGGGCCTCAGATGATCAATATCTATTGCCAATATTTCAGTATTCATAAAATGAAGCAAGAACTGAGGAATCACCCACAGAGAAGTATTACTGATTTGCGGCAAAAGTTATAGGCTATTTGGGATTGTTTTACCGATGAACAATGCGAAGCTCTTGATAACCTTGCCGCCCCGGTGGCACAGTTGTTAGCATGCTTGCTTTAAGCCCCGGAGGTCCCGGGTTCGATTCCCGGCGGGTGATGAAAAAATCACGGCTGGTTAATGTAGGATCAATGAATTAATCTCTCATTATCCGTTAAAAAAAATGATTTCGAAACTTCAATATGAAGCGGCCAAATCCCAGTCTATGGGATGTAGCGCCAGCGAAAAAAAAAAAAAAAAAATACTATTGAACATGTGAGGACACTAATTGACGGATTATCAATATACAAAATATTCCGTGTGTTCGCTGATGGTTTTTTGACAGAAAATACCCGAGTTTTTTTGACAGATTTTACCCCCGCAAACTTCAAATCAATAAAATACTCTAGTTTTTTTTGATGACATCAGCGAACAACTTTTTTACTTGACAAATAATTTTGGTGTTTTAAATGTCAACATTACATTTTCTTTTTATTATTTTAATATTTTTTATTAATATCATTATCCAAATCGAAGCATTTCATATTATTTTAGTTTAAATTTTTCAATTCACAGAAATTTTGGATTTTTTTTCGCCGATAAAAGAAATAATTTTCGGTTGTCAAAAAAACCCAAGTAAAAGTAGAGTTAAAACTACACCGACTCTTTTTATGCGTTCGTTTTTTTGCTCAAAAAAACTCCGATCCATTTTACCCCGGTGGTCATCAGCGAACACTCCGTGTGTTCGCTGATGGCTTTTTGACAGAAAATACCCTAGTTTTTTTGACAGATTTTACCCCCGCAAACTTCACATCAATAAAAAACTCGGGTTTTTTTTGATGACATCAGCGAACAACTTTTTACTTGACAAATAATTTTGGTGTTTTAAATGTCAACATTACATTTTCTTTTTATTATTTCAATATTTTTTATTAATATCATTATCCAAATCGAAGCATTTCATATTATTTTATTTTAAATTTTTCAATTCACAGAAATTTTGGATTTTTTTTCGCCGATAAAAGAATTAAAATTCGATTGTCAAAAAAACCCAAGTAAAAGTAGAGTTAAAAATACACCGACTCTTTTTATGCGTTCGTTTTTTGCTCAAAAAAACTCCGATCTTTTTTACCCCGGTGGTCATCAGCGAACACTAGGACTAGGATTGTGGTGATGGTTTGATGAAAATCAAAATATTTGTAATATTGATAAAATATTTACAATACTATTGATCTTCTGAGTTATTTTATTGACAAAATATCAATGCGAAGAGCTGTCAACATTTGAGTTTGGTTTTCAAAACCAAGAAAACATACCAATTACCTACATTTAGAGTTGCATTTATGCAAATATAACCTAGACTCAAGAATTAAAAGGGCGTAAGTCGACTTATGCCCTAATCGATTTTTGATAATTTTCTGTTTTATTGTCTATTAATACGTTTTAATTTTCCAATTTCCAAGGTAATATCTAAGAAAGTGAGATATCTCCAGATGCAGCCGGAAATGGTAGGTCTGGGGAGGCCTATGGCAGTGCTAAAATGGGCGCTCAGTAAAAGGGCAATTGCCTTGACAAATGAGAGGTGGATCAACACTCTCACGTGCAGGGTAGCAAAGCAAGTTTGGCCAAAACTGGACTTGCGGCGCTCCAAGGTACTAATATCCCTGGGAAGACAAGAAATAGGATTGGTCGTAGGGATAATGACAGGTCACTGCCTTTTTGGGGAGCATGCGAGAAGGCTGGGGATACCGACGAATGACTTTTGTAGAAGTTGCATGGACGAAGAGGAGGAGGAGACTTTAGAACACTTCCTATGCTCATGTCCGGCGCTATCATACAGAAGGCATAAGTATTTGGGTGTGTACGGTATGGACAGCCTTTCGGAACTCGCGGACTGTGGAGTGCGAGATTTATTACGCTATATAAATAGCTCTGGTTGGTTTCAACGGGAGTAATGGGGAGATGGGATCCGGTGGTATCACAACGGGCCATTGCTGGCCTAAGTGTGCGATAGCAGCCACTTCAACCTAACCTAACCTAACCTAAGATATCTTATTCTCTTGCATATTACCTAAAAATTGAAATGAAAATGTATTAACAAAAAATGAGATAGAAAATGCTCAAAAGTCGATTAGGGCATAAGTCGACTTACGCCCTTTTAATTCTTGAGTCTAGAAATATAAAGTTGAATTTATATAAGTACATATTTGGATTTTGATTCACTCCCTAGGCCTAGACAATATTCTTTTCTTTTTATTTTAAATTTTTACATTTACAAAGCAAAATAATATTGTAGCTAAACAAGGCGTACTTTTATCTAACATGGTTCAAAAAGGAGTATTAACCTGAAAATAAATCTCAATACAATACACTTAAATATTGTCAATAGCATTGATCGTCTGAGACAATTGCTGTTTGTGAATAGTTTTTTTTCAACATTGACAATACTTGTTGGACATCTGAGGCCCGCATAAAACCCGGTTTCGCCTCGGTTTTTTTTGTATCAACTGGAAAATCACTTAAATTAAAAGTGCTGCAAATGTCAGTTTCATAGCAATGATATTTATACCGTAGACAGACACAGAGTTAATCGCGATTTTCAGTTGTCATTTTTGTCAAAAATCGCGGTGTGGAAACAAAATAATCCGGTTTAGGTGAAAGTCGTGTAATGACAGACGACTGTCATTACACAATCTTCACAAAAAACTGGATTATTTCGTTTTCACAACGCGATGTTTGACAATCGGGATAAATAAAAATCGCGATTAACTTTGTGTCTGTCTACCGTATTAGCAATACTATTTTAGCTAGTTGAACAATGTATATACCGTTTATACCGTTGCTACAGTTGTCATTTTGTTTTCACATTGCTAATTTAGCTATGGTATAACGGCAGCAATTGATTACAAAAAAAATTGTTATTTTTTGAAGACACCGAACTTTTTTTATTTTTAATAAATTTTGGCTATGTTAATATAGTTAATATGTAATTTGTTTGTAAATTGTATCCACTTTGTAATTAGGTAATCGGACTTTTCGTCAACCATATATCGTCAGCGAAAAATGCAGAATGTGTAAAAAATAGACTTACACACTTTGTATTTCATATTTCTTAAACAATCTTGCCTTTTTTTTCTTTTCAAAGTCTAATGGTATAGCGTTATCAAAGTCAAATTTATGAATCTTTTATTTCACATGTTTCACCAAGGCCGACCTAAACTGAAACTGTTGTAAAGCGTGTTGTCTTGTTAGATTAGTGACGTCCTTTTTGTGTTGATCTATACCTTTTCAACTTCAAATTGGAAATTATCATTTTCAAATTGGAAATAATCATTTTCAAAATGGAAATAATCAATATCAAATTGGAAATAATCATTTTCAAAATGGAAATAATCAATATTAAATTGAAAGTTATCATTTTCAAAATGGAAATAATCAATATCAAATTGGAAATAATCATTTCCAAAATGGAAATAATCATTTTTTAAAACATCTGGTATGAATTTTTGAATATATGAAACATATTTAGCACAATTTGCAATAGATAAATTTGGCAAATTCCGTTGTATAATATTTTCAAACCTTTGTAAATGAAATTCGGTTTGAGTCAAATCTATCTTATTTTCACCTGCTAAAATCTGTGGCATTTCAGTTGTTAAATCTCGTTTAATAGAGGCCTTAAGAACCGACCAAGCAAACTCTCTGGGGTTAAACATTGGACTGTACGGGCCAAATCTTAATAACCGATGATTGATAAATTCACTTTCAAGAAACACAGCTTCAATAGACACTGAGCATTATCAATTACCATTACGACTGGTGATTGATATTTGGTCAGAGCATTGCGTTCAGTCCAATGCTAAACCCCATAGAATTTGCTTGGTCGGCTCTTAAGGCCTTTATTAAACGAGATTTAACAACTGAAATGCCACAGATTTTAGCAGGTGAAAATAGGATAGATTTGACTCAAACCGAATTTCATTTACAAAGGTTTGAAAATATTATACAACGGAATTTGCCAAATTTATCTGTTGCAAATTGTGCTAAATATGTTTCATATATTCAAAAATTCATACCAGATGTTTTAAAAAATGATTATTTCCATTTTGGAAATGATTATTTCCAATTTGATATTGATTATTTCCATTTTGAAAATGATTATTTCCATTTTGATGTTGAAAAGGTATAGTATTTGGGTTTTGTTTTACTAGTTTCACCAATTAACGATTCACAATTTTTGCACAACACTTTATAAATGAAACCAACTTTAATTTCTTTTGGAATTTTATCTTTAGTTTTAATCGTTAAATTATCCACATTAATTTTTAAAGTTTTGTTAATTTTTTCGCTTAAATTAGGTACGGTAATGTACCAAATTTTGTTCACGCCACGCGCCCGGCGCACCGACTTCTGAAGGGCCCCGCAAAACTCCAACTTTCCAGTTTTTCTAATGGCTAAGTATTTAAAGTAAAGTAATTTTCGTGTTTACATTGTGTGTAGAAGAAGAGAAAAAATGTGTTAATAATTAAATATAAATGTAAAAAGATTAAGATGACATTGATTCAAGTAATTTTGAAGATGAGTTGGAACAAGCCTACCTAGGCGTGAATGTTCTTTTAATACTGATTTCAATATTAAAATTATTTGACACGTCATAACTTGGTAAAATACCAAAACGAAAAACAGTCAAGGCCTCCTTCTTAGCTAGCTACATATATACCAAATATTTCAATCATAAATTTCCAATCTAGAAATTTTAAATGCGTTTAATTTGTACTTATAATTAGTGTACGCAATGAATTTTCTTCGGTGTAGAAAAAATAGTACCTACGCGTTATTCGAATTAAAAATGGCTTTGTTTGACTCGCAACGCAATCTTTGCACTTGCTCGGCTACGCTGCGCTTTGCCTCGCATGCAAATATAGGGCGTGTTTTTTTTAATGTTGGAGAAATAAGAGAGAACAGATAGAAATCCGATAAATATTTTCTCTGATGTATCCGATAAAAAATAAATGACAGTTTTTTTAGTGTCGTAAAAATGCCGTTTTATTTGTTAAACAAATGTTATGTTTCTCCTAAATGCACAACAGTCAAAATTAAAACAATCCGAACTTTTTTTTTCAGAGAAAAAGATTGTATTCGAAACTTATCCGAGTGTGAAAAAAAAAACGACACAGAGAAATACATTTTGTCTCGGATACTAAAAAAACGCATATCTGTATTTTGACAGTTAAATTATGTCTCTGGTTACTTCGACATAAAAAAAAACATACCCCAAAACCAACACTAATGTACAACAAGCCTGATTCCGTGATGAGGTACACAGATACCTTCGCATTAAATCGCTTATACTTAGAAGTATTGGTGCGAAAATTCATATGTTTTGTTTTGTCTACAATTTATATAGTGTATCCGATCACCAATACTTTCATGTATAAGCGAAAAAAAAATATTGACAGTCAGGCTTGTATTACATTATTGTTGGTTTTGCATACCCATTATTGCTACTATTTTTCAATTTTTTTTTACAAAAATACGAATTTTCAAAATTGTAATAGGTTATGAAACCGGTATATTTTTCATAACTATTGGCGACTCCCATCAACTGTAGTCGGCGTTGGTTTCTATATATGCAAAGGGGACGAGTATTGTCAAATTCAACTATTTGACAGTTCTAATCCCCCTTGTTGTATGGTTAAATTTTGTTCATATTGTTTTCACCAGATGTCAGCTACTTTGTTGAAAGTCGCGAATAGTTAGGAAATGAGAAATATTTCATAGCTAGCTAGTGCGGAAATATTCATTAATTCAAAATTTTTATATCATTATATGTTGGGCCTATAGTAGGCCACTTCTGGTAAGCATATCTTGGCTATCAAGATTTGTCGCTCTCAGGGTACAGTAAGTAAAGCTTTGCTTCGCGACTTAAGGATTTTAGGTTCTTTTTTTTGTTTTTAGTTCCCGATGGAACCCGGTAATAGTTAGAAGAAATTTATCACGCCGATTGTGGTGTTGTAAACATAGTGTTACTAGCTTTTCCTCTATATGAAATTAAATCCACTGGAAGAGTAAAAAATAGGTGGAAGGCCACCTTTTTATGGGAATTTATAGAACTATCGTCTCTAAGGCATTTCATTTAATAGTTTTGTAGCTTTGGATCATTCCCACGTGAAAATATTGACAATTTTATTAATAGAAAAGGGTACCCAAGCCTAAATATAGAAGCAAAATTAGTACAGTTTACAGGTTTTGTTTCTTTTCTTGTGGCAGTGGATAAGTTTGTAACTCCATAAAGAAGCCTACTAGATATTGGCGTGTTGTTACCGGTACCGCAATGGCTTTAATGGTTGTTATTTGTTGCGCAGTTCTACATAACAGAAGAATAAATTTATTCTATCTTTATGTAATCGAGGAGTATGCAGACAACTGAAGCAATCACGTTTAGGTATTCGATGGAGAAGAAGAGAATAAAGATGAATAGCTACGAATTCGAGGTCAATAAAAAATATCTGAGGATGAAATACAAAAAATCTTTACTGATTTGGTACAAAATAAGCACCAAAATATTTAGATAAATAATTAGAATTAAATTATCAGCAGTAATATCCCAAGAGCATTGATAATTTCCCGAAATAATTTTATTATATTTTTCGAAAGCACGTTGCTTGGTAACAGCCCGAAGCCGTAGGCTGAGGTAAAATTAATGAGGTATTATGAGGTATTTATCAATGCTCGAGGGGTATTCGACGAGAATTTTTTTTGCAATTTTATTTTATTCTAGTAGTAAGGCTGCTAGATTGTAAATTGTTCTATGAAAGTGTCATTTTGAAACAGTATTTATTGTAGAATAAAACTATAAATTCTTTTCATCTAGTAGCCAGAGTATATTTTTCTAAAATAGCAAGCCTATTAAATCGGTCAATTTCTAGTCACGTGTACAAAATATACCAATCAAAATAACATTACACTGATAACATCCCTGGGAAATTATCAGTCTAATGTTATTTTGATTGGTTTATTTCGTACACGTGACTCAAAATAGACTGATTTAACTGGCTTGCTATTTTAGCAAAAAAATTTCAGAAGTACTGCCTTAACAATAAGTAAAAACTTGAAGGTATTACTTAAATTTTTCCGGTTACTACTTGTAAGCGTTATAAGCACAAGAGAGTTATTATTCACTTCGAAATAAGATAACGCTTTTGCTTAAATGGAGTACCTTTTATGGAAAAGGTAACTGTTATAAGTACTTAATTTTTTTTTATTCACTCCACCCAATGTATAAACGTGAAAACTAGTAAAAAGGAATGCTTTTTTTTATGAGTTTGAAACTTTTCGGTATTATTTCAGTGGTAGTCCTCTCGAAAAATTTCAAACTTATTAAAAAAACTTTGCTTTTTACAAGTTTTCACGTTTACACATTGTCTTATTTTTTAGAGAATCAACGCTCAGGTTAACATGTATTTTTAATATGGTTAACATGTATTTTTATTTTCCTGGCTCTCTATTTTTTTAAGGGCCCTAGTTTTTTCTACTGCGCCCGGAGCCTCAACCGAGCTTAATCCGACACTGCCACGATGTACTTGCCAAACTTTATCAAAGGCTTGTGCAATATCCAAGAAGGTAGCAGAGCAATATTTATTTTCCTCGAAGGTGCTTTTGATTTCATTTACAATTCTGTGCATTTCCTCTGCGGTATCATGTTGGTTTCGGAGCCCAAATTGATGGTCTGGAATAACGCGCGGTTATTGGTTTCAATTTCGTTAATAACATTTTTTTCGAATAGCTTTGAAATTATGAACAGTAATCAGCATACTTATAGGACGATATGATGAGATCTGCGTTTCAGATTTTTCTTGTTTATGTATTATTGTGAATTGTGATCCCCCATGTTATTAGTTTTAGGCATATGTTGGGATATTTCTCATTTTTCCTGTAATGAGATCATGTCCTGTGGCCCTATTCTGGTAATTCCCGGGGAATAGAAATTTTAAATTTTGTAGCAGTTTTATTCCCGTTTCCCCAAAGAAACTTTATTGGGAAAAAATTATTCCCAATTACAGCCGTTTTGACGTTTATTTTTCCATACCTATTTTATGAAAGAATTGATGGGGAATACATTTTTAACGAAAATGTTTGTATTTCTTTAGTTGATATTATTAATTAATCATATTAATATTGTTTGTAAGGGTCTTTCGCGGATCTTTACTTATTTTAATGTGGTTCCATGGAGAACACGTATAACTAAACTCATTTCTCCTGTATACTTATTCCCCAATACGCTTTATTAATTTATGTAACTAAAATGGTGACACTAGCAATGTGAATGTGGATTAAATGTCAAAACAAAACTTTTTTCTAAGAAATAGGCGTGTAACATTTTATGGCCAAATTAATTAATGGTTTTCTTATAATTTTATTTATCAAAAGTTTAATTCACAAGCTTTTTCGGAGTATAATTTTTAATAATTTGAGAGCTTAATCCACATTCACAGCGGTAGTGACATCTACTTTTGCTTATCGCCATAAAGCGTATTGCCAGAATGCACTTTTGGAAATGGGGAATAAACAGTTGAAAAAATTTATCTGGGGAATAACTGCTGTAAAAACAAAATATTCCCTATTCCCCGGGAATTACCAGAATAGGGCCACAGGTGTATTTTTCGGGCTTATGCAATTTTTAATTATATTCTTAACTTTCTTCCAATTATACTTGATAGGTTTGTAGGATAGCACGAAATAACTAGCTTCTTCGTGTGGCGCGAATACTGTTGTCAGATGAGCAGCAAAAGTATTGGCTTTTTCTTCATCACTTTTCGCCCAATTTCCAGTTGGTAGTCTAATCGGTGTCAATTCGAGTTTGCTAGCCTTTTTCAATTTTTTTTTGCCGAGAAATTACTTAAATATTCTCTGGTTTTACTCTTCCCGCAAAGCAAATCTTAGGACCTTCATAGCTCAATCTAATTTCCAATTCAATAACGGCGATTTTGTTTATTGCCATTAACGGTCAATTTTTCGCTTTTCCTGGATTAATTCTATATATTATCTGACCGTTTATTAACTCTTTCAGAACTACTTATGGTACCTGGCTACACACCTTATCCGATGATAATGCCATGACATCTTTTAGATTTTCTGCTGTCCCATCAATATTTGGTGTGATAAGAGGAATATGCAGTAGACAATTGTGTTCACTAGCCTCCTATATTGATATCAATTAGTTCGCTTGTTTATAAGTCGGTTCGGCATTTCGTTCCTTAGGACATCGGTACTCACCACAAATCACTTATAATAGATTACGCCTTCATGGATTTCGTTTTCGTAGTTTACTGCGCATTACGTCAATTGAGAGTTGCTAGTAAGATATTGCAAAGGAAATGTAAGCAAAATAAGGAATTTGTCTAATAAATGTATAATATATGGATGTATTATGGTTGAATATGGATATAATATGGTTAAATATTGCTTTCCTCTGACAAAATAGGATCTATGTTTTCAACAATCTCTTATTTGTTGGAAAAGAATGGAAACTATATGGCAAGTTATTTATATTGTTATTACAACAATTAAATACGGTGCACCACGTTATTTATTTAATTTAATTTAATTTTTGGATTCAATTACATACAACAATATTGTGAAACAAACCTGTTCACTCTCATTTGACGTCATTATTTTATGCCGTTTATTTTATGAAATCCAAATAGGCAAAGTGCGCAAGGCGTAACCTATTATAAGTGAATTGTGAGTACTCACTGTTACTATAAACGGTGTGTGATCAGAAGACATCATAGCAATCGGAGGCCTTAGCAAAAATGTAGGTGGAATGCCCTTAGTTACACAAAAGTCCATTAAATCAAGAATTTTCTATTTATCCGTGGGCCAATGTAAATTGGGTGTATGACCGGCTAATAAATAATCCAGAGATTGTTCCCCTATAGCTTCATAAAGTTGTTTGCCTTGTTGTTGGCGTTGTAATCACCCCCGCAAGAAATTTATTACCCAGCTAACTGAAATAATCCAAGAACTGCAGTTGTTTAAGCCTGTTAGGGGAGAACAGCACACTGCCGATATGACACAGTTTTCATAGTGTTTTAATCGTCTTTTAATCAATACAGCAGTGCCTCCAAGTGCTATCCAATTTGGGTGCTTGGTGTCATAAATAAAGTGCCCCATTAATTTTGAAATAACTATTTTTGGTGAAGCGTGTTTCAGATATTACATTAAACAATCAATATTGTGCTCGGTGAAGAATACTTGTACCTCCGCTTTATGTTGTCTTAGGCCGTTTGAATTCCATATGGCTGTTTTGAGGACGGTCATTTTTGAGTTTTTACGATTACGCATAAGCGTGTTCATATTCTGCATCATTAGATCCATGGTTTTCTCGAAAAAAACTGTGTGTTTCATGCTTTGCTTCATTTACATGAATGTTTTTTCCTGTTATTTTTTAATATTGTGAAACAACAACAAAAATTTAATTTTTCATTTAATTTTTGCAGCCTGAACGTTTTGGGCATGTTTTTTTTTTATATCGAAGTAATCTGAGAAATAATTTAACTGTCAAAATACAGATACGCGTTTTTTTTTAGTATCCGAGGAAAAATGTATTTCTCTGTGTCGTGTTTTTTTACGCTCGGATAATTTTAAAATTGAATCTTTTTTCTCTGGAAAAAAGTTCAGATTGTTGTTTGAGAGACATTTATTTTAAATAAAAAGAACACGATAATATTTGTTTGATAATCTTAAACTGACGTTTAATTTCTTCGACGCTAACAAAATTATCATTTATTTTTCTCGGATACATCAGAGAAAACATTTATCGGATTTATCCGATATATTATCTATCTGTTCTGTCTTATTTCTCCGACATTAAAAAAAAACACGCCCATAGTATTTCATCGTTTTTTGAAAGAACAATGGCAGCTTCCCATACATTGTTTTATTTGAAATTAAATTTCTACGTCTTTAAATTAAAAATATCTTATTTAACTCATTGTGATTTTCTGAGCTAGTTTGTGCAAGATTTTTTGTTAGAGAAGGCGGAGATTAATAAATATTCAGTGTTTAACTTTTGAAGGTTATATTGACAAATCTCATGAAGCGAACTTTAAAACGAAATAGTCAAATAACTTTTGATTAAACATTATTTTTTTACTTGGCTTTAACTAGGGACGCGTCCGATTTCTGTGAGAAATAATTTTTCTGTGATAAATTTGACATTACTGAGATAATTTTCTCTTCCACATTTAAAATAAGTTCATTTGCTGTCCGAATACTGAAATAATTTTGGCATAATAAATTTCACAGATAATGCTTGGAGAATAATACAATAACACTAAAATACGGCCTAGATTATTTTTTTTTTAAATGTTAACCCCAATAAAGAAATCTACCGATCACCGGCATATTTACCATAAAAATGAATGAAATTTGAGGCTCGCTAAATGAAAATTTAGCATTTTTAAACAAATAAAATTGTTAGTTGAACAACAATATTTGCTGTATATTAATAATCTAAAAACCATCTTTTAACGATGTAATGGCAATGAATTTAGGAATTATGTATCTATAAGAAAAAATTAGGGCTTGCAGATAATACTATTGATACAATGGTGTCGATTCAATGTAAATCTTCTATTTTTCTTTTCTTCTATTCTGCTATTATTTATATGGAAACTAGATTCGATTTTCGAACAGTCCATAAATTAGTGTCGATTTTTTTTTAAATCCATCGAGTTTTATTAGAAATAATAGCAGAATAGAAGAAAAGAAAAATAGAAGATTTGCATTGAATCGACCCTAATATTACACAAATTTTGGTACAGCACAAAACGAATAAATTGCTCACAAAATGATTAAAAAGAACAGAATAAAGGCACGCGTAATCACTTTTACGGACGATTATAAATTTGTTGGTCGTAAATTTAATTTCATCAATACAAAAATCTTGTTACTAAAATCAACATACTTCACTGCCGCAGAAACAATAATTATTTCGGACATGTCAAAATTATTACACACCGGTGCTGTGATAATTTGGTTGCGTACAGTTCAACATTAATTTATCAAGCCGGTCTCATGAAATTAAAAATGTGAGATCTCACGTCAGTAATACCAATTTTTTTTTTATTTTACGAATTTTACTTTTTGTGTTTTGCTAATTTTTGGCATTTTTTAAAAATTATTTTTTGATGTTTACATGTATATGCAATAAAAACATCCATAACACCACAAGAAAAGTTTTAAAAATTAACAAAACACAAAAAGTAAAATTAGTAAAACAAAAGAAAATTGGTAACACTGTCGTGAGATCTCATTTTTTTAATTTCATGAGACCGGCCTCACAGAAAAATTATTTCTCACAGAAATCGGACGCGTCCTAGATAATATTATAGTTTAAAAAAACGTAGATAATTAATTTATTTTCTTTCGGATATGTATGTGTCATTTTTAGACGTTTAAGTTTATTTCAAATAATTTTTCGCCATTGTTCTTTATGATTTGATAAATATTTTACGTATAAATATCTGGAATAAATTTAATTAAATCAATCTATATAAATATTATACGTGAAACAATTTTATTTGCGTGCAATAAATAGTTCCAAAATACAATAAATAGTTTCTAATGTCAAAATAAATTTCGATGTCGATATAAATCGATAAGTTTTTGAATTCATAATCAAAAAAACAACCAAAAATACTACCGCAGACATATTTTGGTTGTTTTTGCACTAAATTTACGAAAATATTTTGTATTGAGTTGGTGTGTTTCTGTGGTCAAAAACCAACAACAACTACTGGAAATTAGAAAACAACACAATTTACAACGAAAAAAACAATCATATAAATCCTAGGTAAGGCGCTTTTCCAATTATTTACTTATTTTGCGGAACTTAATGCCGATTTTCCATCGTCAGTAGTATAATAGCATAATAGTATAATACTATTATACTATTATTCCTTGTTGGTTTTCCATCGCGCGCGATGAAGTTAACACCAATTATAGTTCTTTTTGTGTGAACGTAGGTATAATTCCTATTTTGAAAATTTTGACGTATATTCATAAATAAAAAAACAATTTTCCATGATTTTTAGAAATAAATGCCGATATTCACAATGTTAATTTCACAAAAATAACTTTTAATACCATTATAATATTTGAACAAGCTATCTACAGATTCACAAAGAAATATAATGCTAATTTTGCGAATTGTGAAAATAATACACTGTCAGAAAAAATTACCATGTTAAAAACACAATTTGCTACCTATTATATTTTTGATAGCTAGTATAACGAAATATTATAATAATTATATTATGAACTTCTGTTTTCCATCGTCATAGTAAAATAGCAAAATACTATTATACTATTATACTATGACGATGGAAAATCGGTATTATTACATAAGAAAATAATATAAAATAAGTTAGGTTCCACAAAACAAGTAAGTATTTGGAAAATGGCCTAAAGCCCTACCTAGGCAGACTTTAATAAATCCGACTATGCAAAACAAAGCGATTAGCTTAAATTGAGGTACATTTAGATTTTTGGATACCTGCAAGTTGTTAAAATGGGCGGTATTGCTATAATAAATATTAGATAACGGAATAATTTTAATAGCGCCATCTGTTTCTACCTGCTTTTTTTAAGTGGTCTCTAATTTTACGACGAAAATGAAATTAAAGAAAATGACCAGATGTTTTAATGAGGCTTGATTCTTATATCGCTCACAGTTCAGACATAATTTACGAAAATAGATGACAATAAAATAATTAATTCTCTATTTATCTTTCATTAAACAACATCGCTCATTTTAAAAGAGAGAAAGAAGGCTGAATTCCTAAATTTCATTACTATACATACTTTTAGTACGGTGTCGAATTCATCAAGTTTTAATTTTGGGTAAAATATTACTAATCATAATATTCTTAAACATTAAAATATCAATAATATATGTATTATTTTCACATGTCTCACAGGTTTTTATTTTGAAGCTTATAAAATTTAGTATGGAAGGATATAACATTTTGAGTTTAAAAGACTGTATCTCTAAATTTTTGATCTCGACTAAGCTGAATTTTTCACAGATTAAAGTGTGATTATTAGCAAGTGATTTAACGTTAATTTAAAAAATTAATAAAAATTACTTTTTTTGTTATCGAGATACTAAGAAATACAGATTCAAAAAATCACCAAAACTCCAAAATTGAAAATTATTAAAAACAAATTATTTCATAATTTTGCATATTCTTCTAGCTTTAAAAAACCGTTGAGAAAACCAAAATCGGTCAACCCATTCCGAAAATATGATCAAAAACGTAAACCAGTATAGCCAAAACTCCTTGAAAATGAGAAAACTTTGAGTGTAAACTCGAGAGTGAAAGAGAGAAAAAAAAATTCTACAAAAATTCTTTTTACTTATAATTCGAATAAATTTATGTGATTTTCACAATTACATTTCAAACGTCATTTAAATAAAAACTATTTTTATTATTATTAAAAATTGGATGGAACCATCAGAGGTTCCGCACTCAATGCCACGATGGGCCCATGGTGCATACCAGTGATTCTATCCTAATTCGCGAACGCGTGCTGCAGCCTTAATAAACTGAAGTAGTTTAGGCCAAAGCAAGGAATATAGCTGCTTATCAGCAATGGATCTAGAGTCAAATACTTGCAACCTAACTCTGTTGAAAGCAGGACAACTGCACACGAAGTGAATGCAATCATCATCGTCTTCGAGGCAATCCTCGCATACAGCGTCAGGAGATAGCCCCATGCGCTGAAGTTGTACCTTAAAATGACCGTGCCCAGTAAGAGTCGCGATCAAGACTCGCAGCTGTTTCTTACTGAGGGATAAAGCAAACTTAGTGGCCCTCAAATTAGGTCCAATAACAAAACGTTTGGCAATGCGACAGCTACAAGTAGCAAGCCATTCTTCTTCTTCCGCTGGCGCTACATCCCATGAAGGGATTTGGTCGCCTCATTAGCAAGCCATTGCTGTTTTAATTTACTTACAGCGCAGTTTTTTATCGCCTTCTTAACATAACTGAATGGTAAGGAAGCATGGTTCGATGAATTTAAACTCCAGCCCCAGCTTTCGCTAGAGAATCAGCGACATCATTGCCCTCAATACCACAATGGGCAGGAACCCACATAATCGTCACTCTATTGCTAGAACAGAGAATATGTAAAAAGAGTTTACAGTCCTTAACAAATTTTAAAAACTAAATATAATTAAATTAATTAACACGAAAAAAATCTTTCATTGCAAAATTAACGTAGAATTGTCAAAATAATTTGACAATTAATACGTATACACATGCAAAAAACAAAAAATTACGGAAACCGCATTTTTTGCTGTTCCAGTTGAAACGTCAAAAAACTAACCCGGTTTCGCCCCGGTTTTTTTCTTTTGTATAACTAGAAAACCACATTAGTTTGAACAATTTTTGAGACATCGCCGAACATAAAACTAAATTCCAAACAGGAAAACACAACGTCTTTTTTAGTGAAAAAAAATGGCTGACATCTGCAATTGTAGGAACATTTTAAATGGACTTAAGTTGGTCATTTTTTATTTGTCATCAATTTAATTCGTCTAAATTGGTTGTGTATTTCCTCAATGGCCACACGACTCCACTTGACCGCTAGTATCGCTCGCGAAACGCATTACAACAACAAAATGTTGAAATTATCAAACAGTCCATATGTTATATGGTCTAAGGGAAAACAGCCTTATATCACGTTTCCATCGTCAATAGTATAATAAATAGCAAAATAGTATAATACTATTATACTTCTATTCCTAATCGGATTTCCATCAGTTGGTGTGAAGTTTAAAGCGCTTTAAATTTTTGTATTGGAACTTGGGTGCAATTCATTATTTTAAAGGCGAGAACTCATATTTTATGCATATTTATTTTTACTCCAAAGAAAAAATCCAAAAACAGCCTAAAACAAATTAATTTGAATAAGAATTCAAACAAACCTATACACTGCCATGTTTGCACTGTTAAAATTACAATTTGCTACCTATAAGCACTTATGGGTTCATGTATTTGCTGAATTAACTGCTCGCAAGTGTTCTACCTAACTTTTGCATGAGCAGCTACAAGCAGTTACGTCACCATTCTCCGGTAGTTGATATTTGATGATAATTTACAACAATAAAAAATGAATTGCACTCAAGTTCCAACACAAAAATTTAAAACGCTTTTATGTTAATTAATGTGCGCAGTCAGGCAGTGGTCAAGTCACTAGGGGCGGTTTGTCTGAAGTCACGGGAGGCGCTGGATTGCCGATCATTTCTTAACGAGATGAGCGAGTATTTCAGCATCCAGATAATCTGGGTCCCTGGTCACTCGGACGTCATGGATAACTGCAGGGCGGACGAACTAGCTAGGTACGGTACGACTCTCCAGATGCAGCCGGAAAGGGTAGGTCTGGAGAGACCTATGGTAGTACTAAAATTGGCGTTCAGTAAAAAGGCAATCGCCTTGACAAATGAGAGATGGATTAACACTCTCACGTGCAGGGTAGCAAAACAGGTTTGACCAAAACTGGTCTTGCGGCGCTCCAAAGTATTAGTATCCCTGGGAAGACAAGAAATAGGATGAGTCGTAGGGATAATGACAGGTTAATGCCTTTTTGGGGAACATGCGAGAAGGCTGGGGATACAGACGAATGACTTTTGTAGAAGTTGCATGGACGAAGAGGAGGAGGGGACTTTGGATCACTTCCTATGCTCATGTCCGGCGCTATCATACAGAAGGCATAAGTACTTAGGTGTGTACGGTATGGACATCCTTTCGGAACTCGCGGACTGTGGAGTGCGGGATATTTTACGCTACATAAGTGACTCTGGTTGGTTTCAACGGGAGTAATGGGGAGATGGGACCCTGTGGTATCACAATGGGCCACTGCTGGCCTAAGTATGCGATAGCAGCCACAACCTAACCTATGTTAATTTAGCAAATACATGAACCATAAGTGCTTATAAGTGCTTGCGGTAGTCAATTGGACAACCACTATTATAATAAACTATTATACTATCAACTTCGGGTTTCCATCATTCTATTATGCTATTACACAAAACCAACACAAATGTCTTATACAAGCCATATTATTGCCATACAAACACAAAATAAAACCTACTATTTCTGTAAGTATTAGCGTCATAATACAGTATAATCTTTACATACTTTGATTTTAAATTTTAGTTTGTATCAAAAACAGTATAAAATATCACTAACACTTATAGAAAATAGTAGGTTTTGGATTTAATAATATGCGTGCGTCACGGAAATAATATGGCTTGTATAAGACATTTGTGTTGGTTTTGTATTACACTATGCCGGAATACAAATATTTCGTTTTGAGAAAGCACAGCATACTACAACAAATATCACTCTGTATTCTTTAGGTTTAGACAAGTAGCTGATAAAATTATAATATACAATGAAATTTTTAAATGTAAATTATCTTAACATTTTTTCCAGACCCCACGTTCAGAAGCACATACTATTCAAATCAATAAATCAACATATAAAGTTAGATGTTTAGAATGCAATATAGACATAAATTCAAATGCTCATAAGAAAATAAGTGAATGTATTGAAGTTATAAAGAAAAAGAACGAGATGAACGATACAGAAGCTGCTAAAATAACTCAACCAATTTACCTAAAAGAATCTACTAATAATAATGGTAATAGTATTTATTGAGAATAACGGAATCAAGTGAAATTTCTAAAAATATTATTAATTGTTTCAGGAGATTACAAAAAGACGACCCCAAGTAGTAGTAATCAAATTGCACAATTACCGCGAGTCAGAGGCTTGACAAATCTAGGGAATACATGCTTCTTTAATGCTGTATTGCAATGTTTAGCACAAACCCCTTATCTAACACACATTTTGGGAGAGATTGCTAAATCTGGTGAAGAGTAAGATTTAAGATTTATTTTTTACAATTCCAACTTATTAAAACTTATTTTAAAAACAGATTTGAACTCCGTGGTGGTGTTATTGTAATAAATGATGCAGAAGTTTTGCTTCCGCCTATTAAAGGAAAACTAGAAAGCGGAGGGCAATTAACGACTGTATTAACTGAAGCTTTGGATGAGTTACAAAGAAGCGGAAGTGTTTTCACGCCTTGTAAATTATTAGAATCCCTTGCAACAAAGTGGCCACAATTTGCTGGTGGTCACCAACATGACTCTCATGAGCTTCTGCGCCATTTATTAGAGAGCGTCAGGTAACCTGTTTATACAATGAACATGCAAATTTGATACATAAATGTCTATTTCACAACTAAAAATTTTTTAGATCGGACGATTTAAGGCGATATCAAACCGTTATATTACATCAACTGGGCTACAATACCAAAACTGATCCGGCACACGTGGAAGGTGAAATGAAACGGAAAATTAGATTCTACGGTTTCCAAGCCATTGATGATATACTTGTAAGACCTGATCAAGTATTTCGTGGATTTTTAATATCAATTTTAACCTGTCAAGATTGTAATCACAAGTCATCCCGACATGAACATGTCTTAGATATTTCGTTGCCTATCAGCGTTGAAAAATCTCAACCACCTGGCCGCCGTCGGAGTGCTGAAACTGTGCGTGATGAAAAGTTTAAACGAAACTCTAAAAACGCGAAAAAGAAAGAGCCAAGGAGCGAGAAAAATGAAAATGATCCGAAATTAAATGAGAGCAAATCAAATTCGGAACAATCGGATGCCGACGATGAAGCTAATTTTACCGATGATCCTAATAAATCAAGTAGGAATCAATTACAGTCAAATAAAACAGATATTTTATCAAACCCAGAAAAAATAGATGATGATCCAGAGATCCAAAATAAAGACGACATTGACATAAATAACGGCGGGGTTAAAACTTTCACATCATACGGCCAATTGAAGTCAAATTCAAAGTTTAAGCAGGTAGTAGAAAGTGGAAATAAATCAAAGAAACTTACTAAACAGGATCACTCTAAACCATTTGCCCCACGTTATCAATGCGATGAAGGCGAGTGTTCGATCCAATCCTGTTTAAACACATTTACTGCGATTGAGTTGTTAACCGGAAATGACAAAGTCAGTTGTGATTATTGCACTTTTCAGAAACATGGTAAAGACGGTCGTACGATATACACACAAGCGTCGAAACAATTTATGATATCAAGTCCACCAGCAGTTTTGATATTACATTTAAAACGATTCCAGGTAGAGGCTCGTTATATGTACAGGAAAATAACAAAATTTGTTTCATTTCCAATGGTATTGGATATTGCACCGTTTTGCAGTTCTAATATTTCAAGACTAGAAAATATAAAGCCAAATCAAACAAAAATTTTATATTCCCTTTATGGTATTGTGGAACATTCTGGTTCAATGCATTGCGGTCATTATATTGCTTACGTTAAAGTACGGAGTCAAGTGTCGGTAAATGACAAAGAAAGGTGGTCATTTTTATCCAAGTTTAGCAAAACAAATTTGATAAATACATTTGAGCCAAAAATTGAAAATGATAACGGTATAAGTGATGGTGGCGATGATGTTTATGATAGCGATGATTCGTCATCTAAAAACGAGTTAGGTGCGGAAGGTGGTTCCAATGATCCAGAAATGCAAGCTCTTCCTGGTAAATGGTACTATGTTTCAGATAGCCATGTTCGCGAAGTAAGTGAGGAAGAAGTTAGTAAAGCTCAAGCTTATTTATTATTTTATGAGAGAATTTATTAAACAAAATTCCTTCATCAGCTAAAATTAAGTAAATTAATAAATTTTAATTAAACTATTTGAAATTTAACACTTATCAGTTTATTTATTTTTTAATTTAATTTAAATAAATAACATAATGTCCATAACCCAAAATAAAAAATTTCAATATATGTATGAAAAACTGCGCCCCTTAGAAAATTTATTACCATCTCAATGTAGTTTTCAATGGCTTCGTTATTTTTTGTTTTCATGAGAATAGTAAGAAAAAATAAATAAACGAATAAGTGCTTAATTAAAAGTGGGTTTGTAACATACATATTTGCACAAGTTTTTTAGTTAAAATTATTCAAATGTAATTATGTAATATTACAGTTTCGATAATTTTGTCCATTTTTAATAATATAAAGTTTAAAACTTAAATGGATAAACAATAGTGATGTCCTAAAATTATAAAATGATTAATTTGTTTAAAATAATAAAGTTTAATTAAAATTATTGCAAAACAAATACCAAAGAAACGTTTTATTTGGTTTAGTTACTATTATACGTCGAAGCCTGTAGGCTTTTACCACAAAGGCAAGTATAACCAGAAACGTAAGTTGTATGAAGGCATGATACCTACTCAAGATATACAGAAAATAGAGGTATGTAGTATATTCCCGTGTCTCATTTTCGTCTTTCTTTGCGCATCACGTCACGTGAAGGCAAAAAAGCAGATATTTAGATTAAGTTTGGCGGTTTTATGATTAATTTTTTAAATAAATCAAGAATAATCGTAATTTTTTTTAACAAACCGTATTTACAATTGATAATGATAGTTTACTGAGACCATTTTTATGGTCCAAATATTTGAGAAATAATTCTTTCGAGTGTATAATGGAAAAAAGGGTAGGCAAAATTATGAGTACATAACATAAAACAATTAAATTATTAAATGCTTTTAGTGAAGGAGGCCTAAAACAACCAAGCGCCGAATTTATTCAAAATTTAAAAAAGTTAGAGGATATCTTCAACAATAATTCGACGATATTAAAAGTTGGAAGAAACTACATAAAAAATTTAATTTCATATTAAAACGAAGTCGAATTAGATTTGAAAATAAAAAAATTGTTTTTTAGGTGTAAAATGTTTTTTTAAAATTCGGTTATTAAACGCCCAGTTAATAGAAAATATAAATTTGAAAAAAAAAGGAAATTAAATAAAACTATAAATTAAATCTCTGGTTTATTTAATTTATTGTCTTATGGTTTTCGCTACAACTAAATCAAAACACTCATTCACTGTTTAGTGTTCTATATGTGTTCTTATCAGAAGTACAATTGATAGTTTTGTTGCAATAGGTATTATTCAAATTTAGCATATTAAATCGAACACTCCCAAATTTTTGATTTAAATAATTAAAATCGAAACGTTCTCTGCATTTAACAAAAAAATTATATGTATGTACTCATAAATTCCGAAACTTCCCAAGTATAGGAGGATTTTTCAATTAGTAAGAGAGTTCGCATATAGATGGTGTGTCTGGGATTTAGTATTAAAAAAATTAAGTAAATATTAATAGAACTAATTTGAAATACTGCAGATACAAACGTCTCATCACAAAAACTAATAAATTATCTTTATAAAATAACAATATTCGTATCTTGACATGTTTACTGAGAAATACACCTCTAAATTTATTTTAAACAAAATAGAAAAATATCTTCCAATTAAAGTTAAAATGTATTCATTAACACTTTATAAATGAAAATTTCTTATAAAATTCCAATAAATCAAGAAATATCATTCATAAATAACAATTTATTTACACTTGTGTCCTATAGGAGGAATTTTTACTTAGAGTGTTTGCTGTATGGTGCGTCGTTGTCCTGGGACAAAATCTCAAATGTCAAACATTTACATAGGAATTCCTATGTAACACAAGTGTAAATAAATTGTTATATATGAATGATATTTCTTGATTTATTGGAATTTTATAAGAGGTTTTTATTTATAAAGTGGTAAAGAATACATTTTAACTTTAATTGAAAGATATTTTTCTATTTTGTTTAAAATAAATTTAGAGGTGTATTTCTAAGTAAAACATGTCAAGATACGAATATTGTTATTTTATAAAGATAATTTATTAGTTTTTGTGATGAGACGTTTGTATCTGCAGTATTTCAAATTAGTTCTATTAATTGTAGTCTTACTTTGGCAATTTTACAACAACAATGCCGTGTATTTTCATTCCGGAATGAAGAGATTGATTCCGCTGAGAAGTAGGAATAGCAAAATTCTCTTCTTCTCGTAGTTGTAGTGTTTACTACTAGAGTACATATATTACATATATTTAGTTTTATGAGTTGGTAGTAAATAACAATTTTCAATTGTTCGATAAATCAGAATATTAAATTTTATTAATTATCATTTGGAATAATTATACCTTATTCAATAATTTGATATCATTATTTTATATTTGTTAAAATTCTAAATAATAAATTATATTTTAGAGCTTGGTACCAACTGTTGAAAGTAAAAAAAAATAATTATTCTGAAGAAGAATTGTTCTTACTTTGGGCAAAATTTCATTCCTATCCGGATAGGAATAACTTTTACCAAAGTAAGACGGCAAATATTTACTTAATTTTTTTAATACTAAATCCCAGACACACCATCTATATGCGAACTCTCTTACTAATTGAAAAATCCTCCAATAACAAAAATTGAACTCATTCATAGGTTCCAAGTTTTTTTCCATTTATCAAAATTATCGATGGAACTTAAGTAACGCACATATCAAGTTCCATCGGTTTAGTATTTTTGTTTCACTTTTCATAGGAAATCTTATAATATAATGGAACTCAAACTTATACTCATGTAGTCTTACTTTGGCAATTTTACAACAACAATGCCGTGTATTTTCATTCCGGAATGAAGAGTTTCATTCCGCTGAGAAGTAGAAATAGCAAAATTCTCTTCTTCTCATAGTTGTAGTGTTTACCACTAGAGTACATATATTACATAATATTTAGTTTTATGAGTTGGTATTAAATAACAATTTTCAATTATTCGATAAATCAGAATTTTAAATTTTGTTAATTATCATTTAGAATTATTATACTTTATTCATAATTTGTCATCACTATTTCATATTTGTTAAAATTCTAAATAATAAATTATATTTTAGAGCTTGGTACCAACTGTTGAAAGTATGTATAAACAAAAAATTATTCTGAAGAAGAATTGTTCTTACTTTGGGCAAAATTTCATTCCTATCCGGATAGGAATAACTTTTACCAAAGTAAGACGGCATCAGTTCCATAAAAATGAATCATTTATTTGAAGTACATAGTAATACTTGGGTTATGCAATGTGCTCAAACGTGAAGTTAGCCCGGAAATGTGTGTTGGCAACACTAATATATCATGATATAACAATATCACGATATTTTACTCGTCATCCCAGAAAAATATGCCTGTCATGACCAAATAAATTATAATAACCTATAAGGGAAATCGCTAGCAAATTTTGAAGACAACATGAATCTTAGGTAGAGATGGCATTACTAGTAATTCAACGAATCCTAATAAACAACTCAATTAAATATTAAAGCGAATATAATATTAATATTAAACGAAATAAAAAAATAAAATCTCGGTTGAAAGGTAGGGAACAATTTTATGTGCAAATACAATCTTTTTGACTTTTTTTTCATTTTCTTTATTCAACGGTTAGTGGTGCCATCTCTACCCAAGGCACTGGTACTAGCATTTTAACGCACCCCAACAAGCAGATGTTTGCTTCAAGTTTTACTATGAGAATTATGACTAATTTCCCTTATAGATATTATAATTTATTTATTATTTTTTTTTTTTTGGTAATGACGTGAGCCCGAAAAAAAACTATCATGACATTTTTATGTCAGCCCCAAAAAACTGTCATGACATTATTTATCCCGAAATAATATTTTTACAAGATATTAAATCATGGGTATTTTTATGTGTTTTCTAGCCAATAGCTGCACATTTTCAATACGAAAATGATTCAGCTATAGTCAATTGTAAGTTGTAATCCCATGAATTGGTGCAAGAAACTCTCTTAGAACAAGTATAAGGATCCTAGATCCCTAGAAGTCTTACAAGGTATTGTAATACTATGGTTCACACCTCTGCCTTTGGATATGTGTGTTGCCATAACGAAGAGAAGAATTATATGTTCCCTGGGTTGAAAAGGGAAAGAAAACAAAAAATGAAATTATCAGTATCGTTACCGGTTGCACTCTTTAATGACGTGTCTGTCATTAGATTCGTGCATATTGTAAACTAAAAAAAGATTATAAATTGAATTTAAAATAAAGAAATTAAAACATAATCGTGTTGTATTATTTAATTTGAAGAAAATAAAAGTAAAAGAAGTTTTAATAATTTTGTGCAACCAACAACAAAAAAAAACTACGAGACGAAAATCTCTGTGTTACAACTGGCGTCCCAACGTGTTGCGCGAAATACAAAAAACATTTTTGTTACGAAAGTATCTGTAATCATCGGCAATATTATAGAACATTTTCGATTGCTGTTCATCGAAATCAACTGTATGATCATTTTTGTTTCGGAAAACAGGAAAATTTGTGTAATCTTTTGGCTTATTTATCGAAAATTTTGCATTTTTGTCGCTGTGGATTACTTCTTCAAATTTTTTGTTTCCTTCGTCGAAACGGGATCATCGTTAATAAATCAACAATAATCGTTCATATTCATCGATAATTTATCAACATTTTATCAATTATATTGCGGATCATCGTTAATAAATCAACAATAATTGTTCATATTCATCGATAATTTATCAACATTTTATCAAATATATTGCGGATCATCGTTAATGAACCAACAATAATCGTTCATATTCATCGATAATTTATCAACATTTTATCAAATATATTGCGGATCATCGTTAATGAACCAACAATAATCGTTCATATTCATCGATAATTTATCAACATTCTATCAAATATATTGTGGATCATCGTTACTGAACCAATAGCAATATCTTGCATTGATATTCAGCGATAAGTTACCGAAATTTTATTACCAATACATCTGTATTTGAAAATCAAAACACATAATATTCGCGGTGCATGCCCGTGAGTACACGAAAACAACACAAGATGGCGGTTACCATGTCGAAGGAGCAGTTTGAGAAACTACTGGCGAGTATAAATCATCGCACCACTCCAGTAAGGGTCGAATCAGGAAATTTTGTGAAGTGTTCTGCACGTTTTAATGGTCATGTAAGTAGCGATATTGATAGTTTTATTGATAGTGTGAGCGTGTATAAAGAGTGTGCTCTGGTATCAGACGAGAATGCCCTTAAGGGTCTTCCTATGTTGTTAACAGATCATGCTGCTTCGTGGTGGACTGGTGTGAGACATGCTGTACGAACTTTTCCCGATGCGATAGAACTTTTAAAATCTACTTTTGGTAAAATTGAACCCCCACATCGTGTTTATCGAAATATCTTTGCCATGTGTCAGGGCAAGTCTCAAAGAACTGATTTATTTGTTTCGCAAGTTCGAAAATTACTTGCATCATTACCGAAAGGTGATCTGACTGAGAAGGTTCAGTTAGACATGTGCTACGGACTATTGTCACCGAAAATTCGTGAAAAGGTGAAGCGAGCTGAGTTCGATTCGTTTGAGGTGTTACTTAAGAGGGCTCGCGAGGAGGAGGTTTTTCTGCTCGAGGTCACAGGTTAGTCTTCATCGTCGTTCAAACCTCAGGGGAAACCCAATTACTGTAATTACTGTAAACAGCGAGGTCACGATCTTGCAAATTGTTCAAAACGTGAAAAGTTCAGTGTTAATCCACCCAAACCTTCCATTAATTTAGTACAAGGTAGAAGTGAAGAGGTTAAAACTAGAAACCCCCTAAAGTTTAAAGCTCCTATTCAAAATAACCCTATTTATTGTTATTCGTGTGGAACAAAAGGGTTCATTAGAACAAATTGCCCAAATTGTACAAAAACAAGTGCAGCCATAAAAAGGGAAGTTACAACAGTTCCGAATTCTTCAAATAATGCAAACAAAAATATAAACTTTGATTCTTTTTGTATTGAAAACATTTTTATGAGTGCTCTTGGAGGCGATGGCGAAAAGTTGCTCCCTCAAACAAGACCCATATTGAATATAGGAATTTATGATGCTAATGGTATCGCAATAATTGACACGGCAGCAAAACTGTCAATTGCTTCGCCGTCTTTGTATAACATTCTAAAACAAAACAGTTGCGTGTTTCAGTCGCACAACATCAATGTAAAATTGGCGGATGGTTCGGAAAGTCCGTACGAGATTTTGCAAACCAATGTCAATATAGAACTAGAGGGAAGATCGATTTCTACGTCATTGGTAGTCTTTCCACAAAATACAAATCATAAAACGTTGCTGGGTATTGATTTCATAAAATGCGCCAGACTGATCCTAGACTTTGGAGAAAATAGTTGGAAATTTCAAGACGACAATAAAACGTATCCCCTGATATACGAAGATAGTGTATTGCCATTGGTCAAGCCATACGGCAAGGAAAATACGGAAATTGCGAATGTTAATCAGGCTTGTTTTGAAGTCGTGGAGGAAGATGATTTGGTTGACGAATATGTGCCAAACCAGATTCTAGGGGGCGAAGGTCCTATTTCTACAATAGACCCAAATATGCTTCGACAGGATGTAGCAGCAAGTTTTTCGGAAAATGACAGACAGATATTTAATCAAATTTTGCATTGCAATGAAGATATTTTTAGAATAGGGGGAGAACCTACCCCATATATCGAACAATTAATACTGGTGACCATTTACCTGTTGCAGTTCCACCGTATCCTTTGAATAAAGCTAAGAGGGAAGTTCTTTCCGCTGAAATCAATAAATTATTAGAGTCGGATACAATCGAGGAATGTGTTGAAATTGATAGTTGTGGTATATGTTCCATTCAATTGGATCTTCCAACAAACAGTATTTCAGCCACGCGCAAGTCCCAAATGGAGGATGAACACATTTCCAAGATAATAGATGCTTTCGAAGAAAACTTACCGAATGTTAATACATATATTGCAAGAGGGTATATCATGGAGAAAGGTATTTTGTATCGCTTTCATCCAGATCATGAGTATGATGAGCCCCAACTGGTGGTGCCTCAGAGCAACACCTTATCCATAATCAGAGAATATCACGATGCTCCCACCGCCGGACATTATGGTGTCGAAAGAACTCTTTCGAAGGTCTGTCACAAATTCTATTGGACAGGTATGCGTAGGCAGATCACAGATTATGTTAAGGCGTGTCAAGAATGTCAAAAATATAAGGTATCTAACCTTAAACCTTCCGGCTTATTACAAACGCCGGAAATGGCTCAAAGATTTGAAATATTGTCACTGGATTTGTTTGGTCCATTAGTGGAGTCACACTGCAGTTATAGATGGGTATTGATCATCGAAGATACCGCTACTAAATGGGTGGAATTGTTTCCTCTTGTTACTGCAACCGCCGAGAACTGTGCCAAGATTCTTATTGACGAATTTTTCTGTAGGTATGGTTTGCCAAGACGGATAATAAGCGATAATGGTAGTCAGTTTGTGTCTTCAATTATGCAGCAAGTTATGTATTGTCTGGGGATAGATCAAAAGCTTACTCCAGTTTACTATCCCGAAGCTAACGCAGTAGAAAGGAAAAATCGTGCAAACAAATCACTCTAGTTGGCCTGAGTTTTTGCCTGCAATTCGTTTTGCTATGAATTCCACTAAATGCTCCTCAATAGGGCACACGTCGGCCTATTTAACCTTTGGTAGAGAACTCCGGACACTAACAGATTTCCAACACGATTTTCGTGCTATACTTCGAAATGAAAATTTAATTCCCCAGATCACTCCGCATTTGTCGAAACTTCATGATATTATGAAGACCGTTAGAGACACTTTCGAACATCAACAGGATCTCCGAAAGTTGCATGTTGACAACAAACGCATTGATATGACATACGACCGTGGTGATTTAGTACTTGTGAAGAACAATTTTCAAAGTAATTTGGAGAAAGGAATCACCTCTAAATTTATGCCTCGAAGAGACGGTCCTTATCGAGTACGTTGTAGAAAGTCTGCTACTTCTTATGTTATTGAAAATATTGAAGGAACTGAAATAGGTGTATTTCATACTTCTCATTTGACTCCGTTCCATGGTGATCAAACCACAGCTCCCATTAAGCCACGAAGACCATTTCGAGTTAAAGATAAATTGTCTAAAACAAACCTCTCGAGTACACAGGAACCGACTTCGGACGAGCCTCTGGTACAATCTACTTCGAACGAATTAGGAAGGGTGCATACTGGGTCGGGTCGCGAGGTTCGTAAACCATCGCGTTTTGTTCAATAAATTTTAGTGCTCTACAACTTGCAATACCGTTCCAATTTTAGTAATAAGTTTAATTTTGTCCAACACTATGGTTCACACCTCTGCCTTTGGATATGTGTGTTGCCATAACGAAGAGAAGAATTATATGTTCCCTGGGTTGAAAAGGGAAAGAAAACAAAAAAATGAAATTATCAGTATCGTTACCGGTTGCACTCTTTAATGACGTGTCTCTCATTAGATTCGTGCATATTGTAAACTAAAAAAAGATTATAAGTTGAATTTAAAATAAAGAAATTAAAACATAATCGTGTTGTATTATTTAATTAACGAGCACGACTTGGTATAGGTTTTGTAGGCCATGAATAGAAGTCATACAAGATATCAATTAACGAGCACTGCTTGGTAATTTTTTTGTAAGCCATGGATAAACTTGCTTATGGCCAAAGTAAAAAAAAATTCTAATAGGCGTAAGGCAGATACTTTTTTTTCAAAAAAAAAAAGGAGATATAGACCCATAGGCAAGTTGAATCCATGGGTTACAAAACCTATACCAAGCCATGCTCGTTAATTTATACACCAAAGCCTCGAGTTGCGTCATTAATGCGTTCTGGAAAAAAGCGACGCAACTCGAGATGCGTTATCTCGAAATGGTATTTTTTTATTTCAGTTCGCAAATATTGTATTATTCAGTATATATATATATGTACATAAACTGTTTTGCCTCACAAAAAAAGAAAAAACAAAAACTCGAGTTGCGTCGAAAAAAGTGACGCAAGTCGAACCGACGCAAGTCGAATCGATGCAACTCGAGGCTTTAGTGTATCTTGTATGATTTCTAGGGACTGTATCTGCCTTACGCCTAATAGAATTTGTTTTTACTTTTTTTTTTTTTTGCTTTATTCAATTTCAGTTTTCTTAATAAATTTTACATTTCTATACTAACAAAATTTGTTTATGTGTATGTATGTACATAACATTCTACTACAATTGGACATTTAGTTAGATAAGTTACAATGATTCATTTATTTTGTGTCTTATAAAATTTATCTTAATTATTTTATCATATATAAATATAATAAGAAAAGACAGACTTTTAGTAAGTTGCTCCGGATTAAGCAAGTTGTATCCATGGCTTACAAAACCTATACCAAGCCGTGCTCGTTAATTGATATCTTGTATGACTTCTAGGGACTATATCTGGCTTACACCTAATAGAATTTTTTTTTACTTTGGACATAGGCATGTTGTATCCATGGCTTACAAAACCTTTACCAAGCTGTGCTCGTTAATTGATATCATGTATGACTTCTAGTTCTAGGGACTATATCTACCTTACGGCTAATATAATTTTTTTTTACTTTGGACATAGGCAAGTTGTATCCATGGCTTACAAAAAAAAATACCAAGCTGTGCTCGTTAATTTATATCTTGTTTGACTCCTTGGGACTAGTAATTTATGCTTTGTTCGACTTCAAAATACTTTTTAGAATTATTTGAATAAGTGAATATTGTAATGTTAATTCAATGTGAATTACTGTCTACTAATAACACTTTTTGAATGGTCTTAATTAATTTCACGGCGAAGAACCCAGGTATGTTTCAATTAAACTACACTTTGGTTTTTAACAAAATATAATTTTTTTTATTTACTTAAGTTTGCTTATTGCACCTAACGTTTCGAGCTGACATCCAAATCATTATCAAAGGTTAACTATAATTAACAAAATGAAACATTAACATTAATTTATTGAATATTTAAAAAACTTATGGTTATTTGGTAAACTATTGTACTTAAATATATTATACTTATTATAAAATTCTGAAAAAGGTGTATTTATAATAATTTATACATACCTAATAGTGTTATTATTAAATACATACAAACAAGTATTTCATGATTTTGTTTAACTTTGCTTACTTTTTACTTAAGACAGATTATATAAATACATTTTGTTTCGTTAAAAGTGCTATGACGATCCAACGTCGGACCGATCGTCGGTCCAACCAGATCGGTTGTTGTCTACAGACTCCGACTTACCATCCGATTTAAATAAAATAAAAAAAAATTTATCACTCACACGATTGAATTATGTTTATTTTTCCTTTATTGTTCTCGCTTTGAAATTTTACACACGACTGAAGAAGAATATCGTCCAACAACACTACATACCATCCGATTTAGTTGGTTGGTTGGACGGTTGGATGGAACTTCCGTCCATCCGACACATCCAACTTAATTTTGTCGGCCGACATGCATACACACGATCCGATTTTATATCCAATCCAACCAAATCGGTCCGACCGCCCGACCAAATTGGATCGTCTGTAGCGCTTTTTATAGTTTTCATAATATCACAGAATACCCAGAAGCGACATAATGCGGTTTTTATACGGAGGAAAGTGGACTCATTTTTTTGACCTTGGTTTATCGAAGGTAAGATTTTCGGTATTAAATTATCGTTCAGTGGCTGAAAATTCAAAATTAACATGTAAAATATAAGGTAAGAGCAAAAATTTCTTGGTCCACTTAATGTCGATTCTGGTTGTTTATTATTCTGTGATAATATGCTAGTTATAATATATTAGTATTGCCATATTTAACTATAATCGTTTTCTGGGATTTTTTTTTGGGCTAATTACACAGAGGTCAAACAGTCTGCTCTAGACACGAATATTAAAACATGCCTCTTTTCGCGATTTAATTCCAAAAGTATTGCAGTATATAACTAAAATAAAAATTGAAATGTTTAATTTTAAAATAAAGTCGAAAAACAATTAATGGCAAGAATAAAAAAAATTCATTTATTTTGCAGCACTTTTGTCTACACGTGACGTCAAACTGCGAAAAAAATAGCAATAGCATGCGCAATATTATACCTTTATTTTCTGTATATCTTGATACCTACTATAGATGAGCTGTTATATTTTTTCGAACAGTATTGAATGAAAGGGAAATATGTACTGGCAGACATAGTAGATAGTAAAATAGTATTAAACTATTTTGCTACTATACTATCTACGGTGTAAAGTCAGTAATAAATAATAATCGATCAGGAGTGGGATTTTGCACAAAAGGCGAGAAGCGAGTTTTCGTTTGATTTCTCGCCTTTCAATTGAATATGCAATTTCGAAAAGTGAACATCTCGAAAATTTTGACAAAACCGTTTTTCCACGTTAATGTGATGGAAATATATCCCCGCACCTATTTGGTTTGAAATAAGCACATTTCTTGTGTTAATACGGCCACCAATATCGGTTTGTATAACGATAATTTCGAAAAGGTCACAACTCTTGGAGATGTGCCCTTTTCGAATTTAATGCATTTTATTAATCGGCGACGGCGATATATCTCTATCTATCGCTGAAGTGATTTTGATACTTATGATAACAATTTCATAAAGTTTATACGTTGTATTTTTAATTAGATTTACTTTATATTTTATGAATTTCGAAAAGGGCACATCTCGTGTGCATATGATACATAAAAAAATATATAAAATAAAGATTAACATTAAATATTTATATAATATTTAATTACTTTTTGACCCTACAATTAACCTTAAAATAAATTGTATAAATTTATATAAATCTTTAGAAAATAGATAGTTTTCTTTAATTTCTGAAAAATTTAATTTTTCAGACATGTGCCCTTTTCGAAATTGCATATTCAATTTTGTCCGACAGTTTTTTATCGATTTTGCACAAATGAACAAAATAAAAGGCGAGAAATTTTGAGCAACTTTGATTTACTTGTCAAAAATACATTTTATTGACAAGTCGTTTCATCTATAAAAATTCGTATTAACAAAAAAATCATGCTATTTAAAATAAATAAATAATGAATTTTGTGCAAAAATATCTTGTACAGATGTTTTTGATTTTGTGTCATAAAAAAAGAAAGTTCGTTCAATATTTAATTTTGGGTTGTCCTATTTCAAGTGTGATTTTGTTTGTTTCTAAGCCAGGGAAATGTTATGGTGTTGTTTGCTAAATTATCAATTATGTAATTCTTTCCTCTTCCTCCTGTTCTGTGATATTTGGCGATGATGGTTTCTATTATAATAATCGTTAGTTAAATTTTCCTAATAAGCATATAAATTGATTAATTCATAATATTCATAAATAAAAATATTAATTCATAAATTCAATCATTAGTTTTCCTTTTATAATTTGTACTGTTTCGTTCAAGTGAAAAAATTCCATAAATAAAACATTAATTTTACTTATACATAACATTCATAAGATATGTGGCAGCAAAATTCAAATTTTTTTAATTAAAACCTCAACCTAAATTCATTTTTCCTACTTCTCACCAAGCATATACATGGGCGAAAATAAAAGCGAGAGCGAGTGTCTATTCGCACAGTGCAAAATCGCTTTTTCTCGCCTTTAAGCTCGGTATGCTGCTCGAGCTAAGATAAATTTCCTATACAAAATACATGTAAAATTTAGCTAGCTAAATGCAAACTAAAAAATTTCGCTCACGATTTCGCTGATCGGTATGCTGCTCTACGCGAAAAAAAATCAAACTGATAGTTTGCGTATTGTAATTTAGTTGGCTCTGCTAAAAATGTTTACACAAATTTTGCAGCAAATTAAATGCACGGTGCATAATTTTTATTTCTGTTTTCATGCTCTACTGGGCAGCGTAGAAAAATTAACCCAATCTATAAACGGTTTGATAGCTGCTAAAAAGAACACTCCATCTACTTCAGAAGCTGCAAAATATAAGCAAAAACATGAAGTTATGTTAAACAATATCGACAGATTGCTGCAGAAGCTGCCAGGAGAAAAGAGAGATGAATTAAATTTAAAATTCCAACAGCAAATTATGGATGAAATAAGAAAAATAAAAAATTAAATTTTAATTTTGTGTTTTTATTAAAAATAAAATTTAGTTTTATTCCAAAAAAAACGATCTTCCTCCGATCACACATTCCTCTAACATTACCGCAGCAAGAGAGGCGGCCCCAATTATTAAATTTTCCTCGTCGCTCGAATCCATTTTTCGTGCTCTATTTGAAATATTTTCCCAGTTTCTTTAAAATAGATGCGATACGAAATAAAAACAAACAAAAGACACAATTTTTAAACCACACAGCGAAGTATAAACTCAAAATGTCAGAAGAATTGTCAAAACTTATCTCTACACAAAGCTCTACACAAATTTTTTAGCTCCAAATTTATCTGTACGTTTGTGTAGACCGCGTCAAAATTTAGTTTAGCTCGAGCAGCATACCGAGCTTTAGCTAAAAGTCGCTCAAAAAAGGCGACTCGCTGTGTGCAAAATCCCAGTCCTGATTGGTTGAAGGTCGGCCATATTTTTTTATCGTACGACAAAAATTAAAAATTGAACATTGCTCAATTTTGTATAAGATAAATACATAACCTTAAAAACTTTGACAGCAGTGAGAACAAAATAATATAAGAGACCAATATTTATTATCATACATAAATGATTTTTGTTAATTTTCGAATTATACATTATTCACTTCCACTACACGGAAAAAAATAATTTTGTAACACAATCAATTTTAAACACACCCTTGCTACCATGCCCGCCACCTACCTGGGTAATGAATTAATTAAATTATATTTTTATTCTTTGAGTGCTATTTAATAGATGGCACTAAAACGTTTATAGGTACCGGGTGTTTCTTTTAAACTGAGACGATCAAATATCTCGAAAAATAGCCACTCTACGGAAAAAATGTCCATAATCAAAATTTAATCATACCGCGGGGGAAATACATTAGTGCAAAAAAAATAGTCCCCCACCCCCCGCTTTGTAGGTGGGGCGGGGGTAACTTTTATACTAAGATAGGAAGCCATATTTTTTATTGCAGATTCGGATTCTACGGCTAAAAATACGTAGGATTTGACTGAAACATTTTTTTCGATTCATGTTAGATGGCGCTGTAATTGACGATATTCAATTTTTATCTCGGATTAAATATCTCGGAAAATAAGCACTCTACGAAAAAAATGGTAGAGATCAAAATTGAATTATTCCGCGGAGGAAATACATTAGTGTTAAAATTAGTAGCCCTCACCCCTCCATGTAGGTGGGGCGGGGGGTAACTTTGAAACTAAGATAGGAACCCCTATTTTTTATTGCAAATTCGGATTCTACGGCTAAAAATACGTAGGATTTGACTGAAACATTTTTATCGATTCATGATAGATGGCGCTGGAAATACATTAGTGTTAAAATTAGTACCTCCACCTACAAGGAGGGGGTGAGGGTACTAATTTTAACACTAATGTATTTCCCCCGCGGAATAATTCAATTTTGATCTCTACCATTTTTTTCGTAGAGTGCTTATTTTCCGAGATATTTAATCCGAGATAAAAATTGAATATCGTCAATTACAGCGCCATCTAACATGAATCGAAAAAAATGTTTCAGTCAAATCCTACGTATTTTTAGCCGTAGAATCCGAATCTGCAATAAAAAATATGGCTTCCTATCTTAGTTTAAAAGTTACCCCCGCCCCACCTACAAAGCGGGGGGTGGGGAACTATTTTTTTTGCACTAATGTATTTCCCCCGCGGTATGATTAAATTTTGATTATGGACATTTTTTCCGTAGAGTGGCTATTTTTCGAGATATTTGATCGTCTCAGTTTAAAAGAAACACCCGGTATAAATGAAAAAAAAAAAAAAAAAAAAAAAATGTATTACTGTTATGTCTCTTGTCGAACCACGAGATACAAAAATTACAAAAAAAATAAAATAAAATATATTAAAATTAATAATAATAATAAAAAATAATAGTGTACTTTTATTTTATACATAAACGCAACAAAATTCGATGAAACCTAATTTTGTGTATACGAACTAAAACAAAAAAACAACGTGTAAACGACCCTAAGAAGAAGAAAAAAAAAGAGTAATGTTACACTGGCGCTCAACTAGTGGTGCATAAAATCGTGTGATTTCATCGAAATTATTAGTGTTCGAAATAAACTGCTTAACGTAATCAAATAAGCATATTTGTTTATAAAATATTTTATACAAAAACAATCAAAACAATACGCTTTATTAATTTATGCAACTAAAATGGCGGCACTAGTAATGTCAATGTGGATTAAATGTCAAAACAAAATTTTTTCCTAAGAGATTCACGTGTGTAACATTTTATGTCCGAATTAAATTAATTTTGTGAACTTATAAAATGAGTAATTCATCAGACAGTGAGTGTTTTGTATAAAATAACATTTATAGAACCCTAATAAATTAACATTTTATTTAATCATTAACATTTTTATTAGATTTATGTGAAAATAAACACTGGACAATTCCTGCAGTCAAATTGGAATTAAAACGTCTGGGAGTAAAAACATCTGTACAGGGATTTTGGTCGCAAAATGAGGATTGAGGATTGAGAATTTTGTATATGTACACGGTGTATAATATACATTTTGCTATTGTGTGCCGTCAAATATTTGTATTGTATTAGTGTATTTTCTCATGCGTTTTCTCATGGGGTAAGTATCAAAAACAAGCCAAACGGGTGAATCGGTTCAAATTTTTGGTGCTTACGCTCGCCTTGAGTTATTTTTCCCTTTCTTCTTACTAGTGGAATTCATTCGTTAATAAAAAACCAAAACAAAATACATAAATCTAACCAAAACAATTTCTCGCAAATAAAAAAAACAAAAAGCAACATAAATGAATGATTTTTAATTTATTATTCTTCGTCGACTCCATTCGTAATATTTTTAATTTTTAAATTTTGAACAAAGGAACCAAAACAGAAAGTAAAAAAATAAAATGATTTTATTTATTTATATTTTTAGTATTGTGTTGCCTTGCAGCTCGTGAGGGTTGTTCGTTGTTCCTTTACAATGTTATGTCGAAGTGTGCGAACATTTTATTCTAAACAAAAAAAAATTGTGTATAAAAAAAGGTTACGCAAGTTAAAAAGGAAAGTAATAAAATAAACCATCTCGCTTTTTTATTTGCTGTGTATATGCTAGAATAAAATTTCTCCAACTTTGGACATAACATCATATAGGAGCAACCGACCATCATGAGTTGCAACACAATACTAAACAAAATAAACAAAATCGTTTTGTTTTCTAGCTTTTTTGTTTTTTTTTTTTGGTTAAAATTTTTTATTTTGAGTCTCGCTCGCTTCGTAATACTTTTTTTTTTTCTTCGGAATTTGTTGTTCTGTTTCTGTCTCAGTCTCTCTTAATACTTCCTCTCAATCGTTCTCTTCTGAGCTTATTCCTCTTATTTGTATCATGTTATCCCTATTACTCGCGTCATTTTATCTTTTATATTTGCATCATATTTAACGAAAAACTGAAAGAAAAAATGCACATTCAACACCAATACAATTTACCAATACTATTGCCTTCCGGTAATCCTCAAATCAATCCTCATTTTGCGACCAAAATCGCTGTCCTGGGAATAAAGATGTCCTAATTAAACGATAATTTAACCAAATTTATTGATTGCATATAATTAAAAATTAAATAAATTATTGAAAATAACATATTTTGTTTGTATTTGATAAGGGTTAATATTAACTGATCCCGCTTAGTCAAATATTTGTCAAACTTGGATAAAGTGGTTTGGTTAAGAAATTCAAATAAAACGTCAAACCTATTACGTTGTAATCCAGTGTACCTATTAAATTGTTCTTCCGTTAAACAATCATAAAACAGCGTTAGCTTCATAGGTTCATACGTTTGAGTAGAACTATCCCGGGTTGTAGTTGCTTTTGTTCCTAACATTTCCAACGATGGTAATAAAGGAACTGATGAAGCTTGGATGAATTCCTCAGACATCATTTGATCAGCTTCAGTTTCATCAACGGCTGCCGTTTCTAGAATCTTAAATCCAAATGACGATTAACAAAAATTTAATTTTAATACATTTTTTCTTACGCGTGGGTCTCTCTGTTTTGGTGGTGGTCTAGCTCGACATAAAACTAATTTTCCACTACTAGGCACTTTTGCCAAATTTTGATTTGGAATGGCTGTGGGTTTTAAAAATCTTCTTGCATCACCTAAAATGTAAAATTTATAAATTTTACTAACTTTATAAGAATTTTATTTTTAAATCAAGCTCACTATCAACAGTCGGTTTATAGTCGTTTTCATTAAAATGTAAACCACAAATTTTAGTAAATTTGGTAGGCCTTTTGCCACTTTTAATAGCCCTTAACCACTTTGTTACCATCAAGTTATTTGTCGTAAATTTGTGAAAGCTTATTTCACAATCCGGTGTTTTTTTTTGGACCGGCATTGAGGAACACAACAATAATGCACCATATTATATCTTCGATTTTTCTGAAAAATTTGAATGAAAAATGATATTAATAAGGATTATTAATTAGGGAAATAATAGATAGATGAATTACCTACATAAATATAGTTAACATTTAAACTGTTTGGTTTTCTTATAATTTTATTTATCAAAAGTTTAATTCTCACACTTTTTCCGCGAATGATTTTTAATAATTTGACAGCTTAATCCACATTCATACCGGTAGTGACATCTAGTTTTGCTTGTCGCCATAAAGCGTATTGTCTGCTGAATTTTTGCCAGCGACATCACGCCGATTTGAGGTTATGTTATCTACGGCGTCCCTTCGAGTGAATTTTCTTGAGAATTGACGGCGCTCATAGCTCATTAATAGATAACGATCCAGTCATATTTATAAACGCGTTATTATACGTAAATCATTTTTGGGGATTTATCAATAAAATCTCGTGATTTCAATTATAAATGTAAATGCTATTTTGCATTAAGATCGTCTATCGAAGTTAAGTCGCAGAGCAGGTTATTTACGTCATTTTAATCAATTCAGCTGAATGGTTACAACAAGAAGCAGCACACTCAACAAAGGTATTCAAGCAGAAAAAGTAAGAAGAAACAGAATCCGACAAAGCACAATAATTACTCGAAGAGTAATCAGCAAAACAATGGCGACAAACGTGGTGATGACAGATGTTCAGTTCCAGGAATTAATTACATCAATAAGAAATGTAAACCAGGTAAGTGGTGCGTTAGGTAGTAATGGTGTTGAATTAGATTCACCCCGCATTTCGGGGAGCTTTGCAGCTTGTAAAGCTCGTTTCGATGGGAAGGCTAAATCGAGTGTAGACACATTTGTGGATGCAGTCCAGATTTACCGAGATTGTGTCGGTATTTCGGACGAGAATGCGGTCAAGGGTATGGCAATGTTGCTTGTTGATGAGGCCGCGGTTTGGTGGAAAGGTGTCAAAGATACTGTCGCTACATTTAAGGATGCCATCGATCTTATTCTTTTAGCATATTCACGAAAAAAAAACCATATCAAATTTATAAAGAAATTTTTTCCCAAGCCCAAGACGAAAATACAAAAACGGATCTATTTATCAGTAAAATAAGAGCACTGTTCGCACAATTGACTCCCGCGGATCTTACCGAATCTATTCAGTTGGATATGGCTTATGGTCTATTGTCTCGTAAAATTCGTTATCGCATTAAGAGAGAAAACATTAAATCATTTAATGAACTTCTCCAACTTGCCCGGATCGAAGAAGATTTCTTTGACGAGAGGGTAAAACGTGAGGTTTCAAAACCAGATTTCTCGGGTTCAACGACAAATACCCAGCAAAAGAATACGAAATTTTGCAGATACTGCAAAACAAAAGGGCATGACATAAACGAATGTACAAAACGGAAAATAGTTCCACCCCCAATCATCAAGAACGAACCGCCGGTGGTTGAACCACAAAAAGTAAAATTTGAATTATCATGTTACGGTTGTGGCATGAAAGGCGTGATTAAAAGTAATTGTACTCGTTGTAACCCAAAACCAACAACTTCAGTGTTGGCTGTAAATACGGCAAGTGTGGAGGCTGACTCATTCGATAATGTCAATAGTTCATATGATGAGTACTCTCTTGCTCCGATTGATTTGTATTCAGTAACATCGGAGGGAAAGGAAATTTCTCAATCCAGACCTCAGTTAATCTTAAATATTTTTGGTAAGGATGAAGATGCTTTAATTGATACAGCTGCTAAGGTCAGCATTGCAAGTCAAGCGTTACACAAACATTTACAGAATAATAACGTAAACTTTAAGCAAAAATCCATGGCGATCAAATTGGCCGATGGCACTAAAAAATTGGAAAGTGTTCAGGTATGTACTGTAGATGTGATTCTTCATGGAAGAACAATACCCACCAAATTCATATCATTACCGAATTCATGTCCTGGACAAACCCTTCTTGGCATTGATTTTATTACTCGTTCTGGTTTGATTTTGGATTTTTCACAACACATATGGAAATTCTTTGATTCTGCAAAATCCAATCGATTGTGCTATGAACCGGAAAGTTCCACACAACAATCGTATGAAGGGTGTTGCCCTGTGGCATTGAAATATGAACATTTGAGGTCCGACGAAGGAAGTTCTCTAAATTCGGATCAAAGACAAAAGGCCAATGAATTACTTAATGGTCATGAAGACGTTTTCACAGTAGGAGGAGATCCAACTACATATGCTGAACATCATATTGATACGGCTGAGAGTCGACCAATTTCGGTTCCGCCGTATCCAATGTCTAAGGAGAAGCGCGAGATATTGAAGCTGGAATTGGAAAAAATGTTGAAAGACGACATTATAGAGGAATGTGAGTCTCCTTGGGCAGCACCGGTCGTGCTTGTTCCGAAACCCGATAAGACGTATCGCGTCTGCATTGACTATCGGAAACTAAATTCATGTACTACTTCCGAAAAGTATCCGATGCCGCGCATAGATGAAATACTCCATTTAGCTAACAAAACCCTATATATGTCCACAATTGATTTGCGTTCAGGATATTGGCAAGTTCCAGTACGAATACAAGATCGTGATAAAACCGCATTTGTGTCACAGTTCGGTTTATACAGGTTTAAAAGAATGCCTTTTGGGCTGAAGAATGCGCCAGCCACCTTTCAAAGGTTAATCGACCGATTCAGGAATGGGCTTCCGAATGTTATAATTTTTGGGTACCTTGATGATCTAATTCTTCTCTCCGAAACATTTCAGGAGCATATTAGTGATCTCAAGTTAGTCTTTCAGAGGCTCAACCAGTTCAATTTAAAAGCAAATAGAGGGAAATGTGTGTTTTTTTCGAAATAATATCAAATTTTTGGGACATATTATAACCCAGGACGGTATTCAAACCAATTTCGAAAAGATCGAAGGTATTTCGAAGATGGAAGAACCAAAGAATGTTCGTCATCTTAAGACATTTCTTCAGACGTGCTCATGGTATCGCAAGTTTGTACCGAATTTTTCCAATGTAGCGCGTCCACTGACTGATTTAACAAAGAAAAAATCAAAATGGGAATGGAATTCTAGTCAACAAAGTGCATACGGCCAGTTGAAGATGTTGTTAATATCGGCCCCAATTTTACGACAGGCTGACGAATCAAAACCATGTACATTGCGAACCGATGCGAGTAACTATGCGTTAGGGGGAATCCTCTTACAGGGCGAAGGGGATGATAAACGTCCAATTGAGTATGCAAGCAGGTTGCTTACTCCAACGGAACGCAATTATAACACGACGGAGCGAGAGGCTCTGACTGTTGTTTGGGCTTTTAAAAAATTTCGAGGTTGTTTGGATGGAGCTGAAGTTGTGGTTGGAACCGACCACCAAGCACTCAAGTGGCTGATGAGTTTACAAACTCCTGCAGGACGACTCGCTCGTTGGGCGTTGCTCATACAGTCTTATAATCTTAGTATTGTGTATACACCGGGAAAGGCGAATGTGGTTGCGGATACTTTGTCCAGGCCACCAAGCGCGGATGAGACTGTATGTGAAGTTAGTTCCATACAAGTAGATATCCCGAACCTTGGTCTCCATAACATGAGACAAGCTCAAATCGATGATGGGGATATATATAAAATCATAAAGTGTTTTGAGACACCAGGTTGCGCAGATCTGGACAACTGGACCAATCGAGGGTATCTAATGGAATCCGGTATTCTTTATCGTTTTGTTCCTGAGGAAGAAAGTGAGAATCCCCAATTAGTTATTCCTGAAAACTCGCGAATCGAGATTTTACAGGCTTTCCATGATTCTCCTACCGCAGGACACTACGGTGTCGAGAGAACCATTTGGTGCGGCAAGGCAGTCGAAAACACGCAACATTCGAATGCCCGTACGTTATCAGTAGTTTTCTGAATCCTCGTCGAGACGAGCTTCGATTCAGAGGGGGAGTTTGTAACACAATCAATTTTAAACACACCCTTGCTACCATGCCCGCCACCTACCTGGGTAATGAATTAATTAAATTATATTTTTATTCTTTGAGTGCTATTTAATAGATGGCACTAAAACTTTTATATAAATGAAAAAAATAAAAATAAAAATTTATTACTGTTATGTCTCTTGTCGAACCACGAGATACAAAAATAAAAAAAAAATAAAATAAAATATATTAAAATTAATAATAATATAGGGTTTTCTTTTATTAAGTTTTTATTTTAATTTATTAAAACGATTTATTTGTTTTTTAACTTATTTTTATTTTGTAGATACCCCTACGTTTCGACGGTATATTCCGTCATCTTCAGGGGGAAATTAATTATAAACAAAATTTTCTCCATTACGTTTTTTCAAATTTTACAATAATGTCTAAAGTATCTACGTTTATGGCCAAAAATAAATTTTATATAATACAAAGTTTAAATTTAGAAATAAGATTACATGAAAATTCAATTTAAAATAATATTATCATAATAATTGAACAAAAATTTGGAAACTTCTTGTATATTTAATAAATTTTGAGAATTTTGAGATTTTTTTATATGTATACTTTCCAAAATAAGCCTTTTAGTAAGATTCTCCTCCTTATCCAAAATTGTCGCATCCTCTATAGATAAAGAGTGGCCGGTTTGTCGTAAATGGTTTGAGATTGCGCTGTGTGATTGGCTAAAGGTTTTTGTGGAATCATAAATATGTTGGTATAGCCTCTTTTTTAAATATTGTTTGGTTTGACCAACATATTCTCTTCCACAAGAACACTTTAATTTATATACTAAGTTAGATTGTAACTCTAAGGGAATTTTGTCTTTTAATTTTGTAAATAAAAATGTATCTAAACTATTAAACGGTCTACCAACAAGTTTTATATCATAATTATTTAATAAAAATTTAATTTTTTCATATAAATTTTTTATGTAAGGGATCGAAATAAAAAGTTGACGATTATTTTCAACGGGTAAATTTTGATTTCCGCGCGAATTTTCTGAATTATTTGTCGAAATGGTATTTTTATCGATAGCCTTTCTAATATTTCTGGCAATAACGTTCTTTGGGTAGCCATTTGAAAACAATACGTTCTTTAAAATTTTGAAATTCTCAGAATGAAATTCTCCATCCGACAATCTCAAAACTTTTTCCGCTAATAGAAACGCCGTATTGTTTTTGTATGAAGATGGAAGCCACGATTCATAATTTAGGTATCGACCCGACCAACTTTTTTTATGATACCAGTTCGTTTTTAAACTTCCATCTTCATTACGTATCACCAAAACATCAAGAAAAGCTAAACGACCTTCATTTTCAATTTCACAAGTAAATTTGATTCGCGGTGTAAAACCATTGAATAATTCGAGAAAATAATCAACATCTGAATTTGGAATAGCCGTAAAAATATCATCCACATACCTAAAGAAGAAAATAGGTTTAACGGAAGATGTTTTCAACACTTCAGTCTCAATATACTCTATCAACAAGTTAACTACTGTTGGGCTGACTGGTGATCCCATCCAGAGCCAAACACTTGTTTAAAACATCTTCCGTTAAAACTAAATTCTGTGTGATTCAAAACAAATTTTAATCCTTCCAAATGTTATTCAAATCTAAATTAGTGTTGCTTTTTAATTTTATGTCATTCCAAAATGTTTTAACCAAATTTAATACCAACAACGAGTCTACGTTGGTAAACAAAGATTCAACGTCCAAAGATATTAAGATATAATTTTGAGGTTGAACTATATTTTGAATTTTATGTCTAAAATCTTCCGCGTTTTTGATCGAAGAAAAATTATTTCCAACAAAACAATTTAGAATATTAGACAAAAATTTAGATAAATTGTACAGCGGTGATCCCAAATAACTTACAATTGGTCTCAGTGGGCAACCATCCTTGTGGATTTTCGGTAAACCATACATCCGAGGATTAGTACCATTATAATTTTTTAGGTTTTTCGCCACTACACTGTCAATTTTGCCTAGACGTTCCCAACAACTTATCATTAAATTTAAATTTGTTTGAATTGAAGAAATGCCAAATTTTCTAATTTCACAATATGTATTGTTGTCTGACAAGAGTAAGTTCATTTTCTCCAAATATACAGTTTTGTTCATGAGAACCGTTGTGTTACCCTTGTCAGCTTTCAATACATAAATTTCGCCGTTTTCTTTCAAAAACCTTTTTGCCCTAAATGAATCCCGAACTTTTTGCGTTTCTTCAATTTCTAAAAATTTTTTGTTTGCAATGTTACTACACTTAAAATTTGTTAAAATATTTATAACTTTATTTCTAATGTTAATATGAGTTTCCTCATCTAATTTTGAGATGCCACTCTCTATATCCGCAACAATTTTATTATAAGGAACAGAATCCTTCCTAAAAGGTAAGCAAAATTTATTACCTAAACTAAGAATTTTGGCCACGTCTAGAGGAATTTCCTGACCCGTCAAATTTATGATCCAATCCTTTCCTGAACTAGTATCCACATTTTCTACTGCTTCGATGGTAGTTGTTTCGCCTCGCGTTGAAAAGACCGCTTCTTCAGGCTGTACATTTGTCTCAGATGGCGCCGTTGAAATCCGCTCGGGTCGCATAATATTTGCGAACTTTCGAATATGAGTTTGTTTTATTTTTTCAAACAATGCAACATACCTTCGCTTGGCGTTTTCAAAAAAATTTTCACACACATTTTCAGGCAAAATTCTTTTAATTTCGACCGTTAACTTATCCCGTTCCAAATTAATTTTTTTAATGTTCCTAAAAACTTGAACTATTTCACTATTCATAACCGAAAAAATAAACTTATCTTCACAAATTTTAAATTTTTTATAAGGAATTTGGAAACTATTTTTTAACTGTCTATTTTTTGGAAAAACGTGTAACTTTCTGCACCGTAAAAGAAATATTTTTTTGTTGATTAATTTGGCTAATGCCAAATCTTTTCTAAACAACACTTTCATTTTTCTCACATTATTACCAAAAATTGTTCTTATGTTATGAAAAAAATTTTGATTATTGGTTGTTTCCATTTTTCAACAACTGGATTACAATATAGGGTTTTCTTTTATTAAGTTTTTATTATAATTTATTAAAACGATTTATTTGTTTTCTAACTTATTTTTATTTTGTAGATACCCCTACGTTTCGACGGTATATTCCATCATCTTCAGGGGGAAATTAATTATAAACAAAATTTTCTCCATTACGTTTTTTCAAATTTTACAATAATGTCTAAAGTATCTACGTTTATGGCCAAATATACAAGAAGTTTCCAAATTTTTGTTCAATTATTATGATAATATTATTTTAAATTGAATTTTCATGTAATCTTATTTCTAAATTTAAACTTTGTATTATATAAAATTTATTTTTGGCCATAAACGTAGATACTTAAGACATTATTGTAAAATTTGAAAAAACGTAATGGAGAAAATTTTGTTTATAATTAATTTCCCCCTGAAGATGATGGAATATACCGTCGAAACGTAGGGGTATCTACAAAATAAAAATAAGTTAAAAAACAAATAAATCATTTTAATAAATTAATAATAATAATAAAAAATAATAGTGTACTTTTATTTTATACATAAACGCAACAAAATTCGATGAAACCTAATTTTGTGTATACGAACTAAAACAAAAAAACAACGTGTAAACGACCCTAATAAGAAGAAGAAAAAAAGAGTAATGTTACAATTTCTAGTATGAAAAAAACGGATTAGTTCAAGAAAATTTGTACATCATTTCATTTTTCAGCTAAACGAAATTTTTCTCACCACAAACTTTACGTTTCTCAATGTGAAATTCTTCTAAAATATTAAAATAATCTTTATTTGATTGATATGAGAAAACTAAATTTTTGATACAAGAAAACGTGATTACTTAAGGCGGCCGCATGTATGCAGATAATTTGCGGATAAATATTTATCCGCAATTTCAACCAACCAAAATCACTGAAAATGAAAAAGAATTTCCCCTTCCAAGTTAAAAAAATTGTATCTTTCAGCAATTTTATCCGCAAGCATCCAACTTGGGAGGGGAAATTCTTTTTCATCTTTAGTGATTTTGGTTGGTTGAAATTGCGGATAAATATTTATCCGCATACATGCGGCCACCTTTAGAGAATATGGTTTTCTTTATGGTTAATTCTTATTTCTTAAGTTTAACAAAATCAGTTTGTTTGTAGAAACCGATTCTTTTGATTGAAAACTAGAAATTTTTATGGTGAAAAATCTCGTTTCTTTATTTAAGTAGCATTTTCTGTAAATAAACAGATATTTTGTTGCTGGAAAACACATATTTTCTTGAGTAGAGTAAAAATTTACCAATCTATTGTTTGGATTTTCTTGTATGCATCCGTTTATTTCTTATAAGAAACTTGCTATTTCTTGACTATAGAAAACAATTTATAAAACTATTGTTTGCGTTTTCTTGTATGCATCGGTTTTCTTCTTCCAGGGAACTTGAATATTCTTCACTAGAGAAACGCTTTTCTTGTGACAATGCAATATTTCATCAGGTGTGGAAGGAAATGAGTGTTTAAAATAATACAAATTATGACAATTTATTTTTGTGTTTCTTATTTCACCATCAGATACAGAAAATATTTAAATACAAATTTGATAATTTCAATTGTTATTTGTTTCATTATATTTAAATATAAATAATTATAATTTTATAAATAATTTTTACTTAGAACTAAGCTTCTAATCGTTGTAATATAATGTTAAGTTCAGACTTTCAATTTTTGTTTTTTAACTAAGAATTTAATTATATGTATCAAACATTATTACAAAAAGTATCACTACATATATCAAAAAAAGTTGTAGATTTTAAATATGGTAGATAGTAAATTTGGTTTAAATATTTTAATTCCATTTGGAAGTGTAAATCAAATGATTTAAATGTGTTAGATTTGATTTCTTTACATGTAATAAATTCATATTTTGCCTTCTTCTGTGCCAACATAATTAATGCCAATAATTTTTAGCAGTTTCTTTGTTCTGTAAAACAAAGGAAATACGATTTTTTTAAAGTAATTCTCTTGTATTTAATAACAGAAATATTTATTATGTTTTGAACATCTGAGATATTTGAATATCGAGCAAGGCGGGAGAAAATATTAAAAACATTTTTAAATGTTTTCAGAAATCCTTTTTCTGTTTTCACTTTACACCACTTTGAAGTGGAAACACCACGGTTTAAAAAATCTAAGTTTGTTCACTTTTAACAAAAGAAAATTTGCACAAAATCTCACTTCAAAATCACAAAAAAAATTTACGTTTTTCACTGTTGAAGGTTCGCGATAGAATGCTTTTTTTGGTACGAACATCCATTATATAATGATATATACATACAATTATAACAATTTAACGATAATTTTCTCGTCTCTTTCTCGTAAGCCTTTCTACTTGGTTGAAATACTTTATTCTATTGTTCTGAGAAACAATCCCAACAAACAAAGCGCAAGGAAAGCGGTACCCTTTCGTGCGCGAATTCGCACGGGGTACTCGGAAAAGGAGACTAATAACTCACGGAAAGCGGTGCACCTGGCTGAAGAAAGTTGTCACTTTTGTCGCACGACTTCCCCTTTTTTATATTCTTTTAAAGTAATGACTGTATTGGTGCGTCCAAACTTTCCATACCAATTCCGTACCTTATAGCATTATAAATCGGAAACTTTTCCGTACTCATTCCGTACATTTTCGAATTAAAAATCGTACCGCTTTCCCTAAGAATTATGCGCACATTTATAATTATGCTTTTCGTGCCACTTACCTTTGGAATGCATTTTCGCGCATTTACAGACAGTATTTTGACTAAATAAATTTCTTTCGGTTTTATTAATAACAAAAATTTTTAAAAATATATATTCATGAATTTTGTTATAATGTATATTATTATAAACATATTATTATTACATACATCACAAATTTCTGGTTCGTCATCGTCACCGGTTTGGATGCTTCCGTTGATGTAGTAGGAATTTTTTCTTTTAATTTTTAAAAAATTTTGCGGTAGCCGATCTCTGAATCGGACCAAGAAAAACTTTCATCAGCTACGGGACGGGAACATCTTGTTTTCTTTTTTATTCGGTTACATAATCTTTTGGAACTTAAAAAAGAAAGAAATAATTTTGAAATTTATATTTATTTTTTTTTTTTTAACTTTCCTTTCTTATTGAATGTAAATATGCTTCGGATCTGGCTCTCCATGTTTTTATATCTCAATATATTTACAATTTTAAGAAACTGGCATTTAGAAAATGGCATGCTAATCCTTCTCCGTCGGAGTCAATTGCAAATACTACTTTGTTATATTACGCTGTAATGTATGTATAGGTATATATATATATATATATATATATATATATATATATATATATATATATATATATATATATATATATATATATATATATATATATATATATATATATATATATATATATATATCGCACGTGACAAAGAATAGTGACACAACTCAAAATTTCAAATTTCTCAGGAGAGCAAAAGAAAAAATGTTAATTTCTGTTTTACTACACTATCGCTTATGGGCGTCAAAAAAAGGAGATCAGAAAATTAAGCCGTTACTCGCTTTGTAAAATAAATATGAAAACGCCACTATGTCAGGTTATGAAATCGATCATTGTGCATCTTTTTGACGAATTCTATCAAAAACTCAATTTTTTGAGGTGTGTCATTTTTCCAAGTCATGTGCGATATATATATATATAATATATATATATATATATATATATATATATATTAGACTGACCCAAAAAAAATGCACATTTGAATTTTTCACGGGATTGTTCATGAAAACCTTTCATTACATATAAAAATAATTCCCTGAAATTTTTGTTGAAAAATATTTAAATCTAGAGGTCGCTAGTTACCGATTTATGAAAGTTATATTTCTAGTTTAATACCCCTATTTTCAAATTGACCATTCTGCGAAAATGCATACTTGATATTTGGTTTTATCATCCTATATTATATTTTGTGATCCTCTGAATACGATGGGTTAGATTATTTTGCTCTGCGGAAGAAATTTTTTGAGATATGAGCAAAATAACCCAAACAAACCTACAAAAATATGAAAAAATTGGCGTTAAATCGCTAATATCTAACAGAAACGATTTTTTGAAAAGACGGGAAGTATAGGATTTCATACTCTATATTTGTTCGAATAATACTCAACAAACAACGTTATGTAAAATTGGAAAATTTTCGACCAAAACATAGTAAACGAAAAAAAACAAATATTTTACTATACCCAATCGTATTTGCCACAATGGTTTTTTCTAAGCAGGATTTGTTGTAAATATTTTTCCTTTGAAATAAGCTGAGGGTTTCGTAATTTTTCGTAAAATGGATACTAAAATTAGTGTAAATTTAAATAATCGTAATAATTCTTCCTACTGGCTACTGTAGTCTGCATTACACAATTTTTCTGGAAGTACGTCTAGTAATAATTTTCCATCATATAAACAAGTGCTCTGATAGGTCATATGTCAGTGTGGACTCTGATATATACATTTGACCTAGACTGCGTATCCACCATACTAGCCTGGGCGACTTTGGGAGGTACTTGTCTGGATCTCACATTCATCAGGCACATCACCGCTGAGACCCTGCGCTTCATATCGTACTTCTCATACCATCGCCCAGTACTTAATCGTTTGCAAACAATCACTGTACACTCATTTCTTGATGCTAATAATAAAGAAATTTATTTTAACAAACCCATACATCGTGCCATTTCTCGCACCTCTTATAAACGTTATCACGGAAAACACCTGCCGTGTAGAAGCCACAGCCCACCTCGAATTTTATATATTATATTATGTGTTGATTGTTAAATTACACGTATTTCCTGAATAATTATTAAAACCCGTAAAATCCGGTTTTTACAATTTATAATTTCTTCCATTTTCTAAAGTTAAACTTTAAAATTATGTTGCTTAATGGGTAACAGCTGAAGTCCTGACTATAAAAATTGTCCACTTTGTGTGTTATGTTTTATTGTGTTTTCTGTCGGATTCATCATTCAACAATAGCTTTTACATAACGTTATTTGTTGAGTATTATTCGAACAAATATAGAGTATGAAATCCTATACTTCCCGTCTTTTCAAAAAATCGTTTCTGTTAGATATTAGCGATTTAACGCCAATTTTTTCATATTTTTGTAGGTTTTTTTGGGTTATTTTGCTCATATCTCAAAAAATTTCTTCCGCAGAGCAAAATAATCTAACCCATCGTAGTCAGAGGATCACAAAATATAATATAGGATGATAAAACCAAATATCAAGTATGCATTTTCGCAGAATGGTTAGTTTGAAAATAGGGGTATTAAACTAAAAATATAACTTTCGTAAATCGGTAACTAGCGACCTCTAGATTTAAATATTTTTCAATAAAAATTTCAGGGAATTATTTTTATATGTAATTAAAGGTTTTCATGAACAATCCCGTGAAAAATTCAAATGTGCGTTTTTTTTGGGTCAGTCTAATATATATATACATATATATATATATATATATATTATATATATATATATATATATATATATATATATATATATATATATATATATATGAATATATATATATATATATATATATATATATATATATATATATATATATATATATATATATATATATATATATTATGAGTTATTTGTTAGAAAACTGCAAAATGCGATACCTATCGGTAATAAAACAAACCATAGTAGCCATGACAGTATCCATATAAAACATATATGTTTCCATGAACGAGGTTGAGCTAGGTTGGATTGGATCGTTAAATTTTAAAATGACGTCGATCGTTTCCATGAAATTTAGTCAGGTTGAGTTGAAAGTTTTTGACAGCCCGTTATTTTATATACATTTAGGACTTTTTTATTGCATCCTTAATTTTTGGTCAATATTTTTTTGTTGTATTTAAGTATTGTAATATTTTTTTATGGTGTTAATAATAAAAATCCTATATATTTAATCGCCGCGCAATTTTGAATTTCAACTCTACTCAACTCAGATATTTTCGTTGAGTTCAAATTAACTCAACGAAAATCCAACTCAACCCCGTTTCCAATAACTCTAAACTACTTACCCTACCTCTCCACCTGACATATACTATACCACTACCATTAACATTTCTATAAACAAAAATATTAAAAATGGCTTCGGGTGAGGTAAACGTGCGATATGTAATTCGGTGCGAATAAACTAGAATTTATATTCCATAAGCATTAATTGTCTCTATACAATTGAATTAATTTCATAATTTCCTTGTCGTTAATTTTGAAAAAATTTATTATTAAAACTAAATTTATTAGCATCAAGATTCAACACACGCGGGATTACACTTGCCGTTACTTTGAATTGTGCATATATTGTATATGAAATTATTATAACATCGAGTTTTGCCAAATTATTACAACATTGCTGGTATAATTTATTGGTATTTTATAATAATTTGGTGTCTCCACTAGCAAAAAAGTAAATATTAATGGTATAACGCAATGGTAGATTGCAGGTGGAGAGGCCGGGTAGGTTCAACCTACTTAGGTTGAACTCTGTGAACTCTGCATGGAAACAAAGTAATAGAGAGTGAAACTAAAGGGGGTTTTATACGATACTAAATGTTGTAAGACAAAGTACGATGGCAAACTAACGGTAAATTTTGATTTGCTTTTACACTGAATAACATGTTGGATAGACTTCCCGACAAACATTTTTTGATTTGCGCCCAAAGATGCGACTGCGATGCGTCATTATAGACCCATATTAAAGAGTCAAATACCTGCCAACAATTTTCAGTCCAAATCGTGGACAAAAGCATGAAAATACCGCCTCAAGCGTTTTAGTTGACGCATTTTAGTCACAACCCTGCCGGCGCAAAAAAGTACACATAAAAAGTGAACCACTTACGAACAGCTTACGAACGGTTTTTTTATATGCGGCACTACTACTAATGTACAAATTTACATAATCGTATATGTACATAGTTTTCTTCATTCTATTTCTAAACAGAATGTGATATTTGATAAAGTAGAGTGGTCCGCCATTTTTAATATTTAGTAAATTTTTAATTTGTTTAATACCGATTTTCCATCGTCGTAGTATAATAGTATAATAGTATTTTGCTATTATACTATGACGATGGAAAACCGAAGTTCATAGTATAATAGTTATTATACTATTTCGTTATTCTAGCTATCAAAAATATAATAGGTAGCAAATTGTGTTTTTAACATTGTAAATTTATCTGACAGTGTATTATTTTGACAATTCGCAAAATTAGCATTCGATTGTTTTTTTTTTGTGAGTTGTATGGCTTGTTTAAATATTATAATGGAATTTAAAGTTATTTTTGTGAAATTAACATTGTGAATATCGGCATTTATTTCTAAAAATCATGGAAACTTGTTTTTTTATTTATGAATATACGTTAAAATTTTCAAAATAGGAATTATACCTATGTTCACTTAAAAAGAACTTTAATTGGTGTTAACTTCATCGCGCGATGGAAAACCGACAAGGAATAATAGTATAATAGTATTATACTATTATGCTATTATACTATTGACGATGGAAAATCGGTATAATTTTTGTTGTTTATAAATCAAATTTAGTGAAAGATGGTGATAGCAACAATATAAATGTATTTACAATATAATTTTTAGTTGCATATTATGTTATTTTATTTTAATAAACTAGTTGAACTAGAAATAGAATTTTAATGTGACACATGTAATGTTTTATTAAGAAGCACTAATCTTGTCAAATAGAATTTGGTATAGGTATAATTAATAATTAATTGATATAACTTCAAATAAATAAAATAATGTATTTGTTAAAAATAAAACAAAATACGTTGTTTTCATTTATAATTTATTCAAAATCAATTGCGGAATAATACCTAAATCGCACGTAATGTTCATTCTGGAAGGCTCATAAATGATACGCCCATGTGAGTTCATAAATGTTACGTAAAAGATGTACACATTACGAATATTTTGTATATACCAATACATACATAAGTCTTCACAAATTTGTTTCATTTCTCATGTGACAAGATTATCATTTATGTAACATTTCTATTCATTTTTAGCGTAACGTTTACGAACACTTTAGTAGAACAGACTCTTCGTAAAATGAACGTTTGCGTTACGCGTGGCCGGCAGGGAAGGGTAGTAATTTAGTCAAACGCACGTTCCATTTCGGCGTTTGACGCATATACTGGTATTTTCCAACTTTTATCCACGATATGGCCTGAATACTTGATATTTATTTTACTCTTTAGTATGAACTATTGTTGACGCATAGCAGTCGGTAGCGCTCAAGTTGACGCATTTTGGTCACAAAAATAGTATTTAGTCAAACACAAGTTTATTTCGGTGTTTGACGCAGGTAAAGCCATTTTTCAACATTTATCCACCATATGAACTGAATACTTGATATACATTTTATATACTCTTTAGCACGAACTATTGTTGACGCACAGCATAGTAGTACTCGTGTTAACTCACTTTGGCCACAAAAAAAGGATTTAGTCAAACAAATGTCATATCTCGTATGACGCAAGTAATGATATTTATCGACTTTTTTCTACTAGTCGGATTAGATATTGTACTCTGTGTATGACTTGGTGTTGACGCTTCTCATTCACAGGCGTTTGAATCGCTAAGTTTATTAGTTACAATATAAGTAGATACCTGTTAAATAAAACAAATTGGTATTCGATTCTTATAATGAACTCCTCTAGAATAAAATTGTATTTTACATTAATTTATTTATATTTATATTTACAGAAAGAAGAACTAAAAATTAAATCTAACTTGTGCTTTTCAAGGTTGCAGATAATTACAAAAAAAGTTACATATTTATTTAGAAAAAGAAACCCGTGCTTCGGATGGAAAACACAAAAGTAACTGAAAAGAAATCCGTTCTCCGGATGGAAAACTCAAAAGTACATAATATTTATTATGTATGCATTTAATTGTGTATTATTTTAATTATAGTGTTAATTTAACATTAGTTTAATTGCTGTCTGAGCTGTAGCTGTCGTCACTATGAGAGCTATTTGATTTTTGTGTATCAGCAAATGCAGCAGATTCTTTTGATGCCTTGAATGATGTTGAAGTAGATGGTTGCAGCAATAGTGAAGCCCTCAATAGCTTTTCGTCATCTCTTGCTTTATTTTCAGTACTTCTTTTAAGCAATTCAACAATTGCTTTTTTAAATTATTCCTCATCGACTTCTATCACTATACAAATAGTGAATTTAATAAAAGATATTATTCCCGTATAATCTTGAAATAACAATTTGGATTTTGGAGCTAAAAGAGAAAATGTTGAAAATAAATAGAAATAGTGGAAGGTTTTTTCAATTATAAATACCTTTTGCTGAAATTCCAGATTTTCTACTCCAGGAGTGCAGCAACAGAACGTGATAAGGTACTATATTCTCCAAGAGCTTCTTGACCATTTTATTTAATACGCCATCAATGTTAAAGTCCAGGAGTAATTCTTGTGGACAAATATTAATTTTTTGCAGGGCACGGTTTAAATTCTCAGTTTTATCAAAATATACAAATTAACCAGGTTCAACTAGTGAACGAGCGTCTAACGAGCGGTAGTGTGCGAGCGTCTTTGGGCAAGGGTGGAAACCCATTCAATTTTAAAAATTCAAGAAGTTTATTTAGAGCAATACAAGTAACTATACCACTGAATTCGGTCAGTGGCCCAACTTCTCAAAAACTTTCGTATATCAACTGTATGTGATGCTATTGTCCTGATTGTGCCTATTTAGTCCATCCTCGTTAGGTCTGTGTTCATCTTCATTTTGTTGGATAATACTATTAGACGTATTTACAAGTAAATTGCTTTGATGAGTTGCATTATTATGGTTAATAGTTTCATTTGAAATTAATTTCACTGCAGAATCTGGGATTCGATGAAAACGAGAAGATCTTGTAGTAATTCGATTGCGCAACGCCCGTTTAGACAAAGACAAAATATTTTTGTATTTGGGCATGTTCTGATAGCTGTAAGTTAAATAAAAAGTAAAAAGGTGGACATTTTTATCCTTATAAAAAAATGATTTCATATATGCCAATAAATGATTATCTACAGACGCTTGAGTATAGATTATATCAAACTGAGTCCATTGAAAAATACAGTTTTCATTACACGGGGATCTGCAATAAGCCAAGTTTCTTAATTTTGAGTACGTAAATAAATAGTAGAAACATTGTTTTATTAATTTTAAAATACAGATACACATGAAACAGAACGCATGCGTTCATTTGTCCCTGCCAATGAATGATTATCGGCAGACGCTTGAGCATACGTTGTACCAAAATGTGTCCACATAAAAATACAGTTTTCATTACACGAAGATCTGCGCTATTATTGTTATATATTCATTGAAATGAAGCACAGTTTTGTTAATTCTGAGTACGTAAATAAATAGTAAAATCTGTTTTATTGATTTTAAAATACAGATACATATGAGACAGAACGCGTGCGTTCATGTGTCCACGCCACTGAATGATTATCGGCAGATGTGAAAAATACAAAATTAATCCATTATAATGACGTTTAAAATGTTTTATTCATGTGATGGCTGTATGACACTGGCTAGTTTCTCGCATTGTTTAAGTGATTAAAAATAAAACTAGAGCAGGCCAAATATTGCATATATAAAATATTCATAAGAGTGAGTGAATACAATATAGGCAAAAAATTAAATAAATTCATGAAAAATTGATCTAAAATTTCATTGCCCACTTTTGTAGCAATTTAAATGGAGCAATTCTAGCAAAAAATAATTCGATTTTAATTATTTTTTTTGACATAGACAGCTTGTTTTTGACATTTCGTCATATTTCTAAAATAAATATTTTAGTGTGTTGTTTCTGTTTATCATATTTCGTCATATTCTTAAAATAAATATTTTAGTGTGGTGTTTATCATATGTCGGACGCGGACCTATTAGAAATTTTAGTGGCAACTAACGTTCATATGCTACGAACAGCTGCTTATTTAAATATAAGGAAAGCCGAAAAAAAAAGAAATTGAAAAAATATTCTTCGAAATGGCTGTTATATCGAGAAAGTGAAGGATTCAGCCATAAATTGTTAAAAGAAATAGAAGACTAGGATGTAACCCTATACAGAAAGGTTCTGAGGCTATCGAAGTTGTTTTAGCTTGCATATGTCTACATAATTATTTAAGGAACGACAATATCAAAGATACAAATAATATAGACGTCATGACGGTTGAAGAAATAGACTCAATTAACACTAACAATTTTGAAGTAACCAGTCATGCAATTGTTGGTGCACAAAAAAAAAACAGCCACAGAGATCAGGAAGCGATTCGAGGAGTATTTTGAAGTGCTTCATCCAAATATTTTAAATTAATAGAAACAAGAGTTAAACTTAGATTTTTATTAATTCATTTTGATATAAAAATCATTAAAATATAAATTATGAATATGTATATGTATATTGAATTAAACAATTACATTAATTATTTCTGTTTTGTTTTTCGTCATTTCTTTTATCTTGAATCGTATTTATTTCATATAATATGGCATTCATTTTATTTTTGGCGAATGTTCGGAGATCGTTGTCGAAATTTGCTATTTCTTGGCCAATATAATCTGAAAAAGCTTGTTGACTGTTTTTTAAAATGTCAAAATAAGTACATATAGTGTTGTCTCACTTTATTTAGATTCGTTCTCTTTTTCGCTTTTTTGTTTTTACAACAATTTATAGCACTGGAAAACTAGCCAGTGTCATACAGCCATGACCTAATTTGTCCACTATATTTCTACCCCACACCCTATAAACCCAAAACACAGTCACTTAATTAACTCACCTGAACTTTGATTAAACCAAAATTAACTAAATTTATGAAATAATGTTATTTATATTCAACCATTCAACGTAAACTGAAACTGTACTATAGAATTAAATTTGTTCAACGTTTTATTGTGCCGCGCATGCGCGGAGTAAAATTTTTGTTTTTCTTTCACAAAAGAGTATAAAAAGAGTTTGAAGTTGAAGAAAAGAAAATGAAGTTCGATTTTATATATTCGTGTGGGCACATGGGGCATAAAAACACTTCGCGGTGTACAATTTTTATTTTATTGTTTTAAGAGAAAGCATAAAAAGAGCATATATGTTACGTTTATACTCGGGGTCGAGTCAACTTGTAGAACTTTGGATCAACTTCGAGTTATCTTTTTTACCGTTCATACTGCAGAGTTAAAACTACAATTGAGTTAAAATGAGGTTGAAACCGAGTTAACATTGTTTATTTCTGCCGCCATTATTTTTTAAAAAGCAAACAAAATATGAAAATTAAATTATAAATTAGCAAAATTTAAATATGAAAAAAATCCAAAATGGAGATACGCTTGCTTCACATTCGAAAAAAATTAAAAATACTGTTCTTGTTTTCTTTGAATTAATTTTTGTTGTTGGTTTTTAACTCGACTCCGTTTTTGTTGCAATTTGTTAGAGTTAAGTTAACTCGACTCCACATTTTTTTAGGATCGAGTCGAGTTAACTATAAGATAACTCGACTCCTTTTATAGTGAAAGATAACCTAGGTTGAACCCAGGTTGAACCCTGAGTATAAACGTACTGATAGATACTCTGAAGATATAATTTGTATCGATTTTATATATTCGTGTGGGCGCATGGGGCTTAAAAAAAACTTTCTGGACCCAAAATGTTTGTCGGGCTTCATTATTCATTATTCGTCAAGCAGTAAATATGTGAACAAGGGAAAAAATCAAATGCCCGAACCCAAGTATAACAAATCTTAACTCAGGTGTGAGTTCCAACCTATTTGGTAAGTTATGCAGGAACTTGTTTGTTTATAGGGAAATTAGTAAAAGATTGATAAAAAAACAATTCGTCATTAATTTTTTTGTCAACCATAAATAAATATTTAATGTGTTGTTCGCTAATAGCTTTTGTTTTATATTAATATATTTCTGGTTCTAAATAATAAGTGTAAGTAATATGTTATATTAATTAAATAATTTTTATATTAATGATATGTAATATACTATAAAAAATTTAATAAGCAAGTTTAAATAATACCACTGACAGACTAGGGATTAGCTAAGCGCGATTAGTGAAACGAGATTAGCTAATCCACCACAAATCCATATGCGTTGACAGACTAGGGATTAGTTTCTTGCAGAGAAATAGATTATTATGATGGTGATTCGCTGAAATATAGCTAATAAATCAGCTGGATTCATTTTTTAATTCAATATTTCTAAGATTTATTACATTAAAACACAGTAGATTTTCTATTTCCTCGAAATTTATTCAGCACAAATTTTTTAAGATGTCATTGATTTTATAACTTCTATCGTAAATTCACGCCACTTGCATTTTCAGCAATGTTTAAATAATTATTTCACATTGTAGTGCCACTTGTACCATCACTAAACCCAATATAACGAGGTAAGCTCGAAAATTTTCAAGGATTAGTGCACTAATCTCGATTAGTGACTAATCCTCAAATAAAACGAGATTAGGTAATCTTCAACTTGACACACTACAGCTAATCTCGAAAAAATCACTAATCGCGCTTAGCTACCCAAGTATAACAAAGCTGAAAACATGAATTTTTTTTCAGCATATTGGTACAAAAAATCGGAAAATGATGAAATTGGGTTGGGTTTCCAAATTCCAACTTTTAACACAGCAAAGATGCTGGCGTTGGTGTGTACTTTTTTATTTTGTGTTTACAAATTTTACAACTTTAGTTTTGTGGGAGACGCCATTATGAATGGTTGTGTTTTGTTTTTACTTTAACTTAAATTTTATTTTTTGTGTTGTGCGATTATTTTTGGGTTTGTAGAATTTTTATTTTTGTGTGTACGAATTAATAATAATAATAAAATCGATTTTTATTTATAGATGAACGCGAATTGGATTATTTTGTTCGTTTCGTTTTTTTACTATGATTTAATTTAAAAAATTGTAAATAAAAATAAAAAAAATATTGTGTTAATAAAATTTTAAAATAAAAAGAAAAATTGTTTTTATTTAAGTAGCCATGTTTGATTGTTTGCATGTATGTATGTATGTAAAAGCGAAATTTCCCCGCCAAATTTTATATTGTAAGCCCCGCCCGTTTTTATGCGACATAACCTCACTTTTTTTGTCATCATTCCGATTTTTGTGGCCAACTTTCATAGTAAATCTTAGAATAAGTCGGTGATGAAATCAGCAAAGTGTCAGAAAAATCCAAAAATTATCGGATATAAAAATACTTGGGTAATCCCTAGTCTGTCAAGGGTATAAGGTTCTTTTTAATTTTAGACTGCAGTTTGGAAGTTACTGATTTTGGAAAAACTTGTTTGATAAGTTTGTTGTAGCCAATTATTTTTATTTTTTAAATGTATTTACTAGTAAAGAAGTGCAAAGAACGGCCTGTATGCTTATAAGCGGGGCGCTTAGGACAACACCTACACGCGCTTTAGAGGTTATGTTCCACCTTATTCCAATCGACCTTTATGGTAAACAGATGGCAGCCAACGTGGCTACGAGGCTCTTGGCTGTCTCTCAATGGAAGTGTCTTCAGGTGGGACACTCGACGATAGGTAGATTCGCTGGCGAAGAACTGGCGAATCTGGATTATATTACACCAACGTTGTGCTTCGATAAGGGTTTCCGTACCATCTTTCCCTCAAGGGAATCCTGGAGAAACGGATCAATCCTGGAAAACGAGGCAGTGCAATTTTTCACGGACGGCTCGAGGCTAGACGATCATGTAGGAGCCGGAGTCTTCTGTGATAAGCTTAATGTTAATATTTCTGTTCGTCTCCCTGACTACTGCAGCGTGTACCAGGCTGAAGTGGTGGCGATCGGGCAAGTCATGACATGGTTGAAGCATAATGTGGTATCCGGGAGGGATATCGCAATTTATGTGGACAGTCAGGCAGCGATCAAGTCACTTGGGGCAGTTTGTCTGAAGTCGCGGGTGGCGCTGGATTGCCGATCATCTCTTAACGAGATGAGCGAGTATTTCAGCATCCAGATAATCTGGGTCCCGGGTCACTCGGACGTCACGGGGAACTGCAGGGCGGACGAACTAGCTAGGTACGGTACGACTCTCCAGATGCAGCCGGAAATGGTAGGTCTGGGGAGGCCTATGACAGTGCTAAAATGGGCGCTCAGTAAAAGGGCAATCGCCTTGACAAATGAGAGGTGGATCAACACTCTCACGTGCAGGGTAGCAAAGCAAGTTTGGCCAAAACTGGACTTGCGGCGCTCCAAGGTACTAATATCCCTGGGAAGACAAGAAATAGGATTGGTCGTAGGGATAATGACAGGTCACTGCCTTTTTGGAGAGCATGCGAGAAGGCTGGGGATACAGACGAATGACTTTTGTAGAAGTTGCATGGACGAAGAGGAGGAGGAGACTTTGGAACACTTCCTATGCTCATGTCCGGCGCTATCATACAGAAGGCATAAGTATTTGGGTGTGTACGGTATGGACAGCCTTTCGGAACTCGCGGACTGTGGAGTGCGAGATTTATTACGCTATATAAATAGCTCTGGTTGGTTTCAACGGGAGTAATGGGGAGATGGGATCCTGTGGTATCACAACGGGCCATTGCTGGCCTAAGTGTGCGATAGCAGCCACTTCAACCTAACCTAACCTCAACCTACTAGTAAAGAAATACATAGAATAAAAAAAATTAAATTTTTCATTTATAAAATATTACCAAAGAGCATTTAAAATATTTTGACAGCACCCAACAAACCTAAAAGCAAATTTACCCAACAAGCACATCGTTTTGAGTTACTCCAGTTCCAGATCTTCGTGCCAAGTTTCATATGCATTCTTAAACTAATACAGAACTCAGCTGGAACTCAATCTAAACTAAGTTTAGAATGAGTTCTGGAAATTCGAGCAAAAAGCTGGAAGTAAAAATACTTGGGAACGATGACTGCCGCATTGGTTGCAGCTTTTATAATCTATTATTATAACCCAAGTTTTTTTACTTCCAGCTTTTTGGTCGAATTTCCAGAACTCAATCTAAACTTAGTTTAGATTCAGTTCCAGCTGAGTTCTGTATTAGTTTAAGAATGCATATGAAACTTGGCACGAAGATCTGGAACTGGAGTAACTCAAAATATCCGGATGTGAACCCATGTGTTTGTTGGGCATAACCAAATGTCAAAATATTTCGAATGCTTGATGGGTGTTGCTCACATTCAATGGCGGTTTTTGAAATGAAAATAATTTATTTTGAGTTTTTTTTTTTTTTTTTTTTTTTCATTTTATTTTATTACGACTGAGACTGCGCTCATCTAGCAATTTTTCTTTCAAATACAAATTTTTATATATCTAGTAAAATTCACGTTTGTTGGGGTGTAACCCACTGGTTAGCCCCATAATCAATTAAACCTATTTACTAATTTTAGTTTGGTAAGTTCACTAGGTCAAGTGGCCTCGTTCTTTGGAGTCTTCTTTCAACGACAGGGTTATCTATCATATGGCGAATATAGGGGTTTCCATGTTCCTGGAGCCTTATTTAGGATTAGTCCAACATGTAGTATCGTATAAAACCCCCTTTACGAAATTAAACTAAACCCTAATACCCTTGACAGACTAGGGATTAGCTAAGCGCGATTAGTGATTTTTTCGAGATTAGCTGTAGTGTGTCAAGTTGAAGATTACCTAATCTCGTTTTATTTGAGGATTAGTAACTAATCGAGATTAGTGCTCTAATCCTTGAAAATTTTCGAGCTTATCTCGTTGTATTGGGCTTAGTGTTGGTACAAGTGGCACTACAATGTGAAATAATTATTTAAATATAGCTGAAAATGTATGTGGCGTGAATTTACGATAGAAGTTATAAAATCAATGACATCTTAAAAAATTTGTGGTGAATAAATTTCGAGGAAAAAGAAAATCTAGTGTGTTTTAATGTATAAATCTTACAAATATTGAATTAAAAAATGAGTCCAGCTGATTTACTCGCTATATTTCAGCGAATCACCATAATAATATTTTATTTCTCTGCAAGAAACTAATCCCTAGTCTGTCAACGCATATGGATTTGTGGTGGATTAGCTAATCTCGTTTCACTAATCGCGCTTAGCTAATCCCTAGTCTGTCAGTGGTAGCGATTTCCCTTATAGGTTATTATAATTTATTTGCTGAGTTAAGATTTGTTAAGCGTGATTTACACGTTCCAACAATGTTGGCCAACAAAAAATGAAGAGATTAGTATATCGCGAATTCCATTTGAAAGACAAGAACAAATATATAAACAAACAAAATTTTGTTGGAGTTTTTTTTCTTTTTTTTAAACTTTGTTTCCATAAAAAAAATTGTTTGACCATAAAATATACTCGACCCGAGTATATTTTATAGAAACAAAAATAATAAAATGGCGATTTGTGAAATTTTTATAGCGCTTTATTTTTATTTTTTTTAAATTTTTATTCAAAATTAAAATTTACGTTCGAAAAGTTTTCATTTTAGCCAAAAAAAGTGGTAATTTTGATAAATAAAGTAGTGTACACCGCGGAATTCGTCAAAAATTACATCGTCTATTTTATACCGCCAAAAAATTATAGCATGTCCGACATTATTGTTTTATTTTTTTAAAAATTTTGTTTAAAATTTAAAATTTACGTTTGGAAAGTTTGTATTTTAGCCGAAAATGTCGTAATTTTGATAAATAAAGTAGAATCATTGCCCTATTCGTCAAAAATATTACATCGTCGATATAATACCGCCAAAAAATTATAGCATGCCCGACATTTTTATTTTATACTTTTCTTTTTTATCGCATGAACATTTTTTCTATTGCGTGTAGCTCTAAGTCTCCAACAAAAAAAGTTGGAAAAACATTGTTGGAACGTGTAAATCACGCTTTATACTTAGGTAGTAAGGCCCGTTGTACATTTCAGCTAAGCTAAGCTAAGCGATGTGAGCTAAATTCTTATCCCCCGGTTGAAAATAAAAAATCTTTATGGGAAGATATAAAATCAGAAGTGTATGTTTGTATAAGGCGAGTTATCGGGGTATATCCTCCATCAAGTCGCAAATAAACTATTTGCGCCTCAAAATCTGACTACTCGATTGATTTTAACATGAGTTTTTCAATTGAAATTTCTTTTTTTTTGTATTTTATTTGCTTTTGCGACTGAGTAGTAAAAACATTATAGAAAAGTTACCACCGACTTTTTGACGATGCAAATAAAATCAAGTAAGTCAAGACACTCAGTCGCAAAAGCAAATAAAATACAAAATTTCAATTGAAAAACTCATGTTAAAATCAATCGAGTAGTCAGATTTTGAGGCGCAAATAGTTTATTTGCGACCTGTTGGAGGATATACCCCATCAGCTGGAAAGTGCAAAGGGATGAGCTAGGCGAGCTAATACCACTGACAGACTAGGGATTAGCTAAGCGCGATTAGTGAAACGAGATTAGCTAATCCACCACAAATCCATATGCGTTGACAGACTAGGGATTAGTTTCTTGCAGAGAAATTAAATATTATTATGGTGGTTCGCTGAAATATAGCTAGTAAATCAGCTGAACTCATTTTCTAATTCAATATTTCTAAGATTTATACATTAAAACACACTAGATTTTCTTTTTCCTCAAAATTTATTCAACACAAATTGTTTAAGATGTCATTGATTTTATAACTTCTATCGTAAATTCACACCATTTACATTTTCAGCAATGCTTAAACAATTATTTCACATTGTAGTGTCACTTGTACCATCACTAAACCCAATACAACGAGATAAGCTCGAAAATTTTCAAGGATCAGTGCACTAATCTCGATTAGTCACTAACCCTCAAATAAAACGAGATTAGCTAATCTTCAACTTGACACACTACAGCTAATCTCGAGAAAATCACTAATCGCGCTTAGCTAATCCCTAGTCTGTCAAGGGTATAACAAAGCAAACGAAAACTACATTTCTCGCTTAGCTTAGCTGAAAAGTGCAACGGGCCTAAAGCTTGAAGCCAAATAAATTATAATACCTATAAAGGACATAACTATACTTTTCCATAGTAAACTTGCGGTCAATGATATAGGCAGATTAATCGATAATACAGTATTATTTAATACGTGGAAACATAGTACGGGATAACTTCTAAAGATGTCAGCTTTAACAATTTTTAATTTTTGGTAAATAAACAAAAAATAAAATGAACTTTTTTTATAATTCATGTCTACTTGTAAGTTTAATTCGTGTTTTTTGCTTTTATTTACATTTTTGTTTCGAAACAACAAAAAAAAAATTAAAAAAATCTACTAGTGCCATCTTTAGATTTAATCTATCTATCGCCGTTTTTTGACGGTTAATATCCTTTATAGGTTATTATAATTTATTTGCTTGAAGGCGCCCGTATGCCGATAGACTTCAGGTGTTTTAACACGCAGTCTACACTAAAAGTTAGTTTTTTTTTATCGTTTTAGTAACTTTAATGACCAATGTACCAATTTTGGTTTTTTGCTCTTGCTTTATTTTGATTTTTTTTTTTCTTTTTAGCGCATTTTTGGCGTTTCGTGAAAATATTTTCATTTAAATTTGTTTCTTGGCATTATATTCTGTATATACCCAGCAAATTTTTTGTCTTTGGTAACAAGTCTTGTGCTTGTCTGGGATAGAGAAAATAATATGAAATTACACTGGTTAAAAAGAGACAAATTTCTTAGGCAACATGTCTTGCGGTTGTCTTCAGTATGTTACTAGAGACACAAACGTAATGTAATTTAAAGCGCTCCTATCGGTGGGAAATAGAAGGAATGGTAACATGTCTTTTGGTTGTCTTGAAAATGTCTTCAAAAACCGCTTCGTTATCGACACCAATGCACAAAAAGCATTATACTTCGCCATTTTTTATAGTTTTTATTATTTTTTTTGTGCAGATGGTGATGTGTTCAATTTTTTTTGTGGGTATAAAAGAAATAAATATTATTGAATTTAAATATAAAAAATATTTTTCTTTAAATATTTTAAATTCAATACAATATTTATTTGTGATTAAAATAAAACAAAAAGTGTTAACAAACCAGGAAATGTATCTTACACGGTAGACAGGCACAAAATTATTCGCGATTTTCGTTTATCCCGATTGTCAAAAATCGCGTTGTGAAAACGAAATAATCCAGTTTTTTGTGAAGATTGTGTAATGAAAGTCAACTGTCATTACACGATTTTCACCTAAACCGGATTATTTTGTTTCCACAACACGATTTTTGACAAAAATAACAACTGAAAATTGCGATTAACTCTGTGTCTGTCTACGGTATTAAGTAACATATGGAAGACAAACTCAAGACATGTTACCAATAACGACCACCAGACATGTTACCAATAACGACCACCAGACATGTTACCAATAACGACCACCAGACATGTTACCAATAACAACCACCAGACATGTTACCAATAACGGCCACCAGACATGTTACCAATAACGACCACCAGACATGTTACCCAAGACATCTTGTATACATGTTACCAATAACGACCACAAGACATGTCTTTGAAGACTCTTCGTCCCAAATACATGGAGTTGTCTTTTGAATGACTTGGGTTTGTTACCATAACAAGTCTTGAGTTTGTCTTGCATGTGTTACTTAAGACACGTTTGCTGGGTATTTCTTTGGAGCAAAAGCAAAAAAAACAAAATTGGTACATTGGTCATTAAAGTTACTAAAAAGATAAAAAATAACTAACTTTTAGTGAAGACTGCGTGTTAAAAAACAAGTCTATCGACATACGGGCGCCTTGAAGCAAACATCTGCTTGTTGGGGTGCGTTAAAATGCTAGTACCTGTGCCTTGGATAGAGATGGCACCACTAACCGTTGAACAAAAAAATGAAAAAAAAAGTCAAAAAAATTGTATGTATTTGCACATAAAATTGTTCCCTACCTTTCAACCCAGATTTAATTTTTTTATTTCGTTTAATATTAATATTATATTCGCTTTAATATTTAATTGAGTTGTTTATTGAGATTCGTTCAATTACTAGTAATGCCATCTCTACCTAAGATTCATGTTGTCTTCAAAATTTGTTAGCGATTTCCCTTATAGGTTATTATAATTTATTTGCCATAGAGACAAAAAAACTATAGAGAATAATTAAACAAACGTCAAGCGTACAAAAATTGTGCCAAAAAGAGAAAGATTAAAATAGTTTTGGGGCCGTAATAAGAATTTTACTCAATGCATTGAAATTGAGTTGGTTGATACAATACAACAATTAAAGTTCAAAAACTGTTTTTATTTAAGTTGCAATTACACAGATAATTATCATTTAGTTCAATTTTTCAATAAAATTAATTTTATTATTAAAAATAACTTTTTGTAAAAACGCGTTCTTATTTTACACTTTTAGTGTGGATCTGGTCAAAATAGTTGTAAACAAATCGTAAGATTCGCACCCAACAACAACAAATTTTTGTTTTATTTTTATATTTATGTAATAAATTAAAATTAAAATTGCATTTTTAACGTTGAAAACGTTTATACTGGGGGTTCTAAGGAAAAATCGAACGACCAAAAAACCGGCCCAAAAATGTAACAAAACACAAAACCGCCAACTCTGCTTAGGTACTACAGAGAAATTTGAAAAATGTTGGCATTGGCATTTTTCAAGATCTATATTGTAATAAAATTCTATTACATTCAAACAATTTTATTTAATAAACATACATACTTATAATTATAAGGAAATGAATATACACAAAATACAATTTTTCCTTTTCAAAATACATACAAGAAAACAATCATAGCCATCTAAGCGCAATATTGTTTTTACGCGTTGTGTTGCGGTTTGTAATTTTGAAATAAAATCAGTTGACATAAGTAGTTATTCGATAAGTGAGAATGCGCATTATAAAAATACTTTTTTTGATCTGGTAATAGGTAACTGACATTTGATAGAAGAATAAAAACATTACCAAAGCGCAACGAATTGTATGTATTTGACTGTAATTGAGGTAGGTGATTTCTTCAAGTTCTAATGCGTGATTTACACGTTCCAACAATGTTTTTCCAACTTTTCTGGTTGAAGACTTATACGGTAGACAGACACAAAGTTAATCGCGATTTTCGTGTATCCCGATTATCAAAAATCGCGTTGTGAAAACGAAATAATCCAGTTTTTTGTGCGATTAACTCTGTGTATGTCTACGGTATTAGAGCAACACGCTCAATAGAAAAAATATTCATGCGATAAAAAGAGAAATGTATAAAACAAAAATGTTGGGGAGGCTATAATTTTTTGGCGGTATAAAATCAACGATGTAATATTTTTGACGAATAGGGCGATGATTCTACTTTATTTATCAAAATTACGACTTTTTTGACTAAAATGAAAACTTTCCAAACGTAAAATTCAATTTTTAAACAAAATTTTTAAAAAAATAAAACAAAAATGTCGGACATGCTATAATTTTTTGGCGGTGTTATATCGACAATGTAATTTTTGACGAATTCCGCTTTATTTATCAAAATTACCAGTTTTTTGGCTAAAATGAAAACTTTTCAAAGGTAAATTTTAATTATGAATTAAAATTTTTAAAAAATAAAGTGCTATAAAAATTTCACAAATCGCCATTTTGATTATTTTTGTTTCCATAAAATATACTCCGGTCGAGTATATTTTATAGTCAAACAATTTTTTTATGGAAACAAAGTTAAAAAAAAGAAAAAAACTCCAACAAAGTTTTGTATGTTTATATGTATATTTGTTCTTGTTTTTCAAATGAAATTCGCGATTATCTCCTCATTTTTTGTTGGCCAACATTGTTGGAACGTGTAAATCACGCTTAATTCCGTTTTCAACGGGTAAATTGGCAGAACTTCTTCTGCTACCATTGCGTTTTTATCTCAAAATATAATATGTAATTAAATTAGAATTTTAATTTCGCTGTACACAAACCAGAATACAACTTATCGATGAAAAGAAATTCAAGGTAATTTGTTGCGAGTGTTGTTACAATATTTTAAGATTGAACACTTCAGTTTTCATAATTTTTTTAAAATATTTTTTCACAAATAGTATTTAATTATATATTATTGTTTTGTTTTATATGATAATTTTGAATTTTCACGAAACTACCCACAACCACTTATTAAAAAGAATTATATCTAAATTGTTTGTTTACATAAGAGAAAGAGCATAAAACATAAAAGATATATAACCATCTCTCGCCAACTGCTTACATTTGCAATAGAAGATTTTGTATGGAAAAAACGTTGTTTCAGCTCTATAGTATAAATTATAACTCTATATCGGCAACATTAAAAATTTGCAATTGTTTTATCGCAAAGTAGCTCAATTTATCATGTCATGTTTATCAGTCATTCTCATACTGCAATTTTTTTCCATTAACAATATTTATTTATTCGATATCGATTGATGTCAAAAATAAAACGTGAAAATTAAAAACAGAGTACATATTATATTAAATTACAACTACAAGTATAATATTAAATTAATTAGAATAGTTGAGTCATTTTATAATATCGATTTTATTACATAAAAGCTGCTAAAACAATTCATAATTATATGAATTTTAAGTTTAAAATTATAACGAAACCAAACTACTATTCTTAATCTTTTGAGATAAAGTTCAGAGTTTTTTTTTTAGTTTTGATTAGGAAAAATAAAACAAGTGATATACATTCTTTTATAACTAATTTACATAAAATAATCATTCTGTGATTGCTGTGTTATTTTATTTTCAAAATAAATTTAAAAATATTCAATTTGACGAAGCCTTCAGTAGTCAAGATTTGTTTGAGCTTGAAACTACATACTACCTACATAGTTAACTAAAATTAAATTTAGTAATTCGTTTTGTTATTAAAGTTCTTTGTAAATAATTTTATAAATAGTTGCAATTATCGCACTTAAACTACGAGATTGCTACTGATATTTATTTATAAAATTATCCCAAAAATTATAAAAAAACAAAATAGTTTTAATTATAAATTTGTGGCAGAACAAATCAGTTTTAATTCCTCAATATTTTAAACATTTAAAATTAATATCGTTAGTTTTGTCAAGTTACTATGGGAACAGAAACATTTGAAAATATTGTGAATCCAAGTGATAAAACAGTTGTAAATATTCCGGTAGCTATTGATGAGAATAACATAAATGACGGAGCACTAGAAATCTTAAAAGTTATCAGGCCATCGTGGAATTGTGATAACATAAAATTTAAGGTAAGTTGGATTACTCATCGCATGCTCATCATTTGTAGCGAAAAAAAATTATATTCGAATTTTATGCTCACCCTACACGACAATCAAAGACTTTAAATTCAATAGACTAGAAATAAGCAAACGTCAGCATGGACATGTGTGAAAGGGAATGATATCAAAGGGCCGAAATGGGTCGAAGGGCCGAATTTTTACTGTTCACCCGAGTAACCACGTGTCACAAAAAAGCGACAAAAATTTCACATAAAATGGTGATTGGTGGAAAAAAATGTGACAAAAATTTGTCACAATATGGATGAAAAATGGTGAATGGGATTGACGCCGATTGTCACGCGTAAACGAACATTTTGTAAATCAAATTTGTCGGTTTTTGGTGGAATATTTTTGAAATATTTGTTGAAAATTTAGTCACAAATTCGACAGATTTTTTATGGTAATAAAGTCAAATATTTCTCGATATTTTCTGTGGTTTAACTGTGGAACTAATTAAGAACTATTTGTTGAAATTATAACCACAAATTCGATATTTTTTTTATAATATTACTTAATTATCAACAATTTTGTGGATATTTGTTGGTTTATTGATGCAATTATGCGTAAGAAAATTTTTTATAACCCTACTTAAATAATTTTGTAAAAAATACTCCATTGTATGGTTTATTTGATATTTTTATTATTATTTATTTTACAAAAAAAATCTACCAAAAATGTAGAAATATCAAAATCCCCTCGTACTTCAACCCGAGCCAAACTTTCCTCGAGTTTTCTATGTGGTAGTTTGGTTTCGTACAGATAAGCTTGCACAAACAAAAAGTTCGGTCTACTCGTCAGGTACTCAGGTAGCTACGACCAAACACAAACTACAAAAATAAAATTCCAATTTCATACATTTAGTATGAGGCAAGAACGTAGTGACTTAGCGAATTATAAATTCACCAAATCAAAAATGATCAAAATCTTTTTTTTTTGGGGAGTAAAATGAACATATATTTTGTCACAAAATACCCGCATAAATCTGTTCCAAATTGTCAACTTTTTTTGTGGCAAAATGGAACTTACATTTTGTGACAAATTGGTGACTAAATTTTCTTTTTTTTGGGTAATAAAATGAACATTCGTTTTGTCACAAAGTACCCGCATAAATAAGTTCCAAATTGTCAAATTAATTTGTGACAAAACGGAACTTACATTTTGTGACAAATTGGTGACAAAATTTTCTTTTTTTTTTGGTGGTAAAATCAACATTCATTTTGTGACAAAATAGCCGCATAAATAAGTTCCAAATTGTCAACTTATTTTGTGACAAAAAGAAACTTACATTTTGCGACAAATTGGTGACTAAATTTTCTTTTTTTTGGGTGGTAAAATCAACATTCGTTTTGTCACAAAATACCCGCATAAATAATTTCCAAATTGTCAATTTAATTTGTGACAAAAAGGAACTACATTTTGTGACAAATTGGTGACTAAATTTTCTGTTTTTTTGTGTGGTAAATTCAACGTACATTTTGTCACAAAATACCCACATAAATATGTTCCAAATTGTCAACTTTTTTTGTGACAAAAAGGAACTTACATTTTGTGACAAATTGGTGACTAAATTTTCTTTTTTTTGGGTGGTAAAATCCACATTCGTTTTGTCACAAAATACCCGCATAAATAATTTCCAAATTGTCAACTTAATTTGTGACAAAAAGGAACTACATTTTGTGACAAATTGGTGACTAAATTTTCTGTTTTTTTGTGTGGTAAATTCAACGTACATTTTGTCACAAAATACCCACATAAATATGTTCCAAATTGTCAACTTTTTTTGTGACAAAAAGGAACTTACATTTTGTGACAAATTGGTCTAAAATTTTGTGATCACCATTTTTGGTTACTCGGGCACTAATTTACATCACTAAATCACAATGAAATTATTTTATTCGTCTAAATAGAATTTTCCTTCACTCTAACGAATATAAAATTGTCTTAAAAAAAAAAATTAATAATCGGCCCTATATTTCTAAAAACAAAAAAAAAATCGGCCCTTCGACCCTTCGTTTCCATTCCGTGTGAAAGACTATTTAGTCTTGTGCTGTGGTGCGATTCTGTAACTAAAGATACATGTTAAACCGAAAGTGATCTGACTGAAAACGTCTGAGTTAAATTCAACATGTAAACGGCGACTTGGCTGAAAGTTATCTGAAAGTAGTCTGAGTTCGGTCAACTTAAATTGGGTTGGTTGAGTCAGTTTGTGTATTGAGTTAAACATGTAAACTTTAATTTAGTTGAACTGACAGATTTTTTCAAACAGGCAAAAGATTTTATACATTTTCGAAGTGATTTTTAAATTATTTTAAATAATTTTCTAATAATTTAAATATAATTTTAGAACAAAGTGACATTTAAAATGTCAATTCAGATCAAATAAAAAAATCCCATGTAACCACCAACCCAAAGTTTCAGTCAGATCACTTTCAGTCATAACTCAGTCAATCACTTTTGGGTTTAACATGTATCTTTAGTATGTATCTATCTCGTATTACGAGTTACGACTTTCGAGAACTCAAAAAATGTTAACTTGCCGTCTTACTTTGGTAAAACTTATTCTTATCCGGATAGGAATGAAATTTTGCCCAAAGTAAGAACAATTCTTCTTCAGAATAATTTTTTGTTTTTACTTTCAACAGTTGGTACCAAGCTCTAAAATATAATTTATTATTTAGAATTTTAACAAATATAAAATAGTGATGACTAATTATTGAATAAAGTATAATAATTCTAAATGTTAACTAACAACATTTAAATTTCTGATTTATCGAATAATTGAAAATTATTATTTAATATCAACTCATAAAACTAAATATATTTAATATATTTACTCTACTGGTAAACACTACAACTAGGTGAAGAAGAGAATTTTTCTATTCCTTCTTCTCAGCGGAATGAAACTCTTCATTCCGGAATGAAAATACACGGCATTGTTGTTGTAAAATTGTCAAAGTAAGACTACAAAAGTTCTTTAAAAATAATCTTTTTAATCATTACGAGTTGACTGTCGTACTTAAAAAGTGTTTCGAAAATAAACAAGTCGCAATTATGAGAACTCGTAATATCTTACGCATAATCTTGTTTTGTTGCAATTTCGAAAAACTCGAAACTCGTAATGCATAGATTTTAAACTTATGGACGACAACACAAGTGTGAAAGATAAAACTTATTTTGGTACTCCTTAAACACTTGTTAAACAAACTAATAAAACAACAACATTTAATTTGTATTTAAAAATTAATACATATATTATCGGAAACACTTTGCATCATCAGATTATAAAAGTATTTAACGAGGTAGTACAATGTATCCTAAATTCAATGTATGTATACACGGTACCAATGCCTTCTCGAATATACAAGCCATACTACTGCAAGCAAAAATTATTTTTTTTACTTCATCGACATAGAACAGATACCCAAGTATAACAAATCTAAACTCAGTTGTGAGTTCCATCATTTTTGGTAAGTTATACAGGAATTTGTTTGTATATAGGGAAATTAGTAAAAGATTGACAAGGAAAAATGTTCATCATTTATTTTTTTGTCAATTGTCAGCCATTTCATTAAAAATAAACATTTGATGTGTACACAGTACGCATTATAGTTATACATAAATTAATATTTCTGTGGTTTTAAATCATAAGTGTAAGTAATACGTTACATTAATTAAATAATTTGTATACTAATAATACAATATGTACTACAAAATATTTAATAAAAAGTTAAAATAATTTTCTTTTAAATTTTAAGCTGCTCTCTGATGTTCCTGACATTGCCACATCTACACTTAGTCATTCGCATGTCGAACGAAAATCACATAAGATAATCTTGGATTTTAAGCTTGCTGTTGTTCTTAATAAAATATAATTAAAAATAAAACATAAATCTAAATATGTATTTCATTGAAAAAACTAAAAATCTTACCAATGTACATAAGGGGGATTTTGACAGTACCCAACAAGCCCAAAAGCAATTTTGCCCAACAAACATGGTATTGAGTTCCATCCAGTTCCTGCTTTTCGCGACAAGTTTCATAGTGTTTCTTATAATAAAATGGAACTCAAGTGGAGCTTATTCTGAACTAAGCTAAGATTGAGTACTGGAAATTCTAGGTAAAAGGTTGAGGTAAAAATACTTGGGTAGTGATGAACGTTCGAAAAATGAAAGAGTAGAGAGAAATAGAGAATAAAATATTTGAAATAAAAAAAAAATAATTCAGTATTATCTCATTCGTACGAAAGGAAGTTTGTACATATTTTTATTTCCGGCAATTTTCTGCAAAATGAAAACTAATAAAATTTTTAATAAAATAATCATTTAAATATAAATAAATATTAACTAAAAATGGAAAATAGGTTAGAAAAATATATCTAAACTATAAGCCCATTAATAATTTCAAATTACGAAAAAAGCACACGACGTACATCCTCCCTTTCTTGCGCTTAGTTTAATACTAATTTATTTCCTATACCTATACTTTTCACATGGCCCTCTTCGTTTTCATGTTTTATTTTCTTTCATTTTTCTAACATTACTGCCATCTACAGAAGAATAATGGAACTGTCGACATAAATTGAGTGACGTAGCCAGCAGTATGGCTTGTATATTCTAGAAGGCATTGATTGTACTATCTCGTTAAATACTTTTATAATCTTATGATGGAAACACGGTGTTTCCGAAAATATATTAATTTTTAAATACAATAAGTTGACAATTTGGAACTTATTTATGTGGGTACTTTGTGACAAAATGAATGTTGATTTTACCACCAAAAAAAAAAATGTTAGTCACCAATTTGTCACAAAATGTAAGTTCCTTTTTGTCACAAAAAAAGTTGACAATTTGAAACATATTTATGCGGGTATTTTGTGACAAAATTGATGTTGACTTTACCACCCAAAAAAAATAAAATGTTAGTCACCAATTTGTCACAAAATGTTAGTTCCTTTTTGTCACAAAAAAAGTTGACAATTTGGAACATATTTATGCGGGTATTTTGTGACAAAATGAATGTTGATTTTACCACCCAAAAAAAAAAAAATTTTAGTCATCAATTTGTCACAAAATATTAGTTCCTTTTGTCACAAAAAAAGTTGACAATTTGGAACTTATTTATGCGGGTATTTTGTGACAAAATGAATGTTGATTTTACCACCCAAAAAAAAAAAAAAAGATTTTGATCATTTTTGATTTGGTGAATTTATATGTAATTCGCTAAGTCACTACGTTCTTGCCTCATACTTAATGTATGAAGTTGGAATTTTATTTTTGTAGTTTGTGTTTGGTCGTAACTACCTGAGTACCTGATGAGTACGAGTAGACCGAACTTTTTGTTTGTGCGAGTTTCTCTGCACGAAACCAAACTACCACATAGAAAACTCAAGGAAAGTTTTCATTTTTTAGAGTCGAGACATTTTGTATTAACTCTCGGCTCGGCCTCGGGTTAAAGTACGGGGGGGGGGGGGGAAGGGGGGATTTTGATATTTCTACATTTTAGGTAGATATTTTTTTTAAAATAAATAATAATAAAAATATCAAATAAACCATACAATGGAATATTTTTTACAAAATTATTTAAGTAGGGTCATTTAAAATTTTCTTACACATAATTGCATCAATAAACCAAGAAATATCCACAAAATTGTTGATAATTAAGTTATATTATAAAAAAACTATCGAATTTGTGGTTATAATTTCAACAAATAATTCATAATTAGTTCCACAGTTAAACCGCCAATTATTCATAAAATATCGAGAAATATTTGACTTTAATACCATAAAAAAACTGTCGAATTTGTCACTAAATTTTCAAGAAATATTTCAAAAATATTCCACCAAAAACCGACAAATTTGATTTACAAAATGTTCGTTTACGCGTGACAATCGGCGTCAACCCCATCAACCATTTTTCATCCATATTGTGACAATTTTTTGTCACATTTTTTTCCACCAATCACCATTTTATGTGAAATTTTTGTCGCTTTTTTGTGACACGTGGTTACTCGGGTTTCCTCTGCGCCATGGTAATTTTATTACATAATTTAGATACTACATAATTACGAAAAGCAATATGAAAATTTCGTGAAAATTTGGTTACTGATATGCTTAGATTAAGTTCGGACATAACTGAAAAACGAAAAACTTCAACTCATATGCTAAAAACAATGTTTAGTTCCAAAAAGAAGAAAAGCAGAAGAATGTGCGTTGGATGTTATGCCCAAACAAAATGAAGCAGAAGGTCGAGAAGCAGCAAAAAAAAGGGGGAAAAAAGTTTCAACTTATTGCTCAGACTGCAAACAAAAGCTCTTTTATTGTTTAGAATGTTTTGGGCAACATAATAAGTCAATGTAATTTCTTTTATCAAAATAAAAATTATTGAAATGTAATTTTTCAAGTGTAACTATAGGCGTGTTCGGAAATAGACTTTGAGTAAATTCACAGTAAATTTAGACCATTAAATTAGACCATTATAGTGTAATTTAATGGTCGAAATTTACTGCGAATTTACCCATGGTCTATTTCCGAAAACGCCTATTATAGCATTATATAACTAAGTCTATTATATTTATTTTTTCCGTAGTAAGCCAAGCAATTTTCAGGTTTTGCTCAAAGAAGGCTAAGCCTTGGTTTCGACCGCAAAGTTCGTTGTTATTTTAACAACGGGAAATATTTTTTTGTATGGTTGTGTGGGTATTTCGTTTGGATATGTATTTCTACTTTTTGACGGTTGATACAATTTTGAACTTGGTTGTAAATGTATGACACAAGTTTAAGGTTGAGTAGAATTGCTGCTTGAAAATTCTTGAGAATCGCTCAAGCTATATTTTGAATTTATTAATTCAAAATTGATTAGAATACTTTGAAAATATACATCTATAATTAATATTTTATTTATAACTTTGAGCCGCCATTTTGGCATATATGCATTTGGAATCATCAGCCGCCATGTTGGCATTTTGTAATATTTTCAATCAAGGCATTTGGGTAATCACCACAAATTTTGGCGCGCAGTTCGCCAAAATTCAATTTAATTATCACGAATCACATTTTATCTGTTACAGATGGTCATGCTTAATCCTAAAATTTCTTAAACCTGTTCAAAATGGACAAATAATATTCTACATGTCGTATTAATTCAAACATTCAATAAACGTCAAAATAAAAATGTGTTTACAATATAGGGTGGTTCAATAATTTCGTAGGGGAAATTTTGTATTTTAGTACTAATGTAAAAAAAACAACCAAAAAACATTTAGGCATTAGTACTTTTTGGTTGTTATTTTGAATGTTTTTTTTATTTGTGTGGGTTACAAATTTTGTGTCGATACACATTTTTTTTGTATATGTATACTATCCGTGTGAGAAGCGTTGCAAAAATAACAACGAACTTTTCTGTCGAAACGTACACTAAGCTTTTGAAAGATAAAGCAAATTTATCGTTTGCGTCGGATATCAGTGACTGACGTGGCCTTCTATGTACTAAATCCCGTATGTCAGACATATATGACTGACATGGCCCATGGAGAAATTCTTAGTGTCAGACACATACGACTGACATGGCGATTAACGTGTTAATTAATATTTATAAAAACCACAAATACAAATAAAATAAAATTAAAATGCAGATATTTAAAATAAAATTATCCCAAGAATAATAAATTTAATAATAATAAAATTAAAAAAAAAATTGACTTTCTAAACCAAAATTGTACCGTTTTAAATACTGAGCGAACAGCAGCCGTCTATCTGCATTGGTTTCTCAGGCCCATCGAAGAGATTTGAAATGATTCAATAGTTAAAGTTTTTCACATATTTATTCTTTTGCAAGCGTGAACTCGCCCGTTGTTTTTTTCTAACACATATTCTATAAATATTTTTTTTAAATTCTTCATAGCAATTATGAACCCCAAAAATCCTGTTTTACTACGTGAATTAATTGTTTATTTTGTAGCTTCAAATTTTCTAGATATTTTATAGATTCATCAAAAAATGGGAAATACTGAAATAATTATTCTCGTTAAAGCTTTTTTATAACCGAACGCAAACAAACTTTGTGAGCTCAAACAATCGAATATATTATTAATTCTTACTATAAAACTTATAGTGGCCTGGGAATCTCGAAAATTTGGATGATGTTCGTTGAACAGCTGCTGAAGCGAAATAGATGTACTTTCGCTCAATGTTTGTGCCGCAATTTTCACGTTCATGATGTTTTTATTCCACATTACATGTTTCTGTGTTAGTTTGTTCGCGAGATGCATTCCTCTGATGTGCCACTAAATTTGTGATATATTTCCATTGGATTTTATCCTGATTGCCATCATAAAACTGCTCCTTGCTTGCTAATGTGTGTTCTGATTAGTTTAATGCAATAACAAGCATCTAATAAAATATAAATTTTATGCCCATCAATTGGATGTTTAAAGAAAGGCGTGTTTCCGTAAACATTGGCTTCTAGGTGATTACAATCCCCAAATTCGCTGGATGGCCATCGAATGTTAATCCTACAATTAATACTCCACATGGCTGAAAAACATTGAGCATTTCCTTCGTGATATTGCCTCACTCTGTTGAACTGAACCCATTTACTAAAAATATCCAGCTGAAATTTTCCATCTCTCATTTACTCCAGTTAATAGAAAAACCAGCATCTTTTGCCACAGGGAAAAATTTGAAATCAGTCGAAGTATTGCGTGGGAGTCATTTTAACAAAAAAGAATAATTATACATTTGTTGATCTGTTTTCAGAGGTAATGTCGAACTTTTCGAAAAAATAGTTTTCTATGGTTAATACACCTTCCATATTCCAACAAGGGCCACCCTAGGTGTCTTTAAAACAAAATGAATAGATTACCATGCAATAAGGAATTTAAATTGCTAAATTTACCTAAAATGCTTTGCTGGTGGTTTTTTTAACATTTAAAAATAAAATATATCTAGTAAGCTTTTAAATATAGCAAGACAACCCCATTTCTGTGACATTGACATTCCTGACATTGACTTTTCTGTGACGTTTTTTTTTTTTTTTGAAATTTTATAACATTTTAATCATTGAAATTTTAACATTGAAATCATTGAATGATTTAATCTTTATTTATTTTATTTTATTTTTATTTTATTTTATTTTTATTTATCTGAATTAAATACAATTTTTTATTTTTTTATTTAATGACCTTGCCTTACAAATTAATACAATAACAATATAAATTACCTAAATAAACATTCTATTAACTTAAAAGTAAATAATCAAGACAACAGATAAATAATTAGGAACATTTGAAACATATAGAAATGTTGTGTTAAATGCCCCATCAAGATAAAATATTTTATAATCAAATTTATTTGCGTGAGGTGCAACCAATCAATTATTTATTTAATTATATTATTAAAATATGTGTACATATATGTATGACTAGAAAAGATTATAAGAAAACATACCTAGAGAGACAAATCATTGAAATTCGTTACATTATTTGTGAATTGTTTTAATTAAATAGCACTTAAAGGCACTTCTGAGGCTGAGGTACAATTCGCGACTTATTTGAAATATGTAAGTCGACTTATTTGACTTATTCAATATGGCGGCATCGAATAAGTTATTTAGTGGCTCAATATAAAGGTATTATACTCTGATGTTTCGTTTTCGTTCTTTCTTGCGCATCTATGTCAAAAATATTTTAATATGGCGGACATTGTGACCAAACAAATCGTGTTTGTTAGTTTTGCTTAATAATTTTGAGTGTTGAGTGAATATAATTAAAATTGTGTGAAAAATTCTACTGACTTTAATTCAAAATAATTAACAATGTATCATTTTTTAAATAGTTCCTTCTTTATTCAGTCGTAATCTCCGTCATTGTTGATGTTGTAATTTTTTAACATCCTGCGCAATATATTACCTTATACAGGGTGAGGAAAAAGTATGGAAACCCCTAAAAATCTCGCGGAGTTCGGTCACAAAAAAAAATGAGCAAGGTTTATTCTTAGGTAGTTTTCAACAAGGAATTTAATGTGGAGCTTGGTTATCACCTTGACCTTCATTTTCAAGGCCATTTGTAGGTCAAGGGCTATTTTTTTAAATTAGAACCCCTATTTTTGATGACAGAATCGAAAAGAGCGATCAATTTTACGTCCGAGTATATATTTTCCATGACCTCCTAAGATCATCTGAAGGAATTTACAATGCGAGGTCAAAGTATGGAAACCCCTAGAAATCTCGCGGAGTATGTCAAAAAAAAAAAGTGATCAAGTCTTAGGTAATTTTCAACAAGGAATTTAATGGTGAGCTTGGTTGTGACCTTGCCCTTCATCCTAAAGGTCATTTTGAGGTCAAGGTCATTTTTTATAGGGGAACCCCAGTTTTTGACATCGGATTCGAAAAAAACGATCAATTGTACGTCCGAATATGTATTTTCCATGACCTCCCAAGGTCACCTGAAGGAATAATGATTTACTATAAAAATTTAAAATAAAATTTAAAAAAATCATAAATACAGAACATTGTAATAATGCTTTTGTTGCTAAGCAAATAATAAAAAAACAAAAAAATTAAATTTTAAAATGAAGAATTAATTTTTAATTTTTATTTTGTTTTAATTTTCATAGCAAATCATTATTTCTTCAGGTGACCTTGGGAGGTCATGGAAAATACATATTCGGACGTACAATTGATTGCTCTTTTCGAATCCGATGTTAAAAACAGGGGTTCCCCTATAAAAAAATGACCTTGACCTCAAAATGACCTTGAAGATGACGGTCAAGGTCACAACCAAGCTCACCATTAAATTCCTTGTTGAAAATGACCTAAGAATAAACCTAGCTCATTTTTCTTTTTGACACACTTCGCGAGATTTTTAGGGGTTTCCATACTTTTCCTCGCAATGTAAATTCCTTCAGATGACCTTGGGAGGTTGTGGAAAATACATATTCTTACGAACAATTGATCACTCTTTTCAATTTTGTCATCAAAAATATGGGTTCTAATTTAAAAAAATGGCCTTGACCTACAAATGACCTTAAATATCAAGTTCAAGGTCACAACCAAGATCACCATCAAATTCCTTGTTGAAAATTATCTAAGAATAATCCTTGCTCATTTTTTTTGACCGACATCCGCGAGATTTTAAGGGTTTCCATACTTTTTCCTCACCCTGTATACTTATGTGCACTGTGGTTCAATTCAAACCGAAACTTATTTTAACCTAAACATACAGTTGAGAGAAATTTTGGTAGGCAAAATAAATATTTAATGAAACAACATAAGTGTTAAGGTGGATTATTCATATTATCCGTTCCTTACAGTTCCTACACGTATTGTGTCAGACATCATCAATTTATACTATCCGTCAGACATCACCAATTTTATCCGTCGGACATCAGCAATTTATACATTTTTCAATAATATTAGTCTGTGTCGGTACGTGTAGGGACGGAAAGTTACGGATAATATAAATCCATCTTTAGGTGTGTTTATTAGATACTTATTATATTTAAAAGAATTATAATAATGATAAAATGCTAAGTTTAATAATTTTTATTTTATTTTCTTGTTTAAATTAAGCTGCCGCTTTATAAATACCACAAACTATTATCGATTTATTGGTTGTGAAATTTATTAAAATAACAGCAGCTAAGTAATTTCAAAGACCCCTGTGATCGGGGGGCACTCTCATGATTCGTAAAGTGCACCGAACGAGCATGATGATATCCTTAGAATACCACCACAGCATCCACTGCTTGTCGTAGGAGGCGACTAAAATGGTTGGATCGCTGAGTTAATGCCCAGCATCCGTAAAAACTTTTTATTTTTATTTTAACAATTATTTTAGTTCATATATAATTTTGCCCGCGTTCATTTTTTAATATAATTTATTTTTTGAAATTTTATTATTTTATTTTATATTTTTTGTTGGGTCGGTTTTTCAACATTTTTCCGTACAAAAATGATTTATATTTTATATGAATAATAATAAAAGAAAATCCCCGAAACATGTCTCTTCGGATCGCGGGGCGAGGCATAATCCTCGTAAAGACACCATTAATAGCCTTAACATCCATTATACCAATGTCAGAGGTCTCGTGACTAACAAAAATTGCGCACATCAACATCTCGAGTCACGTAAACTCGACATATTAGTTCTAACGGAAACAAAAGTATCGTCGAACATCTACGAAAACGAATTCTACTTCAAGCGCTACCAGTTCGAACAAGCTTTTGAGTTGCAACGTGGAGTGTGCATCTTCGTTAAAAACCACATACCGTACTCAAGACACAAAAAGTACGAAATATTTTCAAAAACCGCTCAAACTATTGTGCTTAAAATTTCTCTGCCTAATAAACTCATTTTTTTAATTAGCTTGTATAGATCTCCTAATCAGACGGATTCAGAAACGATTAGCTTTTTCGAGGGCTTATCAGACAAATGTGACGATATTCGCAATCAACATCCCGAATGCGAATTAATTATGGTCGGTGACTTTAATGCCCACCATAAACAATGGTTGAATCACAAAGATACAAATGTCGCTGGGCGCCATGCGGAATGGCTTGCCGTTTCGCATGGCCTCACACAGATTGTTAGTGAGTCCACATTTGAATGCCAAAATTCTAGAGGAGTTCATATTCTGGATCTCTGTCTGACATCAATCCCTCATTCCATGGAGGCCCATGTCGAAACTGGAATTGGAAATTCTGACCATAACTTAATAACCACAAAAATATCTGTTGAAACACCACTAGAATCTAGACAGCAGCCAAGGCGTCTTTGGCATTTTAATAAAGCTGATTTTGATGGTTTACGGTCATTTTTTCAACATTTCCCTTGGGAACGCCATTGCCTACATAACAACAACATCGACGACGCCGTTTCCAGTTTTACTGACACCGTCTTACATGGAATGAATAAATTTATCTCATCATTTTCCAATCCCAATCAAAATTTTAAAATATTTTCAAAAGAAGCCACCAAAGCTGCCAAACAAAATAAAGCGGCACACAAAAAATATAAACGCAACGAAATTTCTTATGAGGAATACAAAACGATACGGAACACCTTCAATAGAACCTGTGGTAGAGAAGCAAAAAGAGCCGACAGCAAGAAAGCCAATGTGGCTTCCGAGTTGATCAACGTCGTGCTTAATGGAAGATCATCATCGACGCACTCCCCAAATGCCGGAGTCCCTCAGGGATCACCTTTGTCACCGACCCTGTTTTTGCTATACATCAACGATTTGCTGGATAGCACTGTAAACCCTATCCATAGCTTTGCGGATGATGCCACATTGCATTCTTCTATTTCATTCGAGGCGGAGCCTAGCATTACAGATCTAAATAATAAACGGTCAGAAGTCGTAACGTCTCTTAATTCCGATTTAAGTACAATATTTGAGTGGGGTAACAACAACTTAGTACAATTTAACGAGAAAAAGACACAAATATGCACATTCTCACGTAAAAAAAGTCGCAACGACTACCCATTTGTGGTAAAAAACCATATCCTTGTGGGTTGCGATTCAATTCGACTGCTTGGTGTTCAAATAAGTAACAAACTCAAATGGAATGAACACATTGTTGCATTGGCTAAATCAGCTTAAAAAAAACTCGGGTTCCTGAATCGATGCAGAAGGTTTTTCAAATCGCATCAAGTTCTCCAGATATATAAAACCTTCATCCGACCATTTATAGAGTATTGCTGTCAAGTTTGGGGAGGTGCGTCTGGTACCACCCTCCACTTATTGGACAGGGTTCAACGCCGCGCTATCAGAATAATACGGAATCCCAGACTTACTCAAGAACTAGACAGCTTACAGCATCGCAGAGATGTTGCAGAACTCTGCGTCTTCTACAGATGCTTACATGGTAAATGTTCTGCAGAACTATCGGAGAAAATACCACCATTCGTTACAACAACAAGAGTAACAAGAGGAACAACCAATGCACATAGGTTTACGGTGAAGCTCCCGAAACCTCGAACTGAAGAAATCAAGCGCGAATTTATATACCGAACATCAAAAAAGTGGAATTCGCTAATACATTTCAAATTTCCGAAGGAATATAAAATGAATAAATTTAAGGTAGCTATTAATCTTTACTTGCAGGATCGCGCATTGGGTGCAGAAGCTCTGACAGTTACAAGGAGCTAGGACCGTTAATAAGTGTCCGCTCTGCACCCAATTAAAAAATTTATAAAAAAAAAAAAAAAAAAATCAGAAAATAATTTTAATATACCGCATCATTTTTGTGGAATCTCTCCCAAGTCAGTCTCCACAAAATAAGTCGGGAATTGGACACTAACCTGTGTAATAAATACTCGGTATTAAAGGTCGTATACATATAAGTCTTGGTTACGACAGCAAATCTCATTGTAATTTTTACAAAGGCAAATATTTGTTTGTATGGGTATTTTGTTTGGATATGTATTTCTACTTTTTGTCGTTTAATACATTTTCGAAACTGGTTGGAAATTAATGACAAGTTTACAGAAGAATAGCATTGCTCCTTTAAGAATGCCTCAGAATCGCGAGAACAAAGAAGGTCTCAAGGACGTGAATTCCGAGCATATCCATAATTTATTAATTCAAGATTTATTAGATTATGTTTTTACATTTAAAAATGTACAGTGTAATTAATATAAGTATATTTATTATTAATATAGTTCAAATTGTAATTATGTATACAATTGTAAATAAAAAAAAAATAACTTTGAGCCGCTATGTTGCATGTTGGCCGCCATATATGCCATTTTGTAATATTTTGGAAGAAAATTAAATGATTTAGATTATTAGCTCGCCACTCGCCAAAATTCGGTTTAACGATAGCGAATCGCTTTATAATTTTTACAGATGGTCATTACGGCAAGCCTCATTCCTAAAATCCCCTTAACCTATTCATAATAGACACACGAGTTCAGTATAATAATAAAAATGATAATCCGCATGTCGAATTAATCAAAACAATACTACAAATGTCAAAAAAAATATAATTATACAATATAGGGTGGTTCAATAATTTCAGATAAGAAATTTTATATTTTAGGCATTAGTCATTTTTGGTTGTAATTTTGAATGTTTTTTTTTTATTTGTGTAGGTTACAAATTTTGTGTCGATAAACATTTTTTTTTTGTGTATTTATACTCTCCGTATGAAATTGACCTTTTTCCTCATCTGTCAAATACAGATTATTTGAAACGTCAAACGAGCGCGTAGGACAAGATAAAATTAAAAGTGTATCAATTTGAAGTAAAAAAGTATTAAATTAGCGAGTATTAGTAATTTTGAAGGTTTTTAATTTATTAATTAAACAAAACAATTATAATTATAACATTTTATATCATAATAAATAAAATATTTTAATAGATAAGTGTTTATTTTGTGAAAATGCCACTAACGTATAGTGTATTTAAGTGCCAAATGAGAGCAGATAAACACGATGGAATACACTTTTATAGGTTTCCTGTTATTCCAAAAAGGTGCACAAAATACAAAAATCTGGCTGAGGAACGCTAGCGAGCTTGGGTGAAGGCAATTAATCGGAAAGATTTAAAAAAAACAGCCTTAAGATACTCTACTGTTTGCTCCAGACATTTCATATCCGGAAAATCTGCTGAAAGCCTAAAATAGATGATATTTTAAACCCTGATTGGATTCCAACTCAACATTTGGGTTATAAGAAAAAATCAGCAACCTCTACAACCAGATATGAGCGAATGAAGAAGTTATGAGCGAATGAAGAACCGATTATAGCTATTTCCAAAAAAAATAATGAAAACATGTATTTCGAATATATGATGAAAATATCTTGCGCAGTTTTCAATTTGAACTCACCAATTTTAGGAGATAATGAATAAAAGACAATACATTATAAATAAGATTATTTAATATAAAACTAAAATTGTATAAAATCACATGATAAATTCATTTAATCAGTTAATTTATAATCAGAAATAAATTTATATAAAATCACATATGTATATAGTTAATTCTCATTTTATCACATGAATCAATAAAATGCGCTTGTATACTTCATGCAAAGCAAATAATACGGCCTCAATATGGGAACAACACTCTCCTAATCCTGCCACACAAGTAAAGTGTCCGTTGTGAATGAAGCCCGTGACGTCATGATGGGTCCATACTTTTAATGGTGGTAAATTTAGTGACTGGGAATGAAGTACCTGCTCAAAAAAGTTTTAACATTATTAATTTTAAATATGTAATTATTTTAAAGAACTTACTTTGCCAAACACAATGTGTGCATTTTGGTGCTTTTTACCGGTTAAATATTGGACCCAACCGCTTTTATATACAATAGTTTGTAGGCCTCTAACGACTTGAACTCTTTTAATTCGTTATTATATATAGTATATGACTTCTTATTTACCAGATACTGGAATATTTTGAAAAACGTCACATTTGTTGGTAGACTTTGCTCATCAAACTTCATCAAGTAAGAGTCACTCTTGAATCCTGAAATTTTCTCCTCGTACCGCTGTCTTTCAGGTCCCGAAAGGCTCATGGCATATTTAGATAATACCGAGATCCTCTTGTTATCATCCATTTCTAGAAATTTACAAAAAATTATTCAAAACATATAAATTTGTTATAAGAACATAACCTAACACTTTTAAAAAAACACTCTTTTCTACTTACTTTTCAAGAAATTTTTATAAATTTCTATTAATTTTTAATTTTAATAAAGTTTAAAAATAAATCACAGTTTAAAATAAATTAAAAACCACACTAATTAATTAAAAAACACAAGCAGCAATTCTTCTCAACCTTAAACTTTTGTCATTCATTTACAACCAAGTTCAAAATTGTATCAAACGTCAAAAAGTAGAAATACATATCCAAACGAAATACCCACACAACCTTACAAAAAAATATTTCCCGTTGTTAAAATAACAACGAACTTTGCGGTCGAAACCAAGACTTATGACAGCTAAGATTACTTGTAGAATACGAAATGGGTCTTAACTAACACAAAAGTCTTAACTAACAGAAAAAGTCTTACCTAAGACTGTTTTTTGATCAGTGACTGGGCGTTAGAATCGGGGGGTAATTCTGATTTTCCCGAAACTGCTTCAAAGGAATTACAGAATCATTTGAAAAAAATCGAGGACTGGCTGAAGAAATGGCGAAGAAAAGTGAATGAAAAAAAATCAACACACGTCATATTCACGCTGAACAAACGCACCTGCCCACCAGTGGTACTAAACGATATTAATATTCCTCAACAAACCAAGGTCAAATACTTATGGACGGCTGACATGGAAAAAACATATTAAAGCAAAGCGCAACCAAATAAAAATGACGTTTTCCAAAATGTATTGGCTGATGGGAAGAAAATCTCAGTTGCCATTAGACAACAAAATTTTACTAGTGATAATCAGACCTATATGGACATATGGTATTCAGTTATGGGGATCCAGCAGCGCGTCAAACAGAGCACTCCTTCAACGAACCCAAGCGAAAATACTTCGCAGTATTACCAATGCTCCATGGTACATTCGAAATAGTAATATACACGTCGACCTTGGAATTAAAACCATTAAAGAAACAATTAAAGAATTTAGTTCGAAATATTACTCAAAACTAGAAGCACATCCCAACGAATTGGCCAGGGATATACTAAAACAACCGCGATTTAAGAGACTAAGAAGAACAGATCCACTCGGACTGATGAACCTGTAAATTTATTAATGTTTAGGTTACACATATGTATAATCTAAATTAATTAAATTGCGAACACAAATAATAGGTATTAACATTGGTTAATATTTAAAATTTTAATAATTTTAGGTTAAGATTTGAATACTTCTTGTTAGTTTCTTTTGTAGAAAGATTCAAGAATAAAACTATTGGCAGCATTTATAAAAAAAAAAAATCTGATTTTGCTTTGTTTGTGTTTTATTTTTTGATTTCTCGAGTGGTCCACAGCGATGCCCCGTCCAGACCGAAGCACTGAGTAAAGAATTATATCACCCAATTCTCGCGTTGCTCACATAATATTGTGATCTGAACAAACGGCACAAATTTTCAGAAAATAACTTTTGCACATTGTGGATGCTCTTTGAACGAACCAATTTAATGCGAGTTCACGTAAATATTCTGCTGAAAAATTTTCAGAAGGATTGCATGCGATTGAAAAATATTTTATTCGGAAGGGGAAATTTGTTTACGAAATAGACTACGTTGATTGGTTGACTGCTGAAAATTTTTCAGCAGAATATTTACGTGAACCCGCAGTTAAATTTTTTAAGATTTTGAATAGTATACAAGATATGTATAACTGGATCTAATTATTGAAGGTCAAAGATGAAAAATGGCGAATGCGACTTGAATTGCTGTTCAACACGTGTCATTTCTAAATAATCACTCCTATTCCGTTAGTCGTGTCACTTGTCACTTGTACCGACAGTCAAATTTTGGTGTTCTCTTAGCCGATCGACGCGGCAATCGTCGTTTGAAGTGACAAACATTCTTTTACGTCGCATTCTCTTACATTATTACTTCGATCAACTAAGAGAATACCAACTTAAAGTTGGAGTGACACGACAACTGTTACGTCGAAAGAAGTGACACGACCAAGGAAATAAGGGTATAAATAATCTAACATTAATTGTCAGTCTGTGATTTGGCGCAATGAGAGTAGGATATTTATATTATCGTGACCAATTGTGATATTGGGGAAGGGTCTCCAAATTTAAGAAAAGCCGTGAAATCTTTAAAGGACCTTGCTCAACATAACGGAAAATGTTTGTAAACTATAAATGGTTGGTTTGGTGATCTAGAACACGGACGCTTTGTAGGAAAAGTATCGTTCGAGGAGTCGGACAGACCCACCAAATTTCTTTGATTTACAAGAAAATTAAAAAAAAAAAAAAGAGATAAAAGTTTTTAAACATATTTATGTTATTACATACTTTACTTTTGAATGTTAATTAATTAGTTCGTGTAGTTTCTAAAATTAACATATACAATTACAGTACAAACACCTATGATATGAAAAGCATCCTATGGTTAGTATTAGTGATATGTATAAATAAAACAAGACAATATATCGATGGTTCAAAGGTAAAAGTCACTAACTGCATTTTCGTCGAAAATGATATAAGTACATGTATGACGTTGTAATTTACTAATCTTTAGTCTTGTAAAATTATTTTTCAATATTTCCTTCATTATACTTATATATAATGAAGAAAATATAGAAAATAATTTTACAAGACTAAAGTTTAGTAAATTATAAAGTCATACATGTACTTATATTATTTTCGACGAAAATGCAGTTAGTGACTTTTACCTTTGAACCATCGATATGTAATCTTATTTTGGGAATTTTTCAACAAGAATGCCGTGTATTTTCATTCCGGAATGCATAATTTCATTCCACTGAAAAGTAGGTATTGAAAACTTCTCTTCTTCTCACGTATGTACTTATAGTGTTTACCACTAGAGTAAATATATTAAATATAGTTTTATGAGTTGGTGTTATATAATAATTCTCAATTTTTCGATAAATAAGAATTGTAAATGTTATTAAATATCATTTGGAATTATTATACTTCAATAATTTGTTATCACTATTTTGTATTTGTTAAAATTCGAAATAATAATTGAACGGCTGAGTGGAAAAAGGTTAATATTCCAAAATTTGCTAAAATGTGTTAAAAGTTTCATCGTACTTAAATTTCTGTAGCGCATCTATTGAACGTGCAAACAAAACTATTCCACCAAAGTATAGCCCTATATATTCCTATAAGTGACTTTTACAGTACTGTACCACTTACAGTTAAAGCAGTAAAAAGTTTAATTTTTTTTATTTCTGACAAAAACATTTTTGGAATATTAACGTTTTTCCACTCAGCTGTTCAATTATATTTTTAGAGCTTGGTGCCAACTGTTGAAAGTAAAAAAAAATTATATTCTTGGCTCTTACTTTATAATCTCGAATAGGAATAACTTTTACCAAAGCAAAACGGCAATATATACACAAATCTGTTTTTTCCTTGCTTAAATATTACTCCTATATGAGCCGTTTATTTTGAAAGTGACCTAAGTCCATTTATTTTTAAATCGAGATATTTAACGGTTTGCGTTTTAATAAATTTAAAAATCTTGGTAACTGATAATACGGTACTATAATGTTTTTGTGTTTCTAAGGGTGTGTAGTTAACCAACCTAATTAAAATGATCAACATTGTTTAAAAAATAACACGTTTTTGATGGCTATAAATGGACTTAAGTCACTTTCAAAATTAATGAAATCATTTTTTAATTTTTAAAAAAGCTAAGTCCCTTGAAAAAAAATATTTTTGAAATAAACACCTAATAATTTTGTTTGATATAATTAAAAAGTATTAAATTTTTATTCCTATACGGTAAATGTAGATATTTAGTGTTGTTCGCTTTTTGTTAAATTGTGCATTTTTTTCTATTTTTTACTCGTTTGTGGTGAATTCGCGAGAAAAATTTGCTACCTAGCTCATGATCATGAATTGTTGAAATTTCACACGCACGATAGTAAATGCGCTCCTTTATGTATGTATAATACATACAGTCAGAAACATTCAGATGTATACGGCAATTTAAAATCAACGAAACACTTTTTTTTTTTCTTACTTTTATTATTTTAATAAATACATAAATATGAAGTAAATATATGTGATAACATTATTGATAAAAAATAAAATTTTAAATATTATATGTTCTGTTTGGTTTTTAACTTTATCTTTAAATTTCCCTCTAAATATGAGCCGTATACATCTGAATGTTTCTGACTGTATGTATTTCGCGTATGCTCATTATCTACTCACAAACCATTAAATCCGTAAATAAAAAAAATTAAAAGAAGAATCCGATGCAAAACAAAGAGTTGAAAACAAAACCCCGTAAATAGAAGAAGAATAAGCAAATTAGATTATCCTTAGCTGTGTTTTTTTATTCGCTCCCGATAGCTGCTATCCGGAGCCGTCATATAAAATGTGGCTCCCGATAGCGCTCCGTATAAATAGGTAGAGCCAAATATTTTGTATATCAAGTTTTCGCTAAACAATTGAATTAAAAATGATAGTTTGATGTTAAATAAAATTAGTTTACCAATAAATAGTGCACCAAATTTAAATTAAGGCTTATAAAAAAATCGGCTCCCGATAGCAGCTATCGGGAGCGAATAAAAAAACACAGCACTTGTCTTTCAAAACAAAAACTAAAAAAAAGTAAGAAATTATATTTGTTATTTTACCTGTAGAAACCAAAGCATATGCAATACAATTAAAAATAAAAATACGCATCTAGAAATAAATAATAGTAAAAACAATTGACATCCTTCTCATACCAATAGAAAACTACAATTTATACGCTCTACATCGCACCTCGCGTGGCTGTTTATTATTTGCGTTTAACCTTTGTGTTAACACGATTATAAAACGACTTTTCATCTGTATAAACTCTTGTATGTTTCAATTTTATCAGGGGTTTTGAATGAAATACTGTAAATTAGGATACAATTTTCACATAGATGTGATCGTAATTAAAATGTGATTTTAGTTTATAATAAAAAAATGTTCATTCGATTAAAGAAATATTAAAATTCGTGTTTAAGTAAGGGTTAAAAAGCTCTTGTAGTTTTGTATGTGTTTGTGAATAAAATTATGAACATTTAAATTTTGTTTTCCAGATTATTGATATATTTCCACCTTTCTTTGTTTTTCACATTGTATCACATGTGTGTAATTTTTAATGTACACATTATTACTTTTGTATAGAGATCTCACTTTCTGGTTTGTGCTAATATATTAAAATTATATATTTAATCGAATTATTATTATTTAAAAAAAATCATTATCTGAACAATATATCTGCGAGCTGCGACCTTAATGCTGTATAATCAATAATATACATATAACAAATAAAGTAGAGCTCTTATCTAATAAAATTTAACTTTACTTCATGTTTGAGCTTTTAAAAGAGGACTTAGGCCACTTTCAAAATAAAATTTTTCTCATTTTATTAATCAGCTAATTTTCTCATTACACAATCTTAGTGATTTTACCTCTACTAGCTGTAATTTGCTTAATAATGAAAAGATTACGTAGAATTGAAAATATTATGACATCTAACTTGATTTTTTTGGAAAATGGACTTAGGCCACTTTCAAAATAAACGGCTCATATGAGAACAACAATCAATATATAAATAAATATAGAGTGCATCGACTATTTGTTACGGCTTATATGAATATCCCTGGTGCTGTTAGTTTTGCTATAAATCACCCCCACTACGTATTCTCGCTGCAATTCCTATAATTTAACATGTTTATTTTTAAATTCGCCCCTCTAGTAATGAAACAGCGTATACGAAAAATGGTAGTTTCAAAATAATTCGAATTTAAATGTTTTTTGAAAAAACTTTTTAAAATAAAATCTTTTATTTCATAGAAAATTAAATTTTCTATAAAATAAAAAGTTTTATTTCAAAAAGTTGCTTCAATAAACATTTAAATACGAATTATTTTAAAACTATCATTTTTCTTATACGCTGTTTCATTACTAGAGGGACGAATTGTTGTTGATGCACAACCGTTTTTTATTACAACACGCTGAAACAATGGCACGAAAAAAATAAAAATACAAATCAAAAATAAAATAAAATGAAATTAAACAAATTTAGTTTACATACACAAAATTTACGTGATGTGAAATTAACTGCCTAACGGTACTTGAGCAGTGCCGTTATTTATTTGTGAACACGTTTTTCTATTATTTAATATTTAATCATCTTAACACTAAGATCACTTTTAATTTATGTTTTTATTATTTATGTATACCACTTTCACTAACTGATTTTACTGACTAACGATACCTGAGCGGTACCGTTATGTACATTGTACATTATAACACAATTTTATTTATTATCATTAATAATTGATTTAATTTAACTAAATCAATTATTAACAACATACCACACTGCACTTTTCTTCACTAAATTTATTACAATCTGAATTTAATTTAAATTACGCAGAAATACAAAACACTATACATACTACTAAGCTAACATAATTAATTAATTAATTATTAATAACTGAGTTAATTCAATTAAATCAATTATTTCCAACACACGGTGGGGAAGGGAATTGTACATCATGTACTGCCCCAACCTGCCAGACAGATTCCATTCTCTACTGTCAACAACTAATGCGATTAAAGTGCGCAATTCAGGTAAATTGGACAGAATTGATTAATAGGAACGCGTAGCTTTCTATCACGACAATGCCAGACCACACACATCTTTAATGACTCGGCAACATTTGAGAGAGCTTGGCCCGTCCGACTACTTTTTGTTTCGCTCTCTACAAAACACTCTTAATGGCGTAAAGCTGACTTCAAAAGCGGCCTGTGAAAATCATTTGGTTCAGTTTTACGCTCAGAAATTCAAGAAATTCTACAGTGATGGTATAAGGGTTTTACCAGAAAAATGGCAAAAGGTTATCGATCAAAACGGCACATATTTGATTTAATAAAGTTCACTTTTTCATTGACCTATTATACATATAAAAAATACAAATCTTCTAGCATAATTGTTTATTAAAAAGAAAAACTCCGAGGCCTACAGATGCAGCAATGTTAGCGTTTGGGTAAATCCGGGCCTGCTTACTAGTAACATCTAAGAGCCTAATTAATATAAGTTGCTTGTTTATAAAATATGGTTCAAATTCAAATCTAAAGTTTTTCTAAATGTGAAATTCCAAAATGTTCGTTTTGCACAAATAATTTTTAATATAATTGTACAGAACATCGCTGTTTGGAAAATCATCTTCACTTAAAATTGGAATTAATCGCCATTTTCAAATTTAGGTTGCTTTCGGTCTAGAAATGGGTGATTCGAAAACGTTATAAGTTACAGTTTTGATAAACTGGTCGTTCGAAAACGATATAAGTTACGGTTTTGATAAAAAACACATACATTTAGGGATATTTTTGGCTAGGATATGGTGTCCGATTGGCAAGCTTCCATTATTAGGAAATTTTGTTTACATTTATTGTTTATTTATTATTGCTACTGTCGATTAATTTTTAAAAACGTTATATATTCTATTTTCAGATATTTACCGATGGCATTACGAATAAACTGATAGGTTGTTTTCATACGCCCCAAACAATCCCTAATGAAAATTATTTTCGCGAAGAAGCAGTAATCGAAAATACTTGTGCTAAAGATGTTGTGCTAGTGCGAGTGTATGGCAATAAGACTGATATGTTAATAGACCGCAAAGCAGAGACGCGTAATATTAAATTGTTACACACGTATGGATTTGCACCAAGTTTATTTGCAACATTTAAAAACGGTTTAGCTTATGAATATGTACCCGGCACAACATTGACATCAGATTCAGTAAGAGAACCTAAAATATGGAAATTAATTGCCAAACGTATGGCTGAAATGCATAAAGTGAATTGTGATATAAATATAAAGAAAGTGCCGTGTTTGAAACCAAAGGTTTTACAGTTTTTAGCATTGTTACCGGATACATTCTCGGACACCAAAATTCATGAAAGGTACCGTAAATTAAATTGTTAATATAAACTTTCATTCAATTCGTCTGATTGACACACTTGATTTCATCAAAAGAAAAAATTTGTTAGAAGTTAGTAAATTTTTCTGAAGTATGTATTGTATATGTGTGATTTACGTTTATTGATTTTCTGCAGGTGCAAATTACCCTATTTGCTATATCAAAATTTCGTTTTCTTTTCACATAAAAAGTAAGCAAACTTAAACAAAAAGTTATAATTTTTGGAGCTAATGAACTTTAGTAACCAAGCATATTACTCGTATACTTATTTTATAAATATGTCGATGTCCTAATAGAAAAAAGGTACTTGACATGTTGACTTCTTAAAAATTTATTTTAGGGTTTTTTCTCGGGTTTCATCTGTTATTTGTATGACTAAAAGTTCAATTTTTTTCTTTGATTTTTTACTTTTACAATTCGCGGAGTAATACCATTAAACAAGTCCAAAAAATTGCCAATTTCTGAATTTGGAATGGTCGGATGACCCATTAATAAGTTTGTCAAAGTTGGGTTAAATGACGAACCCTTCGGCGATCCAAATACTTGTCTAAGATTTCTTCAACTAAAATTATTCACCTCCAAATTTGTAATACTAGGTATAGTCAAAATAATACCTCGCTGAAAATTCCTATTCTTTCATTCCCGAGTAAATACAACAACAAATTCATTTTTTGTTGTTGTTTTACTCGAGAATGAAGGAATAGGAATTTTCAACGAGATATTTGCCGTCTTACTTTGGTAAAAGTTATTCCTATCCGGATAGGAATGAAATTTTGCCCAAAGTAAGAACAATTCTTCTTCAGAATAATTTTTTGTTTTTACTTTCAACAGTTGGTACCAAGCTCTAAAATATAATTTATTATTTAGAATTTTAACAAATACTAAATAATGATATCAAATTATTGAATAAGGTATAATTATTGCAAATGATAATTAATAAAATTTATTATTCTGATTTATCGAAAAATTGAAAATTGTTATTTACTACCAACTCATAAAACTAAATATATCTAATATAATATATTATGTACTCTTGTGGTAAACACTACAACTACGAGAAGAAAAGAATTTTGCTATTCCTACTTCTCAGCGGAATGAATCTCTTCATTCCGGAATGAAAATACACGGCATTGTTGTTGTAAAATTGCCAAAGTAAGACTACAATTATTTTAACTATACTTATTTTATTGTTATTCCAAAACTTTTTAACCAAAAATATTCCCAAAGGTGAGTCAACGTTCGTAGAACGTAGAAAATAGCTTTTACATAGAAAATATTAAAAAATGTCGTGTACATATATAATTATTAATAGTCTCTATATTCACAAACGTGAATTTTTCGGTTCCTTACGCTAAATAAATAAAAATAATTTTTAAAATTATGATAAACAACTTGTTAGTAGATGATTTAAAATTTTGAATATGGTTTTATTAACTAAATTTAAAGACAAAACCCTACAGGGTTACAATTAAATTTTATTATATAAATTAAAATGTTGTTGTGGCAAAGAGTATATTGGTCAAACAAACCAAAATTAAAAAAAGCAAAATTACCAATATACATATTTACGATTTCACAAATGAGTTAAAACCGCCACGCATTATCAAAGCAAATGCGCGAAAGTAGCCCCTCGTTGTCTAGAAGATGCTGAAATATTTGATAAGGAACAATATCACAATAAAAGGTTAATTTTCGAAAGCATTTATATCAAGAACATCAAAATTTATCTCAAAATTATTATGGTATTATTGTAAAAGTTTTTTACATTTTAAATGAATATAAACTTTAATTATTTCGGTTATACTAGGTATTTTTCAACTTTCAAGTTCTACTCTAGCTGCTTTAGAAAAACATCGTTATAAAAAATGTTCATTTCAATTATAATTGTACCTTTGAGAATGACGGAATATTCGTACCATCAAACCATTGGGCTTTTTATTAAAAAATATATATTTTTTTAAAACAAAATAATCGTCACAGGGTGGACTGAAAAAAATTGACCTATTTTTGAATATGTATTGTATTTTGAACCGCTGAAACAGTAAGTATTTATGGTCACTGAATTTCTTAACAAAAATATAATGTATTTTTTACTACTCCAACTTTTCGCCCTCGGTGGTGTTGCTTTGCAACTGTCATGCAAATTTGTCACGAATGCGGGTATTTAGTGTATGTGAATGTGGTGTTACTGGCATTTTCCTTCAAAGGACATTAAAACTACTGGAACAGTAACATTATATTTAAAAAAAAAAAGAAAAAACTTACTATGTGGCGGAATTATCTGCTTTTTCCCAAAATCGCTCGATCGAAATGGCTCGAAACAAAGTTGTAGAATTGGAATAACTTCTGAACCACTGAAGCTAGGAACTTCAAATAAAACCAGGTTCAATATCTTTCAGAAAATGGATACGTCTATTTCTATGCTTTAATGTGAATTATTCAACTTTTTAAAAATAAATCGTAAAAAAGATTCCAAATGTGACAGTTTATTCCTTAATAAAACGAAAACAGATGCTTATAACGTGCATTTAGTTACGTAAAACTACATCTGGGGTGGAATGTTGTAACATCACTTTCGATTCGAGTTCGATAGATTTTATGTTTCTAGAATAAAATTTTACTCTATTTCGTTTTTCAATTATGCTCTTTTTCTTGCTATCTCAGCTTGGTCGAATAAAGCAACATCCTATTACTACTTATACTCATGATTATTTATCACTCAAATTTTTGTTTAGTGATACTTTATCGATTTGAAGGAAAAGAAAAGTACGCAACAAAGAGAGATCACAATAGGAAAAGCGTAATCAAAAAGTGAAATAGAGTACAATTTTATTCTTGAAACATGAGACATAAAATTTATCAAAATCGAATCGAAAGTGATGTTACAACATCCCACCCCTGGTAGGTATGTCATACAAAAACTGATCAAGTTAAAGGCGGGTATTACATTATCACATTTATATAATTATATAAATATGTTATAACTATATTTTTTTACAAAGGAAATACTGTTATATTTAGCTTCTTGAACTTCAATATAACAGTATTTTCTTTGTAAAAAAATATAATTATATTTATATAACTATATAAATGTGATAATGTAATATCCGCCATAGTAACAGAAGTGTGCTATTTTCTGAAAGAGATTGAAACGGGCTTGCACCCGGTTTTATTTTAAAGTTTATAACTTCAGTGGTTTAGGTTTTATTCCTATTTTTGAAATTTTCTTCGAGTCACGTTTGTGGAAAAATCATAATAATTTAGAGTACGGTAAAAAAACGTTTCTGTTGGGGAATTATTGACCATGAATACTGTGTTTGTTTGATGTGCACCTAGCCACACCGTTTTAGAAGATACCTAAGTCGTTCAGTTTGCTGTAATTTAAAAAATTTTAAAAACACATTTGCTTACAAATTTGAATACCCATTAGACATAGGAAGCGGTCCATAAATAGCCGCATTTCTTGACGCATAGTGATCCGGATCAGATCATAGTTTACATTGAAAACAACAACAAAAATTTAAATTTTTGTTGCTGTTTTCAATAAGCGTATTTCCTTGACAAATTTACAACAACAATTGCAAAGGATAAATTCCCGCAAGAATAACATTAACTCAAAAAAAATTGGGTTTTAAACATAATTCTAATTTTTGGTTATGATACCTGCCACCAGCAACCGAATTCCGGTTCAATGATAAATGAAAATGAGAAAAAAATATGCAACCGACTAGTTGAAATAAAAAATCAAGTCATTTCTCATTATCATTAATCGAACCGGAATTCGAGCCCGGGGGCCTATTCTCGAATTCCACATCCATTTTCCACATGTGGACATCCGTCAATATGTCTGGTTTAGATGAATTAAGCCTTCTTCTTGCGAATTCTGCAGTGGAGCAAGCGCAGTGAAAGGATCTATCCGCACAGTTCGACAAATTTAATTTTACTTTCATATTGTAGATTCGGTTGCAAACGGATTGATTCACCAAAATTAATTTGATACGTTCCCACTTTTACTCATTTTGCACATTTAATTTTTATCGTTACTTTTTTCTTATGTTACCCATATCCAAATAACCTATAACCGAATCGAACCACAAATCATAATAAAGTATGAATATAAATTTTGACATTTTGATTTGTCGTATATCTGAGTTTTTTTCCACATGCTTATACCCATTCGGAAATATGTATTTCCTTAGTACCGAAAAAATTCCCTTAGTATGGAATTCAAGAATACATGAAATAAAATTTCCGAACGTTTTTGTGAATTTTGACAAATGTCCACATGTGGAAAATGGATGTGGAATTCGAGAATAGTCAATAGTCATAATACATATTAAATTTATATTTTATTTCGAAAAGTTGGCTTTTGTCAATTAAATGAAATTGGCTATTTTCTTGGGTAAAAAATTAACCCAACACAATTTGAATTCAGTTTTGGTCAACAAAATACGCTAAATGTAAACTTTGATCTGATCCGGATCACTAAGCGTTAATAAATTCGGCTAACATCTGTATGGATATGTTCGAATCGATCAAGTGAAATTTCGGATTGTCCTGGGGGTGATTTTGTGTGCCGTTGGACTTTATCACCTTGGCAGGATAAATAAGACTGAGCCCAATGGTTTATGTCTTTATTTGTCTTCGTGTACGTCTTTTTTTTATTGCAGCAGTAATCAATTTACGAGTAGCACGGACCGGAGGCGGTTGTACCCAGTGGATGTTTCACAGATGGTTTCGAGGGCAGATAGGTTGATAAGCTCTAGTTTCGCATCTAGATTAAAGTAAATCTCTAATTCTACGTCAGTTTTGTGTGTGTTTTATCTTTTATGATATGTTTCGTTAAAGGTTGTGTGTGATAATATGTCCACAACAACGTTGTCGTATCAAGACAAGTGACGAGATTACCTTGGATTACGTTCAGTTTTAGACTGCCTTTGTTAAAGGTTTGTAGTCGGTATAAATTGTAATATCATCAAGGAAACTTTGGAGGCGCTTCAATGGGATGTCCTACCTCATCCTCCGTAATCACCAGACATTGCTTCTTCCGACTACCGCTTGTTCCGGTCGATGACTCATGGCCTGGCCGAGCAGCACTTCACTGCTTATACGAGGAAGCCAAAAACTGGGTCAATTCTTGGATCGCCTCAAAAGACAAGAAATTTTTTCGACGCGGAATCCTTATGATGCCTGAAGGATGGGAAAAAGTCATAGCTAGCGATAAACAATATTTGAATAAAATACATTGCACCAATTTCTCTGAATAAAGCTTCGAAGGTCTAAGAAAAAACCTGAACACTTATTTGTACCCCTAATATTACAAATATTATACTGATAAATAAAAATATGCGCGCGAATAAACTTTTGAAATATAATAATACCATTTTCAAAGCGTTAAAATACGTTTTTGTCAATTCGTCTATACATATAACCATGTCTCTTCCTTCTGTCGTGTCAGTCCGGTTCGTTATTTTTTCATTCGGTTGAATTCGAAGAGGACAATGGTTATTGCCATTTTATAATCGTCTTAAGGGGCGTTGAATTGGATGATATGCCCTGACAAGATCGTGTTTAAAAAAAAAAATTGAATGGAGAACTTTTGAATTTAGCGTATGCATATTATGATAACGATCAGTTGTTGTGACCTTGCTTAATCGTCGATAATCCTCACATAGTCGCAAATCGTGATATTTCTTTTTCACCATATGGCGTGTTCAAGAGATAGAAGATGCGGATGGTCGACAAATCTATAGTTCCACCATGTGTTGGAACACAGGCAGATGATCTGATGTCACAATGTGATGGACATTGTTACGTCGAACTGGTAAATTACAGTTCGGCTCGGCTGTGATACAGGAAATTTGTTTAGGAGAGTCTGGAAACCGCTGTTGATTGTGAAATATGTCGTGACAGTTTCGTTGCTGTGTCAGCCAGTCTTTTGTTTTTCAACGAGAATGACAAATTTAGCTAAAACGAAAGCATGCGTGAAGGGTCTTTTGAGCCCGATGTTCAACTGAATCAATTTAGTGCCGTAGCTGGTGTGGATTATGGTTCCTTTGGTGGTCAACGGAACTAGATCTGGTGATTTAATGTTAGAATAAATTGGTTTTGCGAAAGTATGGACTGGAAATACCGGAAGATCAGCGCCAGTATCGATTAGGAAAGTAAGATTGTTTGTATGTCGTGAGGAGTCGTGGCTCGATTGTTTGGTGTTGGATGTGGGTATCTCGACTCGCATATTTATGTTTTTTTGTGTGCTTGGTAAATGACACATGGCTCTGATAGTCGTTATTGTTGCTGATGCTGCGCAATCCCGAGCGTGATAGAGATCGTTAACTTCTTGATCGGCTCCGGCAGTTCCCGAAGGGTTGTTTCCTCCTATAGCCTGGATTCAATAGGCGCCAGGCGATCCTAGGTCATTGTATAATTGCATGAGGAACGATGCATAGTGTAACAAACTGACATATTAGTGATCTAAAATTCAGCAGAATCGTTAAAATTTGAGATATTTTAATATTTTATTTTTTATTTTGTTGTGATAAGATGATTATTATATATATATATATATATATATATATATATATATATATATATATATATATATATATCAGTTAAACAGCAACAATTTCGGAAATTTGAACTTTATGATTTTTATTATTTAATTTTTGGTGTTCGTATGGTGTAGTAGCATTTGGAAAAACAAAAATAATTGTTTTAATTTTTGATGTAGTGTGTTTATTGCGCATAGGGTGGCCCCATATTTAAAAAAAAGTTTGAAAAAGTAATTTTTAATAAAGTTCAAAGGCAAATTTATGAAAAGTTATTCGATTCAAAAAATTTTTTTCGTGTTCTCATATATTCAATATTCACAATTCAATCATATTTTTTTAGGACTAACTAAAATGTTGCTATAAGTAATGTTTAATCATAAAAATTGAAGTCTTAAATTTTTACAAACAATCTTAATTTTTCTTTAAAAATAGTGTTTAAAGCTAATTCAAAAATCTAAATAAATCAAAGACTTCTCGAAGGTATGCTTTTTACTACGGTTAGTATCGTCAAAATGAAAAAGGTTCAATGTACGTGATTATAACGTTTCAAAACGGGACAGAGTTATGAATATACGGGAGTGGGACTGCCCTCTCGAAGTCCATGGGTACCAATGCTACTGTCTTTTAGCAGAAGATGTTTAGTGTGGTAAACATCTAGGAGGGATAGCAATGAGCCTATATAGTATGTATTGCGTACCGTCCGGCAGTATTAACAGGTTCATTAAAAGCTTGAATATTGACTGAACGGATAATTAAGCAAGGTCCAAGCACAAAATATCTTTTATTTCGCAGTGCGAAGTGGCTGAACGCCCATATGGCCCTTCAATAATAATAATAATAGTCATTAACGTTATAATTTATAAATTATTTACATACTTACTCGCGATATCTGTTTATATGGTATTATAAATGCAAAAAATCACCTCGGTTTATTAGTAATAAATTGAAAAGGTGCAAATAAGTATGTGCGGAAGCCTGCTTAATACGGTATATTAATGTCAGTGCGTCTTTTTTAGAAAATCATTTGAATGAATTAGCTAGCGCTTTTCAATAATTAAAATATTTCAAAATAATATATTTTTAATATGTATATAAATCAATATTAGCATGGTTAAAATAAAGGGACACAAAAGTTATTAAAAAAATATACCACATCTCGATATAAACTGTAGTTTAATAAACACAGGCTTCGGAAAATATTAATTTTGTTATCAGTAATTTCAGTAATATACTCAATAAAATTTGTCTGAGCTTTACAAGCTGCAAAATGGCACAGTGAGACAATTTCGCAATTATTATATGACACCACGATGGCTGTGTCTTTGGCAAATGCGAATATTATTACTTTGTTGGTAAATCAGCTGTGTACAATAAATCTGTGCTCGAGAATTAATAGGGCTTAAGTCGATTTTTATAAAAAAAAACTCTGCGCATTTTCTGTTAAATTTCCTATTAATACGTTTTCATTCTAATTTATAAGGTTATATCAAATAGAGTAAAAATCTTACTCTCTTTGATATTACCTTAAAAATTGGAAAAATTAAAATATATTAATAGAAAATTAAACAGATAATGCGCAGAGTTTTTTTTATAAAAATCGACTTAAGCCCTTTTAATTCTCGAGCACAGAAATATAATATTGGTCCTAAAACGCCGCCTTGCGGTACACCTGTGTTAACATCATTTAAGCAAGTAATTGCGCTATTTTGTTTGGCCATGTATTGCCTTTGTAGATAGTTTGCTAGAACTGTGTGAAATTTCTTTGGTAGAAACTCTTTAATTTTGTATGTTAGTCCATCGTGCTAAACGTTATTAAACGCTTGTGCGATATCCTCGAAGGCTGCAGAACAATATTTCTTTTCCTCGAAGATGCTTTTGATTGCATTTACAATTCTGTGGACTAGCTCTGTGGTATCATGTTAGTTTCGGAACCCAAATTGATGGTCTTGGAATAATGCGCTGTTCTTCTAATACTGGCTGCAATTTCGCTAGTAACATTTTTTCAAACAGCTTTGAGAATGTGGGCAGCATGCTTATTGGACGATATGATGAACTCTGCATTTAATTTTTTCCTGGTTTATGTATCATTGTGATCAAAGATATCTTTTATTTTTGAGGAATTTAACTGGTTTGCATGATCGCATACGCATTATTATGATAGTTTTATGTTTTTGTCTGGATTTATCATTTTTTCAGTAATAAGGTCATGTCCTGAAGCCTTTTTCGGGTTAATGCAATATTTAATTGTATTCTTAACTTTCTTCCAATTACACTTTATGTATAATGTTTGTTGCTCGGGTAGCACGAAATAATTAGTTTCTTCGTGTGGTGCGAATATTGTTGTTAGATGAGCAGGAAAAGCATTGGCATTTTCTTTATCACTTAAATAGCTCTGAACGCTCTGGATTTCTTCTTCTCGCACTGCAAATCTTTGGGCCTTAATATGTAGCTCGATTTAATTTCCATTTCAATAACGGTAATTTTTGTTGTTGCCATTGACGGTGAATTTTTCGCTTTTCCTGGATTAGTTCCTATATAGGTACTATGTATCAGTTTATTAACTTTTTCAAAACTGCTTATGACATGTGTAGCCCTTTAAGCTGATAATGCCAGGACATCTTTTAGATTTTCTGCCACCGCATCATTATCTGCTGGTATAATAAGAGAAATATTCCGCAGACGATTTTGTTCAACTAGTCTCCTATATTGATCCTAATTAGCTCGCTTGTTTGTAAGGCGGTCCGACATTTCTTTCCTTAGGACGTTGGTACTAACTGTTACTATTACCGATGAGTGATCAGAAGACAGATCTTAGCAATCGATGACCTTAGCATATGTACGTGGAATGGCCTTAATTACATAAAAGTCAATTAAATCAGGAACATTCTTTTTATCCGTGGGCCAGTAAGTTGGGTGACCGGCAAATAAATAATCCAGGAGCTGTTCCTTTATAGCTTCATAAAGTTGTTTGCTTTTCGGCGATGTTAATCTGAAACCCTAACGAGTATGTTTGGCGTTGTAATCACCCCCGGCAAAAAATGTATTACCCAGCTGGCTGAAATAAACCAAAAACTGCAGTTTTTTATTGCATGTTTTGGAGGACAGTACAATATAGAGTACCCATTAATCTTGAAGTAGCGATTTTTGGTGAAACGTGTTTCCGATATTAACATTACGTTAAAATTGTGCTCGGTGAGTAATGCTTGTACCTCCGCTTTTCGTTGTGCTAGGCCGTTTGCTTTCCATATGCCTATTTTAAGGACATTCAGTTTTTATTTTACGACTATCTGCGAACACGCTGTGTGTTTAGCATTATTAGAGCCATGGTTCTCTCCATTCAAATAAGGATACCTGTTACCAGGCATTTATTCAACGCTAGCTGGCTTAGTGGATTAATTCGCGCTTGCACTGGCCGCTGATCTAGGGCTGCTCCTTCGTTTTGATTGGACAGTAATATACCTATCTAGTCCCGTTTGCCTAAACACTGACCTACATCACTTCTTATTTTATTGCCATCTGTTGTCGATGCACTATCGTTGTTATTTTTATCTTCAATATTTGGTGATGGTGCATTTTATTTTATTTATGGTTCAACACACCAAGTTTATTAAAAATTTTCAAGATCACTTTGATTTTTGTTTGGTAAAGCAAGTTTTTAAGCATTTAGAATTTGCTGTCGCTTTGGACTATGCTGCACATTTTTATTTTTATTAATAATAATTGAGGTCGCTTTCTGCTAATTTGGCTCATCCTTTTATACTTATTTGGTTAAAGCGTTAGTCATCCCGCATTTTATATACTGTGATGTGCTTATCAACACTGTGATTCACCATGTACTTATTTGCTTCAAAAAGCTTTCAATAACTCAGTCAGATATACATATCGTTGATGTCAATTCATTTTCACGTATCTAAAAATATTGAAAAAAAAATTCTTATCTAAAACCGTTTAAAATTCGTCGTACATGAGCAATGTCGATGAAAGTGACCAATAGTAAAACTATATTGTGCGTAATAAGAAATTACTGTTGGTCACTTTCATCGACATTGGTCATGTACGACGAATTTTAAACGGTTTTAGATAAGTAAATTTTTTTTCAATATTTTTAGATACGTGAAAATGAATTGACATCAACGATATGTATCTATCACCTTCGCAAGTTTGATCATATTTCATCTTATGCTAACATTATTCTTGGTTGCAGTTTAAATGAATTTTTATTTTTCATAAATTAGTCTTTCTATATAAGTTGCTTAAGGTGAAACAGCCAGTCTATCTCTTCGACAAGGTCAGAATGGGTAGGTCTGCCCGAGCTCAATGTTTATTGTTACCGCAAAATATGCAAAATAATGTTTTCAATTATTCACCATTGGTTAGAGGTTATGTTCTATGGAATCGGTTGCCGGTTGAAGTTAGTTGTGTAACCTCAAAATAATGTTTTTAAAAAATTTGTTTTGGATTATATAAAAATAAATAGTTTTGTTTTACTTGATTTTATGGAAATGTTTAGTACTAGTTTGTAAGAAATTTTTAATGTTAGTTTTATATGTATTTTGAATGGAAGGGTAGAAAAGTCATGCGCTTATGCCCGTTTTATTATAAATAAATAAATATAAAACATAATCACCTACAGAAAAATATGTTTTTGATGCCAGAAATGATTTATGATCGTAAAATTCTAAGCCTGTTTACACTGTATGACGGTCTCCATCACGAGCAGGATCTGGGCGTACCGTTGGTCCAGATTGCCTATTTACGGCGTTTAGATTGAGCTGTAATTGGTCGACGCTAATTGCTCGTGCATTTTATCTACCGTTTTGGCTAGTGTGTTGGTCGCATTTACTTCCGGTTGTGCGACAATGGCTATTTTTATTATTTCCGGCGTCCGAAAAATTTTCTCCCACTAGTGTGCGGATATCTTGTAGCGCATCTGCTGGTCTATATTCTACAATATCTAGATTTGTTAAGAGAGCCTCCAACTGTCGCTCTAAAGCTTCCAAAACCTAAGGTTTCCAAATAATGCATAACTTGAAAGCAATCGATGAGGTACACATTCCTTGTTAGTGCTACATATTCAAAACATAAAAATCATAAAATTAAAACATGACTTACCCTTATAAAGAATTTGTGATTTCACGTATTTTTCTCCACATATACAATATTTATACAGTGGCGAGCAAAAATGGACGAATAAATAGGGAATTCTTATTTTTTCAGTACTACGGTTTTATAAAGGCAAATAAAGAACTATGTACTTTATGCGTTTTAATTTCTATTTCACTAGGAAATTCTTGAATAACAAAATTAACCGTTATGTATTTAACTTATCTTTCCATAATTAAAAATATGAAACATTGCACATTGTTCCAATTTTGCTCGTTTTCAAAATCTTAAATTACCGCATACAGAATGCAGACTTGCCGCAAACATATGGTTTTCACTATTTTAACAATTTCTCAATGTATTTAGAAGTGTATGTTTTTAGAAGTGGAATGCAATTACCTGTATATTTTCGTTTATGAAATTGGTTTTGGGATGTTTTTTTGTAAATCATAAATATTACCTACAACTGCATATCATTTACTATAGTAATTTATCTTTATTAAATTTTGTTATCTGTTTGTGGAGTATAACCCATTGGATAGTTCCAAGTTGGGTTGTTGATTTAAAAATTGGTAACTTTATTGATTTTCTTTCAGTAATTTAAAAAGCTTCGAGGCATGTAAATTGTAAATTTCAGTGTCTAGCTAAATCGCTCTACGTGCGCGCATTGTATAAACAGATTATTATTATCTTTATAAATAATTATATTGTACTTATTTACTTACATCCGGTATACATTTTAATCACATATTTTATCAAAACAATAATAAAAACTAACCTTTTCTGTGCACTTGTTGACGACACGTTTTTGCTCTTTCTCCATTCATTTGAGTTATCAAATTAAAACGAAAAAATAAAAAATGCGGAAATTTAAATAAATTAATTTGTATAACACTGTTCTTATTCACAAAGCGATTAGCATAGCGAAGGGTATAGCGATAGTTTTTAATAATATATTCGATGTCAATTTTTAATAAAATCAATCAATTCACTTATACTATGCTTTTACAATTTCCAATTTGGGACTAAAAAACTTCAAATTGGGACTAAACAATTTCAAAATTTGCCTTTAATCGTGGGCAATTACTCATCAACTGTAAGCATTACCTTTCATTTAATTGTATGATTTCTTAGGTTGGTCCTTAGGCTTCATGCCTCATGCATAATATTATCGCATTGACGTCATCAGGCGGCGAGGCAAACCGTGCCGCGAGCCTCTGATTTCGCTCAATACCTCATCCGATCCGATCAATTCTGAAATCAATTTTTACGTAAAGAAACAGTGGGGTTAATTTATTTTAAATTAAAATAATTAATTATAATATTAATTTTAATTTTAATTAAATCCACAAACAACGATTTACAATGCTTGAGAGCACTAGTAGCGAGACAACTATACATAGATTAGGAAAGAACTTGACCATTTTATATCCGATTTAGATCAAATTCAGTATGTACGATGCGGGATTCTAAAACGATTTTTAGATAAAGTTCTGGAATATGGCCAATTAAGAAGAAACTTGACAATTTCTATACCTATGAAGATGAAATTCAACGTGTACTTTGGAAATGGGATTCTACAATGAGTTCGGCATACAGTTCTGGAAAATGGCCAATTAGAAAGGAATCTGGTGATTTCTTAACCGATTGTGATGAAATTCGGGGTGCATGATGGAAATGGGATTCTATAGTGAGTTTAAGATGTAGTTTTGGAATATGGTCAACTAGGAAGGAACTTGGTGGTTTGGTGAATATGGCCAATAAGGATGGAACTTGACCGTTTCTTAACCGATTATAATAAAATTCACGAAGTATGATGGAAATGGTATTCTAAAATGAGTTTTAGATGATGTTTTGGAATATAGCCAATTAAGAAGGAGCATGGCTATTTTACTTTTAACTGATTATTATGTGGTTCGATTTGTACGATGAAAATGGAGCTCTAAAATGGTATTTAGAAGAAGTAGTGGAATATGGTCAGTTAGGAAGGAACTTGGCTATTTATTAACCGATTATGATGAAACCCGATTTGTACCATGAAAATAGGTCAAAGAAATGATATTAGAAAAAGATCTGGAATATTGCCAATTGTGTAGAAACTCGGTTATTTCTTAACCGATTATGATAAATTCGATAATTACGGCTTAAAATCGGTAAAAAACAACCATATACCTTCCTAATTGAATTTATTCCAGATCTTCATGTAAAAATCATTTTAGAACTACATATCATCATAAACGGTTAAAAAATTACCAAGTCCTTTCTAATTGACCATATTCCAGAAAATCATCTCAAACTCATTTTAGAATCCCATTTCCATCATGCGCCCCGAATTTTATTATAATCGGTTAAAAACGGTCAAGTTCCATCCTTATTGGTCATATTCCATAACTTTATCTAAAACCGTTTTTAGAGTCTCATTTCCATCGGCTTCCAAAGTGCATGTTGAATTTCATCTTCATAGGTTAAGAAATAGTCAAGTTCCTTCCTAATTGGCCATATTCCAGAACTTTATCTGAAAATCATTTTAGAATCCCATTTTCATTGTACATGCTCATGAATTTAATCAAAATCGGATAAGAAATGGCTAAGTTCCTTCCTAATATAGTCGGAAGGTTCTCTCGCTACAGTGCTCTCAAGCATTGTAAATCGCTATTTTGTAGATTTATTTTAAATTAAAATTAATGTGGAAATTAATTATTTTAATTTAAAATAATTTAACCACCACTGTTTTTTACGCAAAAATTTACTTCAGAATTGCTCGGGTCGGATGAAGCATTCTTCTGCTAAAAAAGAAGAGGTTCGTGGCGCGGCATGCCTCACCGCCTGATACATTTAAATTAAAGGGAATGCCGCCCCGGTGGCACAGTTGTTAGCATGCTTGCTTTAAGCTCCGGAGGTCCCGGGTTCGATTCTCGGCGGGTGATGAAAAAATCATGGCTGGTTAATGTAAGGATCAATGAACTAATCACTCATTATCCGTTGTAAAAGTGATTACGAAACTTCACTATGAAGCGGCCAAATCCCTCTATGGGATGTAGCGCCAGCGAAAAAAAAAGAAAAAAAAAAATGCTGTAAGTAAGCATTAAAATAATTAATTTAAACATTAGTTTTAATTTTAATTAAATCTACAAAATAGTGTTTTACAATGCTTGAGAGCACTGTAGCGAGAGAACCTTCCGAATATATTAGGAAGGAACTTGACCATTTCTTAACCGATTTTGATGAAATTCATGAGCATGTATAATGAAAACGGGATTCTAAAATAATGTTCAGATAAAGTTCAGGAATATGGCCAATTATAAAGGAACTTGAACATTTTAATTGATGAATAATTGCACACGACCAAAGGCAAATTTTGAAATGGTTTAGTCCCATTTCGAAATTGTTTAGTTTCATTTTGAAATTGTTTAGTCCGAATTTGAAATTGTTTAGTTCCAGTGTGAAGTTGTAAAGGTATAGTATAGAAATCAACTCAACGATTCTGTGAGCTTAATACATACATATTTGCAAATTGAACAAATAAGTATAGCTTGTTTAAAAATGTTCCTTTCAAATAACGTTTGGAAACTCATTTAGTGGCTTCAATCTGCCAAATATGAAGTTTGTTTACAGTGTTCCAGCATACAATTTATCTAAGTACAAAAGTTTTAAAGTAAAATATTGAATTTAAGCGACGTCACAATAACAATAAAAATAATTAATTCGATACGGGCAATCAATAAAAACAAGCCGTATCAATAACTTTCATTGTTTAAGAAAATTTATTTTGAACACCTATAAAGATTCCATCCGCAATAAAAAACGTTCTTTTCTCCAAGATAAATACCTTGAATTTTGACTTGAATGAATAACGCAGGCCTGCATGGATTTTTGGAATCCTTAATACAAACAAGTTGTCAAATTTGCCCTATCTGTTTTTAGTCTTGAGTTATTTCAAGAGCAAAGGTGCCTGCCAAAATCGCACTTTTTGACACTTTTACTTATGTTACAAATTATGATAAACTACCAAATATTTCTTATTGATTGGGTAAATATTTCGGATAGATTATAGACAATATCGAAGTTATTTCGAAATTTGAATTTTCAAAAAGTCCAGAACCCTTAAATATTCCAGCTTTTTGTAAACAAAATTATAAGTATTAGACAACCAGAATTATTTGCAAACAAGCCATATTTGTTAAAATTTTGAAAAATTTCCGTGCAATAATTGGTTTTAGATAAATTAATTTTCAGTTTTAAATTAAAACTTGTAATTATATTATGAATTTTATAAACGCTCCTAAAGTTTAAAACCAAATTTCATTCTAAACTGATTATTATTTAATATTGTCAAATTTGAACACTGAGGAATTAAGCCGATTTCAAAAATATAGAAATTTATAATATGTACAATACAACCAAAAATTGAAAGATTTTTATAAACTTAGATGTTTCTGGGTTAAGCTATAGAACTATTTCGGAACCTTAAGGAACTTAAAACTGATACATTTCTGTGAAATTGAATAAAACTTAAAGGTTATATTCACTAGTTATATACAACAAGAAGTTCGAAAATAATCGAATATTCAGTTGATAGGACGAGATGTGTTGCTTAGGAAACACAACGACACCGCAGGTGGAGTTGTGTTTCTTAGGTAACACATCGAGTCCGCAGCTGTATATTCAGATGATTTTCGAAGCTCGAGTTGTATATGTTAAGACTATACAACGAATCAACCATGTCAAATTTCAAAAATATTAATTGTTTGTTTATATTCATGGAAGATATGATTTATTTGTTTGCGGCCGAAACACCACTAGTGGTGTTTCGCGAAACACTACTTAGCAACGCAAATAACCGATATTATACAGCGTAACTAAGGAAAATTCAACTATCTGATTTATTTTTCAATGAGTTGTATAGTCATATTTATTTGACGGTTTATTTTTCAATGAGTTGTATAGTCATATTTATGTCTGTATGCACTTAAATTTATATAATTAGTGCCTTAAATATTTATTTGCTAATTCGTACTTTTCAATAAAGTTGGCAACATGGTATAATGGCAAAAAAACAGAAGCTTATCTCGCTACTTGGGGCCCACAGTTTTCAATTTCTACTGGGGCAAAAGAAAAATCTGTCACGATTGAGTGTTTCTAAATGTATTGTTGTTTTGTCACAAAAGATATTCAGTGCCAGTGACTTGAATCACGCCAATGTAAAATGGATCGGTTAGCCTTAGACAATCTTGTGAAATAGAAAATTTAAGTTATGAAGCAATACGAAACATTTTTCACTGAGAGCGAGAGAAATCCAGTAATTTTAATTTAAGAATGCTATTTTGATATAACCAAAGTTATTAAACACCCGGAGCGATTTCGTGTCTGTTTAATGTATGTATACTAGGGAGTAGTGGGTACCGTACAGTCCGTCCTAGGACGGATACAATTTTGTGAATATCTTTAGTTATGTAATGTTTTGCAAAATATATTACACCTAATGCTGATGTCCAGCGGCCGCTACCACAATCAGCATTTGACCATTTGATGTTTTTTAAGCCGATATTTTTAGCCGAGTAGAATTAGCTCGAGATTATGGGGGGCACGCACCTCCTCCAGACAGCTGGTTTTTCAATAATTATTTACAAAAAATTGAGAGCATTTATTGCAATGAAACAAATTACATAATAATATCGACGTTCAAATGAATACAAAAAAAAATTTTTATGAGTGAAAAAAAATGGCGGCGCTAGAGGTGCTCGAACTTAGCTCCTAGAGTTTGCGCCGTGGAACGTCCAGGTCCTTATAGTTAACTAAAATCAACGAAACAAATTTGTTTAATAAAACACGTTTTTTTATAAACAATTCGTTAAAAACCATATTTATTTAAACAATTCATACGAAATTTCAGGTTTGTGCAAAGGCCGATAAGTTAAAGGATATGTGTACAAAATTTCAAGTTGATTGGTACATTACTTTTTGAGTTACATTCCACGGCGCGCCAAAAAACACGTTTCTAGAAAAACTCGATTGAAGTTTTCGTTCTTGAAGAGAACGCATCACTTCGCATTACTTCGATGACTTCCTAGGGACCTTTAGGACTTTCTTATGGGCTGGAAACTTTGGAAATATATTCTCTAGATACTAAATGCGCCGTTTATTTTGAAAGTGGCTTAAGTCCATATTTTGTTGAAACGAGATAATGAAAGAATAGAAAAACAATAAATGAAAAACATATGGGATTTTGAATTTTCTTATTTTTTGCACAGGTGTTAGAGATTAATTTTTTTTGTTTTGACAATAAATTATTTACCGTTAGAAAGATTATACTGTTATTTATCTATTGTTATCATTAACTTGATCTTTTTGAAAAATGGACTTAGGCCACTTTCAAAATAAACGGCTCAAATGAATTTTTAAAGCAAAAAAAAAAAATCCACAAAAATGAGCAGAGTCTGGGTTTTTATTAAAATATATAATTAAATTGAAAAAATTAGCCTAAAATGCATTGAGCAGATTCGCACCTCCAGATCCTAGCCGCTCTACTACTAAGCCACAGCCCACGCAACAAACTTGATTAAATTAGCATTGTTATAATGTTTCAAACATAGCATGTTTTATACAGACTCTAAGCAGTTTATGATACGATAAAAAAATGTTTTACCGATAGGCGCATTATAAACGCTTACCACCTATTTTTTGTGTAATAACTATATAGAATTATAGAACTATATTTAATTTAAAGTAAAATATTTGGTCACTACCTGAATAATAAAAAAAGTAATAATAAAACTTATAAAAACTAAAAAATTGGAAAGACAAAACTTTAAGGGGCAGCAAACCGACATCTTTGTAGTTCTAGTCCAGTGCGCTACCACTAAAACCCAAACCATAAAAAAATCAAATTTAATTTTCATTGTTATTTCGGTACTTTCGGAGTCTCGGAGTCTGAATACGATACGAATACGAAAGTATAACATTCTTATTTGAATTTAATTAGAATTGAATCAGATTTGCTCGTTTCTTATTTAAATCAAATACGAATCTTATACATTCGAATTCGTATCGTATTCAGAAATATCCCCTCTGGGCTTTCCTTAAGTTTATTATTATGTATTATTATACCTGTGGACAAAAGGTAAAACAGCTTATTTTAAATTTCATCATTTTTCTAGAGAGGTAGAAAAAGTTGAATATTATATTCATTTTTCACTTATGCCGACTAAAGTTGCTGCAGCTTGCGACCAAAGCCTTTGGCCACAATGCATTACCATTTAAATCAAATTTAGTGAGGTTAGAGAAGAGATAGAAAACGTTGAATATTAAAAAAGGTAAAACAGCTTAAGTCGACCTACGCTGTTTTACCTTTTGAGCACAGTCCAATCATTTCAGAGAAATTTTTAAGCAGGTAAATAATTCAACGAAATTATAAGCGTATTTTGTTGAGAAAAATTTAATTCGAATTATTTTGGAATTATTATTTTTTTTTTAAGAAAATTAGCCACGATTTATTTTCTCGATTTAATTTTTGTATTCTATGTTGGTACTTCTCCTGTTTTTCATTCAAATGGTTACGTATTTTTTTTGTTCCGAGCTCGAATTAAATAACTCAAATTTTTAATTCGAATTATTTAACTCCTGTCACGTGCAATTGTTGTTGTAAATTTCTCAACAAAATGCACTTATGTCTAGTTATCATTTTTATTTGTGTTGGTTGCTTTGGTTTACGTTATGGATTCGATAGACAAAAAAAAATTAAAAACCGTTAATTGTCTAATGCTGCCATCTTTATGATTTGGGCTGTATTAGCCTAAATAATGATTACTGAACCGTTTTACATAAATTTTTATTATTTTTTAGATTTATTGTTTATACAAAACAAAATTTTATATTTTTCAATTCGTTGTGCCGCAATGAAATACCGTTATAAAATTAAAATAATAAATAAATAAACAATGCAAAACGTCCTTTATTTAAAATAATTGGATATCGAATGAAATAATTTGATGTACCAACGTAAATGTTGATCACCTGTTTTTCAAAATTTATAATTACCTACATATTACGTAACATTCATTGTCTTACAATACAAAATTGTATGTTTTCCAATTCGTATTGAAACAATGAAATACCGCTGTGAAAAAAAATATTAAAATTAATAAGCACTTTGCCGAGCAGCGAAGTCGAAACATTTTATATTTGAAGTTTTTTGTTAGCCGTGTTTTCCATGAGAACTGCACTAGAACTCGATAAACTTTAAATTCCTTTTATTTTATGTAAACCGAAAAATTATAAATTCAAAAAGCGCGAATATGTACTGTATTTAACACAAATACACATTCTTGAGTTTAAAAATTTCCCCCTTCAGTTATTTCATCAATATTTTCTTATTTCTTGCACACTCGATAAATGCATGGGTTTATCAAGGGTAACTACAAAATAAGTTATGATTGTAATTATTTATTGCTGTAACAGCTTAAAATGTCTATTTATGTTAAATGCACTACACATTAGTACTTTTGAATTTATTTTTTTTTTTTTTCAATTTCCATAGAAAAAAAAGCAATTTAAAGTTTATCGAGTTCTAGTGCAGTTCTCCTGGAAAACGCGATATTTATTAGGTCAACACACAAATCACTTATAATAGATTACGTCTTGTGCACTTTGCATATTTGAATCATAAGATTGTTGAAAGCATGGATCCTATTTTGTAAGAGGAAATAAATATTCAACCATAATACATCCATATATTATACATTTATTAGACAAATTCCTTATTTTTCATTCATTTCCTTTGCAATATCTTACTCGCAACTCTCAGTTGACGTAATGCGCAGTAAACTACAAAAATGAAATCCACGAAGGCGTAATCTATTATAAGTGATTTGTGAGGTCAACACATATATTTTTCAGGCTACGCAGTTATAATAATTGGATGTATAAATTGGAAATGAAAAGCATTTCGGAGTCATTAGTGAGTCAGTCAGTGATGAGCGTAAATATAGGTTGTCCGGGTTTGGGATGCTAATCCGTTAAGTGGTGATTCCTTGATTCATTCTGAGAAAAAACTCGTATGGGAAGGGGACGGGGGGGGGGGGGGGGGGGGGTAATTTTTGATATCCTTTATAGGGTGTTTAAAAAATTTGGTTCAGAAAAAAGAGCACCCAAATATTAAACTGTAACTTCCAAAATATTTTGCGGAGAGCAGCCAACTTATTGTTAGTCTTATTTGAGTGGTAATTGTATAGGCTATTATTAAGATTCAAGTGGTTATATCTTGCATCTGCATCCGTTTGAGAAATAAAAAAAAAAAATCTTTTTTCAAAATTTGAGTTTTTCTCAATAGAAACCGTTATAATTTTTTTTTTACCTAATTTTAATTCGCCGTCATCTCCCCTACAATCCCCAAATACATTATTTGTATCCACGGGCCATAGTTTCTTACGTATACCATTTATTCTCAATCTAATTAAGAGATGTTGTACTGTTAATATTGTAAATTTTTTTTTGATCAGTAAAATAGCAGGCAATGATTATCAACTCCTTTATCTACATACACTCCCGAGCAACTGAATCGACTCGACCATCAAAACGCATATTTTTTTAAAATGGCTGGATCGATTTCCGAAAAACAACCTTCTTTTGACAGCCTAGTATTTTATCTTTTCAAGGATACCTTTATCATTAAAATCCATACAGTACTTTTCAAATTAAAGCAGTCTTAGCAAAATGCGATGTTTCGGTGAAAACAATTGGCGTGATGCAATCTCCTGTATAATGCCACGTTGACCGATATTTGTCGTCACTTATGAGTCAGACGTTGACCTGAACAAATCTCTACCAGTTTAATTCATTGTTTCCTTAAAATCATGGATACCACTCCAGAAAAATCCGCACAAGTTGTTGCTTTATTGCAAGAAGGACGCAATCAACAAGAAATCGCTCGTCAGCTTAACATGAGCCAATCTGCTGTCTCAAGAGTATTTAGAAGGTTTCAGGAAACTTGTACCTTCAATCGAAGACCACAAACCAGCCGGTTTCGGTGTACATCAGAGAGGGACGATCGATTTATCGTCCTAACTTCACTGCGAAATCGCCATCTCACGGGCGTCGATGTGCAGCAGGAGCTAAGACAAGTTCGAGATGTAGCTGTTAGTCAATGGACAGTAAGAAGACGCTTAAAGGAAGCCAACCTCACTCCAAGACGGCCCGCTAGAGGCCTAAAATTGACAACACGCCACCGCAAACAGCGACTCGAATTTGCTCGCGAATACATCAATTGGAACATCGAGCAATGGACGTCCGTTCTATTTACTGACGAGTGCAGAATATGTCTCCATGGTAGTGATATGAGAGACCGGGTCTACCGGCGTCCAGGAGAGCGATTTTCGCAGTGCTGTTTTGCTGAAACAGTCTCATACGGCGGCGGTTCGTGTATGGTGTGGGCTGGCATATCGTTTGAGGGAAAAATAGATCTTGTTTTCGTACCTGGTGGAGGCCGTGAAGGAAGTCTGACCGCTGAACGATGTATCGAGGGCATTCTCTTGAATCATGTAGTGCCCTATGCAGGATATATAGGGGAAGATTTCATATTGATGCATGACAATGCCCGGTGTCACACAGCTCGAACCACTCGACAGTTCTTGGATGAGGTCGGACTCGAGACGATGAGGTGGCCAGCACTCAGTCCAGACATGAATCCAATTGAGCATTTATGGGACGAACTAAAACGGAGGGTCCGAGCTAGAAATCCGGTACCATCTAACATCAGTGACCTGAAGATTGCGTTAGAGGAGAAGTGGGGTGCGATCCCCCAAGTATTTGTCAAAACCTTAATAAGGTCAATAGGGAACCGCATGCGAACCGTTGTAGACGCAAGGGGGGGCCATACTTATTATTAACCAATAAAATTATTTTTGTTTTGCTTGAGTTTTTTGTTGTAATTTAATTTTAAACACCCCCAATATTTTTTGCTTAATAATCAATTTTGGTTGTGTTTTCATTCAAAATTGATTACAAAAAAAAGTACTAAACCGATTTTCATAAAAATAGTGTCATTTTAAAGCAAAAATATCAGGCTTTCAAAAAATAATGTCTTATGAAAATCGGTTAGACCGTTCTAACAAAAATCGCCCTTATGTGAGCGCTTAAGGTTTTAGTCGATTCAGTTGCTCGGGAGTGTATATACATATATAATTTACAAGAATGTTCAACATTTTCTTAAGCATAAATTTCCATTTCATATATCAATTATTAAGCATAGTTCAATAGCTCATTTGTTAGAGCGATGCGCTATGAAGTTAAAGGTCTCGAGTTCTCGATTCCCAATAACTTCGTCTTTTTTTTTTTTCAATTTAATGTAATTATTTTAGAGTTCGAAGTCTTTTTTTCGTCGGGGCGACCTGTAGTGAAGTATTCCTTTTGCAGAAGTTGTTTGTATTTATTATGGCAAAAATGTTTCACATAAATAATAAAATTGTGCAATTGCACAGGGGTCCCCTAGTTTAAATGTTGAAAAAACAAAAATTAAATATTTTCATTTTAAAGTCTACACCTGCATGCATTGCTAAACAGCACTTCCACGTTTCTTACCTCTTTGCCTACAAACTTTGTGGGAGGGGTATTATTTTTGTTGCGACGATTTCAACGAAAAAATTTGTGGTGGACAAATTGTAACTCACCAGCCCAAACAAAAAAATCAATCAAAATAGTTAAAATTTTGTCCATCTACATAGTATGCTTACATAATTTTATATTAGTTATACATAGATAAATAATAACAGTTGATACAAATAACAACAGCAAATGCATGCAGGTGAAGATTCAGTCATTAGTTTCGAGAAATTGCCTAGTGTTGTGTCAGTGTTGTGAATCAAAAATTTTAAATAATTTAAGAAAATTAATATGATTTCACAGTTTTCAGGTGAAGATTACATTTATATCCATTTTGTTTACGGATTTTGCGGTGGTAATACATCACGAGCTCTCAATGAATACCAACGCAGACTTCTAACACGTTACGTTCCTGACGCAAGAGTATTTACAAATATTCATGGAAAACTGCGAGATATCGTAATAAAATCAAATCCCCGGGCGGTATTTGGTTTATATTTAACTCATAAAATCATTTGGATGTCGACGAAGAAATAATTCGTAATGTAACAGCAAATCCTTCTATTAGCATAAGGAGGCTCGTTTTACAATTGAACGTCTTTTGCTACTGAATTCATCAAGTATTGCACAAGGAGAATCTTCATCCATAATGCCATACCATATAATACCCGTTCAAGTACTAGTACCGATAGACCACAATAAAAGATTAGAATTTTGTAATTGGTTGATGGAAAGGAATTTGGACAATGATCGTTTTGTGAAACATATTCTATGGAGGGTTGAATTGAAACAAAAGAAACACTAATACAACTAATGCACACAGAATCACAAAAGATAAGGGAAGAACTATCAAGAATTGAAATAACCAAAAGCATATTTTGGTCAATTAGCCTCTATTCAATCACAAGGAGGGCATTTTGACCACCTTCTATAACTCCTCGACCCAAACTTTGTATTAGGGGATTGTAGGGAGATGATGGCGAATTAAAATTAAGTAAAAAAAAAAAATTATAACGATTTTTATTGAGAAAAACTCAATTTTATAAAAAACAAATATTTTTTTTTACTTTAAAGCAACATAGCTCTCAAATGGATGCAAATGCAAGATAACCACTTGGACCTTAGTAATAGCCTAAACAATTACCAGTCAAATAAGACTAAGTTGGTTGATCTCCGAAAAATATTTTGGAAGTTACAGTTTAATATTTGGGTGTACTGTTTTTCTGAACCAAATTTTTTAAACACCCTGTATCTCAAAGGATATCAAAAATTGACCCCCAATCGCCCCCCCCCCCACCCATACGATTATTTTTTTTTTTTTGAATGAACCAAGGAATCACCCCTTAACGGATTAGCATCCCAAACCCGCACACCCTGTATATACCCATAAAAATGTGCGAATTAGTTTATTTTCACTTTTTCTGTTTTGTTTATTCTTTGTTTTGTTTTTTCGCTCATTCTTCATTTATTTTCTGTTTATTTTTTTTCGCTCGTATATTTTTCTTTGATATTTCAATTGTTGTGAATTAATTTCTAGCAGCAATGTTAATTAGTTCTAATTAAGCAATCAAAGACAAAAGTTTACAATGGGTCGTTGTAAATTCAATATTGTCGAGAATGCAAAAATTTGCAACTTCATGCTAAAAAATACACAAATGTCAAAATAGCGCAAATAATCAAGAAGTTTACTAATGCGATATTGCGCAAACTCCACAATTGTGAGAAAGACTGGCTCTGGGCGAAAGAAAAGACCACCGATCGTTTAACGGTAAAGAACAGATTTAATACGGCTGCTGAGCTAAGAAGAGAGCTGCTACCAACAATTAACGGCTCAATTTCGGTTCGTACTATCCAAAGAAATTTAAATGAACGTGGTATGAACTCTCGTCTACCGTCGAAAAAACCGCTCCTTACCTCAAAAATGAGAGCTCAAAGGTTAAAATTGGCCAAAGAACGGGAAAATTGGACATCCGAGGACTGGCGGAGAGTGGTGTTTTCGGACGAGTCCAAATTTAATTTATTCGGCGACGAAAAGAAGAAAGATATTCAACAGAATGCGATTTGCTCACAATAAAACATACCCCATACGTTATGGTCTGGGGATCCATAACAGCTGTTGGAATGGGATCCATTCTATATTCATTCATTTCTTTTTAGAAGGTTCTGTAAATGGAGTAAAATACAAAAAATTGTTGAAACCTGCGTCGTGTCGACCATTGAGGAACTGACACAAAATATTACAAATTCAATATTTGAGGATGATTCGGCTCCATGTCACAGATCACGCCTTGTAAGATATAACCGTTGTTGGTAATATAAGGATGTTTATTTATAATACTATTTTCATTTAGGTAACAAAATTTAAACAAATTTTGGGGATCGAGTCACTACCAAGGCCAGGAAATAGTCCAGACCTCAACATCATAGAAAATGTATAGGAAAGAAGATGAGGCAATATAAGCCAACAACTATAAAAGAACAGAAAGAATTAATTGAAAAAGTATGGTTCGAAGAAATTTCAATCGAATACTTACAGAAATTGTATAATTCCATGCCGGCTCGGATTAAGGACGTCATCAAAGCCAAGGGCGGGCCTACTAGCTATTAATTTCATTGGTGTATCTTTCATTGAATTTTTTTTTTTTAGAAATATTTTTTTAATCTAACCATGATTTAGTGCTTAGCTTTAATAAAAATTAACATTTTTATAAATAAATTGTTTTGTAACTTTTTATTTTTGTTTAAAACAGCACTTGAAACATACGCAATATTTATACGACAAAGCTAGAAAATATTCGCGCCCCGTACTTTAAAAGGTTTAAAACATCCGACCACAAAAATATTCATTAAAAGTACACTGCGCCAATTAAAAAACGGAACAGAAATTTTCTTCGAAAAAATACCCAGATTTGATCGCTTGTATCTTGGTGAAATAACACCTTTCAAAAAAAAATTTTTGTTTCTAGTTGGAGGAAATTTTGTTTTCTTTTCGATACTGGAAACCGTTTTATTTTATTTTGTTTTTTTATGACTTTTGTGAGTAAAACAAAAGGTGTCTAAAAAAAAAAAAATTTGCTGCTGTTTGAAACTGTAAATGAACTTGCTCGATATTTCATTCAAAAATCCAAATCGGCCATTTTATAGAGAATTTAGAAACCTTGCAAAATGATACTAGGAAAATTTCTGTGCTTTCCAGGATAAAAAAATTTACTTCTACGCTTTTTGATACGTTTTCTCTAAAACTGCAATAACTCGACGAGGACTGGCCGCACAGAAATGTTCCTAGTATCATTTTGCAAGGTTTCTAAATTCTCTATAAAATGGCCGATTTGGATTTTTGAATGAAATATCGAGCAAGTTCGTTTACAGTTTGAAACAGCAGCAAATTTTTTTTTTTTTAGACACCTTTTGTTTTACTCAAAAAAGTCATAAAAAAACAAAATAAAATAAAACGGTTTCCAGTATCGAAAAGAAAACAAATTTTCCTTCAAATAGAAATAAATTTTTTTTTTTGAAAGGTGTTATTTCACCAAGATACAAGCGATCAAATCTGGGTATTTTTTCGAAGAAAATTTCTGTTCCGTTTTTTAATTGGCGCAGTGTATATAAAATATGTATTACAAAAATTTTGTTTTTAACCAGCATTTAAAAGTTGTGTTATTTTGTTCATAAACAAATAACATCTTTTCAAATATTTTCCTTTAAATTTCAAACCGCACATTTTTAAGGCGCTGGGTGTAATATAAAATATATAATGTATGTACTATAAAAGCCCCTACAGACGATGCAATTTGGTTGCACCAACCAAATTGCTCAGGTTGGTCCAACCAAATTGGTATTGGCTACACACCATGCAACTTGATTTGCAATTTGGTTGTTACCAATTTTGACGTTTAGTTGGTTGGTTGGTTGGTCGGTTGGATGGAATTTACCTTGCAACTCATGCAACTTAATTTTATCGCGCCGACATGCATACACACTATGCAATTTTACATCCAACCCAACCATATCGCATCAATCAACCAACCAAATTGCATCGTATGTAGGGGCTTTTAGTGAATTCCATATTAGTCATCGGGACATTTGTAAACTTATAGATTTTTCGTTTTATTAGTTGAACCGGAATAGAATTTTTTGTTTTGAAAAGTGTCTAGCCAGTAAGTAAGGTTGATACCTCTTACTTAGAAATATTTTCAACTTAGAATAATCGATACTAACATAATAAACGGAAATTTATTTTGTATAAAATGCTGTTCGGACGTATAATCTTAATAGTTAGATATCCACTGAAACGTCATCAGTTTTGTGCGAGATTTTTAAAACAGATATGAAGTTAACTTTTAAGTTAGAAATTTTAACTATTTTGATTGTTTTTTTTGTTTGTGTTGGTGAGTTACAATTTGTCCACCACAATTTTTTTTGTTGAAATCGTCGCAACAAAAATAATACCCCTCCCACAAAGTTTGTAGGCAAAGAGGTAAGAAACGAGGAAGTGTTGCTTAGCAATGCATGCAGGTGTAGACTTTAAAATGAAAATATTTAATTTTTGATTTTTCAGCATTTAAACAAAGGAGTTGATAAATAATCATCGTCTACTGTTTCACCCGGGATCTCCACTATGCAAATTTCCTGATATTTTCTATCATGCTAGCAATTTTTTTCAATGTATGTGTGAGTATACTATACAATTTTTTTACTAGCAGCAAATTATCAGGCTGATATTTTCTTAAAAATTATCATGATAATTATTACGAATGCCATACTTTTTAGGTTATGTTTTTCATATTTTAAAATATATCTTAGAGTGAAGACAACAAAATATATGTAAAAAAATCGCAAACATCTAATGTAGAAAATATATTAAAGCTCATTTATTTATATAGAGCAAATGAATGTTTGTGGAAAATACCCAGTAAATTATTTACCCAAAATGCTCGTTTGGTTTTTTTCTTTTTTGAAATTTTGTAATTTTTCAAGTTGCCCGTGCTTTTTGAGTTTAAGAAGAATTTCAGTTTGTTCATCAAAATCCATTTAAAGTTTATTTATTTTTAAATTATATTTTTTTTTTTTTATTTGACAAAAACATATAACAATTATCATGATAGTAATGTCCCCAGATATGATAGTTCATTCACAAATATTTCTCAATTAAATATGTTTGTTTCGATACAACAAATCAATCTCAATTTTTGTTTCGATACAACAAAAAAAAATTTAAAAAAAACTACTAGTGGCATCTTAAGATTAAATCTATCTATCGCCGTTTTTTGACAGCGAAGACCTTTATAGGTATTATAATTTATTTGCCGAAAGCCAAATAACTTATAATAAAAGGGCGATTGCTCAAAAATATCGAACCAACATCGATAGTTTCGAACGATTTTGCTAGATAGCAGCACAGTAATTTAACGACGATATTTTTTTTATTGAACGAAAAAACTAAATTATGTTGTTTATGTTAGCTATTGCGCACGGTGAAAATCTAAAAAATTGTAATTACAGTAATAAAAAAAACAACCAATAAAATAAAATAACCAATTGAATTTTTAAAGAATTTTTATTTCATTTCATTTATATGAATAAATTTGATTTTTTTTTCATTTATATGAACAAAAATGATACATTCTAATTTTAAAATATAATTCAATTATTTGTTTAATTAATATATGTATATAAATTATTTGAAGAATCTACTGTTGTTTGGAGATGATTATTATTATCTAAGAAACTTAAATTTAGTAAAATGAAAACTTATATACTATAAACTTATGTACAGGAACAGTACACGTATATATAATATGTATATACATATACATATGTAATTATATTTATATAGATCACAAAAACACGAAAAAATAATTTTAAAACACAGAATACACGAATAAAACACAAAAAGTACAAGGCCGCTTGAAATTTTACTAGAAATTATTTATTTTTATGACATTTGTCAAAAATTGACATATATAAAAAAACAATAAAATTGTTGGTGCCGCCATCTATCAAAATATTCTGATACTTAGTTTTAACGAAATTTCAAATAACTTATTGAAATTTGAACGAAATTATGTTGGATCGCGAGTTTAGTATGAAAAGTTGTACCTACCGCCATTATAGTATATATACATATGTAAGTTATTTGCCGAAAACGAAATCGAAAAACGTAAAATATCTCTCCTCATATAAAACACAAAGGTTATGAGAAAAGAGATATTTAATTTTGTTGAATTTCGTTCCAAAGGAAAGAAACAAAACAAAATATTTTTTCTCTCCTTTCGCAAAAAGAGAGTAAAGCAAGGAACGAAATTTGAATTTAAACACTGGGTGTTTTCTTTTATTCATTCCATAGAAAGAACAGAAGGAATAGAATATTGATCACGTGACCTCGGAATATTCCGTACGTAATGTAATAAAAGAACGGATTGGAATAAATGGAATACATTTTCCATAGCACGAATTTTTTTTATTTTGAAAATTAGGAAACAAGTTAAATTTAGTAAATAAATAATTTTATTATAATTAATTGAAGTTGCAAATTATTTGTATGTGAAAACACACAATGCAATATTAATTTTAATTGATATATCTTTAAAAAAAACTGTGATTTTTTGAATCCGCCAAGCTCTATTTAAAACTATTATCACTTAATAAAACTAAAAATATTTTCAAAAATTTTAATTTTTAACACCTTAAATAATTAATTTTATCATAATTAATAATTTCATTTTCCATAATATCCACGATTTAATTCAATTTAATCATTTAAATTGTAAGCATCGCGCATAATTACAAAACGTCAAACGGAATATTCTTTTTATTCTACCTTTCGATGTAGTACAAAAAGAATGCATTCTGAATATTCCGAATAAATAAAAGAATGGATTAAAAACGGAACAGAAGGAATGGAATGAATAAAACAACGATTTACGTCACTTTCGGAATGTCCGGAATATCCAGAATGAATAAAAGAAAACACCCTCTGATAAATTATCATGATAGTAAATATCAGGAAATTTGCATAGTGGAGATCCCGGGTTACTGATCAAAAAAAATAATTGGATTTAAAATTTCAGAAAGCAACCCGCAAAGATTTAGTTTTGAATTTAATTTTTGTTTGATGTGTTTCATTTGAAGCAAATTCTAGTGGTAGGTATTGAAACTAAAAATCGGATTTTATTTAAGTAAATTCAAAAAATAGTTGGATTTAGATGAATCTTTGTTGGATTTATTTAATACAATTGTTGTTATATTTTTTTGTAAATTTACCAAAGCAATACACTTATTTTTAACACTACAACATCTCTTAATTAGATTGAGAATAAACGGTTTACTTAAAAAACTATGGCACGTGGGTACAATTAATGTATTGAGGGATTGTAGGGGACATCATGGGGAATTAAAATAAAATAAAAAATGATAACGGTATTTTTTGAGAAAAACTCAATTTTATAAAAAAAAAATTTTTTTTGTTTTACTTTAAAGCATCATAGCTTAAGATAAGCACTTAAATCTTAATAATAGCCTGTACAATTACCAGTCAAATAAGACTAAGTTGGTTGCTCTCCGATAAATATTTTGGAAGTTCCAGTTTAATATTTGGGTGTACTTTTTTTCTGAACTAAATTTTTTAAACACTCTGTATCTCAAAGTATGAATGAACCAAGGAATAACTCCTTAACGGATTAACATCCTTAACCCGGACACCCTGTATATGCGTCATTCTCGGTCAACCAGACACCTCCCTATGCTCAAAACTTGGCCAAACTTAAAAAATCTTTTTGGGCTTAAATTAAAGCCTGTCAAGCGTACTTTTATTTGCTACAAGACCTTTTTGGAAATTCAAGATGGCGGGCGAGATAGTTAGTTAGAATACATGACCATTAAAAAAAATTCTTTAATCGTCACAAAAATGTTCTTGATGATTTTTTAAAAATCTGAAATAATTCATGTATATTCTCTGTCTAAATGTGAAAATAAAATGTGTACACGTCGGACAAATTAAAACTACATATAAAGAAAAAAAACTTAATAAATACGTAAATGTTTACATGTTTTCCATTATATCCAATTTAAGGGGTGAATGCAACTTTCGGAAAACGTGATGCTTTTTACCAAAATACTACAGACACTAGCGAAAAATAAGCCTAGAATAATTATTTTAAGTGCTACAGAACCGAAGATCTGATAAAATTGAAAAACATAACATAGGATTATTTACAGTACTATCATAACACTTTATTGATAAAAAATTATTCGAATGCTAAGGAGTAAGGACTCAATCAAATTTTCTTATAATTTCATTAATTAAAATTAAATCTTTAAGAAAAACCTTTAAAATGTAAATATTTAAAAAGAAATGCTTACTGATTGATGAGTAAAGAATCCCACGAGTACCTTTGAACGAGACATAATTGAACTAGAGCCACCTTCTGGTTTTGGTATTTTTTTCAAATTATTAGAAACAATTCTAAACAGTCCTAATAATATAATGTTTTTTTTATTCGAATAGTAAGTATGTATGTATTTACATTCCAACCAAAAAATGTTTTAAATTTTAATTCTAGGAATAATTACAGTTAATTTAGTTTTTAACCAAAATATTTGTGCCCACAAATTTTGTTGTGCAATATGTAAATCAATTAAATTTAAAATTATTTTTGGTTAATTAAATTGTGATTTAGTCACTTATGATTTGTGTGCGCTTGGTCAGTTCTAGTTGCGCCTTGGTAACATCTCGCAAGTCGTTCAAAAATTTGTTGATAAAATGACCTAGAAACTTATTTCACTCATTGTGCTGGCATTGCTACAAATTTTGGGTTTTGTTAGATCGTGAATACCGTCCACTTTAATTTAAACCTCCGCAAGATTAAATCGAAACCCTGCCCTGGCCGAGACCACTAATTACCTATATTCGAGATTTTTGAATAATTTTGTGGCAGTGACTCTTCTTATGTGTGGGAACATCATTGTGCTGAACAGCAAATTGGCGGATGGCTATTTATCGTCAACTGTTAATGTTACCTCATTCAATAAACCAAAATTAAACAAAATGGTACCATCTTTTATTTCTTCTTTCTCAAAATGGCCGTCGAAACATTCTTTTTGAATTTTCTCCCATGTTCATCTTTTTTTTTATTTATTATCTTTTTGTCCATTTAATACTATTAGACATTAAAAAATCAACGCAGCATTTCGTTTCGTTTTCTTGCAAAATACGTTTAAGTATGATAATCTACAAATTTTTTGTACTTAAACTTTTTTATACTTTTATACTTATTTTATACGAAACGAGATGCTGCGGTAATTTTTTAGTATGTCTAATAGGATAAAAAAAAGATGCAGATGGGAGAAAAGTCAAAAAGAATGTTTCGACGGCTATTTTGAAAAGGAAGAAATAAAAGATGGTATCATTTTTATAATTATTTTATAATCCCTATTCATTTATCTTTAAAATGAGCAATTTTTGGATAATTAGTTTTTTTTTCTATAGCAATAACTACAATTGCATGAAATTTTTAAATATTTAACACCCTGCATCTTAAACAACAACAACAATAAAATATGTTTCATAAATTGTTTGTTTTACTCAGTGCTACACATTCAATACATACTAATCTAAAAATTAAAACATGCCCTCCAAAAACATGCGATTTGACGAGTTTTTCACCTTATGTATATTACAACTTAAAAATGACGCAAACCAGCTTTAAAATGGACAGCGAATCCCATTCATTGAAACAAGTTTTGACAATTTTAATAATTACTAATATCATTGCGAAATTATTTTATATCCATTTTTCAAAAAGACCTTTCATTTGTTTTTTTATTTTTTATTTTTCAGAATTCGAAAAACATTCACAACTACATCCAAGTTAAAGGATGAATTTCTCAATTTATATGAGAAATTAGAACATTTAAATAGTCCTGTAGTATTTGCTCACAACGATTTGTTACTTGGCAACATTATCTACACAGATCACGTGAAACAAGTTACATTTATCGATTATGAATACGCTGGGTACAATTATCAAGCATTTGATATAGGAAATCATTTTTGCGAATTTGCTGGTAAGTCTAAGCATTAAGTTACTGATTAAATTATAAGCCTATAACTAATAATTATATGAATTTAACTATATAAATTACGCAAAATTAACGCTGTTGGATAGTTCCCGGTTGAAATGTAACCTAATTAATAACATTATTCGCACATGAATACAAAATAAAAACATAAACATACAAATAATCTAAATGTATGTATTCCACGGTATTTCAAATGTGGCCCAACCTTGACCTCTCCGATTTCAATTTTTTTGTTGTAATCGTGTTCCTTATTTTAAAACTAAGAAGACCGTTTCTTTTTCTTTTATTTTTTTTTACCTTTGGTTGGCCCGTTATTTGATTTTTTAATTTTGACATTTTTCAAATTCTAATTTTTGACTTCTACATAAATAGTTGTATCTTCGGTTCTAAGAGGAGTATTTTCAAAACGAGTACCATTTTGGAACGGTATTAATTTATCCTAAATTCTATCATAATTTATTTTTGAAAATTACCGTTACACAAGTAGTTATGAGCAGATAAATCTGTGTTTATATTTTTGCCGCTAGAGGGCCCAGCCACCAAAGTATCGAAAAACGTTATATAGCATTTGATAGATAATAGTTCAACCTTTCAAACAAGTAATAAATCGTTTTTGGGCGGGTATCTAGTTTAGCCGCTAGATAACTCCAAAGTTTAAAAAATGTAATTTTGATAATTTTTTTTACATTACAATTTGTGTTAAATGAGTAGATAACGCTATCAGATGAATTTTCAGTTCTACATAAATTTGACAGATTACATATCTCTAGTGGGAATACTGCTAACATATTTCTTATTTTTCTGTTAGATGGCTTAGAAATTACAATTCATTGATTTTTATACTTGCGCTTGAATTCTTAAGTGGGAAATGCATTTTCGGTGCATTAAAATCAGTGCAATTTTTGGTACTGACTTTATTAGACAATGAACTGATATTTTTATCATTTTATGATAGAAAAATGAGAATATTGTTGAGTTTTTTCAAAATTCAAATAAATAGATTTTTAGTAGTTGTTTATAGTAAAGCAAGAAAATATTAGGAATTTTTTTTTTTATCGAGTACCTGTATCACCTGCGTTATAAAGTTTATTTGTATACTAAAGTTTTAAAGAGTGCCTTTATGTGTTTTATCTGAGTTGTAAAGTTTATTAACCTGTTTACCCATAAAAAACCAAATAAATAAATTTGAGTGTATGGATGTCTCATACTGCCAGTTTCGTGTACTTGCCATATAAATAGTGATACACATTTTACCATTCGTTAGTCACAATTTGAAAGTGTTATTAAAAGGGTAAGTTATTGTTGAGTGATGCGAGTTCCGAGTAATATTAAAGAGAAAATACAATATGGCCAATCCGCAGTGTTGTAATTCTTTTAACTTAAAAAATCACAAAATCCTTAAAAATAAATCTAGAACTTTAGCCGAAAATGCTAAACATTTCCTAAACCGCGAAATAACTGAGGAAATAGTTTTTGGGAAGTGCATCCGAAAACTTTATGATTTGAAAGAAATGCAAATTTTGCAAATCTACCGATTGATGTTGAAGAAATTATCGAAATTTCATCAGACTCCTCAAAGTTTGGTTTAGCAGCATTACGTTAACACGATTACATTGCTAGACTATAATCAAACTATCTACATATAGTAAAAAGTAATCTTCAGGGTGGGGAATTGATTTTGAATTTTTCGGAGAACTATAAGTTTGTCACACAAAATGAAATACAAGCAGCACACAACTATACACAACAATCTACATTATTTCCAATCGTTGATTACTACAAATCAGCATAAACCAAATATAATTTTTTATGCCATAATATCAGAAGAAGAAACACATGATACTGTAGCTGTAAATGGTTTTCAAAAGAAGTTTATTGAATTTCTAGAAAGCAAAAAACCTGTATATTCAGCCCCACAAAAAAATTATTATTTTTCGGATGTTGCTGTATCAAAGTTCAAGAATAACAAAAAATTTTCCAACATCAATCATCATGAAATGGATTTTAAAGTTGACTGCGAATAGAACTTCTTCGCTACAAGCCACGGCACGAGGGCTGTCAGATGGAGTTGGCGGTACCATTAAGAGGTTAGCTAGAGCAGCTTCTTTAAGAAGCGTAGATGAGAGCCTTTTCAATAATTATAAAGAGTTTTTGGTTGGTGTAAAGATAAAAGTGGTATATCTATTTATTTGGATTACGTAATCAAACCGGAGTATACAAAAACTGAAAAACACTTAAATAAAAGATTTTCCAAGCTTTAAACAGTTGATAATACTCGACAAATACATCAAGTAATGCCAACCTTAGATAAACAATTTATTAAAACTAAAATGTATACAAATTCCGATATTGTAAATAAATGTTCTTTATACTAGAAACAAAAACAATTGTCTTAAAATTTACTCCTTTTACTTCTAATCATTTAAAATATTGATAGTGCAACTATAGCTGACTCATTTTCAAATTTGTACTCGAAACATAAGTTTATTGTATACTAAAATAATACTGAAAATTGCATTAATCGTATTATCTACTAATAACTGTTGAGTATCAAAAAATTGGCAAACTAAATTTATTTGAACTTTGATTAGCAATTTAGGAGTCAAACTATTGCTTTTAAATAATAATTGTTTATTAAAATTTAAGAAGAGGAGAAATTGTTAAGAGTTGCAAACTCTTAACAATTTCTCCTCTTCTTAAATATTTATCAATCTGGAATACACCAGAATAATTTAAAAAAAAGTTTATTAAAATCTTTACTAGAAATAGCATTACTGTGATATATTCTCTTTTTTGTATACAAAAAATAATGTGTTATTCCAAATTTTAATCTACCTAGTGACCTAAATATGAATTAAACATTTATGCTGCTATACTAGCTAGAGACTTCAGATCATTATCTATTAAAGACAGGCAGCAATTTCTCGTGTTAGCTTCCACACTCGTAAAAATAAATTTATTATAAATTTTAAGCCATCTAACGGAAGAATAAGATCTACGTTTGCAGTATTCCTATTAGAGATAATGTAGTCTGTCAAATTCAGAACTGAAAATTCCACTGGTGATAGCGTTATATACTCATTTAACACAAATTGTAATGTAAAAAAATGATCAAAATTACATTTTTTCAACTTTGGAGTTACCTAGCGGCTAAACTAGATACCCGCCCAAAAACGATTTACCACTTGTTTGAAAGGTTGAACTATTATCTATCAAATGCTATATTACGTTTTTCGATACTTTGGTGGCTGGGCCCTAAAGCGGCAAAAATATAAACACAGATTTATCTGCTCATAACTCCTTAGATAACGGTACTTTTCAAAAATAAATTATGATAGAATTTAGGATAAATTAATACCGTTCCAAAATGGTCTTTTGAAAATACTCCTCTTAGAACCGAAGATACAACGATTTATGCAGAAGTCAAAAATTAGAATTTGAAAACTGTCAAAATTAAAAAATCAAATAACGGGCCAACCAAAGGCAAAGGAAAAGAAACGGTCTTATTATTTTTAATAAGGAACACGATTACAACAAAAAAATTGAAATCGGAGAGGTCAAGGTTGAAAACTTCAAAATATTTAGTGAAATACCGTGGAATGAGTCATGTATAAAAGAAAAACTTAGTTGTACAATAAAAACAATTATTTAAAACATCAAACTATACGTTTATTTCTCTAACTGGTTAAACCGCACTCGTGCTAATCTACTATAACTAACTCTACATCTTATTGGATGGCGATTCACACAAACTACAAGAGTTGTCTGTAGAAAATTCAAGTGAACTCCAATTACTTAAGAATTTCATAAAAATTGTTGAATTGCGTTTTTTTGTATTAAAAGCAATTGTTCGTAAGAAATATTCGAACCATAACACTAATTATTGTTGTTTATATTTATAACCATAACACCGAATCACAGAGTATATTTAAAAAAATCAAAAAAAAACTTGTATTTCAAAAGACCAGTTTATTTGTCCACGTTTTAAGTTAACATTTTTCACTACAACACATATTTTTCACCAATAAAGTTTATGGCTAAAAACCTACACTCTACGTGTAAACCAGAAAAAATTATTGATCACCTGAAAGCAAAAGGATTTAAGGCAACTGAAGCATCAATTAAACTAAAACGGAGAGGCAAATTACCTCTCAACATGTTTTTTGCTAACCTTCCATACTGATGAAGATATCGAAAAAAAAGTTTATGAAATTAAGTACATCTTGGAGTGCAAAGTGGTTATTCAGCCTCTAAGAATATCTAAGCTTATACCACAATGTCAAGCCTATGGATATACACAAAAATATTGCAACAAGGAAGCCAGGGGTGTCAAAAACATCATACCAGGTATTGTCTAAAAGCTAAAAATGTTCAGCCTAAATACGTTCACTGTGGAAAAAACCATCCGGCTAACTACAGAGGATGCAACGTTGCTGTTGAACTGCAAAACATCAAGAATAAGAATGTGATTGCTAAAAATCCAAGTTAGGAGCAATTAGACAAAGAATTTCACAAATTAGTAAACGGTATACAAAGATCAAAGCTTGGGAAATACCCCTGAAAAAGGAAATCAACGGAAACAACTACCCTAAGGAAATTGGGGAACTCCTAACAAGAAGAGCGAGAAGAATATGGCAATAAACAAGGAGCCCTTCCAAGAAACAAATTTGAACAATCTCACTCAACAATTAACAAGGGAGATCAAAGAATTGAAAGATGAATCAATCAACAACTATCAAAGAAATTAACTAATGAAAGCACTATTGTATATTCTCTTTGGAAAGCAACCATACAAATTAAAAGACCAATAATGCAGATTCCTCCAATAAGAATAGCAGGTGAGAAATGGGCTAGGAATAATAAAGACCATGCTTAAGAATTTGCTGAACACCGAAAAATATTCCAGCTACTTGTCGACCAAACGTTGGAAGCTGAGAAAATAACTGAACAAGCTGTGCATGAAAGTAAAGAAATCCTACCGACAACACCAAAAGAAGTTATACATCAGATAAAAGCTAATATGAATACGAAAAAACTCCAAGTTGCGATTTTATTACTGCTAAAATCTTAGAAGAACTGCCAAGGAAAGTTTAGGTGAAGTTCACCAATCTTATAAATGCAGCATTTAGAATCAAATGTGTACCCAGCTTGTGGAAAATTGCAGAAGTAATTATGATCCCAAAACCTGGGAAACCATCACACGTAACCTCGTCTTATAGGCCAATGGAGCTTGCCAGCCATGTTCAAACTTTTTGAGAAGCTTCTGGTAAAAAGGTTAAATCCGACAAGCGAGGGTAAAAACTTGATTCCAAAACATCAGTTCGGTTTTCGTAACCAACACTCAATAATTGATCAAGTACACAGAATAACCAGTATAATCGAGAAAGCACTAAAGGAGAAAAAAGTATGTTCAACGATATTTCTAGACGTTGCACAAGCGTTTGATAGAGCGGGCTTGAAGGACTTAACCACAAGTTAAGAAATCCTCTACCAATGCAATTTGCTAAAATAATAAATCTTACTTGAAAGATAAATTCAGAAGAATCTAATAAGTTCCATGATACCTTTTCTGAATTAACAGAAATCAAAGCAGGAGTTCCACAAGGCAGTGTATTAGAGCCGGTTTTATACCTACTGTACACTTATGAACTTCCTGCATTAGAAAACAATACAGGGCGACTTTTGCAGATGACACAGCGATTTTAGTTGTTGGAGAAAGCAATGAAGAGTCAACACAGAAGTTACAATCAGCTTTAACTCTCATATATAAATGGACGAAAGATGGCGAATAAAACTAAATGAAACTAAATCAGTTCACATGAACTTGACAAACAGACGATTTGAACATATTCCGATTACCATAAATCGAGAAATAGTAACGTATGTGAACACAGCTAAGTATCTCGGCATGGCCCTGAACGCTAAGCTACGATGTACAGCGCATGTGAACTAGGACTTAAATATAGAAGGATGTATTGGCTGATGGGAAGGAATTCTTCTTTATCAACATACAACAAGCTTCTACGTTATAAGCAAATATTGAAATCGGTTTGAACTTATGGTATTCAGCTTTGAGTACCAAACAGAGCAACGTAAATATCATCCAAAGATGTCAGAATATGGTATTAAGGAACATCGTTGACGCACCTTGTTACGTCATTAACAATGACCTCCATAGGGACCTTAAAGTGAACCTCATTTTAACTTAAATTCAGGAAGTGCGGAGACATGAAAAAAGGCCTGTGCAACATGTGAACATTGAGGTAATTCAGCTCCTAAGCAACACGAATTTAGTAAGCAGACTTAAAAGAGCCAATCGTTCGGGCTGGTGTAATTGTTAGGATAAACAGCATTGTGCTAATCTAAAATCCACTGCAAAGATGTGGTTTACTTCAACTTACCAGACACTATGGAACGTCAATGGGAAAAAGCAATAGATTAATATAAATTGGTAAATTAAGTCAGAATCAAATTGCTCATTAGTCCAGGAGACTAGCTTGAAATTACATAAATAAATAAATAACATTTACATATATTTAATGAAATAAAAACAAAAATAAATTCATTTCCATTAGGGACCTAAATATTTCTGGAAATACCTCCGCTGAGTGTGTTAGCTAGCCTTCAATGGTCTGAAAGAGACGGTTGTTAATTAGTTTCTCGATAACAGCTAAAGCTGTTAAAAAGTAATATTCTAAGATTGTATGGTTAATCCGTTAGATGTGGATGTATTCTAATTCATAAACTTTTATTTGTCAAAAACTGGTAAAAAATTCATTAACAATTATATACTCCAAAATACGTTGTAATATAACATAATTGGTGATTCTGATTATTCTTCAGCTTCTTTTTCTAGTAAATCTGGATGGATGTCAGGCATATTTCCGTTAGATAGACTCTCATAAAATTGGTGAAATTGCGGACTTATCAGTGGTAACAAGGAAATTATATCCTTGTTCTTTTCAAAACTAATTTTTATAGATGCATCGTACGATTTTTATTTTCTTTTACTTCGTAAATTGGCTCCACGAATTAAAAAAGGCTGAATTAAAAAATGTGTTCATTAATGAAATAAAAATAGCGAATATTGTATGAAAAAGAATACATTTTTTATTTCAGAAAATTTGTGAAAAAAAATGAATTAAAAAAAGTAACAGGTGTTCATACTTTTTCATACAATATTCGCTTTTTTTATTTCATTAATGAACACATTTTTTAATTCAGCCTTTTTTAATTCGTGGAGCCTCGTAAATTACTCCCCTCAGTGTGACACGGCGCATATTGTGATGCGAAAACCAATTTTCAATCTATTGTTTGACTCAAACGATATCTGCATGATGTCAATAAGATCTTTAATTGTCAATCGACGATTTTTGAGTGCCAAAATATAAAAATTGATTGTTGTTGAAATATAATGTTCAATGTTATAAATAATAGTATTCCAACAATTTTATAAATTAAATTTTATTAAACTTACCTTAAACAATTTAATTTAATTTAGAAATTTTAAATAACATCATTGAATTTACCAGTTTATTGCAATTATAAAGAAATTGGCTCAAACACAACCATGTACTAGCTGACTGTAGAGCTAATCATTAAATATAAACAAAATTAAGGAAGGAATTATTAGTAGCTATATACACATAAAAGGAAGGAGAAAGCTGGCGATTAACAACAACTAATTCCCGACAAACAAACAAAAGCAATACCACATTAAATAGGCAAAAAAACGGAAAAGCAAATATTGCTCTAAAAATGAAACAGAAATTATGAAAGATTGGTTGGTTAATAAGATCGAAAATAAACTATGAAAACGGCTCCCTACCTTATTATCGAAAACCAAATATCCCAAAAGAATATCGCTGTAAAAATATAGCTAACAAAATAAATGCTTGACAGAAATCTCGAAAGCGTTTTTTTCGAAGGAAAATTAAATCGTAAGGATTAACATAGCAAAAAAAATGCTGTGTACATACTTATCGTAAGGCAAAAATATCGCAAACACAAATTTCACAAATCAAAAATATTGTAAATGAAAGATGTAAATCTTTTTTTCCACTACTAGGTAGTCGTAGAAGGCATTATGTGTTTTAGTAGCCTGAGAAACAAAATTTCTCGGCTAGTGGTTAACAATATTTTATTATTGACCACTAGTTTAAAATGAAAAATGAACACTACATAGATGTAATGCGATTTTATTAACACTTTTATTATTACACCAAATTTTAAATTTTTCATATGTTTTTATATAAATATCCCTCGATTTTTGGGGCAGCAGCTGGTGTGTTATATTTTCGACTATCTCACATATTTCAGGTGGCGTACCGATTAAATCATCTTTCCCTATCTTTTTTAGTTGAATGCCAATTTGACTCAACAAAATTAAAACTTGAAATAACAAAACAAAATGTAGTGTCATTTTAAATTTATGCTTACTACAATTCAGTAAAAAATTCGGGCTACTTCGATATAGTTAATATTCTTAAAGAACAAGTGTTTATCCCTTATCAAATTAATTTTCTTATCAACAAAAAACCTTATTGGTTGGTGTGCCTTCCACGACTACTAGTGGAAAAAACAGTATATCCACCACGCTTGAGAAGTGCTATTATAGCACTCACTTACTATAACCCTCGACGTCCGCGTCTCGGGTTATAAACTAGCTCGGGCTATAATAACATACTTCTCAACCTTGGTGTATAATATACTACATATGTATTATTTCATACTAAACAGAAAATCAATGTTTACGTGATTGATTTCAATCCGAAAAACGAATTATTACGGTACAGAAAAAACAGTCCGGTAAACGAGCTATTACCGTACAGAAAAATATAAAGCCAAACAAAAAAAAAATAACTAGGTTACTAGGGTAACTTGATAATTTGAAAATCATTTGGATTGATTTTCTTTTAATTTCAAACTCATGTTTTTACTTTAAAATTTAATTTTAAATGAAAAAAGAAAAAATCGAGTTAATGTCCCATTTAGTATGAAATAAAACGTTGTACGTTACACGTATAAATGATCGTCACACAACTCGTTTAGAATTCTATTTCGATAAACATCGAACTCGTACTGTAACAACTCATTTACCATCCTTGAGACATAAATAACTATGATAATTTTTGTCGTTAGAATTGTGTATTAATTAATAATAATCGCTTCGTCAACCTTGCAGACACAGATCAAAGAGTTTTTATCGCTATTATTCTTATCGCTTCATCTGATAGTACAACAAATGTTAAAATATTTAAAAAAAACTTTTTCCAAACATTTCTTATAATAGCAAAGATTAATATTTTCAAGATTTTTATTAATAATAATTGCTTCGCCAACCTTGCAGACACAGATCAGAGGTTTTTCGCCCTTATCGCTTCTTCTGATAGTACGACAAATAATAAAAAAGCAACTTTTGTAAATTCATATAACAATTTTTTAATATAATTTTAATTCGTTGTATACCTTAGACTTAGAGGATGGGGACTGCCGCCCTCAAACCCCCGCTTTTCCAGAATTTATACAATACTTCCTGTTGTATCCCAATTACAAGTCAAATTATTGCTCACAACGTAAAGCGATTAAATTTGTGGCGAAATATTTGTTTGCGATATTTTTGCAGTGGGATTTTTTTGTTTGCGATGATAGTAGCATGCGCAAAACATATGACTAAATATTTCTTCGTAAATTTTTGTGTAAGCAAAATATTGGTGCTGTTTTGTTTTTGATTACGATATTATTAGATTGCGACAAAAGTACTGCCATATATTTATTGCGACTTTTTTTTTTGCGAAAATGAGGTAGGTTGCCATAAAAATAAAATAACAAAAGGTTTGGGGCGGTACAAAACGGTATAAAACGAATTAAAATAATATTTCAAAAATTTGTTATATTTTAAACACTTGATTTTTTGAGATTTTTTGTTTTTTCGGGATTTAATTTTGGATATCAATATCAGGTTGGTAGCTGCCGCCCCAAACCCCCGCTTTGATGATTTTTTCAAATTCTAACATTCATAGAGATTGAAGCATTTTTGAAAAATTTACGTTTTTTTATAATTACTCACATACTAAAATAGAGAACTCCCCAAAGCCGCTTAGCATTGGGCCCCTTGCGTAAGGATGGCAGGAACAAACACATCAGAAAAATTTCAAAAATGTTTACAATTGTATTTCACATGCTAAAATAAAAAACTCCCCAAAGCTGCTTAGCATTGGTCCTTTGCGCGCATACTGATTTGAAAAAAAGTACAAAAAACGACTTTTTAGGTTGTTTAGTAAATCTATCGTTACTTTACAAATATTGATGAGAAGACTAATGTTGCCAGGTCATTTTACAGTTTAATGTACTCCTAATAGCCCTGTCTTATTTTCAAATTGATCCAACCAACCGTTTTTCCGGACAGATTGATCGAAATTTTACAAAACAATTAAAGGAACAAGTGATCTTCAAAATAAAAAAAAGACTTTTTTCACATTTTGTATTAGTTACTTGTTACAACATTATTATTTTCATCAATATTTGAAAAGTAACGGTAGATTTACTAAAACAACCTAAAAAGTCGTTTTTTTGTACTTTCTCAAATCAGTATTGAGGGTGAAAAAAAAATTTGTTCTCAACTAATCATTAAAGGCTCTTGTGGGAAATTTACTCAAGTTTTTAAGGCTGCCCTAAAATTTACTGTGCATTCATTGGTTGCTGAGATTTCGATGATCAAAGACAAAAGGATATTTTTTGATTCAAAGTCAGATATCTCAGCAAAATCTTGACTTTGAGAGACCAGAAAAAATTAAGTTTACGCCTAATTAACAGGCTAACCGGCCTATGCATTGGTTTAACCACAGATGAACCAATGGGAACAAATTTTTGATTAATATCAACGGCGCTAGTTTATATGGAAATATTTCTACTGGCACCCCACAATCTAAAACATTAGGTGGATTGTGGGGTGCCAGTTGGTATTTTATTATTAAGCCACGTTTTCAATGAATTGGTACTATTGGTTCGCCTGATTAAATTTGTTTGTGGTTTAACCACTGATTAGTATATAAGATTAGTCTTTTCAGTGCAAAAAAATGTCATTCTAAATTTCAAAACGTATTATTTTGTGATGGCACCGACAAAGCGAGAGATATATATATATATGCTTCCTTTTTTCGCATTCTTCAAAAAAATACAAAACAAAAAATAACAAAATAGTAGTAAAAAAAAAAATTCATGAATGAAACACAAAAAAGGTCATTAGTTTGGTAATTTTGTTTGTATATTTTCGAGTATGTATGATGCACGTGCAGACGATCAGTGATCATAATATATCGTCGCTTCCAATTAAGAGTATTACATCTGCAAATCATTAATTTTTTTGAGGGGTGTGTCAAGCTTCTAATGTTAAATTTGGCCTAATTTTTTTAAATAAAATTCTTGCCACACTTTTTGGGAACGACTTTATTTAAAAAAAAATTAAGTCGAAATTAGCATTAACAAGTTTAAGGCCTCTCAAAAAAATTAGTGATTTGCAGATGTAATACTCTTAATTGGAAGCGACGATATATACCTATTGTATTAAATACGTCCATACACATACATATTTTATATTTGAAATCTTCTTTAAACTAAACCAAATTTTGGAATAATATACATTTTTTTGTGAAAAAGAGTTTGTTGATGATTGTTTTTTTTAACCTTCATCCGTCCCTCGCTTCATTTTGACCTAAATCGAATTTTATTTTTGAAATATCTTATTAAATTACTGCGTTATCTTTCGTTTTAATAAATAAAATTAAAAATAAAAGTGAATTTTGTATTTGCTTAGCGTAAATTTACTGATGAATTTATTTTGGTAATTTTTGCACAAAGGAATTTTAGTGTTACTTTTTTAAGGGACGGATGAAGGTTAAGGTCATTCACCCTTTTGATTTGGATGTTACATATTTTTCTTGCTTTTGAAATGCTTTCTGATGCGTTTTCCTAGGTGCAAGAAACAAATACAATAATAAAAGGATAATAAGTTTGATTAAAATTTGAATTGATAACAATTTGACTACCTAGGCATATCATTTTTAAGTAACATAATTATGTGCCTTAAAGCATTCTTTATTTGTTTCTTTGCTATTTGAAGAAATGAAAAGTTAGAATAATTATTTGCAGTTTTCTGTTGTGTTTTTTCCGACTTGAGCAGAACGGATCATTTATATTGAATATGATCAGATCACTCACACAAAAATCATTTATCAAAATAAACATTTTGAATAAAATGAACTATTAGAGACTACTCACACCAAACGCGAACTGCGAGTTGCGAATAAATTCCAAACACGAATTCGCAAATTTGATTTACACTAAACGCGAGCGAATTTATATGTCAAAATCAATACCATACATGATCAAATATTTTTAATAATACGGTAATTATTTCCAAAACCTGTTTTTTTATGATATATTGTTCGTTTTGACAAAGCTTAAAATACATAATTCGATATAAATAATATTAATTTAATCTTTAAAAGTCATTTTGATCGTATTTGAAATGATTTATAAAAAGATACTCGTACGAATGTCAATACTCGTACGAATAAAAATTATGTAGAACACGAGTGGAACCTAATTTTATTTTTTAGCGAATGCGCGAATATTTCATCTTTGTACGAATTTAGTATTTTTGTTATTTTAAAGCATTTTTAGGGCTTAATTTAGTTTATTTTGAATTAAATAATCGTAATTATATTATAAATGGAAAAATCCGTTCTATTTAACTGTATTTTATGTCAAAATTTTCTGAAAAATGGTTACTCGTAATTCGCTACTCGTGCTTGGTGTGAACAATCCCTTATAATCTTGAATTTGTGCAAATCTATTTATAAAATTGAATCAACTTTTACATTGTACATTATTATAATAATACATTGTATATAATAATTTTTATAAAAATGTTAAGTAGGAAATTACCAATTCTGTGGCAATAACCCTAAGCAAGGTATGTGGTTTTTTAAATTTATTAAAATTCAGAACAACTGCATGAAAGGAGCATTTTTATATAGACGAAACAATTTTCACGATATAACTAACAGTTGAAAATGTTTATTATATGTATAATCGTATAAAGCCCATAATATTCGTGCAATTTTACTACCACCGAGTAAACATTTAAAATAATTTACTTATTACTTGTGTGAAAAGTTGAATCAGCAGTTTTAAATTTTTTTTTTTATTTTTAAAAAAAATTTTGTGATGTGAAAAGTAGTGAAATCGTGATGTTCAATTCTCCGCCTCAAGTAAAAAAGGCTGGGCTGAATCAGCAGACAGAGATGTCCGCAAGCGATTTGCCACCGAACATCACGACCTCAATTATTAATAAAATTGGAAATGTGCAGCATAGTCCAAAGCGACAACAAATTTTAAATGCTCAAAAAATTGCTTTACCAGGCAATTTAAATCAAAATGAACTAGAAATTAATTTAAATAACTTTGGTGTGTTGAACCATAAAGAAAATAAAAGTGCATCGTCGACAAATATTGACGATAATATAAACAATGGAAGTGCATTGACAACAAATGAAAAAAAAATGAACAGTGATGTAGGTCAGTGTTTAGTGCAAACGGGAATTGACCGGTATATTACTGTCCGATCAAAGCGAAGGAGAAGCCCTAGATCAGCGGCCAGTGCAAGTGCGAACAAATTCACTAAGTTAGCTTCCGTTGAATTAACACATGGCAATAGGTATTCTTGCTTGGTTGTTGAAGATCCGCCGCCCGAAAAAACTCCAAAAATTGAGAAGCCGCCACCAATCTATTTGAGGGAAGAATCAAATAGAGAACTTGCAAAAACCATCGAGTTTATTACGGAAGGTGCATTTTATATTTCCGTTATCAAAAGAGGAGATATAAAAGAAACAAAAGTTCAACCGCTCAATATTGATGCTTACAGAGCGTTAATCAAGCATTTTGATCAAGTTGGTAAACATTACTACACGTACCAACTAAAGAGCCAAAAAGGATTAGTTGTAGTTTTGAAAGGAATAGAGAGCTACGTAGATGCAAACGAAATTCAAGCTGCTCTCGCTGAGAAAGGTTTCCAATGTAAATCTATTACCAATATTATTAATCGGGAGAAGGCGCCGCAGCCATTGTTCCGCCTGGAATTAGAACCAGATAATAAAAAGGTCAAAGGCAAACATGCAATATATGACCTAACATATCTACTGCACAGAAGGGTTACCATCGAAGAACCCAGGAAAAGAAATGGGCCGGTACAATGTGTTAAGTGCCAAGAATATGGACACACTAGAGCATATTGCACTTTGAACGATGTTTGTGTTATATGTGGTGAACTCCATAACGCAAAGGTTTGCAATAAAGCCAAAACGGAAGCATCAGTGAGAAAATGCAGCAACTGCAATGGAAATCATACAGCTAATTATAGAGGGTGCCCAATTTATCTTGAATTGAAAAGAAGAATCAATCCAAAGCAGCGAGCTGAACAACGAATGCTTAATCTCCATTCTTCAGCTAAAAAACAAGCACGCCCAGAAATCGTAAACCCAAATGCTCAAACTGGAAATCAGTACGCAACTGTCAACGGTAGTGTGCACCAAGGGGTTTCATACGCAAGTGTTCTTAAAGGTACGGCTCCTAAAGTGCAAGCAAGTGAAGAGGGAAACATCTCAAAAGCTTTAAACAAATTGACTAATATGATGCAAAGCCTCATGGCGATGATGGAGAGAACCATGGATCTAATGATGCAGAATATGAACACGCTGATGCAGATAGTCGTAAAAAGTCAAAAATGACCATCATCAAAATAGCTATATGGAATGCAAACGGCCTAGCACAACATAAAGCGGAGGTTCAAGCATTCCTCACTGAGCACAATATTGACATAATGTTAATATCCGAAACACGCTTCACCAAAAATAGCTATTTCAAAATTAATGGGTACTCTATTTATGACACCAAGCACCCAGATGGGAAAGCACATGGAGGCACTGCTGTATTGATTAAAAGAAGATTAAAGCACTATGAGCTGACGAAATATGAGAAAGAACATATACAATCAACGAGCATCTGTCTTCAGGAGTGGTCTGGAAACTGTGTCATATCGGCAGTGTACTGTCCTCCAAAACATGCTATAAAAAAACTCCAGTTCTTGGATTATTTCAGCCAGCTGGGTAATAAATTTCTTGCGGGAGGTGATTACAACGCCAAACATACTCATTGGGGCTCCAGATTAACATCGCCGAAAGGCAAACAACTTTATCAAGCAATAGAGGAACAGTCCCTGGATTATTTATCTGCCGGTAATCCAACTTACTGGCCGACGGATAAAAAGAAAATTCCTGATTTAATCGACTTTTGTGTAACTAAGGGCATTCCACGTACATCTGCTAAGGCCACCGATTGTTATGATCTGTCTTCTGATCACTCACCGGTAATAGTAACAGTGAGTACCGATGTCTTAAGGAACGAAACACCCAACCGTCTTACAAACAAGCAAACTAATTGGGATCAATATAGGAGGCTAGTCGAACAAAATTGCCTACTTAATATTCCTCTGACCACACCAGCTGATATTGATGCGGCGGCCGAAAATTTAAAAGACATCATGACATTATCAGCTGAAAGGGCTACACCTGTCATAAGTAGTTCCGAAAAAGTTAATAAGCTGTCTCATAATATACAGGAACTAATCCAGGAAAAACGGAAAATTCGCCGGCTATGGCAGCAAACAAAATCACCGTTATTGAAATGGAAATTAAATCGAGCTATCAAGGCCTTAAGATTTGCTTTGCGGGAAGAAGAAAACCAGAGCGTCCAGAACTATTTAAGTGATCTCTCGGCAACCGAGAGGACAGATTACTCTTTGTGGAAGGCAACAAAACATTTAAAAAGGCCAACAAATTCGAATCCACCGATTAGACTACCAACTGGAAATTGGGCGAGAAGTGATGAAGAAAAAGCCAATGCTTTTGCTGATCATCTAACAACAGTATTCACACCACACGAAGAAGATAATAATTTCGTGCTACCCCAGCAAATGGATGGTGGTTTATCCTACAAACCTATAAAGTATAATTGGAAGAAAGTTAAGAATACAATTAAAAATTGCATAAGCCCGAAAAAGGCACCAGGACATGATCTCATTACTGGAAAAATGATAAGGGAATTGCCAGACAAATGCATAAAACTAATAACATTCATATTCAACGCGATCATGCGAACCAGTTATATTCCTCAAAAATGGAAAATATCTTTGATCACAATGATACATAAGCCTGGAAAAAATGAAACGCAGATCTCATCATATCGCCCAATAAGCATGCTGCCCACAATATCAAAGCTATTTGAAAAAATGTTACTAACAAAATTGAAACCAATATTGGAAGAACGGCGCGTTATACCAGACCATCAATTTGGATTCCGAAACCAACATGGTACCACAGAGCAAATTCACAGAATTGTAAACGCAATCAAAATCACCTTCGAGGAAAAGAAATATTGTTCTGCTGCTTTCTTGGATATAGCACAAGCATTTGATAAAGTATGGCACGATGGGCTAATATACAAAATTAAAGAGCTTCTTCCGAAGAAATTTCACTCAATTTTGGGAAACTACCTTATTCAAAGGCAATACATTGTCAAACAAAATAGCGCAACTACTTGCTTAAATGATATTAATGCAGGTGTCCCGCAAGGCAGCGTTCTAGGGCCAATATTATACTTGTTGTACACAGCCGATTTACCTGTAACCAACAAAGTAACAATATCAACATTTGCCGATGATACTGCCATCCTGGTGTCACACAATAATCCCGAAATTGCCTCAAAGGAGTTGCAGAATCATTTAAACAAAATCGCGGACTGGCTAAAGACGTGGCGAATAAAAGTGAACGAAAACAAATCAACTCACATCACATTCACGCTGAACAAACGCACCTGCCCACCAGTGAAATTAAACAATACAAATATTCCTCAACAAACGAAGGTCAAATACTTAGGTTTGCACCTGGATAGAAGGTTAACGTGGAAAACCCATATTGAAACTAAGCGCAACCAAATAAAACTGACATTTGCCAAAATGTATTGGCTAATGGGAAGGAAATCTCAGTTGTCATTAGCCAATAAAGTTTTACTGTACAAAGCGATTATCAAACCCATATGGACATATGGTATTCAGTTATGGGGATCCACCAGCGCTTCAAACAGAGAGCTCCTGCAACGAACTCAAGCGAAAATACTTCGAAGTATTACTAATGCTCCGTGGTACATTCGAAATAGTAATATACATGATGACCTTGGGATTAAAACCATTAAAGAAACAATTAAAGAATTCAGTTCTAAATATTATTCAAAACTAGAAGCGCATCCCAACGAATTGGCCAGGGATATATTAAAACAGCCACGATTTAGGCGACTGAAAAGAACAGATCCACTCGGACTGATGAACCTGTGAACCTGTAAATTTATTAAATGTTGATGTTATACATATGTATGTATAAGTATAATCTAAATTAATTAAATTGTGAGCACCAACAATAAGTATTAACATTGGTTAAGACTTAAAATATGTAATAATTTTAGCTTAAGATTTGATTACTTCTTGTTAGTTTCTTATGTAGAAAGATTCAAGAATAAAGCCATTGGCAGCATTTAAAAAAAAAAAAAAAAAAAATAATATTCGTGCAGTGCGAAGGTAACACAAATTTGTGACTCAGTGAGATTAAAATTATATTCGGGGATGTCCATGGCTTCTTTCGAGAAGATTCTGGAATAACCGTTATTTAAATAATAATAGTAGGTCATATACAGCTATAAATGCTAGTCGACCTAATGCGGATGTTACATTATCACATTTTAATAATTATATTTTTCTACAGAGAAAATACTGTTATATTTAGCTTCTTGAACCTAAATATAACAGTATTTTCTTCGTAAAAAAATATAATTATATTTATATAGTTATATAAATGAGGAGTGTCTGATCAAAAGTAGCTATTTACATTTTTCAACATGCATAATTATTTTTTTTCTATACATAATTTTTTTTCGATATCAGAATGAACCAAAAGTGGCTATTTCTCTATCAAAAATGTCCCTAAAATCAGAAACAGTCAAAACAAGCTATATAAAAAAGTAATCTTTAAATGTGCGTTTAAAACAGCCAGATGCCAGATCATTACAAAATATTTTTCGAATATCGTAAATAGCCACTTTTGATCAGACACTCCTCAAATGTGATAATGTAATACCGGCCTAAGCAAAAAAAAAATAAACAAACAAAGATAATTTCTTTTTTTTTCAATTTCTATTACAGATAGGATTTGGTTGTTGTGTAAAGGTTATTAATTTCGTGCCCATCACTTTGTGTAAACTTTGAATGTTTTTGTGAAAATGGCATATTTAGTGGCTTGAGACAAAAACGCGTTGATTAAAATTAAATTATATTCGCGCTAACAAATTATCGTGTTAATGGAGAGACATAAGTGTAATAAAATTGCATAAAAATATATAAAAAAAAATTTATTATCAACTTTTTAATATTTTAAGCTTTCTTGATGCTTGTTTTGAAGCGAAATGAGTTTTAATTTTGGAAAATTCATTAGTTACTGTGGACCATTTGCAGTTCTTTCTCATAAAAACAAGTATAAAAAAATGAACTAATTTCATTCAAACATTCATTTGTTAAAAATTTAATCACATTTGGAGAACAACAATTTGTATGGTAATATTTTTCAAAGACCTCTACCAAAGATCGAGCTATGTTGGTAAATTCATCAGAAGGAGCACTCAATGAACCAAAGTTAGTTTCATTCTTCTTAAAAAATTTTCCCTCAAAAAAGTTTCCGAAATTTTTATTTCGTCGTCTTTCATCGCCAACTTCTCCTGGCAGCTTTGGCAATTAATTTTCTTTAAAATACAGTAGCCTGTATAGTATACTAACGCATTTTGCTTTAAAACAAGGATATCTGTCTCCTCAATGTCATCAGGTGGTAAATTATTGGTATTGGCATACTCTTGAGACTTTAGAGTTTTAGACTCATTTCAAATTCAGTTTTAAAACTATTCCAGTCCAAATCAATAGCTTGCGATTCGTCTGACAAGCAATTTTTAAATGGAGAATTTAAAGCAATTTTCTCACTATGTTGTTGGCAAAATGCATACCAATTTCATGACTAGATGGCATGTAATTAAATCCACCTTTCCCACGAAGAATTGAAAAAAAAATTTCCAAACAATCTTGGTTGGTTCGCCCTGTTAATATGTATTCCACGTCGAACTTTTCCTTCAAAATATCAGCTAGTAAAATGTTAGCTTTTATGCTGATTTTAAGACCTCTGAGAAACTTAAAATAATTTTCGTTCTTTGAAAGGATGGTTACTTTATCTAAGAATGCTAAGCTGTCTTCAAGAAATGGGTAGACATTATTACCAATCTTGAGTGGGCGTTCATAAGGAGCTGAAGATTTGAAATGTCGGCAATTTAAACAATCGAACAGATCATTAAATCTTTGCACCATTTGAGCGGTTGGTATAGCGTTGTTCAGAAATTCACCAAACGTTTCCGGTTTAACTTTCAATGTTGTCCTAATTGCACTGGCTACTGTACTGCTCAATATATGACCTGCCAAACTGACATTCATTTTCTGAAACGTATTTGGTTCGAAATGGTGGATGGTAAGTTTTGGCATCAGTTTAACATTTTGTTTTGTGTCAAATTCGAATATTTTTCGAATAACATTAACATCTGCCACTCCAAAATCCAAATGTTGAAATTTATTTTTTAAAATGGCGTTTCTAACCGATTTAATTAGATGCGGAGGATCGAACTGCGCCAGAATTTGTGTATCGTTAACAAAAAAATATGGTGCTTCTGGAGTCACTCCAAGTGTTTTGTAGGTAGCGATGTTAGTAGCTGCTTGATCGCAGGTTACCAAAACAACATGTAATTTCAACATATCGTTGCAAATCTTTATATTTTCTTTTATTAAATTTGATAAATAAAAAGGATCAGCAGATTTGTTAATTAAAATATAGCTGAGAACATATTTCCAGTCATCCACCAGTCCGCGCAGCATAAAAAACAAAACTGACGTTGCCAACTCATTTTTTCTTTCACGGCCATCGTCACAAAACCCTTCAACGCGGTCTAAAAATATATTTACAAGTTAGGTCTTTCTTTATGCACATTTCATCAAAAGATAATACACAAATGTTTGATTTTGTTGCCATATTTTGGAATACTTTCTCTAGTTGAGTTAACAAAACTTCATTTGTTCCTGGTGGAATAAATTTAATGGGAGACCATTTATATATAGATGAGGTAGATGGTAATTTATAAAATAATGACTGAGCAAATATTTTGTCGCTCTCATTATAGTAAAAATCTTCTTTTACAAGACGTTTACAAACAATTTTCGTGGTTTCATTTACTTTTCAATTATCAATGTGATCATCAATTTTTTTAAATTTATTATGTTTAAGTTTCATTCTACTTAAGCAAAGCTTGAGAATCTTGTAGGAGGCTTTCAATAAATTATAGTCTCGTTGACTTTTTTTTAATTTCTTCTTATATAATTGAATTGCTCTTCCACTTTTAGCACATTTCAGGCAAATATATGAATTTTCTTTCGGCGTCTCACAGTGGAGACAGTTGATTTTATCAATAAATTTCAAAAATTGTATTTCTTCGTCAGTTTGGTCAGCTTGGGTACCGATTGTTTCCAAAACTAGCGATTGTGATTGAACCAATGATGGAATGTCCTGTTCCAGATCGAAGTTATTCAAATTATTAGATGAGAAATGTTCTTCATCAATATTAGACCTTTGAACTATATGTAGAATTGGCACAGCATTTTTCGTTAAACGATTTGTACATGTAACATATTCCTTCAAAAAGTGCCTTTGACACACGAAATTTTTCTTATTAATAACTAAATTGTATTACTCGCCCTGACGAGTAGTGGGGAAAATGGATGTGTATGTGTATGATAATAATAATACCTTGACCGATAGAATACAACGTTTCTATAATGATGGAGAGAAGAGGGAAAACGAACTAGTTACTTCAGGTAACTGTAAATAATTTGTAGATGAGTACTTAATTCCTCTCCATCATTACGTGGTAAATGGGGTGAAAGAGCGGGATCTTTTGGGTGAGGCAAATGTAGTTACGAAATATAAAATTCGAATTTGATTTAAATAAGAAACGAACGAATTTGATTCAATTCAGATATGAACTTTGAAGATTCGAATGCGTTTGAATCAAATTCACAAATAATCCTCCGGATCTTTCAAAAATATTTTTAAAAAACTTGAGTGTATTATTCATTTTCTTAAAAAAATTTAGAACGAAAACGGCAGTTGGATACTAGGAAACAACACGTCACCTGTATTGTTCCAAATTGCAAAATTACGCCAAGGAAATCGGATTTAAAATTTTTTTTATTACCAATTCATTTATTTTTTTTATATTTGCCAATTTCTAAGGTAATATTGAAGAAAGTAAGATATCTTCTTCTCTTTATATTACCTAAAAATTGGAATGAAAACGTACTAACAGAAAATTAGATTTAAAATGAGCAAGAGCCGATTACGGCATAAGTCGATTTACGCCCTTTTAATTCTTGCGTAGATGGTATCCCATTAAACTTATTCACCAGGAACAAATGAAGTTTATTATGATAAATGATTGTCATGTTCTCCTCAAGTCGGAAAAAACACATTCATAATAGAAAACTGAAAATAATTATTCTAACTTTTCATTTCTTCAATTAGCAAAGAAACAAAGAATGTTTTGCGGGACGTCCTTAAAAATGATATGCCTATGTAGTCAAATTGTTAGCAATTCAAATTTTAATCAAACTTATTATCCATTTTATTATTGTATTTGTTTCTTGCACCTAGGAAAACGCATCAGAAACCATTTCAAAAGCAAGGTAAATAACATCCAAATCAAAAGGGTGAATGACCTTAAAAAAAAAAAAAAAATTCATCGACAAACTCATTTTCAGTAAAAAATAGATATACATATGTACATAGCTATATTATTCCAAAATTTGGTTTAGTTTTAAAGAAGATTTCAAATATAAAATATGTATGTATGTGTATAATATATATATATATATATATATATATATATATATATATATATATATATATATATATATATATATATATATATATATATATATATATATATATATATATATATATTCAGTGGCGGCGCGTCATAGTAAGCAACGGAAGCACTGCTTCCGTAAAGATTTTTGGTTAATTTTGTAAACATAATTCATTACAATTTACAACATTAGCATAATACATCTTTAACATATTTTGCATAAATAATTAATATTTCATGCATAATAAGCATCAATACATTTCATTAAATCGTAAAATCTGTTAGATTCCATCAGTTTTATCATTTTCTAAATCAAATACAAATTTTTCTTTCATACAATAATCTTCAATGAGCTGGCTTCACGTATTTTTCTCTACGAATAAAATAAATGTTGTTGTTGTACGGTCGTTTTACCATGGAGAATAATCTACTAAAGGAAACGATTATTTCGTTTTTTATTCGGATTTTTCGATGTGTTTAAAAGTTATAATTGTTATAATTAGTGAACTTGTGCAAAATATCTAGGACTACCTCTGCATATTGTAATATGTAAGCCTAATATAATTAAAAAACATTTTTGTTTAAAATAAAATACACGGTGTCCTATTCAAAACGCGACTCATTTTAAAATAATTTTTTTTTTTTTCAAAGATGGTTTCACTTTTTAAGTTAATAACAATCAGTACTGTAATTTCATTCAAATTCGAACAACATTGCATAATGAGATATTCAAACAAATAAAAAATCTTCATTGCAATGGAATTTATGAGATAAAAACTCAATTGAAGAAATAAAGCGGGAATTTCAAGCACAATTTCAACAAGTATCTCCCAAAAGATCTACCATATTTAGGTTGGTTAAAAAATTTAACATAATGTATTCCGAGATTACATCTTGAGGGCTTTCTGGTTTATTTATGAAGAACACTCAAGTTCAAAAGTTTACAGGTAGAATTAAAGTAAATCGTCTTGCTTTTGATCAAAACATTTTGAAACACCTAACTGGAGATTAAATAATTTTCATATGGGTACTTTATTGTTTAAAAAAAACGTTAAGTCGTCTTGAATAGGACACCCTGTGCCCTGATTCTCTAAAACATAAGATAATGTGGAAACATGGAAACTGGTAAAAAGCAAAGCTTCTTTTTATGAGTGCAACTTTTCGATATTATTTTAGCGGTAGTCTTCTCAAAAAATGTCAAACTCATAAAAGTAAGCTTTACGTTTTACAAGTTTTTACGTTTACACATTATCTTATTTTTAGAGAATCGACACTCTGCACCCTGATTCTCTAAAAAATAAGATAATGGGTAAACGTGTTAACTTGTAAAAAGCAAAGCTTTCTTTTATTAGTTTGAAATTTTTGATTTCATTTGAAGTAGCTAGTAGCAAAATCGAATAATTGCGAACTCATTAAAGTAAGCTTTGCTTTTTGCAAGTTTACACGTTTACCCATTATCTTATTTTTTAGAGAATCAGAGTGCTGTATTATTAAAATTATTTAGGCAATTAAAATAATTAGGGATGAATCTACGTCCATTTATTTAAATGCTTCCGTCGGCAGAAATACCAGGCGCCGCAACTGATATATATATATATATATATATATATATATATATATATATATATATATATATAATACAATAGGTATATAGATTATGATCACTCACAGTTTATGCAAGGTAATATATTGCGCATGTCAGAAAATTACAACAGATCGAAAATGAAACATCGAAAAGAAAATATACAAAAATATACAAAACAAACAAAATTACCAAACTGGATTATTCCAGATTATTCCAAATATTATTCCAAAATTTGGTTTAGTTTAAAGAAGATTTCAAATATAAAATATGTATGCGTATGTATGTATTTAATACAATAGGTATAAATATTATGATCACTGATCGTCTGCACGTGCATCATACATACTCGAAAATATACAAACAAAATTACCAAACTAATCACCTTTTTTGTGTTTCATTCATGAATTTTTTTTTTTACTACTATTTTGTTATTTTTTGTTTTGTATTTTTTTGAAGAATGCGAAAAAAAGAAGCATATATATATATATATCTCTCGCTTTGTCGGTGCCATCACAAAATAATACGTTTTGAAATTTAGAATGACATTTTTTTGCACTGAAAAAACTAATCTTATATAGCTAATCAGTGGTTTAACTTAAAAAAAATTTCCCGAACCCATAGATCCTTACAAAAAAAAAAAAATCGAAATTTTTTTTTCGCGCTCTTTTTTATGATTGCGTGATAACGGTATCTCACAAAAATTGTCCGCTCAAAAATTTCAAAACTAGCGATTTGAAGCTTTAAAATGCTTTTCTTTTCATCTCACGACCGTGTTTTACAAAGACACAGCTCTTCAAAAAACACTAAAAAAATTGAAAAAAATGTATGTTCTTTTAATTTTTTGGAGTAATGTATATTACAAATATACAAATATTGCCCCGTATTCCGGCATCATAAAATCCATGTTATATTATTTTATTTCCCCCGCTTCCTATATGAATTTGTATTGTAAAAACAAAAATAACATAACATATGATAACATAAAATTTTTGAGCCCAGAATCGGGCCCAATAATATTTGTACTCTTACAAATATTTGGTCCTAGTGAGGAAGTTCACTGATGACTTTTTAACATAAAGGCTGACTAATTCCCGTCTTATTTTTTGAAGTGACTTATTTGAAAATTTGAGATTATTGTAGACTTTCTTGACTTATTTGGCAGAGTTTTAACATACATAAATGATAACGATTACGGGTTAGGGTATTTATTGTAATAAGGAGGCATTTTAAACAAGAAAATAAAATAAAAATTTAATCAGCCCTCTTTTTTTAGTCGTAATGTTTATCACGCCAAATAATAATCAAGTTTTAATATTCCTTCTATAAACCCCACACGATTTATGAAAAACATCGTATTGATTGATCGTGATTTACATATTTTCAAGTGATGATTAGATAGTCACTGAAAGTAGTCACTTGAAATAACTAAGTGGTATTAAACAAAAACAGGATATCTGCAAAAAATCACTTGATTGCCCGAATAATAGCTCTTATGTTGTTTTTTAGTGCTTGAATCGTTGCTGACGCATTGGCATAAGGCCCGAAAAAATCGGTTACATCCATCTCATGCAGAACTTTAATAATTGTCTCCTCAAAATGTTCTCCTCGATAAATTTTCACATTTTCTAAGCAATGTGCAAGCGTGTATCTTCCATTTTTACTAACCGCCTAATTTGTATTTGTTAAATGTTAAATATGTTAAATAATTAAAGAATCAGCTTCGACAGAAGCAAAATAGCACCCAATTTAAAATAACACCTCTTGTTGAAACAGCCTTTCCCGTTATGAAATTTTCGAACAGACAAATCATACTCTCAAACCGCTTACTTTCTCTACGATTTCACAAACAGTTTCTTATAAATAGTAATATCAAGGCGCCAACTTTTTTAGCCAAGGGCGTCCAAATTTGTTAAGATGGCCCTCCTCAAGCGGCCATAGATCAAATATGTGGGAACGTAAGATATATCTCACCATTATAATATTAGGCATTAACATTAACTACTTCTTAAAAAACCCCAGCGAAATAACAATATAACTATTTGGACAGAGTTTTCTAGTTTTAAAATATATTCAAAATAATACCACATATTTCACAGCAACAATTTTTGTAGCTTAACACGTTTTGCATCTTTTTATACTTATGTAAATACAATTCTATAATTGTAAAGTATGCATAACTAATAAATTTAATTATTGTTAATATGATAAGTAAACTTGGTTTTTCCATGAAATATTAATTTATTTAAATTGATTTATCACGAAGACATTCCATGCAACACTAATATTACAACTTACTAAAACATGTTTATTAAATTATTTTCAGGTATCGATAATGTGGATTACAATCAATACCCAGACAAGCAATTTCAAATGGAATGGTTACAGATCTATTTAGAAAATTTTGATTCAACAAAAGAAGTCTCCAATAACGATGTTGAAAATTTATACATTGAAGTTAATAAATTTGCTTTGGCGTCACATTTTCTATGGGCGGTATGGGCATTGGTACAGGCCGAACATTCGAAAATTGACTTTAATTTTGTACAGTAAGTATGGAATATACCTAATACGTTGTGCCCAAGTTAAAAGTGCAGTAAATTGGACAAGATCTGATCTGCTAATTGCTGATCTAAAAATAAGTCGAAATACTTTAACAATTAACAATTTTTTACTCTAATTTTGAATTAATTATATAATTCGTGTAATCACCACAATATGCAACCAATCCTAAGATTATTTTAATGTGTTTTACAGATTAACACATAGAAGTATATTAGTATTATTTGCACGAATAATTATTTAACAACTCTATAGATAGACAGGTTTTCATTATTTTTAATTTTTAATAATTTTTGTTTTGTTTGTTTTAGACCTCTCAATGGCAAGGCAATCTATTTCTGCTAAGTACTACCGTATTCATATGTATTTGTGCAGTATACATTTTTAATGCAACGCCACACAAAATTCTTTAAAAATTGATATAAATAAAAATGTTTTTGATACTAATAATTTTTATTTAGTTAGCTTAATTATTTTGCTTTATAATTCAATAAAAAAAAATGTTAATTTTAATTCTAGGAAAAATTACAGATGTTTTAATTTTATACAAAATTATTTGTGCATACAAATTTTTATTCATTATTATTTGTGCACATTAAAAATTAAGATAAAAAAGTAGTAAATTAATTAAAATTAATTTTTTTTTTTTAGCTATTTAAATAGTGTTTTAGTCAATTAAGATTTGTATGCCCTTGGTTAGATTTTATTACTTCTCTTTGAGATCCCGCAAGTGGTCCAGATTTGTTGATAAAATCACCTGCAGCCTTATCCCTTACGGCTTAATTAGCACCCTTCTATAAATGTTTGGTCTTACTATATCGTGACTATGATCTTTCGCTTTCATTTAAACCCGCTCAAGTTTAAATCGGAACTCTGTGCTTGTCCTGGCAACTAATTATATTCAAAAAATTTGTATAATTTCTCAGCAATAATTCTTCTTGCATATGGGAACATTATTGCTCTGAAGAGCAAATTGGGGCCGGATTAATTTATTATCATTAATGAATGTTACCTCATTCAATAAACCAAAATTGAACATTGACCTCGAAGAGTTGAAGTTTATAAAACATACACCTAAAGGCTAAACAGAATATGATTCATCGTCAAAAAAGAGGTGTACATTATTATACGTCCATTACACTCTAGAGAACTATGGATGCCTAATTTTGTGCATTTTTGCGTGAATTTGATAATATGGAAGACATTTTTTTGATAACATTATTTGTGAGTATTAAGTACGGTAAATACTACTTCTGATAGTTACTCTTACGGGAGAAATAAAAGGTTAAGCGGCTCTAAAAACTGTTCAAGCCCAAAGCTCAATTTAGGTATATTGAATTAGGTAACAATCATAAATGATAACATATTAGTCCGCCCCCAATTTGCTCTTCAGCGCAATAGTATTTCAATATGCAAGAAGAATCATTGCTGAGAAATTATACAAATTTTTTGAATATAATTAGTTGCCAGGATAATTAGTTCCAAATTAAAGTTGAGGGAGTTTAAATGGAAGCGAAAGATCATAGTCACGATATAGTAAGACCAAACATTTATAGAAGGGTGCTGATTAAACCATAAGGGATAAGGTTGCAGGTGATTTTATCAACAAATCTGGACCACTTAAATACACTGGAAATAATTAAGCTAACTGAATAAAAATTATTAGTTTCAAAAAGATTTTTATTTATATCAATTTTAAAGAAGTTTTTGTGTCGCGTTGCATTAAAAATGCATACTGCACATACATATGAATACGATAGTATATGTGTCGATTTTTAATTTTGACTTTTAGCTAGTCGGAATGAAGATATTTCGCAGCTGTTTCACATCCATGGATATTATTTCCTCTTAAAGAGTTTGAATTTATTTATCCGACGATGGGCAGTTGGTTGAATGTCGAGAGTTTCAGGTGCAATTTATCAAATACCATTATGATCGGTGTTCAACTGTTTGAATTATTGGTTTGATTGGTTTGCATCACGGTCAAAATTTCCTTTTCCTATTCCGCTTACCTTTACCTTAAGATTCTGATTACCTACCTCCAACTGTAAGTGTTCGAATGCCTGATTTACACTTCGTTCATAACACGCACTGGCTCTAGCTCATCCTCACACGTAGATTATTATTTCTAAAAATGTATCTTCAATTTATTCATAATTATACAATTTTTTTTTATTTGTTTAAATTTTTTTCCTCTTTCTCTTAACTAATCATACTGATAAAGTATATTATTAATTAAGATTATTGGTATAATAAATAATTTTTATTTCGAATTTTAAAGTTCTTCTGGTAAATAACCAGATAATCATTACGATTTTACGATTTGTTACGAAGAGCGAAATTATGAAGAATTTTACAACTTCAGTTTCGATCTGAATGAGAAACACGAAAATTTTTTAATTATTTTCCAGTCAATCTCATCAGGCTATTAGGGATTTTCCCAAAATCGATTTTAGTTCATTTGTCCCCACGCTTGGGCAGCGCTGATTACATTTTTTTTTTTTTACATGCAAAAATAAGTAAAATCATGTTTACAAATACAAGTTACTTGTCTAAATTAGTGGATGTCCCTCTACTTTTTTTTATGATTAATAAAATTGAGTATGTTGCGATTAATAATAAATATCAAATTTTAAAATTAATTTAGTCGAAATTAATCATTTAATGAAATATTCAAACACAGGTTTGGCCATATAAAACTACATACGAAATATTTTAGCCGCCAGTAGTCAGCAAGCGTTGGAATTCTATTTGGGAAAATCCCTAATAGCGACTGAATTGTTAATTACATGATTGATTATTTTCTATATATAGAAAGCAACACGTACTTCAAGCATTAGCGAATTGTACGCAATACATATTAAATTCTTCATAATTTCAATTTTGGTTCTGTTATTTGACGCATAAATACGATATATCGATATAATATCAAATATCGTATTTATGCGTCAAATAAAAGAACCAAAATTGAAATTATGAAGAATTTAATATGTATTGTGTACAATTCGCTAATTCTTAAAGTACATGTTGCTTTCTATATAGAAAATAATCAATCATGTAATTAACAATTCAGTCGCTATAGCCTGATGAGATTGACTGGAAAATAATTAAATTTTTCGTATTTCTCATTCATATCGAAACTGAAGTTGTAAAATTCTTCATAATTTCGCTCTTCGTAATTTTTATTTCACTTTTGGACGCATTATTTTTCATTTTTAATAATTTTTGAAGTAAATATGTCTAATATTGTGATAATTACACGAATTAAATAATTAATTCAAAATGAGAGTAAAAAATTGTTAATTGTTAAAAGTTGAATTGGAGGAATAGAACTGTGTGAATGTGACGCAGAAAAATTCGTAAGGGAATTTGGCTATATTAGTATAATTCGTTAATACAACCTGCACAGTACATTCTGTGTTTATAGATTGTAAATTGTGGTACAATCAATCCAGTCACCGCGGCCTGATGGGAGCACTGATTTTTTCATAATCATAAGCTCATCAGTTCGGAACTGGATTAAATTATCTTGCAATTTTCGGAAATGTTAACTTCAAAAATTATTAGAAATACCTTAACCAACAATAATTCTTACTTATTAAAATATACGGGTCGAAATTAAACGTTGCCTGTGAAAATATAAAAATAACTATGACTTATTAGTTATTCTGTAAAGTATTTAATTGTTTATGACAACCCGACGTTAAGTAATTTATTATTGATCTTATTTTTCTTTACAGATTTGCTGAAGCTCGTTACAAAGAGTATCTCTCCAAAAAGGACCTTTTTCTCTCATTAAACTGAAATCCGGCGGAAGGAATAACTGAAAATAAAGTGTATATAATATAATATGGGAAACACGCAACCAAATTAATGTAACTACGCAACCTGACTTTTTCAACTCAACTAATTAAAAATCTTTTGAAGATTATTTCTTAGTTTATGTTTTTTAATTTATATATGGATTATTTATATCCAAAATTATTTATTCTTAATTTAATAATTCCATTAAGTTATATTCCAACAAATACATAGAATTAAATTTTTTGATTAGGTAACATCAAAAATTTAATTTTTAGAAATGAATTTGTTAAACTTTATTACCCCTATTATGAGCACACTTGTGTCACCCGGAGACTTCAGCTTACCGAAATCAAATTTTGGTATTGTGGTTGTCACATATGAGTCACCCTCTGACTTCATCTAGCCGCATTTAAATTTTGTTCATTATGATTCTCGTGGTAAGTGAGTTTAGTGTCAAATATGCTCATCTACAATTGGTTGGTGACATCAAAGTAAAAAATAATTTTTTTGACAGAATAATTTTGTTTTAGCAACAAACTTCCTGGCATCCGGAAGTGTGAAGGAATCAGCTTTATTCTTTAATGATTCTCTTGTTACAGTAACATTAATGTTATCATCTATAACAATTTAATCTTCTAAGAATAAATTGACACTGCTTGTCATAGTTGATTATACAATTTCTATACAACTAATTACTTAAAACCACCCAAGTTATAATTTAATATTTATATTTTATAAACACATAAAAACACAACAAATGTAAACGTCAATTGCCAAAAATGAATTGTACCAACTTGACTAAACGCTAGAATCATAATACGAAAATATGAGTCACACCTCAAGTGGTGAGGTGAGTTGCTCGATGAGGTAAGAGCCATAATAGGGGTTTTTGAGTATAATTAATATTTAATATAGACGTCGAATACTAATAAAAGTAAATTTAAAAACCTTTCGATATTGGCACAAATTCTTAATATTACGCCTAAAGGCAAAAATTTGAGATTATAATCTTGAAAAGTGCAAAGCCGTCAAGAAGCTTAAAAACGCAGGATATATTTCTGTAACACTATAAAGATTAGGTTCATTCAAAAAATTGGCATGTAAAAATTATATTACTAACTATTTATTAAAAAAATAATATTCTCTCTTTACTTTATCAACGTCTATTAACACACTGATGATCGGCTACGTCTTTGCACTTGTATTTAAATAATTATTTCAATTTTTTAAAATTTAGAGCCTACATTATTGTAACTCATCACTTTTTCGCTACGATAGAATAACTGTATTCCTTTGATAAAAATACAAAAATGTACACACAACGCAGTACTATAATGGTAAAATTGTAATGTGTTGTTGTATACATCTCTATGTACACCTTTATATGTATTCTGACGGTATAAAACTTTTGCGTAAAATTGCCGGTCATCATCGTGTTAATATAAATCGATCCTGATGTACTTTTTAAAACTATTTTATTAAATAAATGTATAAAATTAATAATAAAGTTTCTGATATCAACAAGCGAACAAACTAAATTGTAATAATAGACAAATTCAATTTTAATATAGAACTACGTTAATAGCTTCAGAACAAGGTAGGGGCTTAGGTGGCTACATATTTTACTACACCATTCCGCTGTTAAGAGACGATGTGTATTCCGTGAGATAGTAGGTAGAGATGCCTGAGCGAACTGGTACCGTCTCAAAAATAAGCAAGATGTTGGCCGATTTTTAGTCACCGTGTTTTGTTGTTTACTTGCTCGACAATGGAAGGGCGAATTTAAATGGGACAAAAAACTGAATTTTTATTTGTGAAAAACTTTTTTAAGATGTGGTAAAATCAGAAAAAACAGGATTCAAGGTGAAAACATCAACGGATACAGAAAAATTGTGGCCGTTTATAAAAAAAGTGAGAATTCTTATACGTGTATTGTTTTAAGAGCGCAAAAGTAATTCGGATATGAAAAAATGAATGGAGACGACTATGTAACCTCGCAGCTTATTAATATCACTTCTTCGTTAAGCCATTGAGCATTATCAAAGGGGAGTAATATAAAAAAATTGTATTCCAAAGAGTTTTGCGAACTCAACCAAAAAAGGACATAACTATAAATTGGTTACCAATAGAAAGATTAAAAGATTATACCAATATACATATCTGTTATTGTTATACCGGGTGAGCTTTTTAACTTTTTTTTTTTTTTTTGCTCTACATCCCATAGAGGGATTTGGCCGCTTCATTTTGAAGTTTCATAATCAATTTTTGTTAACGGATAATGAGTGATTAATTCATTGATCCTACCCCCTTAACCAGCCGTGATTTTTTCATCACCCGCCGGGAATCGAACCCGGGACCTCCGGAGCGTAAAGCAAGTATGCTAACCACTGTGCCGCCCCAGTGGCGTTAAAGCATACCAATCAAATAAAATTAAATATCGTCAAAAATGTTTCAGTCAAATCCTACGTATTTTAGCCGTAGAATCCGAATCTACAATAAAAAATAGGGGTTCCTATCTTAGTTACAAAGTTACCCCGCCCCACCTTCAAGGAGGGGTTGGGGGTACTAATTTTAACACTAATGTATTTCCGCCGAGGAATAATTAAATGTTGATCTCTACCATTTTTTTTCGTAGAGTGCTTATTTTCCGAGATATTTGAGTGTATCAAGTTAAAAAACTTACCCGATATACTGTTATCATTATCATTAACACTTAATTTTTTGAAAAATGGACTTACACCAATTTCAAAATAAACAATCCACATGTACATAGAAAACGATACAAAAACATTAATCGTAGGAGTGTGTGTATCATAAACCAATGCGGAAGAATTATTAAAATGGGCATAAACTTTTAAGACTGACATGATTTTTGAATTTTGTTCAGATGGTGAATATAAATCCAAACATATTCAACAAACTAGTAAGTTTGAAAAATTAAAAATGATAAAGGGAACTGGCGATTTTCACGCAGTCATTTGTTCAAAGGCAGGCTACTTAAATTTTAAGAAACTTTCAAATAGTGAAGATTATGTAAAATTTAAATTTTAAATGAAAATATTTTAAAATGTTTCTGTTTATTTTTTAATAAAATAATTTTTATAAATAACTTTTGTTTTAAATTTCATTTTGAGATACATACATAGAATTTGTAAATTGTCATACTTAATCGTTGCAAGTATCTTGCAAGAAAACAAGATGTGCTAATTATTTAGTATGTGTAATAGGGCTAAATGAGGAGAAAGATTAAAAAAAGAAATGTGCACGTAGGAGAAAATTTAAAAAGAACATTTCGGACTCACTTTGAAAGGGAAGAAATGAAAGATAGTATAATTATTATATAATCCGTTTCATTTATCTTTAAAATAAGCCCAATTTTATAATTTTCGAATAATTAGTTTTTTTCTATAGCAATAAACAGCACCATTCACAAAAGTTTTTATTTAAAAAAATTGTAAATGTATCGTAAAAAGGAAAAGTTTTACGGAAGCTTTGTGCTAAGAACAAACTGTGTATGCTTCCATTAGGCATAAAAACCTTATAAAAAAATATGTATACAATAATTAACAATACAAATAATAATTATATAAATATTCAAAATAAATGTAACAATTCAGTAATATAAATTTAATATTTTGATAATAAAGAATTAGGATTGTTCATTGGATCGTTTAGACCTTTCCAGGACTGGCCTGTGTCCATATCACTTCGCTTTGTGTAGTGTCCTCATCACAAATAGTAGATGGACAGGTAAATGAAAAAAAATGTAAGAAATGCGGCAGAAAAGTTAATCACCCCTATTATGATTGTTGAGTCGATCGACAGACACGACTCTGTATTGCGTTTTCGTTTTTTCATTTGATAAAAAAATACGAAAAAGAATAAGGCAACACAGCCTATTATGCCTCGGAGGCCTATTATGAATTTGATGCGAAGCGGTTCGCATTTTCATGCGATTACGCATTTTTGTATTATAAAACAACCTTTTCGCATTTAAACCGCTCAGTGTCGAATGATGCGTCAAAATATGGAAAAAGACGGCGGATTTTTCAAAAATAAAATTGAATTGAAAATAAGCTTTTTCGTTGAATCGCAAAAAATGCGAAATGCGATCCGCTTCGCATCAAGTTCATAATAGGCCTCCAGGAGGCATAATAGGCTGTGTTGCCTTTTTCTTTTTCGTATTGTTCGATCGACTCGACAATCATAATAGGGGTGAATTTATAAAATAATTATAAGTCAAAATTTTTCGATTTGTTATATCGTTTAATGCATGGCGCTTACCATTAATTTTCCTTGTACAATTATTCAGTAGTAAATTAGCAAATCGTTTAATAATGGTAAAATAAATATTAAAACTAGATTATTCATAATCGCATTCATACTCTAAATCAATGTTTATTGCATCGTCTTTGCTTAGGATGTCGATCGTTTAATGAATCAATATACCTTTTTGATTTCTACATTCCAAAAATATAACTTTTAACTCTGACCTATGGTTTCCACTTGGATGCTTTGCGAATATTCGCAAAGGGAAATTTTTTGCTTCATGTCACTGTGTTAGAAACATTTTGTATTTGTATTACCAAATAATTTTGTTAATTTAGACATTTCTAGACATCAATAAAAAATCATAATAAAAGCAATAAAGTATTTACATAGGAAAAATATTCCAGCTTGCTTTGTTTATCGCAGGATTGAAAATGTTCCTAAACAAAATAAGGGAAATTTTTATTTTTTTTTTGTAAATGCAAAATTTGCAATGGAAAAAGATGTAGGCATGACTACTTTTGATTGCAAATCGTATTGTAAATTTGTCTATGGTTGCGTAGACAAATTTATATACCGATACGTATTTTTTTCAATGTATACTATCGGTGTGAAAAAATTTAAAACAGATTGCGATTATTCGCAAAGGCATCCCAAGTGGAAACCCACAGTTAGTTACAAATTTCTTGAAATATAGACATCATATGAAAAAGTATATTATGTACTTATGGACAAAAACCGCATAATCTGCATTTTTAAAATTACGAGTAGCTTTATAATTCTTTTTGTAATATTTTTGATAAAATTTAAATGTATTTAATTCTCACCGTAATACACAAGTATTTAAAAGACTGCCATTTGTGTTGTTGAATTCAAGTTTAGCACAAGTTTGAGTATTTTGGTTGTTTAGTCTATAAAGTTTATTTCCAGTGTGAATTGCTGTCAAAATTATACAATAAAGTAAAAGAGAAAGTTGTTTCATTCAAAATCAATAAAAATTAATAACTTGTCAGCCGGAAGAAATCATTTCAGTGTCAAGAATTGCGTGAGAGCCATTACATTGGTTAAAAAAGGCAAAACTCTTTCTTACGTTGTACAGTTGTTATGATAGGACCACTCGACAATATCAAGAGTGATCAAACGATTCCAGGAGAATCGACAGTATAGTATAATGAATAATGGTCGCGCTAGTAGTGGGAGAAATCGATGTACAACCTCGCTGAGGATAGATATATTAAATTAATTAGCTTGAGAAAACCGTTTTTAACTGGACGTAGCATCAAATCAGACCTACTCGGATTGCGAGAAACAGTATTGGGTAGAACAGTGCATCGGCGAATCAAGTAATTCAATTTGACTGCAAGAAGGCCTGCCATGTATCCAGAGTTGTCTATAGCAAACCGTAGAGCTCGTTTAACATTTGCCCTCGAACATGAAAACTGGACAATGGAACAATAGGCGAATGTTTTGTTCTGCGACTACATAGCCTAGATTTTGCCTTCGACCATCAGACCGTCGGATGAGAGTTTTTCGTTGGACAGGTGAGCGTTTTACACCGACATTGTAACGAAATACAACGGAGTTTGGTTACAAGAACAAACAAAAATTCAATTCCGGAAAACCAAACCCCAAGGCACGTCAGTTGCAGAATTATCCACACCATTCTAATGTTTCTGGGCGGTCGTTTTACCGGTTAAAGCATGGAATCGTTTTACCGGGAATGCGTGGGTATTTCCAGAAACATGATGTGGATCTAGTTAGACCGCATGAGAGGGAATAGATTGGGTAGGAGAGACAACAGTTTATTTACTCACCTATATACTTACCATTGAACTCATCTCATTTTTTTTATTCACTACTCCATCACACTACACTTTTAAACCGACCAAAAAAATTGTGAACGAAAGTCGAAAAGAGACGCTGAGATTAATAAGTAAAGATACTATTACGCGAATTATGCAAAACTAGATGATACTATTATCAATAATAATTAAATTTTATTAACAAAATAAATAGCTGATATAAATTCTATATCTTTAAACAAACCAAAAAAAAAAAAAGTACGATATTCTGAACCGGTAAACTTATTCTAAACCTAAACTACACTAAGCCTTAACCTAAGAGATTAATAGTATCAAAGAAAAATGGAAAATTTTCCCAATAATTCACTATAGTAAATTCAATAAATAAACCAAAAAAAAATATGAATGTATATAAAGGATAAATATGAATGAAATTATATGTTTGTATATGTATATAAAAGAATATAAAGAATATTAATTAAACATCTTATCTGTTGCATGAAGTATGTTGCATAATGATATTGATATCCGATGGTATGTTGCAGTTTGAACTCGCCGAGGTAATTCAATTTGTAATTAACGTTGATTTTATTATTACTATTACGTTATTTTTGTTTGGATTATGTTGAGATTTCATTGGTTATATATTTATTTATTGTTTTATGGTTATGTATTAATATATTATTATACACCAGATAACTCACGAAAAAAAAAAATTTACGTATGAACGATTTAGTTTTTGTGCTCCTTTTTTTTATGGATGAAATTGGTCCGTTGTTTTTTGTGAAAATGATTCAATTCACTTAAAAGTGGGGACAAAGAACTATACATTCGTTTCTTTAATTATCAACACAAAAGACAAAAATTTTCCATTATGTTCATTTAGTCTAATAATGTTCTAAATTTTAATGTTAATATGTGTACATATATGAAAACTATCTCACTTATTGAGACACACCGTTCCTGAATATATTTTCTTGGAATTTATGTTTTTTTTTCTCATTTCAGGATTCGCACGAAACTATTGACTTAACTTTTGTCACTACTGAAACTATTCACTTAACTTTGTACCTATTCATTTAGGTACTTACGGACCGATTTAATTTTCAATTTTCTTCAAAACGACACGTTTGGCAGCTAAATCAAAACTGATCTTTTTTGGAAACCAAAAAATATATCCCGAATAAAAAAATAAAAAAAAACCCAAACACAAATTCTAGATGTTTCGCGGACAATAAAAACTTGTTCAAAAATAAAACAATAGAAAAAAAATCGTATCATCATAGTCATAAAAATTATAAACAAAATTTTTCGCGCCAAACTTATTATTATTTTTAAATACCACCGCATGTTCAGAAAACTGACCCGAAATTTAGCCCTAGGTCGTAAGCAATTACTCATCAACTACAAGCATTACCTTTAATTTAAAGATGTGATTGCTTAGATTGGTCCTTCGGCTTTATGTGTCACGCATAATATTATCGCAATGACGTCATCAGGCGGCAAAGTAATCTGCGCCGCGAACCTCTGATTTCGACCGATTTAAATGCTTGAACCAGCGTAACGAGAGAATGGTTCATCCGATCGGAGATCATCAGATGGTGTCAATTTTTGCGTAAAAAACCAATGGTGGTTAATTTATTTTAAATTAAATTAATTAATCTCCACATAAATTTTAATTAAAAATTCGCATCAGAGAATTGATCCGAAACTTAGCCCTTGGTCGAGGGCAATTACTCATCAACTATAAGCTAAATTAGGGGAACGCTGTATTATCGATGATTTACATATTCAACGAATTTTCGGCGCAGTTTTTTCACACAAACATACATAAACAATATTTTGACACATAATTTAAACACAAGCTACTTGTAGGAATAGTACAAATCGAAAAACGAAAAAAAAAAACAGAGAATGCTATAAAAAATGTATGTACATATATGGATCTGTGTCGTCGCGCCGAAAAGATAAATTTTGTTCATGTCTTCGCCGTGCCGAAAATTCGGCGAAGCAGTTGTTTCTAATAGATCGATAATTTGACAGCCAAAATATGTCAAATTTTTTTTGAGTGTTAAGGAAAACAAACAGCAGTTTATATGAAGCAAACTTAAAATGTTTTAAAATAACTTAATTTTAATAAAAATAACCATAGAAAAAACTCAAACGGCACAAGATTAAACCTAAAGAATACGAATTTGCCTTCTTTTTATGTTTTAATTTTTCACACGCTTTTCACAAAAAAATTTACTTGCTTAGCTTAAAATGAAATAAAATGAATACAATTCAATTAAATTTTTATTAAAAAATATTTAATATATGTCTGTAATTATAGAAATAAAATTGCATCTGTGCTACTTCTTACAAAAAGATATGAACAATATTTTACCGTTTATTTGTTTTCCTTAACACAAAAAAACACAATGAAGTTGTCTAGCATTCAAGCTATTAGTTGAATGTGTCACATGATATTCGGCGCAGAAAAATCGTCAGATATGTAAATCCACCTTGAACCAGCGTAGCGAGAGAATGGCTCATCCGATCGGAGGTCAGATGGTGTCAATTTTTGCGTAATAAACCAGTGGTGGTTAATTTATTTTAAATTAAATTAATTAATCACCACATAAATTTTAATTAAAAATTTGCATCAGAAAATTGATCGGAAACTTAGCCCTTGGTAGGGGGCAATTACTCATCAACTATAAGCATTAACTTTAATTTAAAAAAATTATTGGTTAGGTTGGTCTTTTGGCTTGTAACGAAAGAACTGAGTTACCTCAGCTCAAACGTATACAAATTTTGTTTCCCAACCGCTTATTGTCACCCCGTGCGGCATTTACCTGAGCTTAAAGCCGGTAAAGGTAAACTTGGTCGTGGGGTTTGGGATGACACGGTCGAGAATCCTAGTTATACCGCTTGTGAAAAAAAAACTGGAATTGGGACCAAAACATTGAATTTTTGGTCAAAAAGGTATTGTTTAAAGGATAAGAGATTTTTGGACACATAGATAGGATCCCTTATGTAGAAGTGGGTTTGACCATAGTCAAATGTGGCGAGCTTAGCTCTGAGCCATTAGAAGAATAAACAATTAAAAATTAAATGGAAACAGAAAAAATTTAGTGTTTAGTAAGAATTTATAAATTGGTGGCGAGTTGCCAGCAGAAGAGGCGACGAAGCATTTCCGCTTACTTTCTTCTGTCTCTAATGAGACAGCTGGCTAACCACCCTACCAATTGGGCCACGGATGTTTAGTAGGTTGCGATTATTTTGTGGATATACTTACTATAATTGTTGTTTCTTTTTCTTCGTTTGATGATTAAAAACAAATATTGATGTGATTTTTCTTCTTTGACTCTGAACTATATTTCTGATATACTTTTTTGCTTCCTCGCGGTGTACTGTCTAGTATACAACCCCTTGACTCTTTACTCAATAATATTTTCAGTCTACTAACTGTTATTCTGGCTATCGACTGACTATCTTTCTGGTTATCTACTAACCATCCACCGACTATGCAATTCAGTGATTTTAGGCATCTTTTTATACAAAATTTGGTGGCATAAAATTACTGAATTTCCCCACTATTTTACACTATTGCCAATTAATCAAAATTTGTTTTAATAATTTTTAACCTATTTTAAAAATATTAAGATTCAACCAAAAATGTATTTCTTCATACTTGACAAAAATTGCTGATTGGATTTATTGGCCTGAAAAGTTTCTTATTATAATTACCTACATTTTCATTAACGTAAATATTCACAACTTAAATATACATATGTTCTTGTTTTGATATGCCTGTGTCAGCAATCTCAAGTAGTACAATTTATTTATTTTTATTGGGTTACGCTTGTATTGGCTCAAGCAGACATTTATATGATTGTTTGAGCGCATACAAGATGACTATGGAAAATAATTAAACGATAAATGGCATTGAAAATTGTGAATTGAACTAATTTGGAAACAGAGTTTGTTAACTTAATTTTCTTGTTAAATATAGAAAAAAGTAATGAATGCCAATTGGCGTTCGTTACAGGCTTTATCCCTCACGCATAATATTATCACAACGCATGGCGTCATCAGACGGCAAAAGAACCCGCGCCGCGAACCTCTGATTTCGGCAGATTTAAATGCTTGAAACCGTGTAGCGAGAGAATGGCTCATCCGGAGCTGGAGCTCATCCTCAATGGAGATCCGATGGTGTCAATTTTTGCGTAAAAGCTAGTAGTGGTTAATTTATGTTAAACTAAATTAATTAATCTCTTGATGATTGAGGGCACTATAGCGAGAGAATGCCTCATCAGATCGGAGCAATTCGGTTATTAATTTGTGCTTAATAATACTGTGCCAGATAATTTATTTTAAATTAAAATAATTAATCTCCACATGAATTTTAATTAAAATTACAAAGTACAAAACAGCGATTTACAATGCTTGAAAGGACTGTAGCGAGAGAACGCCGTATCGTTTTCCGAAAGAGGCAGCACGATCAAAGAATAAGTAGAGAGCATTTGCCACTACACAATCAAAAAACTATTCTGACGTTTTTCAAAAGTTTTATCACTTATTAATAATAATCAATTTTATAACACGAAAATATTTTTGTTTATGTTTAAAAAATGCACACATAAAAATGTCATACAATTTTTGTCAGCAAATATTTAGTGACACCTACTCCATGATACAATAATATTACAAGGTATGCTTGATAGCTGAAATCACGTGGAGCGTGACGTTACTCAGAGTCAATTTGGATATTTTTTTGCGAATTGGCTTAGGTTTATAAGAATATTTTTAGGTCTTGGAAATGGAAATAAGTTTCAACGATTGTACACGATAAAAAACACAAATTCCAACCAAACGGCGTCAACGTTACGAAATATATTACTCAAATTGACGTCACTAAAAGGAAAAATGGCGATATGTCGATTGATTTGAACATACCTTGTATATTTATTATACCATGTACCTACCCTATTTCATATCAGTTGCAAAATATACCTTATTACCTATACAAACAAAAAAAAAGCATCAGTAAACTTTTTTAATCTATAAATTATATTTTTAATAATCTTTCTTGCTTTACTACAAACTGTAATGATTTGTTGCAAGTTCTGCGCGATAAAACAAAACATAATATCATTATTCATTATCAAATACCAAATCATCTACATAATAAATTAATATTAGTGACCTATTCAATAACCAGTAAGTAAAATAAATAACTATTACATTTTCCTTAGACCATATAACTATGGACGGCTAGCGATAACTTCACGGTTGTATCACGAGTTAAGCATTGACCAGTCAGTCTTTAAGAATCCGTAATAAAACCTTACAGAATCTAACGAAAGTGTATTATTACGGAAATTTTGACAAATCGCCCAGCGAATCTTTAACACGATTTGACAAAAAAAAATTCAAAATATTTGTATTTTATTATTTTTAATACCTATTACACTACATAATATTCTATGTACATGTTTTTTGGTGGTTTGGCGTCTATTGGAAGGGGCTCCGTAAACTTCCAATAGGCGCAGGTGTACGTACTGCCTCCTCGTGGCAACCACCGGTAACTGTAACCAATAGGCTGAATGTGGCCTTTGGTGACAGGCTAAAGTACGACGCTAAAGGAGAAAACCTTGACAAAAAATCCCTAATCTAAGGTGGAACAGCATATGCCGATGGATGAATGGCTGATAGGTTAATCAGTCTATATATGCGGACTCTGGATACCAGGCACCCTCCAGTTTTATTTAGCCTTCCTGTAGTAAACCTGGGTGACCTACAGGCGACTTTTTATTCCCAGCAACTCGCAAGAGTTAAATCAAAACGGTAGAAGAGGCACGGGAAGGAATACACGGGAGTGGGTTTGCCCTCTCAAAGTCCTTGAGTCCCAATGCTACCGCTTTTCTATCAGAAGTAAATGTCATTACATCTAGGAGGGAGAGCAATGAGCCCAGATAGTATGTAACGCGTGTAGAAGTACTTCCTACAGTAAACATTTAGGAGGGAGAGCAATGAGCCCAGATAATATGTATCGCGTGTAGAAGTACTTCCAACAGTAAACATCTAGGAGGGAGAGCAATGAGCCCAGATAGTATGTCCCAGCAACTCGCAAGAGTAAAATCAAAACGGTAGACGAGGCATGGATAGGAATATACGGGAGTGGGTCTGCCCTCTCGATGTCCTTGAGTCCCAATGCTACCGCTCTTCTAGCAGAAGTAAATGTTATTACATCTAGGAGGGAGAGCAATGAGCCCAGATAGTATGTATCACACACCGGTCGGCAGTATTATCAGGTTCTTTAAGGGACTGAATATTGGCTGGACGGATAATTAAAACATCTAGGATGGAGAGCAATGAGCCCAGATAGTATGTATCACGTACCGTTAGGCAGTATTATCAGGTTCATTAAGAGCTTGAATATTGACTGGACGGATAATTAAGTAGGGCTTAATGCACAAAAGATCTTTTAGGTCGCAGTGCGGGGTGGCTTGAGCCCCCACATGGCCCTCAAGTAATAATAATAATAATGTACATGTTTAAAATGCATTTAAATTATTATTTTAATTAATAAAACATAAATACATAATATTAATTCACAAATATCACAAAACTGAATACATTGACGTTTCTTCCTTCAGTTTGGGCGATAGTTTTCGCTCTTGTTAAAGATTGTTAAATGACAATTCAAATTTAACGAAACTGAACGAAAAGTTCTTAAAGTTTCGCTGGTCAGTAACATGCATGTTCCTATGGTCGCATTCTTACTTAAATTTCTTAAAGACTGACTGGTCAATGCTTTACGCTAGCGGTCAAGTCTACCAGCGCGGCCAATTGAGGTACTAAATTACACCTTTTAACTATAAATGGCCTAAAAATACCATTAGCGTATTTTCAAAGTAATTCAAGGTATGTATTCAAAAATTAATTATTTTCTGAATAAAATATCGTCCAAAGAAAATTATAATCGTTTCTATTATGTTCTATATAATATATTCTATACACAAAAAATAAATATTATTTAACGAACACAAAACCAAATTCCAAACAGGAAATTGAAATGTCATATTGAAATAAAATATGGCTGACAATCCTAAAATCGTTGATCGTCTTAAATGGTCTAAAGTTGATTGTTTTTTATTTGTCGATAGTTTAATTCGTCTAATACCCTTGACAGACTAGGGATTAGCTAAGCGCGATTAGTGATTTTTTCGAGATTAGCTATAATGTGTCAAGTTGAAGATTAGCTAATCTCGTTTTATTTGAGGATTAGTCACTAATCGAGATTAGTGCACTACTCCTTGAAAATTTTCGAGCTTATCTCGTTGTATTGGGTTTAGTGATGGTACAAGTGGCACTACAATGTGAAATAATTATTTAAACATTGCTGAAAATGCAAGTGGCGTGAATTTACGATAGAAGTTATAAAATCAATGGCATCTTAAAAAATTTGTGCTGAATAAATTTCGAGGAAAAAGAAAATCTAGTGTGTTTTAATGGATAAATCTTAGAAATATTGAATTAAAAAATGAGTCCAGCTGATTTACTAGCTATATTTCAGCGAATCACCATAATAATATTTTATTTCTCTGCAAGAAACTAATCCCTAGTCTGTCAATGCATATGGATTTGTGGTGGATTACCTAATCTCGTTTCACTAATCGCGCTTAGCTAATCCCTAGTCTGTCAGTGGTATTAATTTGTTGTGTGTTTCCTCAGTTGGCCGCACGACTCCACTTGACCGCTAGTGTCACTCGCGATACGCATTACAACAACAAAATGTATGAAATTATCAAACGATTATCAATCCTTATGTTATATGGTCTAAGACATTTTCTGTTCCGTTCGATGATTGATAATTTTCGATTTTTTAAAGTCGCTCACTCTATCTATACATTTTTTTGTGAACGAAGAAAAACACAAAAGGAAAATTAAAATTATGTAATATTCCATGAAGAATTTATGTGAATAGAAACAAAGTGAAAAGTAGGTAATTTTAAACGCTGATGAGTGATGTACATATATATATTTATTTCATTTACTTAAGGCTGTATGGTACTCAAAAAAATTTCTGTTTTGGTATCGATATTTAAATGTCCAAAAATGCGTTTAAACAAAAGAAAAATATCGTTTTGTATTTTTGTTTTATTTTGATGTAAAATAAATATAACTGTATGTCGACTTGTATAATTTCCCTTTTTTCCAGAATAAAATTATATACTTTTTTATTTATTTATTTATTTATTTATTAGCCAACAGTACCATTGTACATCTGGTAGTTATAAAAAGTTAACATGAAATCAATACAAATTATATAATTCAAATTAGCTTAATAAAAATTTCTTAACAACACTTTTAAATTCGTTTCTGGACAAATTAAAATCGAACACAGCAGAAACATTATTAAATATACGACTTGAATTAAAAATTGGATCCCACATACCAAAATTCGACCGATGGAAGCGGAGACTAATCTCAATGCCTCGGTGCCTGAGTGATCGCACGGGAATGCGTAATGAATACAACGACAGTAGTTGTGAACTTTCAATTCGGCCCATTATAACGTCGCGCGCGAAAAGTGCGCATGAAATTTGCCTACGGATGGACAATGGTTCAATATTCAGTAGCAGGCAACGGCCCAAATATGGCGGTAGCACATACCTAGGAGCGTTTGCCTCCCGAGGGAGACGCTTTAAAGCAAACATCAGAAATCGCTTCTGAATTGATTCTACACGGCTAGAGGAATTGTTATAGTACGGATTCCAGACAATTGAGGCATATTCCAAGTGTGAACGAACTAATGACACAAAGAGGACTTTTAGAGTATACGGATCATGAAAATCTTTTGAGAAACTTAATAAAAACCCTAACATTGAATTAGCCTTGCTGATACATCTATCAATATGGTCTATAAACGATAAATTACGAGAAAATAAGACACCTAAATCTATAAAAGAATGGACCCGATCAATCATAACTCCATTTAAAAATAAGCTATTATCACAGCCATTTCGTCTTCTTGAAAAGTTCATAACTTTACATTTTGAAACGTTTAGGCAAAGCTTATTAAGGTTACACCATTCACAGAAAATATTTAATTCCTGTTGTAGATTTAACAGGTCACCCTCATTTTTAGTCTTGCAAAATACTTTTACATCATCAGCATAAATTAAAAACTCACAATGTTTGAAGCATCGCTTCACATCGTCTATGAATGCAATGAACAAAAGAGGCCCTAGATGACTACCTTGTGGAACACCAGACAAAACATTTATATCTCTAGATAAAATATTATTTAAAAGAACTTTTTGAGTACGGTTCGTTAAAAAAGACAAAATCCATTTTAAAGGAAGAACGTCGCACTTGAGTTGTTCTAGTTTCTTTACAAGTAAGACATGGTCAATTTTGTCGAATGCCTTACTAAAATCAGTAAACACAACTTCAACACTGTCACCACCTTCTAATGCCAAAGTCAAAAAATTTGCGAACAGAACAAGATTAGTCACAGTTGATCGTCCCGGGTAAAACCCATGCTGGTTTTCAGAAATGGAATTTTTTATTATGTAAAAGATTCGGTCTTTGACCATCGATTCAAATAATTTAGGAATAGCCGATAAGATTGAAATATGTATATAAGTAGTAGTGGGTCCTCTTTGGTCCGACCTACATTTTTCAAGGTCATTGTAATTAGGTCATTGTAGGTCAAATTATCTAGGTCATTGACCTACTTTGTTGTGTCTAGGTCATTGTTATCTAGGTCAAATTATCTAGGTCATTGACCTACTTTGTTGTATCTAGGTCATTGTTATTGTTATTATCTAGGTCAAATAATCTAGGTCATTGTTGTTATCTAGGTCATTGACCTACATTGTTGTAAGATCGATGACGAGACCGCGCCCCCCATTTCCGATTTTTTAATTGTTAATGAACTTGACAATGAAAAATTTAATATCCCACGTGCGATTTTAAATGGTTAATGAACTTGGTAATGAAAAATTTAATATCCCATGTGCGATTTTAGATGGTTGATAACGTAATTTATTCGAAACTTGATCAGAATAATAATTTATTTGCTTGTCAATTTATACACAATGAAAACGTAATCAGGAGGATAATGAATTCTTCTTGATTGATGTTTGATGTCCGTAAAATGATTATTGATTGACGTTTCCTGTCAATTAGTAAATAAGAAAATAATTTATTAATTGTACTTTGATGAGAATTGATAAACAATGGTATAGAACAATGAAAACGAGATCAGGAAAAATAATTGTTTTTAATTATCTAGGTGAATATCTACTTTATTGTGAATTGATAATCGTATAGAATAATGAAAACATGACCAGAAAAACAATTTTACAAAAAATTCTTCTTGATTGACGTTTTATGTTTATCCGTAAATAAGAAAATATTTTTATATAGTTGAGTCATTGACCTACTTTGTTGTCGTTATCTAGGTCATTGTTGTTATCTAGGTCGTCGACCTACATTGTTGTAAGATCGATGATATCGGGGACCGCGCGTCTGATTTTAAATGGTTTATGGAACCATTTAATATCCCACGTGCGATTTTAGATGGTTAATGACGTAATTTATTGGAAACGTGATCAGAATAATAATTATAAAAAATTATTCTGTCTAGACGTATCTAGAAAATATTTTACAAAAAAAAAAATTCTTCTTGATTGACGTTCCCTGTTTATAAGTAAATAAGAAAATATTTGTTAATTCTACTTTGATGAGATAAACGGTGGTATAGAAAAATGAAAACGTGTTCAGGAAAAATAATTGTTTATAATTATCTAGGTGAATATCTACTTTATTGTGAATTGGTAATCGTATAGAATAATGAAAACATGACCAGAAAAACAATTTTACAAAAAATTATTCTTGATCGACGTTTCAAAAATTATTCTTTATCGACGCGTCATGTTTATTAGTAAATAAGAAAATCGAAAATCAATGAGAATCGATCAACAAAGTGATCAGGACGTAATCAGAAAAATAATTTTAAAAAATTATTCTGTCTTGACGTTTCCTAGAAAATATTTTGCCAAAAAAAAAATTCTTGATTGACATCTCTTGTTTGCTAATTTATAAACAATTATTATTGATTGACGTTTCCTGATTATCAGTAGAAAATATTTTTATATAGTTGAGTCATCCTACTTTGTTGTTTTAATTATCTACAATGAAAACGTGATCAGGAAAAATAATTTTACAAAAATTATTCTTGATCAACGTTACCTGGAGCCTAACCAAGCGCAAATTTTAGTGATAAATAAAAAAATTATTATTTGCTTGTAGTATGCTAGAAAAACGTACGTCCACATCAAAAAAAAAAAAAATGTTTTGTAGCAAACGTATGTCTATTTCTTATAATGTTTTTTATTTACAAAATATATGATACTTTGACAGTCTTTTGTAATTTGTTTATAAAATTTGTTGGTGTGTTTACATTAATACATTAATTACGAAACAATAGCGATATATTTTTCCTTATGAATATCTCTATACGTATCACTAAAATATGTTTTGCCTTAGTGATATTTTTGGTTTTGTATGGTTGAAAAATAGAACTTATAGCAGTTTTGGCTGCATACAGTTTTTTAATAAAAAAATATTTTTCCAACGTAATTTTTTTTTATCACTAAAATTTGCGCTTGGTTAGGCTCCTGTTTAGCTTACAAGAAAATATTTTTAATTCTATTTTTGATGAGAATTGATAAACTTTTAATTTTCTCAAACAAAATTTCAGGTATAAGTACAAGTGAAAAGTGTATAATTTGTTAGTTTTACTCGAATAACAAAATGGAAGGTAGACACAAAGATGTTATATTAAAAAATCTTACATCATTATGTCAGACGTTAAAATTTGAAAAGTTCGCAAAAAAATGTTTGGATAAAAATATCATTTCACGGAAAATGTTAGACATCATTGAAAGACAGCCTAAGGACCAGCAATTGGAGGAATTACTAAGGAAAATAACGTGTCGTGGTCCAGATGTGTTTGTAAAATTTCTAGATATATTATTTGAAGAGATAAACGAATTAATAAAAATTTGTACAGAGATGTGTAATATTTGAAAAATAAATTTCTGAAACATGTAAAAGGAAGTGTTTTAATTATTAGTATCATACCCTGTTTGATGTGTAATCAATGTATCAATGAATATTATTCAGCCCTTTACAATGATGGTGGCAGGACCATCGGGTTGTGGTAAAACTACATTCGTGTTAGAATTATTGAGAAATTTAAATATTAAAAAAGTTTTGTGGTGTAATGGTATAGCAAAAGCTATACCGAAAGACATACTAAACAGAAAGCGAATAGAAATCATGAAAAATGTTCCAGAAACGTTTGAAAATATTGACGACGGTACTCTTATAATATTAGATGATCTAATGACAGAGGCTTACAATAAAAATATTTGCGAACTGTTTACGAAAGGTTCTCATCATAATAATATATCTGTGGTTTTAGTAACTCAGAACGTCTTTCATCAAGTTTGCAGTTGGTCATTTAATAACAAAGTATTGCTGGAATATTGGCGAGCGCAAATGAAAAAAATGTAACCGTTATCAACAAAATTATTTTGCAGACACTTTTCCTCGGAAATATATTTTTATTTTACAGACAAGTTTTCAGTTTATAAAAAATGTTACAATATGAAGATTCAGACGAAGATGACTGTGAAATGTTATGTAAGTTTCTGGTATTTTACAATAAAATTCTTAATAATTTTGACTTTTATTTGATACAGTTTTAAGATTAAACAATGAATACAATATTGTTGAGAGAATAAAATTGGCTAATCAGGAATTGTTTGAGACAGCTCATTTACAGGAGAATATAAAAATTACGAATACTATGCGGCGTGTTACGTTCAGTCAGTCGCTGGTGGATTACGTGCCAGAATATTCGGAAGAGGAATTGTATTGTAATGAAATGAATAAATCGAATGTGAATGAATTAGAACAGCTGATAAGTACGTTGAAGATTGACAACGATGAGGAATCATCAGACTGTAAAATGGATGTTGAAATAACCGAGGAACTCGAATAAAACTCTCAATAAAAACACTAACATGAACTTTTCCAAAATGGAAATTTTTTATAGGTCAGAAATAACTGAAGGGGCGAAAAATAAATTCTATTCAATTTGTTAAGTTTAAATTTTGTTTTTATTGATTTAAATTCTGTTTACAAATATTTGAGTAATAATCGTTTATTATTCTTTGTTTGCATAAAATGGGTATCTCATAAAATAATTGTGTGCAATTAAAAAACATGACTCAGCTATAGGTGGTACAAAAAAAAAAGTCAATCACATTTAATGAATATGTCTTTCGATCACAGCATTTCAACACATATAAAGTGTAATACTCTCAGACATGGAGTCAGATAGCTTCACTCCAATTGATGATTGATTGTAGAAATGTTAATAAATCTTCAACACTGAATTAATAAGAAATAAATATTTGTCAATTTGGAATATACCAAAATAATTTAAAGACTGAATTAATACTTTTACTTATCGTTGAACAATTCAATTAATAGCCTTTATGTAATTATGTCATCGGTAAATGATACAAATATTTATATGCATTTTTGAAAGAATTATTTTCCAGGTTTCTCAATCTAAATTGTACAGCTAAAGGTGTATAAAGCAAAATATTTTTATATGAAGTACTTATCGATAGAAAAGCCAATCGATGATAGTTTTACTTAAATAACAAAAAATATATACATATACATATATTATGTACCACAAAAATTTTTTATTATGAATTATCACATTTACGTATTGTCGAACAATTCAATTAGTAATGTTTATGGAACCCGACGACGTATAAAATTTTTACGAGATGGTTTATGAAGCTCATTAATTATCAGAACACGACTCATTGAATTTGTGAATTCTAATAAAAGAGTACAAGTATACACAATATTATATAAAAGTTGTATTTAGCGTATTTTTTATTTGTTCCTACCTGATAAAAATAAGCATACATTGTCGCTGATGTGAATAGTATTACGTTATAACCCAATAATAACGATATTTTACCGAGTGAAATAATTCCCCATTACACACAATTGTAACATTCCACAACCTAAAAGTAAAAACCATTCCACGCCCTCGCACGTCCGATTTTAGATGGTTTATTAACATAACAATGAAGAATTTTAACATCGCACGTCCGATTTTAGATGGTTCATTGGCGAAGTCCCATTTGTCCATTAACCATGCGACGTCCCGTTTTGTACATTGGCGAAGCCCCATTTGCTCATTAACCATGCGGCGTCCCATTTTAGACGGTTTATGAACTTTAATCAATTCAATATCCACGTCGTCCCAGCCAACACATTTCCAATTTTAGATGGTTCGCAAACAATGTGATATCGTACATCGGGAACAAATCAATATCACACAGGCGATTTTAGAATTCAATATCCCCCGTACGACTTGAGATGAAGCTATGAGTGATTGCGAAACCCCGTTATATATACATTGTATTACAATAATTTTTTCGTATTGTTAATCTCCACTTAATATGTTATTGGTAATTAAGAAAATATTTTTTAATTGAGTGTAAATTGATAACAGCTTACAGAAAAATATTATGGTTAATGTTTCCGACTTTAATACAACTCTGCTAGTAAATAAAAATAGGTCAGGTTCACTGATAAAAATAAATACAATTCAAAATAAGCCGCGGACAAGTTATCAGTAAAATTAATTTGTAGAGACGTAAAACTGTTACAGCTGATTTAAGAATTTTTATTAATAGACACCCTACTACGTTGATAAAGAATCCTATGAAAAAAACTGCAAGCGTTATTAGTAAAATTATTTTGTAGACACTTTTCCTGTGAAATATATTTTAATACTATTGTTGTACATATGATACATTATTGCACATAATACTACAACTCTGCTAGTAAATAAAAATAGGTCAGGTTCACTGATAAAAATAAATACAATTCATAATAAACCGCGGACAAGTTATCAGTAAAATTAATTTGTAGAGACGTAAAACTGTTACAGCTGATTTAAGAGGACACTATCAACAATTAAATACGTCACATTTTTATAAATAGTTTTAAACCTAGTGGCACGTATACCTAATACATATGTATACAAACAAAATGTTACAATGTGAAGATTCAGATGAAGATGAATGTGAATATTTTTGTAAGTTTTGGTATTTTACAATAAAATTCTTTATAATTTTTACTTTTATTTGATACAGTTTTAAGATCAAACAATGGATACAATATTGTTGAGAAAATAAAATTGGCTAATCGGAAAACTTTTCACCTTCACATCAAAAGTAAATAAAATTTTCTGTGACGAATTTAAAAATTTATAACGACTGTGAAGACAATTTTGAATTTAAATATATGAATACAAAAGATCATATACTCTACAAAGATACAAACATTAATGCGCGGTTTGTTAAAAATATTAAAGAAATTATATTAAAAGATCTCGAAGAGTTCGAAGAGAAGCAAACCATCTGCAGTCATTAACTATGAGCATTAGTAAATTTACACCACAACTGGGGTCATGCTACATAGAGTTGCCGGATGAAATTAAAAAGAGGCGTGCATCAGCGTTAAAAATTCTGTTGACGGTTGTTTCGTATGGTCTTATACATACGAACCGGTCAAAGATTATGAAAATGGTAAATATCATTACGTATCCTGGGTACACTTATGGGATATTATGTTAAAGTATACTAATAAATCTTTAGAGCTACTTACAGATAATGATATGTTAATGTTCGTAAAATTTAATTCAATCGAAAAAACATGATGTTAGTTCATTTAGTCAAACCAAAACAGCACTAAACCCCCGCAATGATAAAAGATTTCTTATTAAAGGAGATGTTGAAACTTTAGCATAGGGCCATTATAAACCAATGTAGATTGATTAATGGTAACTTCATTATTATTATATAAATTATGAATGATGTATATTTAAAGCTATAAAATAAAAAATATTTGGTATATCCACCACAAAGTCAAAAAGCTCGCGCAAAGCTCATGCCATGACACTTTTCTTGATCAATGAAAAATCGGGCGTCTCACGATGAAGTTTTAAAAATTAAATTTCTGATTAGATGTTTCCGCCATCGACGAACATGATTAAATAAGATTGATATGTAGATAGATAGACAGTGGATAGATAAACAAGTTTTCATTGTTGACGGCTAATCGATGCCTTATCACAGTAACTTTGAACAAATGGGACTTTGAAAATGCAGTCAGAAAAATCAATCAAATTAGTGGTGGTGGAACTTTAAAAACATGTTGGGATGTATTAATTAAATGTTTAACTTCATTGAAAATTATTGCAAATATCAGTTTTAAAAAATTTGTTCACAGCCAAAAATAAATTCAATCCAAAAAAAAAGTAAATAACCACTAGACGACAAAATAAAAATTATTTTATATTTTAATATGTATATTTTTAATATTGAAAATCTAATAAAACACACATTTGTATGGTATTATTATGTTTCTTTTTTATTCTACAAAAAATTTTTAAAATAAAAATCTGTTGTCTTTGTTTGTATTGTTGAAATTTAAAGCTTTCAAGTGTTGAGCCCATCTTTTTTTGACACTAGCCACAAACATGGGGCCCTTTTCTTGTTGAACAAACTCACAGTCTGGAAACCAAAATGCGTGCTCCTCCCATGGATTATCGGTAAAATTCCAATCGCCTATGATTCCGCCACATTTAAAACATTTTACCTTGTCATCTATGCCATAATAAAAGAATCCTGCAGCAGATAAAGCTTTGGGGTCAACGATATATTTCATCCACCACGATTGATTAAATGAGATCAAGCGGTCTGACTCCTTCGCCATGTATGGTGGTAAATTAAATATTATTTTAGATTCACAAGAACCCATATTTTCTTTATTCGAAATATTATTATTATTAGAAAAATACATTGAATCTGGTTCAACATTCCCTCTTCTATTATAACTATTTGAAGTACACTTTGAGTGTGATAACGAATTATCTCTTTCAGAAGGAAAATCTGCTGCGTTATTGAACATTGTAAATATAATAATGCTATGATAATAATATGCTTACGATACCGTGAACTTTGTTTTACTAACATTTATTGGACTTGAATTTGCTTATTTATACATATTCTTAAATGAGTCATCTTTACAAAAAACCTTTAATATTATAATCCTAAATGCGGCACGGGGACGTCGCATTCCGCGCCCCCACACGTGCGATTTTAGATTGTTTATGAGCATGTTCGTTAACAATTCAATATCGCACGTCGCACGTCCCAATTTAGATGGTTCATTAACATGTTCATGAACAATTCAATATCCCACGTCCCATTTTAGATGGTTGATTAACATGTTGTGCGATGTTACCATTGTGTATAAAATATCGTCATTATGATGTTATAACTACACCATTTTCATAATCTTTGACCGGTTCGTATGTATAAGACCATACGAAACAACCGTCATCAGAATTTCTAACGCTGATGCACGCGTCTTTTTTAATTTCATCCGGCAACTCTATGTAGCATGACCCCAGTTGTGGTGTAAATTTACTAATGCTCATAGTTAATAACTGCAGATGGTTTGCTTCTCTTCGAACTCTTCGAGACCTTTTAATATAATTTCTTTAATATTTTTAACAAACCGCGCATTAATGTTTGTATCTTTGTAGAGTATATGATCTTTTGTATTCATATATTTAAATTCAAAATTGTCTTCACAGTCGTTATAAATTTTTAAATTCGTCACAGAAAATTTTATTTACTTTTGATGTGAAGGTGAAAAGTTTTCCGATTAGCCAATTTTATTTTCTCAACAATATTGTATCCATTGTTTGATCTTAAAACTGTATCAAATAAAAGTAAAAATTATAAAGAATTTTATTGTAAAATACCAAAACTTACAAAAATATTCACATTCATCTTCATCTGAATCTTCACATTGTAACATTTTGTTTGTATACATATGTATTATTTATAAAAATGTGACGTATTTAATTGTTGATAGTGTCCTCTTAAATCAGCTGTAACAGTTTTACGTCTCTACAAATTAATTTTACTGATAACTTGTCCGCGGTTTATTATGAATTGTATTTATTTTTATCAGTGAACCTGACCTATTTTTATTTACTAGCAGAGTTGTAGTATTATGTGCAACAATGTATCATATGTACAACAATAGTATTAAAATATATTTCACAGGAAAAGTGTCTACAAAATAATTTTACTAATAACGCTTGCAGTTTTTTTCATAGGATTCTTTATCAACGTAGTAGGGTGTCTATTAATAAAAATTCTTAAATCAGCTGTAACAGTTTTACGTCTCTACAAATTAATTTTACTGATAACTTGTCCGCGGCTTATTTTGAATTGTATTTATTTTTATCAGTGAACCTGACCTATTTTGATTTACTAGCAGAGTTGTATTAAAGTCGGAAACATTAACCATAATATTTTTCTGTAAGCTGTTATCAATTTACACTCAATTAAAAAATATTTTCTTAATTACCAATAACATATTAAGTGGAGATTAACAATACGAAAAAATTATTGTAATACAATGTATATATAACGGGATTTCGCAATCACTCATAGCTTCATCTCAAGTCGTACGGGGGATATTGAATTCTAAAATCGCCTGTGTGATATTGATTTGTTCCCGATGTACGATATCACATTGTTTGCGAACCATCTAAAATTGGAAATGTGTTGGCTGGGACGACGTGGATATTGAATTGATTAAAGTTCATAAACCGTCTAAAATGGGACGCCGCATGGTTAATGAGCAAATGGGGCTTCGCCAATGTACAAAACGGGACGTCGCATGGTTAATGGACAAATGGGACTTCGCCAATGAACCATCTAAAATCGGACGTGCGATGTTAAAATTCTTCATTGTTATGTTAATAAACCATCTAAAATCGGACGTGCGAGGGCGTGGAATGGTTTTTACTTTTAGGTTGTGGAATGTTACAATTGTGTGTAATGGGGAATTATTTCACTCGGTAAAATATCGTTATTATTGGGTTATAACGTAATACTATTCACATCAGCGACAATGTATGCTTATTTTTATCAGGTAGGAACAAATAAAAAATACGCTAAATACAACTTTTATATAATATTGTGTATACTTGTACTCTTTTATTAGAATTCACAAATTCAATGAGTCGTGTTCTGATAATTAATGAGCTTCATAAACCATCTCGTAAAAATTTTATACGTCGTCGGGTTCCATAAACATTACTAATTGAATTGTTCGACAATACGTAAATGTGATAATTCATAATAAAAAATTTTTGTGGTACATAATATATGTATATGTATATATTTTTTGTTATTTAAGTAAAACTATCATCGATTGGCTTTTCTATCGATAAGTACTTCATATAAAAATATTTTGCTTTATACACCTTTAGCTGTACAATTTAGATTGAGAAACCTGGAAAATAATTCTTTCAAAAATGCATATAAATATTTGTATCATTTACCGATGACATAATTACATAAAGGCTATTAATTGAATTGTTCAACGATAAGTAAAAGTATTAATTCAGTGTTGAAGATTTATTAACATTTCTACAATCAATCATCAATTGGAGTGAAGCTATCTGACTCCATGTCTGAGAGTATTACACTTTATATGTGTTGAAATGCTGTGATCGAAAGACATATTCATTAAATGTGATTGACTTTTTTTTTTGTACCACCTATAGCTGAGTCATGTTTTTTAATTGCACACAATTATTTTATGAGATACCCATTTTATGCAAACAAAGAATAATAAACGATTATTACTCAAATATTTGTAAACAGAATTTAAATCAATAAAAACAAAATTTAAACTTAACAAATTGAATAGAATTTATTTTTCGCCCCTTCAGTTATTTCTGACCTATAAAAAATTTCCATTTTGGAAAAGTTCATGTTAGTGTTTTTATTGAGAGTTTTATTCGAGTTCCTCGGTTATTTCAACATCCATTTTACAGTCTGATGATTCCTCATCGTTGTCAATCTTCAACGTACTTATCAGCTGTTCTAATTCATTCACATTCGATTTATTCATTTCATTACAATACAATTCCTCTTCCGAATATTCTGGCACGTAATCCACCAGCGACTGACTGAACGTAACACGCCGCATAGTATTCGTAATTTTTATATTCTCCTGTAAATGAGCTGTCTCAAACAATTCCTGATTAGCCAATTTTATTCTCTCAACAATATTGTATTCATTGTTTAATCTTAAAACTGTATCAAATAAAAGTCAAAATTATTAAGAATTTTATTGTAAAATACCAGAAACTTACATAACATTTCACAGTCATCTTCGTCTGAATCTTCATATTGTAACATTTTTTATAAACTGAAAACTTGTCTGTAAAATAAAAATATATTTCCGAGGAAAAGTGTCTGCAAAATAATTTTGTTGATAACGGTTACATTTTTTTCATTTGCGCTCGCCAATATTCCAGCAATACTTTGTTATTAAATGACCAACTGCAAACTTGATGAAAGACGTTCTGAGTTACTAAAACCACAGATATATTATTATGATGAGAACCTTTCGTAAACAGTTCGCAAATATTTTTATTGTAAGCCTCTGTCATTAGATCATCTAATATTATAAGAGTACCGTCGTCAATATTTTCAAACGTTTCTGGAACATTTTTCATGATTTCTATTCGCTTTCTGTTTAGTATGTCTTTCGGTATAGCTTTTGCTATACCATTACACCACAAAACTTTTTTAATATTTAAATTTCTCAATAATTCTAACACGAATGTAGTTTTACCACAACCCGATGGTCCTGCCACCATCATTGTAAAGGGCTGAATAATATTCATTGATACATTGATTACACATCAAACAGGGTATGATACTAATAATTAAAACACTTCCTTTTACATGTTTCAGAAATTTATTTTTCAAATATTACACATCTCTGTACAAATTTTTATTAATTCGTTTATCTCTTCAAATAATATATCTAGAAATTTTACAAACACATCTGGACCACGACACGTTATTTTCCTTAGTAATTCCTCCAATTGCTGGTCCTTAGGCTGTCTTTCAATGATGTCTAACATTTTCCGTGAAATGATATTTTTATCCAAACATTTTTTTGCGAACTTTTCAAATTTTAACGTCTGACATAATGATGTAAGATTTTTTAATATAACATCTTTGTGTCTACCTTCCATTTTGTTATTCGAGTAAAACTAACAAATTATACACTTTTCACTTGTACTTATACCTGAAATTTTGTTTGAGAAAATTAAAAGTTTATCAATTCTCATCAAAAATAGAATTAAAAATATTTTCTTGTAAGCTAAACAGGTAACGTTGATCAAGAATAATTTTTGTAAAATTATTTTTCCTGATCACGTTTTCATTGTAGATAATTAAAACAACAAAGTAGGATGACTCAACTATATAAAAATATTTTCTACTGATAATCAGGAAACGTCAATCAATAATAATTGTTTATAAATTAGCAAACAAGAGATGTCAATCAAGAATTTTTTTTTTGGCAAAATATTTTCTAGGAAACGTCAAGACAGAATAATTTTTTAAAATTATTTTTCTGATTACGTCCTGATCACTTTGTTGATCGATTCTCATTGATTTTCGATTTTCTTATTTACTAATAAACATGACGCGTCGATAAAGAATAATTTTTGAAACGTCGATCAAGAATAATTTTTTGTAAAATTGTTTTTCTGGTCATGTTTTCATTATTCTATACGATTACCAATTCACAATAAAGTAGATATTCACCTAGATAATTATAAACAATTATTTTTCCTGAACACGTTTTCATTTTTCTATACCACCGTTTATCTCATCAAAGTAGAATTAACAAATATTTTCTTATTTACTTATAAACAGGGAACGTCAATCAAGAAGAATTTTTTTTTTTGTAAAATATTTTCTAGATACGTCTAGACAGAATAATTTTTTATAATTATTATTCTGATCACGTTTCCAATAAATTACGTCATTAACCATCTAAAATCGCACGTGGGATATTAAATGGTTCCATAAACCATTTAAAATCAGACGCGCGGTCCCCGATATCATCGATCTTACAACAATGTAGGTCGACGACCTAGATAACAACAATGACCTAGATAACGACAACAAAGTAGGTCAATGACTCAACTATATAAAAATATTTTCTTATTTACGGATAAACATAAAACGTCAATCAAGAAGAATTTTTTGTAAAATTGTTTTTCTGGTCATGTTTTCATTATTCTATACGATTATCAATTCACAATAAAGTAGATATTCACCTAGATAATTAAAAACAATTATTTTTCCTGATCTCGTTTTCATTGTTCTATACCATTGTTTATCAATTCTCATCAAAGTACAATTAATAAATTATTTTCTTATTTACTAATTGACAGGAAACGTCAATCAATAATCATTTTACGGACATCAAACATCAATCAAGAAGAATTCATTATCCTCCTGATTACGTTTTCATTGTGTATAAATTGACAAGCAAATAAATTATTATTCTGATCAAGTTTCGAATAAATTACGTTATCAACCATCTAAAATCGCACATGGGATATTAAATTTTTCATTACCAAGTTCATTAACCATTTAAAATCGCACGTGGGATATTAAATTTTTCATTGTCAAGTTCATTAACAATTAAAAAATCGGAAATGGGGGGCGCGGTCTCGTCATCGATCTTACAACAATGTAGGTCAATGACCTAGATAACAACAATGACCTAGATTATTTGACCTAGATAATAACAATAACAATGACCTAGATACAACAAAGTAGGTCAATGACCTAGATAATTTGACCTAGATAACAATGACCTAGACACAACAAAGTAGGTCAATGACCTAGATAATTTGACCTACAATGACCTAATTACAATGACCTTGAAAAATGTAGGTCGGACCAAAGAGGACCCACTACTACTTATATACCTCGGTAATTTTCAATATCTGATCTCTGTCCACTCTTGAAAATTGACTTAATGAAACTGGATTTCCATATTGAAGGAAATACTCCATTCGCCAAATTCAAATTGAAGAGGTACGTCAGCGGTTGAATCAAACCATAAGCACATTCTTTTAACATAATAGGATGAATTTTGTCCGGGCCACTACTCATACTCACATTAGCATTCAATAATGCCTGCAGAACGTCATCGGTGCTAAACTGAATATGAATGTTAGAATTATTACTAAAATCAAAGTCGAAATCATTATTTGAAGATGGGACATACACATTTTCAAAAAATGCTGCAAACATATCAGAGATTCTATGTGGATCACTTACAGTCACAGAATTGAAAGACATTTGAGAGGGAATACCTCTACAGCTCCGCTTCGAATCAACATAGGTCCAGAAATATTTAGGATTGATTCTAATATTCGATTCAATCTCAACAATATATGAATTATACAAGAAACGATTTAACACTTTAAATTGAGCTCTAAGAGCACGAAATCTCCTATAATTTACGACGGATGGATTCAATTTATACCTTTTATGAGCTTTAGATTTCTGATTTTTTAAGCCTGACAGGCGACGATTAAACCACGGCTCCCGTGCTGACAAAACTACCGGCGACCGAGGAATGAATTGTTCAATTGCAGAGTTCATTATTTTGTAAAACTGATCAATATAAGCGTCCAAACTACCAATCTCATATTGATCCCAATTAATATTGTTCAGAAACTCATTTAAAGCAGGATAGTCTCCCTTTTTAAAGTTGAAAGACTCACTAGAATTAAAATTAACGTTAACATTAACCCAACTCTCAAAAGTTAATTGGATATGTAATGGTGTATGAAAAATACTCGAAGAGCTGCCTAGATCATCACAAGCAATGATTGTGCCATGTAATTCCACTGGTATGAACACTAGATCAAGGATATTGCCGCTCTGGTTCTCAATATTGTTAATCTGTCTTAGTCCAAGAGAACAGATAGAATCCATCACGAGGCCTGAGATTAAATCGCCATTTAGTGGCAGAAGATCATCATCAACAGCACGCCATGTTATTTTCGGCAGGTTAAAATCACCCAAAATCATCATAGAATCGAATTCCGCAGCCACAGCTGCAAGTTGGTTTGAGAAACACGCAGACAACTCTCCGTACATATAAGCTGAGGACCCACATGGAATATAAACACTTACTATCAACAACAGCTTACCCTTGAAAGCAAGTTTAACAGCTAAAATCTCCAGCCCATTACTCTCCAGGACAATAATATCGGCACGTATATCCTTCGAGACCGCTATCAGAAGTCCACCACCTCTGGCCAGCGATTCACTCTCCGAATAACGATCGCGTCTGAAGACTTGGTAGTCCGGAGGGAAATACTCTGCAGAATTATGCGAACGAGTCAGCCATGTTTCCGCGACACAAATGACATCATAGTCATTTTCCAACACCGATAAATACAGTTAAATGGATAACGTGTCATTATGGTTCACTCCAGCAGAAATCGGTAATGCAGGTTGAGTGATAGGTACAGACAGCGGCAATCTCTCAACCTCTACAATTTCATTCAAACTACTTAATATGCTTGCCGTATTAACAAGCTTTAGATGCCCACATACCACCCCATCCCTCTGTCAATCTGAATTCGCCATCCTTTTCACCACTCTCCTTATTCTCTCCAAATATGCTGGACACTTATCATCCCATGCTGAGTGTTTGTAATCAACATTAAGATTCCTTTTCACTGCCGCCTCCGCACAGTTTACGCACCTAGGCTACCCGTCACAATTTCTCGCAAGGTGATCCTCCTTACCACACTTCCAACACAATGGCTTCCCTTTCATTGGACAATCTCTGGCCAAATGCCTTAGACTCACACAATTATAGCACCTTCTCATACTATTTCGGTTATTCATTTTCGTTGTTTCTATGGCAACTCAGTATGTTAAAATGTATAATTTATTATAAAACGATAAGATACGCCGCCCCGGTGGCACAGTGGTTAGCATACTTGCTTTACGCTCCGGAGGTCCCGGGTTCGATTCCCGGCGGGTGATGAAAAAATCACGGCTGGTTATATAAGGGTAGGATCAATGAATTAATCACTCATTATCCATTAACAAAATGATTACGAAACTTCAAAATGAAGCGACCAAATCCCTCTATGGGATGTAGCGCCAGCGAAAAAAAATAAAAAATAAGATCCTGGACATTCACCAGTTTTTGGGGTTAGCCATCTCGTAGAGTAAACGGAAATCAAAAATTAGCCGAGGTCATACCCATTTTTGACAAAAAAAAAATTTATTTATCGATACTGAATTTTTTCGTATCGATAAATATATCGATATTCTTAGTATTTTGATTATATCTTTCTTATTTTATTATTAATCTTTATAATCGTGAATTAATCCCTCAAAAATATCTTTCTGCATAGGTCAATATAAAAGATATACATGGTTTAGCGAGAAAAATTTAAGAAAATGGAATTTTCCGTAAGCACCATTATCCAAAATTTCGTCAACTTTTAATTTTTATTACGGATAAACTATAAATAATTTTGAAATAATCCTGTATTAATCCCTCAAAAATACCTTAAGCTTTATCAATAAAAAAAAAATTTGTGAATTAATAAATATTTGTAGCCACAAATTGATTTTTACGATACCCTTATTTTGGTAAAATGAGTACCATACAGCCTTAATAAAAAAATATTTGAAATAATTATGGATGATTTACACGTTCCAACAATGTTTTTCCAACTTTTTTTGTTGGAGACTTAGAGCTACACGCAATAGAAAAAATGTGTATGCGATAAAAAGAGAAAAGTATAAAACAAACATGTCGGACATGCTATAATTTTTTGGCGGTATTATTTCGACTATGTAATATTTTTGACGATTAGGACGATGATTCTACTTTATTTATCAAAATTACGACTTTTTCGGCTAAAATACAAACTTTCCAAACGTAAATTTTAATTTTTAAACAAAACTTTTAAAAAAATAAAACAAAAATGTCGGACATGCTATAATTTTTTGGCGGTATAAAATAGATGATGTAATTTTTGACGAATTCCGCGATGATACTACTTTATTTATCTAAATTACCACTTTTTTTGGCTAAAATGAAAACTTTTCAAACGTAAATTTTAATTATGAATTAAAATTTAAAAAAAATAAAAATAAAGCGCTATAAAAATTTCACAAATCGTCATTTTGATTATTTTTGTTTCTATAAAATATTCTCGGGTCGAGTGTATTTTATAGTCAAACAATTTTTTTATGGGAATAAATGAGGAGTGTTTGATCAAAAGTGGCTATTTACGTTATTCGAAAAATATTTTGTTTTGATCTAAATGTACATTGTACGCACATTTTAGGATTACTTTTTTGTAGTAAATAGCTTGTTTCGACTGTTTCTGAATTTATGAACATTTTTGATAGAGAAATAGCCACTTTTGGTCCATTCTGATATCGAGAAAAAAATAATTACATGTTGGAAAATGTAAATAGCTACTTTTGATCAGACACTCCTCAAATACTGGCTTTAGACCGTCAAAATAGTATAATACTATTTTGCTATCCGGTGTAAAACCGATGTTTTTGATTGTACATATAATAGCAAAAATAAAATATAATATTTTGATTTGATAGCTATCAAATTTTAATACTTATTATACTTTATTGTAGAAGGGAAATTTTGACAGTGGATTATTGATAAATTAGTCTAGAGACGTTTTTGTGTATTTTGAAATTATTCTTTTTCATTATTTTGTTATAACTTATAATTTTCTGTTTCTTATGAATATTTTATGCGGTGTAAAACCGACTACGGTAGATAGTAAAATAGTATTATACTATTTTGCTATTATACTATATACGGTGTAAAGCTAGTAAAAGTTAAAAAAAGAGAAAAAAACTCCAACAAAATTTTGTTTGTTTATAAAAGTTCTTGTCTTTCAAATGAAATTCGCGATATACTAATCTCTTCATTTTTTATTTTTTTGTTGGCCAACATTGTTGGAACGTGTAAATCACGCTTTATAGACAATAAATAAGTAATACAGTTGACCCACAGAAATTTAAGCTCATTGCGATGAGAGTAAAATGGAACGGACGTTACAACTTTCACATCAAATCTCATACTACTACTTCGCTTTTTTCCAAATAAAAACAAGAAGCTGCCGGCTGATTTGACATTTTTTTATGCATCATAAACTGCGCAGTGGCTGAATTCTTCACCGCACCCAAATTTACATCGTTTTAAACTAGATTATAAAGTTTGATTTCATAATTATTTGATTCTTTCAGACTGACCAATTTTTAGTAAGCTTTTCTGAGAAAACATTTTTTTCTGCAGGGGTAACAAAAGGAATAAAAAGAATTATGGTAAATTCTAAACATTATTTTATTTTTATTATAAAAAAATAATAATAATAAAGTTATATGAAAAAAATTATTCAAAATTCATCATCATTTTCAGTTTTAAAAGAATTAAGGGTTGTTATATCCCAATATAATATTAAAGTAAGTATGTATAAATTGGTATTTCATTGTTAATTTCGGATTTTAATTATTTTCTCCAGTTTTTGATACAAAAAAAAAATCAATATAATGAAAACAAAATTTTTAAATTATACAAATTATCTTGTTTCGGGTTTTAATTTCGGTGGATTAAACGATGTCATAATTTTTTGTTTTTTAGCCTTTTTCGTTTTGCCTGATTGGAAACTATGCCAGCTGTCAACGCGACTTTGTCGTGATTCTTCGAAATTCTTTTGCCATTCTTTCTCCATTTTTTTCCTTTCCTCTTCTTCTATTTCTGCTTCTCTTTTTCTTTTACGTTCTTCCTGATCTTTTGCATCTAATTGCTGACGTCGGCGTTCCATATCCGCAAATAACTAAAATAAACAAAAATATTTACTGAATTAGATAATAATCATTAATGAGATTTGATTTCTTAAGCCTGTTTCTACAAAAAGATCTATCTAGAAGTATTTATCTTTTAGATAACCTCTGCATTTTAACTTTTGAAACTTGGTTGTAACTATGTACCGGTTTGTACTACGTACCCTTCAGCCATAACAAATTTTGTTCGTGCATTATGAGGAATATCCGTCTCATAGGGGGTTGCCTGGATTTTCGCAAATCATCAATATTTTAATAGCTACAGTTCTTAGCAAAATTATCGCATTTCTTCGATTCTAAGATGCACTTTTTCACCATTTAACAACCTATCGAAAATACCTCTGTAAATTAATTCTACCTAATACAGATAGATATACATACAAATTTAGTAATTTATTCATTCAAAATTTTGCAATCGGAAGCACTTAAATTAAGATTCTCAGATGTTCGATTGTAATAGAGAAACATATCTTATTTATTTTTTTTATCAATGGTACTTAAATTAAGGAGCGCCTTACAATCGATGGTTTCGATAGAATCGAGGAAACACGGTATTTGAACTTGCTTAAACTTTTAACTCAAAATAGCACAAACAACTTTAAAAATTATATAAATAATAAACTTTTTGAAAATATTTATTTTAATTTAATTAACGTAATGATTCTGCTTTACATTCATTTTAAAATATTTTCTAAATTTTAATTCTAGCAAAAATGAAAGTTAATTTAGTTTTTAACGAATTTATTTATACCCATAAATTTGTTCTCATAATTATTTCTGTACTGGGATGTCCTAACATCACTTTTTCGATGTTCTAAAGTATTCATGTCTTTTTCCAAAGAATAAAATTGTGTACTATTTCGACTTTTGAATAACGCTTTTTCTACTGCGATCTCAGCTCCCTAGCATAAAACATTAGTTTATTTCTACTTACATTCATCACTCTTTATCATTCAAATTTTCTGTATCGATGTGAAAAAAATTGAATAGCACATACATTTATTCTACAAGGATGAGATCGCAATAAAGAAAGCTTAATTCAAAAATTAAAATAGTGTACAATTTTATAACTGAAAAGAGAAACATGAACACTTCCAGTGTTTCGCGGTTTTTCTCTCAGAATTCTTTCGGGCAGAACCGATTAACGCGTAATTTGGACAGTAAGTAGGGAATAGCCCAAAGAATAAAAGTTATATAGTGCCGATGTGTGCTTTTACCCTGGGGGTAAATGGGGTGAAAATTAGTACACTCAAAATAACCGCAGAAATCGGTAGAGAAATGAATTCTAAGCAAAAAATATTCTATGCAATTTTTTTTCGATACATCAACATTTTTCGAGTTATTCGCGATTGAAAATGTTAATTTTTAATCTAAAAATGCATGTTTTAGGATTTACTGTCAATTGACCGTAAACAATTGATCGTACAACAATTGGCCGTGGAAACAATTGATCGTGGATACAATTGATCGTGTAACAGTATAATTAAATATAAATAAAGAATTGAAATGCATTGCGTTAGTTATTTGTTTCCAAACGAGTTTTAGATCAAATTGACCACATGGTCGAGACACAAAAAAAAAAATGATACAGAAAAATTGCTTAACTTTTATTAATTTAGTGAATAAATATTTCAGCATGAGTACATCCTTATTTTTTTATTTTAAGGATAAGTACCTATTCGGACAGGAGTATGTCTGAGTACGACTAAAGTATGTTTAAGAGTACGTCGGAGGCATCATTGCAGGCATCATTAGACTTATTTTATTGTGCCTCAAAATCTCGACTCCGAGAGAGAAACATGACCAATTGACCATTGTGAGAAACCAGAGTTGGAGCTTTCAATAAAAAGCATAGAATCGCTTGATGGCTGCGGGGATAACCTGAAGAACATATTAAACAACGAAATTTAATGGTACTTATTAATAGGATTAGTTTAAAAAAATGTTTTTTATTTTACTTTTAGATTGCTTACAAGAAGACATTTCATGGACAGATACTGAGGCCAATCATAAAAAACCTTTCAGCCTAATAAACAACAAAAAGAAAGTGGTGTATACAAATTTATCTGTAATGATTGCCAATAATTTTATTTGGGTCAATGGACTGGTTGGAAGAACTCGAAATTCATTTACAACGCAACAATCCCCAACTTTTGAACGACAAATTAAACACCAAAACTAACCAATTATATGATTTCACTGCATCCAATTATAGATGACGCTACCAGCCTTAAGTGTTTATAAGCGGAGAGTCTTTTGTAAAAAATAGTAGTCGTAGAGAAAATTCAAAATTGACAAAGAGAGAATGCTCGAAACATGTTTTTGAAAAAATAAAATAAATATAATATCACTATAATGAAAGTTTCGCTATTGTTTTTAATTAAAAATTAATTTAACTTTGAGAACAATATATTGTTTAACCAAACTTTATAATTCAACGCCGATCCGGATTAAGGCCATCATAAAAGCCAAGGGCGGGGTCATTAATTATTGATTTTAAAAAGTGCAATTTCTCTTAAATTATATATTTTTGGTTTTTGGTTGAGATGAATTTTTTATTTCTGTTAATCCTAATTTTTTTTTTTTTTTGATTGATTTGATTGATTTTGAATGTACGACTAAGCATTTAGCAATTTAGCAGGATCTCCCGGTAATTCTAAGAAATGTTAACGCCGAGCTACTCGTACACTCTTTTTTACATTTACTTGGAAGGATTGGATTGATATCGATCAAGTTACAAACACCTTGGCGGTCAATTGCTAGTAGCTACATTTTTTTCTAATAAGTACTTTACTACATTTTTTCTAAAAACTGCTTTCAATCCTTGGCATCCTATCAATTACCCCTTATATATATATTTCCCGCCACCTTACTTCCTCCTGCCGTTTTTGGTTGACTGCTTGATTTTTAAATAACTAATCATACTCTCAACTAACTAAGTAAACATTTAAGTTTAATTTGATTTCTATAAACCTGCTACTAATTAATTTTTTAAGTGCTACAAACCACCTTAATGTTCATATTAGTGTCGTTTCTCTTGGCTGCTTCAGCTTCCAGAACCCGAGTCTGAACCTTTGTTGTTGCAATATGGTTAAGTGCTATCTTAACTAATTATTATCTCACTATCTAAGTCTAATTGTACAGTAACAACTGCATTCTGAAATAACATTTATTAGTTTGCTGGGTCCGATTTCTGGTCACTTCTGAAAATCGTAATTATTATTAATTTAAATTTCACTTAAGCGTTATAAAACAGTAGCGCAGAGACGACCAAACATAATAAATATAATTAGTCTCCGCTACTTATTCAAAGATTTCCGCCATACTAGTCGCTGCAAATTGAAACTACAGTTTAGCCCAAACTACTATTTTAAATAAAGCATTTCCGCGAACCTGCCATTAAGATTATAAAAATCTGGATGGACGCTGTTCTGTAATGAATTACAATTAATGCCACCAGTGACCAAAATCAAAATGATAAAACGTTAATTAGTTTCTGAAGTACGAAGTCCGAACTGGAGTGCCATAAATCAACAGAAGGCAAAAATCAAAACAACCCAATTTCTAACTACCTACATCCGTTGGATGGTTAATGTTTCCTGAAATCCAGTCATGTTTATTTCTAAACTAAAACAAATTATGTAATTGATCATTTTAATACGGCATCATTTTTAATAACCAACTCGTTCGTTTCCTGTTCTATAAGACTTAAATCCAAATTTATTTCAAAATTAATTATTAATTTAAAAATCAGCCCATAACTCCCTAAAAATAATGGAAATAATGACTAGGAAGGGAACTACGAGGGATATTCAAATAATATTGTCTATGAATTGAATAACGCATTTGTTAATTTATAAATGGGGCAGAATGATTGTAATGAGAATCTTAAGTTAGACAAGCCATTTAAATTGAACAAAATTAATTAAAGACCGATTACTGAGGTTGATATGAGGGGAATGATTAAAAAATAAAAACTTGTTCTCCAGGTTATATTTGTAATTCAAAACAGATTTTTTAGGATGTTGCTGAGTGTATCAGTGGTCGTTTAACCGTTATAACGAATGATAAGTTTGCTGTTTCGGAATTTTCTAAGGAACTCAAAATAGCTAAAATTACCCCCTTACATAAAGTGGGAGATATAAACGAACTAAACAACTATAGATGTATAAGTATGCTGCCAATATTGTCCAAGCCCGTTGAATATATTAGGCAATAACAAATAACAGATAACGTGCATCAACTGAAACTACAGTGTCTTAAAACATTGTCCGTACACCTCTCGGTTAAAGGACTCTTGATGTCTTGATAAAAAAACAATTGGAAATCAAACAGAAAATTCAGTTTTTATTGTTTTTAAACTCAAATTACATTTAAGAATCTGAAAATAATAATAATCATGATATAAATTAATTTACTTTTCCGTTTGATATGATTTACTATTTAAACAGCCTAAAACGATGTCAAATAATTGTCCGTACACTTGCACTTTTGTCAAAGTTAACACTAGAACATGAACAATTTATTATTTGTTGTACTCGTATTTTCAACTAACAGTAAATTACGAAATGGTTTATTGCATAAAAGTTTATTAGTCGTATTTTTTACATGGTGATTTCATCCCGTCCAATTTATTAAAAATGTGTGAATCTCGTACCAAAATTAGTGTAGAAATTAAAAAATTAAAATTGATGATTAAATTGGAGAGTGAAGCTAAAAGTTTATCGAAAATTTCCAAAATAGCTAATCGGCCGCGATCTTCGATTCAATACGTCATCCAGATCTTCCCAAAAACCAAATCCCTAGAGATCGTTGCTGGGCGTAGTCGCAACCGAAAGTTGAACGAACGTCAAATACGTCTCTAATATAGAGGGAAATAAAACAGAATCGAAAGCTTAGTGCTCCAAAGATCGCTGCCAAAGTTTATCAACGCGAAAAAGTAGCGATAAAATCTCGGACAATACGCAATATTTTGCATAAACAAGAGTATCGTGGACGTGCGGGCACGCAAGAAATGTATTTGTCGAAAAAAAAATATAAAAAGCGCCTGGAATATGCATTGGGATATGTGCGTGAGCCCGAAGAGTTCTGCGAAAAATGTTATTCCCTCAGACGAAAGAATATTTAACGTTTTTGGTTCAGATGGGCGAGTTATGGTGTGGCGGAAACCAGAAAACCCAACACTGAACTGGAGTAAAACACGGTGGCGGGAGTATAATGGTTTGGGGAGCTTTTAGCTGAAGGCGTGTAGTAGGGCATTTGATCTTCATTGAAACTATAATGAACCGGTTTGATTATTTGGATATTTGTTAACCATGCTGAGAAAATGAGACATAAACAAAATTTTCGTTTCGTACATGACAATGACCCGAAGCATTCCTCAAAGCTGATCAAGAAATGATTATTGTATAATGTAAAGTCAACACTCCCTCATCCTCCCAAATCACCAGTTCTCAACCCCATTGATATAATATGGCATTATTTGGAGCGAAAGATCCGTAAATACCAAACTAGCGGTAATGAACAATTAAAACGGGTCATTGTGGAGGAATAATAATTTAATTTATATCATGATTATTATTATTTTCAGGTTCTTAAATGTAATTTGAGTGTAACAAAAAATAAAAACTGAATTTTTTGTTTGATTTCTAATTGTTTTTTTTTTTATCAATGGGCATATCCAGCGCAGTTACATCTACAAATGAGATCTTTTTCAAATGTAGACAAGAATTTTTAATCTCACTAAAACAGTGAGATTAATCTACATTTTTTACTGAGATATTTGTATCCAGCGCATAGAATTTAGGCAGACTCGTGGGGACTTCATTTCAGAAGATACTGAATATGAAAAGGTGAATGAGTTTAAATACTTAGGATCACTGATCACTGAGCAAAACTCCGTTTCTGTAGACATTTCATCGAGGATCGCAGCAGGCTACTGAGCATTTTACGCCAATATCAAAATTTTCAAGTCTCCTCATATATCGCGCAAAATAAAATTGAACATCTACAAGGCGCTGATAAGACCAGTTGTCACCTTTAGTTGCGAGTCTTGGACACTAACAGCGCAAAACATCCAGAAAATCGCTGTAACTGAGCGTAAGATGATAAGAAGAATTATCGGTCCCATTAAAGAGGGAGCCACGTACAGAATGCGAATGAATCACGAGATCAGAAATGATCTCGATAAAGTCGACATCATAGGATTCATAAAATCGTTAAGGCTGAGATGGCTTGGGCACGTACTACGTTCACAAAATCGGATCACTAAACAGGCCTTGGAGTCGGCACCAGCGAAAGTAGGACCTCGTGGCACCTACTCGATGAATGGACGACGTTGAGAGGGACCTATACACACTCGGTCACCGTGTCTGGCGTTTTCTTCTGGCGGATCGAATTATTTGGAGGAGCATCGTTGAAGCGGCCAAATCCCTTCATGGGATGTAGCGCCAGCGGAAGAAGAAGAAGAAGAAGCATAGAATTTGTGAGGTCTCTTATTTTTAGTGAGATCTATCTGCGCTGGATATGCCCAATGTTTCCTTAACCGAGTGCTGTACGGACAATTTTTTAATACAGTAGTCATATTGCTTTGGTAAATCCAACAATGATTTAAAAGAAATTACAACAACAATTGCATTATGTATAAATCCAAAATGATTTAGCTAAATCAATTTGTTTCTTTTTGCAATTTGTTGAAGTAAATGATTTAGCTAAATCATTTTGGATTTATGTAATGCAATTGTTGTTGTAATTTCTTTTAAATCATTGTTGGATTCACCAAAGCAATGCGGCTAGTGTTAAATAAAAACCCATTTGGCTTTATGCAACGTTAGCCGTGTCTCGTGGTGAATTCTATACAGTCCTCGTATGATAGAAAGCTTAATACCGCAGCACTATTTCTTGACCTTAGTCATGCGTTTGGTTCATTAAATAAAGACTGTTTATTCTGCCGTGGTAAGAAAAAAAAATCTCGTTTGCCTTTTTGTAGTTTTAAGTAATTTCAATTTTACTATTTTTGTTTGCATGTCTTAATATGGAACTTTACTATTAAATAACGTGATTTTATGGCATTTGATGAAGGATATTTACCTTAGAAAAATAGATATTTGTTCGCAGAATCCAAATATGCCCCTAACGCATTTTTCGAATTTGGCGTTTGTGACTTTTTTCCTTACAACGGCAGTATTTCTGGGTTTGACTTATCGGCAGTTAATCTGATTAATACTACAGATCTGAGAGGATGCAATTTGTTGAAGTAAAGAATGTGGTGAGTATCAGTTGAACTTATTATCTGGGGTGCCGCAGAGGTATAATAGTCTATTCCTGTAAGAGACTTGAAAAATTAAAAACTAATTTGGAGAATGATTTAGAATGTTTATATGGATATTTTGAAAATACATAGTCTAAGTTTGAACCTGAAAACAAATTACCTATATCATCTAACTGAACCATTATCAATGAATTTACAGATTATTCAAAGGTAAAATGAAGCGAAGTACTTCAAAGACTATATCTAAACGAAAAAGTATCCTGGGACATTCAAATATCATCTACAAATTAAGTTTTCAGTATTGATAAAAAAATTATAGCTGAATACTTTGAAGGCAGACGTAACTCTTAGTATATATTATATGGCCATGGCCAAGAAACATATACATATTATATTCTGGGTATATCATTGTATAACGAAATTCCGGAGGAGATTAAAACTATGCAAAATATTAAGACTTTAAAAACAACTCAAAGAATATCTGTTGGTAATCGATTGAACAGAATTTTATTTGGGTTTTCTTTGGTATACGGTAAGGTAAGGAAAGGTGAAGCTTGATGTAAACAAAGCGTAGGTCGTGAGAGCGATCATCGGTATTGGTCGGGAATAGTGTTATAATTTAATTTATTGACTTTTCAATTGAAAGTATAGTTGTGAACCCAGATGAATTGAGATAATTGCAGTTTGAAGCACAAGTTTTTCATGTTAATACTTTTTCTTTAATAATTCCCTTTTACGAACAGTTTGCGATTGCAAATAGGAAGCCGAATTAAAAGAATATTATGTACCTATTGCAGAAAACTCAAAAAAACTAATTAGATTTCAGTTGGCCAGTTTGATTAAAATTTATCTATGTAGGTATATACTTTAATTTTGAATGTTAAAATTGATTAATTCTTGTAATTTCTAATCTTCTTGAATTACAAGAATTAATTAATTAACATTCAAAATTAAAGTAAAATTATCTTACACAGAAATAGGGCTGTGTGAATGCCGTGAAGAAGAAAAATTGTAAGAGAATTTGGCTGTATTAGTGAAATTCGCTAATACAAACTGCATAGTACATTCTGTATATAGAATGTAAAATTGTGGTACAATCAGTCCAGTGCTCCAGTGTCTTCGCCGTCGCCTGATGAGAAGATTGATTTTTTCATAATCAAAAGCTCTTAGCTCATCAGTACGAAACTGGATTAAATGGTCTTACAATCTTCGGAACATATTAAAATCATATACATACATTATTATCCATATAAGTACTAAATTAAATTACCTTCATCACCATTACGTAAATGGCATGTTTATATTTACCGGCATCATCCTCTGGAATGAGAGTATCTTTATTATCTTTTTTCAATTTTTTCTTTTTTTCGGCAATCTATAAATTCAAAATTCAATAAAATTTGTGTTAATTCGCACTTATTCGAGTTACTTACCATATGATCTGTCCTGTCTTTCGCTTCCTCATATACATCCAAACACTTTTTTCTAGTTATATCATTTTCTAAAATTTTCCATGCTTTGTTTACAATTTCAAATGCTTGTTGAGCACGATTTGGGTCATTTTGATTTTTATCCGGATGAACCAAGAATGAAAGGCTCCGATATTTTTTTTTTATTTGCTCGACAGTGGAATCAGGTTCAACTTGCAGTACCTCAAAGGGATTTAGATTGAAATATGTAGAACCTTTACGTAATAAGCGATCAATTTGTGTAGTTGATGTAAGGACAGAATCTCGTTTTTCTATTTGTTTCACCTGGAAAAACAAAAAGTAAATTTTCAGTCACGCTGTTTAGCTTCATTTTTATTCTTCATTTTGTGGACATATTCTTAGGTACCTCTGTGTAGAAATCTGAGAAACTTTCATCATTTGATGATGTTTCTGCTATCGAATTTGATGACATATTTTCAAATTTACATTGATTTTGAAAGAATGTATAGATATTTTTGAGTTCTGTCGAATTTTTTGGAGAAGTCTCGATTCAATACAAAGTACTGTCAATTATGTACTAAATATTATTGCCCTATTAATCGTGTTGTTCTAAATAGATTCGACCCAGTAGGAAATTTGTCAACATGCACTAAAATTAAATTTTAGTACAGAATTACTCACGTACGTTAAAGGCCGTGATACATGTTCAATTTTTGCCTTTAAGGCAAAAAAAATCTTCTCGCTGATTGGTTAACTTTTTTTGCCTTACACGGCATATACCGATTTTCCATCGTCATAGTATAATAGTATAATAGTATTTTGCTATTATACTATGACGATGGAAAACCGAAGTTCATAGTATAATAGTATAATTATACTATTTCGTTATACTAGCTATCAAAAATATAATAGGTAGCAAATTATCTGACAGTGTATTATTTTGACAATTCGCAAAATTAGCATTCGATTGTTTTTTTTGTGAGTTGTATGGCTTGTTCAAATATTATAATGGAATTTAAAGTTATTTTTGTGAAATTAACATTGTGAATATCGGCATTTATTTCTAAAAATCATGGAAAATTGTTTTATTATTTATGAATATACGTTAAAATTTTCAAAATAGGAATTATACCTACGTTCACTTAAAAAGAACTATAATTGGTGTTAACTTCATCGCGCGCGATGGAAAACCGACAAGGAATAATAGTATAATAGTATTATACTATTATGCTATTATACTATTGACGATGGAAAATCGGTAATAATTGAAATTTCTTTTGTACCGATACATGTAACATTTTGCCGTAAGGGTCTTTTTGCCGTCGTATAAAACATAGCCTAAAATTTATTCAAACCAAAATTTTGAAATTGACGGTTGCCAAGTTTTAGTTGGCAGTGAAAATGAATAAAAACCAGAATAGAAAGCAACGAATTATAAATATCGGTCTTTATACTTATTAAAAGAAAATATTGAAGAAGAAGATCATATTTTTAAAAGGTAACCAAGGACTTGATGGGTTTCACCTATATATTTTATTAAAAACTTGATACCGAAATGCGATTAACAGATCACCAAAATTTTAAATTGTATCATTGAATGAGCGTAACTCAGTTTGACAAGTTAGCAATTGTAGGTCCAAGTATCGAAAAATGCTATTTAGTTCGAGAGCCCATTCGACCTGACTTAAGATTAAGGATTATAATAAGGTTTTTTAAATATTTAATAGCATTAAAAACGTGTAACATATACAAGCAAAATTAAAAATCAACAGAACTAACTTTGCACGTTCATTTTCAATTTTAGGTCTTTTAAATTAATTGTTATACAAATTTAATTTTTTAACCTTTGTAACCGACAAATCACAACATGGAAATTTCAAAATATTTTGAGGTTAGGTAATTTTTGCCGTATGAAAAATTAAGCAATGTTCAATTTTAAAATTTTGCCTTAAAGACATTTCAAGATGGCCGACATTAAACCAATCAGCGCATAGAATTATTTTGCCTTAAAGGCAAAAATTGAACATGTATCACGGCCTTTATACTTGCCGTCTTACTTTGGTAAAAGTTATTCCTATCCGGATAGGAATGAAATTTTGCCCAAAGTAAGAACAATTCTTCTTCAGAATAATTTTTTTTTTTTTTACTTTCAACAGTTGGTACCAAGCTCTAAAATATAATTTATTATTTAGAATTTTAACAAATATAAAATTATAACAACAAATTATTGAATAAAGTGTAATAATTCCAAATGATAATTAACAAAATTTAATATTCTGATTTATCGAAAAATCAATAATTATTATTTAATACCAACTCATAAAATTAAAATATATTATTTATTTACTCTAGTGGTAAACACTGCAACTAGGTGAAGAAGAGAATTTTTCTATTCCTTCTTCTCAGCGGAATGAATCTCTTCATTCCGGAATGAAAATACACGGCATTGTTGTTGTAAAATTGCCAAAGTAAGACTACAACTGTCTTTACACCGTAGGTAGTATAATAGCAAAATAGTATAATACTATTTTACTATCTATCGTAGTCGGTTTTACACCGCATAAAATATTCACAAAAAAACAGAAAATTATAACAAAATAATGAAACATAATAATTTCAAAATACATACACAAAAACGTTTCTAGACTAATTTATCAATAATCCACTGTCAAAATTTTCCTTCTACAATAAAATAAAATATTTAAGAAGAGGAGAAATTGTTAAGAGTTTGCAATTCAGTTTCGATCTGCGAGCATGTGAAAAATAAATCATTTTTCAGTACATCTCATCAGGATATAGCGACTGAACTGCTAATTTATTACACTGATTTTTTCCTATATATAGGAATCAACCGTGCACTTGTAAGTATTAGCGAATTTTTACATTCCCCTTTCTAAACTTTTAACAATTTCAATGTTAGTGTATTTAACGCATACATGCGTTCAGATCGAAACTGAATTGCAAACTCTTAACAATTTCTCCTCTTCTTAAATATTTATCAATCTGGAATACACCAGAATAATTCAAAAGTTTGAACATAAAATAAAATAAAATATACGTGAAAATCCTGTAAGGCGGAAACCGACGGGACCGATAAAAATTTCCGGGTTAAAGGAGTTTTCCGCTTTAAGGGTAGATACATATTAAAAAACAAAAAAAAACGACAAATATATAAACATATATACATACATCTGAATGTAAAATAAAACGGTATTGATTAATTAACAAAAATAAAATAAAAATCAATTCAATTTATAGATTTAAGCATTAACTTCTTGCAATTAAGTTTAACATTTTGAATTATGCCGTTGTCGAGTGGCTGTAAAACGGCCGTCGTGTTTGCAGGGATTTGTTTGTATGTACATATGTCATATTCATGCGTTTCTTTGTTTCGTGCAGTTTTTCTTTGTTTCATATTCCATTTTTATTATGTAAATTTTTCGGCTTAATGGAGTTTTTATAGCAATTTTTGTACTACAAACATGTTTTCCGTCCGCGACATAGGAGTTTTCGGCTTATAGGTACATTATTGCATTAAATTTAATTGGAGGGGATTTTAATTTTGTCAATTTTCCGTGTCTTGTGAGTTTCCGCGTTATGTGATTTCCGGCTTACCGGATTTTCACTGTAATAGGTATTAAAATTTGATAGCTATCAAATCAAAATATTACATATATTTTATTTTTGCTATTATACTATCAAAACAACGGTTTTACGCCGGATAGCAAAATAATTATTATACTATTTTGCTATTATACTTGTAGTCTTACTTTGGCAATTTTACAACAACAATGCCGTGTATTTTCATTCCGGAATGAAGAGATTCATTCCGCTGAGAAGTAGGAATAGCAAAATTCTCTTCTTCTCGTAGTTGTAGTGTTTACCACAAGAGTACATATATTAGATATATTTAGTTTTATGAGTTGGTAGTAAATAACAATTTTCAATTTTTCGATAAATCAGAATAATAAATTTTATTAATTATCATTTGCAATAATTATACCTTATTCAATAATTTGATATCATTATTTAGTATTTGTTAAAATTCTAAATAATAAATTATATTTTAGAGCTTGGTACCAACTGTTGAAAGTAAAAACAAAAAATTATTCTGAAGAAGAATTGTTCTTACTTTGGGCAAAATTTCATTCCTATCCGGATAGGAATAACTTTTACCAAAGTAAGACGGCAACTATCTACGGTGTAAAGCCAGTATGCATTTACTTTCTATTGTTATTTGTAGTCTTACTTTTGCAATTTTACAACAACAATGCCGTGTATTTTCATTCCGGAATGAAGAGATTCATTCCGCTGAGAAGTAGGAATAGCAAAATTCTCTTCTTCTCGTAGTTGTAGTGTTTACTACTAGAGCACATATATTAGATATATTTAGTTTTATGAGTTGGTAGTAAATAACAATTTTCAATTTTTCGATAAATCAGAATATTAAATTTTATTAATTATCATTTGGAATAATTATACCTTATTCAATAATTTGATATTATTATTTTATATTTGTTAAAATTCTAAATAATAAATATATTTTAGAGCTTGGTACCAACTGTTGAAAGTAAAAAAAAAAAATTATTCTGAAGAAGAATTGCTCTTACTTTGGACAAAATTTCATTCCTATCCGGATAGGAATAACTTTTACCAAAGTAAGACGGCAATTATTGCCGTCTTACTTTGGTAAAAGTTATTCCTATCCGGATAGGAATGAAATTTTGCCCAAAGTAAGAGCAATTCTTCTTCAGAATAATTTTTGTTTTTACTTTCAACAGTTGGTACCAAGCTCTAAAATATAATTTATTATTTAGTATTTTAACAAATATAAAATAATGATATCAAATTATTGAATAAGGTATAATTATTCCAAATGATAATTAATAAAATTAAATATTCTGATTTATCGAAAAATTGAAAATTGTTATTTACTACCAACTCATAAAACTAAATATATCTAATATATGTACTCTAGTGGTAAACACTACAACTAGGAGAAGAAGAGAATTTTGTTATTCCTTCTTCTCAGCGGAATGAATCTCTTCATTTCGGAATGAAAATACACGGCATTGTTGTTGTAAAATTGCCAAAGTAAAGCGCTAGTTATATAGACGAAAACGAAACGGACCGAAACGAAAGACGGAGAAGACATGGTTATATAGACGAATTGACGAATTCGTTTTTTGACGTTTGGAAATTTGGTTATACATATTTTATTTCAAGAATTTACTGTCGTGGAATTATAAAATTATTCAAATAAAATAAGTTTTGAAAAAAAAATGGACACCGACTTTTATTTATATAAGTATTATTACTAATAAAAAAAATAACAAATAATAAATTTTAAGGGTTAGTAAAAAAACAGAACCGATAGTGAATTACCGGAAGAACGAAACGAAAGCAAATTGAATTGAATCAATTTCACCGTCCGTCTTCGTTTCGTTTCGTCTATATAATTGGTCTCATATGCTTTCATGTATTCAATTCATTCGTTCCGTTTCGTTTTCGTTTCGTTTTCGTCTATATAACCAGCGCTTAAGACTACAAATGTGGTTTATCATGTAAACATAGAGGTGAAAACTATAGAGAAGAAATAAACAAACGTCAAGCGTACAAATATCTGTGCGAAAAAGAGAGGCTAAAATAGTTTAGGGCCGTATTTAGTATTTTATTCAATGCATTGAAATGGAGTGGGTTGCTTAAAATAAAATAATTAAAGTTTAAAAAACGTTTATATTTTAGTTGCAAATACACGGATAATTATTATTTAGTTGTATCGCATTTTTAATAAAATTAATTAAATTAATAAAAATAGCGTTTCTAAAAACGCGTAATTATTTTACACTTTTATTGCGGACTTGGTAAAAAAATAGTTTTTAACAAATCGTAAGATTCCTAAGCAACCACCCAACATCGACAAATTTTTTTTTTTGATAATTATTTTTTTAAATGGTCGTGTTTGATCGGCCAAATTTGATAAAAAATATCATGATATTTTTCCTCACGGTTTGCTGCCATAAAACACATTCATCTATCACAAAAATATCTAGATTTTTTTAGTTTTGCCTGTCAAAAAATATTCTTTTTTAAGCAAAAGAAACTTAATTAATAATTTTAAATAAACCAATTTCCTTAATATGTACTGGAAATATTTAATACCTAAGTAGTTTAAAATACTATAAAAAATTATAATAAATTATGTTAAAAAAAAATCAAGATAAATTAAATTGTTTGGTGTTTAATTTCTACTTTTGTTTTTATTTGTTCGTTTTGGTCGTTTCCTTTTGTTTGATAGAAAATTTAACGGAATGAAGTTAGTGTCATGACATAAGTAATTGACGTGCAGTAAGTATCATGATACTTTTTATCACGTTTGACCGACGAAATACTACTACCGATTTTCCATCGTCATAGTATAATACTATTTTGCTATTATACTTTGACGATGGAAAACCGAAGTTCATAGTATAATAGTATAATTCTAAAGCCGCCTCTACACGGGATGTGAAATGTACACTTTTGCACGCATTTAGCGAATGAAAACGTGGTGTGGATGGTTTTCACATGACGAATGTGATTGAATATTTTCATTAAAAAATGTATGATCAAGGTACTAAAAATATATACCAGAGTAGAAATGTTCATTAACATTCGCCTACATGTGATCAATGAACATTTAACGAATCGTGTGTACCGAGATGTGATAAATGTACACATCACGCATAACCGCCTACATTCGCTATATAAGCGAATACGCACGCATAAGTGTACATTTCACACCCCGTCTGGACGCGGCTTTAGACCATATAACTATGTACTGCTAGCGATAACTTCACGGTTGTATCACGAGTTACGCTCAAATAAATTATAATAAGGTATTTAATGTTAAATTATATTATAATGCTTAAATTATAATAAGGTATTTAATGTTAAATTTAGCCTAATTTTTTTTAAATGAAATTCTTGCCACACTTCTTGGGAAGGACTTAATTTAAAAAAAAAAAATACATTAACAATTTTAAGGCCTCTCCAAAAAATTAGTAATTTGCAGATGTAATACTCTTGTTTGGAAGCGACGGTACATATAAATTTAATCAAAAATTAATTATTTTCTTAATAAAATATCGTCCAAAGAAAATTAATAATCGTTTCTATATATATTATTTAAAAATTTAAGCACATAACAAAACACAAAAAAATAAATATTATTTAACGAACACAACCAAATTCCAAACAGGAAATTGAAATGTCATAATTGAAAAAAAAAGAAAAAATGGCTGACAATCTTAAAATGATTGAGGTAGTTTACACCGCCATATGTAGTCCCGGGGTGTCCTGGGTTGGGATGTTGTAACATCACTTTCGATTCGAATTCGATAGATTTTACGTCTCATGTTTCAAGAATAAAATTGTACTCTATTTCGTTTTTCAATTATACTTTGTTTCTTGCTATCTCAGCTTGCTCGAATAAAATAACATTCTATTTCTACTTATACTCATAATTATTTATCACTCACATTTTTGTTTAGTGATACTTTATCGATTTGAAGGAAAAGAAAAGTACGCAACAAAAAGAGATCGCAATAGAAAAAGCGTAATCAAAAAGCGAAATAGAGTACAATTTTATTCTTGAAACATGAGACGTAAAATCTATCGAATTCGAATCGAAAGTGATGTTACAACATCCCACCCCTGTTCTACCATCACTTTCGATTCGTTTTCGATAGTGTTTTGTGACTTTTGTCTCTTGTAACAAGAACAATATTGTACTCTATTTCGTTTTTTCAATTATTCTTTTTCTAAAGCTATCTCAGCTTTCTCAAATAAAACAACATAGTACGTAAATCTCTAAAAATACTATTATACTCCTAGTGTTCGCTGATGACCACCGGGGTAAAAAAGATCGGAGTTTTTTTGAGCATAAAAACGAACGCATAAAAAGAGTCGGTGTATTTTTAACTCTACTTTTATTTGGATTTTTTTGACAACCGAAAATTATTTCTTTTATCGGCGTAAAAAATCCAAGAATTCTGTAAATTGAAAAATTTAAAATAAAATAATAGGAAATGCTTCGATTTGGATGATGATATTAATAAAAAATATTAAAATAATAAAAAGAAAATGTAATGTTGACATTTAAAACACCAAAATTATTTGTCAAGTAAAAAATTTGTTCGCTGATGCCAACAAAAAAAACCCGAGTTTTTTATTGATGTGAAGTTTGCGGGGGTAAAATCTGTCAAAAAAACTCGGGTATTTCTGTCAAAAAGCCATCAGCGAACAGACGGTTAACCCGAGTTTTTTATTGAAGTGAAGTTTGCGGGGGTAAAATCTGTCAAAAAAACTCGGGTACTCTTCAAATAAATTTGCGAAGTCTCGCCAAGGCGTTACCGAAGCGAAGCGTAAGCGAGAAGATTTTCTTTGATACACCACCACACTCTCACAGTCTAGTTTTCTTTTTTTTTTTTTTCATTCCTACTACATTGTGTATACAATACATTCATTGTGTGTAGATGTTATGTGTACTGTGTACTACATTGTGTGATATTTTCATTTTTCAAATATTTATTTTGTAGAGAGGTCATTTTGGATTTCGCATTTTATTAAATTGATGTGTAATGTATTTCTGTAGCAGTGTTTTTTATACATTTCTTAATTATTATTTTTTGTTATAAACATAATCAAATGTTTCAATTACAGATAATTGTGTTTTTTATTCGGCATTTGATCTCAGGTAAATATGATTATAATATAGATATTATTTTGAGAATATACTTGCAATTACTATTTATTAATTCCAGAAAAGACATAAGAACGTTTTGCAGCTGCAAGCATAGACGCGGAGGATAGAAATATGATAACAAACAAATAATTTTATTTTGTATAATTTTGTTGAATCCTATATTTAAATTACAGTAGTATATCAATTAATTTAAATTTAATGTGTAGTCAATTTCTAAATCCTTAACGATCTTAAATTTTTTATAAATATTTATATCGAATTAATAAAATTTTTTATTATTTTTATTATTTTTTATATATTTCAGCTTTTTATAGACAATAATTTACAAATTTTTAAAAAAATATATTTATAACATAGTTTATAATTATTATTTCTCCTAATATTTCGACTTGTTAGTCATATTCATAGGAAGCAACACTTACAAACTAGAAAAAGAAAAACTTAATTAAAACTAACTTTGAAAACATCTTTAAATTGAATTTTAATTAAAAACGATTAAAATACCTATGCTTTTTCTATATATTACGTTTTAATAATAATGATAATAATAGTTCTACGGCTTTAAAAAGTTTTTTTATATAATACATTCGATCAATTTTATATGATCGTGTCAGAATATTTTTTAAAAAACGATACATTATTTCTTTAAAATGAAAATCCACTAATATTAAGGGTAAGCTTTGAATGCCAAAATTTTTTACCCGGTTGTACATCTATGGTAAATTATGTACATTGATCTCTGTTTTGTCAAATCATACTGTCGCACTATACCGGGTGTTTCTTTTAAACTGAGACGATCAAATATCTCGAAAAATAGCCACTCTACGGAAAAAATGTCCATAATCAAAATTTAATCATACCGCGGGGGAAATACATTAGTGCAAAAAAATAGTCCCCCACCCCCCGCTTTGTAGGTGGGGCGGGGGTAACTTTTAAACTAAGATAGGAAGCCATACTTTTTATTGCAGATACGGATTCTACGACTAAAAGTACGTATGATTTGAATGAAATATTTTGTTCGGTTCATGATAGATGGCGTTGTAATCGACGAAATTCAATTTTTTCAATTTCTTCTTCTTAGAACACACGCATTCGATTCTGCAATACGTTTGAAATAAAAAACATCACGTTTTCATTGGAAATACTCGAAATTCGTCATCAAAACAATTACTTCGGTCTAAAAAGACCAAAGTATTGAAATCCAAAACCACTTTTCTCGACGTTTTGAAAGTCCCTGAGTCTGAAAAAGCAAAAAAAAAAAAAATGTCCGTCCGTCTGTCTGGATGTCTGGATGTCAAGACGGAGATTTGAAAAGCTTTTGGAGACTGTACGTCAAGGGGGTGGGGTACCTGCCATACGAATTGACCCAAAATAACTGCTTTTATAAATATTTACGATTTTTTTATATATGCTTATTTGATTATTGAATTGGGCATTGAATTTGGCATTGAATTGGGAATTGATTTGAAGATTAAATTAGGGGTCAATTTGCGCGTTGAGTTGAAGTTGAGTTGGAGTTTAGTTGCGGTTGGATTAGGATGTGGTGAATAGTTAACAAATTTTTATATGATGGAACTTGCCTATTTATCAACCGATTACGATGAAATTCGACATTTGTATTGGAAATGGGATTCTAAAATGATTTATGGATGAAGTTCTGGGATTTTAGAACGATTTCTGGATGAAGTTCTGGAATATGGCCAAGTATGATGGAACTTGCCTATTTATCAATCGATTATTATGAAATTTAATATGTGTGTTAGAAATGGGATTCTAAAATGAGTTTTGGATGGAGTTCTGGAATATGGCCAAGTAGGATGGAACTTGCCCATTTCTCAACCGATTACGATGAAATTCGACATTTTTATTGAAAATGGGATTCTAAAATGATTTATGGATGAAGTTCTGGGATTTTAAAACGATTTCTGGATGAAGTTCTGGAATATGGCCAAGTATGATGGAACTTGCCCATTTCTCAACCGATTACGATTAAATTCGACATTTGTGTTGGAAATGGGATTCTAAAATGATTTATGGATGAAGTTCTGGGATTTTAAAACGATTTCTGGATGAAGTTCTGGAATATGGCCAAGTATTATGATGGAACTTGTCAATTTCTCAACCGATTATTATGAAATTTAATATGTTTGTTAGAAATGGGATTCTAAAATGAATTTTGGATGAAGTTCTGGAATATGGCCAAGTAGGATGGAACTTGCCCATTTCTCAACCGATTACGATGAAATTCGACATTTGTATTAGAAATGGAATTCTAAAATGATTTATGGATGAAGTTCTGGGATTTTAAAACGATTTCTGGATGAAGTTCTGGAATATGGCCAAGTATGATGGAACTTGCCTATTTATCAATCGATTATTATGAAATTTAATATGTGTGTTAGAAATGGGATTCTAAAATGAGTTTTGGATGAAGTTCTGGAATATGGCCAAGTAGGATGGAACTTGCCCATTTCTCAACCGATTACGATGAAATTCGACATTTTTATTGGAAATGGGATTCTAAAATGATTTATGGATGAAGTTCTGGGATTTTAAAACGATTTCTGGATGAAGTTCTGGAATATAGCCAAGTATGATGGAACTTGTCTATTTCTCAACCGATTATTATGAAATTTGATTTGTGTGTTAGAAATGGGATTCTAAAATGAGTTTTGGATGAGGTTCTGGAATATGGCTAAGTATGATGGAACTTGCTCATTTCTCAACCGATTATAATGAAATTCGACATGTGTATTGGAAATGGGAGTCTGAAATGAGGTTTGGGCGAAGTTCAGGAATATGGCCAAGTATGATGGAACTTGGCTATTTCTTAACCGATTATAATGAAATTTGATATGTCCGTTGGAAATGGCAATATTTGATATGTGTGGAATATGGCCAAGTATAATGGAACTTGACTATGCCTTAACCGCGGGTATCATTGTGTTAGACATGTGCGTTGTAAATGGGATTCTAAAATGAGTTTTCGGATAAATTTCTGGAATATGGTCAGTTAAACGGTTAGAAGTATCAGTATAATTTGTTATACTACTTTCGGTATAAAGTTCTAGAATACGATTTTTCGTTTTAAATTGGATGCCTGTACCCATGTTGAAGCTTTTGACCTGTTTGGCTGTTGTTGTATAAGTAAATATATATTGGTTAAAATAGAAATCAATAATGTCAAAACAGTCACACCAACTTTATGATATTATTGAAGATACCAAAGACCGAAGTTCTGATCACCTCGTGAGGTTTCAGCCCTTTATATTTTATTAATGTAAATGGCAGGTGAATAAAATAATTTTAGCTTAAAATAAGTGTTTAAAATGATGGCCTGCGACTTCAATGCACTTATTAATACGCATTTTCAATGATTGTACACAACTGAGAAGTGTGTTTGGTTGAATTTCAGCACACGCATTTCTGATTCGCTCAATCATGTTCTCACGTGTTGTTGGTTCTTGTTTGTAAACTTTGTCTTTGAGATAGCCCCACAAAAAGAAATCTGGCGAAGTAAGATCTGGTGATCTGGCGGGCCAATTTATCGGACCAGCTCTACCGATCCAGCGACCATTGAAATCACGATCAAGTACCTCACGTGCTACCAACGAATGGTGTGCAGGACAACCATCATGTTGAAACCACATGTTCCATCTCAATTCTAAGTTCAAATTTTCAAGTAATATTGGCAGTTCATTTTCCAAAAAGTTTCGGTACATTTGACCATTCAAGTTGCCTTCAATAATGTGGGGGCCGATGAGTTGGTTGCCAATTATTCCACACCACACGTTGACAGTCCAAGGGCGCTGATGTTCAACTTGGCGAAGCCAGTGTGGATTTTCAACACTCCAATAATGCATGTTGTGTCGATTAACCGTTCCATGGTTGCCCATTGACAAAAAGTTACCCGATTTTGGAAATCAGCGCCATGAAGATCTTGGTGTAAAGACACAAGATATGGATGATGCTTGTGCCGTTTTAAAATTCTCCAAACACTGGTGAGGGACAATCCGGAATCGCGAACTATTTCTCGTGTACTAACATGAGGATTATGAGTCGCTGCAGCCAATACAGCAATTTCATTATTTTCTCCAGTGACTGTTGCTCTACGGGTCCTCTTTTTCGGTTGAACATTTCCATCAGCAATAAATTGTTTGATAGTACGGCCAAATGAAGCACGTGAACGAATCCTATCCGGAAAACGTTGAGCGTAAATAGCAACAGCATTTTCAAGATTTCTGCCAGCCTCTCCATAAACCAGAACCATTTCAATTTTCTCTGGCACAGTTAAACGGTCCATTCTAAAGTATTTTATCGTTTATTTTGCAATTACGAAAAACATGAAGATAAGAAATAACACAAACGTTAAATGTGATTTACAAAACTGAATGAATTGTTTTGATGACGAATTTCGAGTATTTCCAATGAAAACGTGATGTTTTTTATTTCAAACGTATTGCAGAATCGAATGCGTGTGTTCTAAGAAGAAGAAATTGAAAAAATTGAATTTCGTCGATTACAACGCCATCTATCATGAACCGAACAAAATATTTCATTCAAATCATACGTACTTTTAGTCGTAGAATCCGTATCTGCAATAAAAAATATGGCTTCCTATCTTAGTTTAAAAGTTACCCCCGCCCCACCTACAAAGCGGGGGGTGGGGGACTATTTTTTTGCACTAATGTATTTCCCCCGCGGTATGATTAAATTTTGATTATGGACATTTTTTCCGTAGAGTGGCTATTTTTCGAGATATTTGATCGTCTCAGTTTAAAAGAAACACCCGGTATAATATATAAAAAAAAAACGATCGACAAGGAAAAAACATGAAAGAGGATAGAGGAGAGAAAACAGATCGCAAAAATGCCTGTATGTAATTAAAAATGATTAAAATAAAACTGAGATAGAGAAACAAAAAGAAAAAGGAAACAACTGTCTGAATGTGAAAAAGTATTAAAATTGCAAATGAGAATGAGAAAAAAACTCTGTGATGGAAGAGGAGTAAGAACTAGATACATAAGGTTATCTAAATTATTATATAGGTCAACAAACTTTTCAGCCATCAACGTCATGTCATTTTTTTGGGAAATAAAAACATTTTGTTTATTTATTAAGATTTTTGTGTGTTTAATTTATTAAAATTGTTTTGTGTTTGTATTTTTGTTTTGTGTTTTTATTTTTATGTGTATTAAATGTGTCCTAATATCTGATTTTTACTCGAGTTAAGAATCAATATTATAATATGGAGTGTGAAAAAAACTCAATAATTTTTTTAAAATAATAAAAAATTAGTAGTTCTATTGTTTACAGTATAATGCGAGTTAATAGTGCGCGTAGGAATATTGATTCTTAATCTAGTCAAAAACAATAGACCAGCCACTATTGTGTAGAATTTAAATGTTAGGAACTAAAAAAACTCTTGACGCGAGATTCAAAAATCAAATAGTTCTCTTTGTCATGTTGTGATGTGTGTCATATTATTTAACTCTTAATCAAATTTAGAGTCAATATATTTAACCAACACTGTTGTTTGTTTGCAAAGTGTAATGAAAACTAAATAATTTTGGAAGTGAATCAAAAATTAATAGTTCACTACACTATGTTATTAATTACCTCAGTGTTTCTAAGGCTGTGGGATATTTACATTGTGTAATGTAATATTTGATTCTTGCTCGAGTCAAGAGTCAATATACTAACCACCATGTAGTGAAAAAAACTAAATAATCTTTAACCCAAGTAAAGAATTAATAGTAAAAAACCTTTGTTATATGTTGGACAAAATAGTTTGTAACAAATAGTGAAAACTTTTATGTAGTTGCTTGACGTATCAAACTTAGGTAGTTATCTTGAAGTCCTCTACAGTCTGTTTTATAATTGATCGCGTTATGATTCTTTGTGATGTGGCACATCTTTTTAAACGTCCGTTTTCGTTTTTTTGTTTCAAAGGCTAATATTGACGCTTCTTCAAAATTAAAATGTTTATTGCATTCCAATGAATGTTTGCATAGAGCTGAGCGGTGGTGTGTTATATTGTTTTTGTTTTTGGTTGTAAATTTTACATCATTCTTATGTTGATTAGCACGCATTGTTATTGTTTTTGATGTTTCCCCAATATAACACTTTCCGCATCCACAATCGATTTTGTAAATGACACCGGTTCTTTTTTCTTTAGGGATTCTGTCTTTTAAAGTTTTAAATGATTTGGACAGTGTGTTATTAATTTTTGTGCCAATTTTGTTATTATATTGGGGTTTGTGAATGCATTTTTTAATTTTTTCAGTTAAGTTCGGTATGTATGTTATAGCCCCACATATTATTTTATTTTCATTATTTTGTGGGTTGTCCGTAATGTGTTGTGGAGCTTTGGCTTTGTACGTGTACAAATATTTGGTGATCAGCTTATTAATAAGGTGAATAGGATAGTTATTTTTACCTAAAATTCTTTGAATTAATATTCTGTTGTTATTTCTATTAGAGTTATCACTTAATTGAAAAACTCTCTTAATGAATGACCTTGCTACATTGATTTTCATGTTATAGGGATGTGATGAATAGTAGTTTAGCATTCTATTAGATGCCATTGTTTTACAATACCAGTTGGTTTGGATTTTGTTATTTGACCTTGTTAATATCATGTCTAAGAATGCTAAACTATTATTTGTTTCTTGCTCTACTGTAAATTTTACTTTATCATGGAAAGTGTTGAACCTTTCAAGCGTTTCAACAATAAATTCCTTATGTATGACAAGTAAGAAGTCATCTACATATTTTTTTATGGTAGAGGGCTGTATTGTTAGTAACGGTAATTTTTCCCTTAATAGTTTCTCTAAGACAATGTCAGCCAGAATTGGGGATAAAGGATTACCCATAGCTAAACCAAACAGTTGTTTGTAACAGTTATTATTGAATTGGAAATAGTTATTGTCATTGATGCAAGTGTCGAACATTTTAATGAATATTTCTTTCGAACAAGGTATGTTTTCGTCTATCTCGGACCATCGTTCCAATATAGCATCTTTGGCTATGTCTACTGGTATGTTAGTAAATAGAGATACTACATCAAACGATACTAATACTTCGTTGTCATTTACCGTTAGTGAATCCAAAATTTGTTTTAGGCAGAAAGAATTTTTTATATTATAAGGGCTATTTTCGACTAATGGTTTTAGGAAGTTAATTAGTAATTTAGATAAAAAATACACTGGTGAAGTTAAAGTGGATACGATTGGTCTTAAAGGTATTCCAGGTTTATGAACTTTAGGGAGCCCGTACATCCGCGGAGCTACTGGTGATACCATTTTTAACTCTATCTTTTGTTTTTGAGTAATTATTTTATTTTTGAAAAGTTCGTCAATTAATTTTATTTATTCATTGGAATGCAATAAACATTTTAATTTTGAAGAAGCGTCAATATTAGCCTTTGAAACAAAAAAACGAAAACGGACGTTTAAAGAGATGTGCCACATCACAAAGAATCATAACGCGATCAATTATAAAACAGACTGTAGAGGACTTCAAGATAACTACCTAAGTTTGATACGTCAAGCAACTACATAAAAGTTTTCACTATTTGTTACAAACTATTTTGTCCAACATATAACAAAGGTTTTTTACTATTAATTCTTTACTTGGGTTAAAGATTATTTAGTTTTTTTCACTACATGGTGGTTAGTATATTGACTCTTGACTCGAGCAAGAATCAAATATTACATTACACAATGTAAATATCCCACAGCCTTAGAAACACTGAGGTAATTAATAACATAGTGTAGTGAACTATTAATTTTTGATTCACTTCCAAAATTATTTAGTTTTCATTACACTTTGCAAACAAACAACAGTGTTGGTTAAATATATTGACTCTAAATTTGATTAAGAGTTAAATAATATGACACACATCACAACATGACAAAGAGAACTATTTGATTTTTGAATCTCGCGTCAAGAGTTTTTTTAGTTCCTAACATTTAAATTCTACACAATAGTGGCTGGTCTATTGTTTTTGACTAGATTAAGAATCAATATTCCTACGCGCACTATTAACTCGCATTATACTGTAAACAATATAACTACTAATTTTTTATTATTTTAAAAAAATTATTGAGTTTTTTTCACACTCCATATTATAATATTGATTCTTAACTCGAGTAAAAATCAGATATTAGGACACATTTAATACACATAAAAATAAAAACACAAAACAAAAATACAAACACAAAACAATTTTAATAAATTAAACACACAAAAATCTTAATAAATAAACAAAATGTTTTTATTTCCCAAAAAAATGACATGACGTTGATGGCTGAAAAGTTTGTTGACCTATATAATAATTTAGATAACCTTATGTATCTAGTTCTTACTCCTCTTCCATCACAGAGTTTTTTTCTCATTCTCATTTGCAATTTTAATACTTTTTCACATTCAGACAGTTGTTTCCTTTTTCTTTTTGTTTCTCTATCTCAGTTTTATTTTAATCATTTTTAATTACATACAGGCATTTTTGCGATCTGTTTTCTCTCCTCTATCCTCTTTCATGTTTTTTCCTTGTCGATCGTTTTTTTTTTATATATTATATAGTGCGACAGTATGATTTGACAAAACAGAGATCAATGTACATAATTTACCATAGATGTACAACCGGGTAAAAAATTTTGGCATTCAAAGCTTACCCTTAATATTAGTGGATTTTCATTTTAAAGAAATAATGTATCGTTTTTTAAAAAATATTCTGACACGATCATATAAAATTGATCGAATGTATTATATAAAAAAACTTTTTAAAGCCGTAGAACTATTATTATCATTATTATTAAAACGTAATATATAGAAAAAGCATAGGTATTTTAATCGTTTTTAATTAAAATTCAATTTAAAGATGTTTTCAAAGTTAGTTTTAATTAAGTTTTTCTTTTTCTAGTTTGTAAGTGTTGCTTCCTATGAATATGACTAACAAGTCGAAATATTAGGAGAAATAATAATTATAAACTATGTTATAAATATATTTTTTTAAAAATTTGTAAATTATTGTCTATAAAAAGCTGAAATATATAAAAAATAATAAAAATATTTAAAAACAGACAATATTATAATACAATTGTTAAAATTTTTTTATATTACTAACCAACATTTATGATTTTTTATTTATTTTAATTTCAAAACTATTTTTAAAAAATATTCGTTTAAACGAATATAGTACGTAATAAAATTACTTCGCACAGTGTTTCACTTTCACTTCGCTTCTTTATTATTTTCCTTATAAATTTATACAAAAACCCTTCGCTTTTGTGCCACAAACAATACTTTATTGAAGAGAATGCGAAGAAAAATGCGAACCACACATACATACAGCAATGTAAATTACTTCGCCTTCATTTTAATTTTCATATAACGGACGCGATGAAAACGTTACGTTTTTGCTTCACCTCGGCGGTACGCTTGCGAAGAGTTTCATATTCGCCTTTAAAGGGCCGCAAGAGGTGCTACGATCGCCACTAGTTAAAGGTGAACTGCAATTCAGCGCTTATTTTTATGTGTGTTATTTTCTAATTATTTTGTCGCTGAATAAATAAATATAACTTTTATGTGCAATAAATGATTGTTTTGGACCGAAATCAATAACAAAATTGTCCAATTATGTATTTTTTCTATTGCTGTTCACCTTTAACTCTAGTTTCAATATCGTCCACCAGATGTCAGCCACTTTGCGTTAAAAGGCGAATAAGAATGTCTTCGCTTGCATTACGTTAGCGTTTCGCCATGTTTAGAGGGTCCCGCTAAACAAAGCGATACGTTTACGATACGAAAATGATGTTTGATGTTCATACAAAATATCGTTTACGAATCGTTTTTACGATTCGAAATCGATACGTTTACGAATCTAACGTCCCATGATAATTAGAATTTTCTACGAATCGGAATATATCGATTTTTGCGTTTCGCTTGCGATACTTATTTTCCGTATCGGAAACAGACCTAATTATGCGATAAATTTACAAATCGTATTTTTCGAGTTGATTGCGATGATTATTAGCAAAAATAAAATCGTGTTTTATATCTTTTATAATATGATTACATTTTTTTTATTTATTTAAAGTAGATCAATAAATACAATACAAATTGTATAAATTTGCATGTTTATTTTTTCGGCTCACAGCACTTGTATTGACACCGATTTAGTAAAAATTGGTCACACCTCCTAAAATATATACAATACACATATCAAATTAATAAACTTAAATGGTTTAACACAATAAATATATTGGTGTATAGTGAAAATAATATCTCAGCGAAATTCTGACAGCTCTCGCGCATCAAAACAAATGGCGTAAACACAGCGATGTATTTAGGCTAAAGTGTTTACATTTTGAGGTTAGAATTTATCTATTTTGAATTATGTTTTTCCTCAAATTTATTCATAATAATTAATGTAATTTTAATTTAGATAATACACTAGCACTAGAACTTTTGATAACATTTAAGATAATTTTAATTTCATTAGCTTACCTCGAACAAATTGAAATTTAAAATCGAGTTTTTTTATTGTTTTGCTTTAACATGAAAACTGACATTTTTTTCTAAATATGCCCAGTTCGTACCTTAAATGGGTATAACGTTACATATCCAGTGGTGTTGTTAATATTTTTTATATTTTTTAATTTCACATATTATTTTAGAATTTACATATAAAATAATGAGAATTTTTAATATTTTCCAATATAAATTAGATTATGAAATGGAATCAAATTTCACATATCTTTATTTATAATTTTTTTTTGTTTTTAAAACTATTATTCAGGCGACCCTTCTCTGAATTTTTAATTTATTTTAACTACCTCACTGTTGGCTGCGCACAACGATGAAAAAATGAGTTTCGCTGAGATATTATTTTCACTATACTTACTTTGCGAACCTCACAACACAAAATATTTTTTAATAACTTTAATTTTCATTTTATACAAATAATTCCATCTGCTTTTGTTTTAAAACTTGAATTGACCTTTTTCCTCCAAAATTTTTGACAGATAAAATTTGGTGTTTTGTGAACGTGTAGGACAAAGTATAATTTTGAGCTGTGGAATTTTTCGTGTTTTTTAATTAATTAGTGTGATTTTTAATTTATTTTGAACTGTGATTTATTTCTAAATTTTATTAGAATTAAAAATTAATAGAAATTTATAAAAATTTCTTGAAAAGTAAGTAGAAAAGAGTGTTTTTTTAAAAGTGTTAGGTTATGTTCTTATAACAAGTTTATATGTTTTGAATAATTTTTTGTAAATTTCTAGAAACGGATGATAACAAGAGGATCTCGGTATTATCTAAATATGCCATGAGCCTTTAGGGACCTGAGAGACAGCGGTACGAGGAGAAAATTTCAGGATTCAAAAGTGACCCATACTTGATGAAGTTTGATGAGCAAAGTCTGCAAACAAATGTGACGTTTTTCGAGATATTCCAGTATCTGGTAAATAAGAAGTCATATTACACGTCCAACGAATTAAAAGCGTTCAAGTCGTTAGAGGCCTGCAAACTATTGTATATAAAAGCGGTTGAGTCCAATATTTAACCGGTAAAAAGCACCAAAATGCACACATTATGTTTGGCAAAGTAAGTTCTTTAAAATATTACATATTTAAAATTAATAATGTTAAAACTTTTTTGAACAGGTACTTCATTCTCAGTCACTAAATTTACCACCATTAAAAGTATGGAGATGGACCCATCATGACGTCACGGGCTTCATTCACAACGGACACTGTACTTGTGTGGCAGGATTAGGAGAGTGTTGTTCCCATATTGGGGCCGTATTATTTGCTTTGCATGAAGTATACAAGTGCATTTTATTGATTCATGTGATAAAATGAGAATTAACTATATACATATGTCATTTTATACAAATTTATTTCTGATTATGAATTTATTATGTGATTTTATACAATTTTAGTTTTATATTAAATAATCTTATTTATAACGTATTGTCTTTTATTCATTATCTCCTAAAATTGGTGAGTTCAAATTGAAAACTGCGCAAGATATTTTCACCATATACATAATCGAAATACATGTTTTCATTAATTTTTTTGGAAATAGCTTTAATCGGTTCTGCATTCGCTCATAACTTCTTCATTCGCTTATATCTGGATGTAGAGGTTGTTGATTTTTTCTTATAACCCAAATGTTGAGTTGGAATCCAGTCAGGGTTTAAAATATCATCTATTTTAGGCTTTTAGCAGATTTTCCGGATATGAAATGTCTGGAGCAAACAGTAGAGTATCTTAAGGCTGTTTTTTTAAAATCTTTCCGATTAATTGCCTTCACCCAAGCTCACTGGCGTTTCTCAGCCAGAGTTTTGTATTTTGTGCACCTTTTTGGAATAAAAGGAAACCTATAAAAGTGTATTCCATCGTGTTTATCTGCTCTCATTTGGCACTTAAATACAGTACGCGTTAGTGGCATTTTCACAAAATATAACACTTATCTATTAAAATATTTTATTTATTATGATATAAAATGTTATAATTATAATTGTTTTGTTTAATTAATAAATTAAAAACCTTTAAAATTACTAATACTCGCTAATTTAATACGATTTTACTTCAAATTGATACACTTTTCACTTTATCTTGTCCTACGCGCTCGTTTGACGTTTTAAATAATCTGTATTTGACAGATGAGGAAAAAGATCAATAGATTGAATGCTAGACAACTTCATTGTGATTTTTTGTGTTAAGGAAAACAAATAAACGTCAAAATATTGTTCATATCTTTTTGTATGAAGTGACACAGATGCAATTTTATTTCTATAATTACAGACATATATTAAATATTTTTTAATAAAAATTTAATTGAAATGTATTCATTTTATATCATTTTAAGATAAGCAAGTAAATTTTTTTGTGAAAAGCGTGTGAAAAATTAAAACATAAAAAGAAGGCAAATTCGTATTCTTTAGGTTTAATCTTGTGCCGTTTGAGTTTTTTGTGTGGTTATTTTTATTAAAATTAAGTTATTTTCAAACATTTTAAGTTAGCTTCATATAAACTGCTGTTTGTTTTCCTTAACACTCAAAAAAATTTGACATATTTTGGCTGTCAAATAATCGATCTATTGAAATGGCAAATTAATGTGCAAGGTGTATTGAATTGTGACGTACACCCTTTGTGTGGTATAGTATCGTTTACGTATCTAGAACGTATCGTTTTTTGCGATTCGCATTTTTTGTTTAGCGGGATTTTCTATTTTCTGTCAAAAAGCCATCATAGCGAACACACGGATTACGATGGAAAATCGGTATGTGTAATGGCAGTCGTCTGTCATTACACGATTTTCACCTAAACCGGATTATTTTGTTTCCACAACGCGATTTTTGACAAAAATGACAACTGAAAATCGCGATTAACTCTGTTTGTCTACGGTATAAGACTACACAGGCATATTTGTACAGAATCCCTATACAGTTGTTTCACTGTATTAAAAAGCAACAGGAAAACAACATTCATGTAAGTAAATGAAGCATAATTCTTTATTTTTTTTTTATTTCGTACGACATTTTCGGTGTGTTTCCAGCTTTTCTCTCGTTTTCTGCTCGTCGGAGTCGGTTTTTTTGTTGCAACTAGAAAACCACAAAAAAATCCGCACCGATGTCAAAGGTGTCAAAATAAACCAAAAACCTAAAAATATTATTTTAAATGGTTTTTATTTTAAGAAAATCTAGTGCAGATCTCCATACACATGTCACTAGAAAATAGTTTAACTAACTGCCCGTTATGTAATTGTGTTTTAAATGATACAGTTAATCGGCTCATAAAAGAATTTTGCGGTCATTTAAAATGTCGCGCTTGTCTTCATAAAGAAAATAATGGATGCCAATTATGCTATGAATTAAAGGAAAAAGACGATGGAACAAAATCTATTAATGCAATAAAAAGTGTGTCAGAAGATCAAAATATTGTTTACCATGTTATCGAAAATTCTGCTGCTAGTGACTATGGTGAATCGAGCTCGGACAAATTACAAATAGATACAGAATCGTCTGAGGATAATATTACTTTTAAATTTAATGATTTGAGCTCTAAAACTAAAAATAATTTGGCAATTTCCAAGAAATTTAATAACAAAAGTAAAAAGGTATTACTTTAAATGTATTTTATTCATTTCTGATTCATTTTAACTTGTATTTAAATTCTTTGCAGGATAAAGCTTCCCGTCGAAGCAAATCATTGTATTCACATATATTAACAATATCAAAAAGCGACGGAACATATTTTGAATGTAGTATATGTAAAAAAAAATTTACAAGTCGAGGACATCGACATTATCATCTTTTCTGCGCTAATGTCGATAAACCATTAAGTTGTGAAATTTGTAGCAAAGTAACTTAAAACCACATTAGTACACTACAAAAATTACATTCTGTTTTATCATTTTAGCAATTTATAACGAAATTCCATTATAACTATCATATTGAAACACACCAGAAAAACTATAAATTCAAATGTCCAAAATGTGATAAATCTTATCTAAGCTCAAACAGCCTACGAAAACATTCAAAGAAGCATTCAGATTCAATCGAGTGGAAACATTTTGTTTGTTCAGATTGTGGTGCGAGGTTCCACAGTTCTTCTCTTCTAAAGCTTCATGAGGATACACATAAAAATATCTACCCATTTAAATGTGACAAATGTGATCGGAAGTTTACATTGAAAAGTAATATGCAAAATCATCTAGTTGTTCATTTAAAAGAAAAGAATTTTGCTTGTGATTTATGCGGTAAAAAATTTGCACGTAAAGGAGCGTTGAAATTACATAGTTCAAGCCATTCTGATGAAAGACCTTATAAATGCAAACATTGTAACAAAACTTTTACACACCAACGAATATATAGCCGGCACTTAACAATTCATTTAGGTAAGAAAACGTTTAACTGTCCATTTTGTGATGCAAAGTGTAGTCGTAAAGATAACTTTTATCGACATCTAAGGAACTTGCATCCGAATTCCAATTACAAAGAAATCGATAAAGATTTAATTCAATCTGACTGGGTCAACGAAAATATTTCAGACTCGAAAGAGGAGTCTGCAGAAAATGAAAGATTAGGAGATGATACATCAGACGAAGTGTCCGACAACTTTGATATCGAAAATATTCGAGTAAACGAAATGAAATTTCCGCTTAATTTGAATAACATAACTCACAAAAGCCTTTCAGATGGACCTAACTCTATAAATGTAATACAATCAATTGGCAATGTAAAACCAATTTCACTTTTAAATTTGACCGAAAATGAGAACAAATTGCAACGGCTTTCACCCACAGGATTGCCCGAATATCGTTCTGAAATTGCTAAAGAGATAAGCCAAATAACAAATCAAATAAATTCTACACCAAAGAAACGAATTATAAATGGGATTAAACCGAGAAAACCTTACGATCCTATTGAAATTTATCGCAAAATTTTAATGCCAAATGAGCTAGATGAAGAAGATGATGAGCAAAAGACAAGTAATTTAATTGAAAGTGCTTTTAATGAAATAAACCAAAAAGAACAGGACATAACAAAAGACATATTACAAAAACCACCACCGATAGATTTCTCAGAGATTCACTGGAGAAAAAGAACTTCACAATATTTTGCAATGAAATGATTTTATCCAAAATTCAACATCTAAAGTAATTTAATAAAGAACCCACGTTGATCTGTGCTCGATCACGATAAGAGCGATTTGTTTTTGTTTGTACATAATAATATTAGGTATATAGCCCTATTATGATTTTCACATCATCGAAAAACTACACAAATCTAGTCACATTTCCAGACAATTAAATTATAATACATTTCTTGCCTTGACGGTTAAACTATTAACAACTAAAATTGTAGGTTTACCTATAATTCGATACTGTATGGTTAAATTGATGCCATTGAAATTAATCAAAGATCCACGAAATGTTCCTTCTGTGGCCCTATTCTAGTTTTTCCGAGGAATTGGGAATTGTTTTATTGTGAATTTTTTCAGTAGTTTTGTAGTCTTTCTTTCCAAAGTATACTGCGAGTTGCGTCGTTTGATATTTTTTTTTTTCAAAAGTAGGGAGAAAATAATTCCATTTTATAGCATTTTTTTTTAATCTTCTCTAAATTTTGTTGGCCATTGATTAGATGGTACGTATCAGCTTTAAAAGGGAATTATTTTTCCCTACTTTTGAAAAAATATCAAACGTCGCAGTACACACCCTGCGCCATTGAAATGTTCGGTTTGAATTTTTAAAGTAAATTTTGGAAATACCACCGTTTGCTTCAAAAGTAGGTGGCAAAAATGATAGATTCTGATTATCAAAACAATTTTTACACTATTCCGAATATATTCAAATAAAAAGAACGGTAATCCGACATTTTAGACCTACATAACGTCGGATAAGGAATATTACCGCCCTACCGCGTAACAATTTGGTAGGTCTTTACAGTGTTTTTAACAAAGTTTTTTCAATTGAAAAATAGTTTTTTGTTGACAATGGTAATTTTTATTCAAAATAAGAATTAACAGAAATAAAATAATTCATCTCAACCAAAATATTTTGAGAGAAATTGAACTTTTTAAAATCAATGATTAATAACCCAGCACTTGGCTTTTATGATGGCCTTAAACCCGATCAGCATTGAATTCTATAGTTTGATTAAATAATATATTGTTATTTCTTCAAACCAGACTTTTTCTATAAGTTTTGTCCGCTCTTTGGCACTTTTCAGCTTGTAATTTGTAATCTTCTTTCCCATGAAGTACCAAATATTTTCAACAATATTGAGGTCAGGACTATTTCCTGTCCAGGATAACGACTCAATCACCAAGCTATTTTTAAATTCGGCTATCTAATCAAAATAGACATTAAAATTAAGCATTCTTACTTCACAAATAACATCAATAACTCGCGGAGAGTAATCGTCCTGGAAGAGTGGAATACCGATATATTGAGTCGGGTCCTCAATAGTCACGATTCAGGTTTCGATAATTTTTTTATATTTTCTTCCGCTTTCTGAACTATCCAGAAGGCATAGTGATCAAACTCCAAAGGCTATTATGGCTCTCCAGGCCATAACATATGGTGAATTTTTCACTGTCGGCGAAATACATTCTGTTAAATACCGTTTGCCTTTTCGTCGCCGAACCCTTGTCCTTACATCGGGTCGAAAGATATTGAATTTGGATTTATCCGAGAATATGAACCAACGCCAGTCCCTGGGCATTCCGTTTTTTCATTCTATTGCGAATTTGAGGCTTGCAGCTGCCATTTTTGCTGTCAGTAATGATTTTCTCGCAGGTCGATAAGCATATAAACCAAGTTCCTTTTAATAGTATGAACTGAAATAGTGTCGGTTGTTGCTATTAGAAGCTAACTTCTCAGCTCCAAAGGCGTAGCAAACCTTTGCTTAAGATGTAAATATCTGAAATTCGATTTGTTGAAATCGAAGTTCTCCTCTTTGCAGCAGAGCCAAATTATCGTTTGATTTTCGGAATAGTGTCTTAAAAACTTTCTAACTGCTGTTTGGTTACACTAAATTACTCTTGCAATTTGTGAATGTGTGTACTTTTTGCATTTGCTTGCAAAATTTTGGCTTTTTCGTTAGCATTTAATTTAGAGGGACACTTTGTAAAATTAACTCTTTGACTACTTAATTGAAACCGAACGAATATTTCACCCTTAGTTTGGTTTTAAATACCTAATAAGGCGTGAAATATGCTGAAAAATAAAAAAACAAAAAAAAAATAGCGAATTAGGTAAAATCTAGGAGAGAATTGCATGAAATAGTAAATAATCGAAATCGAACATTTCAATGGCGCAGGGTGTACTTTGGAAAGAAAGAATACAAAACTACTGAAAAAATTCACAATAAAACAATTCCAAATTCCCTAGGAAAACCAGAATAGGGCGACCGGTTGTTTATACATACGCAGTAATCAAAAAATTGCGAATTCATTAAAGTACGCTTCGCTTTTTAAAGTTGTTTACACGTTTACCCATTATCTTATTTTTTAGAGAATCAGGGTTGGTGTCGTTACATTTAATACAATTGATGATTGATTACATACTATCTTCTGTTACTCCGCAAAAATCACATAAAGGGGTGTCTTCTAGCCCTATACATTTAAATTTTTTGTCAAAAGCATGACTCGTTATTAGTCTTGATATTAAAAATAAATCCGCTGATTTCAAATTAGAGAACTTCCACCATGGTTCTTTTGGGGGTGAGTTAACTAAGTTTTTATAATGACTTCCTTTATTAATCATTAAATTTTGGTATTGAATCTCCTAATCCTTCTTTATATGTTCTTTATCATGTTGAGTATGTCCAGTGGCGGATTTAACGGCGGGCGCACAAAACGCGCGCCCGGGCTCCAACTTCTGCAGGGCCCCGCAAAACTCCAACTTTCCAGTTTTTCTAATGGCTGAGTATCTAAAGTAAAGTAATTTTCGTGTTTACATTGTGTGTATAAGAAAAGAAAAAAATTGTTAATAATTTAATATAAATGTATAAAGATTAAGATAAGGTGACCATACGTGCTCCTTTTAGGAGTTTTGTACTCCTTTTTCCAAGTTGTACTCCTTTTATACTCTTTTTTTGTTTAGGGAACTCCTTTTTAAAAATTACCAATCCTACCTTTGACGAAAAGAAAAATGCCATTGCAGAAGGAACTTTTGCATATCACACAATCCTCCATAATCAAAGTTTTAGAAATATGGATTGCACAAGTAAGATGATAAAAAAATTGTATAATCCGAAATTTACGTGTGCGAGAACCAAGTGCGACAAGTGCGAAGCTTTCATTATTTCGGGTTTTAAAAATTATTGTGACGAAATTTTATTAAATGAGTTGAATAAACTTCGTTTGTCCATGACTAACGTATAATATAATATGCACATTATACGTTTGTTTCATCACTTATAATGATATCCATTACTCACTGCTAGTTTATCTAGTAGTCTCTTCTTTCATTATTCAATACTTCCAAGTAAATTATTTAATTTTTGAAATTTTATCTAATAGTCTATGCCATTTTCATTATTATTAAACTGTGACGTCAAAATGTCGACGAAAATTATTTGAGGAGTGTTTAAAGGATTTGATTATAAAATATAATGGTATTTGTCGGTCGTGGACAAAGTATCGTATTCTACTCGCATATGGATGTTATTCACTCAGATGATTTACGACACTTGCCTATCGGCTCGTGTCGGCAAACTTCATCTTCGTGAATAACAGCTATCATTATACACGTCACATAAGGTAATATATTGCGCAGGATGTCAAAAAATCACAACAACAACAATGGCGGAGATCGTGACTGAAAGTTTATGAAATATTTAAACAATGATACATTGTTAATTATTTTGAATTAAAGTCAGTAGAATTTTTCACAAAATTTTAATTATATTCACTCAACACTCAAAATTATTACGCAAAACTAACAAACACGATTTGTTTGGTCACCATATGTCCGCCATATTAAATTTTTTTTTCATAGATGCGCAAGAAAGAACGAAAATGAAACATCGGAGTATATTACCAGAACCTTTTAAGGTTATGGCATATAAGGAAAATATAAATCTAATCTATTTAGCTAGAAAATATTAGAATCAACAATATTAAGGAAATCGAACAACTAAGTAAAAACTTAGCCAGAATCACATTCAAAGACTGTAGTGACGCCAATTTATGTATCGAATCTGAATCGCTAAATAAATTTGATGGCTATGCGATGTATGTCCCATTCAATTTCAATCAGACTATTGGTTTAGTCAGAAACATACCATTGGGAATTAGTAATGATGAGCTAAAGGTTAATATAACTTCCTCCATACCGTTTGATAAAGTCGAAAGGATGACTAAATGGAATCCAGAATTAAAGACTGCAAGAGAGACGGAAATGATAAAGATTACCTTGAACGCCAGTTTAATTTCAAAAAAATAATTATGTACGATAATGTTTTAATGAAGGTAGATTACTATATACCCAACCCAATGTTATGTTACAAGGGTTTGAATTATGGGCATACTTCGAATAGGTGTAAATGAAGTGAAATTGAGAGGTGCAACATTTGTGCAAATTGAAAATTAGATGATCATGTGTGTGACAAAGATAAGCCAAGGTGTAAGTTTTGCGGGGAGGGTCACAAAACCAACCATATTAGATGTCAAGAAAGACTAAGACAGAAGAAAATCTCACAATATATGGTGATCAACAAGACTTCGCATAGAGAATCCAAACTAAAGCTATTCGGATTGAGACAAGATACACCCACCATGAGGGACTTTCCACACCTAGATGAGAACCAAAAGGACATTGACAGAAGAAACGATGAAGCTATAAAACAACAAAATAAACGCATAGAGGCGATGTACAAACTAATCAACGACCTCAAAAATCAAATAAATCACAGAGATGATATACTCAAGGACTTAGATGCAAAACTGAGTAATGCAACACTAAAATCAGAGAACGTAGCAGACATTGATCTCTTGAGGATGAAGATCGGAAGTTGTCTGTCAAAAGTGGTTAAATAAATAATGAACGGTTTAAAACTTCTTCAGATAAATATAAGAAGTTTAAAAAGTAATAAAGATCTTCTAGAGAAATTCATAGCAGACAATAATATACAAATTGTAATTCTTTCAGAAACCTGGACCAAAGATTCAGAAATAATACCATTCAATAATTTTAACTTAATTACTAAAAATAGATTAGATGGATATGGCGGAGTGGGTTTCCTAATTAGGAAGAACATTTCATGGAGAACAATAAATCTAAATAATAATTACAACAAATTGGAAACATTTAAAATAAACATTAAATACAAACACATTGACCTAAATATTACCTTCTTCTACAACAATTCAAGACAAGGCAAAGATGAGATAATAAAAGAATTTGAGATGCTGATACGAGAGAATAGTATGGGTAATTCAATAGTTGCTGGTGACATCAATGCTAGAAGCGGCCAATGGGACAACGGAATTAACAATGACTACTTAGGTAATGCAGTTGTAGAAGTGATAGTGGCAACAATCTCTGTATACTAAATGATGGTTCTCCAACTAGAATGGATATGTTCAGACACAATAATTCAGCTTTAGACATTACACTCTGCACACAGAATCTGATAAACACGCTTTCATGGAGGGCCACTACTGAAAATCTGGGGAGTGACAATTTTGCTATCCTAATAAATCACAAATTACCAATAAGAGAGGAAAAGCAGATCACAAACTGGGGAAAACTCAGTTCTGAATTCAAAGAAAACTGGAACATTAACTATCCAATAGACATTGAAAGCTACTTGGAAAAAATTATCAAGGAAAATACAAGCAATATCAAAGTCAAAGTAAATCACAAACCCAAAGCTTGGTGGAAAGAAGAACTTCAGAGGTTGTGGACAATAAAATTCAACAAGCAAAAGATCTACAACGCGAACAAAACATTGTACTCAGCGCTGGAGCTAAGGAAAGCAAACCAAATCCTTAAAATAAAAATCAAAAGGGAGAAAAAGATTAGTTGGCTAAATTTTCTAAATAATATTGACCACAAAAAGAATAATACAGACATATGGAATAGTATTAACAAACTAAAAACAAAACAATCACACTATTGACGATTGTAAAAGTAGAGAAAGCGCCTCTCGAGGACAATAGTTAAAATGATGCACCTGACAAAATGACATTTGTCACAAATGCGACGAAAGAAAATTTAGCAATGCGGTAATTAAAAATTGTTTTTATAGTCCGAAATTGGAATAATTTACAATTATTAGCAATCCGGTAAGTAAAAATTGTGTTTACAGTTCAAAATTGGAATTGTTTACAATAATTTCGAACGTCAAATTATCAGGTACCTCAGTTTAAAAATTTTCCACTAGGTGGAATCCGTGATGCTCCAATCGTCAATACAATTTTAGACGACAATATTTTGGCTACACATTTTCTGAATATCAATTTTCCTTATTCAGTAGAAGTTAATCCAAAATTAAAACATATAGCACAATTGAACCAATAGAGATAGGAAACAGCTTAGAAATTTTGGACATCATCAATAAAACTAAAAACACGGCCCCAGGGAATGATAAAATAAGCTATAAATTTATCAAATCACTAATCAAATACAACCCAAGTATACTGGAAGCAATTCTAAAACTATTAAAAAAAATCTGGTCGAACCAACTGTACCCTGAAGAGTCGAAAATTGCAAGTGTAATAGCCATCAACAAAAAAGGAAAAAACGATAGAGAAATTTCCAATTACAGACATATGTTTATTGCCAATTTTCTCTAAAATCTTTGATAGACTGGTTCTTAAAAGAATACATGAGCATTGATCATATAGATATACATAAAATCCTTAATAATAACTCATTCGGTTTCATGAAAAACAAAAGCATCACAGATTATATGGTGGAGTTATTAAGACATATAAACACATTAAAAAGTAATAAAAAGAAAATCATTCTCATTAACACAGACATTACCAAAGCATTCGATAATGTCAACAAGAATATCGATGGCTTAATATGAATGGGCCTATTTTCACGTGTATTTTTCAGCACCTGTGTGTTGTCACAACAACAGTGCTGATTTTCACGTGTATTTTTGCATTACATTGGGCCTATTTTCACATGTATTTTTTCAGCACCTAGGTGTGTTGTCACAACAACAGTGCTGATTTTCACGTGTATTTTTGCATTACATTACTTGTCGATGTATATGTAAAATAACTTTTATTTTCCTTTAGAGTGAAGAGTAGCGTAGAGTGAAATGAGCATATATTTGTTTGTGTTAGTGTGTAACAACACGATAGACAAAAATAAATTTTGTCGAACATGTGCATCGCAAATTTCCCCTCTTCAAAATTAGTTTATAGGTAAAAGTGTAAAAAAGGAGGAAAAAAGTGACGAAAAAATACACGTGAAAATAGGCTCATTATGGCGTAACATCAAAATTTTTAAAATTGGGTTTTTGTTTTTCTACGACGCCGTTGGTTGATTTACACAATAAAAAAACCATTAAAATTAATTAGTTTTGCCAAATAACACCTATTTTTATTTATTTCAACATTATTTATTTTTACCAAAATTTTAAGTTTTGTCGTCCTCCTGTAAAATTTTGAAAATGCGACTTAAGCCCTATTCACATTAAGGCATCGATACTGATTGACAAAATGAAGAAATTCAACTAATGCAATATCGAACTGGATACATCAATTTTTAACCAATAGAACAATAAAGATTAGAAACTTAACGCAACAAGATATATCACACAAACAAAGGAATCCCTCAAGGAAGCTGCTTGAGCCCAACATTATTTAATATATGTATATACGGGGTACCGAATTAAAAAAGGCTGAATCAAAAAAAGTCTTCATTAATGAAATAAAAAAAGCGAATATTATATGAAAAAGGAATACTTTTTTTGTTTCAGAAAAAACTGAATTAAAAAAGGTAACAGGTGTTCATACAAATTCATACAAAAATCACCATTTTTATTTCACTTTTTTTAATTCAGCCTTTTTTAATTCATGTAGCCGTATATACAAACCATATACATGAGCTCAGCAATACATTTACAAAGATATTTCAGTTTGCGGATGACATCTGCTTAATAATAAGTGGAAACAATAATGAGGATATATCTAGAAATGCAAACAGTGCTTTGCTACTTCTTACACAACATCGAGAATCAATAAATCTATCAATAAACCCAGAAACAACGCATTTTTTAAGACTCTTCACAAACACAAACAACACTAATTCCACTAATCTAGTTATAAATAACCATACAATCATCGAGCAACAAGTCACAAAAATATTGGGAATTACATTTAATAAAAACCTCTCGAAACATTACCAAAATTTAAAAACAGATATGTATAAAACCATTAATCTACTTAAATCCCTATCTAATCCAAAGGTCGGGGCCCGTCCGGAAACTCAATTAATGACATACAACTCATTAATCAATATCAAACCCAAATTAGATCCTGCTTACATCTTCACAGAAGAAGGTAACAAAGCGGCGCATAAAACCTGCCAAACCATAAAAAATACATGTTTAAGATACTGCATGGGTTTTATGAGATCTACACCATTACCGACAATACTTGCTGAATCCATAGAGATGACAACAATCATATAATAGATGTAATTTATCACAGAGATGTCATATATCGGGTAATAAACTACAGGTAATACACAGACTGTAATTTATCACAGAGATGTCATATATCACAGACAAGTCACACACGAAATCGGGTCCCGCTTTTTGATAAAATTCTATATACATGTATTGCATCGGTTGCATGACTATCATTGACGAATCGTTAATGTATCTCGAATAACTTTCCTACTTTTGCTGTGTTTCTTATTTTTGATCTAATCAATCTGATTGATCTGTGTACTAAAAAGTTGCTTCTTATTTCAGCTCAGATCGATCTGATCAATTTTTTTGCTGTTTCTTATTTTTTTTCAGATTGATTAGATTGATTTTTTTGATTTGTAAAAATATTCCGATTTCTCAGATTAGTTTTAGTTTAGCTAACTTCACGTAATTCAAATACATACATTATTAACGCATAGAGAACTGTCATTCTCATCACTTATTTTTTTTCAAACGTTATTAAAATGGAAATGGTAGGATATTTTAATTATTATGTGGACGAAGGTAAATAATTTTATTAAATAATAGTTCAATGACAGTTGAAAATTTTTTTGATCTAAAAAATCTGAAACCTGTTTCTTATTTCAGATCGACCAAATCGATCTGATTTCAGATTTAAAAATCTGCTCGATCTACGGATTTAAATAAGAAACGCAGCATTTGTATATATAAATTGAAACATGCCTTGACATCTGTTGGTACTAAATGTATCTACTGAATTTTGTAGTAAACATTTATGGGTACTAATTTTGATTACATTTGCTATAGTTATCGGTCACAAGGCTTTTTTACGCTGCAGATATTGGAGACGAGCTATTTTACAATTTTATATGGAAACGTCATTTCGTTAGCGGTCCATTCTATTGTATGCTCTGTAACGGGCGCTTGTCATTTCCGTTACAAAATACACCAAGTCTACACAGAAAACTGTCCCCACCTTTGAAGATATTTTCTTCTAAAATATAAAAATTTATATGACAATAGCCGGATGCAGTTGACTTTCCAATTACGTTAATTGTGTTGGTCAATCTTGTTTGTACATATTAAAACATGCACATGACTAATAACAAGATTCATAACATCATAACCAACAATTAAATTAATGTAAAACTAAAATATTTCCAATGACGCGTGTCCATATGACACATTTTCTTTTACGTTTATTTACAAATCTAGTTCTTCTCATGTTTCAGTAAATAAACGTAAACACATATTTTTCTTATCGTACACGCTTTAGTATGTGTGTGTATAAAAATTGTTTTACTTATTATTTATTAATAATTTTCTTTTCGTTTATTCAACCAAGGTCATTGTGGACCAAATTGAATTCCACCGGGTGAATAAACGAGAAAACAAATTTTTGCAAATTGGGTGGTTCATGTGGTTACACATGCAACAAAACCGTGCCTCATTTTTGCAATTTTTTTTGCATATTGATCACTAATCCAAAAAAAAAAAATGTTGGAGGGGCGATTATGGAACTTTTGGGTCGATCAGCAGAAAAATGGTATAAAAACCTCACCAAAGTTTTATTTAGGGTTCTCGGTCTGTTTGCTTTCGGTCTGTTTGGAAGTAATTATTTTTGTTTGTACTAAAATAAAGAAAAAGAGTAATTTATATAAAAAATCAAAAATTGATTCTTTTAATCTGTATAGCGATTATGCGCAAATCTTAGTGATTTAAAAAAATCACTAAACCAAAATTAATTTTAAAAAGTAAAACTGCATGTAACCAAACTGCTACAATAAAATGATTTGAATTCAAAACAAAAGAAAAAAATCACTAAATCAAAATTTAATTTATCGGTACATCGTTAGTGGTCGATAAAATAAAAAAATTATGTAAAACGTTTTCAATTTTGAAATGAATTGTCTTTATAAAATTTTTTCAAATATTCAGATAAAATATATTATTATTTGTTATTAAGAGTAAAAATAAATAAATTTCCTTTTTTAAAAGTAAAAAATTGCATGTCGGTTTTACTCTAACGTTAGACTAATTTTAGGCATCTCAACTCAAGCAAAGCGCTAGAGCGAGAGAGATGCCTTATATCCTCGCTATTGATGTCTGTTAACAAGTATTAAGTCGAAAAGTACTTATCCGATTTTCATGAAACAAAGGCAGACTTATAGACCATGATCAGATAAGAAAAAAATGGTATGGCTAATATCTTTAGGTGGTCGGACTCCAAAGTTATAGATGCGTAAAGATTTCCTTTGCAATACATTCACGTAAAAATAAAAAAAAAACAATGAAAGTGCATAAAGCCGCGTACATATTGAGCGAACGAACAGCGAACAGCGAATCAACACCAAATAGCGAATGTTTGTTGTTCGTTCATTGACGATTTGGAGTGTCATACACATCAAACAAACGGAAAGCGAATTTGCCATATCTGTCATGTTCGCTGTTCGTTTGCAAAATTTATTGGTGAACAAAAGTGTGGATGTATTTTGAAAGAAAATTGTATTATTTTTTAATGAAAAGTTATAATAAAACAAAAAAAAAATTAAATTTTAAGATATTGAATTTTAAAAATCGTTTGTGACTTTTACCTTACTCTGTACAAGGAAAAATTATTTGTGTTCGTCGTTCGTTGTATTGTTTTTGCGTTTTTAGCGTCCATACTGAACATGAATTTCCTTTGATTTTCCGCTCTTGGAGCGAACGCAAGCGAATGCGAATCGAACATTCGGTTCGCGGTTACGTCATAGACAGTACACATTAAGCGAATTTGCGTTCAGTGTTCGCTGTTCGCTTCAAATTCGGTGTTCGTTCGCTCAATGTGTACGCGGCTTAATAGAACACATGTTTTAAAAAAAATTTTTCTTTCAATGAATGAAAATGATTTTGTTTGAATGTGTATAAATTATCGTCCCTCTAGTAATGAAACAGCGTATAAGAAAAATAGTAGTTTTAAAATAATTCGCATTTAAATGTTTTTTGAAAAAAATTTTAAAATAAAATGTTTTATTTCATAGAAAATTAAATTTTCTATAAAATAAAAGTTTTATTTCAAAAAGTTTTTTCAATAAACATTTAAATACGAATTATTTTAAAACTACTATTTTTCTTATACGCTGTTTCATTACTAGAGGGACGTTATGTATGTATGTTAAAATTCATCTAAACTTCCAAAAATATCTTAACATAATAATTAAAAAAATTGAATTCAATAAATGTACAATTCGTCATTTTGACGGGTTGGTAGTTCTAGTGTTAAAATTGAAGAATGTAAAGATTATACGGGGTTACGACAATAATAGATCGATAATTTGTCAGCCAAAATATGTCAAATTTTTTTGAGTGTTAAGGAAAACAAACAGCAGTTTATATGAAGCTAACTTAAAATGTTTGAAAATAACTTAATTTTAATAAAAATAACCATAGAAAAAACTCAAACGGCACAAGATTAAACCTAAAGAATACGAATTTACCTTCTTTTTATGTTTTAATTTTTCACACGCTTTTCACAAAAAAATTTACTTGCTTAGCTTAAAATGACATAAAATGAATACATTTCAATAAAATTTTTATTAAAAAATATTTAATATATGTCTGTAATTATAGAAATAAAATTGCATCTGTACCACTTCATACAAAAAGATATTTTTTTTTTTTTTTTTTTTTTTTTTTTTTTTATTTATTTATATTACGACTGAGTCTTACACCCATTTAGTAATTTACATTGCATTATAAAGTATTTGATTAGTCGGCACAATCACAAGATTATCCCCCATTTCGTGTAACTCATCCCCTGGATTTTCGCCACAGCAAGTCTACTGACCTCCTGGTCGCGATAAGTCCAATGGTTTTATTCTTTGCAGTCTTCTGGTAGGTGTGGTAGTCAGCATACAGCGTATGTCCAGATTTTCATGCTGGTGCAGACGTTGTAGGTGTTTTGTTGCATGATGCTTAATTTCATCCACGACAAGCTCGATCTTTAGATCTCGATGGAGGTTGTCGTTTCGAATGTACCACGGTGCATTAACAATACATCGCAGGATTTTATTTTGAACTGTTTGTATGATTTTAATATTTGTCCTCTTGGCACAACCCCAGAGTTGGCTACCGTACGTCCATACAGGTTTAAGGATTTGTTTGTATAACAGCAGTTTGTTATGGATCGCTAGTTCAGATTGTCTCCCTAAGAGCCAATGCATCTTTCTAAATTTTATGTTTAGTTCTTCTCGCTTCTTTTTTATGTGTTCTTTCCATCTAAGTTTAGCATCTAAAGTCATGCCAAGATACTTAGCAGTGTTCGCATGCGGTACTACTATAGAGTTTATCATTATTGGTATATGATTAACTTTTAGATTGGTAAAGTTCACTTGGACTGATTTTGCTTCATTTAATTTAATTCGCCATTTCTCTGTCCATTTACATATCAGGTTAGTAGCCTTCTGAAGTTTACTAGTGGATTCATTGATGTTTTTTGCTGTTGCAAGTATTGCCGTGTCATCTGCAAAAGTCGCCATTGTTGCTTCTATAATTGGTATATCTCTAGTATATAGGAGATAAAGGATTGGTCCAAGAACACTCCCTTGTGGAACTCCTGCTGTTATTCGTTTTAGCTGGGAGTATTCATTCTCATACTTTACTCGGAAGTGCCTCTCTGATATGTAGGATTTTAGAATTTGAAAAAATTGCTCTGGAAGATCTCGATGAAGTTTGAATTCTAACCCCTGGTGCCATACTTTGTCAAATGCTTGCGCTACATCAAGGAATATAGTTGAACATATTTGTTTGCTTTCAAGTGATTTCTCGATTACATCAGTAATTCGATGTACTTGTTCTATAGTAGAATGTTTTTCCCTAAATCCAAACTGATGTGAGGGGATAAGATTCCTTTCTTCGATAATTGGTTTTAGTCTTTTAAGAAGAACCTTTTCAAATAGTTTCGATAATGTTGGTAGCAGAGAAATCGGCCTGTATGAAGCTTTATCGTTCGGAGGTTTGTTCGGCTTAAGTATCATAATTACTTCTGCAACTTTCCATTGTCTTGGTACATATCTTAGTCGAAATGCTGCATTAATTATATGCATTAGTTTCCTCAATGCTTTCTCCGGTAACACTTTTATTATCTGACCCGTTATAAGATCATATCCTGGGGCCTTATACGCATTCAGATTATTCTTGATTTCTCATTTTAGTTCTTTCAATGTTATTGGTGTAATTTTTATTTCATCCTGTTTATTTATCGGGGTAATATTTTCCTCTTCCGTTTGTTTTGGGTAAGGTTGAAATGTTTCTTCAAGATGATTTGCAAACAAATCAGCTTTTTGTTTAGCATTTCGAGCCCAATTGTCTTTATCTTTAATTGGAGGAACCTGAAGTTTGGGTCTTTTAAGATTCTTAGTTGCTTTCCATAATGAGTAATCAGTATCTTTTTGCCCAGTTAGAGTGCTGAGGTATTTATTAACTGATTGATTTTTAATATCTTTTATTAGATATTTTAATTTGTTACACAAGTGATTAAATACCCTCTTATTTTCCGGGTTTCGATGTTTTTGCCAATTCTTCCGTGCTTTTCTTTTGATTTTAAGTAGTTCCCTTACTTCCTCCGGATAGCTAGCATTGCGCTTCAATTCATGATTGTTATTAGGAGTGCTTTCCCACGCAGCACTTTGGATATTATAGATGAGATTATCTAGTTCTTCTTCTAATTGGACTGATCCCTGAATTGGGTTCTGCAGATTAATTCTTTCTGTTAACCGTGTTTGGAAGAGATCCCAATTGGTTTTGCAGCTCGTTAATTTCGGGTTGCTCTGTTTCATAATAATTGTTTGGCTAAGTGTCATAATAACTGGTGAATGATCTGATGATAGACTTTCACTGTTCTCTATATGGGTATAATTATCTGAAATTCCTCTTGTAATAAAGAAGTCTATAAGATCTGGAGTCTTACTGATATCCGAGGGCCAATAGGTTGGTGTACCGCCTGAGTGAAATTCACATTTTAGTTGTTTGCCTGCTGCGAAAAGTTCTTTTCCTTTAGTGGTCGTTAACCGTGATCCCCAATAGGTATTTTTTGCATTATACAAAAAAAAAAGATATGAACAATATTTTGACGTTTATTTGTTTTCCTTAACACAAAAAATCACAATGAAGTTGTCTAGCATTCAATCTATACTTACAGAAAATAATGTAGTAAGTTTTATATTGTGTTTATACCGCAAATAATACGGCTTGTATAAAATCGATTGTTTTTAATTACGATAGCTAAAATATCGTGTATTTGCTAAAAAATAAAAAGTAAAATTTTAACACTTTTAATAAAAAATTTCAATTTATCGTCTTAAATTAAAAATAATCAACCATAAATTGAAATTTTCTATTAAAACTGTTAAAATTTTAAATTCTATTTTTAGTAAATGTACGATATCTTAGCTATCATTAAGGGGGCATCTTCTCCAGACAACTGGTTTTTCAATAATTTTTTACAAAAAATTGGAGCATTTATTGCATTGAAACAAATTGCATAATAATATTGACGTTCAAATGATACAATTTTTTTTTATGAGTGAAAAAAAAGATGGTGGCGCCAGAGGTGCTCGAACTTGGCTACTAGAGTTTGCGCCGTGGAACTCCCAGGTCCTTGTAGTTAACTAAAATCAACGAAACAATATTTTTTGATTAAAATAATTCATTCCGCTTTGCATTAACCTAAATGTAGCAACAAAAAAATATTTTTATAAACAATTCGTTAAAACCAATATTTATTTAAACAATTTATATGAAATTTGCGCAAGGTTTGCGCAAAGGCCGATAAACTAAAGAATATGTGTACAAAATTTCAAGTTGGTTGGTCCATTACTTTTTGAGTTACATTCCACGGCGCGCAAAAAAACACTTGCAAGAAAAACTCGATTGAAGTTTTCGTTCTTGAAGAAAACGCACTACTTCGCATCACTTCGGTTACTTTCTAGGGACCTTTGCGACTTTCTGTTAGGCTTGAAACTTTGGAAATGTATTCTTCAGATGCTAAATGAATTTTTAAAGCAAAAAAAAAAAAAAATGCAAAAAATTTAATATCTGGAGGAGGTTCCTCCCTTAATTAAAAACACACGCTTTTTATTATTTTAACAATTTGCTTAAATAATTTGCTGAAAAAGGAAAAATCGTTTTCGTCGCTCGTTCTCATTGTGTACCGGCCTTAATGGTATATCGTTGCCGGTAATGCGATTACATCCTGTAATGGGTTTCCTACTTTTTTATTTTTTTATTTAAGACATTTTACAAATCTTTGGAAATGCGCCTATTCCATTTTGAAATATTTCCGTGAAATAATAGTTTTGTATCGGGTGTCTACTCTTTTTCGTATCGTAAAAAGCCCATGATAAATTTACGTTGGTATTTTTCGCATCGGTTTCTGTATTTATTAAGGATTATGAAAAATCGTGTTTTTCTGGAAAATATTAAATCATTTAAAAATATTAAATCATTTAAAAACCGCTTGTGGTTGTTATGTTTTATTTAATCTAAATCTGTAATTACGGTTGGAAATCCCAACAAGGTTGCATGTTTATCCACTGCGCTGCCTAAAATCTCTTCCACTACACGTCATTCTTTCTTTGGCTTAATTTGTAATAGAAAATATATTTTTTTTTTGGTAGAGTGTACCCTTTAGCATTTTATACTTCTCCGTATTTTGGTCGGTTACTCGATTCGTTTTATCATTTTTTGTTTGATGGTATGTAATGACGTGTAGTGGTTGGCGTGTTGCTTCATCTGTTTTGTTTTGGTTAGCGCGTGGATTTTCCATGTAAATGGAATATTCCAGAAAATTGGTTAATTAGTGTTGGTGTGTGCGAATCGATTTTGGATGATGTCGTATGTGTACGTCATCCGAAATCTATCGGTCGGGTTTTTTTATATGGGTAAATATTTTTTTGGGTGGGGGAAAAATTATGTTTGTTACGCGTCGGGAATTTTATTTTTGATAGTCTAGTTTTGAATTTTGATTTTGAAAGACAGAATCTCGTTGTGAAGAAAAAAAAAAGTTTTTTTGTAGAAAACGGTCTAGTTTTTTTTTTTTTGATAATTAAGTTTCGCTGGGTTTTTGTGTTGTTTGATTAAAAAAATATAAAGTTCGTTTTGTTAAAAATTAAAAACAATTATGAAAAAAATAAAAGTCAAGTTTGGAGTGTAGACAATTTACAATTAAAAAAAAAATAAAATAAGGAGTTATAAAAACGAAAAGATGGTGGTTGTCTTGAGCAAAATGTGTTATGTTTTTTTTTTATATATAATAAAATAATTTTGGTTGGTTTTGCATTTTAAAGTTTATATAAAAGTAATTAATAAAAGAAAATATAAAACCATATGTATTAGAGTGGCGTGTGCTCATAAGTAAGTTTTAATAACATTAAAATTGGATTCAGTGCAGGGTGGTTATCCCTATTATTATTATGTACATTTTAATGGCGCATTGTTAATTATATTTTTCTTCTATACAATGCAGCCAAATGAATTTTTTCATTGTTGATAAAGTTAAATTGAACAATTTTTGTTGAACTTATATTTTGATTAAGAAATCTTATAATTGTTAATAATAAATACGAAAAAAATAAAACCAAAAAAAATTTTTTTTAATATTAATAAAGTATCGTGTTACCGGTGTTAATAAAAAAAAAAACTATCTAAAATAGAACAGTACGGTGTTTTTTTTCTCGTACCTCATGATCTGGTGGTTACATTTTTGAAAAGAAATTAGATCCAATGATTCTGTAATCGTTTTATGGTTGTAAGCGAAATAAATTTGTGGCTCGAGTGCAGATTGTATTCTTATCTTCGAGTTCGCATTTGCATAAAAATTACGTGTGTGTGTCGTTGGGGTACTGAATTGGGTTTGTGGCAGCAACTCCGCCAATCGGAGTGGGGTTCGTGCGAGGGATCCTGCGTCGGCGCTGGTAGCTGTTGTTTTGTTGGTCGGACGGGCCAAGTTTATCTATTCAGGTAAGGTGTTTGAGAAAAAAATATAAAACAATTTCAAACACCGCGTGGGTTTTTTTTTATTTTTAAAAAGTTTTGTGAGCCAGATTTGACTCTTTTGTTTTATTATTATATTTTTTTTGTATATATACATATATAAATATTTTTTCGCGGTTTACAGATTCCGGGTGGCGTCATATGCGACACCCCACAAAATCGATTCGCACCACATTTTTTTTTGGTAATTCATCTAACGGTTCATTTTCATTTCAAATTTCTTTCATTTCATTTTTGTTTTCATTTCGTTTTTTTTCTGATTTGGGTTTTTTATGCGTAATTGCAGATTTTTTTTATTATGATTTCTGGTTACATTTAGTGATGTGTTGCTAATTAGTTCTGGGTGATCGCGTGAGGATGGGCGGCCTTATGCTGACCTAGGCCTTGAGCAGGGTCGCCGGAGTGGCACCGGCGTCCCTGTCGAACGCAAATTTTGTTTTTATGATTATCTACCACTGTGGTCGTGGCACAGTAGAATAATTTTCTTGTCCCCTTCGTTTTATCTCTATGCGGTTTTCAAGCATAGTAATATGTCTGGTAACCCCCACGCCTAGCGGCGAGCTTCAGCCAGTGCAATACCGCAACCAGACCTCTATTGCTATGTTCTGTTTAACAAAATCCCTTTTGGGGGATTTTGTTACAATTGGAATAATCTAATGCGTGATTTACACGTTCCAACAATGTTTTTCCAACTTTTTTTGTTGGAGACTTAGAGCTACACGCAATAGAAAAAATGTTCATGCGATAAAAAGAGAAGAGTATAAAACAAAAATGTCGGGCATGTTATAATTTTTTGGCGGTATAAAATCGACGATGTAATATTTTTGACGAATAGGGCGATGATTCTACTTTATTTATCAAAATTACGACTTTTTTGGCTAAAATGAAAACTTTCCAAACGTAAAATTCAATTTTTAAACAAAATTTAAAAAAAAATAAAACAAAAATGTCGGAAGTGCTATAATATTTTGGCGGTATAAAATCGACAATGTAATTTTTGACGAATTCCGCGGTGATACTACTTTATCAAAATTGCCACTTTTCTGGCTAAAATGAAAACATTTCAAACGTAAATTTTAATTTAGAATTAAAATTTAAAAAAAATAAAAATAAAGCGCTATAAAAATTTCACAAATCGCCATTTTAATTATTTTTGTTTCCATAAAATATACTCGGGTCGAGTATATTTTATAGTGAAACAATTTTTTTATGGAAACAAAGTTAAAAAAAAAGAAAAATACTCCAACAAAATTTTGTTTGTTGTTCTTGTCTTTCAAATGAACTATGCGGTATACTAATCTCTTAATTTTTTGTTGGCCAACATTGTTGGACCGTGTAAATCACGCTTAAATAAATGTGAAAATGTCAAAAAAATATATGCATAGATAGACGTATAATACGTCTGTTACAAGAAAAATTGTAGTTTAAAATACACATATGTTTTCTAGCAAATTACAACAATTATATCGATTTTTTTAAATTACTAAAATTTCATCGCTATACTGGTTTAACGGTTAACAAAAGGAAAAATAAAACAAGTAAATATGGCCAAACATCGACTTACTAACTAAAGGGCACCGGTTGTTGGGTATCTGTGGACTGTCCTTTACGGGACGGAAGACGACAAGTGCTTTGCATTGTTCTCGCTCTGTTCACATCGCCCAACAATCTCATTCTTACTAATCATTTGTTAGAGACCAATTGCCATTGTATTGTTAATTTTTTTGTTATTTGTTGTCTACGGGATTTACGGATGAATCCGTAAATCGCCGTATTTCCTCTAAATTACGGCTTGTAAGCCACACTCTAACCATGTGGTTGATCCGTGTTTAATTTTCTTTTTTCCTCATTTCCTTCCCAACCTTTTTGGTTGTTTCCAAACACCTTTTCTTTTTCCTCCCCCACCCCAAATACGATCGATTTATTTAGATCTTAAGGGGAGCTACAAGAATCCCACGGCCAACTTCCTCTAGCCGACTTGAGTACCGGGATTAAGTCGCCTCCGGGAATTTCAGTCAAAAACATTTAAAAATTAAAAGGCAATTCAGTCAAAATAATTTTAGCCTGAAATGCTTTTTCGGAAGGAAGTTCAAAAACTAAAAAGGCATTCAAGTCAAACTTTTTTGACTGGAATTTCTTTTGCATGTTTGACTGAAATACCTTTTAAAAGGTAATTCAGTCAAACAATTAAAAAGGAATTCCAGACAAAATTGTTCTCCAGTAGTTCAGTCAAAAACCATTCAGTCAAAAAATAAAAGGCATTTCAGTCATAAAATTTCCCATACAATATTATGACTAAAACTCCTTTTAAAAAGGAACTTCAGTCGAAAAAAAGGTATTTCGATCAGAAAACAGTTTACTGAAATGCCCTTTGTGTTTTTGGACTGAACGACCTTCTAGAAAAGTACTTTAGTTACAAATTTTTGGACTGGAATACCTTTTGTTTGGTTGTTTTTATTTGACTAAAATGCCTTCGTAGACCTATATGTTGGCTCCGACGCCCCAGTGAAAAGCATTTCAGTCAAACACAAAAAGGAGTTTCAGTCAAAAATTAACAGGCAACTCAGTCAAAATAATTTAAGACTGAAATGCTTTTTCACAAGGAAGCTCAACCAAAAAACTAAAAAGGCATTCAAGTCAAAACTTTTTTGACTGGAATTCCTTTTACATTTTAACTGAAATACCTTTTGAAAAGGTGATTCAGTCAAATAATTAAAAAGGAATTCCAGGCAAAATTGTTCTCCGTATATAGTCAAAAAATCGAAAGGAGTTTCAGTCATAAAATTTCGCATACAAATTTATGACTAAAACTCCTTTTATAAAGGAACTTCAGTCGAAAAACAGGTATTTCAGTCAGAAAACAGTTTTACTGAAATGCCCTTTGTGTATTTGGACTGAATAACCTTCTTGAAAGGTGTTTTAGTCACAAATTTTTGGACTTTGACCCTATTTTTGGACCTTTTGTGTGGTTTGTTTATTCTAAAATCGCATTCTAAAATCATTCCCTTATAAAATACACTACACAACGATAGCATTTTAAATATCAGAAGTTTTGTTTTTTTCCTTTAGTTATATTGAAATGATAAATCTGGTATGAATGTCTATGGTTCTACTGTACTAAAATGGAATTTTCCATGATACAACTGTTCTAAATGTTTCTAAATTGCTTTTACCGAAACAATCAGGAAATTTGGAGAAGTTTTAGTTTGAGTATATAAAGAGCGAACGAGTTCGAATTAGAACATTAGTTTTTGGTAAGCGATAAAGTGAAGATTAAAAAGGAAATTAAAAAGTTTGGACTATTGCATGGAATGGGAACGAAGGGCCGAATTTCAAAGGGCCGATTGTTGAAGGGCCGAATTTCAAAGGGCCGAATGGATCGAAGGGCCGAATGGGTCAAAGGGCCGAATGTCGAAAGGCCTTACCATTTTTTTATTCCGTTATGTACCTATTATATACCATCAAGAAGAATTTTGCTTCGTGGATGGTACATAAATTGTAAAATATTATTCTTTATCCAAACGCCAAATAAACAACTTTATTAAGTGCAATTATTGTTATCCCGTGTATAATTAAAATCCATATTTTTGTAATGTTGTAAAAAAATAAAGTAATTGATTAAAGTGAACAATTGGCATTTTTGGATCATTGAGAATGGATTTATACATGCCTTGTTTTTATACAGATAGCTTCTAGGAGCGATATGACATCAAACGAAGTTATAACTCCTGACAGTTGAATTTCTTCATTATGGCCCATTGCCCTGGCAATCCGCAAAAATAAGGGAGGTGTTTTTTGATACTGGGGTAGCTCCTAGTTACTTCATTATGAATTTATGTGGACAATTGGCCAAGCTCTAGGATCGGATTCACAGAATATTTTCGGTTGAACCTTTAGATATTTGTTGGCAATGAATTATGACAAATAATTTGTTTTGGGTTTTAATTACTCAAAATAAAAGCTTGTAATTTTACTTCTATATGTTTGTTACATACTTAATGTTTGTTTCATATGTATTTACTTTTTAGATGTATTCTTATATCTTCGCTAGAATGGCGTAACAATTTGGCAGACATATAAATCAGTTTGCTATTTAATTTATTAAATTATGTATTTTCAATTTGTTTGAGCTAAAATAATAAACATTTTAATTGAATTTAAATTTTCCGTTTAATGTATGAGTTGTTTTTTTTACTAATGACTCGTTGCCGCAAGGGGTACGATAGGCAAGTATGATAGAAATTTCGATAAAATAAGTGGGAGCGGGATTTCAGTCTAACTCCACTCATTATAGAGGCTATTTGGTTACGAGTTTTGGATAATGACAGCACAATTTATTTAGAAAATTGCTATTACTAATAGTAAGATAATCTTTATAATTCTGGTCCATCAAAGAGGAAGCCACATACATAAAGAGAATGAATCACGAGATATAAAATGATAAAGAACGTCATCAAGGGTAAGATGACTTGAGCACATTATTCTTTCGCAAAATCGGACCGAGGAAGAATTCAAAAATATTGAATGTCTGGCAGGAAAAATTCAAACAAAGGTTTAGTTTAGTAAATAATATTTTATTTTATCTTTTTAAATTTGATTGTCGGTTTAATATTTTTATTCGAATTTTGGTTTTCCACTTTAACAAATAAATTTAGCTTTTTTTATAAAACAATAGCTGTGTTCCAATTGGACAAATTTGCTTCTTACAAGAGTAAATAGTGAGTAGATACACTTGTGAGTAGTTTGCTCACGTTAATGGAACTCAGCTTATAAATATATTGTTCATTAATTTATGATTAGGTTTATTGTATTATTGTTATCATATCATTATATGTATTATTGTTATTTTAAACTGTATATTTGTTAATTTTTACTTTAAATTAAATGATAACGAATATTTTAACTATAATTATCTAATTAGAATTTAGAACACATTTTGCAGTAATTAATAATTATAGATACAAAGATACAACTTAAGTTAGATAAAAAACAATATTATTACATGAACAAATTTTCTTTATAATCATTTAGTTTAACCTTGTATGAAAATTGGAAAAGATAATTTTTTAATTATCGATTAAGAATAATTTTTTTTGCATTATTTATTTATATAATATAGTTTTACGTTCACATTGTGAACAAAATTATGTGCGTTTTTTCATAAATATTTTAAACAATTACAATAATTGTACAAGTATGTAATTAAAATTTGTAAAATAAATAATCTCCTCTATTATGATCGAAGAGTTAATCGACAATCGATACGACTCTGTGTTACTAAAGAAACATGTTAAATCGAAAGTGATCTGGCTGAAAACGTCTACATAAGTTAAATTCAACATGTAAGCGATGACTTGTCTAAAAGTTATCTGAAAATAGTCTGAGTTCGGCCAACTTAAATTTGGTTGGTTTAGTCAGTTTGTATATTGAGTTAAACATATGTAAACTTTAATTTAGTTGAACTGACAGATTTTTTCATACAGGCAAAAGATTTTATATATTTATTATTATTATTTTAAATAATTATTTAATAATTTAAATGTAATTTTAGAACAAAGTGACATTTAAAATACCAATTCAGATCAAATAAAAAAACCCCATGTAACCACCAACCCAAAGTTTCAGTCAGATCACTCTCAGACCCCAAGTATCACTACTTCAAATAAATGATTCATTTTTATGGAACTGAGTACAAGTTTGAGTTCCATTATATTATAAGATTTCCTATGAAAAGTGAAACAAAAATACTAAACCGATGGAACTTGATATATGTGGGTTACTTAAGTTCCATCGATAATTTTGATAAATGGAAAAAAACTTGGAACTTATGCATGAGTTCAATTTTTGTTATACTTGGGACATAACTCAGTCAATCACTTTTGGGTTTAATATGTATCTTTAGTATGTACATATTGCGTTTTCGTTTTTTCATTTGTTAAAATAACACGAAAAAGGAAAAGGCAACGCAGTACACAGAAACGTGTCATCATAATAGGGGTGAATATTATGAATTTATTTTTGGATTATCGCCCAATTTTTATTACAATTTATTTGCATGTTTATAAATCTTAATGTCTTGTCTGTACAATTTTCAATACAAGCACTGTTCGCTCATATGACAAATACCGATGGTAAAATTAATCTTATTTATGGCTAAATTAAAGATCTTATTTATTTATGTTTATTTCCTTAGTCTAGACCTAGACAAACAAAAACTTTGTGTTTTTGTTGTGAAAGGAATAGCTTTGTATATCCAAATTGTTATACACCCTGCGCCATTGAAATGTTCGGTTTGAATATTTAAAGTAAATTTTGGAAATACCACCGTTTGCTTCAAAAGTAGATAGCAAAAAAGATAGATTCTGATTATCAAAACAATTTTTATACTATTCCGAATATATTCAAATAAAAAGAACGGTAATCCGACATTTTAAACCTACATAACGTCGGATAAGGAATATTACCGCCCTACCTCGTAACAATTTGGTAGGTCTTTACAGTGTTTTTAACAAAGTTTTTTCAATTGAAAAATAATTTTTTGTTGACAATGGTAATTTTTATTCAAAATAAGAATTAACAGAAATAAAATAATTCATCTCAACCAAAATATTTTGAGAGAAATTGAACTTTTTAAAATCAATGGTTAATAACCCAGCCCTTGGCTTTTATGATGGCCTTAACCCGATCAGCATTGAATTCTAAAGTTTGATTAAATAATATATTGTTATTTCTTCAAACCAGACTTTTTCTATAAGTTTTGTCCGCTCTTTGGCACTTTTCAGCTTGTAATTTGTAATCTTCTTTCCCATGAAGGACCAAATATTTTCAACAATATTGAGGTCAGAACTATTTCCTGTCCAGGGTAACGGCTCAATCACCAAGCTATTTTTAAATTCGGCTATCTAAACAAAATAGACATTAAAATTAAGCATTCTTACTTCACAAATAACATTAATACCTCACGGAGAGTAATCGTCCTGGAAGAGTGGAATACCGATGTATTGAGTCGGGTCCTCAATAGTCACGATTCAGGTTTCGATAATTTTTTTATATTTTCGTCCGTTTTCTGAACTATCCAGAATGCATAGTGATCAAATTCCAAAGGCTGTTATGGCTCTCCAGGCCATAACATATTGTGAATTTTTCACTGTCGGCTAAATACATTCTGTTAAATACCGTTTGCCTTTTCGTCGCCGAACCCTTGTCCTTACATCGGGTCCAAAGATATTGAATTTGGATTTATCCGAGAATATGAACCAACGCCAGTCCCTGGGCATTCAGTTTTTTCATTCTATTGCGAATTTGAGGCTTCCAGCTGCCATTTTTGCTGTCAGTAATGATTTTCTCGCAGGTCGACAAGTATATAAACCAAGTTCCTTTTAATAGTATGAACTGAAATAGTGTCGGTTGTTGCTATTAGAAGCTAACTTCTCAGCACCAAAGCCGTAGCAAACCTTTGCTTAAGATCTAAATATCTGAAATTCATTTGTTGAAACAGAAGTTCTCCTCTTTGCATCAGAGCCAAATTATCGTTTAATTTTCGGAATAGTGCCTTAAAAACTTTCTAATTGCTGTTTGTCTACACTAAATTACTCTTGCAATTTGTGAATGTGTGTACGCTTTGCCTTTGCTTGCAAAATTTTGGCTTTTTCGTTAGCATTTAATTTAGAGCGACACTTTGTAAAATTAACTCTTTGACTACTTAATTGAAACCGAACGAATATTTCATCCTTAGTTTGGTTTTAAATACCTAATAAGGCGTGAAATATGCTGAAAATAAAAAAACAAAACAAAAAAATAGCGAATGAGGTAAAATCTAGGAGAGAATTGCATGAAATAGTAAATAATCGAAATCGAACATTTCAATGGCGCAGGGTGTAATATAAACTAGGGGGTACAGCCCGTCCTAGGACGGATACAATTTATATATAATGTTGATGTCAAGCGGCCGCTGCCATAACCACCATTTGACCGTTATTTTTTAGTCAAGTAGGAATAGCTCGAGACTAAAGGCTTTTAAGGATTAGATTTAATTAAAATTAAGATTAATGTATAGATTAATTATTTTAATTTAAAATAAATTAACCACCACTGTTTCTTTATGCAAAAATTGTTTCTATATGCAACTACAGTTGTTGAAGGATTTAAATCGCGCAAAATCATTCGATAATATTATGTGTGAGGCATGAAGGCTAAGGACTCATACATTTAAATTAAAGGTAAAGCTTACAGTTGATTAGTAGTTGCAAACGACCAAGGGAAAACTTATTTGTCAATTTTCTGAACATGCGGTGTAAGACGTTATCAGGTCAAAAAAATATAAATTGAAAAACAAAACTAAAATGCCTTGACCACAATCGAACCCCGGACTTTAGCCGCTCTAGTCTGAAACATTTTTACTAAGCCATATCAACCTAAGGAAATTTATTTAATTTTCATTCTTATGTTGCTTCAAACATAGCATGCTTTGAAGTTTATGAAAGGAAAAAGTTTTTTTACCGAAAAATTCTCATGGCTTACTACAACTTATAATGTATGAAAGTTTTTAAATAATTTTTTGAAGTGTTTAGGGGCTAATGTTAATTACTGTAATAACTATAAAGCGGAATGTTTAATTTAAACAAAGTAAAATATTTGGTCATTACATGAATACTAAAAAAAATAATAATAAGAATTAAAAAAAAAAAAAAATTAAATGAGGATCGAAGCGAAGACCTTTGTCGCTCTAGTCCAATGCGTTACCACTACGCCATAAACAATATAATAACCTTTGTTTTATTTGAATTGTTAAATTGTTTTACTTTTTCAAAGCGTTCTACAGCCTCGTTAGCTAAATATATATCTGTGGTTTTTTGAGAAACTAGTTAACTGCATTTTTCTCGATTTTGAGTTATGAATGAAAATCATCCTAAAATTGTGAAAATTTTCAGAAAACTTTGCCAAATTTTCCAAATTTCCCTTAATTTCCCCAAATAAATTATTGAAATTGAATAACTGCTTCAAAAAAATAAATATTTTTATTAAATAAAAAGATAATTCAAGTTATTACTATATTAGTTAAATTTACATAAATTTTTTTTCAATGAACTTGTTATAATAAGTTATATAGTTGCTATAAAACAAAAAATGTATTTTTGAAACTATTCTATTTTATTAAATATAAATAACTTCAATTACCGATTTGTTATGAAATAAAAAAGACGTAAGTTGCACATATTATATTAAAATTCTTGTGATCTAAAAAAAAAATATGTTATTCATAACCCCACTTTTAAATTTTATTTTATATTGTTAATAAAATACGTTTGTAATTCTTGGAAATGTAGCAACGTCGGTAATAATATTATTATGGATACATAAGAATAATTATGTTTATTCGATTTTCATTCAAACTTTTTAATTTATGCAAACATTTTGTTTTTTTTAAAACTAGTTATCTTTACTTAAATATTTACAAAGTGCCTTTTGTTTGTTAATAAAACTAGCTATCTGCAGATATCGACTTTATCTGAATTTAAATTTAGATAAATCAAAACAGGATATGTGATATATTTCCATTTTACAGAATAGCAAAACTGGTTTTTCAAAATATGTTTATGTAAGTTGATTTCTGCCATCTTGTTAATTTGATAATACAAACAAAATAAATAAATTATTCTAAATTATTGGAATTATAGTCATTTTTGTTTCAAATGCAATTTCCCAAAAATGGTCTTTTTGCAGTTAACTAGTTTCTCAAAAAAACCACAGATATATGTATAATGTTTTGTTACTTCAAATATATATAATTTTTGTTAATAATTTATAAAAAAATATAATTTTACAGTTTTTAGTTAATTGTATAAAATAAATAAATAAGGTCTATAATTTAGCCGTAACACGGCGACATATCACTAATATTAATATGCCGTGTATTTTATTTACATCCTGTGTATCGGAACAGCGTGCCTTGTATAGACATTTGTGTTGGATTTGTCTCTAGCCTAGGCTATTATAACGACGTTTTCCTCGTGCAAACAGATCATATCTGAAATAGATATTTTCACTTTTCTTAAAAAATTTTTATACAACAAGGAGATAAACTGGTGCAACTGGAAAACCACATAAATTATAACTGTATAGAGTTTAATATTTGGATATGTCAAATGTGCATTATTATATTCTTAAGCTATGTATATGTTAATCTGATGCTGATTTTTTTTTACAATTTTAAAAGGAAATTATTTAATATTTAAAGAAGTAAATCGAAAGATAGGTTTTCGTATTTGTGCAATAATAATTGATGTAATGGCGTTACTTCAAATCAAATTACTCGAAATAAACAAAAATATCACAGTTGACATTTATTTTGATGTTATAATTTTTTCGAAAAAACAAAAAACAATTCTTCTAATTCTGGATTAGTGAAAACTAACATAATTTAGTACGAGAACAAACCAAACGCAAACTGGATGCCACTAAAAATGTATACGTGTACGTGTAAAATGAATGTATATTAGCTAATGGTTTTTTATTATTATAATCGCATTTTTTTGAAAGTTATGTTTTAATTTTTAGTCTTTTATGTTTTGAATGTGTAGCACTGAGTAAAACAAACAATCTATGGAACATTATTTTTTGTTGTTGTTTTTTGAGATACAGGGTGTCAAATATTTAAAAATGTTATGCACTGGTATTGTATTACCTAATGCAATAGCAAAAAAAAACTTATTATCCGATAATTATAAAATTGGGCTCATTTTAAAGATAAGTGAATAGGGATTATAAAATAACTATAAAAATGGTACCATATTTCATTTCTTATTTTTAAAAATGGCCGTCGCCACATTCTTTTTGAATTTTCTCGCATTTGCATCTTTTTTTTTTTATATCTTTTTCCCCATTTAATACTATTAGACATAAAAAAAATCAACGTAACATCTAATTTCGTTTTCTTGCAAAATACGTCCAAGTATAAAAAATTTGTAGATTTTTAGACACGTATTTTGCAAGAAACTGAAACTAGAAGTTACGTTGATTTTTTTAATATAAAAGCGAGAAAATTCAAAAAGAATGTTGCGACGGCCATTTTGAAAAAGAAGAAATGATAGATGGTACCATTTTTATAGTTATTTTATAATCCCTATTCATTTATCTATAAAATGATCCCAATTTTATAATTATCGGATAATTAGTTTTTTTTCTATAGCAATACCTCTTGTACCTTAAAAAAAACGAAAAAATCATGTTCCATAAATCGTTTGTTTTATTCTATGCTACACATTCAAAACATAAAAATTATAAAATTCAAACATGACTTCCGGTCCCATATAAAGGATATTTTGATAGTTTCATACACGTATTTTTCTCCTATTATTTTATTTTTATATTATTGTCGCCAATATTTTAATTTAAGAATATCTATAATTGACACTAGGTAAAGTGATTTCAGTGCCATCTCTGATTATATTTTCGAAAGTGTTTTATAAGACAAAATGTGACAGCTAATTCTTCAGTGCAATTGTCATCAAGTTTGAAGAAAATATTCTTTAAAAAAAATGTTTAAATATTTTTTTATTCTTTAATTTTAAATAATATTTGACAGCGATAAAAAATTGTGTCTTACAATACAATAGACTTTCACCATAATTCTGATAGGTGGCAGGTTACCTAGTGTTAATACAATATTAAAAGATATAATAGGTATGTATATAATATAAAAAGGCTGAATAGAAACGTCAAAATTACTTATAAGATGTTTTCTACTAACAATTTTCACGAATCACAAATTCAGAAAACATTTTGAATGAATTACAAAAATCCAAATGAAAACAATAGTAATTTGTTTTTTCCGCTGTCTTTGACCTAATATCAAAATCAAAATATTGTGAACATCTGATCAAAAATACAATATAAAGATAAATAAAATTTGGACTAGCTAAATGAAGGTTTAAGAAAATTATTGTGGAATTAATTAGTGCGAGCTTTATAATTAACTGATGCTTTAGCCAACCAAATATGACAAACCTCTTTAAATTGTCTTTTATTTTATTTTTCTTACTTTCACACGTCAAAGTCAAATTCTTGGTTATTTTCGTGAGCGTGTTTTACCAAAGATGACCTGTAGTGGTTTTGTTGTGATATGTGTTGTCTTTTTATGTTCGTGGCGTCTCTTCTATATTAACCTAGTTTTTAGGCTCTTATTTTATTTGTTTCACTAACATAACAAGAATTACAAATTTTACATAACACTCTTACATATTAAACCATTTTTCAATTCACTTTAATTTACTTCGGTCTAAAAAGACCAAAAATTGAAATCCTGTCAAAAATGACCAAAGCTTAAGTTGGTCCAAAACCACTTTTCTCGATGTTTTGAAACCCGGAGTCTGTAAAAGCAACAACGAAAAATATCCGTCTGGATGTCTGGAACCATGGTATCTCGAGAACGGCTGAGGCGGAGATTTGAAAAGCTTTTGAAAACTGTACGTCAAGAGCGTCGAGCACCTTCCACACGAATTGACCCAGAACACCTAATTTTAAATATTGAGTTGCTTAAGCTTATGCTAAGGTTCAATTTGCGGGTAAGTTGAGTTGGGGTGAATTAGGATATAGTGAGCAGTTGACCAATTTTTATATATGCTGGTTTGTGGATTGAGCTTGGCGCAGTGTTTGCGGTTGAGTTGAGGGTTGTGTTAGATTCCGTTTGCAAGTTGAATTGGGGTTTGAGAAGGGTTTGAAGTTTGAAATTATGTAGGAATCCCGCGCAAAAACTTTAAAAACGTTTTAAAGTTGAATAACATGTGCAGGAAGACCTAAAGCAAAAAAAAATGGTTAGATAGGAAGATAGAGCACCTTGCATATATGTTAGAAGTGCAATCATGCAATAAACCTATAACTAATACTTATCGGTTTATTGTTTGGATGGTGCGGTTTGTAAGTATGGACAGTATTTGTGTATGATATTTAAACAAATCTACACGCTTTGACCGATTAGAACCAAACTTTACACAAATATTGTTTAAGACTTACTAAAGGTCACTGTTAATATCTCAAAAGTCCATGTCCTTCTTGAGGGATGCTAATCAGGTCCAAAGTTACTATATGTGACCCACTTTTCATCGCCCTTTATTAATCTCTTCAAAAATGGCTCGATTTCGTTTCATTTTAGAAACGATTCAAAGATGAAAATTCGGTCCATTATATTTTTGACTGTTAATTCATGTGGTATCCAAATATTGAGCTTCTTTTTGTATCCAGCCTTACGGAAATGGTTAAGTATGATGGTGAATTCGGAATTGAGTTTAGGGTTTAGTGTGAGGTAAAATTGAGACAAGTTCTTACACGTATGTAGCTTCTGAATCGAGTTGATTTTGGAATTTTGTTGGCCATTAAGTGTGAAGTTGAGCAGAGAATTGAGGTATGGTTCAAGCTAAGTTGAGTTGAAGTTGAGTTTGGGTTTAGCTAGCTTGCACTGAGGTTAAGTGAGTTGTTCGGTTGAGGAATTATTGAAAGGTTAATTTGTGGTTAGTTTAAGGGTTGACTTGAAAATTGATTTGAGGTTGATTTAGTGATTGATTTGAGGGTTGGGTTGGCTGTTAATTTGGTGATTGCGTTTAGGATTGTGTTACGATTCAGTTGGAGGTTGAGTTGTAAATTGAGTTGGAAGTTGAGCTGAAGATTGACTTAAGAGCTTCAGTTAAAGATTGATTTGGGAGTTGACTTAATTTTTAAAACCGAAGCTCCTGAGGTTTCAGCCCTTTTTATTTTTATCTTTTGTTTTCGAATATTTGTCTGTGGAATTTTTACAAATAATTTCATTACCCGCCATAAGGTTGTCCGAATTAGTTTCAATGTTTTGCTAATTTAGTATAACGAGTTTATAATAACAGTAATATTTTTAAGTATATTTTTCCTAACTTGTATGTCCATTGACCGTTAAATGTGGGGTCCTATTTATAAATGAGTGTGTCATTTTTCATTTTGTACGGATGATTTGAAATCAAATGTAGTAGTGTACATAATTTTAAATCTCAAATGGTAAATTATTATTTTCCTTTTCAACTGTAAATTTTAATTCTTCGTGAAACGAATAAAATAAAGTTTGCATTTTCTCTAGATTAGACTCAACTGTAGACAAGATTATTTCATCTACATATTTGAATATGAGTGTCGTTTTCTGCTCTAGAAATTTTTGATTAAAAAATATGTCCAAAGAATGTCTGTCGTAGCAGGTGATAGTGTGTTTCTCATTGCAAGTCCAAATTTTTGTTTGTAAAATAATCCTTGAAATAATAGTTATTTATGATCAAATTATACGCAAAAATATTTTATGTTAATATGCAATCATCAGTAATTTCATTCCACCTATTAGAAATTGCTGTTGGAATATTGGTTATTTGCCTTCGTTGTGCTATTAAATGTATCTTAAATAAAAATAAATTTTTTATATTGAATTTACTACTATTGGTCAAAGGCTTTAAAATTTTACAATTTTCATTGTATTATATGTTTAATATTGTATTATTTAAATAAGAATTAATTTTTTTAAATTAAAATAGGTAAAAGTATTGGAAATGGTAAACAAGATCAAAATATTGGTGACACAAATATAAAATTAAAACAATTACTAAAGCAAAATTTTAAATTTGGCCTCAATCACTTTTCATACCAGGACAGCGATTTTGGTGGAAGGTAATAGTATTACTTTTTACACTTTCTGCCGTAGGCACTTGGCGAAACAATCATTTAACGAGTACTGTAACGATCATTTAACGTACGTGTAACGTAAAACGTTTTATTTCATACTACATGGGACCTTAAATCGATTTTTTCATTTAAAATTAAATTTTACAAACATGAGTTTGATATTTAAAGAAAATTAATCCAAATAATTTTCAAATTATCAAGTTACCCTAGTTATTTTTTTTTGTTTGGTTTTATATTTTTCTGTACTGTAATAGCTCGTTTTCCGGACATTTTTGTCTTGTACCGTAATAATTCATTTCCCGGACTGATATCAATCACGTAAACATTGATTTTCGGTATAGTATGAAATAAAAAATATTACGAATGTGGCCGACGCATAATGTATAAATTAAAAATCCTATTTTTGTTGCATTTTTTTATTTTTTTATTTACGATCACGGAAAGGTTTTTATTTCATACTACATATACCGAAAATCAATGTATACATGATTGATGTCAGTCCGGAAAACGACTCATTATGGTACAGAAAAAAGTGTTCGGAAAACGAGCTATTATGGCCGGCTTCACTCGCCACGACGAAGAAAACTTGGCACGAGCTTATGCCAATTATTGTTTATCGGGTAAAATTGGTATGAATACATAAACAAAACTGATATATGCATTACTCGTGAGTGTGACGAAGAGAACCAAAACATCACAATATCCATCTTTTTTGAAATTTTGTGAAATTTCAGACTCATGTTTTTATTTTAAAATTTAATTTTAAATGAAAAAGTCGAATTAATGTCCCATGTAGTATGAAATATAACGTTGTACGTTACACGCACGTTAAATAATCGTTACAGTACTCGTTCAAAATTCTGTCAAACGGTTTTTCTATAAACGTCGAACTCGTATTGTAATAACTCATTTACCGCCCTTCTGACGTAAATAACTATTTTGTTTACGTATATTTTGTTTTGGTTTTTTATTAACTAAACCAAATGAATGTCGTCGTCGTCGGTTACAACAGAGATAGAGACAAAAACATGAATTCCTCATGTTAGAAGAAAGGGAAACATTACTCAAGGCGAGCGTAAGCACCAATAATTTGAACCGATTTCACCCGCTTCGCTTATTTTTGTTACTTATGTACTATGTATCTCGAGAAAATACACTGATGTAATAAAAATATTTGACGGCACACAGTAGCAAAATATATGTACATTAACAAAATTCTCAATCCTCAATCCTCATTTTGTGACCAAAATCGCTGTCCAGATGACCCGGCTTATAAATTTTAGTTACTACAAATGTGAAGCTTAGACCCTTTCATATGGTTGGCGTCGACTTTGAACATTTGGTTGCTATGCAATATTTTGTTTTGTTGTGGTTCACAGGTGATTTAAAGCAAGAATTAAAATATAGTATTTTGAATTTCTATGCACTAGTTTCTTCTAATTACCGAAATCTCAAATATGTGACATTTAGGATATGTTGACAAAACATCTCGCTTTATGCTACTTTAATATGTTGTTGACGCTTGGGATACGCATTGCCTTGGCTTCACAGATAACTTCATTGCAATATAATTTGATTTTTTTAAACTATCACTTAAAAATAAATTATTTTACAAAATTACATTTTTTCAATCAAAAGAAACTAGCTTAGTTTACATAATTCAAAATTTAAATAGGGAATTTTTATTTTTGAAGCTCAAAGCAGAGGCCTTGTAATAATGTCGTTTTTTGTTCAGTTTGTTACCCTCTACCACATTTTGAATTGATTGCACATATTTAAAAGGCACCCTGTATTATGTTTTAAAATATTCTACACATACATAATATTATGTTATTATCTTTCAAAAAATATAAAGGCGTCAAATGTCTATTTGGATGGCTAAAATAAAGTCGGCCATTGAAAATAGATGTTTAATTTGAAAATGTGTATAGTTAGTGTATGTCACCTAGGAAACAAACATATATTATGTTAATATCCGATTTAGTTTAAAACGCATACACCTGTGGGCAAAACAAAAGCAGTGATTTTTACTATAATTAGCTGTAAAACCATAGTTAGTACCAAGACATATTCCGTTTATTATTGTTTTAAAAGTATTTACCTAGTTTAATTAAAACAAAATTAAATTTTAGTTTAGATTTTGTCATAGAATTTGGAAATAATTACAGTTGCGAACAAAATATTTGCAACTAATGCAACTAAATAATTCAAAGTAATATTGAAATTCAAAATTGCATTTAAAATATTTTTATGTAATTTTTTAATTTAAAGTTATTAGGTACTTATAAATTACATAATAAAACTCAAATTACTTAGAAAGTACATGTGATTCTTATCCAACAGTTCCAAATGTTTTGTTCGCGACTGTATATTTAATCAAATATTAGAAGTTTATTTTTACTGTGCAAGAAATGGCAGTAGTACAAAACTAAATTTTGCACTACTGCCATTTCTCGCACAGAACAAATAAACTTCTAATATTTGAATAAATATGATTATTGCCAAATTCTGCTACAAAACATAAATTAAATTCAGTTCAGATAAGTTAATTCATCTTCTAACATTGTATTTAATTATTCCTAATGTGTTAGCTAGAAAATAAGCACAACTAGTGCTGAGACTGACTTGACCACATGCTAGAGTTCTTTAATAGCTATGGATTTTACTTTAAAAACACATTGTTTGACATCTCATTGAGATACAGATTAGGAAATTGAATTAGCTTATCCATAATTTGAATCCAATGTCTTGAAACCCAAACTTTCGTCAAGAAACCGGTCTATATAGGACAATTATGTTTCATCAGCATCCATCGCGTAAGATAGATTCCTCTGCATTGGGTTTCCTCAAAATATGGTAACATCAGCTTTAATTATAGTTTTAATTAAGTAACGTGTATTTTTTCAAAATAGAAATGATTGTTCCGTGCTAAACAAACTATTTCGTTTTAATCTATAGAATTACATTTCTTATTTCGGCCAAGTTTCTGTTTTTTATATCCAGAATTTTGCATTTACTGCCATTTTAATGGAGCAACAAGGAGTATATTGGATACATTTTTAGTTCTATAGATTTTTTAAATCAGGTTTTGCTTCTCCTCACTATTAGTTTTCCCATAATCATTTTTACTATGAAAACAAACTAAATTGTTGTCAAGAATGTCTGAATTAATTAAACTGGACTAACTTTTACTGAATTTAAGGACAAATCAAACTTTCTATTTAATCACGGTCACCTTTTATTCCAGAAACATGTTATTATTTTGCACAACACAAAACTAACGTATTTATAAATATTTCAGTAATTTCTCGAAAGTTTAATAATTTTATAACGAAAAATATGTAAATTTAGTTCATTGGATGTTAACTATGTAGTCTTGAAATCATTATTTCAATAATATTCATTAAATTGAAAACTTGTAATTTTAGAACTGAATTGCTATAAATAGGCACTGCTATTATTTTGCACTCAGGGTACACATACATACAATATAATGGGTCCGGTTCAGTGTCAATATTCTATTCTTCTTGAAAAATCTTGGAAAATGTAATTTCTATTTGAAATTTTAATACCGATATTTTTCGGATTCAAATTTTTTCTTCTAATATTATTAAATTAAATAATAAATAGATGGTAATACATTTTATGACGATTTCTGTCCCATCGTTTCTAGTAAAAATCCAAAATGGTTTTCAAACAGCATTTTATCAAACGTATACTTACGGATTTCAAAAGGAGCAGATGTTGCAGTCAATTGAATTTTTAAAAGCACCAAAATATTTAATTTTTCATTTAATTTAATATAAATATTTAGTTATACCACAGAAAAGAATGAACAGATATGGAAGTTCCATGTCAAGTATTTACATTCTAAGAAATTTATTCCTGCTCGAATCTAACCAGTTAAGACAGGGACAATATAATACAATAATATGTTTCGGTTCTCTTCTTTTTTGTTTTTTATACACAATTTTTGTAAAAACAAAAAGAAGAGAAGCGAAATATGTAATATTGTATCCCGACAAACAATTGTTAACCGCAACAAGATTCACGGTTTCCAAACCGTAAAAAGTCGGTTGAAAAATTAAAGCAAAACAGAAAATATCTATCCGAAGGCTATCCGATTTAAAAAAAGACGGAGAAAGCAAATACTAAGCGAACACAACTAAATTATTTTAATAAAATTTACTTATCGACAGCAACCGATTCAAACACGAAAAGAAAACGCCACCTAGTCTGTCAAAAACCTAGGATATTATTGTCTTAAGTCGGTTATAAAGCAATACTAAAATGTTTATTTAGTAGGTACCGCAGACAGTTTTAAGTCGGTAAAATTATTTACATTTTACAGCCAAGTGGGCTATAAATCCCGACAAACATTGTTTTTAAGCGCGACAAGCTTCATGGGTTTGGGACCGTAAAAAGTCGGTTTAAAAATTGAAGCAAAATAAGTACCTACCCGAAGGGTATCCGATTGTAAAATGAATAAAAGGAAAAATAACGAACACGAAAAGACTAACAATTCAGGTAATACATGACTTTTCAACTGAATTTGGTTTGGTCGTTCGACGACGACGTGATGAAAAACAATTCTGTGTTCTGTGATAAAAATAATTTGTGTACTGTGTTAATAAAATAAGTTTGAATTTGTAAAAATAAAGTGAAATCATTTACAGTAAATATTTATTTTATTTTTATATTAATAATTGTTATATTGTGTAATATATATTTATTTCAATTTTAATGTTATAAGTATTAAATTTGTTAATTATTTATTTTAACAAACATAAAAGCCGAGATGAAAATGGCTGTATTGTAGTGGGGGCTTTCATGTGCGTTTTTATATTTGATACGATAAATAATTTACTCATAATATATTGAATATATATTTATAATTTAACTGCTTTACAAGTATGTATGTACCAAGTCGAAACCGCATGGTTCTTGCCATTTTCTTTTGGGAATTTGGTATTGGAAAATAACCGATGTGGGACTAGAGACTGTACAGTATTTTTTCAGACTTTACTTTCCTCAAGTAAAACCAAAACACCGTGTTTGGGCGGTCCTTAAAATTTCAAAAAGGAGGCGAACCGGTATTTTATAGTCCAGTAGCCTGTTACATGTAAGCAAATTTATCGAACAGAAAACTGTCTTAATGTACGTGCAATTAGAATTTTCGTATTGACAAATAACCGACGTAATACTTAAAACCCGCAGGGTTTTCACAGATTATTTTTGCTTCAAACCGTATAAAAAAACTTTCTTAGGAATAAAATAGGAATTATTAAATATTAAATTTATTCTATAATATTGTATTTTTATATTTTTTTATCTTAGATATAAACAAGTATTTCGCCGAGCTCATAAATAAGTTAGAACTAGTACGTAGTGTGCACAATTACTCAAAAACCGCTAATGCATACCAGAGAAACCTACTTCTATACATACATCTACAATCTACATCTATACATACATCTATTCAACTTTACATCTGTACACCTGTACATACATAAATTATATAATTATGTAATTATGTATTAAATTAAATTTCAAAATAATTCAATTACATTTTTTTTTTCAATGTATGTAAGTAATTTTTCAGTACTCGTACTTTAGTACAATATGTATATGTATAAATTAATTAAAATAAATATGAATTAACATTATCAAAAACAGGTATTATTTTATTAATTATTTTCATTAGGGGCATTTTGGACAAAATTAAAAATGAACAAACTTCATGATGAAGGGCTTGACATAAACCGGGGGATTTTCAGTTTTATGTCGATTATTCGTCAATGCTAATGGTATTACTAATTATAGTAATTTTGCGTGTCTTCATGCCAAAAGAGTCTCGCAGAAAAACCGTGAACTGCCACCCTTACGTCGGTTTATTAATAATTCCTATATTATTCCTAAGACAGTTTTTTTATACGGTTTAAAACGAAAAAAAATCTGTGAAAACACTGCGCTTTTTAAGTATTAAGTCGGTTATATGTCAATACCAAAATTCCAATTGCACGTACATTAAGTCGGTTTTGTGTTAGATAAATTTACTTACATTTTACAGGCCAGTGGACTATAAAGCATCGGTTCAACCTTCGTGTTCAAATTTTAAGGACCGCCCAAGGTCTTCCAAAACACTGTATTTTGGTTTTACTTGAGGAAAGCAAAGTCTGAAAAAATACCGTACGGTCCTCTAGTCCCACATCGGTTATTTTCCAATACCAATTTCTCAAATTGTTTGTCGGGTATTATATTGTCTCTGTCTTAACTGGTTAGATTAGAGCAGGAATAAATTTCTTAGATTGAATATTTCAAAGTAAATACTTGATATGGAACTTCCATATCTGTTCATTCTTTGCTGTGGTTATACTGCAAAAACACTTAGCGCATGAAATAAACAAAAAATTCTGTGGCCAAAAGTCATAATGGTACAAGTCTGAAATTCTAATTTTTGAGGAAAACGTTTTTGAAATCAAGAGTCATTCAATATCGTATAAGTTTTTAGAATCCTTGTTTTTGTAATCGTTATTATGGTTGTTTATAGTTGCCGGCAATTTTTTTTTAAGTGGAATATAAACTTAATAAAAATTTCATATCGATACCTTAAAGTACACAAGTACTATGTTCATATTTTGAATGCCCACAAGAATGTCTCTAAATTCGAAAATATTTGGAATTTTCATTCAATGCCTTGGAAAAGGTGCTATAAATGATTATAGTACCAACCAAATAACAGAACCATAAATGATAAAGAATGCCTTTCTGAAAGCCTAAATTTGTATTTACCACAAATTGTAAAAATGGACATAGCAGTTGTGTGCTTTAAGGTATCGATATATAGAAGATTAGAAGATTATTCAAATAGAAGATTTGCACTGAATCCGGCTCAATATTTAAATTAATTATTTCTGTAATGTAATTATGTAAGTAATAATACAATATGTTAATAAATTTAACATATTTAATTTTTCGAATATACAACTATTTGAAGCTTTTAAACATATGTATATTGTATGTCTGCGCATAATAAGTTTAAAATTTCTGTCAAATTTGTTTGTATTCAATTAATTTTTAATAATTTTTAATTGTAAGTCAATTAATTTTTAATAATAATTTTATTCATGAGTTAAATTTATTTCCTTCCAATATATGAGTATAACATAAATATAGATTTGTTTTGGTATAAAATAATTGCATGCAATTTTTAATTGAGTAACTTTCTTAATTGATTATCCGTTAAAATTAATAATTATATTATTTTAGATTTTAATAGTAACATTTTAATTTATTATTTTATATACATTTATAATTAAGATCACAAGATTTAACGATTTAAATAGGGTCCCGCTTGAAACGACATATTTCAGGACCAAATATGACAAAACATCATACATATTTCAAAATAGTATATTTTAAAAATAACCGTATTCTAGAATTTGTTCTAAAATTCATTTTAAATCTCAAAACCCAATTGGCCATTAGAACCCCCTTTACATCGCACATAATTGGTCTTATTAGGAAATTTTATTAAGTGAAAGAAAAAGAATATGTATAAGTATGTATATGTATCTGAAATATACTGTTTTGAACGGTACTTCAATTTTCATATTCCGTTTTGAACTAAGTAGTAGAAAGTCCCGCCCTATGTGGATCCCATTTAAATTTACTATGTATCAGTGTAAAATTTTGATAAAAGTTTCGTGCTTCTCCAGACTTTATCTAATGTTTATGCTTGCTCCTCGAAGGCCTACCTATTAGGCGAACAGTTTGATGTACGAGTACGATGCATGCCATACAGTGGAACAGGTCAGAATGGAATAAGCTAATATGAAATAATAAATAATTAAAAATAATGCAATAAAAATACAGATACAAATATTAGATGTCCCAAACAACGATTTGGAAATTTTTAAACCTGGATTTAAAATGTATCTGTAACATTTTAGAATGGACTCAAGAATACAACAATGAATGAATAAAAATTAACATCTGTTGTAAATAAACTGCCCAACATTTTTGAAAATTATTTTGAAATAGTACCTTAAGCGGACAATATTGAATTAAACAAATGATGTAACAAAAATTTGTTATATGAAGTTATAATATTGATATAGAGTCTAATTCATTTTAATTTTAATTTATTAAAATTGTAATGATTGGAAAATCTAATTAACCCCTTATGTAGTTTAAAGTGCGATTTTTATATATGTATTTGATTAATTTGGACAGTTTGATCATTTTAAATACAAGAAATTTGTGCTTAAAAATTGCTGCAATTTTCTGCACAGTTATCTGGCAGTTTTAATGATGAAACAGTTCCAAACTATATAATGGATTGATTATATTTTCCAATCATTACAATTTTAATAAATAAAAATTAAAAAGAATTAGACTCTATTTACATATAACCTCATATAGCAAATTTTTGTTACGTCGTTTGTTTAATTCAATATTGTCCGCTAGAGCACACCATACCAGTCAGAAATTGGATATTACATACTTTTATTATTGTTCTATTACATTATACATTGGTCGTCAAAATTAATGCACCAAAGATACTTTCACTGTAACTTAAAATTTCAAAAGATTTGAAATAATTATTCAATTCTAGTTACGTATATTGTCATAGAATATAAGCCTTCTATGACAAGGTGTTATTAGAATATTTTTATTTCGCAGCATCCTTTTGTCTCTAAAATTTTTTATTCTCAATACACATTATAAATAAAAAATATCATGAACATGGTAAATAATTAATAATTTATTAATGTATATTTTCTTGCTCTTGATAAGGTGGTTTGGCATCTATTGGAGAGAGGACCAAGGTTGAGTAGATTAATCTATACCAGCTCCGTAACTTTCAAGTAGGGTGCGCATCACTTGAGCTGTTCAGGTCATATATTAGGCAGCTACGTAATGGGTACATTTGTGTAAGGAGTAACCTGGTCACAATTCGCGAGTGTATGTGCTGCCTCCTTGTGGCAACTACTGGTAAATGAGGCCATTAGGCACATTGTGGCCTTTTGGTACATGCTAAAGTTGGTGCTAAAGGAGAAATCCTTTACAAAAACCCTAATCTAATGTAGACCAGCATATGCCGATGCATGAATGGCTGATAGGTTAATCAGTTCAAAGGGTCTGCTAGAATACTGTAGTAATTATTTTCTCTTTGTAGTTTTTGACACTTTAAAAGTAAAACATTCTCCTTCGCTTTTTTCGCTGCCCGAATACTATTTTTGTTTGACGTTAATTGTGTAAATCTAAATTGAATAATTTAACTCTTTTCGATTGTTGAATTATGTTATTTTAATTAATAAAAATGGATGAATATAATCAAACAATCAAACTTATGTTGTTTTTATATTAATTGTAGTTTGTTAAAATACACAATCATTCAAGAGGGTTCATTTCCAGTTCCACAAATAATTCCAAGATAACTGAAAATGAGTAATTTTTATACTGAACTTAATATCAATTAATCCAATTCTGTGTCATTACATAATTGCCGTGAAACTATAAATTTCCTACAGCCTCTGAAATTAATTTTTCTACTTTTCGAGAAATAAGTAACATTTGACCAAGAAAAATATGGTGCTACTTGTAGTCATAGTACTTAAATTTTTTTTTGACAGATAACTAAATAAAATCATTTATTTAGTTTAGAATTTTATTATCTATGTACATAATATTAAGTATTTTAAATTAAATTTTATAGTCTAAATTATGTAATTTTATGTTTAAATCCAATTGAATGTTAATTCCTTCCGATCTGTCAAACTCTACTACAGGGCAAGACTGTAGTAATTCTGATGAGTGCATTTTATACCCTATTATATGTCAACAACTACTACGAGAAAACAATTACTGCAGAATTCGAGCAGGCCCAAAGTATGCGGACTCTGAATACCAGGTTTATTTAGCCTTCGTATAGTAAAGCTGGATAACCTACAGGCGACTTCCCATTTCCAGCAACTCGTAAGAGTAAAATCAAAACGGAAGACAGGGCAGGGGTAGGAATATACGGGAGTAGGACTGTCCTCTCGAAGTCCTTGGGAACCAATGCTACCGTCTTTGTACTTGCTCTAGTAAACATCTAGGAGGTATGTATCACGTATCGGCCGGCAGTATTATCAGGTTCATTAAGAGCCTGAATATTGACTGGGTATATAATTAAGCAGCGTCCATACACAAAAGATTTTTAGGTCGCGGTGCGAGGTGGCTAAACGCCCATATGGCCCTTCAACAATAATAATAATAATAATACTCTAGATAAATTATTCTACTCAATTTCATTTTATCATATTGCTTAGTATACAATGGAACGAGCAACCAGAAATTAAGCAGCGATGGCTGAAGAAGAATGGACCCATCGTAGTATTGGTGGTGTAGCACTAAATGTTTCACATACAACAAAATCTCCTTTGATTATCATTACAGAGCAACACAGATCATAAAAGACGCTCGGAGTAAGGCTTAAGTCATAACGGCCATCCAGGATCGTTTTATCCTGAATGATTACATTAAGAGAGCGATTTATAACTTCTAGAAAGCTGTAAATGCAACTTAGGAGCGTCCGCAATCTTCAAGTAAGCAATAAGGAGATACTTTGCAGAGCTAAACTTGTATCCTAGAATACTAGCAACATACCAAGCATTAACAGTAGACAATCGAAGAGCTCGATTGGAATTCGTAAGAGAGCTTGTGAATTGGAAGCATATCGGTATAATAGTTAGTATCCACTCAAAAACAGTAAAACTCATCAAAAAACTAAATCAATAGTTAATGTTATACCCTAGACAGACTGCGAAATAAACTCTATCCAAAACAAAGCGATTAGCTAAAACTGGGGGTCTATTATGAAACTTTTTCGAGTTCGGATTTTTTCGATAACGGAAAAAATCGATCCGACACGGATTTACCCTATCATGAAAATTGGATTATCGAATTTGTAATAAATAAATCTGAAGTTAGCAACATTATTTGATTTTTAATAAATTTGAGTTTTTATAAATTTGACAGTTTTTTTTTTATCTTAAAAGCGTCTATAGTGTGTTGAAAATAATTTAATAAGTGAAATTAAATAAAAAAAAAATTATTTGTTTGATTCAATTGTGTCGTACACAATTTGTTTTAGTCCAAATCAAATGGTAAACCAAACACAAACTACTATTTTATACACAAAAACTTTAAGTATAGCCTAAATATACATATTTCCTTAAAATTATGTATATTATATTTTAATTATGTATTTTATATTATTAAATATTATTATATTATTATTAAACTTGAAATTTTTATTATTATTATAACTCCCATCCAAAAAACGATCTATCGAAAACAAAATTCGTCAACTAAATAGCAGTCGAATGTTGACATATGCGTTCGGAAAAATCCGATTCGATTCGGTTTTTAGTTTCATAATAGTCCGTAATACGGGCCCGATTTTTTCGATATCGGAAAAATCCGAGTCGAAAAGTTTCATAATAGACCGAAAACGGAAAAATTCGACTCGAAAAAATTTCATAATAGACCCCCTGAGGTTGACATGCTGCGACTAAACTCGAAAAATTCATTAAATCGGTTTTATTAAATCGCAGTATGTCAAGGGTATTATATGGAATTGCAGTAACATAATTTGTTGTACTGGTAAATGCTAATTTCAAATAAGGAAATTAACAAATAACTTTTCGTTATTTTAACTGTCACTGTTATTAGCCTTATATTGCATGTTGGTTAAACATCTATAAAAGCGAAACCTATGCACGAATTTTTATATGAATAAATTAAGCTTATTTTTCTTATAATGCATTTAAATTAACTTTCAATATCTATACATAATAGTTTCTTGTACACCATTTTTCTATAAAAATTGATAGATAAATAAAAATTGTTCAATATTTTCTTTCATAACAATGGCAGTGTGATTAGCGACGCTTTAAAGACCAATATAGGGGCAACGTGAGTGATTGTGAGTAATATTATTTTAGAAAATCCACTAAACAAAAAAATATTTCCTCAATTGTCAAACGATGCAAATTGACAACTGAAAATTATGAAAGTTTATAGGCCAAAAATAATTATTGATGTCTTGTTTCTGTATTTAGGCAAGAACATTTTATTTTGACGTGAACACTTCTTAGTCCTAGGTGGTCATGTATGAAAAGGAAGCGTTACCAAATATTTAAGATTACTGGTGAACTTGTATAACCTTAAGACCGAGGCCCGTTCGGCACGAAGTTGAGGATGTTTCTCACTGAAAATTCGCTCACTGGTTCACTACGAACAATCTAGCAAGTTATCATGTATGTTATATCTATCACATCAATAAACATGATCATCTTCGATGCTGATGAAAATATCGAAGACATACATTAAATTAAGTAAATCAGCATTTAGGTAAATACTTTTATAATCATTCTTTTATATTCATTTTTAAAATTCAAATTAAATGTTGTAATTTTATTAGTTTGTTTAACTAAGTGTTTTATGAGTACCAAAATAAGTTTTATTTGTCACAATTATGGTGCCCATAAAATCAAAATCTAAATCTTGATATTAGATTATTCAACGTTTCAGAATAATTGAGCTTATACCACCTTGTAAACAATGACACATCCATCTGGGCATACAAAAAAGAACTACTTCAACAAGGAACCCAGGTTCGTGGGTAAAAATTGTGCAGATATTGTATCAAATCTAAAAATGTTCAGTCTAAATGATACACTGTACAGTGCACTATGTTGCGATTGATTTCAAAATATCAAAAATGAAAATGTGAATGTTATTTTTCATAAAATTATTATTTTAATTTACAAACATTTTATTTATTATAATTGTGAACCATTAATTATAATTTATTAATTAAATTATATTTATTATTATTATTATATAATATCACCGCGTGTACAGCATGTCGCCATTAATTAAATTTATTAACAAATAAATTATTATTATTTTTTCACCACCGCATGTACGACATGTTGTCGCAATGTAATCCGAGATGAGACTGAAAGGATTTTAATTTATATTTAATTTGTTTTGTGTGATTGGTCCAGCCAAAACGTGAAGGGGAAGTTAACCCAATATACATTCTAGGTGGAATTTGCGCTGCAAGTTTGTAGTGGTTTCTTGGGTGAACCGCTACACAATCTTAAGAAAATCGATCGAGTCTAAAGAGCTACAGAATTTTTCAAACAAATTTGGCCATACTGAATTTTTCAGTTTTTTCACTGTATCGTATGGACGAACCCCCTTGTAACCAATATGGGATCGTGATTTTTAGATACCTGGGGTCATAACACATCCACACAAGCAATCTTAAGAAAATCGATCGAGTCTAAAGAGCTACAGAATTTTTCAAACAAATTTGGCCAAACTGAATTTTTCAGTTTTTTCACTGTATCGTATGGACGAACCCCCTTGTAACCAATATTGGATCCTGATTTCTTGATAGCTGGGGTCATAACACATCCACACAAGCAATCTTAAGAAAATCGATCGAGTCTAATACCCCTATTATGGTTCTCACCTCACCGAAAAACTTCATACAAATCAAGTCACATTTGCATAGTATTTTTCGGTGAGGTGAGAACCGTAATAGAGGTGTAAAGCTCTTTAGATTCGATCGATTTTGTTAATATTGCCTGTGTGGATGTGTTATAACCCCAGGTATCCAATAATTAGGATCCCATATTGGTTGTTACAAGGGGAGGTCCATCCATACGATACAGTGAAAAAACTGAAAAATTCAGTTTGGCCAAATTTATTTGAAAAATTCTGTAGCTCTTTAGACTCGATTGATTTTCTTAAGATTGCTTGTGTAGATGTGTTATGACTCCAGGTATCCAAAAATTAGGGTACGATATCTGTTACAAGGGGGTCCAGTTTGGCCAAATTTGTTTGAAAAATTCTGTAGCTCTTTAGACTCGATCGATTTTCTAAAGATTGGTTGTGTGGATGTGTTAGAACCCCAGGTACCCAAAAATCAGGGTCCCATATTGGTTACAAGGGGATCCGTCCATACGATACAGTAAAAAAACTGAAAAATTCAGTATGGCCAAATTTATTTAAAAAACTGTGTAGCTCTTTAGACTCGATCGATTTTCTTAAGAATGCTTGTGTGGATGTGCTATGAGTATGAGCCCAGGTATCCAAAAATCTGGATAACATATTGGTTACAAGGGGGTCCGCCCGTATGATACAGTTAAAAAAATGGAGGTGTGGCCAACACACGACTTTCTTTTACGAACAGCGAATTTTGAAAAACTTTTATAATTCAAATTTCCCGCAAACTTAATTAAGATTGTTTTTATTATTTCATGTTTTCTGTAAATTGTATATTTTTGAAATATTTGCAAAATAAATTTTCTGTTTTACGGAATCTGGGAGCTGGGAACTGCGACCCCAAAATTTATGTAAAAAGTTTAAACATGAAGTTGCAGTTTGATTGCTTAAACCATTTGGACTACAAATTGACAGTAATATGTATATACCAACAGACACCACTTCAAAACTCAATTTTTTGAACTCATTAGTACACACGTAAAAGAAATAAAAGGTGATATTTATGAATTTAAATTTTTTCTTTTAATTTTTTGGAATTTGTATTAGTGATTTTTTGTCATATACTTTTTAAAATATGTGCAAAACACATTTTCGGGCCCAAGAGAGTGGCCACTTCCGGTTGACCGATTTGGCAATTTAACATACATGTAGGCTAAATATTTTTATAACGTACAGTACGTCACTGAAGTGTGCAAATTAATTATAATTAGCATAATTGGGCTAATACACACAATAATTAAAATGACAAATGCAAGAACTGCTGTAACTCCTTGTAAAAAAGTGTGGGGAGGGGGGGCAGGAGTTACGAAATATTTTTGCAATTATAAAACGATATATATACTTAAGTATTACAAACCCTAATAAGTCGTTAAAAAAGTTAAGAAACATGAAAAAATGATCCACATTCAATTATGTAATATTTGCATTAAAAACCGGAAGTATGTCACTGTAGTGTGCAAATTAATTATAATTAGCATAATTAGGCTATATATACACATATATTTATGTGTTGGCAAAACAATATTTAATTTTTTTTTTATAAAATTTTTAAATTTTTTTTAAATTTTTTTTTTTAATTTTTAATTTTAATTTTTTTAATTTTTAATTTGTTTATTTTTATTTTTTTTTGATTTTTGGAAACATTTTGTATTAGTAATTTTTTGTAAACCTTATACTTTTTAAGATATTTGCAAAACAAATTTTCTGGCCCAAGGGAGTGGCCACTTCCGGTGGACCGATTTGAAGTAAAATTCACTGGGACCTCCCAATTTATCCAAAAAGCTTAAATCTGAAGTTTCAGTTCGATTGGTTAATCCATCTGGGCTGTAGAGAGGACACAGACTGACAGACAGACGGACTGACAGACAGACATCATTTCGAAACCCACTTTTTCGGACTCAGGGGACCTCAAAACAGATAAATCTTCAATAATCTCAAGGTCGAAAATTTTCATGATTACTATACTTTATTTTACTTACGTAAAAGAAAGTAAAACTGAAAAATTCAGTTTGACCAAATTTATTTGAAAAACTCTGTAGCTCAGCAGATAAAATGTTTAACTCTGTAGCTCAGCAGATAAAATGTTTTCTTGTTTTAGTGCTGCCCCTGGTGGTGAGTAGAAAAACTAATTTTTTCTGCTGGACATTTGCTGCTATCTTATACAGTGACTTAACTAAATATGATATTCGTATAAGCAGGCTTGAATATGAAGACAACGTGCATTTGATTTTGTATATTATACATATATATTTGTATGTATTTATGTATATTATGAATTATGATGAATTAAGTCAGTTTTGTGACATTAATGTGAGTTAATTTTAAATGAGACGATCATTTAAAACATATTATTTTAAATAGCGACTTTATAATAATTATTTTATAACTTAAATGTTAATAAATTAAATATTTTGAATTCTAAAACTAAAAATTGAACTAGAACTTATGGTTCTTAATTGATTTTTCCGATAATAAATAGTGCTTATAGTTACGTTTTTTTTCGAAATTTTTCATGATATTACGCGAACTCGTTCCAGGATATCGATATTATCATATGTAAATAAATATAAATTATATAAGTAGATATCCAAAGTCTTATAACATTTTGTCCTACAGCCTTGTTAGTGTAAACATTACGACCTTGGTGTTGTAATTTTTATATAAACACCGGTTTGAGTAAGTTTGTAAATAAAAATAGGTATATAAAGGCAAGTACATGTATACAATATTAGTTGTATTACTTTCGCCAAAAATTTTTTAGTTTTAATACCTCCCACTAGCAGCCACTTCAACCTAACCTAACCTAATACCTCCCACAATAGTCAAATTGACAAGAAAATACACGATCAAATTTAGACCAAAATTTGTTTCATTTTGCTGTTGCTTGAACGTTAACCAAACAAAAAATACTATATACTTACTAACTCATTTTGGTTGGAAGCAATACACTTAATATAGTAATACTTACCGTTATTTACATATTTTTATGTAAAATTATAAACAAGCAAGAGCCCGTATAAGGATATCGTTTTAACTTTCTGTAGATGGACTGCATGCTGTAAGGTTGTTGGCCCGGCTGACCACAACATTTTGCCTTTTATTTTATATTTTAAAAATAATTTTTCCTTTTAAAATTTTTGTTTATATTAACCTTATAACATTATTTTACAAAAACCAAAATTTTATTTTGGAGATGCATAACTCATTTAAATATATCGCATAAAATAAATTTTTTTAAAGTATCGTCTGTATGTCGTTCATCTCGATCAAGCAGCTCTGCTGCATGTTTTATAAAAGAGATTTGCATGGTTGCACCATCTTGGGTTCTTGCCCTAATGGCAAGAAATGCTGGGTTTATCGTCAACATTTCCTGGGCGCAGGCAGCAATGATAATTAAAACCTGCTGTGGTTTTTGTTCGGGCGCTTCCTCGGTACTTAACGCTTGCCTTTGTTTTACATTTACTTGTACCCAATCTAGTACATTGGTGTTTCTAATGCCCTTCTTCATAACTCGAGGTTTCGCTAATCATTTTAGAACTTGCCTTTCTTTATTTTTTATAGTAATTTTTCCATCATTTTGCAACTTGTGAAGAAATTGCCTATGAATATGCATTCATTGTAGGCATTATTTGCCACATACCCAAAATATTTGAATATCACATTTTTTGGTTTCGTTTGGGAACGGTTTGCGATGTTAAATATTCTCAGGGATTATACGAAAAACCATAAACGTGTTTTCCATTAGCGTGCCACTTTATCGGTATTCAAACGAGCTTGTCTCGTCCGGTAGTTATCGAATCCCAAAAATGCTTCAGACTAAGCTGCACCATTGCAGCCCGGTAAACAACAGACGATTGAACCGTCATACATCAAAAAGCCAAATGTTACAATAGATTTCGATTGTGTTCGTGTCGTACCCATCTGTGGATTTTAATTCACGTCTGCTGTAGTGCACGAGGGCTTTCGGTTCGTCTCAAGGGCAATTACTTTGACCAATGGTGGGAAAATTGTTTACGATTTTATTTGAGAAATGGCAACTTTTACTATTTTTCACATACAAAATGAATGGAAAAATGATGGGATCAGCCTGACCAAAATATTTTTGGGACTAAAACTATAACCCATAATAATTATGGTAAACACAACCGTTTTTGATCCAGTTTTTGTTTTAATCTTTTAAGAACATTGCAACACAACCATTTCTGGAATATCAGTCCCATCCTTTGGCCCAACAGTTTTTAGTTCAACCTGAAACACGCCTGGAAAAGGAATCAGACGTTTCTGTAATTCAGTGTAATTTCAGTAACGATTAGTATTAAGGAAAACATATTATGTATTATCAAGGCCATCTTTACCATGGGGCTATAAGGGCTGCACCCCTAGGGCGCCGCATGAATAGGGCGCCACCAAATGTACAAGACCTAGTCTCTTTCTAAATGCTGTTTGAACTTCCTGTCTTGTATTTTCTCTAGAATTTCATGGTTTCGAATGTACTGGGTTTAAAACAGAAGATGTGAATTTCATGGTGCCGAATGTACTGGTTTTAAAACAGAAGATGATTCTGCACTGGAAAAACTTTTTTTGCTTCGATAAAGGCACCTAATATTTTTAGCCCAGGGCGCCTACATATGTATATAGGAACGGCCCTGTAATATAGAGTAGTATAAATAAATGAGGATTAACAGGAAAAACACAAAATCATTCGCCTGTCCTTTATGATTTTGATTTTGAAGTGAAACTTTCTATAGACGGTATGATTCGCAAAAACCAAAAAAATATTGAAACGAAATTCTGTTACGGTCGAGAAATTACTTATATATTCTTATATTCGAAAATTAAATCGTGTATTTTACACAGGAATACTACAACATATTCTACGAATAGTCAAATCATCCTCCAAGATTTGTATAGGTATTGGTTGCAATATATGGTTGTATAAGGAAAATAATAACATCCATACAAACAATAATGTTACAATATAGGCAAGTTGGATGTACCTATATTTGTAAATAATGAACTTACTATATTATTATGTCTTTCTCGATCTATATCGTGTAATATAATAATTTACAAAATATCACAAATCACCAAATCGCCAATACTATTAGAGTTTAGTTCTATTTAGACATTGGCGATTATCTATTACGCTAAATAACTTACTAGGAAAAATGTTAATACTCCTAATTAACAAACTAAAGTGTATAGACTCTGTAAGCGGCAGAAGGGACCATTTTTAAAGGGTCATGCAATGAATGGGACTTCAATATTTCCAAATGACATAATAATACTGCATCTATAGTTGCTCCTAAGCACCTTCGGGTTGATTCACTGTACGTAAATTATTCACTGTTAAAGTGAATAATCATTGAGAAAAATGTGTTAGTGGGTTGTTTTTAACAAAATTCACATTAAATCTAAATCTCACTCTATGGATCATTTGAGTTTTTCTTTATGCCAGCATAAACCAACGTATTATAAATGACAATAACTACAAACTTACAGCTTAAAAAGTTTTACTTCGGTCGTGCGTGTAGGAAATTTAACGACTTCCAACATTTTTTTGCCAAACATTGCTGTGAAGTGGCTGCACGTTCCATCTTGCTTTAATCTTATATGCAAGATATTTTCTTTTCATGCTATGCGTTCTTTTGAAAAGTTTACAATACCAACAATCTAGTAACTTCACTTTACTCAATACAATGTCATGCATTTTTTCAATCATTTCTGGTGTTATAACCTCTTTTACCTTTCCGCTGCGTTCATCATCAAAACTAGTGCGACCGACGGTTAAATTCACCTACCTAAACACGGACATTTCATAGGATGGTGTAGATTCGCCCGAAGCTAGATGCATATCCTTTTTGATAACGGTGGCTGATAACCCTTTCAATTAAAGATAATAAATTGCACCAGGAATTTGAAATTTAGCCTTTTTTCGCAAAATGAAGACTTTGCTTGTGAAATGCAAACTATATGACAGTTCGACTTGAAAATGTAAGTTTTATTAGGCGGTAAGCCTAATAAAAGATTCTAGTTTCGGAATCTCATAATTACAGCTCATTACAGCGTTACCTATGTGTCAATAAGGGAAACTTTTAAGCCTTATAAATATATTGCTATGTTGCGGTATTTAGTTACAACAACAAAGTGGCACCTTAATGATTATTTACAAAAACAAATCAATCGAAGACATATTGTTATACTGGCTTTGGACATTTTGTTCAATCTCAAGTTCACCATGCGATTATTCGAGAATTATATCGAATAATAATTGTTTAAAACTTAAACAAAGATTATTCGATTATACAGAGAGTTTTGTACATGAGTGTAAATATTTTCAGGGATGATTCCTTGATTAATTTGAAGGGGGGCCTATTTCCAATATTTACTGAGATACAGTGCATTAAAGAAAATTAGTTTGAGATGGGTACCTTCACGCATATTTTCCTTAATTACTCCAAAGTTAGGTAGTCTAAGCGAATCACGTGTAATATTATTTTTAGGGATCAGAATTACCTTTGTTTTAATGTATTGAAATTACCGGGTAAGCCCTAGTAGTAAAGCTAAATAATTGTTTTAAACAATTGATAATGAATCTTCGAAAGATGTAGCTAAATTCGAATTTATTCAGAACTCTTTAAATAATGCGAAGTAACGATATTCCAGGCACGTATTCTAGCTCCTTGGAACAATATTTTCTAGTTTCACTTGCATTACTGGAAATTCCTTCAAATGTACTAACTCTTAAACCTGAGACCTGGAACGATTGAAATTCTTTCAACCTACGTATGTCAAATGACATTGGTTGGGAGATTGTGACTGGCTCTATGGTTGAAGAAACGTGGTTAATCGCGCAATTAATAAATTAAAATTCTGGATCCAAGGCAAAAATCTATGAGTAGTTATTTTAGATTTATGGTGCTTTAGATTTAGGGTGCACACCCTGCGCCATTGAAATGTTCAATTTCGATTATTTACTATTTCATGCAATTCTCTCATAGATTTTACCTCATTCGCTATTTTTTGTTTTTTGTTTTTTAATTTTTCAGCATATTTCACACCTTATTAGGTATTTTAAACCAAACTAAGGATGAAATATTCGTTCGGTTTCAATTAAGTAGTCAAAGAGTTAATTTTACAAAGTGTCGCTCTAAATTAAATGCTAACGAAAAAGCCAAAATTTTGCAAGCAAAGGCAAAGCGTACACACATTCACAAATTGCAAGAGTAATTTAGTGTAGCCAAACAGCAATTAGATAGTTTTTAAGGCACTATTCCGAAAATCAAACGATAATTTGGCTCTGATGGAAAGAGGAGAACTTCTGTTTCAACAAATCGAATTTCAGATATTTAGATCTTAAGCAAAGGTTTGCTACGGCTTTGGAGCTGAGAAGTTAGCTTCTAATAGCAACAACCGACACTATTTCAGTTCATACTATTAAAAGGAACTTGGTTTATATGCTTGTCGACCTGCGAGAAAATCATTACTGACAGCAAAAATGGCAGCTGCAAGCCTCAAATTCGCAATAGAATGAAAAAACTGAATGCCCAGGGACTGGCGTTGGTTCATATTCTCGGATAAATTCAAATTCAATATCTTTGGACCCGATGTAAGGACAAGAGTTCGGCGACGAAAAAGCAAACGGTATTTAACAGAATGTATTTCGCCGACAGTGAAAAATTCACCATATGTTATGGCCTGGAGAGCCATAATAGCCAATGTAGTTTGATCACTATGCCTTCTGGATAGTTCAGAAAACGGAGGAAAATATAAAAAAATTATCGAAACCTGAATCGTGACTATTGAGGACCCGACTCAATACATCGGTATTCCACTCTTCCAGGACGATTACTCTCCGTGAGTTATTGATGTTATTTGTGAAGTAAGAATGCTAAATTTTAATTTCTATTTTGGTTAGGTAGCCGAATTTAAAAATAGCTTGGTGATTGAGTCGTTACCCTGGACAGGAAATAGTCCTGACCTCAATATTGTTGAAAATATTTGGTCCTTCATGGGAAAGTAGATTACAAATTACAAGCTGAAAAGTGCCAAAGAGCGGAAAAAACTTATAGAAAAAGTCTGGTTTGAAAAAATAATAATATATTATTTAATCAAACTTTAGAATTCAATGCTGATCGGGTTTAAAGCCATTATAAAACCCAAGGGCTGGGTTATTAATCATTGATTTTAAAAAGTTCAATTTCTCACAAAATATTTTGGTTGATAATAATTATTTTATTTCTGTTAATTCTTATTTTGAATAAAAATTACCATTGTCAACAAAAAACTATTTTTCAATTGAAATAACTTTGTTAAAAACACTGTAAAGACCTACCAAATTGTTACGCGGTAGGGCGGTAATATTCCTTATCCGACGTTATGTAGGTCTAAAATGTCGGATTACCGTTCTTTTTATTTGAATATATTCGGAATAGTGTAAAAATTGTTTTGATAATCGGAATCTATCATTTTTGCTATCTACTTTTGAAGCAAACGGTGGTATTTCCAAAATTTACTTTAAAAATTCAAACCGAACATTTCAATGGCGCAGGGTATATGTTTTAAAAGGATATTAAATTTTGTATTTATCAGTTAAAATGTGTAAAATATGGTCTAAAATAGTTTTAAAAATGTTTATTGACCCAAAGATATATGTATTCCTGGCATTTAAAATGATAATACTGTAGTTCTTTAAACTACATAATGTTAATTAGATTTTAAATGGTTAAATTTTAACAAATAAAATTAAAATTAAATAGACACTATTTCCAAATAACTTCATATAACAAACTTTTCCTACATAAAATCAGATATTCCATTTTTTATACCGTACCATTCGTTAATATATCTATCTTCTTCTTCTACAATTTCTGTATTCTATTCAAAATACACTAAAAAAACTGACAACAAGTCAATTCCCAATTCGCAATTCCCCGGGGAAACTAGTATAGTGCCAGTGAAGTTTATAAGTGACAATTACAATCAAGTTTTCGTTTAATTTTTTTTTCAATATTCAAAAAAATGAAATGTTTTAATAGCTTCACCTTCCTAATTCAGTCAAATCTCGTTATACGAAGCCAAAGGGACAGAGAATTTAGTTCGCTATATTGGAATTTCGATGTAATGAATTTATGAAAATGTAAAATTTTTTTATTTTACTTTCTCATAACTCATTTGGTTAGTTATAGTACTTACCAATATTACAAAATTACAATTTTAGCGAATAAAAATTTGTTTCGAAATTTCTGGATACCCTTATATTCTCGAAAATTAAAATCCTCAAAAAATACAAAATAATGTATCCCATTAAAAACGAAGACCCCATTAAATTTTTGGTAATGACAATATGAAAACAAAAGTACCTTACAAAATTTCTTATGAGCCTTGCGCATAAAGCACCAATGCTAAGCAGCTTTGAGTAGTTTTTGATTTTTGCTTAAGTCAAATACAAACGTAAATAATAATATAAATGTGACTATACAACTCATTCGAAAATAAACCAATCAGATAGTTGAATTTTCCTTAGTTACGCTGTATAATATCGGTTATTTGCGTTTCTAAGTAGTGTTTCGCGAAACACCACTAGTGGTGTTTCGGCCGCAAACAAATAAATCATATCTTCCATGAATATAAACAAACAATTAATATTTTTGATATTTGACATGGTTGATTCGTTGTATAGTCTTAACATATACAACTCGAGCTTCGAAAATCATCTGAATATACAGTTGCGGACTCGATGTGTTACCTAAGAAACACAACTCCACCTGCGGTGTCGTTGTGTTTCCTAGGCAACACAACTCGTCCTATAAACTGTATATTCGATTATTTTCGAACCTCTTGTTGTATAACTAGTGATTATTTTTCAAACTTTTTCGTCCAAAATTTTTGTTTTTTAAATCACATAATATTAAAATAAAGAACTACAGCCGCTTAGCATTGAAACTTTTCGGAAATCGTAAAAAGATTTACCAAAATATTTATATTAAATTAATATTTACGTTTGTATTTTTCATCCTAAAATAAAAATCTTCTTAAAGCCGTTCCTCCATGCGTAAGGATGACAAGAAATTATGTAGCAGGGTTTTGTTTTCATATGATCTCATAAGAATGAGTGCGGCCTCTCTTGTATTTTTTGGGATTTTTGTTGGTGATTTTTATTTTTGCCCGGTTTCCAAAATTTCGTAAAGAGATTTCAGTATGTTTTTTCTCTATCTGATTTTTATTATTATCATATTGTAAATTTATATTTATCTTTCTATTTCGATTGTACCTATGTTATGTATTACCGGAATTTAATTTAATAAAAATCATTTTTCTGTTTAACTTGAATATGAGTTTTATAAAAATTGAAATTTTTGGGTACTTATCATTATTCGATTTTTTTATTACTCATCTACTTTTGTTAATGGGAAGTAAAATTCGTCAATATTGAATGACATTTTGTTCTATGAATAATCCGTTTATTAACCGATTTTTTAATTTTTTTCACTACTAATGACAGGGAATCATAGATATGTCAGTGCAAATCTGAGTATGATTTCATGTTGAAAGAAACAAGACGTTATTTGTGCTAAACGGGCTCGCGGATGCTTCGGAGAATGAGTTATTGGTAATACCAAATTATCCTATTCCGAAAAAAAGTTTAGTTAAGATTTTGAAAAATAATTACCTAACTAGAGAGAAATTAACTCTCGGTAACAAAACTAAATCGCAAAAAGTATTTGTTAAGAGGTTTTTATAGGAAACGCCATTAATTTGTGATTCTTTCAAAACCAAACCGTTATGTATGAAAAATATTGAATTACCTACTGTGGAACTGTTCGCAGAAGGATTGCTAAGTTTATGACATTGTCAAATTCACATCTGAGCGTGAGCGAACATTTATAGCATAAAACATTTTCGATTGTAAAAATAAATATTTTCAAATTAAGTGATTTTTAACAAGTTTTACTTTTAAGGTTCTTGACGATGTATAAATAATAAAAATAATAATAAAATTAATTTTTTATTTTTTATAATATAATATTTAAATATTCTTATCCATTAAAAAAAATTCGATAATATTTACTGTAAATACATTTTTAAATTTACCTAAGTATTTTTGTATGTGTTTAATGTAATTAAAATAAGAACAATTTTAATTTTTAATAATTTTTCTTGAATTAAAGTATTTAATTAAATAACTGATTTTCAATTTATTTATTTATTTATAACAGTAACCAAAAGTTAAATAATAGTATTTTGAAAAAAATATATTATGATTAATTGAGAATTTTCTATTTAAATCGTTAAATTATATTATTATTTAGAATGTTTGTTTTGCTTAAGAATTTATAGTATATATTGTAAATGATTAATTTATATTTTAGTTTTTTTTAAATTTGTTATAATTTTTCAATAATTTATAATTATTAATTTTCACAATATTTTGCTTTTTTTTTTTTTTTTTTTGATATAATCATTACTGAATTTAAAATTATTAATTATTAATACGAGTTATGTCCAACGAAGATCGTAATGCTAAACAACCTTCAACCCAAAAATTGGGACGATTAATCATACTTTGCCACAGTGATAGTTCCTTGCCACTTGAATCCATCCAATCAACCGCTTTCTTGTTATATTTACCTAAATTGTAAAAAATAAATTATCATATTTATGTAAATTTTCGTAATGAAATATTTTTTATTTTAAACAAGCATTAAATAAACAAAACAAAAATTATTTCAAATGTTTGTTTGTAAAATAAGCTCTTTGATTTAATTAACTAGCGCTATAATTAACTAAAATTTTCATCTAATGTAAAAATAAAAATTTTACTATTTTATATGATTAGTGTTCTTTGGAATTCATTTGTTGGTCTCATTCGCCATTTGTTTAGTCTGCACGACATTGTCTATTGAAAAATTCATCAACAGAATACTTCGGTTACAGACTGGCTATCCAGTTCCAAATTTGAATGCTAGTATATTATTAGGTGCTTAACATTTTATTGTACTAGAACAACGTTAATTTTGCCCGGTAGTGTTAGTGTATCCAAGAAAGAAGGCCTAAGAAGTAGGTGGATTGTAAATTTTTACACAACTTCTACTTGCCAATTTAATTTTGTAAGACCAGTTTTTGATAGATAAATGTCTACAAATCTCAAACAACTACCAAACTTTTATAAGACTACTTTTAAAATCTGAAAATACATTTTTTGTAATGCTAGAAATTACTCTACCTGTTCCTAATGAAAATCGTACGCCACCCAAAAATTCATTGCTTGATAATCGATCATGATCCCATAATGTCAATTCTAATGCTCGATCAGACAATTCGTTTAACGTAATGTCTTCATAAATAAACGTGTAATTCCATATTGGGCTGCAAGATTTTTTAATAACAGGTGTTTTCTGTTTTGAGCTTCTATTTTTGTCCGGGAGAAGATAGCTAAAATAAAATTAACGATTTTTTTCATACAATCCAAATAATCTTTTAATTTATTCGCTTACCTTTTACAAAACGCATCACATGAACCACTGGCTTTTACTGGGGTTAAGTTTTTAGCTTCTTTTACTAAAACATGTAGAGCACCTTTAGTTGAAGGTCGGGAATTTGTTGATAAACTTTTCGTACTAAACTTTCGTAATGTATTACTACCACCAGAATATGATGTTGCAGATTCGGGTGGAATAAACTTTAAACCAACAATTATGTCGCCTTTATATGTTGGTAAATCATCGAATGGTTCACTCTGTGTACAAAAATTATGTTATAAATAAATTAGGCATTGCACTATAGAATATTAGAAAAGACTTTTAAGCAGAAAAGACTACCTACCCTTTCTTGAAGCTGGTGCCACTGTGGTTGGGGATTGTCAAATACTTTTCCTTGCAAAGATATTGTGACTTCTCCCAGAAAATCATTTCGGCCAAACATATCCGAATGCCATATGGTCAGCCACAATGTTCTTGATTCCAAGCTACTTAGTGGCATTTGAAACTTGAGGGTCTCATCGAAACATGGGTTTAATGTATGTTTCTTAACTTTTGTTTTACGTTTTCCACCTTTCGATTTGTCCGGTAGCAAATATACCTAATTGACAATATTCCAAAATTCAGATTATATTTATTGAAATTGTTGATTTTATAAAGATATTACCTTAACATAGGGATCACTTCGACTTCGCTTTGCATCAACAGCAGCTAAATCCTTGCATTGAACGACATTAATTTCCAATGCACCTTGTTTATAGTTGTATTGCATTCCAAATTCAACTTGCCCACGTACGGTTACAGTACCGTATCGTCCTTCTCCCGCACCAGAATATACACTTGCCATAGAATCAGATCGGACCTATAATAGATTAGATAAAATAAAACAATTAAATTTTTTAGGCTAAAAATAAATAATTTGTTCAGTTTCTGATACATTATCTAGAGAAACGAGTAATTAATCTGAGAGATTAATGAATAGATGAAGGTATTAAAAAGGAACTAAAAAGAACAAAAATGATATTTTGCTGGACCAATAAAAGTTCTAATTATGGAATATTTCGCAAAACATACACCAGTACAAAACATATTGTATCAATGTCAAGCAAAATATGAAGCTCGTTTATAATAACCAGTTTATTTCCAAAAATATAGGAGTTAGTGCAGGAATGCAGTAAATATCGTATCAAACTATTTTCCTGGAGAATGGCTTTGTAAAACATGTGAAAAACACAGGATGACTCCATACGAATAAGCCACATCATCGAGCTGACAACACTAGTCAGGATACATTTAGACCAACAATAGAAACATTAAAGTGTTGCCAAGAAAAAAAAATTAAGCTACCTAACTTATAACACGGATGTACAGAGATCGGGGAAATCAATTCGCACAATACTTCCCCATTAACCAATTTATGAAGCCGCAAATGATACTTGGGCTAAGTCATAAGATATGTACAGCTTTCTGTGAAAATGGGAGCAATGCAGACCTGCCTCTTGCTGCCTTCGAAATTGGGGCTTTTAGGGGTTTTTACTATTGCAGTTAGGCATTAAAAGGGTAGCTGGCTCAAGAGTCACAAAACCAAAAGTGACAAATCTGATAAATATATCCGGACAAAATAGGTCCTAGACAAAATGAATATGGCAGACGGAGAATATGGTCCTCTATCAGACATTATGGTAAAAACAATCGACTGTTGGAGGTACCAAACGTCGAGAAACCCCGAAGAATTTAGTGGGGAACATCATACCCTCCTTACCTAAGAATGGGGTAAACTGCCCTTTTTGGCTTCTGGACCTGAACTTAGCATTTCCTACTCAAAAACCATTTAGAAAAAGACCTTTGGGATTGGGAACATAAAAACAAGAATACTGTAAGAGTTCTTCCTCCCAATGTGATAACACAAGCCAAAAAGATCTTAAATTGTAGTATTCCACAACTTATAGAGGCACTCTATTTTTAAAATAACTTGGTATTTAAAAGACAGGAACCTTTTAATGACCACTTAGAATGAATTAGGAGGTATCGTACAAACTGTTACAGATTCTGCAACCTGGGAAAGCAGACATCCGAATATTTACTTTTCTAGTGTGATGGCATCGCCCTAAGTAGATATAAATTTCTCAATGCATCCACAATCAAGTGACCAAACGCCGCCCAATAGGTAAGCATGAACTAGTCGTTTTGATGAATGATCTGAACCTTCAGTTGCGACAATCTACCCAGCGATGCACAACCTTATTGGTAATAATGCGCAAGGGCTAGTTCAACTCACCCTCAAACCTGAAGAGTTCAGTTATAATCAAACTCAGTACAGCTAGCTTAGTGACGATTGACCACTAATTTCAGTGAATAATAATTGCGAATGACTTGGATTAACTTAGAGTTCATGAGCTGAATTCTTAATTTAATCAATGGGGCAAACGGGACATTTCTTACGTTTCGCATTAACTTGTTTATAGCTCTTGTTAGTTTATGAGCTGGCCAATGATATTGATATTTTCAGGTGTATAATATAATCGCCTCAAGATATTAAACATACCTATATAAAAAAAATATTTTGGCAATATAACAACTTAAGTTATTAATTAAACGTCTAAAAAGTTACCGTCGTTTTTTACTCAAATTTCAAATTCACCTTTTTATTTATTTTGTAACTTTATTAAACTAAATATGTACCATTTTGGCCGACAACTTATTGCCATTTTTCTGATACATCATTTTGCAGAGATTTCTGCAATGAACGAAACAAATGATATACGCTGGATGTAATAAAACTTCCTGACCAAGCTCTCATATTTTTTGCCGAGCCTTCAAAGATGTGTGTGGTCTAGGTTGTCGAGATATCGAACGCAACTCCTTTAATGTTGATTAATTCTGTCCGCTTCCTTTTAATTTCTTGATGTTATCTGGTTTATTGATGGTAGTAGAGAATAGAATCAATCGTTTGATCTGTTTATTGCCGTACGTGTTCCATTTTTCGTCACCCGTAATTATATAGATATGCTCAGCGTCAGCGATGTGATGGCTCCTTATATGACTCTCTTGCTCTACTTTTATCTTGCAAAAAGTCACGATTTTTTCAGGACTATACGATTTTCAGAACGAAATCGACCACAGGCTCCTTCTGATCGACATCATCACCATAAACTGCGCACATTTTTGGCCTGCGTTGCCTTCCTCCCTTTTTTGAAATATTGTACCGTTTTAAAATAAATCTGATTTCTTCTTTAATTTCACACCTTTTTAACTGGAATAATTTTTCACGGAATAAACAAATATAATTTTTAAAACATACTGACATCTATTGTTAAAACGGCGGAAACGTTTTAGACCATCCAATACTATTGATAAAATCTGAAGTCAACTATGGAACTAAGCAGATATAAAACCAAGCATGAAAAAATGTTGCAAAGAAATGTTGAGTGATGGATAAGACAACTAATTCATATATTTATTGAAACTAATTTTACGACTGATTTTTTTTTGTTTTAAACTAAAATAAAAATAAATAGCGACGTTTAATACCTTGTTTCACTCGAAGAATCCGAATTCGTTATTTTTATGTGTCTTTGCTTTTTATAGCAATCTTTAAATCGAAGAATGTCGTAATCTATTGCAGATCGTATTGAAGAATATAACATAACATTTTACTTACGCCAAGTGATGTTAAACTATTCCGATTCCTATGAAGTGCAACCAGACGATCAATATCTTCATCTGACTGTGACGGCCACGGATCATTTGTCGGTAGGACTTTTGATAATACCGGACTTGCTGTTGGAACAGGAGGTGGTACAGTTGGCTCACATGTTGGTTCATTTACTTGATTTGAGCTACCAGCAGTTTCTTGTTGTAATTCTTCTGTAATTTTAAATAATAAGAGTTAAATGGTAGTTGTATATGATTTTTTGTAATGTAATTTAATTTAATACTCTATAAATCGTTACAGAACGGCGATTAGGAAAATATATTTATTGGATTAGACACAATGAACGAATTGTAGAAAATTTAGTTACAACAAATTTATAAAAAGAAATTTAAATATTTTAAGTAGTTTCAAAGCTATAGGTAATTTATATTTACACCTGACTAGTGCAAGTACTACATACTAGCATTTATTCCGCTAAACATGAATAAATTGCATGCGCTGTTAGTTTTATATTTTTTTAGTTTTCTTAAACCCAAAATTATTTATGTTTAATGCTAAAACAGCACACTGAGTATACGCAAAAAATTTCTACAACTTTCTACCTTTAATTAATGTAGAAATTCGACTTTTAGTAATTTTTACTCCTTTCCTCCAGCTTCGATTACCATCTACTGGGTCATATTCTAATGTTTCTAAGAATCTATCGGAATTAGATCTTAAACTGTCATCCCAATCCCATTTGTATTTCGATTTATTATTATTATTATTATTTTTATTAAAATATATATTATTATTTGAAACGACTATTGAGATACCTGTGTCTGAATTTAAATCAGCATTAGATGTTTGATTGGAATTTGTTGGACTAGTATTAGTATTAGTACGCTCATTCATTTCATATCTAATTTTAGCAAAATTTCTATTTACATCATCATCGTCGTTATTATCCATAGGTTGACAACACCAGCAACACACAAAATTCCAGAATTTTATGCAGAAGAAAAATTTTAGCACTGCACAAAATCCGGACCAGCATCCGGTTTTGGTATAATTTATCTCATGATTTACAACACTTCGCCGTTTTAACCGCGTATAGTTCGGTTTTTCTATATGCTCATTATTTGGTGAATTATTAAAATTCTGATAGCGATTATCATCCCAACTTACAAGACGTGCCATTTATTTTTTGGGTTAAAGAATTATTCTTTAACAAATCGCTTATGGCTACAAAATAAAATAAGCTCTACATTTAAAAACAAATGTTACAATGTGCTTAATCTGTTAGATTTTATCTGTTAATTATAGTGTTATTAGCGTATAACGGAAATTTTACACAAAATAAACCAATATTTGAAATTACAAATTTAAGAAAAAAAAATCAAAAAATAAAGAAACATACAAGTGAATGTATTATTAAATAGCTAAAACTACACATAATGAAAATCCAAATATAAAAATTATTAAATTAATTTTTAATTTAAAATTTCCCTAAAAAATAAAGCAGGTATGTAAATTCATTTAAAGTTGAAGTGAAGCAAAAATTGACAGAAGAAATAAAATAAATTTCATTAATCCAAAAATAATTTATTTCATTACGCCCGTGTACGAGTTCAGGTTATCATAATAAAAACTTCTGAATGGAAAATAATATTTACGTCGAAATTCTTGAAATGAAATTAAAAGTTACAAAAGATATATGTATTTGGTAAAGGTTAGTTACATTAATAACACTTTCTCAAAAAAGTTTGTCTATAAACGATACTGAATTTTTACTAGAATTCTGCTGCAACATTTAATGTAAGCACATCTATTTTCTATCGTTCCAATGCTCGACAAAACCAATAAAGCAAGTTTTACAGCTCTATAACAAAACACAGATACGAATATATTTTTGCCAACTCACTCTGTAACTCAAAATTGAAACGGTTTTTGTATTGTACTTTATATTAAAATTATCTAACTCACATTCTATCTGTCTGAATCCTTTGAAGCAAAGGGCAAAAAAAATGTGGGAGAAAATTTTGGAGCAATAAATCGATTTGTTTATTCTTGCCATAAATCAAATTCATATCGTAGTAAATGATTTATCCGAGAATTTGACCGCAGCCATAGTTTATAAATGTACTGTATAATATTGTATGAATCGACAATGTACATACATACAATAATATTAAACATGTATTTAATTTTCTAATAAGTCTATCCTTGGCAGACTGCGATTTATTAAATCCGATTTAGCTAAACTCGTTTTAAATTACGGTAAATACACTTAAACAATTATTGTTTTCATAATATTTGACAAACTAATTCACTATGATTACATCGTTTTTGTCACTGAACTCAAAATAAAGCACAAATACCGTAAATCTAACTACGGCAAATTTTGAAAATTCACTAAATCGGATTTATTAAACCATAGTCTGGACCGCTACTCTGATTTGAGTAAGAAGTAGCATTTAAGTTTCATTAATTGGCGTTAAATTAACATTTTGCTTAAAATTTAAAAATATACATAGTATTTATTTTATGCTTTCTTGACAATTAATTTCGAAACATTATCAGCACAATGTAACATTTGTAAGAAAAATCGACTACGTATTTTTCGTAAATAATAATCGAATTAATTAATACAATCTGATCACAACTCAATAAAAATTTTACTTAATTTTATCACAATTAAGATTCATTTTTCTCGGTATACATTTCGGTATCCTAATTGACTTTAACTGTAAAACTAAACGTAAAATAATTTTTAGTTTGTAAAAGAAGTAAAATAATGCAAATCTAGATTCTAGATGGGAAACTATGATTAAAGAATTTAAATTAACCAACAAAATTAATAAAAAAATAGCAATTCGTGTTATCCAAATAAATTTTAAGTAATCAGTAAATTAGTTTGTGGTTTCGTCGGTAAGATTTCCGCCTTTTTAAAATATCTCATTAATATTCTAATTTACTACGGTTTAAAGGCCTCATGTTGTTATTATACAAAATTGTAACATTATAAAATATGTATAAAGAAAAAAAATGGTTGATTTAAATTTAGGACAGTTGAGAAGAGATATTGTATTTACTCGTATGATGTGCTTTGTTTAGTGTGTACCAATACTATTCAATAAAAACGCATATTAGGTTTAATCATACACAAATAAGGCTGAAAATGAATTTTGAAATTGACTGTGCTGTTATTTTGAACAGCCTATTTATAAAATAAAATGTTTAATTATTTTTTTCTTATTCCTTTCATTAATTAAATATAATTTTTTGATATTTAATTGTAAGTTTATATTTATTATCCTCAGATTACGTAATAATATACAGTGGAACCCCGGTATACGACCACTCCGGTACACGACAAACTCGGTATACAGAACCCTATTTTTATACGAAGTAAATTTCGGTTATTTTTATTTTTTATTATAAAACATAAGTTAGGTAAATTTTTCATATGGGAACGGATTAATTCTTTTTACATTTCTTCTTATGGGAAAGGTTGCTTCGGTATACGACCAATTCGGAACGAATTAAGGTCGTATACCGGGGTTCCACTGTATATGAAATGTTGATTTCAATATAAAATATGAATTAACTTACAGCCACAAAAGTGAAATGTCAACTCATGAATGGGGTTCGTACACACCCCATGTTCGTACATACACAATTTCGTAACACACTGCATGACAGCCAGCGATCAACTGAAGCTGCAACCTAGCTGACACCACTCAAAACCACCTTCGAATTGAGCTACGGTTCAGATCAGGCTTCGATAATATTGCTCGCTAGCTCAAGAGGGTATAGTCCAAAGTTCGCATGGGGTGCGTTTTTACTCCAGTCATGAGTTGTAGGGTTAATTTAAAGAAATGCCATGGCTTATAGTTCTGAAATTCACCGGAAAAGTCATCACTGATTTTAGTAAAAAGAAATTTTATTTTTCCACTGAAATGCGGTATATCTAGAAAGTCACCGGTAATTTTCCTCGTGCCGATTTCAAGAACACGGGCCCAGCTGTTTTTCTAAACAGTAATGATTCGTTTCCGGGCTTAAATCTGTCATGTAAACATGGAATTTCTGTATAGTGTGAAATAAATAAACAAACCAAGCTTTGTTTTTATTTTATGGAAATGCAATAAAAATTTAATTTAGATATCAATTTAAGGTTTTGTTGAAATTCCAGCTAAGAATTTGTCCCGGCCTATTAAACTTGCGATTTTTCAGTCATCTTTGGATTTTCAGGAATGAAATAAACTAAAGAACATTTAACTATTTTGAGCTTCCGTCTCGAATTTTGAAAATCCGCTTATCCTCTATAATTATCCTATTCAAAACGCGACTCATTTTTAATTTAATTATTTAGTTTTTTATTTATCAAAGTCGTTTTACATTTTAAGTTAATAAAAATCAGTATTGCATTTTCATTCAAATTAAACGAACAACATTACAAAACGAGATATTCAAACGAACAAAAAATCTTCATTGTAACGGCATTTATGAGTGAAAAAAGTCAATTGAAGAAAAACGTGGGAATTTCAAGCGCAATTTCAAAAAGTATACAAAGTTCCATATAGAAAAACGTCAATAAACGTTTTTGTACACGAACTAGCAAAACTAACAAACGTTATTTTTACTAATTTCACGATCTATGGAAAAGTAATTCAGACTAGTGCCATTTATGAGGGGATTAAGAACTATTATCACGATCTATAAATCGTGAAATCACTTAAAAAAACTGCTAGTTCAGATATGATATACTAATTGGAGATATTTTTACCGAAACTCCATATAAAAAAATATAAACAAACAATTTTGTGCACGGATTAGCGCCACTTGTTGAAATAAATGTGAAGCTAAGCTACTAAAACACGTTCATGTTCAGTACAAAAGGCCTTTTTTTCACCTTATGTCTCGGAATGAATCTATTTTGTTTAAATGTTTGTCTTGTGTAGAGTATTTCACGTTAAATAGGCCAATGTGACATGTGACGCTCGTTTGTACAAATTAAAAATCGCTTGGATGCGGCTTAAACATGAGACGAGAAATAAATCATTTCGCCGGATTACCGATTTAAGCGTTAAAGGTATCATTTTCAGAAACAGCTGTTTCTGGAAATAAAACTTACCATCTAAATTATTTTTTACCAAATTTGCAATATTTTTAAATTTTTAATATAAACTAAAATATTAAACGTAAAACTAGTAAAGTTTTTCAGAAACAGCGTTAGAGCATATTGCCTTATGCACAAACGGCAAACCGGCGTTTTAAACTGTCAAATCCAATTTTTAACCAAATTGTTTTATTTGCAATATCAAATATTAGAAAATATGTAGTTAAAATCTAAAAGTTTCACCTTATTCTGAGAAAATTTTATTAAATTTTATTGCAAAATGCCTAATTTTATATTTTGGGCGGATTTAGATTGACACAAAGAATTTTTTTGTTTTGAGACCTGTTGTAGAAAACATTATTTTAATTTACACTACAAATATAAACCCAAATTAATGTAAGTATAAATACTAAAAAAAATTAACAGGAAGGTCATCGTACAAATTGGTGTAAATTTTCGTTTTGCGCAACAATGATAGATTATAAAATTATGCAATTCAAAATACGATATTCTCATTTATTGAAAATAAATAAAGCGTAGCAATAACTCTCTATATCTAACGTTTTTTCCTCACGCAAGTGTTATACCTTTCATTTCCTCTTACAGTATTTAGTACGCTAGTATAATATGTACCTATATTTATTGATTCATCTCATGTACCATTAGTACAAAATTATATTTCTGTTCATAGTAATTTGACGAAAAACAATTCAATAAGACTGTGTCCGAAACCTGTGATAATTATTTTTTAGCACACATTTTTGACATTTCTTTGAAAAATATTCCCCTACATTCACAAACTTTTATTATGCTGTCCGAATAGTGTAATAATTTTTTGGTATATTTCCCCGCTTCATATTTTTGTTGCTTTATTTTAATTACAATAATTTTCGAGATATGGATAGTTGTTTGGACAAAAAATGTCATGGATGGTATATTTAAGTATAGTTATATAGTTAAATCGGGACAGTACGCCAATCACACTAGTAAATAAAAAATGAATTTATTCTGTAGCTGTCACAAATTATCATAGGAATTGATATTGACTATGAATATTTGGGTGTGTGCAGTTTTATCGAATAAATGTCAAAAATTAGTACTAAAAATATTTATCATAGGTTTCGGACATAGTCTTAGGCTGCGTACCAATAGTCGGGTAAATCATTTAGTACGGAAAGTTTCAATTTTAGTACATATTTACCTCAATTCCCTCTAAACAAGATGAGCCGTTTGCGAACCATAAACGAACAATACGCTTCATACAATAGTTCGTAAACGAATCGTTTTTGCGGCTCAAAGACGAACCGTTTACGGTGTTCCTGTCACATGATAATTAGACTTTTTAGCGAAGTATTCATTCGCATAATGTTCACTTTTAACGATACATTAACGTACCGATTTTCTCAAACCGTTTACGTATCATATTTAATGATTCGCAAACGTACGACTTTTGCGATTCGCAAGTGGTTCGCAAATGTAATACTTTTGCGAATCAATAACGCAGCACTTTTGCGTATAAATAACGAATTATCCTTGTTGCCTTTTAAATTGAAAATAAATACAGTAATAAAAATGCTAAGTTAAATTTGTAAAAATTTTATGTATTTTAAGTTATTTAAATCCAATCAATTCAGTTTTTTTATTCATATTATGCCTTAAATATATATAGAATATAAATAAGAAATATTCCTATAGATCCAGAAATATTTCTATATTATGAAGCAAGCCAAGATGAGTATAATTTCCATTTTTTAAAGTAATTATGTCACAGGGTTTCAATGAAATCTTTTTTAATGTTCTTACGTCTTGAGGAACGTCTATTTCGTGTTTTCGAAGTAGTTTCAGCAATGCATTACCGCATTGCACAGATATATTATACTCTACTAACCATTGTGCTAGGTCTCTTAATAAATTATTTCCATTTTCACTACTGTCTGTTAATTCTTTATATGTCGAGCTAGATAAATTAACACTCTCTGATTCCATATTAACACTCTCCGACTCCACATTAACACTTAAATCTCGAGATATATTTTGGATCGCTGGTATTGCGTTAGATAAATCAGTCGAATAACAATTTGTTGTCCTTTCGACACATATTTTATTTATTTCGCGTTTTATTTCATAGTATTTTCCTTTTTTTTTCATTTTTAATAATTTATTACTAATAATTAAATATTATAAAACACTTACTTTCCTTTATTTTAAATATTAATACAGCTACACAAAATACAATATGGCGTCTTCGCCTTACACAGAAAAATTAAAATGATATTTTTTTGTGATTTTTTTTTGTCCATGCGGTAAAGCAACAACAAAAAAACGAACCGATTATGGTTCGTATTTGAGTCGTATTTTGCGAATTCGCTTTTTTGTTTAGAGGGTTGGAGTACCAATTCTCTAGAAGTAAAAATGGTTTGATGGACACAAATTATGGTTCGAAGGGTTAAAATCGCTGGCTGCTAGGTGCAAAAGGAAACGTCAAACATTTTTTAATATTTTTATTTCGTAAAATAAAAATAAAATTTATTTTATTAGCTTTGAGTATGTACATATATTATTTATTATGAAAAACACGAAAATTTTAACAAAAATCACTGAAACGTCAAAAAGTTAAAACAACGTCATTTATTTGTTTCTCTTATTTTACCCAACTTTTTAGTACAATATTGCGATTTACCCTGTACACTATTAAAACCTAAGTAGGTAAAAGAACAATTTACCCGAATATTGGTACGCAGCCTTAGTGCAACATTTTAATCACTATCATATTAGTGGAGAGAATATAAAATCAAAAGAGAAAATGAAGCATAGGAACCATTCGTTTTAAACCCCATCGGAGCTGGACAATCTTCGAATCCATGATTCTTGTGTTGTGTGTTGAATTTCAAATTCGACGCAAAAATTTGCATCTCAAATTTATCGACGATGCTGCACAAAAATATTGCTTGTAAGTTATGCGTATTGGTCAAGCTATTCGCCAGTTTTAATCTCAGTTTAAATAATAATTATAGGAAAGAGGACATATGTACTTGAGCCTTGATACTAGAATAAATATTACAGGTATCTCCAGTAGCCAGGAACCGTAATGTGAAACCAATTTTTCTTTGGTCGGATTAGCTTCTCTTAGTTGTGTTTTTTCTTTTTTAATGATTGGATATACAAAAAAATTGGAAACAGCCTGTGCCACGGTATGGAGTTCTCTTTAGATAAAGATGGTTTTACTTTTGATTTTACTTTTGTATTTTTTTCACTAAATGGTGCATTATAAATAATACAAATATACATTTTGTTATTTAAAAATGTCTCCATTTTGAAATTCCGATCACAAACTGTATTTTTCAAAATGATCACTAATTGAACGTTAGAATACTACTATACGTATTTGTATATACTGTGCAGGGTGATCCAGTTTGAACAGTTCACGGAAATAACTTCCAGGAGAAGGCCTAAATAAAAAAATGTAACCTCAAAAGTTGCACAATTTTTAGGGGGAAATCAAATGATGATCTTAAATTTGACCTTGAGGTCAAATTTCAAGGTCAAGTAGACTTTTTTATTGGGAATTCATATTTTTGACATCGGATTCTCATGACCTCCCAAGGTCACCTGAAGAAATATGTTTTAATTATAAAGCTTATGATTTCCTATATTAAAAAAAAAAAATTTTAAATAACCAAACATTGTACTAATGCTAGTGACGCCAGGAAAATATAAAAAAAAATAAAAAATAAACATTTTAAAAGGATTATAACTAAAATATATTCCTTCAGGTGACCTTGGGTGGTCTTGGGATATATGCGGACGTAAAATTTCTCACGCTTTATAAATCCAATGTCAAAAATAGGTATTCCCATTCAAAAAAACCGACTTGACCTTAAAATGACCTAGAAATTTGACCTCAAGGTCAAATTTAAGAACATCATTTGATTTCCCCCTAAAAATTGTGCACCTTTTGTCATTATACATTTTTATTTAGGCCTTCCCCTGAGAGTTATTTGAGTGGACGGTTTAAAATGGGTCACCCTATATGTATAGTCTGTGTGCCAATCAACATATGGCTTAATTATGCTTAATCTACAACCTTTTTTATCTTCGAAAATTCTCGTAAGTGGTGCGTTCTCTTTCTAATAGTTCCTAAAGACGACGATTTGACGTTGTACTGAAAATATTTTTTGTCCACGACTAACGTATAATATGCTCATTATACGTTTGTTTCATCACTTATAATGATATCCATTATTCACTGCTAGTTTATCTAGTAGTCTTTTCTTTCATTAGCCGCATTTCTTGACGCATTAGTGATCCGGATCAGATCAAAGTTTACATTGAAAACAACAACAAAATTTAATTTTTGTTGTTGTTTTCAATGTAAACTTTGATCTGATCCGGATCACTAATGCGTCAAGAAATGCGGCTATTATTCAATACTTCCAAGTAAATTATTTGATTTTTGAAATTTTATCTAGTAGTTTCTTGCCATTTTCATTATTATTAAACTGTGACGTCAAAATGTCGACGAAAATTATTTGAAGAGTATTTAAAGGATTTGATTATAAAAAAAGTATCATATTCTACTCGCATATAATGGCTGTTATTCACTCAGATGATTTACGACACTCGCCTATCGGCTCGTGTCGGAAAACTTCATCTTTGTGAATAACAGCGATCATTATATGCTCATTGAATAATAGACTATATTGTTAATATTATTATATTATTGCTATTCGCATGTTTAAATGGTAGTTAGTAAACAATCTGAAATCATTCATCCCTCGTCTTAATTCGTGGTCAAAATAACTTAATTCGTTTGAATGTTTTAATTTTTTTTTTTTATTAATTCTATCTGTTTTAGGCTGATTAGTGATTAATATTGACCCCAAAAATGTTGACCCACAACACAATGGCTGCCTTCCAGTTTTACAATTTTTGTTCCTCTTCTAAACCCCTCTGCTAAAAATTCTGTATTATTCAATTTTATTACGATTACTCAAAATGGCTGGTCTTGCATTATAAGCTTGCGGTATACTCGTAGGTGTACGGTAGAGCGAGGGGAAATTTTAACAAGAGAGGTGATTTTACAAAACTAAACACTCATGGTCTATTTACTTCATTGTAAATTCAAATTATTTTTATCATGATAGTTTAGAAATATGTATTTTCATAGATAAATTGACAAATACTCGTAAATTAGATTTTTGTAAAATAAAAAGCGGTGGGAAATAGTCACCTCGCCAAGATAATTATTTGAATAAGTATGCACAAATAAATATCGGTTTAGGAAATAGCTTAGTCTTGAGTTTAAGTAATTTTTAAATACAGTGTGTATTTTACAGACAAGAATAACTTTTTATTGAACGAATTTTAAAGAATGAGAATTAATGCAAAATTATTGAGACAGGTAAATTTAAAATTCTTTCGAAATCGTGAAAAATTTCGAATTACAAAAAATTATAAAAATTAGGTTGTTCGATCCCAAAAATATTTTTAGATTGTTTGATGCTCCATAAACAACTAATTGAACTTTAGCGACGTAAACTAATGTTTTTGGTTTATTTGTAACGATTACATAAAACTGTCCAACTCTATGGTCACTCAAATTGTAATTAAATTGATACACTTTAAACACACACTAACAATATTTAAGCTAGTTAATCACCAAACTTATTTTTCTAACACCAATTCACTTGGGCTTATAAAATTACTTATATCTAACGCGATTTTAGTTTATCCATAATTTTTGACACATTTTACATTACTGAATTAATTTCTTAAAAAAATAAAAAACTATTAGAATCATAAATAATTGAGTAAGATGTTAAATTAATAAAGGTTAATTGGTTTAATGAATCTATGGCAATAAGTCATCGTTTTATATTACACCGTGACTAAAAAGTTATCATATACAGATTACGTTTTTGTCTGTTATTATTGTTTAATGTGAATTGTTAGTTAGTATAGTAGTGATATAAAATTCAAACTATTTCGTGGTAAATCATATATTGTGAAATAATATGTATGTTAAATAATGCTTCTAATAATTTATAACTATAACTATAGCTAAACTCATGCATGATATACGATTTTATAAGACATTCGCCCATATAAACATTTGCTTATGAAAATTGAGCGATTTTCAGGGTTTAATTCCTTAATTTTTTTAGTTTAAAGCTGCACCGATATAAGTATTTTTTAATAACGGAACTACTTTTAATTTATTTTTTAAATCCTGAATTGTTTTAATGCGATTATTAATGTGAAGCAGTTTTGAGTTTGAGTCTTAGAATATAGAGAAAAAAAAAATTACTGTAAAAATTACAGTTTGGTCCAAAAGAAAGTATCTCAAAGAAAACAATAAATAAACTAGACATTAAAATTAATTTCGCAATTATATTAGTATGTAGTTCGGTCGCCATTGTTGTATATTATAGACTGACAGTTCCTAGTGCAATTTAGCCGCATATTCTGGAGTAAAGTTTTTCAAATAATTTTTGAGAACGCGAACAATCTGCTAGACAAAGCTTAGAGTCTTCATAAAACCACAAATGTTTTCGACCGGATTAGCATCTGGACTATTTTGCTCTGTCCACTAAATGTAAAGGCGGCTCCGATGTTGAGGGTGTTATCCTCTTGCAGGATCCAATTTTAATTTCCATGTTTATTGTTAGATTCTTCTTGTAAGGGAATTCTGTTGTGAGGGAATTTGGATGATTAGTACAGGGTGCGTTTTATTTTTCAGGACGATTTTGCTTGGTCGTCATTTTGGTTTGGATGACATTTGTCAGTTGGCGTTTGACAGTCGCAGAGAGTGGTCAATAACACTTTATTATGGAGTATCGAGACTGCAGTGCTCGAGTTTTACAGATCGGTATAGACCACCGCCAAAAATTATTGGGACATTGAAAACCCTCATTTGCTACACCAAGGACCACTACACCCTCGTAGAGTAACTATATGGCGCGCAATTTAGGCCAGCGGCATCCTTGGACCATATTTCTTTGAGGATGGAGACAATGCTGAACAGTTACTAGTGACCGCTATCGGGACATGTTGGAAAACTTTTTTGTGCCTGAATTCGATCAATTGAATCATCATACGATGCAAATTTTGCGAGAAATTCTCCCGGCCGAATAATGGCAAACAGTGATGATATCCCGATTTATTTCTATGGGGATACTTTAAGGAAAAACGGAACATCAATAAACTAACCACATCCTCGAAGCTTAAAGACAACATTTGAAACGAAATTTCTGAAATAGCACCTTCTGCCACGGCTTGGAACATCAAATGCACCCTGTGTAATTCGCTAATACTACCTGTACACAGTACATTCTATGTATAAATAGAATGTAAATTGTGTTATAATCAGTGCAGTCGCCATGGCCTGTCGGTTGGTTTTTTAACTTCAAATAAAAACTAAAAATATTGAAATCTGTCTATCTATGGCGTGTGGAATAATTGTTCCTAAATTAATAATACTTCTATGTGCTATTTTCACAACACAATAAAATGATCTTAGGATCTGTTGCATATTAGAAATTACACGAATTAATTAATTAATTTAAATTGGAGTAAAAAATTGTTAATTGTTAGAAAAATATTTTTTAAATTGTTTAATTGCACAGATTTAAGTATTATTTCTTTTTAGAAGAATGAGACCCTTGGGCGAGTTGTATGTTGAAATCAATTTGAAAAGTTTGTTTTCCCTTCTGACCCTCAAAAGATTGTTTTGATCTGATCCGCTTTATATTTTTCTCACAATTGAAGTGAATTCGAGACGAAGCCGTTCTCCAATAATTCTCTAATTATCTAATATATCATCCACTTGCTTGAAATATGGAGCGACACTCCTAAAAATAAGCATTCCATGTTTATTGATTGAACTGTGTAAACTCGGCCAGGGTTATCCACGGTGAATCAACAATAAAAATAGTTTCAGTTAAGGAATTATGCTTATATATCTAAGACGCTTTCAGTATTATCTTTGGGGGCCCTTGCAATTACTGGCACAAGTTGTTTGGGTTGAAGAAGATTGACTGCTTGGGTACCGAATATCTTCTTCGATTTAGGCTCCGATTTTCGGACGGTGAACCTACTTCTTGCAGGTTAGCTAAATATGATTCACGTGTTCGAGCCAGACCGCGTAAACCACCAGTACACGTAACACATATTTTAGGAATTTTAATAGGAAATTCAATACTATTTTTAATACGTTCTCAATAGGCAACCCGAAACCATTGGAAGACGCAAGGTCTTTTCGTTATAATCTTCACTCCTTTAATCCGCTGCATAATGCTAGTGAACTATTGTGATGAATTCAGTCTTTGTTTCGTTTTATTTCAAATCCAAATTATCCTCGCTTTAGTAATTGTTCACTTCAATCTAGAAATGACCTAGAATGCTTTAGAAAGAACATTTTTGATCACTGCTCAGCCTGTCATAAGATAGAGATATGATACATAGGCTATGTTACACCCACGGCTCAGCTGTTTGGCGTGGTTGAGCAACAAACATACACACTTTCAGAATTATTTATGTGAAAACATCTTTAGCGGGGTAAGCAAAAAAATTCATATTAAAAATGAAATGGAAATTCCGATAAGAACAATAATGAGAATCGCATACGATCAAAACGAACAAAAATTATGAATGTGTAGTGTAGGTAAGTGCTCAAAAAACTGAAAAGGAAATATATTTGAAACCAAGAAAAACTTCATGCATTCTTTTAAATATTGAATATTTTAAAACTTAGCAACCTGACTAAATGACACTTATACCTACTCATACATTAATCACTTTCCAGTCGGCCAGCCACGTGCACTCGCTGACAAACCGCTAGTAAAATGATTTTTGTCTTAATTATCTGCTCGAAACAGTTCTTGGTATTTTTACATGAGCATAGTTAGAAGCAGTTACGCATAATTTTTACGCTAGATGGCTGAGTATAGAACCGATTAATATGTAAGGTGAAATTGATTTTGTTTAGCGCATTATGTTTTAATTACTTTTATATAAAATAATAGCTTTGGAGTAATTGCGTTTGTTATTTTTAAAGAAAAAACAAAAATGATTTTAACAAACACACACAATTACAATTTTGAGGTTATATTTTACACATAACATCCATTTGTGAGTTTACCAATCGACCATAGCAACAACAAAAATGTTTCTACTAGCGATTTGATATCGAGTGCTCGCTGTTGGTCGATTGGAAAGCGATTATTGTTACATAATAAAATAATAATTTTGAAATAATACTGTTCGTGCTGTTGCTGAGTTTGGTTACGCGGGGTTTGTAGAACAAACGGTAGCAGGGTTTGTAGAACAAATCACAGGGAGGCCACTATCTTTCCAGTTGAACCACTATACATACTTCATTTAGTTCAAACTGATCAATGGTGATAAAGCTCGCTTTGCTTTGGTCACCGGGATTACCTTGATCATTCACAATAGTCCAAAGATGGAATCGGATGATTCACTTAACAGAACTGTATTTTCTTTGTGTTCACCGAGACATGGCTAAACCGAACACTAATCGTTTGTATTTTTCGATGCCAACAAATTATCGAAATTATAAAATTCATTTTACCATTATTGTCTAACGTTCTACCTCCAGCAACAGCAGCAAATAACATTCAATAGATACTTATATTTACAAACAGGTATTCACATAAATCTTTTGCGAGTTGAGCGTAAACTCGATTGTTGTTTTTTTATATTAGTAGGACTAGAAGGATAGGATTAGATTATTCTAAACGAAATTATCGATGGATGATGATTCCATAATCACTAAGACTTTCTAAGGTCTCAAACCAATGAATATTTCAATAAGTATTGACACAGGTGTGGACAACTACAGGTCTCCTTTTTTCGACCAATGATAATTTAATTAATTATATATTAATTTCAATGAATATTATTATTTAAAATCGAATATAACGATTTTGGTTGCTCTTTTAAATATTTAGTTTATTATGTTTGCGTAAACTAGAATATGTTACAGACTACTATAACTCAATAGAGGTATAAGAGTATGCCTTAGCTTCGCATTGCATTACATACTAAGAATTATCAAATTATGTACTTAAATAGTGTTTGTTTAAAAGACTATTTGTATTACATTTTTAAAATCATGTACATATAAGAACAAAACAATTATGTATTAAAGTGACCTATCGAGACAGACAAACAACAATACAACCAAATTTATTTAATTATTTTAATTTGCTTATCTACTTTTTCCTTAATTAACTTTCTGTTGTTTTATATGCTTGAATTCACATAATTAACCGCTGAATAAAACAAATCCATCAAAATTCAATTATTATTTGATTTAAATAATGTTCTACACATAAGTAGATGTACGAGTGTATCTTTATTGTTAAACTACACTACTCCAAAAAATTAAAGGAACACTAATTTTTTTCAATTTTTTTAGTGTTTTTTGAAGAGCTGTATCTTAGTAAAATACGGTCGTACAGAGATGAAAAGAAAAGCATTTTAAAGCTTCAAATCTCTAGTTTTGAGACTTTTGAACGGAAAATTTTTGTGAGATACCGTTATCACGCAATCATAAGAAAGAGCGCGAAGAAAAAAATTTCGAATTTTTTTTTTTTTTTTGTAAGGTGCCATGGGCTCGGGAAATTTTTTTTAAGTTAAACCAATGCATAGGTCGGTTAGCCTGTTAATAAGCGTAAATTTAATTTCATTCTGGTCTCTCTATGTCAACTTTTTGCTGAGATATCTGACTTTGAATCAAAAAAGATCCTTTTGCCTTTGATCATCGATATCTCAGCAACCAATGATCGCACAGTAAACTTTAGCGCAGCCTTAAAAACTTCAATAAATTTCCTACAAGACTCTTTAATGATTGGTGGAGAATAAATTTTTTTTTTTATCCTCAATACTGATTTGAAAAAAGTACAAAAAAACGACTTTTTAGGTTGTCTTAATAAATCTACCGTTACTTTACCGTTATTGATGAAAAGACTAATGTTGCCAGGTCATTTTACAGTTTAATGTACTCCTAATAGCCCTGTATTATTTTCAAATTGATCCATCCAACCGTTTTTTCGGACAGATTGATCAAAGTTTTACAAAACAATTAAAGGAACAAGTATTCATCAAAATAAAAAAACGACTTTTTTCACATTTTACGTTAGTTACTTGTTAACCCTTAACGATCGTACGGTTTTTTTTGTAATACTCGCCGATAAGAGACGATAGAAAATTAAATAAAGTTCTGCAATATGAGCAATAATTATGGAACTTGGCCATTTCTCATCCGATTTTAGTGAAATTTGGTATGCACGATGGAAATGGGATTCTAAAATGATTTTTGGATAAAGTTCTGGAATATGGCCAACTAGGATGGAACTTGGCTATTGCTCATCCGATTTTAGTGAAATTTGGTATGGGTGATGGAAATGTGATTCTAAACTGATTTTTGGATAAAGTTCTGGAAAATGGCCAACTAGGAAGGAACTTGGCTATTTCTTAACCGATTTTGATGAAATTTGGTATAAGCAATGGAAATGGGATTCTAAACTGATTTTTGGATGAAATTCTGGAAAATGGCCAACTAGGAAGGAACTTGCCCATTTCTCATCCGATTTTATTGAAATTTGGTATAAGCAATGGAAATGGGATTCTAAACTGACTTTTGAATAAAGTTCTGGAATATGGCCAACTAGGATGGAACTTGGCCATTTCTTATCCGATTTTGATGAAATTTAGCATGTACGATGGAAATGGGATTCTAAAATGATTTGTGGATGAAGTTCTGGTATATGGCCAACTAGGAAGGAAATTGGCCATTTCTTATCCGATATTGATGAAATTCAGCACGTGCCTTAAAAATGGGATTCTAAACTGATTTTTGGATAAAGTTCCAGAATTTGGCCAATTGTCATGGAACTTGGAAGTTTTGTATCCTATTTTTATGAATTTCAGCATTCACGATGAAAATGAGATTCTTAAATTATTGATAAAATAAATCATTAAATACAAGGAATAACGATTTTAGTTATTCACTTTTAAAGCACATATCGAATTTCTTTTATTCGTTTAAGGAATAGGCAGGCGCCTTCCAACTTTAACATATAACTTTAACCAAAAATAATTTTAGAGTTTTATTTCTATAGTACATGCTGAATTTGTCTAAAATCGGATAAAAAATGGCCAAGTTCCTTCCTAATACGGCTTATTCCAGAATTCCATTTAAACATAATTTTAAAACCCAATTTTCATTACACATGCTGAATTTCATCAAAATCTTAGAAGAAATGGCCAAGTTCCATCCTAATACGGCTTATTCCTGAATTTCATCTAAACATAATTTTAAAACCCGATTTTCATTACAAATGCTGAATTTCATCAAAATCTTATAAGAAATGGCCAAGTTCCTACCTAATTGGACATATTCCAGAACTTTAGCTAAAATTCATTATAGAATCCTATTTCCATCGCGAACACTAAATTTCATTAAAATCGGTTAAGAAATAGCCAAGTTCCATCCCAGTTGGCCAAATTCCAGAACTTTATCCAAAAATCAGTTTAGAATCCCATTTCCATCGTGCGTACCAAATTTCATCAAAATCGGTTAAGAAATAGCCAAGTTCCATCCTAGTTGGCCATATTCCAGAACTTTATCCAAAAATCAATTTAGGATCCCATTTCCATTGTACATGCTGAATTTCATCAAAATCGGATAATAAATGGCCAAGTTCCATCCTAGTTGGCCATATTCCAGAACTTTATCCAAAAATCAGTTTAGAATCCCATTTCCATCGCCCATACCAAATTTCATCAAAATCGGTTAAGAAATGGCCAAGTTCCATCCTAGTTGGCCATATTCCAGAACTTTATCCAAAAATCAGTTTAGAATCCCATTTCCATCGTGCATACCAAATTTCATCAAAATCGGTTAAGAAATGGCCAAGTTCCATCCTAGTTGGCCATATTCCAGAACTTTATCCAAAAATCATTTTAGAATCCCATTTCCATCGTGCATACCAAATTTCACTAAAATTGGATGAGAAATGGCCAAGTTCCATAATTATTGCTCATATTGCAGAACTTTATTTAATTTTCTATCGTCTCTTATCGGCGAGTATTACAAAAAAAACCGTACGATCGTTAAGGGTTAACAAGTAACTAACGTAAAATGTGAAAAAAGTCGTTTTTTTATTTTGATGAATACTTGTTCCTTTAATTGTTTTGTAAAACTTTGATCAATCTGTCCGAAAAAACGGTTGGATGAATCAATTTGAAAATAATACAGGGCTATTAGGAGTACATTAAACTGTAAAATGACCTGGCAACATTAGTCTTTTCATCAATAACGGTAAAGTAACGGTAGATTTATTAAGACAACCTAAAAAGTCGTTTTTTTGTACTTTTTTCAAATCAGTATTGGAGGGTGAAAAAAAAATTTATTCTCCACCAATCATTAAAGGGTCTTGTAGGAAATTTATTGAAGTTTTTAAGGCTGCGCTAAAGTTTACTGTGCATCATTGGTTGCTGAGATATCGATGATCAAAGGCAAAAGGATCTTTTTTGATTCAAAGTCAGATATCTCAGCAAAAAGTTGACATAGAGAGACCAGAATGAAATTAAATTTACGCCTAATTAACAAGCTAACCGACCTATGCATTGGTTTAACTTAAAAAAAATTTCCCGAGCCCATGGCACCTTACAAAAAAAAAAAAAAATTCGAATTTTTTTTCTTCGCGCTCTTTCTTATGATTGCGTGATAACGGTATCTCACAAAAATTGTCCGCTCAAAAGTCTCAAAACTAGAGATTTGAAGCTTTAAAATGTTTTTCTTTTCATCTCTGTACGACCGTATTTTACTAAGATACAGCTCTTCAAAAAACACTAAAAAAATTGAAAAAAATTAGTGTTCCATTAATTTTTTGGAGTAGTGTACATACTCATGGCTTATGAAAATGATTTGTCGATCTTGGGCACGGCGTGTAAGTGTATTATTATTTTATTTAATTAGCATGTTATCGAAAATATTTAGCGAATTTTATGTTTGAAATGAGACAGTATTTGAGACCATTATATCAGTGCATATGCTTTTTGAAATATCATCTTAAAATCTAATCTAAACAAAGTAACGTTATTTTTGTGTAGTAAACAAATTGTATAATTTATTATAGACCAAGAGTTAAAACACACATATATATATATATATATATATATATATATATATATAATATATATATATATATATATATATATATATATATATATATATATATATATATATATATATATATATATATATATATATATATATATATATATATATATATATATATATATATATATATATATATTGTTATAATAGCACATATAAATAGACATAATATAAAAATATCTTAGATAAGAAATATTGTTTAATATAAATATAAAATTGTTCCCAGGAAGATTTAATAAAATAACTTGATCCATCTGTAAACATAAAAATAGTTAAAATATATTATCTATTTAAAAATAATATTTTCCAAAACAATAACGTCAATAATTTCAATAACAAAATAAATGATGATCATATATATCTTAAAAAGAAAATAAAGAAATAATAGATAACGCGAGTAACGCAATTATAGTATATAAGAATAAAGGGAAAGAAAGAAAATAAGTAGATATAGCGCGAGTAAAATTATAAGATAGTATATAAGAGAAATAAAAATGTAACTCGTGTTAGATTAAAACATGAACTTAACTTTGTAACACCAAAATTACAAAAATAATAAAACGGTGAATTTATAAATAAAAATTAATAAAATTGTGAACAATTATTTTAAAAACCACAGCATAACATTAAAAATGGTGGCAGCGGAAAAATACGAAAAATAAATCGTACATAATATAATATAAAAAAAAAAAATCAGTGGTTAAAGTGTTAAATATTAACAAAATTAAAGTGTTAAATATTAACAAAATAAAAGTGTTAAATATTAACAAAATTAAAGTGTTAAATATTAACAAAATAAAAGTATTAAATATTAACAAATAAAGTGTTAAATATTAATAAAAAAAAAATAAGAAATATTAACAAGATAAATGTTAAATATTCTTAATAATAAAAAAAAAAGTTTAAAGTTTCACAATTAAATAAAGTGTTAAATATTAGCAAAAAGTGCTAAATATTAACAAACAAAAAAATAAAACAAAAAAAAAAAAAAAAAAACAACAAATATTTTCATCAAAGAAGCCGATTAAGTGAGAGCAGCAGTTTCGACGGGTTCCCCATACTTCAACGGAAATGGAATCAACAATCATCATCGTCATCAACATCATATTATTTTTGTAAGTTATTTTTATTGTTTTTTTTCTCACAATTTATATATATAAAATAAAAATCCCTATTTTTAAAGTAACATTCATAATATACCTATTTTCGAAAAGTTTTGACTGTTGAGTGTAAAAGTAAAGTAAATAAAAAAAAAAAAAGGAGTATATAATAATTTCGTTTATAAAAATAAAAAGAGAGAAACAGAAAAAAAAAAAATGGAAAAAATAGATATAAAAACATTATTTCAATTCATCTCGAATTTCAAAAGTGAGGCTGAAGAAGCCTTCACATTTATTCAAAACTGCCAAAATGCAGTTGATCTTGCCACAAAGGAGCAAAAACCGATCCTATTGGCATATATAAAATCTAAAATTAGTGGAAATGCTTCCATAATTTTAATGAATAAAAAAATCGATTCATGGGAAAATTTAAAAGAAGAATTAAATATAATTTTTAGGGAAAAATATTCAAATTTACAACTCCATAGAGAGTTAATTTCGCTGAAACAAAGGCAAAGCGAAAGTGTAATTCAGTTTACACAAAGGTGCGAAACTTTGCAACGTAGAATGCTACAAAATGCAAAGGGCGAGACAAAAGAAGAAGATTGGAATGGGAAAAGTTCATATATTAAAACAAATATTTTAAGTTCATTTATCAATGGGTTAAATGAAAAAATAGGCACATATTGTAATACGCTAAGACCTAAAAATCTCAGTGAAGCGACCAGCGTTGCTGTAGAAGAAGAAAGCCGATTATCAATAAACAATTTTGATAATTTTAGGAATCCTAGGAGAGATTACTCCAATAGGAATACCGTGAGGATTAATATGACTCAGGTAAAATGTTACACTTGTGGTAAAATGGGACACAAGTCAAACGTGTGTTATTTTAATAAAAATAAGAATCGAAGTTACAATTATCGAAATAATAGTAACCAAAACAGTGTAAACAAAAGTGAAAATAGTGGAAAAAGTGAAGAAAAAAAGGTTGAAGATATCCAAAAATCGATGGATAAAATAAAATTTTCGCAGAAAGGATTAGATTTTTTTAGGGTGTCTGATCCAGCTAATCTAGAAATTCCCTACGTATTAGTAAATTATAAAAATAAAATATTTAAAATGTTAGTGGATACAGGTGCTTCTGTATGTTTAATAAAAAGTAATTGTATATTTGAAGAAGATTTTAAAGAAACCGGGATTATAAATTTTCAGGGAATAGGTCGTAGCACAAGTAGTAGCCTTGGCAGTTGTGCTATTCGTATTCATTTCTTGAATAATATTAAGGGTAATAGTAAAATTTACCATAGAATAAATTTTCACGTTATTAATGAAAATAGTATGGATTTCTACGATGGAATAATAGGAAGTGATTTCTTGCGAGAAAATCATTTTAATATCAATTATCAGTGCGATTCTCTAGAGAACGTAACTGAAGAAATTGAGTTGCAGTTTAAAAAGAAAATAGATTTTGTAAGACCTAGAACGGAAGTGTTTAGGCTAATTAAGGTAGAATCCGATAGTGAAAATAAAGATGTAATAATAGAAAAATGCAATAAGCATGGTATTCTTATCCCAGGGTGTATTGTTGAAAGAAACAATGAAAATTTTGCATGGATTAGAATGTGCAATATAGAAGATTTTGAAAATAAAATAGATTTTAAATTAGTTGGAATGCCTTTAGAGGATTTCAACATTATCAATCCAGAATCAAGTGATAGTAAAAATGAAATGGTAGAAGAAAAAAATAAATACGTAGAGGAAAACAAAAAATTTAGTAATAGTGAAAAAGTAAATAGAAGTGAAAATTATGAGGATAAAATAAATGTTTTTAAATGCGAAAAATATAGCAAATTTAATGAAATAATAAAGATGGTTAGGTTAGAACATCTAAATGAAGAAGAGAAGAAAGAATTAATAAAAATAATTAGGAATTATGAAGAAATATTCAGTGTAGAAGGAGAGAGTTTATCAACAACAAATGTGATCGAACATAAAATTAGAACTAGTGATAGCTCACCAATATTTACAAAATCGTATAGGTATCCTAAAATTCATGAAGAAGAGGTAAATAAACAAGTACAAAAACTAAAAAAAGATGGAATTATTAGAGATAGTCAATCCCCGTGGAACTCACCTTTATGGGTGGTACCCAAAAAGAAAGATGCATCTGGCAAAATCAAGTGGAGAATGGTAATAGATTACAGAAAATTAAATGAAATTACTATATCAGATAGCTATCCAATACCAAATATTTCAGAAATTTTAGATCAGTTAGGAAAATCGAAATATTTCACGACGTTAGATTTAACATCAGGATTTCATCAAATTCCGGTAGCTGAAGAAGATATTGAAAAAACAGCATTTAGTACCCCATATGGTCATTTTGAATTTACAAGAATGCCATTCGGACTGAAAAATGCCCCAGCTTGTTTCCAACGGATGATGAATACGGTATTATCAGGTTTGCAAGGAATAAAATGTTTCGTCTATTTAGACGATATTGTCGTGTATGGTAAAAATTTAGAAGAACATAATGAAAAATTAGTTAAGGTATTAGATCAATTAAAGAGAGCTAACCTTAAAATACAGCTAGATAAATCTGAATTTTTAAGAAAAGAAGTTAGTTATTTAGGTCATGTTATAACTAATGAAGGTATAGAACCAGATAAGAATAAAATTGAAGCAATTAATAAATTTAAACCACCCACTTGTGTTAAAGAAATTAAATCATTCTTAGGAATGATAGGCTATTATAGGAAATTTATTAAAAATTTTAGCATAACAGCAAGTCCAATAAATAAATTATTGAAAAAGAATACAGTTTTTAAATGGGATACAGAACAACAGGATGCGTTCAAAAAATTAAAAGAGGAATTAATTAATTTCACTATATTACAGTATCCAAATTATGAAAAAGATTTTATAATCACAACTGACGCCAGTAATAATGGTTTAGGCGCAGTTTTAAGTCAAAATATTGAAGGTAAAGATCTTCCAATACAGTTCGTTAGTAGAACATTAAATGGCGCAGAAAAAAATTATTCCACCACAGAAAAGGAATGTTTAGGGATAGTATGGGCAGTTAAACAATTTCGTCCGTATGTTTATGGTAGAAATTTTATTATACGAACGGATCATAGACCTTTACAATGGTTATTTAATGTTAAAGATCCAGGTTCGAGACTTGTTCGATGGAGACTGAAATTAGAGGAGTATAATTATAAAATTGAATATAAAAAAGGAAAAGATAATAAAGTAGCTGATGAGTTAAGTAGGAATATTTTTATTAGTGAACTAGAACACAGAGCAATAGAGAAAAACTTAAGAGAAATCTTTGGTGAAGATGAAATAGATGAGAATTCTAAAGAAAGTGAAAATATAGAAAATGTTGATGAAGTTTTAAATAATAAAGAAAATGAGGAAAATTTTAATGAAAATCAAGTAGAAGAAATAGATGATTTGAATTTAAGAATGAAAATAATTGAAGAAAACCATAATGGGTTAATAGGAGGACATTCAGGTCAAAAAGGTACTATAAGTAGAATAAGACAAAAATATAATTGGAAAAGTTTAAATAGAGATGTTATAGATTTTATTAATAAATGTGAAGCATGTCAAACAGAAAAAATAGATAGACATCCGCATAGGAATCCAATGAAAATAGTAAGTAATGCGAATCATTGCTTAGAAAAAATTGCAATAGATGTAGTAGGTCCGTATAAGGAGACAAAAAATAAAAATTTGTACGGTTTAACAATACAAGATGATTTATCAAAAAATCGATATGATAGGAATTTAGGAAAACAACATAATTATTTAATAGGAGATTATGTACTTGTAAGAAATGAATTTAAAGGAAAATTAGATAGTGTTTATAGAGGTCCATATAAAGTAGTATTTGTAGATAAATATAATGTTTTAGTTTTAAAAAATAATAAACGAGTTAAATATAATAAATCACATATAAAACCATTTATAGGTCGAGAACAGAATGTTCCATCTACATCGAAAATATAGAAAATCATAATGAATTGTATTATAAATATTTGGGACTAACGAAAATTTTGGATGGACACATTTCAATAATAAATAAAATAAATATCGATGAAATTGAAACATCAATAAATGTGATAGAACATCAATTAAATAATGTCAATAGGGCATGTTTAGACTATGTAAAGGAGTGCAACGATTTTGTGGACGAAGCAGTTGTAAATTATAGGAAGTTAATAAGTAAGATAGATGTAATACATTCTTTATTAGGTACACGAAAATATAGGATCAAAAGAGGTTTAATAAATATAGTTGGTACAGGTCTTAAAGGATTGTTTGGTACAATGGATAATGAAGACGCAGAATATTATGATAATGTCATGAGAACAGTTAAAGAAAATCAGGAGTTTATTCAAAACGGTTTAAAAGAAGAAGTAAAAATAATGAAAAGTTTAAATGAACAAAATCAGATTTTAACAAATCAGTATCACATTTTAGAAAATAAAAATAATGAAATTGTAACAAAGTTTAACGAAATATTACTTATCGTTAATGAATCTAATAGAAAACAAGCTATTATAAATTATTTAAGAAGTTTACAGTATACAATATTAAGTAGATTATTCCAGTTTGAATTGGAACTAGAAAAAGTAGTAGATGCAATATTATTCCTTCAAGCAGGAACTATTCATCCAATTATTATAACCCCAGAAAAATTTATTGAAATTCTAAAAAATAGTACAAATCAAGAAAAGTTACTATATACTCCAAGTTTAGAAAGTTATCATATTTTAATTAAAGAAGTTAAAGTCAAAGCTTTTGAAAAGGATGGTGTAATAAATATTGTATTATCCGTACCTATAATTAAAGAAATAAATATAGAAACATATGAAATTTTAGCATTACCATTTAAGGTAAATGACCAATGGTCAATAATAGAATATTCTGAAGAAAATAAAATGTTATTAATAAGTAAAAGTAAAGATAATTTTGCCTTAAAGAATAATTTAAATGAATGTAATAAATTAGTTAATGAAAATAATGTATATTTTATTTGTCCTGAATTAATTTTGGAAAGTACCCTTAAACATGAAATTTGTGAAGTAAATGTTTTTATGAAAAGAACTAATAAATTTTGTAATTTAAAATTAATACCAAATCAAATTGAAGTTTTTCATAAATTAAGTTATTTAAAATATATATTTGTGACATCAGAAAAAATGAAATATAAATGTAATTGTAATAATATTGAAGAAGAAGGATTTTTAAATAATATAGGTATAATTTACTTAGAAAATAATTGTAAATTTAGTACAGTAGATATTGAAATTGAAACAAATAAAAATATTAATGAAACTAAAAATAATAATGATGTATACCATTTTGGATTAGAAAATTGTTGTTTAAATATTAAAATTGAAGAAGTAATACCTATTTCAAAAGTTGATAAAATTAAGAAAAATGAATTAAATAAATTAAATGACTTATCTATAGAGTTAAATAATCAAGAAAGCTATATTTCGAGACAATTAAAAAAGGTTCCTTCTCCTGTTAAAAATAGTATTTTTGGAATAACAGGAATAGTTTTAGTTATAATTATTGTTTTTATAACATGTAAATGTGTAAAAGGTGGAAATACCTTTAATTTATTTAATAAGTGTTTCAATAAAAAACAGAAAAAACCAATTTGTCAACAAGTAACATATTATAAAGATAATAGTGATAAAGAAGAAAATGAAGATGATATTGAAATTGAATTGGATAGAGTTTCGATTAGGCAAAGGCCGTCAATTAAATCAGGTAGTGTAAATGAAGGATTTTTACCTTGAAATAAATAATGATTCCCTTAAATTATGTAAAAGAAATCATCATTTATCTTAATAAGATGGGAGGTGTTATAATAGCACATATAAATAGACATAATATAAAAATATCTTAGATAAGAAATATTGTTTAATATAAATATAAAATTGTTCCCAGGAAGATTTAATAAAATAACTTGATCCATCTGTAAACATAAAAATAGTTAAAATATATTATCTATTTAAAAATAATATTTTCCAAAACAATAACGTCAATAATTTCAATAACAAAATAAATGATGATCATATATATCTTAAAAAGAAAATAAAGAAATAATAGATAACGCGAGTAACGCAATTATAGTATATAAGAATAAAGGGAAAGAAAGAAAATAAGTAGATATAGCGCGAGTAAAATTATAAGATAGTATATAAGAGAAATAAAAATGTAACTCGTGTTAGATTAAAACATGAACTTAACTTTGTAACACCAAAATTACAAAAATAATAAAACGGTGAATTTATAAATAAAAATTAATAAAATTGTGAACAATTATTTTAAAAACCACAGCATAACAATATATATATATATATATATATATATATATATATATATATATATATATATATATATATATATATATATATATATATGAAACACCCTTAGAATTGATTTACCTTGAATATTTGCTATTCTTAAAGATTCAGCATACGACGTCAACATAGTAGAGTCTTTAGAGATAAGGGTTAGTGCATTTTATTAGTGATACACGCTTTACATTGATTTTGTGCATGAAAAGTAAATTTATGCAGTCTTCTTTCTCCGCTTTCTAGAATTAATTAAGTTCACTGTTAGACTAGAGTGTAACTGAAAAAAATATCGGAAAATATCCGATTTCAATGCACAAGGTATATCTTAAAATTATTTAAGCATAACGTTCGAATAATTGAAAATCGAAAAAGTGATTGAGTTTGATAGGAATATATACGCATAACTTCAACGTAACAACTAAACCAGTGTTACATTATAGAATTACTAGGGGGTACAGCCCGTCCTAGGTCGGGGACAATTTATATATAATTACCTGTTAGGGACCTCCAAAATACCATTTAGACTTTTTTGTAGGTAAAAGACAGATTTGTAAGTTGTATCTTAACGTTATCTCGGTTAGGCGCAGCTTGTAAAATCTAGAACTGTACAGAAAAAAATAAACTGGTCCTCAGCTAAGAAAATGCGGACTTTTAATTCAAGAAAATGTACCTTTTATTGATTTAAAAGCTAATTTTCTTATTTCTTCCGAGTTTTTCTTCATTTCAAGAAACACAATTCTTACATGAAGAAAAACTTGAAAGAAATAAGAAAATTAGCTCTTAAATAAAGAAAAAGTACATTTTCTTGAATTAAAAGTCCGGTTTCTTAGATGAGGGCCAGTTTATTTTTTTCTGTGTGACTCCTTGAAGTATCGCATGAATCTATTTGGCACAAACAACTATCGTATTTTTGTAGTGACGCATCGTTTGAAGAAAAAGTTTTCCCCAATTCAAAAAAATGTAATCAAATGTTCCGGAAAGTGAGCGTTTCGGAGTCAATCAGCGAAACAATCTGTAATACATATATACAGAATATATTCCTTGGTTTACAATACAAAATTTTATGTTTTTCAATTCGTATTGAAACAATGAAATGCCGTTATGAAATAAAAATAACATTAAACAAAATTATTAAGTACTTTGGTGAGCATCGATCCCGAAACATTTTCTTTTCGAAGTTTGTTGTTACAGGTCAACACCTATTTCACTTAGGCTGCTCAGATATAAAATTTGTGACACTACAAACATTCAAATATTCAAAAAAAAATATTCAAAAAAAAAGTTCCAAAAAAAAATCATAGTAACCTTTGAGCGTTACACGCAAACAAACATTTCTGTTTAATTATGTTAGTCGTGTTTTCCATGAGAACTGCACTAGACCTCTAAAACTTTAAATTCATTTTATGCCTAGGTAAACCCACTGATTAGTGGGTAAACCGAACAAAATAAATTCAAAAAACGCGAATGTATAGAGTACCTAACATAAAAACACATTTTAAGTTTAAAAATGTCCCTCTTTAATTATTTCATCAATATTTTCTTATTTCTGGTTGACGTCATTACATGCGACTACACTCGATAGATTCTTGGGTTTATCAAGTGTAACTGAGAAATAAACTGTAATTGTAATTATTTATTGCTGTAAAAGCTTAATGTGTATTTTTGTTAAATGCACTATACACATTCGCGCTTTATGAATTTATTTTTTTCGGTTTACATAAAAATAAAAGGAATTAAAAGTTTATCGAGTTCTAGTGCAGTTCTCCTGGAAAACACGGCTTATATTAAATGAAAATAAACAAAAATAATTTTAATAATTAAATAACAAATATTTAAATTCGTTAGATAATAAATGCATACACTATTTGAAAGTAATTTTTTAACGCATATATAATGTATTCGCCGCCCCGGTGGCACAGTGGTTAAGCATGCTTGCTTTAAGCTCCGGAGGTCCCGGGTTCGATTCCCGGCGGGTGATGAAAAAATCACGGCTGGTTAATGTTAATGTTGGATCAATGAATTAATCACTCATTATCTGTTAAAAAAAATGATTACGAAACTTCAAATGAAGCGGCCAAATCCCTCTATGGGATGTAGCGCCAGCGGAAAAAAAAAATAATGTACTATACCGAGTGATTTTTTTAACCTGATACACTCAAATATCTCGGAAAAAAAGCACTCAATGAAAAAAATGGTAGAGATCAAAATTTAATTATTCCGCGGGGGAAATACAATAGTGTTAAAATTAGTAGCCCTCTCCCCTCCTTGTAGGTGGGGCGTGGGTAACTTTGAAACTAAGATAGGAACCCCTACTTTTTATTGCAGATTCGGATTCTACTACTAAAAATACGTAGGATTTGACTGAAATTTTTTTTCGATTCATGATGGATGGCGCTATAATTGACGATATTAAATTTTTTTCGATTTCTCCTACTGAGAAACTTCGCAAACGATTCTGCAATACGTCTGCAATCAAAATACCATGGTTTCGTTGTAAATACTCAAAGTTAGTCTTAAACAATTTGCATTTCTTAAATTTTCAATTACTGAAAAATGGCTTGGCATTATCGTAACTTAGGCACATACGTTTAAATCGGCTTTCACTCTCTACGCTTCGCGTTTTCCGGATAGGATTCGGTTACGTGCGCCATTTCAGCGTACTGTCAAATAATTTATTACTGATGGAAGTGTTCAACCGAAAAAAAAGGACTCATCCAGCAACATAGTCACCGAAGAATATAATGAAATTGATATATTGGCTGCAGTAGCTGATAATCCTCATATTAGTACACGAGAAATAGCTATGCACCGATTCCGGATTGTCCCAGAACAGTGTTTGGAAAATTTTAAAACGTCATAAGAATCATCCGTATCATGTGTCTTTATAGCAAGATCTTCATGGAGTTGATTTCCAAAATCTGGTAACTATTTGTCAGTGGGCACGTGAACAAATACAGCAAAACCCAAATTTTTTTCGTTACGTTTTGTTCTTCGACGAGTCGTCTTTTACAAACCATAGAACGGTTAATCGCTACAACATGCATTATTGGAGTGTTGAAAATCCGCACTGGCTTCGCCAAGTTGAACATCAGCGTCCTTGGACTGTCAATGTGTGGTGTGGAATAATTGGCAACAAACTCATCGGCCCCCACATTATTGAAGCAACTTGAATGGTCAAATGTACCGAGATATTTTGGAACATGTGGTTTCAACATAATGGTTGTCCCGCACACCATTCGTTGGTAGCACGTGTAGTACGTGGTTTCAATGGTCGCTGGATCGGGATTTCTTTTTGTGGGGCTATCTCAAGACCAAGTTTACAAACAAAAACCAACAACACGTGAGAATATGATTGAAAGAAAAATGAAAGCAGAAATGCTTGTGCTGAAATTCAAGCAGACAGCATTGAAGTCGAAGGCCATCATTTTGAGCACTTGCAGAATCGTTTAAGTAGGTTCTCAGTATAGGAGAAATCGAAAAAAATTTAATATCGTCAATTACAGCGCCATCTATCATGAATCGAAAATAATGTTTCAGTCAAATACTACGTATTTTTAGCCGTAGAATCCGAATCTGCAATAAAAAATAGGGGTTCCTATCTTAGTTTCAAAGTTATCCCCCGCCCCACCTACAAGGAGGGGAAGGGGTACTAATTTTAACACTAATGTATTTCCCCCGTGGAATAATTAAATTTTGATCTCTACCATTTTTTTCGTAGAGTGCTTATTTTCCGAGATATTTGAGTGTAACAGGTTAAAAAAATTACCCGGTATACCATTATTATAATCGTTGTTAAATCGGCATAATTTGACAGAACATTTTTTCTGCTTTCCAGTATTTTCTCTATGTTTTTTCGATGTTTTTTTATCGAAGTAGGAATTTGACAAAAAAAATCGTTAACGTTAACTGTGGATTTCTTGATATGCCTTTCCGAATAATCGCAATCTGTTTAACATTTTTTCACAAGGATATATATCGGTATAAAAATTAGTCTACGCAACCATAGATAAATTTACAATACGATTCGCAATCAAAAGTAGTCATGCCTACATCTTTTTCCATTGCGAATTTTGGATTTACAAAAAAAAAAAAACATAAAAATTTCCCTTATTTTGTTTAGGAACATTTCAAATCCTGCGATAAACAAAGCAAGCTGAAATATTTTTCCTATGTGTGAATACTTTATTGTTTTTATTATGATTTTTTATTGATGTCTAGAAATGTCTAAATTGACAAAATTATTTAGTAATACATGTCTCTAACATAGTGATATGAAGCAAAAAATTTCCTTTTGCGATTATTGGCAATCTACTTTATGTGGAAACTAATAGCATAGAAAATCATAACAGATTTCTCGTTTTACCAAAAACAGAAGAAAATTATAAAAATTTTCCATTCAAATGTTATCGGTGTATTGGCTAGATTCGCAATGCATTCTAAAATCATTGCCTTATAAAATACACCAATACAATGATAACATTGGAAATATCAGAAGTTTTTGTTTTTTTTCCTTTAGTATAATGAAATGAGAAATCTAGTATGAATGCCTATGCTAATAGTAAGGAACATCGCGTTTACCTTTATTTTTCTTTTTTCAGAATACAGCTGGTGGTCCTAGGTAGAATTCCATCTAATATGAGCTCCTCAGCATGTCAAAAGTGCAATAAATTAGAACGAGAATTAAAAGGCGATGTATAAAATATTTTTTCTCCCAACGTCTTAAAAACCTCTTGTTTTAATACTGTTTTTGGGTATTAAAGTTGGCCTTTTTCTTACTATTTTAAAAATTGTGTGTGTTGCTAAGCTACACTTTTAATCCTTGGTGTAAAAGTAGGTACTTTTAATACTAGGAGAAAAATATTATGCGTAGCTGAGCAAACGCAAAGATTGCGAGTCAAACAAAGTCACTTTTAATTCGAACAACACATACTATTTTTTCTTCAACGAAGAGTTCATGTCGTGTCGGTTGTATATTACTAATTATACGAGTAAGTACAAATTATGTAATTAAAACTTCAAAATTGAAACTAATTTTGTTGAAATATTTTGTAAAACTAAGGAGATCATGACTTTTGTTTGGTTTGACTATTGTACGCGTCAAATACAATGCAATAGTCAAACCAAACAAAAGTCATGGTCTCCTTAGTTTCAAAAAATATTTTAACAAAATTAGTTTCAATTTTGAAGTTTTAATTACATAATTTGTACTTACTAGTATAATTAGTAATATACAACCGACACGACATGAACTCTTCGTTGGAGAAAAAATAGTATGTGTTATTCGGATTAAAAGTGACTTTGTTTGACTCGCAATCTTTGCTTTTGCTCGGCTACGCTGCGCTTCGCCTCGCATGCAAATATAATTGCTCGTCAAACAAAGTATCACTTGAGCCTGTGAAGTTTCTAACAAAAAACAATAAACACATACATATACAAATCCAATAAGAATTTTCAGGTGTGAAGTTTCTAACAAAAAAATGGCGGATATTCCAATAAGATTTGTTTAATTTTTTATTTCAAATTTTAGTTTTATTTCTATGGCCAACTGGCCCAAGAGTAAATAAAACACCTTTGAGCTCCCCAACTTCATATCATGGGGATAAAGTTGTTTAATTTAATTCCGGCCATGACAGATTTCGTGCATGTATAATGGTGAAACAATAAAGTGTTAAACAGCAATTACAAGAGATAAATCTAAGTAGCGGTGTATGCGGTAAGCTGGCGTAGGATAATATCAAACATCTTTAAGCTCCCAAACTTCATATCATGGGGATAAAGTTGTTTAATTTAATTCCGACCATGACAGATTCCGTGCATATATAATGGTGAAACAATAAAGTGCCAAACAGCAATTACAAGAGATAAATCTAAGTAGCGGTGTATGCGGTAAGCTGGCGTAGGATAATATCAAACATCTTTAAGCTCCCCCAACTTCATAGCATGGGGATAAAGTTGTTTAATTTAATTCCGACCATGACAGATTTCGTGCATGTATAATGGTGAAACAATAAAGTGCCAAACAGCAATTACAAGAGATAAATCTAAGTAGCGGAGTACACGTTCAGCTGGCGTAGGATAATATCAAACATCTTTAAGCTCCCCCAACTTCATATCATGGGGATAAAGTTGTTTAATTTAATTCCGACCATGACAGATTTCGTGCATGTATAATGGTGAAACAATAAAGTGCCAAACAGCAATTACAAGAGATAAATCTAAGTAGCGGTGTATGCGGTAAGCTGGCGTAGGATAATATCAAACATCTTTAAGCTCGGAATTAAATTAAACAATTTTATCCCCATGATATGAAGTTGGGGGAGCTTAAAGATGTTTGATATTATCCTACGCCAGCTTACCGCATACACCGCTACTTAGATTTATCTCTTGTAATTGCTGTTTGGCACTTTATTGTTTCACCATTATACATGCACGGAATCTGCCATGGTCGGAATTAAATTAAACAACTTTATCCCCATGATATGAAGTTGGGGGAGCTTAAAGATGTTTGATATTATCCTACGCCAGCTTACCGCATACACCGCTACTTAGATTTATCTCTTGTAATTGCTGTTTGGCACTTTATTGTTTCACCATTATACATGCACGAAATCTGTCATGGTCGGAATTAAATTAAACAATTTTATCCCCATGATATGAAGTTGGGGGAGCTTAAAGATGTTTGATATTATCCTACGCCAGCTTACCGCATACACCGCTACTTAGATTTATCTCTTGTAATTGCTGTTTGGCACTTTATTGTTTCACCATTATACATGCACGAAATCTGTCATGGTCGGAATTAAATTAAACAACTTTATCCCCATGATATGAAGTTGGGGGAGCTTAAAGATGTTTGATATTATCCTACGCCAGCTTACCGCATACACCGCTACTTAGATTTATCTCTTGTAATTGCTGTTTGGCACTTTATTGTTTCACCATTATATATGCACGGAATCTGCCATGGTCGGAATTAAATTAAACAACTTTATCCCCATGATATGAAGTTGGGGGAGCTTAAAGATGTTTGATATTATCCTACGCCAGCTTACCGCATACACCGCTACTTAGATTTATCTCTTGTAGTTGCTGTTTGGCACTTTATTGTTTCACCATTATATATGCACGGAGTCTGTCATGGTCGGAATTAAATTAAACAACTTTATCCCCATGCTATGAAGTTGGGGGAGCTTAAAGATGTTTGATATTATCCTACGCCAGCTTACCGCATACACCGCTACTTAGATTTATCTCTTGTAATTGCTGTTTGGCACTTTATTGTTTCACCATTATATATGCACGGAATCTGCCATGGTCGGAATTAAATTAAACAACTTTATCCCCATGATATGAAGTTGGGGGAGCTTAAAGATGTTTGATATTATCCTACGCCAGCTTACCGCATACACCGCTACTTAGATTTATCTCTTGTAGTTGCTGTTTGGCACTTTATTGTTTCACCATTATATATGCACGGAGTCTGTCATGGTCGGAATTAAATTAAACAACTTTATCCCCATGCTATGAAGTTGGGGGAGCTTAAAGATGTTTGATATTATCCTACGCCAGCTTACCGCATACACCGCTACTTAGATTTATCTCTTGTAATTGCTGTTTGGCACTTTATTGTTTCCCCATTATATATGCACGGAATCTGCCATGGTCGGAATTAAATTAAACAACTTTATCCCCATGATATGAAGTTGGGGGAGCTTAAAGATGTTTGATATTATCCTACGCCAGCTTACCGCATACACCGCTACTTAGATTTATCTCTTGTAGTTGCTGTTTGGCACTTTATTGTTTCACCATTATATATGCACGGAGTCTGTCATGGTCGGAATTAAATTAAACAACTTTATCCCCATGCTATGAAGTTGGGGGAGCTTAAAGATGTTTGATATTATCCTACGCCAGCTTACCGCATACTCCGCTACTTAGATTTATCTCTTGTAATTGCTGTTTGACACTTCTTGGTTTCATCATTATAAATGCACGAAATCTGTCATGGGCGGAATTAAATTAATCAACTTTATCCCCATGATATGAACTTGGAAACCCAAACGTATATATTTGTTATTGTCTTTCTGTTCAAAGCGAGTCCCTATACTTTACTCTTTTTTTTTCTAAGTGCGTTTATTTCCCTCACTTTAAGATAGCTATGGGAACAATCCTTGTAAAATATAAAAAAATTAAAATTCTTATTGGATTTTAAATGTAAAAATTACTAACACATACATATTTTTTGTTATTTGGTATTTTTTGTTAGAAACTTCACATCGGTGTATCACTTTTAATCCTAATGACACAATGTACTATACATGGCAAACTGAAGCGGGACTTTTAAATTGGGGAAAATTTCGTTACAATTTGGAAATCTAGATAATTGTCGCCAGGGTAAAGCGCTAAGTAAGCCCACAGGGAAGGAAAACAAGAACTTAATTTAATTTGTTCGCTATAATTTGATAATGTTAGCGTTATTTATTTAAAACCTTCCGGATTTTTCGAATGTACGAGTACCACACAATATTTATAGTTATTTATACCTATATTGTATGTATTTAGCCAAAAAAATGTTTTATTTAATTCATATTCATTAAAGAATTTGTTAAATAATAATTTTAATACAAATCGATATTTCGAGCTAACAGCTCATTATCAGGAATTCTGTACAAAAAATATAAAATGGAACAAAAATTTATACAAATATAATAAAATTGTTAAGTAATGTCACTTAAACATATAATTAACAAATTAAAATAACTTATATTACAAAAACTATTAATCATAATTTTGTAATCTGAATGATGATTGGCACCACATTCCAATAACTTATAATCAACATATAAAATTAACTACTTATTTACATTTAGATCTTACTTTTGTTATCTGAGTGGTTGTCACTATTGAAATGATTCTTCTAGCTAAGACGTATTATTTTTGAATTTAGCGCGTATTTATAATATTGTCCGATAAATTAGCCGAACCAAAAACCACGGATAGAGTGGTGTAATAATATGTGTTACATATTGTTACATATGGTATATATTGAATGTATGCTGATACGCACACAAAATATACAGTCTATTAATGTGTATTATTAATGTGACGTATTATTTGATTATTACACATTACGATGTGTAAGTAATAATCAAATAATACGTCATAACGCAAAAGCAAACGATTGTCAAAATCAAAGGTTATTAATTTATACATAAATACTATTAGGAAATGATAGAAAAAATAACATCATAATTTAAATAAATGTATGTGTACGTTACGTTATTCGAAGTACGTCCTCTTACCATTGTCTATAAAGCAGCAATTATGAGTCACAATAACAAACTGAAATTTTAATCCATGACCTATATTAATATGTATGTATATTGAGGTTGTTATCAATTATAATATTAGTAGAAAAACAAACTGATTGTGTCTAAAATATTCCTGATCCAATATAAAAATCAAAAAGTATGGAACTTGTTGGAAAATATAATTTGGAAATTTAAATACGATTAATTTCGATGCGATATGGCCGATTCTAAGATGAGTCTATTATTTTTACGTTTTTCTTTGTGAACAATTTTGCCTTCATTAAATTTGAAAGTGTGATCATTGTCTAAGGAGTGAATTGCTAGAGCTGTCGTTCGACTCTTACATCTTACATTGATCTGATGTTGCTGTAATCTGGTACGTAATTTGTTGCTGGATTCACCAACATATAAATTACCACGTTCGCATGGAACTTCGTAGACAATACCACTACATATATTGGTCAGTTGGTATTTTGTCTCTTAATTGGGTAAATGATTGCTGGATTTTATTCGTGATTCTATACCCAATTTTGAAATTGGGGGTATTGAGTGGTTTAGTGATTTTTGCGATTTGTTAGGACAGACTACTAACATACATCAAACTATGGAATTTATTAGTTGTTTTAAGTTATCACTAGCATAGCATTATTGGTGGCAGTAGTGTTACTATTGTTAAAAATATATTTTTCTTTAGTAATTGTTCTGTTTATTATCTTTTTTGGATAGTTGTTTTTATATAGCGTTTCAGTGATGGTTACGATATTTTCATTATGGAATTCACTGTTCGACAAAGATAGCACTCTCCGGGCAAATTACACAACTAAGTTAAATTTCAGATTAGGAGGGTGGGAAGAGACAAAATTAAGGACACGATCTGAACTTGTACTTTTCTTAAACCAGCAAGTTTTAATTTTACATTCGTTTCTTATTAACATGAGATCTAAAAAGGGAATAGTTTGGTTATGTTCTTCTTCAACTGTAAATTTAATGTGTGGATCAAAAGTATGAAATTTATTAAGGAAATCTGTGATAAACTGTTTCGGAATTGCCAGAATGATATCATCTACGTACTTTTTAATTATAGTTGGTTGGCGGTCTAATAATGGTAAACATTCATTAAAAAGCCTTCCCATAACCAAATCGGCCAGTATCGGTGACAACGGGTTACCCATAGCAAGGCCAAACGTTTGTTTGTAAATTACATTATCGAATTTGAAATAATTGTTATTATCTATTAGATAGTTAAGTATATTCAAGAAAGTATCCAGATTCATCTCTATCCATCTTCTCCTAACTTTTTCAACAGCTATTGTAGTTGGAATGTTCGTGAATAATGATGTAACGTCAAAAGAAACTAAAATGTCATTGGGTTGGAGCATCGTCTTATCAAGAATGCCTTTTAGCACAAACAAATTTTGAACATATGCTATCTATTATTAAGTTGATGAGTATTTGGCATAAATAAATAGCTAAAGCGTAACACGGGGAATTGACAATAGAGACAATAGGTCTCAATGGTGGTCCTTGTTTATGGATTTTAGGTAGTTCATAAATCCTCGATGTTGTTTTACCAATATTAAGTTTATTCAACAATTTAGTTAAATTATTAGTTACTCTGGTAGTGGGATCTTTGTTCAAAGTCTCATATGTCTTCACATCATTCAGTTGATTTCTGAGTTTCATCTCATATTCGGATTTCATCATATTATCGTTTTTTTACTCTTGTCACTTTCTACTACGATAATTTATTTGTTTTGTTTCAAAAAACGGTTCAAATTTATGTTGGCTCGAACTATAATAAATTTGCTATAAAGATCATTGTATTTGCGATTAGAGCTACTAATTCACGATTAAGATTTTTTTGAGCAAAGTTATCTGTACTAATGAGGTTTTCAACGCCGGCTAATAGAGACAAACACGGAAAATGATAGTTGTTGGTGGGTATGGCAATCTTGTGACCGAAGGAGAGTAATATTCTAATATCATGAGGGATTTCAAGATTTGTAAGATTAATCAGATAATCTTCATTAAATATTATTTGACACTGTTGAGCAGATGATGATGAGCAGTTAGCTCGAAATATCATTTTGTATTAAAATTATTATTTAACAAATTCTTTTATGAATATGAATTAAATAAAACATTTTTTTGACTGAATACACGTTGTATAACATAATTTAATTAATCATTATTAAAAGTAATAATGTTATAATAACAATAAAGTAAATAATTTTTTCTTATTAGTTATTAGGAAGAATTAAAATAGAATCTTCTAAGGCAATTTTTAATTTGTTTGCCAATTCCACAAGATTTTAGCAAAACTACTGCAAATTTCCTCGTTTCTTTTCAAATTCCTGTTAAACGGGCATGCTTAAGACTGTAATTAGTAAATCTATTTTAAAAATATCAGAAATACTAGTACCAATTACTTGACGCACAGTATGCAAGCAAAGTGTTTGGGTAAAATCAATAAGGATTTTGGATAGGATCAAACAATATCGTAATGCTTTAATTTTCTCAGGCCGATGTTTCTAGACTAAAAATATTTTTGCAAATTCCTCTACAAAAATAACATAAAATCTAAAATAGAAGAAAAATTAAATTGTTACAAAATTCTATTAAGAGACTTCACATATTTAAATTTTTCTCGATTTCTTTTACTTAACAATTCCACGTAAAATAGTTACTCGACATGTGATGTGTGAGGCTGAATAAAAAATCCCGCAACACAGTTGAATTCTAGCTCATATTTATCCTCCAACTAAACCGAGCTCCAAATCAATTGAAAATTTAAATAATTTTATATTTTATTTTTTTAGAGTTTGATTCATTTCTAGTTTGATTCTTTCTCTCCATTTAAATATTTTAAAATTGTGTCAAATAATAATTTATCGCATTTACTATCCATATAAAGAAGTATTAGAAGAATGAAGATACTTATTGAATTTTGTGATGTATTCCTTTAAAAACTACATGTTAGTGAATTTGAAAAATTTTGCTTTAAGTCTTGATTTGCATTACTAAATTTAAAACCAGCACTGGAAGATACTTTTTTGTTTTAATCAGGCTCGCCATCTCAAATAAATAGACAGCGCAGACTTAGAGTAACCAGTTAAATCAAAGTGCGGTTTTACTCCTGCGGTCCCTATTTACCGCACAAAAACAGTTTGACTGTAATATAATTTAACAAATTCAATCAAGCTGTTTGTGATATTCGTTGCAAATTATTGTGTTCAATCAAATTTATCTTAGTGTGATGAATACGTCCTCATATGAAACGAAATAAAAATGTTCATTACATTCAATATTCAGCGCATACGACTTACTTTTTTGGATATGTCCAATATCCAAATTTAAGAGATATAGCAGCTCCAGCAGATATTGAGTTATTATTATATTATTATACAAAACAAAGAAGATACATACTTAGTTTTGTATTAATCGAAGCTATGCCTGAAAAAATATTAGCTCTCATTTTGCGTTTCTGCGATTTCTGGAGATACGTATAGCAGCCAGCCGTTCACATAAAAATTCAAGATTCATGAATCTTTCAAGTACGTACTTTTTGCTAAAATTCATTTTTAAAACTGAAGAAAAACTTAATCAACACGGACGATAAATAGCCCATACTTTCATGTAGCATCATCGTTAAATTTGAGATGCCAATTTTTTGCGTCAAAAGTAAAATTCAATTCAACATGCAACTTTTTTCGAATGTGGATCCGCTTTAACTTATTTTCCTAAAATGATTTTGCCTACCTTTTTTAGTTGTTTAGTTAGTGTTTAGTTAGACAATAAAGTCCATATCGACACTAATTCGATCAAAGGGCTCAAGCGACACTTTTTCTGAAATTACGTTTTTAATTGTTTATTTTTCTCCGCTCTTTTCTCTTTCCATAATTGTAAACAGGACAAAGATAAACAAATTGGTTCCGTTGTTTTTATCATTTTTCTATAGGACGAACGGTTCAAGTTTGTGGTTTCGCTACATTCTTTCCAATGCAAGTGACTCAACTCAAAGAATCTAAAAAAATTGAAAATAAATATTTTCTTTTTAAATCTTAATTGGGGTTAGTTTTAGTAAAAATAGTGTTTCAAAATGCTTCTTTATAACGTTCAATAATTTGAAAACATATTTGCTGATCCTGTTTTGTTGTAAATATACCCTTCACAGTATTTCGCTTCTGGTTCACAATTTTCGTTTTGTCGCTTAGGCCCTTTTATTAAATTAGCGTCGATTGGTATGAAAGCGTTTGTTAAGTTTAATGGGTTTCGGAAAAAAGCCTAAAAACTAAAAATGTATATTTTAAGGTTGAGTTATACAATTTTCTATATTCCGCCATTTGATACATTTCCTTTGGTAAAAAACAGTAAATTAGCTAAACACAGCCCAAAACTGGGACATTCCCGACCTAATTGTCCGCAAAATTGTATACAGCTGAGCAACTCATATAAAAATATGTTATTTAATGTGCTCAATTGTGCTTTACCTACATAGCTATACCTAGTTCAATTACACGATTTAGTGAGTTTATTTTTTGCGTTATATTTTTTTGTGGCCGCTTGTAAAATTTTATATATGTACTTTAGATTAGAAAATTGTTAACTGTGTATTTTGCTTAAGAATTTTAATTATCAATCAATCATCAATGTAAAATGAAACACAATACAATTTATTTTTTAATCGATAAAATGTTTGGTGATAAAATTAAAGCCAGCAATCAATTTTTTATCATCAAACAGTTTTATGCGCGGTCTTCAAAATTAAAAATTAATTACTTCTATTTATGTATCCGAAAAATGAAAAATCATAAAAAAAATCTTTAATAGAACATCATTAGCATAATATACTCAAAATATTTGTAGAAAATTGAGAATCAACACTTAGATACAACACTACATTTCAGATGACCGAATTAATTGCTTAACTGAGCTATTGAAGTAGAGCTAGTGATCAGATTCAGATATTTCATTTCACGCATCAAAAATAGAACCAATATTATTTCATTTGAATATGAATTATGTTTAAATTAAATATTTTTAAATCAACCACTTCAGATGCAGTTACTACTTCAGTTAATTCTGTCTAATCGAATATGCCGCTATTTGGAGTTAATACACTATAGATAACATACTATAGAATTATTTCGATACGTTAACACATGAACGCCAAATGGCGATACGATAAAATTTGTATTATCACTATTATTGATGATATCATGTATTTTATAAACAATTTTTTTATCGATACTTTGCGATTTTTCATTTTATATTTTAGGGATTTTGCAAACGGGATATTTTCGATTAGCCGTAGTTTTATCTTTAAAATGTATTTCAGAGAAGTGTTGAATACTGACCATTGCTCAAATGAACAATGTTTGTTTGTTTCTGCAACCTCCTCTGGCACTTTTAACGTTCTACCTTACGTAAGCATCAATAAATTCATGAATCATCCAATATTATACTAATAAAGTTCTCCTAATCAGAAAATATTAATTTATTATTATGTAACGTATTCATTTCATTACCTTTACATACAATTGCAAATATCTTTAAATGACGTAGAAAAAACATACACAAGTTTTTATGTTTTGTAATTCATAATCTTCCTATATTATGTGTATATTGTTACTGTAGTCTACAGTTTGTATTATAAATATGTATGAATACAATATTGTATATAGCACACTATTACAATATACAGTGTGTAGTGTAGCACATAAAGATTTATTGTATGTAGAATGATATTCAATTATCACTGCAATTCTGGTACAAGTGCAAATATGATAGAAATATAATACAGTGATGTATTTCGAGTTAAATATTTACGATTTGTAATTGTATTTAAATGGATTGTAAATTAAAAAGACAAAAATCAAATTTATATGTTAAAATATGCTTAATTAAATTTAACCAATAAATTCAAGTACATAACAAAATAATAATTATAGTCTTACTTTGGTATTTTTACAACAACGATGCCATACTGTTTCATTCCGGAATGAATAATTTCATTCCACCCAGAAGTAAGAATTAGAAAAATTCTATTGTTCACGTAGTTTGTTACTGTTTACTACTAGAGTAAATATATTAAATATATTTAGTTTTATGAGTTGCTATTAAATAACAATTCTAAATTTTTCGATAAATCGCAATTTTAAAATTTGTTAAATATCATTCGGAATTATGTATACTTTTTAGTTTTCATACGAAATTTATTTTATTAGGTATACTGTTGATGATTATACTGATTATATACTGATGATTTTAACCAGAATCGAAATTAAGAAATGCAAATACATACTTCCCCAAAAAATTAATTAAATGCCCAAAATAATGTGAAATAAATCCCCAAATTTTTATTTCTTTTTCTTATACTCCAAAATGTTAGTTATACTCTCTAAAATGAAGACATAATTTTGAAATATTCTGAAAAATAAAGATTCAATTTTATAAATTATAATCGAAATTTCCATTTTTTGGAATATTTCAAAACTCTCCCTTTTCTAGAAACTTGAGCAGTTTTCAAAGTAATTTTTAGAATATTATTTCTTCGCCAACGCACAGTAAACCCCTAAATTTCCGGGATTAATTTTATTTAATAAAGTTTTCAATTTCCATAGTAATATTACGCACTGATTTAATTTATGGTTTGGGGAGATATTTCCTGCAGCCGCTAAAATATTGAATGGGTTAAAACGTTTTTATTCTATTTTCAAACGCTTTTTTTTATAACTTTATTAAACTAAATATTATTATAGGGACATCGAGGGGTGTTGGTTAATATTTTTTCATTAAGCCGTGTTAATAATTAAATTAGTTTTAAAGATTCATCAGGTTATTTTGTCTACACTACTACAAATTTAATGAAAATGTATTATAAATAAAGATTAATAAATATACATATTAATAAATTAATTACATATATTTAGAAAAGGTAACTGTAACGTATACATTTAAACCTTCGATTTTGTTTTTGATACATACACATTATAAAACCAATTTCTTCCAGTTGAGTATCTTTAATAACGTTTCGAAAAGTGAAAATATTTTTAAGGTGCTTATAAAGTCTAACTTGATAAATAAATCCAAAGTTATTAAAACATTAAAATTAACTCAATTATACATTTGTACACTTGCATTAGTATATTTTCAAAATAACAGCACGTTTCGATTATTTTCATTTTTATGCTTTCTTACATGAACACTCTTTTTTATTTAATACGTACTTACATGAGTGTATTCATAAAATAAGTATGACTGTGTATAGGTATGTATTTTTCTTCATTTCTTCATTTTCATGGTAGTAAACATATTCTTTTAAAGTTTGCTCAGCAATATTAAACTAAAAAAACAATTACAAATATAGAAAATATACAAAGTGCCTAAAAAGGCTTATGCAGTGCTGATTGCTTGCTTACTTGCAATTTAGGAGGGAAAATTGAAAAAATGCCAAAATATTCAAACTTCAAAGCACCATATTTTGGACTTAAAGCAAAGCAACCTTGATTATACAAGCCATAATCTAAAAAACGAAGCTTTTATAAGGGAATTAGAAACGAGGAAAAACCAAAATTTCCTTAGTGAAACCAGAGCCTTCTAGAGTATAGAGCCATTATGACGTATTTTTTAGAAGCTTTTTTAGTGGTATAACTTTTCACTGATTTCCATAGGAATCAATAGCAAAAATGGTGTTTTTTAGCTTCAAGTTTTTCAATGAAAAAAGCAAAAATATTACAAAATGTTTATACAAACGTGTTCTACATATCTTTAGCAGCAATATACAAGAAGGGTATACATATTGGTATTAAGTAAATATTAACTGCAGAAATATTAAAATTAAATTATTTCTAAAATATATTTTTCGAACTTTCATTTTGAAAAATACATCAAAGTTGGCTCTGACGAATTAAAATAATACTTGCTAAATTTATCTTTAGTTTTACTAGTGTACGTTAGATGTCTAAGATTTATACAAAAGAATACGAAAAAAAAAATTGTTTAATCACAAAATTATGACACGTTCTTAATATTTTGAGAATTTATTTTGCGTTTCCTACAATTTTTGAACTTAAAATTTTCCCAGGTGGCAATTTTTGGTACGATTTTTCAAAATGTTTACTGCCATCACTGCCATCTATGGATTGTATATTGACTTAATGCACACGATTTGTAGTAAGCTTTTCTTTTTAATTTGACCAGAATGCTGTTGTTATGACTTTTTTTTATATTTTGGTTTAAATAAATCAATTATTACAAGAAAATGAAAATGATTTACTTAAACGATATTCATATATGTTGAAATTCAAATATTTATGAAAATATTTCAGAAATCATTATTAAGAATTTGTAACGTTTTCAATTACAAATTTGTCTTAGAAAAAAAAGTGATTTCCCATATGTTTTATGTGTTTTACTATGGAAATTTTAGTTTTTTCCTCGTTTCTAATTCCTTTATAACAGCTTCGTATTTTAGATTATGGCTTGTATAATCAAGGTTGCTTTGGTAAAACACTTAGAACATATGGGAAATCACTTTTTTTCCTAAGACAAATTTGTAAATGGACACGTTGCAAATTCTTAATTATGATTTCTGAAATATTTTCATAAATGTTTGAATTTTAACATATATGAATATCGTTTAAGTAAATCGTTTTCATTTTCTTGAATTAATTGATTTATTTAAACCAAAATATAAAAAAAAGTTCATAACAACAGTATTGTGGTCAAATTAAAAAGAAAAGCTTACTACAAATCGTGTGCATTAAGTCAATATTCATTACATAGATGGCAGTAAACATTTGGTAAAATTGCACCAAAAATTGCCACCTGGGGAAATTTCAAATCAAAAATTGTAGGAAAAGCAAAACAAATTCACAAAATATTAAGAACGTGTCATAATTTTGTGATTAAACAATTTTTTTTCGTATTTTTCTATATAAATCTTAGACATCTAACGTACACTAGTAAAACTAAAGATAAATTTAGCAAGTATTATTTTAATTCGTCAGGGCCAACTTTGATGTATTTTTCAAAATGAAAGTTCCAAAAATACACTACTCCAAAAAATAAAGGAACACTAATTTTTTTCAATTTTTTTAGTGTTTTTTGAAGAGCTGTATCTTTGTAAAATACGGTCGTACAGAGATGAAAAGAAAAGCATTTTAAAGCTTCAAATCTCTAGTTTCGAGACTTTTGAGCGGAAAATTTTTGTGAGATACCGTTATCACGCAATCATAAGAAAGAGCGCGAAACAAAATTCGAATTTTTTTTTGTAAGGATCCATGGGCGCGGGAATTTTTTTAAAGTAAAACCAATGCATAGGTCGGTTAGCCTGTTAATTAGGCGTAAATTTAATTTCATTCTGGTCTCTCTATGTCAACTTTTTGCTGAGATATCTGACTTTGAATCAAAAAAGATCCTTTTGCCTTTGATGATCGATATTTCAGCAACCAATGATTGCACAGTAAACTATAGGGCAGCCTTAAAAACTTCAGTAAATTTCCTACAAGACCCTTTAATGATTAGTTGAGATCAAATTTTTTTTTCACCCTCAATACTGATTTGAAAAAAGTACAAAAAAACGACTTTTTAGGTTGTCTTAGTAAATCTACCGTTACTTTACAAATATTGATGAAAATACTAATGTTGCCAGGTTATTTTACAGTTTATTATACTCCTAATAGCCCTGTATTATTTTCAAATTGATCCATCCAACCGTTTTTCCGGACAGATTGATCAAAGTTTTACAAATCAATTAAAGGAACAAATGATCATCAAAATAAAAAACGACTTTTTTCACATTTTGCGTTAGTTATTTGTTAACCCTTAATGATCGTAAGATTTTTTTGCAATACTCGCCCATAAGAGACGACAGAAAATTAAATAAAGTTCTGCAATATGACCAATTATTATGGAACTTGGCAATTTCTCATCTGATTTTAGTGAAATTTGGTATGCGTTATTGAAATGGGATTCTAAAACGATTCGTGAATGAAGTTCTGGAAAATGGCCAACTAGGAAGGAACTTAGCCATTTCTTATCCGATTTTGATGTAATTCAGCATGTACGATGGAAATGGGGTTCTAAAATGATTATTGGATAAAGTTCTGGAATATGGCCAACTAGTTCAGCCAAAGTTCTGGAATATGGCCCACTAGGATGAAACTTGGCAATTTCTCATCCGATTTTGATGAAATTCGGATGTACGATGGAAATGGGATTCTAAAATGATTCGTGGATGAAGTTCTGGAAAATGGCCAACTAGGAAGGAACTTGATCATTTCTAATCCGATATTGATGAAATTCAGCACGTGCCTTAGAAATATTATTCTAAACTGATTTTTGGATAAAGTTCCAGAATTTGGCCATTTGTTATGGAACTTGGAAATTTTGTATCCTATTTTTATGAATTTCAGCATTCACGATGCAAATGAGATTCTTAAATTATTGATAAAATAAATCATTAAATACATGGAATAACCATTTTAGTTTTTCACTTTTAAAGCACATGTCGAATTTCTTTTATTCGTTTAAGGAATAGGCAAGCGCTTCCAAATTAACCATATAAATTTAACCAAAAATAATTTTAGAGTTTTATTTCTATAGTACATGCTGAATTTGTTTAAAATCGGATAAAAAATGGCCAAGTTCCATTATAATACGTCTTATTCCAGAATTTCATCTAAACATAATTTTGAAACCCAATTTTTATTTCACATGCTGAATTTCATCAAAATCTTATAAGAAATGGCCAAGTTCCATCCTAGTGGGCCATATTCCAGAACTCTATCCAAAAATAATTTTAGAATCCCATTTTCATCGCGCATACCAAATTTTATCAAAAATGGATACGAAATGGCCAAGTTCCTTCCTAGTGGGCCATATTCCAGAACTCTATCCAAAAATAATTTTAGAATCCCATTTTCATCGCGCATACCAAATTTTATCAAAAATGGATACGAAATGGCCAAGTTCCTTCCTAGTTGGCCATTTTTCAGAACTTCATTCACGAATCGTTTTAGAATCCCATTTCAATAACGCATACCAAATTTCACTAAAATCAGATGAGAAATTGCTAAGTTCCATAATAATTGGTCATATTGCAGAACTTTATTTAATTTTCTGTCGTCTCTTATGGGCGAGTATTGCAAAAAAATCTTACGATCATTAAGGGTTAACAAATAACTAACGCAAAATGTGAAAAAACTAAGTCGTTTTTTATTTTTTTTATTTTGATGATCATTTGTTCCTTTAATTGATTTGTAAAACTTTGATCAATCTGTCCGGAAAAACGGTTGGATGGATCAATTTGAAAATAATACAGGGCCATTAGGAGTACATTAAACTGTAAAATGACCTGGTAACATTAGTTTTTTCATCAATATTTGTAAAGTAACGGTAGATTTACTAAGACAACCTAAAAAGTCGTTTTTTTCGTATTGAGGGTGAAAAAAAAATTTGATCTCAACTAATCATTAAAGGGTCTTGTAGGAAATTTACTGAGTTTTTAAGGCTGGCCTATAGTTTACTGTGCAATCATTGGTTGCTGAAATATCGATCATCAAAGGCAAAAGGATCTTTTTTGATTCAAAGTCAGATATCTCAGCAAAAAGTTGACATAGAGAGACCAGAATGAAATTAAATTTACGCCTAATTAACAGGCTAACCGACCTATGCATTGGTTTTACTTAAAAAAATGTCCCGTGCCCATGGATCCTTACAAAAAAAAAATTCGAATTTTTTTATTTCGCGCTCTTTCTTATGATTGCGTGATAACGGTATCTCACAAAAATTTTCCGCTCAAAAGTCTCAAAACTAGAGATTTGAAGCTTTAAAATGCTTTTCTTTTCATCTCTGTACGACCGTATTTTACAAAGATACAGCTCTTCAAAAAACACTAAAAAAATTGAAAAAAATTAGTGTTCCTTTATTTTTTGGAGTAGTGTATATTTTAGAAATAATTTAATTTCAATATTTCTGCAGTTAATATTTACTTAATACAAGTATACCCTTCTTGTATATTGCTGCTAAAGATATGTAGAACACGTTTGTATAAACATTTTGTAACATTTTTGCTTTTTTCATTGAAAAACTTGAAGCTAAAAAACCCCATTTTTACTATGGATTCCTATGGAATTCAGTGAAAAGTTATTACACTAAAAAAGCTTCTAAAAAATACGTCATAATGATTATGGCTCTATACTAGAAGGCTCTGCTTAAAGGCGTTGAAGTAGTGGAATAAAGTAAATACTTTTTTTTTGTATTATTTTGTGCTTTATTGGTTTATACTAACCATAGAAAAATAACAAAGAGAACAGAAACTAAACAAAAATAGTGAAGCAAATTCAAAAACCAAGATGGCCGAAAAATTCATGATGACCGACAAATTCTTTGGTTTTTTTTTTCAGTAGCGTCGCATATTTCTTTAGGTTTTATGCAAATAGTAATAATTTATGTAAATGACGTAGGGTAAATACATTAAAAGGAGCATAATTAATATAAAAAAGTTATTGTTATAATTGAACCAACATAATTATAATAATAATACTTATGTGTGTTGTGTAAAAAATGGTTTACAGTTACTATAATGAACATAAAAATACCAATTTAGAACATAGCTAAAGTATTAAAACTTTTAAAACTTGTAATAAAGTCATATGGAATGCAAGATCTGACTTCAACAAATTTAAAAACAATCAATACACTTGTAATAAAATTTTCTCATATGTGATTTCGTTCATCAAATATTGAATATAACGCCCCTAATATTGAATATAACGGGACGCCTATGTTTTTTTTTGCTTTCGTCATGTTGCCATGACGATTCATATGCGTGGTCAAAATAAGATTTTTGTGTGAATGAAACTTGAAATTTTTACTTTAATTACAATTTTATGAAATAATTTTTTTTTAATTTTGTATTTTCAACATTTTAAAACATAGTGAATTTACTAATGTGTACAAAATAAGTGTAAAAAATTCGAAAATATTTAAAATGATTGTGTACAAGTGTTATAAATATTTGTAAACAAATAAAAATTTATTTATCGGTGAAACGTAATCCCTTTTTTCTCAATTTTTACTTTATATCTGGTATTTTTGCACTTACACACACTTATGCATGATTTTAACAAATAAATTTATTTTTTGAAAGTAAACTTTTATTTTTCATTCAAGAAATGCCTTATAAACTTTAAAAAACTAAAACCTCAAATTACAAAATTTCTCTAACCAATATGGCGTTGGTAAATATAGAAAGAGAAAAAACAAAAAAAACTGGCTTCAATTGTTTTTATGATTTTATATGGGATTTTTGTTTTATCTTCTATCCCTTTGCTTATAATCTGTGATACTATAACTTCTATCTTTAATATTAATATTTTGTTGGATCGCCTTTGCTTTTATTACGGCGGTACATCCCCGCAAATACTGGAAAAAGCATTGGTCAAACAATTAGTTTACTTTTACATCTACCATCATAGGACAAAAGAGGGAATCTTGAACGAGCAACGGGCAAGGAATTTCATCAAACGTTGTGAGAAGAATAACTAGTTTAAGCTGCCTTGTGAACACTTAAGCAGCCCAGAAGCAAGAGTTCCCATTACGAGTCAAACAAAAACAGTCAAAAACAATTTGCTGTGGGCCCAGGAGCACGTTTCTTGAACTCAAGAGATGTGAAATAACGTGATTTCTTCGATGAATCCAAATTCAAGCTGCATGTTGGAGATGGTAGAATCCTCGCACGAAAATATTAATATTACAGATAGAATTTCTACAAACCAATAACAAAACAAAAAAAAGTGGTTTACTTTATTCCATAGCACTAGCAGTGAATAATCTAATCAGTGAATATTGAATGAGTTCACTCAATTGTCAATAGAAAACTGGTTTTAGTTCTGCCGGGAAAAGCCGCTTCAGATTTCTTTTATGCCTATAATTCTTCTTACGTTTTGTAGGGGTGATTTTTCCGTTATTTGACTCGTGAAGACCATTCATTCTTATGTAAACCTTTGGCTTATTGACATTTTTAGTGCAAATAATTGGAAATCATCAAGTTTTGTTAAAACCTCCAATTTAATCACAATTGTTCAGCCACCATAACAATTTATCACAATTATTTTTATGGATAGATTAACGCTAAGCGAATTATAAAACACACCAAAATCAAAATAGCGATCGCTTGCTCACTGCGTTATCGCTTCACTTTGAAATAATTACAGTATATAATTTCGTACAACCTTTTGATATCTTTTTTTGGTTTTCCAAATGAATTTGTTACGAAACCGAAAGCGTACTTCTACTCAAATGAAAGATGAGTTACTTAGTACGTGCCAAGTTAATATTAGTGCCAAAATAGTTAGTCGAAGATTAAAAGAAATGAACCTAACTCCAAAACGGCCCGTAAAAGTTCCACGGCTGTTCTTCCCCGCCACAAATCCAGCAGTTTAAAATTTGCTCATACTCATGCAAATTGGGCAACTGATTAATGAGCCAATGTTCTCTTTTCAGTGTTCAATAATGATTTGGGATGGAATCAGTTGGAAGAGTCGTACGGGGCTGGTGGAGATTGGTTTGAGGATGAATGCGGACTGGTATATTCCGAACATTCTTGGCGATCACGTTTTGCCATATGTGTGCTTAAATATAACGCTCCAGTCCACGTAGCTGCAACGGTACGACAATATCTCCTTCGAGGTTCAGTTGGTGATTTATTGAAGGTATAAATTGAGGTTAGAATGAGTCATGTGATGTTTTTCGAACCGTGCTGATTTAGGGTTTGAGCTAGCGTTGCGTTTTGGATTAAGTGAGAGGTTGATTTGGGGTTCAGTGAGAGTTATTTTAATGGGATTCTAAAAGGATTTTTTTTAATTTGCTCAAATTTTTATTGAAAATTTCACAGAAAGTAATCACTTAGTTTATTCTAATAATAATTTTGTTGTCAGAAAATCAGTGCCGTCTAATTTTAATCTTTTCGATTTATAGGCACACAATAATATCGTCGACCAGAAACGCAGAATGTGTAAGTCCATTTTTTCCAATTTTTCGTTTTTCCTGTCAAACAAAAGGGGAAGAAATTGCGAATCGATTTCCGTTTCTAAAATATCAAAAAAATAATAATCTTAAGGAAAAAAAACTTTATGGAGAGTGACACATAGTAGTTTTCATTGTCTAATGAAAAAAATTGTTTCTGGACTTACACATTATGCATTTCCCGACGACGATATTACTCTTACAATGATGTGTTATAATGATAAAATCTTCTTAACTATTCATAGAAGAACTATGGCGATACCGATTTTTTAGAAGAATGAAAAATCATTTTTACTACAGTAAAATCGCTCAAAGACAGAATCTGCTTATCGTAAAAAGTAGAAACTCATCAAACGCGGAATAATCGGGGTTGAATTGTAAAATAAAAATTAGTATCAAACATATCGTCATGTGAGTTCCCTCTAGTCCTATAGACCATTTTTTGCAAAAATGAGTTAACCGTTGATTCTGGTGTTTTGGACCATGCTCTCTCAGATTTTTTGATCGTAATTGGCGTACCTCTTACAGTTTCAAAAATATTGTTTTCCTCTATTGTCCTATACACCACAAAATCTTGTTGTTTATTTGGCGTTTTAATTCTATTTGGTCCTACGTGTTATAAGTAGGACACAATTATATGCCACTTACGTAATTTTTCTTATGAGTTCTTAGTGTTCTATATCCAAACAAACAGACATATGATACAAATTAAAAATATTTTTTTTGTGTCCACATTTTTTTTACAAATTCGTAAATACATCTCGGAAGAGAATCCTGTAATAGCCCTAATTGAATTTGGCAATTTTCTGCTAATTTTTAGTTAATCTAGAATAAACATGTAATATATAATATAATATGCACTTCTACTGTAAACACATTACCCAAGCCATGTCAGCTAAACTCACCTGGAGTACTTTCGAATGAGAAAATTAAAGATATCGTATCCACGTGTCAAACATGCCACAACGCATTGACAACTGCGTAGAACTAGAAATTAATAATTATCAACATAAAGGGCTAACAACTTATTTTTGCAAAAACAAAAAATAAGAAACGTTGTACTAGATTTTTAACTCAGTCATGTTGGAAAGTAATGACAAGGCTTTTTATAAAATAAAGAACAAGTTAAAATTATCTTGAGAAGGTAACCGTATTTTTGCTAAAATTTCAAAATTCGATTTCTCAACAATTTTACAAATGGTGTATAGGTCAAGAGGGAATTCACATGACGATATATTTACTTATGTCCATACAAATGTCAATTTTCGATGCGACTGTGGTAATTTATTTTTGCTACAACGAGTAAAAAAAATAAAATTCATAATTTAACAGGTTCCCTGCCGGCGTACCACCGGTATACCACACTAAACAATACAACAAACAGCCAACAGGGTAGACTGGCCGATATTAGTATTATAAAGGGTGGCATACCAGTGGTACCCTGGCCGTGGCATACCGGTGGTACACCGGCAGGGAATCTGTTAAACTTAATAGAAAATTACAATGTAGGTTCTTAAGTCAAAACTGAAAATAAATTAATAGCCGAAATATGCGCAAATTGTATGTATGTAGGTTCTTAAGTCAAAACTGAAAATAAATTAATAGCCGAAATATGCGCAAATTATAAATGTGGAAAGTTTCAAATCGATAATACATATTTTCAAAAATAAAGATGAGGTTATGCCCAAATATCCAACTGCTAATGGAAATGACAAAATTTGCATTACAACGAGAACATCCAAATTAACAAAGCGCCATACGTTTATACATTTTTGTGATTAACACAATTTGTTTAACCTCTGAAACCCGGAACCTGTCAAATTTTGTCGGCTCCTTGAGACTCTGTCTTTGAGATAAGATGGATAAGATAATTTGACTCCGTCTTTGAGATAAGATGGATAAGATAATTTTTTTTTCAATTTCAATTAAGTCACATCAAAAAATACTAAGTATTGTAAGTTTAATATTTTTAATCAAAACTGTAGAACTGCAATACCTTTCTGGCTGGAATACTTAATGTAAATGGTAATTGATAATAATAGATAGAAGCAAGCGCGGATACAGAGTGGGCGATATGAGCGATCGAATGTAAGGAATATCTTTCTTTAATAATTTTAGTAGTAAAAAGTGACTTACCGGTAAATGTAGTAAATTGCTTCCGTTTATCCCGCCGTGGAAATATATGAGGTTGATGTAATCCTGGTGCTGAAACAGTGCGTTTCGGTACTGGATTTTGTCGATTAAATCCCGGGGGTCGATAACGTGCACTTTTAACATTATTTTGGAAAAAATGATAAGCGCTTTGCGATTTTTGCATCGTTGATGCAGTTTGTAAATTTGTTGTTGATAAACGTGGCAATGAATTTGTACTAGCTGCACTTGTATTTTGCAAACTTCGTGGTAATGTTGAACGTGTATTAATGGGTATCTCATCATCCGATGTATCATTTTCGGAGTCACATTTAGCATCTGGGACACTAGAACGCCGCGTGCTGGTTCGTTGGTTACTTGTACTCCATAATTTAACTGCTTCGATATCGTGATCACCACCGATACTACCGCAGCTTCGAACACGATCTAACTGTTCACGACTTAAATTTTTATGGTTGAATAATAAATCACCAGCCGATCTTCGCTTTGCTGCCAAAGCGGAGGTTGATGACGAATTTTCTAATATCGCTAATTTCTGGCGAGAATCCCCATTTGCTAGAAGAGCAGACTCGAAACTTCCACGCCAGGAAAACCTTTCATAGTCGCTAGCTTCCTTTTCTTCTGCGCCCGTATCACTAACGCCACTACTCGATTGATGATAATTTGTTTTTGATTCACTTAATAGTAAATCATGTGATTTACTACGAGGTAAATTTATAAATCCTAACCCTTCATTTTTCTCTAGATTACTGTCAGAGGTGCTATCATCGTCCTCAGTTGTTGTAGTGGTGTTTGATAATTTTGCATGAAGTTTTCTATGATTTCGAGACGGTATCCTTGGCGAGTTACTAGTATGTGATTCACCACTACTAACCTCATGCATTAAGGCAACTAATCGTGATCCAATATGGTGCATTACCTTTGAAAATAAAGGTGGAGAGCTATTGGGTACCACTTCGAATTGATTCTCTTCCCCGGAAGCCATTTTACTAAAAGATGCCACTAATTTTTGGTAAACAACTGCAGTGTCTTGATTTAATACCTGTGATTCTTCAAATAATCCACCGTCGCCATGATCACCTTCTTCATCATTTAATGTTGAATCAAAATTATTGATAATTTGTTGACAACTAGCCGAAATTTGTTTTTGAAGTTCACTTTTCTTCGTACCCACTGCACCACCTTCCAAATCGGAGCTTGTATAGTCGGATGAATCATACGAATCCGACCATGTATCTTCACTACTTAAGTACTCAACAATTTCGCGAACTTGTTCATCATTAATGCCAGGAACTGTTTTCATCAGACGGGTTAATTCATTCTCGAAATAAACCAATTGAATTGGTTTGTTTTTATTTCGTAATTTAGGAACTGGAGTACCATTCTTTGGTGTATTTGATTCGCTTACTACCGGCGTCGAATTCTTGGAATTGTTGACCATGTTTTGCACATTCGCTGATGCGGCAACAAGAGTTTTGAAGAACTGGCGCATTTTTGACATCATTAGATTCGTTTCTTCATCGGAACTCCAATTGTTGAAACTGTCTTTTCGTGTCAGACCACCCGTTGATGTGCTAGCAAAATCTGTCCTTAAGTCTTCTGTTTCTTTTACATCAGACTTGACTTCTTCTTCTATTTCTTCCAATTCTAGTCTGAGCTCATTTTGAATTTTCGATTCATCGGATTTAAGCAGATCGTCATTACTTCCGATAAATCCACTGTCACGGCTATGTTGCTTCTTCGATTGGGCTAATGGCGGCATTAGAAATTCTGGTTGTGGCGTTATTCTTTCTTCATCATCACTATTTTCACCACTGTCGTTTTTATTAATATCTGGGTCGAGGTCATTTCGTTTCTTATTTTGTTTTTTCCGTTTAATTGTATCATTTTGGCTGTCGGATTTATCAATATGTATCACAGTAGTATCACATACATCTGAATCATTTAAATCGTCGTCATCATCACCAATTATCTCCTCTTCTTTTGATAAAAGATTATCTAACGATGAGCTATGTGAACGCCCGGTTCCACGTGCTCTTACAAGCTTTTTACGTCGCTGTTCAGGACTTGGACGTCCCTCACTATCGCTCCCTACACTTCCACTTCCATCCGAATCCTCTTGGTTTCGATCGGATGAAAATCCCATAAATCCACTTAAAAAATATTTTTCCAGTCGTGATGATGCTAAATCGGCTGCTGAATTAGAATCATGATGAAGCGATTCTTCATTATTCATTGAATTTAAACCTTCACTGCAAACACTACTTGTTTCAGACATCGAATCGTCCCGATTATCCAAACTATTAATTGGTTTGCCATCACCCAAACCGTAGAAGAAATACTTTTCTAATTCTGAAGCAGACATTCGTTTTTTCGATTTTGTATTTTGTTCAATTTCGCTCTCCTCACAACTCTCTTCGACAATTGTATGCAGAGTAAAATCTATGGCAGCACGATTATATCCACGTAATTCTTCTTCACGGTCGATTGTTGCAGCTAGTGTAATTTCTTCGCTCGAGTCAATATCTGACTCAGTGGCAGTAGTAGTCGCGAATTCCTCTTCATCTTGACTAATTTCTTCCACCCAAGAATCGTCGTCCGCCAATCCATCTTCAAGACACACAACGGCAGATAATGTGTTACCACCCGTTACCACTTTTACATCATCGTTATTCACTAATTCACTACTATTAACATTCACTAAATTATTATTAGCTATTTTTTCATCACAAGAAACTGTTTTTATATCATCAACACATTTTTCACTTTTGCTGTTTATAGTTTCATTGTCATTTGTTGATGTAATTTTTATTGTACGACGTGGTGAATTTTTAAAACTTTTATTCTCTTCTTCCAAGGACAATGTAAAATATCCGGCTAAGCTATTACTATTGTCCACAATTGGTTGCACATTTTCAATGAAATTCGATTTACTATTCGTATGTTGTACAATCACTGAAGAAGCTTCCTCAGAGTCTGATATAATTTCAATTGTTTCAGTTTTCACAACACTAACTTGTGATGACGGTATAATTGGTGGTGTATTTTGTGTAATCATAACTAAACTTGTATACTTTGTTAAAGAACTCGCGACATTACTAACATCTAAACAATTCAATTTCTCGTTCTCAACTATTTTTGTTTTGATTGAGTTCTCTGAAATTTCAAATTCGTTCGCAAAATTGTCCGTCTTAAATGTGGTGGGATCGTCATAACATGTTATTTCATTATTGTTCACATTACTATTATTACTTTCACAGGTATGCTCGTTTAAATTCGTTGTATTATTCTCTGCTGGTGCGTTAGTAGTAGTAGTTTTTTCAACTTCATTTACATTAATAAGATCACAGGTAGGGGAAATTATATTGTATTCATTGGAGCGGTTCACTACCTCTACCATACAACTATTTTGCTTTAAATTTTCATCATAATATTCATCGATTGTTTGTATTGTTGTTTCGTTATTCATTGTATTTTCGTCTGTATTAAAACCAGTTGGTTCACCATCACTTCTATCGTAAAGCAAACTTGTTTCTGACAGCGGTAAATTTTGTTCAATTTCTGTCGTCAGCATAATTTTTAAATCATTGATCACTTTCGCTTTAATTGAATTTATTGCTTCCTGATCGCTATTAGAATTATTATCACAATTATTTAAACGATCACAATCGGGAATATGACGTATGTAATTTAATATAATATCACTACTATTATTACGATCATTATTATTATTATTATTATTATCATTTTCATCGTTGCTATTATTATCACTTAAATTTTTATTATCATTATCATTTAATGACTTGACATAATTTAATATAATTCCACAATCCTTTTCCGTATCCGTATCATTGTCCGATGAATCAGGTGAATTACCATTAGAGCTGTGTGTATCTGATCCCGATGAATCATTATTTAATTTATTTACAGTGAATGTTTTACAGAAACGTTTGGATTTTGGTCGGCGGTCGGCTATTGTTCCGGTATCATCTGTATCGGTGGATTCAGTTTCCGATTCACTATGCTCATTTGATGAGGAACTGCTCGATACTATTTTATCACCACCATCAATATCACTGTGATACAAATTTGTTAATGAGTCATAATTTTGTGAAGCACCCGCTACATCGTAGCTACGTTGCACTGGCGCCTTTTCAATTTTATTGTTTCCACTTTCGTCATCATCATTTGAATCCGTATCAGATGACGAAAAAATATTTTCAGACATAATATAACCACCATTATTATTACAATTACTTTTACCAACTGTAATCATATTCGATGTTATTGTTTTAAATTTTGTTTCAATACTACAACTTAAATTATTTTTATTGGTAATATCGTTCGTTGCTGCTGAAATCGTTGTTGTAGCAGGACGATCGATTATTGATTTACTACAACTATTAATTAGATTAAAATTATTTTCACTATTATTTTCGGTCTCACTGCTAAATTCACTTTGAATATTATTGTTATATACGTTTGTTTCGATAATTAAATTTTTATCAATCAAATTCTTATCACTTAAATTATTATTATCAATATTATTTGATAAAATTTTACACGTTGCTTTCGACATTATATTATTACTATCCATACAAAATTTATTATAAAAATCATTTTTTTTAGATCTACCATTATTATTTTTATTATTATGTTGTATTGGTTGTTCAACCGACCAGCATGTACTGGGCTTTAGACCAGAATATTCATGATCGTGTGTATTGTTGCGAAACATATTTGTTGCTTGTTCCATAAGTAGTTGTGTTGTATTAAGATGTAATTGTGTTTTTATATCATTACTATTGTTACTAATATTATTATTTCGCGATAATTTTTCAAGTTGTTGTTTCTCTAACAATGGTGTTGCATTATTGTTCCATAACTGAAATAAATCAACTTGTTTCCTTTGGATCGCATCAATTTTTAATTTTGCCGTATTACCATCATCAATCATAAGATTCGTTGGAATTGGCACTGGTATTGGCACTGGTACTGGTATAGGAACATAGTGTGGTGTTATACCACAATCACATTCTTTTTTTATTGCTAGCGATGAGGATGACGACGTTGAGTCATTCGCGCATATTTTTTTTCGCATATGATGATGATTGCGATGATTACGCGTTTTAATATACAATAATTCTTGATTCATAAAACTATCTGAACTAGTGGGTGATGAACTTTCAGCGGTTGTTTGTAATAATTCTTCGTCTGTACCAGTATCACTTTCACGAAATTTTTGCCGCAGCGAATATGGCGAATCTAAAAATTTTCGCCTGTAAATTGACGGTGAACTTAGTGGTGATAAATTAAAATTTCTTCGTGGCACGATCGGTGAATCAAATGGTGATATAATATCTTTAAATGTTGTTTTAGGACAAACGCCCGGTTCAAAATAATCCCAATCGCAATCATCTAATGAAATGCTATTTCTTGTATTTATCGAACTTGTTGTCGAGCTGCTATCTTCAAATTCCTCTTCTTTGCTGCTTGAATCGGAGCTCAAGAATACAAGCTTATATTCATTACTATCGGGATATAGCACTTTAAGGCCATGAAAATTTTCCAAATCTGATACATCATCTTGAATCAGCGATAATTTTCTATTTAAATTACAGCCGCTGATCTCACCTAAATTTAATGATTTAATGCACTGTTTAGTTTTCTTATAATATTTTCTCATTAAAGTAATTTAAACCACCACCATAATTTTATGTTCATATTATAAAACTACATATGTATAAATCTAAGTACACAATATTTATATTAAAAATGTTAATTAGTGATTTTGTTAGTAACCAGAAATTAGCAAAGCAGCAATTAAATAAACCATAACCAGACTAAGAAACATACTACAAAAAAGTTATAAAGAAATGAAAAATTCAAGCAATATGTACTGTATTCATAATATAAGTAACGCAAAATGTAAGTATTATTGCAACAAGAGTTGACACCCACAAAACTCCAGTTGATACGAAAATTTTTTTTGTTTGTATTTTTTGTTTAACAGCACCATATGTTACATTGACAATGATAGTGCAGCCGAAAAATATTTAGCTTGGTTTAATAAGTAAATTTTTTATGTACAGGTATGTCTGCGACATTAGACTTGCCACCTGTCCCGTTTTTGACAAGGCAGACAAATTTATAATTGAATATTCCTTGTCCGAAGTTAGTTTGAGAGGGACGCGGTTTATCCCGTTTTAGCATCGTCTGCAATAGGTACGTTTTCTGTTTTTTTTCGAACTTTCCGGAAACATTTAGAAACAAAACGTGTGATGCCTCGTTGTCCAAATTTCCAAAGATGGCAAGTCTAGTTTACATGTGTATCGGTTATTAAATGAATTCAATATTTTTACTGATATTAAGTGGAAGATATTAAGTGTTGCTTTATACACAATATATGTAGTATAAACTTATAAACAAAAGGGTGGCTCTAAATTTGTTATAATAAATTTCAGCTGTAATAAGCGTAACTTTTACACTTCTCCCTGTTATATTATTTATGTCATATGTATATGGTTTTGTCGGAAAATTATCAAAAAAGAAACCTATTTCGTAATTTTTTTTACTAATGTAAATTGTACGAACGTCGTACATCCAAGATTTTATTGTTGGTAGTGAAAACTTGAAAATTGTTAGTGGTCAGGTTGCTGTGTATGCAGGGAGATACACACAAGGTTTGCTTCAAGTGCCATAACTGCATGCAACTTCAGCAAGTGTTGGCACTGTCTCTTCGTAGCGGCGGCTAGAAACTACTATGTTAAAGAATTAGGCTAAAGTGTGAGGGCTGTGGTCCTTCTACAGGGGTTTAGCGTTGGGCTAACAGCCCAACCTGTAAAACATTTCTGTTACGAAACCTCAACATGAGCCTCGGATGTTTTTGAATTCACAACAACGACCTCGGACACGATATAAGAACAACGATTTTAAATTAGGAACATGGAACGTACTCAGCCTAAACTGCCCTGAGAGCCTTCATCAACTCTTCGACCAAGCATCTACGTATACGCTCGACCTCATAGCGCTGCAGGAAACAAGATTAATCGGCAACGACATCATCGATTATAGTAGCCACGGGCTAATTCTTTGTCAATTTGGCCATTATCAAAACGGCGGTAACCGATTCCTCAACCGAAGTCCACCATAGGTCAAAATCCATTTAGGCTTAGAAAGATCGCGCACGACAACAAAATCTATCGCAAAGAACAAGACAATCCTATAACCCCACCTAACTGTAAAAATTTAGTATTGTATATCAAAATTATTATTAGTATTTTAATAAAGAAATGTAAACAAAACTTTAATTTTTGTTGTAATATGCACCTATATTTTCAAATTTGTAATTCGGAAATATTTTTGTATTTTTGTACAATTCTAAGAAAATGATATATCGAATTCTGATATGAGATATCGAATTCTGACATCGTAAGTTCAAATTCGGATATGATTGATCTAATGACTTATCGAACATATTCTGTGATAAAAATATAAATTCTACAATACATATCAAATTCAGATATGTACGATATATCGAATTTTAACATCAATAACTTAAATTCTGATGTCACAATATTAATTTCTGTTTGTTCTGTTATGTTTTATCGAATACTGGTATAATTATCGAATACCGGCTTGATATTTCGAATTTTGACATCCATACTTAAGTTTTGACATGAATTATTGAATTCTGACATCATAAAATCAAACGCTGAAGAAATTTATCGAATTTTAATATGAGATATGGAATTCTCTGATATATCATCTCAAGACTTCAGAATTTCATATATCATCCCAAAATTCGAGAATTTATGTCAGAATATTAACTGATATATCCAATTCTGATATGACATCTCGAATTTTGAGATGTATCGAATTCTGACAAAACATGTCGAATTTTGACCGAATATGTCCAATACGGAAAAAGTTAAAATATCGACGTGACATAAAATTTGACTTGTGATATCGAATTTTAAATCCAAAAACTGAAATTCTGATATAACCTGTCGAATTCTGAGATAACCTATCGAATTTTGAGATGATTTACGGAGTTCTGAAGGATGGATAGCAGATTTATCAAATTGTGACTATACCTTTCAAATTCTGGCTTGGCATTATGTATATCGAATTCTGTCATCATTTATCTAATTTTGGCATAATACCTTAGACAGACCCAAAATTGATCGCGATTTTCATTTATCCCGATTATAAAAAATCGCGTTCTGAAAACGAAATAATCTTGTTTTTGTGAAAATCGTGTAATGCCAGACAGGCAAAAATCTTTTAATAATATAGAATCAGAGTTTTCGCTTGGCCTTTGTAAGTCAAAGTCTGACATGTTAAAGCGAATTATATACTACATCAGAACACTCCATATCGAATTGTGATATGATTTACCAAGTTTTGGCATGATATATCGAACTCTGACATCATAAATTTAAATCCCGACTTGACATATTGAATTATGCCATGATTGACACATTTAACACATAAATACCGACAGCAAAAATGTAAATTCTGAGATGATGTGACCAATTCAGACGTGATACCTATATCAATTCTTACATCATACAGTATGATCAAAAAGTACCGGGAATTTGTAATTTAAATGAACCGCTCTCGACCGATTCGGATATTTTTTTTTTTTTAAGTTGGTAGATCCTATACTGACATCTGTGCGTAACTTGAGTGGGATCAGATGATTAGTGTTTGTTTGTCAGCTGTTCATAATAGACAAGTTTTTGTGTTTTGTCGCATTTTAACATGAACAATTTTATTGAGCAAAGAGTTTGCTTGAAATTTTGTGTTTTGAACGGAATTTCTTGTGCTGAATCGTTGAAAATGTTGCAGAAAGCCTTTGGGGAGTCTGCTCTATCAAAAACCAGAGTATATGAATGGTATAAAGTGTCTAAAAATGGTCGTGAAGTGGTTGAAGACTTGCCTCGTTCTGGACGCCCTTCCACATCGAATACCGATGAAAACGTTGAAATTGTGAAGAAAAATGTGCTTGAAAATCGTTATGTGAGTATTAGAGAGATTGCTAGTGATCTTAACATCTCATACGGAACCGTTCAGCACATTGTTGTAGATATTTTGGGCATGCCACGCGACCACGATAATGCGCCGTCACACAAAGCGCGTATTGTGACAGATTTTTTGACCAAACACAGCGTAAATATCCTTGAGCAGGCACCGTATTCACCCGATATGGCTCCGTGCGACTTTTTTCTCTTCCCTCGACTTAAATTACCACTTCGTGGAAAAAGATTTGAATCTCTGGAAGCCATAAAACGAAATGCGACGAAAGAGCTGAAGGACAACCCAGTTTCGGCTTACCGAAAATGCATGGATTAAGCGTTGGGTTAAGCGTTGGCACATGTGTGTTGCTTCAGATGGATGTTATTTTGAAGGAGATAAAATAAATTTGCCCGAAAATTAACACAAACTTGTTTTATTTACAAATTCCCGGTACTTTTTGATCATACTGTATATTCAAATTCTGACACGACATATCGAATTCTGGCTTGATATCGTGATATGAGCCGTTAATTTTGAAAGTGGTGCAAGTCCATTTTTCAAAAAGTGTATGTTAATGATAACAATAGACAAATAAAAGTATAATCTTTCTAACGGTGCACAATTTATAGTCAAAATAAAAAAAAAATAATCCCTAATACTTGTTCAAAAAATAAGAAAATTCAAAATCTCATATGTTTTTTCATTTATTGTTTCTCTATTCATTCATTTTCTCGTTTCAACAAAATGTGGACTTGCCCCACTTTCAAAATAAACGGCTCATATGTATATCGAATTTTGATATCACTGATAGTTAATTTATGACAATGTGATGTATCAAATTCTGACATGAACTAGGGAATGGTACAATTTATGGGATTGTGGCATAATATCTCGAATATGTGACATGTCGATTTCTGGCGTGGTAAGTATATCGAATTCTAGCATAGTATATGGAATTCTGGCATCATAAATACAAATTCTGATATTGCATTTCTAATTCTGATATAAAGTATGTATACCATTCGTCATGATAACTCGAACCCTGCCATCAAAAATTCAAACTCTGATATGACATATTGAATTTTGACATGATATTTCGAATTCTAACATAATTTATTTTGTTATAGTATGATATATTAACTTGATCAAAAACTTGAATTCGGACATGAGATATCAAATTCAGATATACGTAATATATCGTGTTCTGACATCATAAATACAAATTCTGATATTGCAAATCTAACTTTTATATCATTTATCGACATGACTGGGATTCTGGGATATATTTCGAATATGCTACATGGCGAATTCTGGCGTGATATATCGAATTCTGACATAAGATATAGAATTTTGATATCATAAATGCAAATACTGATGTTGTATTTCTGATTGTGACATGAAGTATGGAATTCTGATATGAGATATCGAATTTTGACACCAAAGATTCTAATTCTGGTATGGCATAATACTTCGAATTTTGATATGATATGCCGATTTCTGACATAATTTGTTGAATGTTAGTAGCTTGTATACATAATATCTCATTTGGTTGATATATAACTGGCAGTTAATTTTTCTTGGTTTTGTGGCCGCAGCCGTGGATGGATATATCAACCTAATTTTTATATTAAATGTTCAGCCATGCAATTCAAGGAAAAGAACTCTATTGTTTTGGACGTTACTCCTTTTAGGGTGTTAGGTTATACGAAGGTTTTTGTTGACCAAGCTCTCTAAAATTGATACAAAATAAAAGATGTAATGATCTGAAACTTTTTCATAAACGGTATCTATATTCGACAAAAAATTAGAAAAAGAAATTGTCTGGCGAAAAAATCATCGCACTCATTTTACGATTGAAATGACGCTTTCCAAAATGACATAAGGCACAAAATTGGGTATTTCGATAAAAATGGTCTAAAATGAATTAAGGTGAAGTTATGGCATATAGCCAATTAGAATATAACTTGGTTGATTCTTACCCGCTTTGGATGAAATCCAACGTGTGCGAGGGAATTTAGGATGAAACTTGGATAATTCTTGACCAATTAGGAAGAAATCCAACATGTCCGATGGAAATGCGATTCTCATATGATGATCTGGAATATGGCCAATTAGGATGAAACTTGGATATTTTTTAACTGATTGTGATAATCTTTGACGATAATTATAAGAAGTTCTGAACTATGTACATAAGTTCTGATCATTTTTGATGAAATTTGGCTATTCCTTTACCGATTTTCATGAAAAATAGCGCATACAATGGAAATTGGATTAACTAATAAATAAACAAACAAATTAAAATGTTTTAATTGGTATCAAAATTATTTAATTAGCATAGGTGGTTATACACCAGAGAACAAAATTGTTTATAGAGTTGGACTGAGACTTTTTTTTCCCTTTTTCTTCGCTGGCGCTACATCCCATAGAGGGATTTGGCCACTTCAAGATGAAGTTTCGTAATCGTTTTTTCAACGGATAATGAGTGATTAATTCATTGATCCTACATTAACCAGCCGTTAAGTTAAGTTAAAATTATAATTTTTATTAACTTTGTACAATATCTTAAATTTTCAGTTAATTATTTATTATTATTTGTTATTTTTAAAATGTAAATTTGTTTCATATAATTTACATTTTAATGTAATTTACGTAGATTTTTTACATTTTTGACTTGAAAAATGTTAAAAATGGTTTTTTACACGAATATGCCCAACTGTGGGCCACCAACAAAAGAAGGACCTCTAGAGATGGATAGACGACGTTGAAAGGGACCTAAACACACTCGGTCACCTTGTCTAGCGTTTTCTTGCGGCGGATCGAATTATTTGGAGGAGCATCGTTGAGGCGGCCAAATCCCTTTTTGGGTTGTAGCGCCTGCGGAAGAAGAAGTAGTGAAAGACGATATGGGCAATGGGCGGATCAGATGTTTGCTTTTCTCGGTGAAATTGTAACTTTCGGCTTCGCCTCGGGCTACAAACTTTCACCTTGAACAGCAAAAAATTCCTCACCGCCACTTGGTACGCAAATAATTATTTCTGATTTCTAAAAAATAATGCGTGCTCAATATATTGGGTGCTTAAAATAAAATACAAAAAAAAAATAGTTTTTAAAATAAAATTTTTTTTCACCCAGTGCTTAAACTTTTACAAAAAAAAAATGTTTGCCACATTTCATGATTAAAATTGAAGTTGAGATTTTTTTTTCCAAACAATTCCAAACACCTACTCACTCTCTCGATTTACTGCATATCTGTTGGTGTAGAGTCCACGAACAATATCTTAATACCGAAAACGCGATAGGTTTCATTTATTTGTAGCTGTGGTAAACGGAAACGCAAAGTAGTGAGAAAAAAATCGAAATTAATTAAAAAAATTACATATCTTACATAGGTACTATTTACCTGGGAAATATTTGCTTTTATATTTTATTTTGAGCGCCCAGTAGCTCTAGTATCAGGTATTTCGGGATTATCCATTCTTTCTATAAGACCCTCAATAATAGGTCAAGGAAAATAGTTGTGGCATTTTTTCACTAAAATTCAAATACATTTTTCTTCACAATTCAATTAAATATATACCATTTTAAATGAAAACCTTTTGCCATTTTTCTGGTAAAATCATTATGCCATCAGAGAACTTCTGGGATTTCTGGGCGAAAAACTGAACCAAGTGATTTTCACAGGCCTCTTTCAAAATCAGCTTTACACCTTTAAAGGAAGTTTTGTGGAGAGCGAAACAAATGGTAGTCGAAGTCGAATGGAACAACGTCCGGGCTATACGGTGGATGCATCAAAATTTCCCAGCGAAGCTCTTTCAAATTTTGCCCAGTCATTAAAGATCTGTGTGGTTTGGAACTGTCGTTATGAAAGACAACGCCTTTCCTATTGATCAAAGAGTGGAGTCAATTGTCTGGCCAGGTTGGATCAGGTAATGATGCACGATTCCCTTCCAATCCCACCAAACACCATTCGTGCAGAATCATCTAACTTTGACCAATTTCTCTATCGCACGTTATTGTCGTATGTGACCCAATTTTCCCCTCCCGTTATCAATCTCTTAGAAGATGGCTCGATTTCGTTTCATTTCAGCAGCGATTCGCAGATGGAAATTCGGTCCATTAAATTTTCACTGTTAATTCATGTGGTATCCAAATATCAAGCTTCTTTTTGTATCAGTGTTATGCAAATGCTTCAAAACTATTTTTTTGGTCAATGTTTGGTTCCGCAGCTTATTATAAGATGAAATGTGCCGGTCTTCTTCAATTTTTGGAGAATTTTAGCGACTTTGCCAACGATTTGTCGACCAGAGCGCGGTGCGCCTTACACCGTAATTCCAGGGTGAAAACGATTGATTTCGATAAAGTAGCTTTACCATAAACACAGCACAAGCCTGCGAAGCGTTATCGCCTTGGTCGAAATGATATTGTAAAATGCAGCGAATTCTTTCAGAATTTTGGCTAATTTTGAAAACGCAATTATTTTCGACTGAATTGAGAAATCTCAACGTTTATTTCTTAATAATCTATAGACTGTGATCTTTCAAATACTCTGAAGTATGGCCTGATACGATTAGTATTACCAGAGACATGCGACTCTAAAACCATCTATTGGAAAAAACGCCACAAACTTTTTCTTGACCCAATATATCATACCTGTATAATAAGTACGAGTATTATGGGAAATAATATTGATCTTTCAGTAATTATCGACCACATTACGTTATTATATTTCATGCATGCACAGGGTTTTTATTTATTTCCTTAAAAAAAAAAAAAAAAAAAATCAATTAGACTTCTAGACCCACCCTAAATTTAGTTGGTATGGTATCAGTATTATTTATGGTCACATACTCTAGTTTATTGCTTTGCTTTGATGGTCTAATGATTTGTGTTGTAAACACAGGTGTAATTCGGTATTCAATGATTTTATCGAGATTTAACCAAATACATACAATCAAACTTTTCAATTTTTGTATAGCGGCTCTTACTTGTGTAACAAAATAATTTTTTATTTTAATGACGGCATCACTGAATAATAAGATTTTAAATTTAAAGTAGACGACAATTCGTAAAACAAGAAAGAAGTTGATGATTTGAATAGCTTTGAAATAATACATCTTGAAAAACAATTGCATTTAAGAACAAAATTAAAATTAAAATTTCTTGGTTCTCGATTTTGTTGAACATTTTTGACTTTTTCATTGAGGAACATGAATAAAATGAACACCGAAGCTGTTTTCTAAAGTTATGCGGAAGAACTCTTGTGGCGTAACCATCTTACATGTCAGTACCACCTTTAATTTTTTTTACTACAAAACTAGTTTTTTTTTCTTCCCGCTTGTTCTAGATGGATTGTTCGTATATTTTTATCTAATTTAGATGGATTGTTGATGTATCATTTTCTTAAGTGATGAACCGATACAGATAATTTTAATAAGAAATATTTATCGGTAGGGTACGCACTATTCAGAAAAGGGAAAATGTATATATGCATGGCTTAATTATTGAAAGCCCTAACCTAAATTTGGGGGAAACTCGCAATGAAATATTATTTAGTCATTAACTCAGTTATATCAGTTGGTCGAATAAAATTAAATGTAGACCGTGATATATTATGATTCAAGCTAATACAATAATAAAGAAAGATACAGTATGGTATTTTCTGCATTTTAGCAATAAAGTGTCATTTTTGAAGAAGTGTGCGTAATGCCATTATCAATTAAGCTATCGATTGGAGAAAAATACGTAAAATCGCATATCCTTTATATGGGACCGGAAGTTATGTTTGAATTTAATAATTTTTATGTTTTGAATGTATAGCACCGAGTAAAACAAGCAATTGGACGTCATTTGTTGTTATTGTTTTTAAAGATACAAGTTGTCAAATATTTAAAAATTTCATGCACTTGGTATTATATTTATTGCTATAGAAAAAAACTAATTATCCGAAAATAATAAATTTGGGCTCATTCTAAAGATAAATGAATAGGGATTATAAAATAATTATAAAACTGGTACCACATTTCATTTATTCTTTTTCAAAATGGCCACCGAAACTTTCTTTTTCAATTTTCTCAAATTTGCATCTTTTTTTTTATTTAGTTTTTTTTCTATAGCAATAAATAAACATCAAGTGCAAGTGCAAGAATTTTTTAAATATTTGACACCCTGTATCTTAAAAAACAACAACAACAAAATATTTTAGTGCTACACATTCGAAACATAAAAATCTAAAAATTAAAAGATGACTTCCATAAAAAAGTGATTTGACTTATTTTTCACCATATATACAGTCCCGTACTAAATGATAGCCGCACTCCTAATTTAAGATTTATTTCATTTCAAATAAATTCATTTAAAATTCTTCCTATGCAAAAATAATACTCTTCACTTTACCAATGCGTGCTATAAATAGAAATCATTATTCTCTGCGGGGTCATGGACAATTTATGGAGAACCCTCATTTAGTATGGTAATAAAAGATAGCCGCAGGTGTACTTTCAAATTCTTTTGAACACTGTATCAGCATCTATTCGAGCTTGTTGGCGTGCAAATATCTTCTTGTGTCTTAAAATATTATTGTGTTAAATGTTATTCCGATTTTTTTAAATGTGGGTAGAAAAAGTAGGTTGAACGAGTTTGAAAAAGGACAAATTGACGTTTAAAAAAAAAAATATGATTAACCGTTTAATACCGGAAAATATTAGTTTGAGTGAGAAGGTAGTGCGAAATTATTTAAAATATCCGCAATTATACAGTTCGCATAAACGTACAGGCCGGCCGGCGGCACTTACTGATAGAGAAAAACCGTCAATTTTACGAAACGCCTTTAATTTTATTTGCATCGCGCAAGAAATTGCGTTGAAAGCTGGCGTTAATACAAAGATTTGTAATGTGCGGAACATGTTAAGAGAGTCAGATAATATACAAATCAAAAAATTACAAAGAAAACCGCAATTGTTACCAAATCATAAAGACGCCAAATTGCGTTTCGCGAAGGAACATATGTCGTGGAAGAAAAAGTGGCAGAGCGTTATATTTAGTGATGAAAAAAATTTAATATGGATAGCCGTGGTGGTTGGCAATAGTATTTTCATGACCTTCGAATAGAATTTCTAAATTTAAATTTGACGTGCTATTTATTCGTATATTAAATTTAGTTAACGTTAAACATTTATTTTGAATTCAATTTGACAGTGAAAATTTGATATATAAAAAAAATAGCCCTATCTATAAGTCGCTATCGGAAGCAATATTTATATGACGGCTCTCGGTGCATCTCCAGATAGCGAAAAAAGCGCTAACCATGGAGCAGCTATCGGGATCTACTTTTATATGACGGCTCTCGATAGCGGCTCCAAAAACGCACTATAGTGATGTTTTTTTTTGTCTTTAAATTTGTTATGGTCAAGCAGTTATCCAGCCAGAAGACCTAATTGTCGTGGTTTTCATATTAATACTCGCAGACACTTTTTAAGAGAAGGGCTGGAGCTATGAATGTTATAATGTTTAATACCGGTTGAATCCCCGTTTTAATCCAATTAAATGAAACTTTTGTTTCTAAAAGCCACCAATTGTATTACACTTTATTTTTAATGTTTTTTATTTTATTTATTTATAATTTATTATTCTATGTTAAAGAGTGTTCTTTTGATTCGATTTTATGTTTAAGAAAAACGTGTTCACAATGATAAAATGGCATAGACTTATCTCACTAGTGCATGAAACTTATGGGTTGATTGAATTTGTCAATCACACCCTGAATCTTTTTTTCACGTGTTTATTCTAAAATGAGAATTGCCGATGACTCCTCCGCTCTGTACACGGAAAATACGGGCCGTTCGAAAATGTTGTAAGCAGAACCACCGCACGTTGTACCCAGAACCACCTTCTCAATTTAAATTTTTTCACTAGTTTTCGATCCTTACTGATTCGAGAACAGAACATGAATGCTATAGTGATATTTCTATTGTGCATTGTGTATTTTTGTCAGTGATATTACGGTATTTTGTTTGTAATTAATGTTACAGGGATCGGAACCAGATTGCATCGGTTTGTTGTGAATTTGTGATGTAAAGTTAAGTGGTCGAAATTGGAAAATGAAGCAAATAGTGTGAGTCGTCTGTTATATTAAATCATCATAAAACCTATTTGACACTCATAGTATGTATGTAATAATATTTTATCCAATTTTGATATATAATAGCCCGATAACTAGACTGATTTCAAAAAAGAAAATGTAAAATAACCCATTAGGCGTTTTCGGAAATAGATCCTGAATAACTTCAGGCTAACTTTCGACCATTAAACTTATCCACCTATTTACGACCCAAAAAAATAACTTCAGGATAATTTAGATGTTGTGGTTTTAATTTTTTTAATATAACTAGTTGTAAATACCTTACAATACAATATAAGACCATACAATAGAATGGACCGCCGAAGTGACGTTTCCAAATGAAATTGTAAAGTAGCCTGTCTCCAACAACTGCAGCGCAAAGTAGCCTTGTGACCGATAGGGTAACTCTATTTATAACAAGTATAATCAAAATTAGTACCCACAGATGTCCCTACAAAATTCAGTAGATACATTTCGTACCAACAGAAGTCACTGCAAATTTAAATTTACATATAAATAAAATAAAAAACGATAATTCAAAAAAATTATTTTATTGACCCATAAAATGGATAATTTTATTGAACTTTGTTCTAACATAAGATTTATTATTTAGATTTATAAGATTTACGATGGATGAAGTTGCAGTGACATCTGTTGGTATAAACAAATCTACTTAATTTAGTAGCGACATCTGTGGGTACTAATTTTGATTATACTTGCTATAGTTACCCTATCGGTCACAAGGCTACTTTGCGCTGCAGATGTTGGAGACAGTTAAAAGCCATTGCTGGCGGTCCATTATATTATATGGTCTAAGGTAAATATAAATACAAATAAATATAAAAACGAATACATTATTGGGATCAATATGAATGTGTTTAAGACAAATTATTTTGTATTTCTTTTAATAATCTCTCAAAATTAATTTTCGACCTTTTGCTTTCATATCAAAATGTATTCTTAACTTTTTGTATGGGATGGATAACTTGGATAATTTTTTACCAACATAAGAAAAATTAAAAGTTAGCCTGAAGTTATTCAGGATCTATTTCCGAAAACGGCTATTGTTATTGTATAACCCACGCTACTAGGGGCAACATGAGTTATACATATTTTGTATAACAAAATGTTGAGTATTCTATTGTCGCATTTCCATGAGAATTTTGCAACAACAATTGTTCGCGATACGAATTAAATAATTCAAACCAAAAGTTTGAATTATTTAATTCATTCCTAATTTTAGTTATACCACCCGATACCAGGCGCCAACTTGGTCTTTCTACTTGGTGTTTTATTTCAATTCGATAAAATAATTCGCGACATGTTTCCATGAGAAAAAATAATTCAAAAATAATTTGAATTCATTTTTCTCATGGAAATACGACAATTATTGAAAAATTATTCCTAGATTTTGTAATTTACGTCAAAGAAATACGTCACATAAATTTAAAGAACGGTCACTATGATAATTTTATTATCATTACGTATTTCGAAATTCAATACTACATTGTGAGAACCCAAAATGGAACTATTTCTTATTAATTTACGATTATTTACATTTATTTCAACAAAATTGGATAAAACGTTGTATGCCACTCGGCTATCGCCTCGTGGGGCAAACTTATTCCTCGTGGATAATATCTCGTTTTGCTCACTAGTACCATAAATATGTAACTATTGTTTGAATTTTATAGATTCTTATAGAACAAAAGTACTGAAGATAGAATTGGAAAATTTGGTTTGCGGGTTAAGGCGATGATTCATGTACAAATTTTGGCTGGCAGACATAAATAATAATCGCTCTGATTGGTTAATATTTTTTTGTCTTATAACGATAAAAACGAAATTCATACTAGGCGATACATGTGTAAAATTTTGTCATATGGCCATTTTTTGACATTTAAAAAAAACATATCCTAAAAAGTGTTTTTACTTTTGTTCTTTTTGAAATTTGAACCATATTGATTTGAATAAACATAACATACAATTTAGTGGAAGTGAATAATGTATAATTCGAAAATTAACAAAAAGCATAAATGTAATAAATATTGGTCTCTTATATTATTTTGTTCTCACTGCTGTCAAAGTTGTTAAGGTTATGTATTTATCTTATACAAAATTGAGCAATGTTCAATTTTCAATTTTTGTCGTACGATAAAAAAATATGGCCGACCTTCAACCAATCAGAGCGATTATTATTTATGTCTGCCAGACAAAATTTGTACATGAATCATCGCCTTTATTGATTTTTATACGCGAATTTGGGTCTAGTTGAATTACAGGTAAACCTCGTTTAACGAACGTATTGTGTCCGTTCATTAGTTGAGGTTTCTTTTGATTTGATTTTTGGCAAGAAAAAAAAATTTGTAATTGTTTTTATTGTTTTATGTATTTAATACAAAAAAGGAGAATTTAAAAAATTCGTTAATTCGAGGTTTGAAGTTCGAAATACGAGGTTTTTCAACAATTTTGAATGTTCGTTAATTCGAGCATTCGTTATTCGAGGGTTTGTTAAACAAGGTTTACTTGTATTGGGAAATTTTTCGCAAGTAACAAAATAGTGTAACAATAGTAAGACTTAAATCCACTTCGGTAATCCAGTTCAGATAAAATACACTTATGCCAACATTTTTCCAGTCTTCGAAATAGTTGTTAAAGTCGATTGGAAACCAGAATTGCCTTCAAAACCTGGTATCTCTTTACTCGCGTCAAAACTATGTCGCCGGAGCGGTTTTTGAGTTTCGGAAATAGCCAGAAGTCAGGCAGAACTAAATCGGGCTAATAGGGCGATTGCGTATGGGTTTTTGCTAAAAAGTCACGTACAACTAAGCAGTGTAAGACGGAGCATTATCATGATGCAAAATCCATGAGTTATCTGCTCAAAATTCTGACCCAAACGATATTTACAAGATGTCATCTAGATCTCTAATTATCAATCGACAATTTTTGAGCACCAAATCCTTGACTTTCTTGCCATAGTGTTCATCGGTTGACATCGAAGACGTCTTCAATGCGTTCTGTCATCTTTGATGTCAGATGAGCAAAAAAGCCATCCTTCTTTATTAGAATTAAAATAATTATAGTTTGGGTCAATGGTTTCACTAATTCTCCATAAAAGGTATAGATACATTCTAAAATTTTTTAATCGGCCATATCTTTGCGTTTATTTGAACCCTTAAATTATGTAGGTTAGCTATTTATGTACATATTTAATTTTTCTCGCTTACGAGTATGTAATTAGCAATTAACTAATTACTATATATAGCTATAATAAACGTAATGTTTGCGTATTAGGTAGAATATTTTGATAATTTTTAACAGATTTTAAACCTTAAATAATAATGGATAAAATACAAATTTCATGTTGTATAGTATGGTTTAAATTTTAAAAGAATTTGGTCAAAAGGTACTTTATGTATTCGTAGGTATTTATTGACATCTTAACCAAAGAAAAGTACAATCGTCTGCCTCTTATGAAATATGTAGCAACTCATAGCTTTTAATATCTGTATGTGTTTTACAAAAATAATTCGTTTACCTTTTCATAGTTAAAATAAAGTAAAATATAATGTCAAAACATTATTCTATTTTGTGGTTATTTATTAAATCTTCATTGTACTTACATATTATTGTTTACAAGAATTGTTGAAGAAATAACTATACATAGCTACATTTGGATTTTTCCTGCGTTTTATGTATACGTAGTACATAATATGAAAAAAATTAACTAAATGTTAGTGTTTTCTCTTTTTGATCTTCTGTTCAAGTGATTTATTTGATTTCCATTTGAATTGTATGATTTTTTGTCTTATGTTTATGGGTGTGTTTGTGCCTATTAGAGATTTAGAAGAATATTTTGGTTTTACACTAAGTAATAATTATTTAAATGTTCTGATAAACATTTAAGACTTATTTTGAATGGAAACAAATTTCACTAATTTACCTTAGAAATACAGGTAATAAAATATTGTATAAACTTTTATTTATGTAAATGTGTTTTTGCTTTGTTCAATTGAATACTTATAAGAACATATAGCTCAACACAATTGTATGTACTTTCTTTGTAATTGTGGCAATTTAATGTACATATGTTTTGTTAAAAATTGGAATTATTTATTATTAAAACAAGGGAAGGGTTTTTGTTTTATTGTAAGTATGGGATGATATTTATTTTTCATTAGACTTGAGTACATGGAGTGTAACGTGACTCATACAAATGTGCGATTATCAACTACATTTTATTTGAAAAAGATCATTACCACCAACAAAAAAACACAAAATATTGATTTTCTTTTTTGGCAGTGGCAATGCAATGGTAGTTAGGAATCACAATATCGGGCATCCATAGGGTACTCAAGTACAGTCGAAATAAGTTTTTTTTTCCAATAGTCAAGGGAAGTATTAAAATAATTATAAAACCCTAATTTGTAATATACATAAGCATGTGATGAAATTATCAAACCCTTCCAATTGTAAAAAAACACGCCGTTGAAATATGAATATTTAGGAAAATATCATCTGTTAACATAGCAATGGGTAATTGTAAATATAAAATGTTTTTAGTTGAGCTTGGGTTAGGCACAGGTGGTACATCCTACCTAAATATGTTCCAACAATACCTTGATATAAGACTTTGATTGGAAACACAACAAATTATTCAAAACGTTTTTTTCTTGACATAACGCCTTGCAGCCAAAATCACGTTCTACTGAAGCAGTCTATTCAAATAATACACTTTAGCCGTGTTTTCCATGAGAACTGCACTAGAACTCGATAAACTTTAAATTCATTTTATTCTAAGTAAACCAAAAAAAATAAATTCATAAAACGCGAATATGTAGTGCATTTAGCATCAATACACATTTTAAGCTGCTACAGCAATAAATAAGTACAATTATAGCTTATTTTTTAGTTACACTTGATAGACCCATGAATTTATCGAGTGTAATCGCGTGTAATGACGGCACCGAAAAATAAGAAAATATTGATGAAAAAAGGGGGACATTTTTAAACTTAAAATATGTATTTATGCTAAATGCCCTACATATTCGCGCTTTATGAATTTATTTTTTTGGTTTACTTAGAATAAAATGAATTTAAAGTTTATCGAGTTCTAGTGCAGTTCTCATGGAAAACACGGCTCACCTTGTTTAACACAGTTTCAGAAATAATACACTAAAATGTCTTTCGTTACATATCTAGATAGTGGGCGTGTTTTTTTTAATGTCAGAGAAATAATAGAGAACAGATATCGAAGAAATCCGATAAAAATTTTCTCTGATGTATCCGATAAAAAATAAATGACAGTTTTTTTAGTATCGTAAAAATGTCGTTTTATTTGTTAAAAAAATGTTAATGCACCTAAATGCACCTACTAAATGCACAACAGTCGTGATGTTTGCATTTATCAAAAAGCGCACTGCTTTTAAACAACAATCCGAACTTTTTTAGTTACTTCGACATCAAAAAAAACAGACCCAGTAGGGTAATAAAACATTTTGACAAACGATAAATGTTTAGTTAGCTGCGTTTTATATTTCTGTTTTACACAAATTGGCTGCACGAAATAAGGTCACAGGGATTGAACTCGTTAAAAAATGGAACTAAAGTTAACAAATTTGTACGGAGTTTCCGACTTTAATTCCCAGTGAAAATTAACAAAAATCCCATTTTTTTTAGTTTTTTTCAAAAATTTAATTACGTTTCTTATTTTCTCTCTTATTTTGACATGATAACGTTTTACACCGAATGTTCAGAAAATTGACCCGAAATTTAGCCCTTGGTCGTGGGCAATTACTCATCATCATCAACTATAATCATTACATGGGGTGCGATTATGTAAGCATTACGAGTTTCGAGTTTCTCGAAATTACGACAAAATGCGATTATGTAAAACTTTACGAGTTCTCGTAATTGCGACTTGTTGTTGTTTTACTCGTACAGCTTTCTATGTACGACAGACAACTCGAAATGATTGAAAAAAAATCAAAATATGCATAACCACCACAGTACAACAACTACAAAATTGTATACCGAAAATGACGCTATCGGGCAACACTTTTGTTTAAAAAAAAGTGTTTCTCGTAATTGCTTACATAATTGCGTTATGTCGCAATTACGACATACTGAGTTTCGAGTTCTCGAAACTTGTAACTCGTAATACGAGAGATACATAATCGCACCCCTTCAATGTAAAGATGTGATTGCTTAGGTTGGTCCTTCGGCTTTATGCCTTATGCATAATATTATAGTAATGATGTCATCAGGCGGCAAAGGAACCTGCTCCGTGAACCTTTGATTTCGACCGATTTAAATGCTTGAACCAGTGTAGCGAGAGAATGGCTCATCCGATCGGAGATCCGATGGTGTTAATTTTTGCGTAAAAAACCAGTGGTGGTTAATTTATTTTAAATTAAATTAATTAATTTTCACATACATTTTTACAATCAACCATGAGAATCCTTATCTGACCGGAACAATTCTGGTGTCAATTTGTGCGTAACGAAACTGTGGCAGATAATTTATTGTAAATTAAAATAAATAATTTTCACATAAATTTTAATTAAAATTTAGATCTACAAAGTGGCGATTTACAATGCTAGAGAGCACTGTAAAGATGAGGCATTCTTCCGGAGCCAGTACGTATCGCCGTATATCAGTGTGGGCTCCGATATACCACTTGTGCTCTGCGGCGATTTCAATATCGATGTCAACGCTAAACCCGAATTCGTGCGCTTCATCAAGAACACCTTCGACCTAGACTGCGTCTCCAACACACTAGCCTCGACAACTTTGGGAGGCACTTATCTGAATCTCACGTTCGTCAGGCACATCACCGCTGAGCCCTGCGCTTCAAATCGTACTTCTTGTACCATCGCCCAGTATTTAATCGTTAGCAAACAACCACTGTACTCTCATTTCATGATGCTAATAATAAATACATTTATTTTAACAAACCCATACATCGTGCCATTTCTCGCACCGCTTATAAACGTTATCACGGTAAACACCTGCGGACGTGTAGAAGACACAGCCTACCCCGATTTTTTTTTTTAAATATGCGTAGTGTGCTTGATGCGTGAACTATGGGAACTTATGATGTCCCTATTGAACCAACTAGAAAAAATTACCAGCAAGCAATGGGACATTTGCCGCCCCGGTGGCACAGTAGTTAGCATACTTGCTTTACGCTCCGGAGGTCCCGGGTTCGATTCCCGGCGGGTGATGAAAAAATCACGGCTGGTTAAGGGTAGGATTAATGAATTAATCACTCATTATCCATTAACAAAATGATTACGAAACTTCAAAATGGAGAGGCCAAATCCCTCTATGGGATGTAGCGCCAGCGAAAAAAAAAAAAAAATGGGACATTCGTTAATCGCCCTTTAGATGTAGGAGCACTAATATCGAAAGAAAATTGCAATATCGCAGAAAAAATTGTACCGTGGTGTTTATAATGTTATTTGGCTCCAGTGGCACTGTATTGAGAATCAAAATACACTACTTCAAAAAACTAAAGGAACTAAAATGTTTTTCAATTTGTTTAGTGTTTTCTGAAGAGCTGTATCTTTGTGAAAAACGGTCGTACATAGATGAAAACAAGCATTTCAAAAATATTTTTTTACAGAAAATTGTTGTAATACGTTAACTCACCATAATAAATCATAATGCCATCCACGGGATCGGCAAATTTTTTTAAGTTAAACCAATGCATAGGGCTTAGCTTGTTAATTAAGCTTCAATTTAATATCTTTTTGGTCGCTTTACGTCAAGTTTTTGCTGAGATATCTGACTGTGAATGATAAAATCCTTTTATCTTTGATCATCGATATCTCAGCAACCAATGATTGCATCACCGAACATTTTAGAGCAGCTTTGAAAACTTGTGTAAATTTCGTACAAGACAATTAAATTTTTCTATTTCCGGAACCCTACCCTACCTTTAGAAGTTTCACTCATGCTGTGAGGCAGATCGAAATTCGGTAAATAATAGCCAAGTTCCATAATAATTGGCCATTTTCCAAAACTTTATCCAAAAATCATTTTAGAATCCAATTTTCATGGCGCATACCCAATTTCACTCAAATCGGTTAAGGAATAGCCAAGTTCCATCCTAGTTGGCCATACTCTAGAACTTTATACAAAAAACATTTTAGAATCCCATTTCCATACCAAAAAGGGGATCCGCTTGAAACGTAATATTTTAAAACGCGATATTACGAAACGAGATAAAGTAAGAAACTCCATATTTCATAATGCGATATGGTACAAAACGCGATGTGGTACACAATGCGATATGTATTTCAAACCGCGAAAGGGTACAAAATGCGATATTTTAAAACGGGATATGGTACGGGATATTTCATAACGCGATATTTTATTTCAAAACACGATATGGTACAAAACGCGATGTGGTACAAAATGCGATTTTTCAAACCGCGAAATGGTACAAAATGCGATATTTCAAAACGCGATATGGTACAAAACGCGCTATTTCAAATCGCGATATTTCACAACGCGATATTTGATAACGCGATGTATAAGCAAATGCAATTTTAAAATTATTTTTGGTAGCATTTTGGAATGTGGACATGTGGAAAGTGGTTAGGCTATTTTTGGTGAACTAAAAATGGTGGAAGTTTTTGAAAATAAATTTCTTTTATAAATTTCTTTTATATCGTCAGGAGTTTCAATCAGTTAGCTTATAAATGCGAAAACGTACTTTTCCCCCGACTATTTAATACTTCTAATATATATTTGAATTGAAATTTTTGATTTTATTTTCTTAACGAAATTCATATTACATATAGATATTATAGATTTATTTAACAATTTTGCTTAAACAATATAAAGTGTTTTAAGCATAATTCACCATTTTGGCCAGATATGTTTTATTTTTGTTTGTGGGGCAAGGTATATTTTTGTTCGTACCGTGAATATTATTATACCTAAAACTAGCAGGCAGCCTGCAAAGTGAAACTGAAACCCTAAAATACAAATTAAAAATAAACTTAATTCATAAAATGGGGTAAACCTTTACATAATAGAATTTTCCTCCAATTAGTAGAATTATCTTTAATTTACTTAAATTTTCCTTCACCTATTGGAATTTTTCCTCAGTTACCAGAAATATATTTTTCGGGAGGGTATCGAAATCTTAATTCTCAAAATCTTACTTTTATCAAAATCTTACTTTTTGACGAATCTTACTTTCTTAAAATCTAAGATTTCGATACGCTCCCATTTCCCGTATCCCGGATTTTAATTATATTTTACTTTAAATTAAAATTCTCCTTCACCAAAAGGGGCGCTCCTTCGTTTTCCCCGTGAAAATCCCCATTTTTGAAGAGAGCAAGATTCGTCAAAAAATAAGATTTTGAAAAGTAAGATTTTGTAAAGTAAGATTTCTTTCCCTTAATAGAATTTCCCGTCACTTAAAAAAACTAAATTAAATTTTCAACAAATTTTCTAGGAAAATCAACAAGTAGCAACGTAGTTAACTAATTCGCTTAATAATTCACCGATTTTTTATTTTATGTTTGTAATGATTGTTTTTATTCCAGTCTTTACGGATTATTTTGTTTACGAAGATATCTTGGGAAATTCAGATTTTAATTTTAATAAATGGCCAAGTTTTAAAATATGCCATTTTGAAATATGCCTTAGTGTACCATATGTCGTAGACTCGTAGTGTATCATATGCCATTCCAGAACATAGTCAAACTCAAAAAATCTTTTCAAAATGCCATTATTTATGGAAATGGTAAAGTTAAATAGATTTTAGACCAATGCCAGTCATATGGTATACTAAGTTTAACTTCTAAACAAAATATCTTTAGATTTTGGCATTTTTATTAAAGCGTTTCCTTCGAAAGTAAAAAAACGGTAAATAAATATTAGTCAAAGGATTAAGCGCTAAGCTTATGGGAAAATGACATCCGTCTAATTGCCTGAAACCTGTTATAAGACCATATAGTTTTATCGAATGTTTGTTCGAACTTCTATAAAACTCATGAACGCATTGCGTTATATTCAAGTCTTCAAACATAACAAAGCATATTGTTGACTAATTATACTATTCGGTTAAAGTTAATCATCACACATGTCCAACAATAGCCTGGAAACAAATATTTAGAAATATTTATAATATACGCTACAGGTAGAAAGCTTTGAAACAAATTTATGTAAATTTTGTATATCTGTTTACTTTAAAAAATAAATAAAATTCCGCCGGTGGTTGCTCGTCAAGGTATCTTAATGGAGTTAATTTCGCGCTCTGTTCATCTTAGCATATTTAGCGATTTCTATGCTGTGTACCTCAGGTCGTTTTTCCGATAAATTTACTACATTATGCTATTATAGATTACTAACGAAAAGTTTTAGAGAGGTTTAGATTTGTACGGTACCACAAGTGTGTATCAAATTTCTAATCGGCGAAACTGTCATGAAGGCATCAAAAAGAATTAATTAACACCCTGTTCGTTCAGATCTGCTAGCTGTAAATCTTATTTGCTCAAATCTTACTCACGTACCTTAGTAAAATTTACACGGCCTATTTAACCAGTTATTGCCCTTTTTCGTGCGGTTTACTACGAAATGTAAACTAAACCAACCAAATAAGTTACTAAGTCTACAGGCAGCACCAATATTAGGTCGACTTTCGGGCCAACCGACAAACGTTGTTTAGTTATTTTAGTCCACATCATCTATGACGTTGGAGGTCTAAGATTTTCTACATCGCCAATAAATTAATTTAATATTTTGCAGCCAATTTTGTATTTGAAATACCGATAAAACTCAAAAGACACAAATAAATCTAGTAAATCTTTCTATAAGCAAACCAAAATGAAATTCAAATATAGTAAAACTTTCAAAAGTAACCCTATCTTTATTTTGGCCACCTCCTTAAATTGATCATTTCTTGTCAGTTCCTTGAATATTCCATATAGTATTTTGTTACAACATACTTCGTTACAATTTAAGGAAATTACTCTTTTTAGCCCGATTTTGAAGTGATCAAAGTTTTTGGGTCCCTGGATAATGAAGTTTCATTACATAAAATTTCAATTTGTTTCAAAGGTTGTAAGTAGTAATGAAAAGGCAGGCACGTCATGTCTTATTCACTCTTGCGCAGCTACCGGCTGTCATGAACTAGCCAACAATTTAAAAAAGTCAACGATTTGTAAGCCAAAAGACTCTCGGATTAGTGCATGAGAAATCCAATAGTGTATGGTTTGATGAGAATGTATTCTTCAAAACAAAAAACACAACTTACTTTCTAGGAGTACATTAAGTTGAGCATAAATTCATGGTTTCTCGAAAAAATTTGACATTGACATGCTCGCAGCATATTTTTCGATGACAAAGAATTATTGAAAAGCGTAGACAATCAGAAAATTTGAAATCATTCTGATGCTCCTTGATATCCTCACATACCCTTTTATTGTGAGTGGCAAGAGACCCCAACCACCTGGATTTTGTCACTCCTTCAATTGTCTAGTTACACATGCTAAAGTCAATTCCGTCATGCCATAGTTACAGCTCACATTAAAAATTAATGTTACAGTTACAGGCAAAGTTATTTGAAATAACTTCAGACGTAAAAACTGATTGTAAGACGATTTGAACCTCTAGCAACCAGCTTATAAGATTTAGTAGGCATGTATTAATTTGAATGTTATTTGAAGTATGAACGTATACAACTGTTAAAATCTCGGTGTAAATCTCTGTGCTGTTTGATTGGTTTTAATATGTCAACGTTTCAGTTGAATAACACTTTGGGCCCAATTTAGAACTTTGGAAACAATTTAAAGTTTGTTGTTATGTTGTATTATTTTTGTTTATCATCATTCTTAAGGTTATAGCAGACAAAGCGTTTTATCTGAATGTGCCGACGTATATACACCCACCAAAGGTGGCCCAACTCAAAGATCGCTGTACTGTTGGTTCCGAATCAGCACGCAGAACAAGATCAGGGATTTGCATTAAATTCCTGGTTTCGAAATTATACAGAATTCGGTACAAGCCATCATCGTCCGCTTAGGGCCAAATATCACTCGCATGACTCTTTTCTTGAATGTTCTCAGCTTTCGTACCCATCCGTAAGAGTCCAACTCAATACCATACATAACAATAGGCCCGATTAATACTTTGTACAACTTCGCCGCTGTGTCGGTATTTGCATGACATTTGGACTTTAGCAGTGACATTAGAGGAAAAGTACGCCTGCCAACGGAAAGATGCTCCTTGATAAACTCCGATACGCTATTATTATGAGTGGCAAGAGACATCAAATACTGCGATCGGAATTTTTATATAAGTATGTTAAAACAAGATTTTCGTTATATCCCGATTTTTTATATATTCAGGTTCGTCTTTGTGTATTGATAATAACGTTAGTAATATATTATTGACATACTGTCTAAACAGAAGTAACGAAAAAATTAACGAGAAAGCTTAATTTCCCTCCACCTTTAAGAATTTTAACTATTTACATACACCAAATTTAATAATTAAAAATGAATTACCTGCTTCTTCTTTGGCTCTTCTTCTTTGAAGTACGACTTTTTTAAATATCACAGCAGCAGCTTCTACTGCACTTTGTATTTCTGCTTCTCCAAGAGTAGTTTTATGCTGAAACAAAAATATACAAATTTTACAGAAATCTATATACTCGTACATATTCAGTGGGGCTATTTGTGAGTTCGATTCGAACGTGACAACGTGTCTCTTCGAAATATAAGATTCGTATTTGATTTAATTAAGAAACGAACGAATTTGATTCAATTCAAAATAAGAATCCGATACTTCGAAGACTCGAGTACGTTCGAATCGAATTCACAAATAGCCCCCGCACTCAAGATAATTATAAACATAGATATTAGTGGCTTTCCAATCGACCACCGCAAATACTTATAGGTGCAAAAAATAGGTATCGGCTAAATGGTCGATTGGAACATACAAAATGAATAAAACATAACCTCAAAATGTTTACTTCACATAATAACAAAAAATAATGCGATTGTGGTTTAATTTTTTTAATTTATGGTAATAAAACATTAATATAAATGTTTAAAAATTACAGTTTAGTTGTATTGTTGTACATTAATATGAGATATGACCTAGCGGAAAATGTTGACGTATTATAGTAGTATGTAAATCTCGCTGGAAATCTGACAGTTCTCGCGCAGAAAAAATATGGCGGATACACAGTGATGTAATTTGGATTAATTGTTTACATTTATTATTATGTTGTATATTTTGTATTTAAATGGAATATGAATTTTAGGATACAATTAAAACCCTTACACGTTTGAAATGAATAATTAATTCGATAACCTTAGAATTAATGTAATTTAATAAATAAATTTAAAAATTATTTCGCTTTTTTATCTTGTTGTGGTTTTGTTCGATATGAATGAAATTTGGTTATTTATTTTCCTTATACATACCGTAGACAGACTCAAACCGAATAATCACGAATTTTAGATATAATTAAACGCATTGCAATAGTTTTAAAATAAAAAGAGGAACATATTTTTAGGTTTCCATAGAGCAGGTCTGGTTATTCCGTCTAAAGATCTCACTGATTTATGTCTGGTCACGATTCCCGAATACCTATTTCAAAAACTTAAACATCAAGATGAACAATTGGGACGAAGTATATTAAATGATTTAAGCTTCAAAGAAATGTAGATTGTTTCCACTACACGACAGTTTCATACGGAAATTGAAAACAATCATATACAAATTGACTAAAACATTATTTATTTAAACGTTTTATCAATTTAAAATGTTCAATCAATTTTCTCAAATATCCAAAGAAATCGATAAATCAAATACCACACATATCAAGCAGCAGCTAAGTAAGTTAATTGTTTTCCGACATGAGTGAATTGAATTAATGCAAATTAAATTGAGAATTAATTACTTTTTGAAAACACAATAAATCTTTAAATAATATAACCTTTGTTTATTTAGGGTTGACATTTAAATCGAATCCAGTAGATCTATTTTGGAGTAGATAAGACGGCCAAGGCAGTTGAAAAACTAACCAAGCGGGACGAACCTCATTTGCATACTGAAAGACCTTTTATAAGAAAATTTGAAAAATACAATAATATGTATATAATAACGTTTGTACTCGCCTACGAATGGATATTAATTGTATTTTACAAAGTTTAAAAGGTCCAATAAGAGTGTCACAAATTTGGCAGGAGTTTATATTTGACATTTATGTACCTTTTAGTTTGCCATTGGATGCCTACAATTAAAGTTTATTAGTAAAACAATTTTTATTGGTTTAGGGCTCATTATTTTTTAACTAATTAAAGCTTTAGCTTTCGAACATCATTTGGGTTCATTTTCAAATGCGTAATCCGATTACGCTTTTGAAAATGAACTTGAATGGGGTTCGAAAGCTAAAGCTTTAATTAGTTAAAAAACAATAATATAGAGCCATAAATCAATAAAAATCGTTTCACTAATAAATATCTATAGGCTCAAAAAAATTAAAAATAATTTATATTGTAAAAAAATGTGTAACAGGTATGTAGCGGCGGAAATGATCATTATTAAATCTGGGAATACTGTACAGAAATTGATGGTTTGCACGGAAGTTGTATCGAGCATCAAATCTTATTATATTCTGCCCACTATACGGTTAAAAAATATTTGTAAGACCTTATAAACAAACAAATGTTGCAATGGTAGGATGTTGGAATCTGTTATATTCTTCCTCAATATGGTTCGTAAAAACATTTTCTGCACATACAATGGCTTTAAAATAGTTGGGTAACAATCACCCCAGCAGGATAAACCGTATTCCAATTTGGCCATTACCAATGCATGATACGTTATTTTCAACACAGACACAGAATATACATCACCAAGAAGGTAAACAATTCTAGATGTAGATGTAACAATGTTTTAAATTAGTGACATGAGTTTTCCAATTGAGCTTAGTATCCAAATGAACTCCAAGGTATTTAAATGAGTCAACTAATGCAATATTCAAACAGTCAGTACGACAATTGGTAGGAGTACATTTAGAAGCGCTATGTTACGTAACTTGGTAGTCATTAGCTACAGTTATAACTCTAGAAATTTTAAACAACATAAACTTGGTTTTATCACTCAAAACTAGGCAATGCTAGTTAAACCATTTGTGCACAACTTTCAATGGAAGATCCATCAGTATAAGCTAAAGCTAAATCATCAGCAAAACCAGTATTGCTGCCATTTAACTCAAGTTTAAAAATAGAGTTGGAATAAATCAGGAACATCAAAGGACCCAACACCGATCCTTGAGGAACTCCAACACTCATGGATCTAGGATCACTCAAAATATCACCAATTTTAACCCTCATATTACTATTATCTAAATAGGACCCAAACCACCTGTTTACTGTTCCTCTAAAACCAATGTCGGACCAACCATGTCAAAGGCCTTAGAAGCATCAACAAACAAACCATCACAAACATTACCACAGTTCATTACGTATAACATCTAAAAATTCTAGCATAGCTGACTCAGTACTCATACCTTGACGGAAGCCATATTTTCATAAATGTTTCAATTTCAACATATTATATGAACATTGGTTAAGAAAATCGTTTTCATTTTCTTGTAGTAATTGGTTTATTTATACTACATACTGGTCAAATTGAAATAAAAGCTTACTACAAATCGTTTGATCATTAAGTCAATACACATTACTTAGCTGGCAGCACAAATTAGGTAAAATCATACAGATAATTACCACCTGGGGAAATTTTAAGCTCAACAATTGTAGGAAAAGCAAAACAAATTCACAAAACATTCAGAACGTGTGATAATTTTGTGATTAAATAATTGTTTTTTCGTGTTTTACTTCGGTCTAAAAAGACCAAAGTATTGAAATCCTGTCAAAAATGACGAAAAATTTGGTTGGTCCAAAACCACTTTTCTCGACGTTTTGAAAGTCCCTGAGTCTGAAAATGCAACAAAAAAAAAAATGTCCGTCCGTCTGTCTGTGTGTCTGTGTGTCTGTGTGTCTGTGTGTCTGTGTGTCTGTGTGTCTGGACCCATGGTATCTCGAGAACGGCTTGTCCGATTTGGATTTTTTTTACGCCAATCTGTTTCTATGGTCAAGGCGGAGATTTGAAAAGCTTTTGGAGACTGTACGTCAAAGGGGTGGGGTACCTGCCATACGAATTGACCCAAAATACCTGCTTTTATAAATATTTATGATTTTTTTATACATGCTTATTTGATTATTGAATTGGGCATTGAATTGGGAATTGATTTGAAGGTTAAATTATGGGTCAATATGCGCGTTGAGTTGAAGTTGAGTTGGAGTTGAGTTGGGGTTGGATTTGGATGTAGTGAATAGTTAACAAACTATTTATATGATGGAACTTGCCTATTTATCAACCGATTATTATGAAATTCAATGTGTATGTTACAAATGGGATTCTAAAATGAGTTTTGGATGAAGTTCTGGAATATGGCCAAGTAGGATGGAACTTGCCCATTTCTCAACCGATTACGATGAAATTCGACATTTGTATTTGAAATGGGATTCTAAAATGTTTTTTGGATGAAGTTCCGGAATTTTAAAACGATTTCTGGATGAAGTTCTGGAATATGGCCAAGTATGATGGAACTTGTCTATTTCTCAACCGATTATTATGAAATTTAATTTGTATGTTAGAAATGGGATTCTAAAATGAGTTTTGGATGAAGTTCTGGAATATGGCCAAGTATGTTGGAACTTGGCTATTTCTCAACCGATTATGATGAAATTCGACATGTGTAATGGAAATGGGATTCTAAAATTAGTTTTGTATCAGGTTCTGGAATATGGCTAAATATGATGGAACTTGCCCATTTCTCAACCGATTATGATAAAATTCGACATGTGTATTCAAATTGGGAATCTGAAATGAGTTTTGGACGAAGTTCAGGAATATGGCCAAGTATGATGGAACTTTGCTATTTCTTAACCGATTATGATGAAATTTGATATGTGTGTTGGAAATGGGATTATAAAATGATTTTTGGATAAAGCTTTGGAATATGGCTTTGTAGGATGGAACTTAGTTATTACTTACCCGTTTGTTATGAAATTTGACATGCAATTTGTAAATGGGATTCTAAAATGAATTTTTGGATATGTTCCTGGAATATAGTCAGTTAAACGGTTAGAAGTATCAGTATAGTTTGTTATACTATTTTCGGTATAAATATAAATATAAATATATATTGAAGCTTTTGACCTGTTTGTCTGTTGTTGTATCTATAAGTAAATATAATTTGGTTAAAATAGAAATCAATAATGTCAAAACTGTCACACCAACTTTATGACATTATTGAAGATACCAAAGACCGAAGTTCTGATCACCTCGTGAGGTTTCAGCCCTTTATATTTTCTGTAAACAATTTTCGACATCTGAAGTACCCTAGTAAAACTAAATATAAATTTAGCAAGAATTATTTTACTTCGGCAGAGCCAACTTTGATGTATTTTCCAAAATGAAAGTTCGAAAAATATATTTTGGAAATAATTTAATTTTATATTTCTGCAATTAATATTTATTTAATACTAATATAACCTTCTTGTATGTTGTTGTTAAAGATTTGTAGAAAACTTTTATTTAATATTTTTGCTTTTTTTATTGAAAAAACAATGAAAAGTTAACCACTAAAAACGCTTCTAAAAAATTATGATGTATGGTTATGGCTATATACTCTAGAAGGCTCTGCTTTAGTTCGCCGAACAAATGGAATTAAATTAGGAATTAGAGTTTCTTCATAACCGATTAAGAAATAGCAGTTCATTCTAGATCTCTTGCCGTGAAATGTATTTTAACGTCAAACCCCGGAATCAGGAAAAACTAGGATTTCTTATTTAAAACTAGTTTTACAAATGCTTTTAATTAAAACTGTAATTCACTAATATCCGATTTCAGCAAAAATAGCCAATATCCCCCAAACTACGGTTTGATTCATAATATAAATCAAATACATGTTGATTATATTTTTATACATAGAAATATTTTGTCCTTCAGGTAAATAATTAGCTGACCGAAATTGGCAGTCAAAAATTTAGCCCTCCAGGTAAAATGTGCATGTAAAAAAACAAATGCCTCTTTTTATGTGAAAACGGACATTAGAGGTTTAGAAGTGCAAGGGCCAGCGGAATGGCCTCGGTAACTTGGTCCGAAAGGCTTTAAAAAACATTGAGGGAGCTAGGAGTGGCGTTCAAGAATGTCAGGAATGTAGGATCCGAATATAGCAGTTCTTACTAGGCAAACATTCATTTAGTATAAACTAGAAACTAAAAGTAATTGACTCATCTTGCGTTTTGACGTATTCTGTTTGGATGTCATTTTGAAATGTAGTTTTTCTTTAAATTGTTTCACACCTAACCCAAATTCTAATAAAATGCTATGAAACTCGCAAATAATTCCGAAGTTAATTCGAATTTTTCCGAATCTAATAAATTTTTTTGCTATTTTAATTCCTGACCTTAATGTTTTAAAGGTACCTAAAAACATAACAAAAGCGATAAGTACAAGCGACGACTTCAAAATACATTTATCGGCCGGCGATATCGCTGTACTTAATACAACAATAGCATCAGCGACCGACAACAAACTTTGTTGCTTTTTAAATAATAACAAACAACATAACCTAAATATCGTCTCACTAGCTCAATTCATTTTTTTTTCAAGCGATATTATGTTTAATGAATTAAAATATAATAATTTAAATTAAATTTGGCGAATGAATTTACTTTATTTGTTGTTAAGGGAGCGAAAACTTAGGATATCAAAAATTGACAACCAAAAATTTACAACTACCAACATAACGACCCAAAAATCAGTTGGTAACATTGCAACGCTGGCTGCAAAATTAGAAATAGATTCTAAAAAAAGTTCGGCGATATTGTCGTCGTCGCCAGCAACATTGGTTTTGATTCTGTTCGCATCGTATGCTTTCTGTGTATTTTAATTTGATGGACTCAAAGAATTGGGGAATTCATAAATAGAATCACCCATAATTTTTTCCTGTTTTGAAACCCCTTACTTTTCTCAATTTGCTTAAAGTCCCTAAAAGTCTCTTCATGATACTATCCTTGTTGGGATAATCTCTGCAATAGACGGACTGCATTGAGACTAGAGGGTGGTTCCCGGGAACTATTTCCCTGGAATTTTACATATTTTATCAAACCCGATTCCCGGGATTTTCAAAAAAAAATTCCCGGGAATTTGGGAAAAAATTTAAAAAAAATTCAAATATAAAAAATCAATATGTATCAACAATATGGGGATACGTTGTGTTCTGAACGCCACATTAAATATACTCTTAGATAAACTTAAAGCCAGATGACGAGCCAGGTACTTATTTTGCTAATATCGCTTTGAAAAGTGATAGAATTGTCGCAAAACTATTTAAATAATCTGTAGTTAGAAATTCGTTATTACAGAATCATGTTAAAGCTAACCGTGGGAAAGAATTAAATTTACTGTTTGACTGTAAAACAAGGTGGACCAACTTAGAAACAAAGATCGTCCATTTTCTAAAATTACGTGACTGTGTTGTAAAACTCTAAACGTTCAGAGTTTGTCTAATTTCTATTCAGAGAAGAACTCGGAGAGATTACAAACGTTACTAAACGTTTTGGATCCTATAAAATTTAATGTTGAACACTGACTGACAAAATTAAAATTTAACTGTCGTGCTAAATCTAGTGTAGTCAAACTATTTATTCGTCTAACGAATTAAGACAGGCAATACAATTTTTTGCCAAAATGTCACGTAACCTAGTGCTTAAAACAAAGAATTACTGAGCGAAGAAACCGAAACTCGATGAAATAATTTCGAATCAGAAATGATGATTCGGCAGTAGTAGGAAACTCATCTTTGAAATGACAGTGGTTACGAAAGAAATAGATAATCTGGTAAGGTGGCCTCAAATTAGTCAAATTTTTTGGAGTCTTTGAAGTAAACTTCAGTAAGAAGCGACACGTGTTTTTTTTTTCAATTCATCGAACTTTTGTAGTAACAAACACAATGTGTTTGTGATAATTCGATGAACAATAAAAGAAAATATTTCAACTGAAACTGCTGTTTCGAGCTGTTTCACAGATTTACATACATAAAATTTTTGTGAATTGACCAGGAAATTGCTTTTTTTAAATTCCCAGGATCCCTGGAATTCCTGGGATTGAAGAATTCTCAATCCCGACTCCCGGGATTCAGCATTTGTCGGGAATTAACATCCTCTAATTGAGACAGTACAGGGATAGTATGAGAAATCTAACGAGTATTTCACACTTTAGTATTTATCCACAATTGAACATTCCGTCTGTGGAGGCAATTATCCTCTTTTTCCGTTATAAGACGCGGCTTCTTAGACAAAAAAAGTTGCTTTGTTTTAACAAAAAACAGGCTTAATTAAGGGATGCGGCTTAGTATAAGTGTGCGGTTAGTTATAGATTCCCAAAAAGTTTTTTAAAAATTATTTCAAATATTGAATGGAAAAACTGTAAAAACATGGAAACCGCAAGAAAAATTCACCATTTTTATTTCCTTGTTTGCTATTTTTAGGCTTAATAAAGGTGTGCGGTTTATAAAAGAGTGCGGTTAGTTAAAGGTTCCCAAAATGTCTCATATCGAAAAAAGAGGGTAGATGTCTTTTCCAAACTAATTTTCCCATTTCCAGAATTTTCGGCAATTTTGACATTTTAGAAAGCAGACAAATAATAAAATTGTGCATAAAGGGCATGTGCACAAAATACTTTAGTACATGAAAGAGAGAGTTTCTAAAACTAAAACTAAACACTATGCGCAAAATTTATCTCAAATCATAGTATGCTCAAATGAAACTTTTCTTTCGTGTGACTCATTACACAATTAAAATAACTAATTAAAAAAAAACATTTAATTTTTAATTTTAACTACTTCCTTACAGTGAAATTATTTTTATTTTTAGTTTTCATAAGTTCAGTATCTTCAGTTATTGAACTATAATATAAACTGACTGATTAGGATTACCTACTTGTAGTTGTATTTGAAATAAATCTTGTGAAAACTAAAAATTAAAATAATTTCACTGCAGGGAAGTAAATACAATTAAAAATAAAACAAACATTTGTTTTATTCTTTAACTGCGAGTTCGCGACAATATTCTGCGGAAAAATTTTCAGCAAGCAACCAATCAAAATAGTCTATTTCGTAAACAAATTTCCCCTTCCGAATAAAATATCTTTAAATCGCATGCAATCCTGCTGAAAATTTTTCCGCAGAATATTGTCGCGAACTCGGACTAAACATCGTTGAAATTTTTCAAAGTTTTCAATGTCGAGCACATATATTGTATTTTTCCCCATTTGAGCATTGAGTGCGAGTTCGCGACAATATTCTGCTGAAAAATTTTCAGCAGGCAACCAATCAATGTAGTCTATTTCGTAAACAAATTTCCCCTTCCGAATAAAATATTTTTAAATCACATGCAATCCTGCTGAAAATTTTTCCGCAGAATATTGTCGCGAACCCGGACTGAGTGCGAGTTCGCGACAATATTCTGCGGAAAAATTTTCAGCAAGCAACCAATTAAAGTATGACTACTGTCGTAGTTGCGAGGACGAAGAGGAGGAAGAGACAGTACTTCATCTTCTTTGCACCTGTCCTCGTCTGGCACGAAACAGACTGAATTTTCTAGGGGCACACCTTTTCAACGACCTGGCGGAGCTCAGCGAGAAGGACGTCAGGAGTATCCAGCGCTTCATAGCAAGCTCAAAGTGGTTTCAATGAGTTGGAGGAAAAATTTTTAATTTGTGGTATGGCTACGGACCTTTTTGTGTCTATGCCTGGTCCTGGTGGACCGCCACCCAAACCTAACCTAACCTAACCAATTAAAGTAGTCTATTTCGTAAACAAATTTCCTCTTCCGAATAAAATATCTTTAAATCGCATGCAATCCTGCTGAAAATTTTTACGCAGAATATTGTCGCGAATTCGGACTGAAGGCGACTGTTCGAGTTCGACTGTCATTTTTGTGCGAGTTTTGATCCACACACTTTTGCTCAAAATTATTTTCGTCTATAATCTCAAAATTTTAGTTTTTTGTATGATTAAGTTGATCGTCTGCGAATATTTTGCTTAAAATTAAAAATATTTTATCTTGATGGGAGTTTCCATTCGATCAATTTGAGTTATTTGATTTACGGAAAAGTGCGAATCTAAAAATTCGCACAAAAAATCACAGTCGAACAGTCGTAGGTTTTGAATTATGAAACAAATCGGGCATTATAGGTAGTTCGATGTTCGCCCAATGTATAAAATAGGTATTATTTAGTACCGTACCTCATTTGGGCCGTATGGTTTAAGAGCCATATTTCCACTTTCCATAAATATTGTTTCATCCATCGAGTGCGATTTTTCATCAACTTTTGCTACAGTTAATAAGTTGGATGATAACACATTGCTCGCAACTGTATCGTAACTCTTTGATTCGCCTCGTTTTTGTAGCAGAGATGTTTTCGTTGCTAAAAAATTAAGAGTTCAAAAATAAATTTAGATTATAAAAATTATAAAATAAGCACCTTACCTTGCATTCCCGATGATAGGGGTATTGTATCAACGTGATCGGAAGATTTGTAATTACGTCGCCGTGGTGATGGTAATTTGGATGATTTTTCTTTTTTCTGTCTATCTAACATCTCTAAAAGTGACTTTTGATTTATGGATTTTTGAGCTTCATTTCGTTTGTTTCCTGAGTTATTTTCGGGATGGGATAAAGAACGTCTCGTCACAGGTTTTACTGGTCTTGAACCAGTCGTATCTTCTGATATTGATCGCATGGTTTCGGGTTTTCGTTTAATTGGTTCATCATCGTTTGACGATGCTATAATTTCAGTGTCAATTATATCTTTCGACCGACGTCTCCTTGGACGATCTTTTTTGACATTACGTATATATTCATCTGGATGAAAATATTCCGGTGATGAATCATTTAGAAAGCTTTCGGCACTACGAACTACTTGATTTATCACCCGACTTTCATTATGGTTCGGTTTGATAGAGTTAGTTCTTGTTTGTTTCATTTCTTCACTTTCTTCATAGATATTTTCTTCTTCTTCATCGTAAGTTTGTTGTTGCTGTAAATCACTATCATCATAACTAATACTAATATTATATTCAATCAAATTCTGTTTTGCTTCAGCAAATGTCTTTTTAATTGGTGAGCGCGCTACTTCGGAGTTCGTACGCAATAAATCTTCTTTTACATGTTCCTGACGTACCAATCTGAAATTATTTTAATTATTTAGGTATTTAAAATTGAATAAATAAAGTGTCTTATACTTAATATATATCCTACCTTGGCGATCGATTTGTTGGTATTTCCGGTAATATTCTCCTACCTTCAGCTTGTTGAACACGATTAGCACTGTATTCTTCATTACTATGACTTCGAACTTTTATCATTTTGGAATGTTCACGTTGTGTTACTGGCGAGGTCGAATATTGATCTTCAGTCATCGTTGGAACGTTTTGTTGCGATAAAAATGGTCGCGGGTGCGTTTGAGGTTGTGGAAATAAAAAATTTTGTTTTTGCCTTGGGGATATAGGTAAAAATTTTGCACCGTGATGGTGGATCGACAACGAATTCATAACCTCCGGTGTTGGTAACGTATTCTGACGGGCAAATTCTGGCGAACGTTTCATAATTTGGGGCGATAGTTGCTTCTTGGGCGGCGATGTTGGCAATAATTTAGTATGTTGATCTGGATTCGGTAATGTAGTTTGACGTAGAAATCGTTTCTGTGGTTCTTGGTCATTTGAACTAGGATCGCGTTCCGGTGATTTCATAAAGTTTAACCGATTTGGCGAAGTTGGCAGAAATTTTTGATGAATGTATGGGCCATCGGATGAATTCGAGGGAAATGTTGATTGCCTTATAAACGGGGGACATCGATCGGTTTCTTTTTCGGGTGATCGACTATAACTACGATTCGGTGATGTGGATAAATATTTATTTTGTTGATTTTCAATGGGTAAACAGGGTAAAGTTGATTGTCTTCGAAATTGAAACCTTGGTTGAACGGTTGGCACTTCTAGCTCGTTGGATGAAATACCTTCATTTTCTGTATTATAAGGGCTATATTGAGGACTCAGTTGCTGTTTTGGTGACAACTGAGGTGGCTGGGCTAATGATTTTACACTGCTATATGGAAGTTGAATAGCATCCGGATTAGGTAAAGTTGATTGTCTGACAACGCGTCGTGATTGTAAATTGTTTCCTTCGTTATAAGTTTCATCTTGATTGTAATTTTGATTTCGATTCAAAGATGGGTATTTGTCCATATCCTGACTTTGTGGCAAACTTGTGTATGGCCTGTATTCTGTACTGTTTCTATTTGGTGGAAATCGATCTTGTTGTGGATCTGAAAATTATAAAAAGAATTGATAATTTTATTTAAACATTGATTAAATAGTGTGAATAGTGTCTTACTGGATATTGTCCATGATCGTCTGATACTTTTTTTTATTAGATTAGACGGCGGTTCTGGCCTCGGAATATCATTTGCAAATTCATTCATCCAATCACCACTGCCGGTTTGTAGCTCACTGTAAATACATAATAAATGGTTTAATAAGTTACGTTTATGTAAATAAACTGCGATATTTGTTTAACTTTTGATAAATAACGATGAAATTGGCGTGGTTTTGGAATTTTCCATTTTTATTTTAAAGTTGACGTAAAAATGTAAAATTAATTTTCACCCACAATTACCATAATTGGTTCCTTGCGCGTGGTAGTTTTATTTATATTAACAATAACAGAAGAAACAATACAAAAAATATTTTATACAATTAATTGGGCAAAGACCATTAGCAATACATAAAATGTTTATATCAATTAATTACCTGTTGCAGCTGGATACAAGTTACATCGAGGTTAAGTCAAGGAAAATAATTGTGGTTTCAATGAGGTGACCTCTTTGACGGCCTAATTCGAAACCGGAGTGCGACTGGTTAAACCAAGATATTTGAAAATAAAAACCGACAATGACCAAACTCTTTGTTCTCAAACTGAAAACGCACATTTTTATTGGAATTTTTGGATTTTTTGAAAATTATAGTTTATACAGATGATCTAAAATATATCCGCCGTTTTTACTCAAATTGCAAACGTACTTTTTTTATTTTTCCTATAACTTTATTAAACTAATCATAAACCAATTTGGTCCAACTTGTTGCCATTTTTCTTGTAAAACGATTATCCTGCCATTGTAAAATTTCTGTGATTTTTCCGTGAAAAATTAAACTAAATACTTTTCACAGGTCTCTTTTGAAGCCAATTTCACACCATTAAAAGAGTTCTGCAGTGAACGAAACAAATGGTGATCTGACGGTGCAAGATCGGGACTATAGGTGGTTGCATTAAAGCTTCCCTACCAAGCTGTCTCAATTTTTGCCGAGTCATAAAACGTGAGTATGGTCTGGCGTTATCATGACGGAATACTACTCCTTTCCTACTCACCAATTCTGGCCCTTTTAATTCGCTGCTGTAGTCTGATTATTTGTTAACAGTATAGAACAGAATCAATCGTTTGGCCTGGTTGTATTACTTCATGATACCCGATTCTCTTCCAATCCCACCAACAGAAAGTATCACCTTCGTTGGCGCCAAATGTGGATTTGTCATCGTTTGTGTGGTCTAAAAACGGTTTGACCAAGATTTTTTTCGCACACAATTGTCGTACGTGATCCATTTTTCTTTACCCGTAATTATACGTTTCAAAAATGGTAAGGTTTCGTATATCTTTTCAACAGTGATTCGCGGGTTGAAACTCGGTTCATCAAATTATTCATTGTTAAGCCAAAAAAAAAAAATCCAATGGTCTACTATGAAAACTAATACACTTGTTCAATGTTTCGTGTTTCTTAAGATTTGTTCAATGCTTTATTAAGAAAATCAAAGAAGATACCTAAAATTCCACATTTTTTTGAATCCAACTTTTTCGAAATGATCCAAAGCTTTTTGATGGGGAATGTTGGATTCCTTAGCGATGTTATGGTTGCTTACATGACTGTCTTGTTTCACTTGGTCCAATGAGATACATCTTTGACGTCGAAATTTTCAGTACCAAATCGAGTGAACCATTCACAGACTGTTCTTTCCATTCACAGACTGTCACTTCTCTTTTTTGAAGTGGTACTTTAAAATGTATACAATTTCTTCTTTAATTTCATTCATTTTGAACACGAAACAACTTTTCACTGAGTGCGAGTTCGCGACAATATTCTGCTGAAAAATTTTCAGCAGGCAACCAATCAATGTAGTCTATTTCGTAAACAAATTTTCCCTTCCGAATAAAATATTTTTAAATCGCATGCAATCCTGCTGAAAATTTTTCCGCAGAATATTGTCGCGAACTCGGACTGAATAAGCTGAATAATAAAAAATCAAACAAACACTTTAAATAAAAGAAATATATAACTTTACTGACATCTATTGTCAAAACGGCGAAAACTTCTTAGACCATCTAATAATTTTTAGATTATCGCGGTATTACTATATTTTGATTAAATGGGTTAAATATAGTATATTATCAATATTATTTTTTTAGAAAATTCAAAATGTCTCTTAACCACATTCTATTTTATGCCAAAACCACAGAGAGTGAGTTCAATTTTAACTACCAAAAGATAATTAATATATACAATACTTTAATAAGTTAATTATTATATTATAACACAAAGCTTCTAGTGGACGCTACATTGTGTTTCTAGGCTTTCTAGGTATAGTTTAACTCAAATTCAGCTAAAAGTATAAAAAATAAAAATATTCGGCAATGGAGAAGGACCAAGCAAATTGTCAACTATTTTTATGTACAAAAGCAAAACATTTGAAAACCATTTGTGCAAATTCATCGGTTTTTGAGAAATCTCAAAAACCTTTCCAATATTACAAAAGTAATCGCGAAAAAAAAGGTAATTTCTTGAATTCTGAAAATTTATAAGAAATTCTACATAAATTGTGCTTCTATAATAATCAATTAGGTTGTGACTTACATCTATATAGTGCAGGGATTTGGGGATTTTTTGGTTAAGAAAATCGAAAAAAATTTAAAATGGATAATCAAAAACAATTTTTTTTTTTTTCAAATTTGTATTAATATAAATGGGGACTTGGGGAGTATACAAACACAACACATTAATTCTGAACTCACATTTGTTTATGGCAAACGGTGCAAACCCAATCAGTGGTACGAGATGAAAATTCCCGACAAGTTTTACACACCCTTAGCCTACACGAACGACATGGGGCACCACGATTAATAATCCTTCCAAGTTCTGTGTCGCATCGACCACATTTTCTATTATAATTGGTATAAGGACGATCCAAAGAGCCACCACCAATTTCTGTTGATTTGTTACTAATAGCTTTTTGAATATTTGGTATTAGAGTACGTTTCCGCCTGAAATTTTGTAGTTCAGCTCGAAGTAACCTATAGGAAATAGAGATAGAGAAAAGAGAAATAGAAAAAAGAATGATGATAATGATAACAAGATTTTTTTTATTAAATGAAGTAAATAAAAAATGAAAAAAGTAAAATCGAAAATCATTGTAGAAGCCGCAAATTCATTTTTTGCCCAGTCAAGTTTTTATTTCTACATTTTAATCATCACATTACATTTTTTCGCACGAAATCACATGAAAACATTTAATAATTGGTACAAGAATAATGTGCTTTTGACTTTGCATATTTTTGTTCCCTTTGGTTACTCCATCGTAATTTCAATTGATGTGTGAACATAAAACATTATTTAGCTCAAAGAACAACGTTGCTTGCTTTTGTCTATTTTATCACAATTTTCTATATTTAGTAACAATTTTGTTAAATATTTTGTATGGAAAAACATTTCAGAGGGTCGAGTGGCTAATATTACACAACGTCGGTGACGATGCAAAAGTGTGTATCTACACACATTTGTTATTTTTTCTGGAAATGAGAAAAACGGTACATTAGTTCTTCACTTTTGAACGTTTATTTTCTCCAATTTAATTTAAAAACCAGCAAACTCTATTATTCTTACCAATAAAACGATTTTGACAAATTTTGTAGATACACACTTTTGTATCATCACTGACGATATATGTAATTGTTTCTATTTTTTTACTGACTTATTTCCAGATTTTATGTGAATGCGCAAAAATTTGCATTGTGTCTATTTTCATGTATAAAAGAACCAATGGTTCAACAATTCATGAGATGTCCATGACTTGGAAAGCACTATTCGAAAATTTAAAGAAATTTCAGCAGATCTCTTTACCAGAGTGATTAATTCTGTAGCAAAATGTTAAAGAAAAGGTCAGTGTAATTGTTAACCTGTAGTATACCTCTTAATTCGGTTCTTTCGGTAAAATAAAAATGAATTTACAAATTTTAAATGGTTGCTTTTTGATTTATGGGCTGGTTATATAGACGGAAACGAAACGAAACGAAACGGACTAAAACGAAAGACGTAAAGAGACATGGTTATATAGACGAATTGACGAAAACGTTTTTTGGCGTTTTGAAAATGGTTTTATTTCAAAAATTTATTCGCGCGCACAAAAACAAAACTTCATAAAAAATAAAATAAATACATTTCTCGAAAAAATGGATGTTTTTTATTAATCAATATATTATTGCTAATAAAAAAAACATGTATCGGCGTGTAAAGCTAAATAAATCAATTCAGAGACAAAATGGAATTTTTAATACTTTCTAAACATAAAACACGACTACACAGAACAAACACGGGGCCAAAAACACGCTTTTTCTGCAAAAGTAATTAATAATTCAGTTATATACACTGATTTTCGGGACTCAATCTATTTTTTTTTTCAAAAACCTGCATCGATGCATTCTACCTAAAAGTCTGAATCCATTTTGTATTTTATTTAGTTTGTTTTGACAATTTGACATAAGTGCTACTAAGGATAGCAAAATAAATTAAAACCGATAGTGCATAACCGCAAAGACGAAACGAAAGCAAATTGAATTGAATCAATTCATCCGTTCGTTTTTATTCCGTTTCTTCTGTATAATTAGTCTAGTAGGTTTTCATACAATCAATTCGTTCGTTTCATTTCATTCCGTTTCGGTTTCGGCTATATAACTAGCCTATTACTAAAAATACATAGGTCCAATCACGTTTTAAATAGAACACCTTGGTATAATTTGATTCTAATCGCAACATTTACGAAACATTTAGGTGTATACAGAAATTATGGAAACAGGCAATGCGAGAGAACATTTTTCATTTCATTAGTCAAATTTTCATTTATCCGATCAATAAATCAAAATATTTTCTTTTTGCTCTTTCATTTTTACTTTTCCCACTATAACGAAGTTATATTGGGTAAGTATTGTAATCGCGACAAAAAATTTTGTTCCAAATTTTCACATTTCTCGACGAATTAGGTTACCAGGACCCCGAAACACCGATCAGAAAAATGTTGTGTCCGTCCTTCCGTCCGTCCTTCCAGTTGCACATTTTTATTATTTTTGTTTTGCCTCCCATTATCACAAATATTGATAGTTTTTGTCGAAATTTTGTACAAAGATAGATTTTAGTAATAAGCAGCTTGTGTTAACTTTTAGGTCTATTCGAGTATAGAATAGAGGGAGTTGCAGTAGAAGAGAAAACGTCCAAACAGATTTTCTCAAAAACGGGACCGACGATTTTTTTGTTACGTTAATGATAAATTTGACAATTCATCATCTACTTGTTCACAAAATTTGATGCCGATTGAAGCATTGTGTGGGGGTCATTTTAACAAAAAGGAGTAATATAAATTTGTTTATCTGTTTACCGAAGTAATGTCGAATTTTCCGAAGAAATATTTTTCTACAGTTAATGCACCTTGCAAATTCCAACAATTGTTCCCTAGGTGTCTTTAAGATAAAATGATTAGATTATCGTGTAATATGAAATTTAAATTTCTAAATTTATCTAAAGTACTTTGCTGGTGGCAAATAATATCGTCAACATTTAAAAATAATTATATCTAGTGAGCTTTTAAATATAGCAAGATATTCCCGTTTCTATGACATTGACATTTTTGTGACGTTTTAATGATGGAAATATCAACGACATGTTGATCGATACATTATTTGTGATTTTGTGAATAAAATCGCCTTTAAAGGTATTATTTCTGGGTAAAGCATGGTTTCCACGATGGCGAGGCGAAAAAATTAGTCAAACTAAAAAGAGAAGGTAAAAATTCACCAATAGTACGATAGAGACAAAATACAATTTTGACAGAAAAATTGGGACGTCCAGTTTTTAATATTTTAATTCAGCACTCCGAAATTGGACGTCTAATCCGAAAAAAAGATGAAATGGATCATCTTTTTTTCGGATTAGCCGCTGATTTTCGGAAGTGATGTCAATTTGAATAAAATTTTCGGAATAAAGCAAATTTCAAAATAGAACCGTTAATTTGGATTTTGATTTGTAAAGACAATAAATAAATATAAAGCATTAATCCAGTAATGGTTGTTATAAGTTAAAAAATGTAAGTTAAATTATAAAATGTCTCCAAATGTATACCAATCTCGAAACGTCAAAAATAAATGAATAAAAATTCGGTGTAACGATTTGTTACTGTTTCACTCATTCTCATGTTATTTTTTTTATTCCTTCCTCTTTTTAGTTTGACTAATTTTTTCGCCTCGCCATCGTGGAAACCATGCTTAATAAATTCTCCTGGTATTCAACGTATTATGCGGGCCTCAGATGTTCAATAAGTATTGCCAATATAATATTGTCAATGTTGAAAAAAACTATTGACAAACTGCATTTGTCTCAGACGATCAATGCTATTGACAATATACTTAAATGTCAAACAATAAAAAATATTTATTTTTCAGGTTAATACTGCACTTTGAACCATGTTAGATAAAAGTACGGCTTGTGTAGCTATTATTTTGCTTTGTAAATGAAAAAATTTAAAAGAAAAAGAAAAGAATATGGTCTAGGGAGTGAATAAAAATCCAAATACTTATATAAATTCAACTTTATATTTATATTTGCATAAATGCAACGCTAAATGTAGGTAATTGTTATGTTTTCTTGGTTTTAAATACCAAACTCAAATGTTGACAGCTCTTCGCATTGATAATTTGTCAATAAAGTAACTCAGAAGATCAATAGTATTGTAAATATTTTATCAATATTAAAAATATTTTGATTTTCATCAAACCATCACCACAATATTTTGTATATTGACAATCCGTTAATTGGGGTCCTCACATGTTCAATAGTATTGCCAATACTGAAATATTTGCAATAGATATTGATCATCTGAGGCCCGCATTACATATAATACAACTCCTAATAGCAAATTACTATGGGAGAGGCGCTACTTACTATGTGGCGCAGGTTTAGGAGAGCTGGGAGATATATAAAATGAGGTGGGATTTGGTAACAAATGATAATTAATGTTAATTCTGATTTTGTATTGTTTGTGTTTTATTATTTTGTATTTTCGAATGGTCCACAGCGGTGCCCCGTCCAGACTGAAACACAGAGTAAAGAATTATATCGGCAAATTTTCACGTTGCTTTTATAATATTGTGATCTGAACAAACGGCACAAATTTTCAGAAAATAAATTTTGAACATTGTGGATACTCTCTGAATGGAGTAAATTAAATTCTCAAGGACTTTCAATGGTATACTGGAGATGTATAACTGGATCTAATTGTTAAAGGTCGAATATGAAAAATGCGAATACGACTTTGATTGCTGGTCAACACGTGTCAGTTCTAAATAATTTAACATTATTTACGGATCTGTAATTTGACGGTATGAGAGTAGAAGATTTAAATTGTCGTGGTCAATTGTGATATTGGGGAAGAGCTCTCCAAATTTAAGAAAAGCTGTGACATATTGTGCCAGCCCAAAATAACGCCTGCTCAAAATAACGGAAAATATTTGTAAAATTTAAATGGTTGGTTTGGTGTTCTTTAACGATGCTTTCTGGGAAAAGTGTCGTCCGAGAGTCGGATAGACCCAATTTTTATCTATGGTTAATCCGTGGAATTTTATTGTATATTTTTTACAAGGAGATTTTTTCTTTTAAAGGGATGACGAGTTTTGATTTATTTCGTTTATTCATCAAATAATTTATTCTAATAGAGTCAACTATAAATTGAATGAAAAATTATCATTTGAATTATTCAATCAATTTTGTGAACTCAAAGGCATAAATAAAAAATCAATATAATCCTTGCGAAATATTTTAAACTAGATACTATGACATTGATATTTATACATATCCATATAACATAAAACAACATGCTCATTTATCTAAATTGATTATGTAATTATTGATTAATTTTTCGTCTTCATCATATGGCTACAGTAAAAGTGAAGACGGACGTTGGAAGAAAACTGCTAATTGGAAGTGCGTAGAGCCACTAATTATTGTTGATCCATTTTATAAACCGAAAAAATATAACAATATAGTCCAATAAATAGAACAATAAGTTTTTATTTAATTATTTATATTATGAGTAGGGAAGAAACCTAAAATATGCCGTTAAAAACGGGTTTAAGCGCTTAAGATATGCTTTAATAATTGTGTTTTAATAAGCACTTAAAATGTACTCTAAAAATTAACAATATGTTCTAATTGCTAAATATGTAAAAACATTTTTTTTTAAAAACCAATCTTTTATTCAAGTGAGCTGCTACTGCAATTTATTGGAACTGGGTAAAGCAAACAAAGTCACCCTTTTGTGGTCTCCTGGCTACTCCACCATTAAGGGAAATGAGGCAGCAGTTTAAAATGGGAAGGTCCCTTACGGACCAGGGCAGATTCTGTGACTGAGGTAAGGAGACATCGGAACACGTGCTCTTCACACGCGATGCTATCAGTCTAAAAAGATTCAAGCTTCTCAATGCGCACACAATCCAGTGGCCTAATTCCGACCCACTGGATATGCATCAGGTAGCGGCGTTTATCAAGGACATAGACCTACATTTCACCTAAGAACCTCTAGGGATGCACAATAGGTCTCAATGGTTGTAGTGCTCTGGGCTACAAACACCCACCCTTGGGGAAAAACTATATGTAATTTTTTAGTCTACTTGAATATAAGCGTGGTTTTTTAAAAAAATTGTTATGTATTCATATTATTGTTTTCTACTTTTTAGTCTTCAACGAATCTTGAGAAATTTGAAACTTGACAGAAATTTAGCGAAACGTTTTTGTAAAATTTAAATTTTCATTTGCTTATCTTTATGCATGTTACTTGGGAAAAATATATAAAATATATGTATATCTGCTCGTCAAATTTTTTAATTTATTTATTTATTATACAGAGAAAAGTCTACAAATTTGACTTGAATTTATAACATATTGAACAGGGTAGAATAAAAATTAAATTAAACAAAAAAAGAATTAAAATTGACATAAAAATATTTTTAGGTTGGAGCAAAATGTTGCTTCAACCTACGTTTAAAGCTGTCTTTACTTAAGTAAAAGTCGAACAAATGGCCGATTTTATTAAAACTCTTCGACATCATGTTTACCGGTTCATTGTCACCATAGTTTGTTCTGTGTTTATTCAGATGAAGGAACTCATGATCTCTTAAATTCATACTCGGTGCCTTTATTTTAATTGACATGGATGGTGCATCGATTTGATCAAGTAAAATATTTCCAATAAACGAACACTTTAAAAGTTCTCGTCTATTTGCCAATGTTGTCATTTGATAGGTTTTGCATCCAGTAGCATATGATGGTAATCGCTTCAGGTTAACGTGGTGCGGTAAGTCATGGTCGTAATCCCATCCGTCTTTACACGTTATATACCGTATAAACTTTTTTTGAACACTCTCGATTTTTCTGATAGGTTCGTCGTAAAAAGGACACCAGATGTTGATAGCGTATTCAAGTTGAGATCTGACGTAGGCATAATACAGGATCTTGATTGTCTCGAGGTTATGAATATCCCCAGTCCAACGCTTAATAAAACCAAGCATGGAATTGGCTCTAGCAACGCATTGCTCAATATGCTTAGTAAAGCACATGTTCTCAACGAAAGTAACCCCTAGGTCTTTAATCTCGAATACTTTTTGTAAAAGTAAGCCATTTATTTGATATTGTTGTGTAACAGGGTTAACTTTCCGATGGAACAATAAACTTGTTGATGTTAAAACTGAGGAGGCTAGATTGTCGATGTCCATTTGGCTAGATTGTCGATGTCCTCTTGTAGCTTATTGGTATCGCCGATGTTTTCTACTGTTTTAAAGATTTTGAGATCATCTGCAAACATTAATACCTTAGAATGTTGTATTACTTCAGTAACGTCATTGATGAAAATTATGAAGATCCAAGGACCAAAATGAGAGCCTTGTGGTACTCCTGAAGTAGCTTGAATTGATTCTGATCTTCTATTACTAAGCTCAATATACTGAATGCGATTACTCAAATATGATTTAAACCACGCAACAAACTGTTTAAAAAAACCGAATCTGTATAACTGTTCCAACGTTTTACAATGACTGATGGAGTCAAAGGCTTTGGCAAAGTCAGTAGGTATACACCACATCAACTTGCTTATGCATTTCAATTTTTTTAATGGTGTTGCTGGGAAATTCAATAAGATTTGTTGATGTTGATCTCTTGGGTATAAAACCATGCTGACACTGTGAGATGAATCTGAAATGAATCAAAGATCTGAATGAGTTGCATACTACCAGTTCAAATAATTTGGGTATTGAAGATATTGATGTAATTCCTCTGTAACAAGAGACATCATTTCTTGCTCCTGTTTTGAAAATTGGTGTTACTCGAAATACGGCTAGTTTTAATGATTGATTAAATAGAAGACACAGAGGAGCTACCAACGATGTGAAATCTTTCAATAATGAAGCTGGAATGTCATCAGGAACACATCCATCTCCTAATACTTCTAGAGCTCGATGAATATCCTCGGTTTCAATCCATGGTGTTAGTATGGTTACGCTGTTTTCGTGTCATACACACTCGGTAACCATTGCTTTCACGTTTTTCTTTAAAAAATCTCCAAAAATGTTTTGGATCGTTTCTTTTTTTTCCTTAATACGGCTTAGATAACTATTATACTTTATCTTTAAGTATCTCTCGAAATTTTGATTACACGCAGAGAATTTATGGTTGCTTTCGTCTGAACTGATTTTTAGATTTGCTTTGTAAGCTTTGTCTTTCTTGTTCTTAAGATTGATAAGTATATCGTCGTACCATTTTGGATATTTGTTCGATTTGGCCGCAGCAGTAGTAGGAACAAATAGTGCAATGCCCTTAGATATAATTTTGTAGAATTTCTCCACGTTAACATCTATGTTGCAACTGATTAGTTCATTTTTTCAGTTAATCTGCTCAAAATAAAGATGAAAGTTTATTCTGTCGGCTTTTCTAAAGTTGTAATACGGCTCTCTATTTTGATGGTTATCAATAATATTGCTGCCCTTGCTTTCAAAAATTATTTCTAGGGCTTTATGGTTAATATCATTAATAACGAATGGTGATGGTGATTCATTTACTTTAAATAGATTCCGTTCATTTGTAAAAATCAGATCTAAAATTCGGTCAAGACCATTCTGTACCTCGCAAATTTGGCTAAGATTTATATCGAAAACAGAATCGATAAACAGACACTCAATTTCAGAACTCACGTTCAATGGTAAAATTTCATCCATTTCTTCGTCATATGACCAGCTAATAGTTGGAAAATTAAAATCCCCGTGATCAAGATGGTGTCAGTTGGATTAGCAGCATTGTTTATTTCCATTATTGTGTCGCAGCAGGCAGGGTAGGACGATATCGGTGAGCCAGGTGGAACATATGCAACGTAGATAAAAATTGACTTTTTGTTGATTGCGATTTTAACACACAATTGCTCGATGGACAGGTTGGATATTTCAACTAACTCATTCGATAATGATGCATCAACTGCAATGAGTACTCCTCCGCCAGATTTTTTAGCACTAGTTAGCGGTGAACGGTCGCATCTATAAACCACATATTGGCTAGGAAAGAATTCAGAACTCAGCATTCCTTTGTTAGTTAAATGATGTTCACAGATGATATAAATCGGGAAGAGCGTTTTTAACACAAAATTGCGAAATTGAGCTGCTTTCGAAGACATTTTATTTACATTTTGGAAATAAAATGAATGGTTCCTAATACTTGGTGGTTTTGCCATTGTTGTAGTCTTCTTGTAAAGTCTTGGAACCAGATTTAACGATGACATGAACGAGGTTATGTTGGTTTGCAGTTAATGCAATTCGTATTAAAGAGTGCAACTGGTCCCCTTCAATCGGTGAAAAGTAGTTAAATTTTTGTGTGTGTGTCTGGTTAATGCCACTATAGCATATGGTAAGCTGTCGAATAGTTTAATTTCTTTGTCAGACAGTCGGACACAGATTACGCTAGCTGAAGTTAAGCCTTGAGCCATATGAATAGTTAAGATTATACTTGAATCAGGTAATTTTAAATTGTTAGTTAATTGCCTTTTGTCGCGTTTTGTGAAAGTTAAATACAGTGAATTTGGCATAACTGGAATATCAGAAATCAACCGGAATTTGTTAAAACTGACTGATTTCCTATTATTATTAGTGGTATAGAATTGATGATAAATTTATTGTAAGGCATGCACCACATCCGCAGGGCATCTATAAGTTGTATTAAGATGTTTAGAACGTGTTGTAAACTTATTTGTATCAAAATAAAGCATGTTGACGTAATTAAGCCGGTCGATGTACGGTATTTGGTTTTGATCTTCGAGATCTTTTTCAATTACATGTGAATTTAAGATCCATGTTGATTTGCCACAGCCTGGCACTCCTTGAATTGATATAATTTCAGGTTTATTTTTATCTACTGATAGCGGAAGCTGATTTAATCTTTCAAATATTTTCTGGTATAGCATTATTTCAGTAGCATTGGAGCAGAAAATGTATCTACTAGATGTGATAAAGCAGTTATTTTCGGAATCAAATTGTACCAACGCATTCCCATCGAATCCAAATTGGTGATCAGTTACAGATTCTTCAATGTAGGCTTTGTTATGATTATCATAAACAAAGACTTTAATTGATGATAATGAACTCGCAGAAAACGGTATACTGTCTATCGTGAAGATGTTGGAGAATTTCCTTTATAGAATTCCGATAGTAATGATCAGTAGTGATTTGATACCCAAGTCAAGAGGGTGGTAAAAAAATTTAGTCCGCCATCTTGGGGCACCCGACATATTGAATTTAGAATGAATTTCATTTAATACCCATGGCATGGAGGTAGTTAAGCAAATTTAGTCCGTCATCTAGGGGCGCCTTATTAGATTTATATATTTAAAGAAACAATATCTTAACACGTTAAAAAATGTTTTTTTTAAACATTAATTAATTTAATTTAAGATATCAAATGTTAAAAATCTTTCTTAATTAGTGATATAATTCTTTTTCTAATATCCAAAATACCGGTTTCGGAATGGTCATTCCTTTGTCAATTCTTTTGAAACCGATCTTCTATTATATGAGAAAAAGAATTATATCACTAATTAAGAAAGTTTTTTAACATTTTATATCTTAAATTAAATTAATTAATGTTTAAATAAAAAAATTTTTAACGTGTTAAGAAATTTTTTTTAATTCATTTTTTTTTTAAATATAATATTGTGATATAAGTACAGCAGCAACACAAAAAAAAAATAGAACAAACTCAGTGTTAAACCATTAATTAGATTTAGACTGACATCATTTAGCTTATCGTATTCTGCTCGTCAAACCCTTTCATTTGATACCCATGTCAAAGAGGTTGTGGAGAAATAGGAGATCTGTTATCTTGGATTTATCGTTTTCTACTCGTCAAGCCATGTTGAGCATATTAAAATATTGAATATACTATATTGTAATGTCACGAGAACCAAAGGTGTATCAGAATTTTAGCTCAATAGGACGTTGCGAATTGGGATAAATATCGATTATAAAATTTTGCCCACACGAACAACAAACAAACCAACAAACAGGTGAAGTTTCAATAAGTGTGGTAATAAGCGTGGTAAAAAATTAATTTTTTTTTTTTCAAAAATTGGGAAAGGAAACACAAAAATCACCTTATTAAAACATGAAATATAGAGTCTACAAGTTTTACTATAGGGAGCCTAAAAATTCTAGTCTACTTTTCCGTAAATTTTAATTTTGATTGAATGCAATATTCTAGATTTGACAATCTCAATTGTAGACTCTGCGCAAGCTGAATAGACAAAATTATTTTAATTAGTAAATACCACTTAATTCACTGCTAGTGGAACTAACACTATTAAACAAAAAATTTGACCAGCTAAAACAAAATACATATTATGATACGAGTAAGCCAATAAAAATGCTGCTTTGCGATGAAAGGTAATAGAAATTAAAAATTGTAGCCAATTGTATACAAAAAATCAACGGGCGAGTTCACGCTCAACTCGTAAAAGAATTATATGAAAACCTTCAACTATTGAATCATTTCAAGTCTCTTCGATGGGCCTGAGAACTGTTCGCTCAGTGTTTAAATTACGGTACAATTTTGCTTTAAAAAGTCAATAAGTTATTCTATTTTGGATTTGGATATATTTTGCTATATTGTGCTTGAGCAAAGTACAGCTCTGTTAAGTTAATCATTTAAACCTGCTCTGAACGCTTTAAAATTCACCATTACTCATACACGGCAATTGTTGAAGATTCCATATTTAGACATTTGTGAATGGTCACGGCAAAGGAGGGGCCCTAACATGATTTCCGCCTCGAAAGAATTTTTTCACAAAACACGATACTTTTCCGCCATCTATTCGATAGCGAGATAAATTCCGCCAACAAAAATAAGGCGGACAATTTTTCGATTGATCTATTGTTGAGGATTGTGATAGGTCACTCGTTTGTTGAATTTTGCGTCTAATCTAAACTAAAATAAAAACTAATCTCAAAATAATGCTGTGTACACTGACAAACGTCATTAAATGAGTGCGTTTATTACGTTAAATGAATGCGTTTACTGCCTTTTCGATAGCGAAATTCATAATAAGAAAGTTGAAGCGTTTCGTAAAGAACATGATAGAGGCCCTGGTAAACAAAGCAATTTGATTGATTTGAACTCAATGAAATATAATAGGCCGATTCTATCAGATAAAGGCGCTATTTTGACTGAAAAATCATAGCAGCTAGAAAGACGGTAGCATGTCTCCCTGCAGCTTCTTCCTTGCGCGTATCTTTAGAAAATGGCGTTCGAATCTGTTTACCACTCTTATTCTTTTTGTTTCCTATATGCCCCACATAACCAAACTCAGCAACAGCATGAGTAATACTAAACAGAGCTCAACGTATAAGTGCCATTTTCACAGCTCGTACTATTGCGATACAAACACAAAATAAACATTTCATTTAAATAACGATCATTAACATAAGGTATTTTACTGAGGGCTCCATTTTATTTTTATTTATTTTATTTTATTTTATTATTATCACCAACAGGATAAATCCTTTTTTGGTTACAAAATTATATCCAATTTTTATTTTAATTCTTAATTAGTTTTTTTAAAAGAGATTTAGGCAAATGGAAATCAATTACATTAAAATTAACATTAAACTGTCGACAAATTGCCGGGATAGCAGCATTATATGCATAAATTGTTTTAAACGTGGACAAATATATAAAATGCCGGATCTGCACAGGTTTACAGGGCACATGAATACCTAAATTAGAAAGTAGTTTCGGGAAAGAAGAACCAAATCTTAATAAACCTTGTAAAACTGTAAACAATAAAATACAAAAACTGATATAATTAAAATACAAATTACAATTACTTAGAATTTAAATAATTAAAATACAATATACTGTTACTTGGAAAATGAGTAATTAAAATACAAGTTACAAATTGTAATTTGTATTTTAATTAAGTAATTCAAATACATGTAACTCGTTACTGCCCAGCCTTGCCAGTGGTTTTAATTTCCCGTACATACCACTGAAAACACAAAGTTGGCACATATCCAGATTCACTGCTTTCTCCATCTACAAACCACTCAACCTAATCCCATACACCTATTGCCCACTCAATATCAAACATGCTCATTAAATAAATTTAATCACGTTTTTCAATTCTGAATTGTTTTGACAAACAAATATTTCTGTTGCTTGGTTACGAGCTTAACATACCTACGCTTTCGATTTGCTTTTTAAACTTCGGTCGTGTTTCAAATGAATAAAAAACCGCATAAAAAGTTAAAAATTTAAAAATTTGACGTAAAAAGTGGTGAATAAAAATTTGACGGTTATTCGTCGTTCATACATTCAAGAAGAAACAAACAAAATGGAAGCTAAAAAAACAAAAGGCAAAGAATAGTGAACGTTGCCTACACAAAATATAAATTTGTAATGTAATTACCTAACTTGAATAGAATATTATTAATTAATTTTTTTATTTATAGGGACAGAAACAGAGAAACACAAATTAATTCAAACGAGAATCAAGAAAAATCATTTATTTACAGGAAACAATGCCAATCAGCGGGAAGGTTGGAGGTAAATTTTAAATATTTTGTAGATTTAACCTAAAATTTTTTAACTTGAGAATTGTTTTTAAACAGGTAAGTAAATGAAGAAATAAAAAAACAGGCGACTTATGCCGCCACCAATGGCAAGTATTGGCTAGAAAATACAAGGTAAAGGTATTTCATAATAAGAAGAGGAGAATAAATTAGCAGTTCAGTCGCTATAGCCTAATGAGATGTACTGAAAGATGATTTATTTTTCACATGCTCGCAGATCGAAACTGAATTGCAAACTCTTAACAATTTCTCCTCTTCTTAATATATTTATCAATCTGGAATATACCAGAATAATTTAAAGTTTGAACGTATGTATTTCGTAATGTTTTTTAAAATGAAATAAATATTATAATAATTTCAATATGTGAAGGAAACTCGGGAGATGGTACAAATGACGATGGGCCGTATAATCAAGCAAGTACTTGGCCATTTTTCGAAGCATTAGATAAATTTACTGCCTTGAAACACAATTACCATCCATCAAGGTTGTACAGCAATTTAGAGGGATTGGAGACGAGCGACAAGCCGACAACATCTTGGAATGTACGGTAGTAGATTCTGTTGAAACTGATAATGCACACACACCAAGCTCGTCGTCAAGGTATGATTCGGGAGCAAGTTGACAAAAATAGTATTCGCGGAAGTTCATTATCCGATCGCACTGAGATGAGTTTATTTGAATAAAAAATACTCAGCCAAAATAAAAAAATGAACAGAAAAGTTGGTTCACTCATGTCTGTATTAGGGCAAATGGTGAAACAAGATTACCCTAATATCGACGTGAGCCAATTATTGGTGGCATCTGACTCCTCCGAAACGGAATGAATTTTAATTAAAATAAATAATTGAAAAAAACAATAAATATATAAATTTAATTTTCAAATTATGTTTTATTCATGATTAGTATTTAATAACTGCTGGAGCAAACTATCACGAAAAATAATTGCTTCATTTGAATCCAGATTTCTATGGTTTGTCTGATAAATTTCGTTGCCACTTTCATTATAAATAATTATCAACGTTTATACAAATACTAGGGGACCCCTGTGCAATTGCACAATTTTATTATTTATGTGAAACATTTTTGCTAAACAAAGTTAAACGCGTTCTATTTTATTAGAGTTCGAAGTCTTTTTTTCGTCGGGGCAACCTGTAGTGAAGTATTCCTTTTGCAGAAGTTGTTTGTATTTATTATGGCAAAAATGTTTCACATAAATAATAAAATTGTGCAATTGCACAGGGGTCCCCTAGTAACCAAATATTTTACTTTAAATTAAACATTCCGCTTTATAGTTATTACAGTAATTACACAATAAAATACGTGGTACGCGTTTATATTGCGCCTAAATGTATGCGAATACTACAACAAATTATTTAAAAACTTTTATATTATGAGTTGTAGTAAGCTATGAAAATTTTTCTGAAAAATTATTTTTTCCTGTCATAAACTTTATTGGCGACTCCCATCAACTGTAGTCGGCATTGGTTTCTATGTAAGCAAAGGGGACGAGTATTGTCAAATTCAACTATTTGACAGTTCTAATCCCCCTTGTTCTATGGTTAAATTTTGTTCATATTGTTTTCACCAGATGTCAGCTACTTTGTTGAAAGTCGCGAATAGCATGCTATGTTTGAAATAATATAACAATGAAAATTAAATAAATACCAAGTAATTTGAAAAAGGCAAGCCATTGTAGTGTGTGGTTTCAGGCGAGCCATTGTAGTGAGAGAACGCTCCTCTTCTGATCGGAGAAATCGGAGAAAAAAATAATTATAGTGAAAAAAATATCTCAGCGAAATTCTGACAGCTCTCGCGCATCAAAACAAATGGCGTAAACACAGCGATGTATTTAGGCTAATTTGTTTACATTTTGAGGTTAGAATTTGTCTATTTTGAATTATGTTTTTCCTCAAATTTATTTAATGTAATTTTAATTTAGATAACACACTAGCACTAGAACTTTTGGTAACATTTAAGATAATTTTAATGTCATTAGCTTGCCTCGAACAAATTGAAATTTAAAATCGAGTTTTTTTATTGTTCTGCTTTAACACGAAAAATGATATTTCTTTCTAAATATGCCTACTTAGTTCGTACCTTAAATGGGTATAACGTTACATATCCAGTGGTGTTGTTAATATTTTTTATATTTTTTAATTTTACATGGTATTTTAGAATTTATCTATAAAATAATGAGAATTTTTAATATTTTCCAATATAAATTACATTATGTAATGGAATCAAATTTCACACATCTTTATTTATAATTTTTTTGTTTTTAAAACTATTACTCAGCCGACCCTTCTCTGAATTTTTACTTTATTTTAACTACTTCACTGTTGGCTGCGCATAACGATGAAAAAATGAGTTTCGCTGAGATATTATTTTCACTATACATTAAATTGAAAAAAAAAAAAAGTCGAAGTTATCGGGAATCGACCTCGAGACCTTTAACTTCATAGCGCATCGCTCTAACACATGAGCTATAGAAATATGATTAATAATGGAAATTTATAGCTTAAGAAAATGTTGAACATTCTTGTATTTTATATAATATAGATTGTGTAAAATGCAAGCTGATGCTACAATTTTAATGCAGTTGCACTTTGAAAAATATATTGCGCCACCGATTTTTCATGATTCCAAATGCACACTTTACGACATTTCTTGATTTGCTGTGCACTGTATTAAATTTTCGTTGCTCTTCATTGGGGTTTTTGTACGATGTAATTATGGCTATTGGATTTAATTTGCAAGCATACCCTCCCTCTCCTAATAATTAATATTGTGGGGGTGGAAATTTTCCACGTTTATATAACGGACTATTACGCAACACCCTTGTGTCATGCACAGATCCAGGGTAACCGACAAAGATAACAATACATTTTCCTGACCCCATCCACTACAGCTTGCAATATAATTGCAAATAGCGTTTTTAAAAATATGGGTTTTTGCTCGGGCACAAAATTTGGCTCCAACTTCGTTTAACTGATTCTCTTGAGGACTATGCACTACGCGTTTCATGTCTGTTGTAAAAAAATTTAAAAATTTAATAATAATATTCTTAATGGAGTGGCGGCTTAAACCAGCAAAATTTCCAGTGACTCGGATCGACCAACCGTGATGTTTATGAGGCATCATTTGCAGTATTGTTTGGAATGTTGTGTGGCTTATTCGCAAATTTTTTTTTGTCAAAGTTTCGTTTCCTTTCAAAATATCCTCTATTTTGTTGGATACAACACGAAGCTGCAAATATTTAGGCCGCTAAAGTTAAGTAATAAAAAATTTCAATATTCGTAATCGACTTGAAGAATCATTAAGTCAAACTAACCTTATTGTGTTCTTGCAACTTTTTTTTAAAACACAGGTTGAAATATTGTTGTTTAATATTTGAATAGCTATGTATTATAATTGGCAAATATTTTTTACTTTTATTACTCTCCATATTTTGCTTTTATTTATTATTTAATTTTGTTGTTATTGTTCATTCAAAGAATGTATGAATGCAAATGTCAAAATTTTTAACCGTTTGAAACAGATAAAAAGTTAAAAAAAAATTCACCATGGTTACAAAAAATTCCCCACAGTTAAAATTTTTATTTTTTATTCATTTGAAACACGACCTTCTATCAAAAATCAATCTGGAAATCGAACAAGAAAATCGAATTACCCGGTTTTTCATATTTGTGTGTGTGTGTGTGTTTTTGACGTCTTAAAAAATATTATTGATTATAATATTTGAGTTGAGACAAAACCAATGCAAATGAAACCGTACTATTGCGATACCGCCAATCCACACTGGGTCTCATTTGATACTGGTTTCTGCTATCAAAATACCAGTCGCATCCACACACAGTCTCAAATGAATCCGGATTCTCCAATAAATTTATATATGTATATGTGTATGTCGAAACCAACGCCTACTAGATATACCAATGCCTACTAGATATATGAGGCGCTCAGAACCATAGTGGTCCAACCCACATTTTTAAACATTTTTGTTTAATAGGCCATAAATGTTTTTGGAAATGGAATCTAAGTACACCGACCTGCAATTCCAGAAACAGTTATTTTCAGGTTACTTATTATAATTTTTGTTTTATTATAAATTACCATTTCAATGAAAATTTATGACCGATTAAATGAAAAAAATTTCAGATTTTGAATGTGGGTTAGACCACTATTGTTCTGAGCGCCTCATATTCAAGACGGCATTGGTCGAAACACAATATGAAACTATAAAAAAAGTCAAAAATGTCCTTGAACATGTTTTTTATTTCATTTTTGTTTGTGTTAGTGGGGTGAGACTATAGAAACCAAAAAAATTTTGGTTGCAAAATGAATCCGCAACAAAACCGGTTTTATAGGTAAAGGGGAAAAAAACAAAGAATGATACCGGATTCATGAGATCTAGTGTTGATTAGCTGATACAAACACAAAATAAAACCTACTATTTCTGTACGTATTAGTGTCGTAATACAATATAATCTTCACATACTTCGATTTTAAATTGTAGTTTGTATCAAAAACAGTATAAAATATCACTAGCCCTTACAGAAAGAGTAGATTTTGTATTTAATAGTATTCGTCAGTCACAGAAATAATACGGCTTGTATAGACATTTGTGTTCGTTTTGATAATATCAAAACCAAAACAAATGTCTTTATATAAGCCACATTATTTCTGTGACTGACGCCTACTATTAAATCCAAAACCTACTATTTCTGTAAGTGTTATGCTGCAATCAGATGGGCAGAATTCTGCAAGCATCGAAATTAGAAAATACTAGTTTATATGGAGTGAAATATATGGATTCTGCTTGCCCACGCAGAATTCTGCTTGTTGTCGCTATTTCCAATTTTGCTGCGAAGCAATAGGACATAAAAGAAAACACACATCTAGTACAATTTGTATACTTTTTATTTTTTTCAATCAATTTTTTTAATTTGTTGACAGAAAATAAATTGTGTGTGGCCAGTGCCAAATTGGCAAAATGAGGCATGGTTTGACACCACAAACCATTTTTTGTTATCTGAAAAGCAAAGTTTTACGCTATTACCAATCTGAAGACCACCATTCGACAAGGAATTGCCAACATTTGGACCGAAACATTGCGCCACGTCACGAACAGTGCTTAAGTACGAGCCAAACATTGAATTAATGCTAAAGGCGAACATTTACCGGTTATATTTTTTTATACCTAAGCAAAACGACTTATAGTGATACCAACAGTTTAAAGCTCAAAATAGTTTCAATGAGTTGGAGGATAAACAATCGTGGTATGGCTACGGACCATTTTGTGTCTATCCTACCTATTTTTCCGAGCGCCAAGGTGTAAAAAAGAGTTAATGCGGAAAAGTTAAAGAGTTAATGCGGAAAATATGCGATAATATTTCGGTTTTCGTTAGTGTTAATGTTTATAGTGCAATTTTCTATCATGTCAATTTAAGCACAATTCGACTTCAAAAGCTAAAAATTTAACAAGAACTATATACTACTGTGACCATAAAATAGTAAAACTTTCCCATTTAGATCGCGCGGGCTTATCCAAACGAGTAGTTTTTTTTTCTTAGGTTGGTAGCACCCTAACAGATATCTGTGTCAAATATCGTGACAATTGTTTACTTTCATCTAAAAAAGTGCATTTTTCAATTTTTAAAAAAGTTCAGTAAAGAAGCTGCATCAAATTTTACTTCAAAAATAGGATTTCGGCTTCCAAAACGTTGGAAAAGATTTTAGTGGTATTGCACGGTCGAGAACGAGTCTTTTTGGTTGGTATAAGTTGTTCAAAGAAGGCAGAGAAGCGTTGAAGACAAAGAACGTTCTTGCCTTCTTTCGAAGTATACCGATGAACATCATGCCAAGGAAGACTTGGTACAATACTTAACACTGCATATAGACACTTGGTGCTCAAAAATCGTCGATTGACAATTAGAGATCTTGTTGACATCATGAAAATATGGCTATTGACTTGATTGAAGAGATACAAGCCAATATCAAAGATGGTTCTGAAGGCCATTCCGGAATTCGACTTTAACAACCGATTTTAAGACAGAAACACATTGGCTTAAGTGTATGGTGTATGCTATCCGAAGAGGATTACTTTGAAGGGAATGAAATAAATTTGAAAGAATAATAAGCTGTTTGCGTGACCACAGTGTTAAGTGTTGTTGTTTTCTATTTAGAATCTCCACAAAGTTTCCAGTTTTTCCTTGTGTAGTTTAATTTAATTAAAACGAAAACCAGAAACGAAACAAAAATACAATTACTGTAAATTTACTTTCACTTTGTTATTTAAAAATTTCTTTGAAACATGTTTAGGTACTTTTAACAACACATTTACTATACAAAATAGTTATGATTATTAAACATTATAGAGTTATCTCTTCATCTAACGTTTTTATTATATTATTACCCCATTTAGTGGCATGCTTACGAGCCATTCATGGAAATATAATGTAAAACAAAATCAAATTACCCTAAGTAAATTAGTTTTGTGTTTAGCAGATATTATTTATTAAAATAATTATTAAGGAAGATACGAAAATACAATTATGGACGAAAAATGCGTAATCTGTATTTTTGGAATTGCGATTATGTACTTTTGTGTTTTTTTTTTAATATTTAAAACTAATTTAGTGACTTTCTGCATTGCAAAGCTCGAAAGAAATACTCCACACTTTCAAATGATCTTAGCAGAATACCGTTGATTTTTTTTTTATTTTACCGGTATAGAATGAGAAATCCTGTCAAAATAAATGGTTGCTAAATTTATTTATATCAAAAACAAGAAAAAAATGAATTAATTTCATTTTAGTTTGCGCTTTGATAGTGTATGGACTTTCCTTTTGAGATTTAGATTTCAAGTGAAATGTTACGTCCACAATAAGTGTGTGGTAATAAATTAATATTGAGTTGATAAAGCCGGTTTTTTCAGAATTATTTTTAAATCGATTTGAAAAAAAATTAACAAGGAACACAAATTTGAATTTATTTAGAGAAATCGAATTTGCAGGTTTACCACACCTTCCATTAGTAGTACAAAATAACAATATTTTCGCTATATTAAAAATTAAATTTTGTGTTTGTTGTTTCAAAATAGCTAAAAAATGAGCAAAATATGAGTAAAGTAAAGAGAACAATGCTTTATATATTTTATTCTTTTAGGATCGTACCTTCCAAAAATGTTGTGACACGAAATGAAAATTTTTGAATCTGAAGGGGGATTACTAAAAGTTTTAACTCTTTCTTAAATTCTCAGAAGCATTTCTTCGAAGTTTTGCGACAAAGAGAAAGAATGTGGGTAAATTCGGTTTTATAATAAAATATAAAATTTCGTATGTTCCCTTTACAATAAACATGCATTAAAAAAAAAATACCTTTGTTTTGTTGAATTCGAGTTTAGGACAAGTTGCACCGACACCTGTGCTGCAAAGGAGACCCAGACAGAGAGGTGCTCCGGAGCGGTTAAAGCACCTCATAAGTGGATCTTCAAACCTCAAGTAGGAGGAATAGTAGTGGAGAATACCTTTCCAGAAGGAATGACGACTACATCGGGACAAACTTGCACCGACGGGGACTCGGTGAAGAGAAGGAGAGAAAAGGAGGGTGATGCGGCTGGGCGAACCCCCGAACAAAAGAAGCGATACAAGGGTGGTAACCCTAGTAAATAGGAAGGAGGCGGATGCAAACATGGGCGGAAACTTAGGAAAGGAAGGGCAGGGTGAAAATCCGGAAGAGTTGACAAAAGTAACCACCAATTCAGCCAGAAGGAAAAAGGGTAGAGGCGCGAAAAAGCGCAAGAAACCGAAACCTGACGCTGTAATCGTCGGGAAACAAGGGGATGTCTCATACGCCGATATCCTCCGCAAAGTGAAGTGCGACCCGAATCTGAAAGACCTAGGAAGGAACGTTGGCCGCATTAGAAGAACCCGAAGTGGCGAAATGCTGCTTGAGTTCAATAGAGACTCCAGCAAGAAGAGTGGCGACTTTCGGGAGCTGGTGAAGACTACGTTAGGAGAACAGGCAAATGTTAGAGCCCTATCGCAGGAAATCACCCTAGAATGCAGAGACTTGGATGATATTACAACGGAAGAGGACATCCGTCAGGCGCTTGAAGTATTCGGAGTGAAAAACCGGAATGAACTCACTATCAAGAATTTCAGAAAAGCAGCAAACAAGCTACTACAAGCCGGGAAAATAACGATTGGCTGGGTAGTTTGTAAAATTAGAGAGCTGATCCAACCCAAACAATGCTATCGGTGTCTAGAGTTTGGCCATATAGCAAGAGATTGTAACAACTGCGATAGATCGAAACTCTGCAGAAGATGCGGCGAAACCGGGTACATAGCCAAGACCTGCAAGGAGGAACTAAAGTGCATGTTCTGCACTGGTGATCAAGGGCACATCGCAGGAAGTAGTAGGTGTCCACTATACAGGAGGGAATAAACTCAGCCCGCCGATGAAAGTGATACAGATAAATCTTAATCACTCAAATCAGATAGAAACAGAAGCAGATGTGTTATTAGTGTCGGAACCATTCAAAATACCCACAAATAATGTATGGATAGCGGACGGGACAGGAAAGGCGGCAATATGAGTTTACGGAGAATATCCTTTCCAAGAAGCCAAGCTGCGGCAAGTGGACGTATATGCACTGGCAAAGATCAATAATATATATTTCTTTAGCTGCTATGCCACTCCAAGTCTACAACTGTCAGAGTACGAAACAACGCTCGTAAAAATTGTGGTAGAGGCAAGAGGGCACCATCCAATTGTTATTGCTGGGGACTTCAATGCTTGGGCCGAGGAGTGGGGTAGCAAATATACCAACACTAGACGCAGCACACTGTTACAAGCATTTTCCCAACTGGACGTCATTCTGGTCAACAGAGGGAACACCAGCACCTTCCGTAAGAATGGTCACCAATCAGTGATTGACCTTACCTTTACAAGTAGTCAACTAACGAGGAAACTTAAGTGGCATGTCAGTGAACGATATACACTCACAGTGATCACCAAGCTGTGTTTTTTGAAGTAGGATCTCATAGCAAGGCAAAACTAAAGTTAATGATCTGGAAAAGAAGAGGCTGGTTGCCCAATGCTTTGGACGAAGAACTCTTTCTGGAATTGTTCAGAGACATCAGTACACTAGCAAGCACAGCCGAAGGTCAAGTTAACCATGTGGCCAGACAACTTTACATGGCATGTGATGCGTCTATGCCAAAAAGGACACCAAATAACAGAAGGAAACCAGTCTACTGGTGGAGTGAGGAGATTAAGGTACTAAGGGTTACATGTCACAAGTCCAGAAGAAAAAGTCAAAGATCTGCAAGATGCCTATGTCCAGGATAAAAGGCCAAGTCCAGGATAAAAAGCCAAAAACCCCTCAAGAAACATGTCCAGAGATGCTGCAAAAGATCGTCAAGGCGGTTTTCCCGCAGCACCTTCCCAAACCGTTTAATCGTAAGGAAAATCATACACAGAAATATATGGAGGGAATACCCGAAGTGACGGTAGAAGAGACGTTGGGCGCGTGCAATAAAGTGGGTGTAAACAAGGCCCCTGGTCCCGACTTCGTACGCAACAAAGCGTTCAAAGTAGCTGTACGAAGTAACCCGAAGTAAGTACATAATACGAAGTAGTCTTGCTTAGAAGGAGTGTTTCCTATAATATGGAAGAAGCAGAGATTGGTACTATTGCTAAACGCGGGAAAACCACCAGGTGAACCATCCTCATATCGCCCGATCTGCTTGCTAGATACAGGGGGGAAATTACTGGAGTGCACTATTTAAAATAGGTTGCTTCCGATTACAGAAGGCGATGGCGGTCTCTCATCTCAATAATTCGGATTTCGCAATGCACAGGGAAAAAGATGGAAAGGAGGAACTAAACAGTACTGTGCGGTGGTCACACTTGACGTTAAAATTGCTTTCAACGCTAACTGGGCCCACATTATGAATGCCCTACGAAGGTTGAACGTTCCGGGTTACCTCTTGAAGATCCTGGATACCTACTTTGAGGATAGAGTGTTAGAGTACGACACTGAGGATGGTCCAAGGGAATATAACGTAACAGCTGGAGTCCCACAAGGTTCTGTCCTGAGAGCAATCTTGTGGAATGTCATGTACGACAGTGTCCTAAAGCTGCGCATCCCAGATGGAGCAGAAGTTATAGGCTTTGCTGATGACATCGCGATAGTGGTTTCTGCAAAGCACCTGTATGAAATCTAGATGGTCGCTAACGAGGTAATTGCAATAATAGAGGACTGGCTGGGATCCGTTGGCCTGGAACTAGCGGAGCACAAAACAGAAGCAGTGCTGATTAGCAGCCGCAAGAAAAGAGAAAACGTTGAAAAATCACGTCATAAAATCCAAAGAAGCGGTAAAATATTTGGGGATTATGCTTGATGACAGAACAGACTAAACTTCAATAGTCACATAGATTATATGAAAGTGATCGAAAGTGTATTCGGCGCTATCCAATTAGCTACCGAATGTTGGTGGCCCAAGAAGCAGTAGACGTCTTCTTCTGTCTAGAGTGGTAAGCTCAGTGCTGCTGTACGGGGCTCCGATTTGGTCAGGGGCACTGGATGTAAAATGCAACAGGAGACGGCTGGCACAAGTCCATAGGCTAAGCACCCTAGGGTTATCAGTGCATATAGAACCACCTCAGATGAAGCAGCATGCGTCATAGCCTTGGTACACACATTGATATCATGGCGGACGAGGCGAAGAGAATATTTGAGGCTAAGAAACATAACTCTACAGTCGGCCAGGCTATCCAAAGTACAGAGAGAGTCAAATCCGTGCAAAGTTGGCAGGAACGACGTTGGACACACAGGTTGATTCCGAACATTAAACCCAGGCTGAATCGCAAACACGGTGAGGTGAACTACCACTTAAACGTGTGAGTAGAAATACTAAGGCCGCCCCGCGAAATAATACTTTGCGGTGGTTCCGGGAGGAGCAACGGTCCGGCCAGAGGAGGTGATTTTAGTGGGTTAAAATCTCACACGTCGGTAAGTACGCTTACCGTGTCTTTTGAAGATTTCCCCTCCTCGTATTAAAAAAAAAAAAACACACACACACACACAACGAAGGGAGACGTCTTTAACGCAATAGCTAGGGACTTCGATGACGGGAAAATCCTCGATGAGAATATAGTGACTGGGCTTAGACCTGCGCACAGAGGTACGCAGATAGCGGTCGTCAAAATACCAACGGCTATAGCTCGTAAGATGACTGATGTTGGCAGAATCCGTATAGGCTGGGTTAGGTGCCGTATACGTGAAATAGTTAGCCCAGTGAGATGCTTTAAATGCTGGAGGCCAGGTCACAGAGCGGCCACATGCAAGAGCGAAGTCGACCTATTAAACCTTTGCTTTAGATGTTGCAGAGCCGGCCACAAGGCAAAAGATTGTAAAAATGAGCCGCAGTGTGCATTCTACCGTACAGGAAATGGGGTACCAACTCACATCACCGGTAGGGGTGATTGCCCAGCACGGCGGTTGGTGATAGGAAACAATCATAGAAGGTGAAGCTACTTCAGCTAAACTTAAACCCCTGTGAGGCTGCCCAGGACCTCCTATGGCAGACTATACATAATTGAAGCCAGGCGTTGCATTATTATGTGAACAGTACAAAAATTTGGATGATGCTGCATGGGTGAGCGATCATAGTGGCAAGGCAGCAATCTGGGCATGTTCTGGCTTGGTTCTTCAAGAAAGCCAGCAGAGTATCCGCGGATATGTTCGAGCAAAAATTAATGGAATACATATCTTCAGTTGTTATGCTCCTCCAAATGAGCCAATCGAGCAATTCATCCACTTCTTAGATTGCTTGGTTCTGGATGTAAGAGATCATAGTCCCGCAGTTATTTCGGGAGACTTCAACGCGTGGGCCACGGAGTGGGGTAGCGCTCAAACAAATAGAAGAGGCCAAGCCCTCCTGGAGGCTTTTTCAGTTCTGAATGTTGTCCTGTGCAACACCGGCTCCGCATATACATTCAGCAGGGGTAATGCTGGTTCTATTATAGACCTAACGTTTGTTAGCGAATCTCTTTGGAGGAGAGGAATAACTTGGGAGGTTTGCGACTTTTACACGCACAGTGACCACCAGGCCATCCTGTGTGAGCTCCATGGAATACGCCCAAGTAATAGTATACAAATTGCGGGATGGAAGACAAATGCTTTCGATGAGGACATCTTTAGGTTTATGCTCCGTGAATCTAACCTTACGGGCACCGCTAACACCAAGGCATCCCAGTTAATAGGCAGCATTACCAGTGCATGTAACGCTACAATGCCTAAAAGGATGTTAAACCCGAGACGACCACCGGCCTACTGGTGGAACGAGGAAATTGCATTGCTCCGGCGAAAGTGCAATCGTGCTAGGCGCATTTCGCAGCGGGGTAGAAACACCAGTTCCTCTCCCAGCCTACAACAAATATACAGGGAAGCAGGGGGTGCGCTTAAGGTGGCCATCAAACAAAGCAAGCGGCGATGCTGGAAATCCCTCTGTGATGAGGTTGAGGATGACCCATGGGGTAGGCCCTACAAGATGGTAATGTCCAAGCTTAAACTTGCAAGAGGTTTAGCACCAACATGTCCCATTGTAATGGATAATATAGTATCCTCTTTGTTTCCCCGCAAACCAGTGACTATTCACTCGAGTGCCATTGAAGTGGACGAAGTTCCGTTATTCACGATTGAGAAACTAATCTCCGCCTCTAGGAGAATTCCCAACAAGAAAGCGCCAGGACCGGACTATATACCAAATGTTGCTTTAAAGGCTGCGATTCTAGAAAAACCTGAAGAATTTCTGGAGGTGTATAATTCTTGCTTAAGAGAAGGAACATTCCCAGATATTTGGAAGAAGCAGATGCTGATACTGACCCCAAAGGGTAAAGGGCACTCGGAAGATCCTTCATCATTTCGCCCAATCTGTCTGTTAGATGGAGCGGGGAAATTACTTGAAAGGCTGCTCGGTAATCGGTTAGAAGAAGCTATCGTATCATCTGGAGACCTTGCCCATAACCAATATGGGTTCCGCAAAGAGCGCTCAACTATTGATGCTATTCAGCTCGTTACCAGGCTGGCAGAACACGCTATCAGCGGCAGCAGATGGAAAGGAGGCCGTAAAAAATACTGCGCTATTGTTACGCTGGATATTAAAAATGCGTTTAACACAGCACAATGGGAACATATTATGAACGCCCTTAATATCAGGAATGTGCCTTGTTACATCAAGCGGGTAATCTCCAACTATTTTAAAAACCGCACTTTGCAGTACCGCACGATTGAAGGGTGCAAGGAGTATACAGTTACATGTGGGGTCCCCCAGGGATCTGTACTCGGTCCAATGCTTTGGAATATTATGTACGACGATGTGTTCACACTCCAAGTCCCTGAGGAGGCGACGGTAGTTGGGTTTGCCGATGATATCGCCATCGTAGCAGTTTCAAAGTACAAGGAAGAGCTGGAAAACATTTGTAGTGACACGGTGGATATAATCCAACAATGGCTTGACTCAGTTGGGTTGCGGCTGGCGGAACAAAAAACGGAAGCGGTGCTCATAACCAGCAGAAAGGTTCTGGAGACAATTTCCATTAGAATCGGATCACATACGATTCTCTCGCAACCCTCGATAAGGTATCTAGGGGTACAAATCGATGCAAGGTTATCATTCAAGGAGCACATAAAGTACGTCAGTGAGAAATCAGCCAGAGCTAGCAAGGCCCTCTCTCGTATAATGCCGAATCTCGGCGGGCCAAGTCAAGGACGACGAAGATTATTAGCCGGCGTCGTAACATCTATAATGCTCTATGCGTCCCCTATATGGGCTCAAGCGCTGCAGGTGCCATCCTATCGTCGTAGTTCTAACTCCGTATATCGCAGCTGCGCACTTAGAGTGATTAGTGCGTTTAGAACTCTGTCGGACGAAGCAGCCTGCGTCATTGCAGGAATGTGCCCAATTGATCTGCTGGCAGCGGAACGGCAAAAGTCATACAATAATAGCCATGGAGGTACACCAAATAGACCAATGGTGCGAGCGAACAACACAAGAACGTACAGCGGGGATATTCTTTCTGATTGGCAACAGCGTTGGAACCATTCGGAGAAGGGCCATTGGACTCGACGTCTAATTCCTGAATTAGGCCCGTGGATAAACCGTAAGCATGGCGAGGTTGGATTTTATCTAACACAGCTCTTAACAGGTCACGGATGCTTTCGGTCATACCTTAATCGTTTTGGGCATGATGATTCACCGTATTGTCCATCCTGTAGAGATTCCGCAGAAGATGCTGAACACGTGTTTTTTGTATGCCCACGGTTCCAGGGAAATAGAGAAGTGCTTGCTGGAGTCCTCGATCAATTTGATATTACCCCAGAGAACATAGTAGAAGCGATGCTGGCATCCCCAGAAGCATGGAATGCTGTAGCAAATTTTGCAACAACAACGATTAAGGAGTTGCGACGGTTGGAACGCCATCGTCGCCAAGCAAGGTAACTCGTACCCTACAGTTGAGTGGGAGATGTGATCGTACAGTTAGTACAGACTCCTTCCCTTTCGAAGTAATACCTAGCGGTTGTTCCGGGGGGAAGGATGCAGGAGGTGGTTTTAGTGAGTAGGAGTCTCACACCGTTGTGGTGGATAGCTATGTTATCCCCTACATCGTCCATGATGGATTTCCACCTTCTTTAAAAAAAAAAAAAAAAAAAAAAAAACACACACACACACACACACACACACACACACACACACACACACACACACACACACACACACACACACACACACACACACACACACACACACACACACACACACACACACACACACACACACACACACACACACACACACACACACACACACACACACACACACACACACACACACACACACACACACACACACACACACACACACACGCGCGCATACACGCACACACACACACACACACACACACACACACACACACACACACACACACACACGTGCAGCCATTTATCTGAAATGGTCAATTTGGACTCTTCTATATGCTTAAGATGACCATTTCCGTTAAAATCTTGAGTTGTACAATTTTCATGATTCCTCTATGTACTTTCTTTATAATAAAAATGTAAAAATGCTACTCTTAAATTCAAAAATTCAGAATGCATTTGATTTTATATATTATTTATTAAAGGAGTATTATAGTTGTTTACCGAATTCGCCAATTAATTCAATATTGCAAAAGCATTTTTTAACATTCAAATCAATTAAATATATATTATTCAACCGTGAACATTATTATGTAATTTATTTTCGATTAGAATTTTTTGATTGATATAATTTTACGTGCACAATTGCGTCATATTTAACATTAAAGGACACGTTATGTACATAATATCAAATCTCGAAGGAGTGTATTTTTAAATACGAGTATATGTATGCTACACATCATACTGTTTATTTATTTAATATCACGAATTCGGTGATGGATCACGACACTATATATACGTTTTGGTAGAATATTTATTAATTAAATTTTTTTGTAGTTGTAGAAAAATAAATTTAAATTAATATTTTAGCTTGTTGTCACGTTGTCGAGTAATAGCTGATCCAAAAGACGAGGATGTACAGTAAAAAAGATTACATTGTGCCATTAGGATTAGAAGTGATACTCTGTTTGATGAACAATTATGTTTGCGTGCAAGGCTAATAACAAATACAATTTTTTCTTCAACTAAGAAAAATTCAATGTAATGGGGGCGAGTAGACGAGAAAGAAGAGCGACGCCAACAACGCCAACAACGCCAAGCAATATTTGCTATATGATTATTACAAATTTGGGAGTGATGGAAAGAAATCTTGCCCCTCCCCCAATCGCCGCACAGTGCGGCCAAAACGAAAATCTTGGCTAATAGTCAAAAAAAAAAGTTTCTATATCGTTTTTTTATTGCGTTGGATGTTGAATGTGCACGAACGGAAATATCAAACATGCTAAGTCATTTTAGTCGAACGGTTATATCAAACACGCTAAGTTATTTTAAGTTTATAAACCGGAAGACATCGATAAGTATGAAAATCGGCAACTTTTACCGGAAGTCCACGGCATATGCTTGAATATTCCCAGGACGCAATGACTTATGTTCGTCTTTATGGTTGTCCCGATTTTTTTATTACATTTAAATGTAATCCAGCGTGGTGTGAAATTCAACTGAAGCTGTTATCAGGCCAATTGCCAATCGATTGCCATGATTTAATAGCACGAGTATTTAAGCAGAAGCAAACTAAGTTCATAAATGTCAATACAAAAACCCATGTTTATGGATAAACTCGCTGCTTGTTATATTCGATCGAATGGCAAAAATGAGGACTTCCACATGCACATTGGTTTTGTTGAACGAAAAAATTCATCCAAATCAGATACGACAGTGTTATATCAGAAGAAATTCCAAATAAAGAAGAAGATCCTTTGCTATATAATATTATTAAGAAAAATATGGTGCATGATCCCTGTGGGCCATTCAATCGTAATCTGCATTGCATGAACGATGGAAAGTGTAAGTGGCAATATTCTAAACAACTGAGACTGGAAATACAGACTTTTAACGATGGCTACCCTCTTTACCGAATTCGAAACCAAGGAGAGGGAGGATATATTGCCATAATCGAAATAAACGTAGATGGTCAAATTAGGCCTTTAGAAGTGGACAGTAGATGGATTATTCCTTATACTCGCCTTTGCTTTCAAAAATGTTCCAAGCCCATATTAATGTAGAGTACCGTAATTCAGTGAAATCCATTAAATAGGTACATTTGTAAATATGTGAATAAAGGAAGCGATCATATGGCAGTTTTTGGTTTGGCGAATCAAGATTCACCAACCGATGAAATCAGGTTTACATTCAATATTAGATGAGTCGTTTGAGTTGCGTAATTGTAAAATTTGACGGTTTTTTGATCAAGCCATGTATTTTATTTAAACATATTTGATATTCATTCCGAAGGTGGTTATATGACCAAATTGCTTTCACAAGTAGGTACTCATTTCATAGCACTTCGATATTTGGGTTTTATCAAAATTATAGTAATGTCTTTTCCACTTTTTGTGAGAATAACTGCAAAAAAGGTCGATTTTAAAAATTCAAAATGTTTTTGACGTGCTGGAAAATTTTTTTTGGCACGCGTGCCACGTATTTCCCATCACACACGTTGTTTTTTTTTGAAGTTGTTTCGTTTCTGGTATATTTTCCACAATTGCAAAATTATTTCATCCATTGATATCGTTCTCAAATAAAAACTCGAATAATATTCAAATTAACTAGCGACTTTATTTTTAGAGTAACGTTACACGTTTTTTTATTCTTTTTACGTCTGCTCTTCTCATCTATAAGTATCTACCATGATAAACCAATTTAAGAGGTATGATCAAGAGCATGTATTGCTATCTCTTTCACTAAAAAATTAGGATGGGTACGAAGGGCCGAATTTCAAAGGGCCGAAAGGGACCCATTTAGACGAACAATATAATTTCATTGTGATTTAGTGATGTAAATTAGTGAATATTAAAAATTCGGCCCTTCGATCCATTCGGCCCTTCGACCCATTTCGGCCCTTCGACATTAGGCCCTTTGATATCATTCCAAAAATTATCATACGTCATTCGGTGATTTGTGCTATAATTTTTTTTTATAAACACTAGTTCATAGCACACAAAAACAAATCGAATTGTTTTGCGGTGATAGTTTTTGTGAAAATTTTGTGAAAACAACGTAGCCTCGTGATTTTATCGCACCGAATGAGTACATGCGCAAGGCAAGAAAAGACGAATTTGAAACAGCTGTCAATCAAACCTTTCAATTGGCTTATCATGGGTATCTACTACACTCCTCATTCGGTTTTTGTTTTAGTGCAATAATAGAAGTGGAATATAGACATAATCTGCTTACTTCGATTTTGCTTTGATTTTGTATTATAAAGCAAATCGTATTGAAATACTATTTAACTGGCGGTAGAATCATTTTTATGCAACTGGGCTTAATTTGTACAAAAACGGAAAAATTATAAAGAACATTGTGGTGAAAACCTTAAAAAAATGGATAAACAAATTGGAAGAATTGCCAATAGAAGCGCCTTCAATAATATTAATTGAATTATAATAGTTTGAAATGTATAACATTTCTAAAATTTGCCTTTTTTTAACTTCAAATTGTCTAAAGTGATTGTGTGGTTCATGTTTTTCAGATGTTGTGTAAACGCCCTAATAATTAAAGAGCCCAATAAGAACCGTAAAGAATTATATTTGCATGTATAACTGTTTTCTTCCACTCTAATTTGATCAATTATATCGGATTTGGAAAAACTATAAATGTTAAATTTTGGAATGCAGCAACCATGGAGCAGCCTGCCACCCACAAATTTGTAGAATTTTCAAGAATTATCTAGAATATTTGATTTAATTTTCTAACAGTATTTTTAAAAATATACCTATTAAAATAAAAACTAATTCTGCAAACAACATTCGCTAGAATCGAAATTAATTATATTGACAATCTAAAATAGACATATTTCTTAAACTATACACGAGAGTTTTTTTTTACGAAATCGCAGAAACGCTACACATGAATAGAACAAATGAATAAATATAAGAACATTGATGTTTAGATTTACGTACGGAGCACTGGTAATACATAATAAAAATAGTATACAACACTGTCGATGTTAATTTTATTCTGTAACCTTTCACAAAAACAAAACTATGAAAAACTTATAAACTAAAGAAACTTTCACTTAATCTAAAAAGAAATAAGTTTTACCGTGTCTTCTGTGTTTCATTGTTCTTTCGGTAAGACTGAGATTTTAATTTTTTAATTTCATTTAGATAAATTTTTTGGTCTTCCTAAACTTAACCCTTTAATGCATAGTGTAGCATATCTGCATCATGTTATTCTAATTTGAACTGCATCTACATTTGAGCATATTTTTTGTGTTTTGTTTCGAATATCTGTTGTTCATTTGTTTTTCTATCTCGTTTCACACAATTTTTTGTTTTTTTCTGCGTTTTGAAAATAAAATCGCCATTTAGAATTAGTTAGTCGATGTTTTGCATATAGTTAGTAGTAAACATACATTTACATATGTAATTTTTTTTAAATAAGAATATTGTTTTTGAATATTTATTTTAATTTTGAATGAATTGCCTTATTATTAAGCAGCGTTATAAATGAAAAAATATTTAAATTTTTTACCACAAATCCATAATGATGCAAATAGGCATAATGTCATAAAATCAATTTTCCGGGAAAACTAGCTGCTTCCAACCATTTTTACTTTGAAATCCTTTTCAACCAAACACATCTTTATAAGAAAAAAAGCATTTCAATTAAAAAGAAAAAATCATGCATTAAAGGGTTAATTGATTTTAATTAAAACTTTTGTGATTTTCTACTTTTATTAAGTTATTTTAATTTTGACTTTGCATTTGCTGTTTGATATGCTACTTGCGTCTAACATGTTCGAAATTATGAGATAAATAAAAACGTAATATTGTATTAAAAAATTAATTAGTTTTTTGGATCGGTCTTTTTCCGACAGTTCATTGAGTTTTGATTAGAATACAATTTTTTGTTTGTCTAACTGCACAATATACTACGTAGGTATATGAAAAAAAGACAACGAGCGAGTTCACGCTGAACTCGCAAAAGATTTATGTGAAAACATTTATATATAAATATTTATTGAATTATTTTAAGCCATTTCGATGAGGCTGAGAAACCCCTGCAGAAAGACGGTTGTTGTTCGCTCAGAATTTAAATTACTTTACATTTTTTGGGTCAAAAAGTCAATAATTTATTCTATTTCGAATTTGGAGGACGAACCTTACTGACATTAATTGAGCATGAGAAAAGTACAGTTATGTTAAGTTAATATCCTAAACCTGACATGTCCGCTTTAAAATATACCATTACTCGTGCACGGCAATCTTCTTTCAGTTTCCACTTTTCCAGACTGTAGTGAATCGTTTTGTCAGTGACCAGTTTGAAATAAATCAAATAGAGCGATTCTATTAGGGCACAATGTTGTCCGGAAAATCATAGTAATTGGAAAGACGGTAGTGCGGAACCCCCCATCATTTTCGCCAGATAATGGCTTTTTCATAATTTTTTTCGAATATTGCTTATGAAAAAATTTCACATCAATACATACATCTTTTATTTTCTATCAATGTTAGAGAGATTAGTCAACAAAAGCCTTCGTATAACCGAATACCTCCAACGGAGTAACGTCCAAATCAACAGGGTTCTTTCCCTTGGATTGCTTGGCTGGACGTTCAATGTAAAAGTTAAGTTGATATATCCATCTGAGGCTGCGCCCACAAAACCAACAGAAATTAACTGCCAGTGATACCAACCCAATGTGTATGTATCCAAGCTACCACCATTCAATAAATTATTAAGAAATCGACAAATTATATCAGAATTCAAAGTATTATATCAAAATTCGATATGCCATCAGGATTTGATAAATCATATCAGAATTCGATATGCCATGTCAGAATTTAAATCTTTTAGTGTCAAATCTCTCAGAATTATATATATACAATATCAAAATATGCATTTATGATGTTAAAATTCTATATTTTATTTCAGAATTCGATATATCACACCAGAATTTATCATGTCAAATATTCGAAATATTATATGCCAGAATCCCAGTCATGTAAGAATTTGTATTTTTGATGCCAGAATTCGAATTATAATCCGATAAATTATGTCAGAATTAGATTTGCAATATCAGAATTTGTATTTATGATGTCGGAATTTTATATGTAAGAATATATCCTACGTAAGTTGACACAGTTACAATTTGAATTTATGATGCCAAAAATCTATGTTTCATCGTTTCAGATTTCGTCAAGTTAAGTCAGAATTTGAATTTGTGATGTCAGAATTCGATATATTATGTCTGAATTTAATATGCATTATGTCAGAATTCGATCAATCGTGCCAGAATTCGATATGAAACATCAGAGTTTTTTAAATTATGATCTCAGAATACGATATATCGCCAGAACTTGAATTTCATATGTCAATATATCGTGCCGGAAATTGATACGTCATATCAGAATTTAACGTACCTTATCAGAATTCAATAAAACATGTCCATACACCATACTAGATTAAAATAAATTATGTTAGAAATCGACAAATCATTTCAGAGTTCGATGTGTTATAAATAGATACTTATCAGGATTCGATAAAACATTACAGAATTCGACATCTCTTATCGGCATTTTAATCTTTGATATCAAAATTCGATATCTCATATCAGAATTCGTTACTTTCTGTCAGAATTCGATACGTCATGTCAGAATTTGATTTTTTGAGGCCAGAATTCGAGTTATCATATCAGAATTACATACTTTATGTCAGAATTAGATATGCAATATCAGAAATTGTATTTATGATGTCAGAATTCTATATATTATGCCAGAATTCGATATATCACGCCAGAAATCGATAGGCCACATATTCGAAATATTATGCCAGAATGTGATAAATTATGCCAGAATTCGTTATTTCTTGTGAAAATTACAAACGTCATGTCAGAATTTGAATATCAATGTCAAAATTCGATATATCTTGATATCAAGTCAGGATTCGATATGTCGTAACAGAATTTGAATTCATGCTGAATATATGTATATGTGACAATCATGGCATAGTTCAATAAGTCAAGTCAGATTTTGTTATGTGTATTTATGATGTAGAGTTCGATATATTGTGTCAGAATTCCAAATATCATGCCAAAACTTGGTAAATCATATCAGAATTCGATTTGTCATAAATCAGAATTTTACATACGAGGTTAAAATTCGATATGACATGTCAGAATATGAATTTATAATGCCAGAATTGTATATCTTATGTCAAATGATTATTTGATAAATTTATCACAAAATCAGAATTTGAATTTTTGCTTTTAGAATTCTACATAAGATAAATTTTATATATCACGTCGATATTTTACAATAACTAATTCGACAGATTCGGTCAAAATTCAACATGTCTTGTCAGAATTCGAAAGGTCTTATCAGAATTTGATTTATCATCCCATGACTTCAAAAAACGCGATGTTATATAAGAATTCGGTATATATCATCCCAGAAATCAACACAGTTTTTTGAATTTTGGTACTATACATCGAATTCTGAAATAACATATCGAATTTTGGGATAATATATCGAATTCAGAAGTCTTGAGATGATATATCAAAGAATTCAATATCTCATCATGTCAGAATTCGATAAATCTCTTCAGCGTTTGACTTTCATCATTTACTGCTGCGACCATATATAGTAGATATTTTTACAACAAAATAAAATAAAGTAGGCGGTTTTCTAATTTTTTTTTCGTATTCGGCTCACGATGATTTTGAAATGCCGGATGGATCTTGTATATTGCATGTGTATGCGTAAATTTTGTGTTGATTTTAGGTTTTATTTAATTTGTTTTTCTGATCGATATTCACACACACATGCAATAATATTTGTTCGGCACATATGTTTCCGTAATACTACAGACAGACTAGGGATTAGCTAAGCGCGATTAGCTAAATCCGTTTAGCTAATCTACCACTAATCTAATTGCATTGACAGACTAAGGTTTAGTAAGTGGCGCCACGAGTTTATGGTATCGGTATTAATACAAATATCATCACCTTGTTTGAGTTGATTTTCTTGATTTTGTTTAATAATTAAATCAAAATAAAAACAACATAGACATTAAAAAACAAATTATAATTTAAACACTTTAATTATTAATTACAATTTTTAATCTTTTTTATTCATACCTACCACAAATTTTTTGTAGTTTTAAAAATGTTGATAATAGTTCCATCTATATTAAAATAGTGCAACTTGTATTTACAATTTTATTTTAACATTTATATATAATGGCGCCACTTGCACTCTCACTAAACTCATTAAAAAGAGATAAACTTCAAAATATTGAGAGATTAGTTCACTAATCGCGTTTTGTCACTAACCTCGAAATAAAATGCGTTTAGCTAATCTTGAACTTGACACACTTGAGCTAATCTCGAAAAATTCACTAATCGCGTTTAGCTAATCCCTAGTCTGTCAGTGGTATTACATGATTTCTACATAATATTATACTTACTCCTGCCAGTAAAGATGTTTTCACACCAAAAAGTAAGGTAAAGTGAAAATCATTATGAACTGTGCTCGTCCTATACCCTTTTTGGTGCGATCATGTCACTATTTCACTATTTTTATAATAGTACCAGTAGCATAAACGATTATAATATATCATTTAAAGTAAAACGTAAAAATTCTTTGATTAGATTTCCTCACGGTAATTTACTAATTTATGATAAATTGTAATCGTTAATAAATGTTAATTACATATTTATAGATTATAACATAAGTTTCAAAGATCATTTAGTACTTATGTAATATTCTAGTTTTTGCCAAATCGCTAAAAATTTACTATCCTCTTCCTTATTTTGGAAGAATTCGGAAGACCGTTCATTTAAATATAAATAGAAAAAACAGAAAATGTATTATGACAAGTGCTCTCCGGTTTTTTGGAGTTTAGCTCGGTTAGAATTTCCACTCTCCTTGTTTGACTCAATGTTGACTCTTTTTGCTTCATTTTTCCGGAGAGTAAACGCATAGCTATCTAATCATTCTTTCCCTATAATTAATATGGCTGTTGCCCAGTTGCATCAAAAAGAGCAAACGACCAAAAGATTTGATTGCCCGATTTCGTGCAACTAAAATTACTTAAGGACAAATATTTCTATGTAAAAGTAAACTGGGTATAAGTAAAAATAAAAATCGTAAATGGCGTTACGTAGCTGCACTCAGTCAATTTATTCTATTTTAACTTCATTTCAATGAATAGACACGAATTTCAAAATTTTCTCACAGGCTACGGAATATTTAAAACTCGTACAGCGAGTTTTTATGGAAATAAACAGAAGAAACGAAATATGGAAGGTTCGGGCACGATTAAGTAATCTAATACCGAGATACCGAAATCCGGGATACCGGCCATTTTGCAGGGTCTTTGTTACCGATATTGAACGATTTAAACCAGATCTTTGATATTGAATTAAAATAATATTTACGGGATTTTATAAAATTTGTATAATAAAATACAATACATAATTTCTTGTGTAAGTCCTACCAGAGCCTACTGTATAAGTAAGAGCCTCCAGTTATGTATAAATAAGAGCCGCAGACTGTATTTTATACTAAACTTAAAATAGGTCCATACGTCCCTTGAAGGGTCCCTAAAGAGTCTTGAAAATGTTTATTTCTTAGTGAAAATTGTCATAAAAAATAAAGCATTTTTGAAATTTACAATATTGTTGTTTTTGTAATAACGTCCATAGACATTAAAAAGAGAGACCTGAAACAAAATTGTTTCCATGTTTATTCCCATAGAAAATTTTGTCTTTTTCATGCAAGCAGTTGGAGGGAGAGGATTATATACATATCTATTATGTTTTATACTCTTTCTTTTTTGTAAACAAACCATTAAAGTTTTTATTCTTGTTAGTGGTTGTGCGTAATTTCGTGAAAAATCAAAATTATCAAGTAAAAACAATTCAAAAATTATATACTTATATAATTAACTATTATTTGTGAAAAACTATTTAAAACAATTTATGAAAAATGAACTGATTAATCAGAAAATGTCGTAACAATACTCGCAACAAATTACCGGGAATTTCATTTCATCGAGAAGTTTCATTCTAGTTTACATAAAACGAAATTAAAATTGTGATATAAACATTGTAATTTGTGATAAAAAACGTGCACTTTTAATTTAAATTTATTACATAATTATAAAAAAAAAAAAAACTTTGTTGTTGTTGGATTGTTTGGAAAGGTACGATTTGTAAACAAATGGTAAACAACTATTTTTACCTGGTACGCACTAAAAGTGTAAAATAATTACGCGTTTTTAGAAAAGCTATTTTTAATAATAAAATTAATTTTATTAAAAGATTGAACTAAATAATAACTATCCGTGTATTTGCAACTAAAATAAAAACATTTTTTAAACTTTAATTGGTTTATTTTAAGCAACCCACTCCATTGAATAAAATTTTAAATATGGCCCTGTTCTATTTTATCTGTATCCCTTTTTCCTTCTATACCTTTTAACTCTATAAGGCCCTACACACGATCCAATTTGGTCGGACGGTTAATCCAATTTGGTTGGAAATTGGTACGTGTGTATGCATGTTGGTTGAAAACAATTTTTCGGATGTGTTGGATGAAAATTTCCATCCGATCAGCCAACCAACCAACCAAATTGGATCGTGTGTAGTATTATCGGTTGACAATTTTTTAGTCTATAGTGAAATTTCATAGATAGCTGAGGTAGAAAAAAAAATAAATAATGTTGTTATTTCTTGATGTAGTATTTTGTTTATCAAACAAACGTCAAAATCGGACCGACTAAATTGGATCGTCTGTACTCAACATATACCAACCGATTGGATCGTGTGTAGGCAACTCCAATTTGGTTGGACCGACATACCAATTTGGTTGGACCGACCAAATTGTATCGTGTGTAGGGCCTTTATGTATACGTCATAAACTCATAACTCGAAATTTATAAACAATAAAATAATCTTCTCTTTCTCTGCCTCCATTCAAATTTGAATTCGAATATCTTTCTATTGTTATTTTAAATTTGCAAAGCATGCTAGATTGTCACTCATTGTATTGATTTAATTGTGCACTCATTGGGCATATCCAGCGCAGATAGATCTCACTAAAAAAAAAGAGAACTCACAAATTCTATGCGCTGGATACAAATATCTCAGTACAAAATGTAGATTAATCGCGCTGGATACGCCCATTGTATTGATTTAATTTTTTCTGTTTGGCTCTTTTTGATTTATTTGAATTTTGATGGTTAAGCGGAGATGTGTTTTTTTTACCATTGGTTTTAGATGTGGAAATATGATGCCTTCATTAAATTGAATTTTCTGTTTTTAATACACATTGTTATTGTTGTAGAATGTTTTTTAATTTATTCTCCCTTATTTTCTTTTGATTATTGCTGGAAAATAGAGAAACTTGAGAATCTGTGTTTCAAATGAGTAAGACATTGAGTTGTTTGTTTGCGATTTCAAAAAAAATTATACTGGGTTTAACTTTTAATTCATGTTTTATTGTCAATCATCAATCCATGTTCTATCGTTAGAAAGAGATAAGAAAAGTCGAAACAAAATATATTTCTGCACATGTTTATGTGTAAGCCTACATACACCATCTTTTCCTCGTTTCATTCGTCTGCTCCTAAATAAACTAAAATTGGAACGAGATAAGAAAGGATGACACAATATATTCTAAAGTCTTTGGTCTATGTTTGATTCGTTATTTGTTTAATTTTGTTAATACATATCATGGTTTGATGGTTAATCACCACTTCGTTGAGCCAAAAAATTCTAAATGCATTCGAGCTATAATAAGCTATCAAAAAGCTCTCGAAGATGATAGACTCACAACCACAGAGCAAAATACCATCACAGTTTTCAATTGTCCTCGTATATCATCTTGCGCCATTCCTCAAGTCCCTATTGGATATCGAAAATCAAAGTACTTAAGGATCAACACACGGTGGATTCACATTACACTTTCTCAAGTCGAAAAAATCAATTTTTTTGAAAGTATCCTATTGGAAAGTATTATATTTCAATAATATTCTGTGAAAATTTCAGAGAAAAATTTGAAATACTTTCGAAGTTATAGGCGATTATAGCGGGAAGTGGGAGGTAGGCCAAATCTACCACGCAGCGTGCTGGCTGACCTCTCCGCCGTGTATAAAGGATTTGCTGTACCTGCGTCGAACATCTGCAGCTACTTTTATGATCCTAAGAAAGATATTAGCAAGTAAACGGAAAGCTTAGTATAATGGGTAAAATAATTGGATAAAATTCGTTTTGTCAAATCTTTCAACTCGTTTTTCTCAAAACATCGTGCACGATAACTTGAAAACCATTTAACCGATCGGTCTGTAACCTTAATAGGTTCCTGCCCTGAGAGAATAAACTAGACTAGAATAAAAAAGATTGGTTAAATTTTCCCTCAATTTTTAACGTTTCTTTTTACAAAAAAAAACCTGATATTTTTGAGACCGCCAAGTTTCCAACCAAATAATCGTGGTAGGATTGATTATATTAGACTTAGATTTATCCAGAATCTAAGGTAAATGTTGTATTATATTCATTGAGAATGGCCTAATTGGCATTGCTATAACCTAAACATCTAACACATTACCTGCCGAGAGTCGAGTTTTCCTACCGAACTTTGTAGATATATTTTCTTAAATTAGTCCTGCGTTTAAAAAATACGGGATCTAATCGATTAGCTCTCGGGCCTGTTCGGCCCTGAATGGGCCGTGCTGCTTATTTCAGTAGTGTTGGTTTTAGATTAGTTTTGAATAATTTCTACATTTTCTACATTTGATGGTAAAATTACCGCGAGTTGTTAAAACGCCAACTGAAATGTTTAATGTATTCAATAAAGCAAATGAGTAAATAGGTTAGCAATCACATAAAACTCAGTGATCAAACATATTATGTACAAATCAATGATCTAATATTGTTACAAACCATATCACCAGCGAATACATTTTTTAATGTATAATGATGTTAACATAAAGCTTTCATATTTGAAAATTACAACAAACGCAGCCTACATTTTACGAGTGTTAGTAAACCCTTGTTATATTATTAATTCCCAATTTACCAGTATCATCCACCTTTGGTGGAATGGTTAGGATTAATGTTAAATATTTTTTAACATTCAAGATTTGAGTAGATACTGGTAAAGTGCGAGTTAATAATTTAAAATATTTTGGGGTCCTCGTTTGGGCATGATTCCAATTAATTAATTAAAGATTTCGAGCGTTAACTCACTCCAGGCAAGTTAACCGTTATTTTCAGGTCAATAACCATCTGAAATTGCCAGTTACCTTTGTATTTTATAGATGATACTCCCCACATCAAACATACGAACATAAAATAAAAAAACAAGAATATAACACCACTGAAAAAGTGGTGTTATAAAAAATTCATTCGGAGTATTATTAATTGAAATGGTGGAGAAATTAAATATATTATTTTTATTATTGAAACACAGTTGTTGTAAAACTGCCAACTTACTAAAATTTAAATACAAAAAAATTACAAACATTTTCGCGGCATTACATTAGTACACCTTTATATTAAAACGGCACACCATCCCCATATATAAATTAATAACAAACATTTACTTCCGTTCGTTGTTTTTTTTTTTTACAAAAATCATTGCGTCTTTCTATAATAACACGCTGCGCATTTTAATGAGGGCGACTAGAAGTTAATCATTCACATTAAAACGCACATAATTATTATTTTCAATTTTTTTTTTGTATTTTACGTGTACGTTAGAATTAGAATTTTTAAATAAGAGTACAAGTTTGTTCTAAACTTAACACACACAAATTGGATAACTTGTTGCGCATTATAATTTAAAGTGGATTTTATTTTCACAAGACGGCAACAAGAACCTAATAAATATATATCGCCAGCTATTCTAAGAAATGAGCAGCCGGTCGCATGCTACAAGATGGAATAACTATTGTGGTGGCCCTAGAGTAAATTTTGTTTTTCAATCGCAGTTTTATTGCTTTATTTATTTTGAAAATTTATCAAAAATACTTATTTGGCTTGGACAAGTTTGCTTTAAATTATACCTCTATGTAATTTTAAAATTATTGTTGAAATTTACTGTATAATTAAAATTTTAGTGATTTCTGAATTATATGATAGTAATTTTTGTGTTAGGTCATGTGTTGTCACTTTTTTTTACTTTAAATTTTAAACATTTAAGATTTGGAAACAATCATCTTCCAAACAATATACTATAATGGTGAGCCAATTATAATTATGTATGACAAATAAATTTCATTACCTGCTTTTCTATTTTAGTTACTTTTTATTACAAGTCTAATGATAAATATGAATAAATATTAAACGATTACCATCAGAGATCCGCTGTTCTAATCGTCCTCTTAAAATCAAGCAATTGAAACAGAGTAAAGATAAAGAAACACTATATTACTGTACAATTTTCTTTCCATATTGTTAATAAAATTCCGCTTATTCACGTATCTTGATTCTCTAAAAAATAAGATAATGAGTAAACGTGTCAACTCGAAAAAAGGAAAATTTTCTTTTATTAGTTTCCAACTTTTTGATTTGAGTACTACTAAAATAATAGCGAACAATTGCAAACTGATAAAAGTGAGCTTTACTTTTTACAAGTTTTCACGTTTACACGTTATCCTATTTTTAAGAGAATCACGGTGCAGAGCGTGTTAAATTTTCATTTTTGTGCAAAATGTTTACACTTTGTACTATTCAGAGTCGGTCAACTGGAATCACTGAAACCTACCTAGTCATCATTATTGGCAAAATTAAAAAACAACATTACGGGCCTAATCGACGACTAACAAACATTTATGGCGTTTTTGTTTTCTTCCATTTTGAATAAAAGTATGAAAAAGTAATGATGGTAGCGTATAGAATTTAGATAATGTCTAACGAAAATGCGTTATTAAAAATCTTATTTGGATAGTCATATTTTGTATTTGTATAACTGAATTTACACAATATTTGATTCGATTAGGTCGATATGTAGATAAATAAAAGATTTCTCTGGTTAAGGTTATTAGTTTATAATATTCATAGGATTGAGGAAATACTTAGACGACAGGTGCATGGTGCAGCTATGAATGTCTTTCTGCTATGCTTAAATACAAACTTTGTTATTACACGTTTAATTTTTTATATTATTTAAAATGTTAGACTGTCAAAGTAATATAAACATATTCTATACAGATAAAGGTGCAAAATATGTTATTTGGCAGTAGATTAGAACATCTGTAAGAGTGAAAGCTATTTTAACATTAATAGGGCAGGAGCCGTAGAGTAATAAAAATAAACGACAAGGTACACGGTTTCTCAATACGCGATTCAAAGGATAATAAAATTTCGAACTGAAACGTAAAAATAAAACAATATTTTTTGTTGACGATGTCCTTCAAATTGACTCTCAAAGTGGTAAGTGTCGTTGTTAAAAAACAACGACAAGGTACACGGCTAGTTATTTGACTAACATAATGTAGATCTCCAATTATAAAAAAAATCTTTCTAGCGTCGAACAGTTTTTAGTGACCTTCAGTAAGAAAATGAGATTTGAAACAGGTGTTGTCGTTGTTAAAAAAAAACGACAAGGAACACGGCAAATTCGTAAGTCATTTGAAAGGTCTTAAGGCGAACTTTCCAAATATATACGTGGTTTTTATATAGGCGATGACAAAGATGGTTAATTTCACCAAAATTAGACAGAAATTGGTGATTTTTTCATATATAATTATTAAGTATCGTTAATTCATTTTCTCTATTTCGGTTTCAGTTTTCAATAACATATGTGGGAATTATGGTGTGTAGTCGAGAATTTAGAATAAAGATGTATATATGTTATAGTAAGTGTGCGTATTTACCGGTAACAGTTTGGTGAAGGAAAATGTGGTTCTGCGCTATCTGAAAAATTGGCCATATGACTTTTATGTATATGTATGTAAATGCCACATTTACCAAGGTGGTCTAGAAAGTCTCTGGGGTGGTCAAACTGACATAAATTTACGTGTGAAAGTTTGATAAAGGTGAGTTGAATGTACTATTAGAATGTACTATGAATTACCATAAGATATAATTGAAATAAAATATTTGTTTAAATTTAGTTTTAAAAAATAGACAAATTATAGTTTTCAAAAAAAATAAATTAATTTAGCAATAATTGGTTTATAGTTAAAAAATATTGTCTTTCTCATTACACGAATGTATGCCAATTTCATCATTCTCTTCGTCACTGCTTTCATTTTCATCCAATACTTGATGTACATCAGTTGATGTTTGAGTCCCACCGAACCATTAAAAATCTAGTGAGTTATCTTTCTCTATCCATCCATTATTTTGTGCTACGAAATGTGGTGGCTTGATATGTACAGCACTCTTCCAGATGGCCGTTATAAAATTAACCCTCTTAATTTTTTGGTTTAAAGCCGAAAAACAAGAAGGTGACATAGATGCATCAAATGCTGAAACACAATATGTACATTATAATATATGTACCCTTTTGAAGAAATATCCTCTTCCACTTCTTCAGATAAACCTAACGCCGAAAAAAATTCTGAAACTCATGATTTTGTTGCAGTAATTTGAATGGTTTAATTTTTCCTTTTCCAGTTCTTATATCTTAAAGAATTATTAGATACCCGGCCAAATTCCATATAAATTTTCAAATTTGGAAAATTATACATATTTCCCAATACATACATATAATTATTATAATATCCGTATCTATTGCTCGAAAAATTACATTTTGTGACATGCTATTTATCTTGTTTAGATGAAATAAATACAATTTTGACATAAGTTTCTTCGTGCACACAGTATAGGTTTGCAACATTTTCACAGCATATTTCACCTTCAATTGCACTAAATTTGTAATATTCGTTTTCGGCTGAACAATATAATTAAAAGAATTGTAAAAATTTGATCCATAATTTTGTAGCGTTGTAACAAAAAAATTACAAATTTGTTGAGGATGCCATCTAAAAATAGAGATTACGAGGTAATTTTTGGTCAAGCCCAATTATATTATAAACGTCTTGACGGTTCGACATACGTCTGCTTCGTTCAACGTCTTTTATAGATGGACTAAGATATGTATCGTAATTCAGACGGATTTCTTTTCAGGATGTTTATCTTTACCAGCATTTCACATTATGGTAATTCATAGTACATTCTAATAGTACATTCAACTCACTTTAACTAAACTTTCACACGTAAATTTATGTCAGTTTGACCACCCCAGAGACTTTCTAGACCACCTCGGTAAATGTGGCATTTACATACATATACATAAAAGTCATATGGCCAAAATTTCAGATAGCGCAGAACCAAATTTTCCTTCACCAAACTGTTACCGGTAAATACACACACTTACTATAACATATATATGTACATCTTTATTCTAAATTCTCGACTACACACCATAATTCCCACATATGTTATTGAAAACTGAAACCGAAATAGAGAAAATGAATTAACGATACTTAATAATTATATATGAAAAAATCACCAATTTCTGTCTAATTTTGGTGAAATTAACCATCTTTGTCATCGCCTATATAAAAACCACGTATATATTTGAAAAGTTCGCCTTAAGACCTTTCAAATGACTTACGAATTTGCCGTGTACCTTGTCGTTTTTTTTTAACAACGACAACACCTGTTTCAAATCTCATTTTCTTACTGAAGGTCACTAAAAACTGTTCGACGCTAGAAAGATTTTTTTTATAATTGGAGATCTACATTATGTTAGTCAAATAACTAGCCGTGTACCTTGTCGTTTATTTTTATTACTCTACGGCTCCCGGTCTATAACAAAATGTCCTAATCAATCTGCTTAACTTTGAAAATAAATGTTTGTCGTGGTGTTTATCTCGAAAGAACAGATTTTAGATTAATTTAAAATTAATTAAATTAATAAAAATAAATAAAAAAATAAATTACAAAATAAGGAAAGGTAAACTAAACCCAAAAAATCTACTCTTTAACTAAAAATTACTCATTTAGCTGCAATCTAATCTAATTTTCAATCTATGTCTTGTAAATGGGATTTTTCCATCTGAGATGAAACATGGCTTAGTCTTACCGCTTCATAAAAAAGACTCGGATAGGATTCTAAATAATTACAGGCCTATAACCTTACTTAGTACCTTCTCCAAAATATTCGAGACAATTATTAAACATAGGCTTGTGGGATATCTCGAAAAAATTAAATTTTTTGATGATAGACAATATGGCTTTAGAACGAACAAAAGTACTGAAGATGCCCTATTAAATTTCCTTTCACCATTGCATAATCATTTAAATAAAGGTCAAAAATGCTCGGCCCTATTTTTAAACATCTCAAAAGCGTTTGATACGGTCAATCACACACTTCTATTACAGAAAATGATGGATATTGGAATACGTGGTGTGGCTTATGATCTATTTAAATCATATCTTACAGGCAGATCCCAAAGTGTCAAAGTAAATGCAATAGTTAGTAAGCAGCAGCATGTTAATATTGGAGTTCCACAAGGTTCAGTATTGGGGCCTTTGTTTTTTTAATATATACTATGTCAATTTTTAAACTGAAATTAAAGGGTCATATTACAGCGTTTGCTGATGATATTGCTTTGTTTTATGCTGAGGACAATTTTGAAAATTTGGAATTGGCAATGAATAATGACTTAGCATTGTTAAAGCAATGGTTCATGATTCATCAAATGGTATTAAGCTCAAAGTCTTGGTATATGATATTTAATATTGGATTTAAGGATGATGTTAGTCTGAATGTAGTATACCATTCATCTCTTTGTAATACAATTTCCTGCCATACAAGCTGCATAACTATAGATAAAGTCTATACTTATAAATATCTAGGACTAATGTTAGATTCAAAATTAAATTTTAAAGAACATGTTGATTACGTAAAGCTAAAATTGTTTCCTGCCCTAAGAAAATTTTACTTAATTCGCTGGATCTGTGATTCTTCGCTTTTAAAGTGTTTGTATTATTCTTTGGTCGATTCACACCTACAATATGGAATTTCGTGTTGGGGTGATACTGCAACACTTGAAAAACTAATGAAAGCACAAAAACACTTCATAAGAATTATGTGTTTCCAAGGAAAAACAATACCTTCTTACCCTCTATTTGTTGCAAATAAGATACTTCCTTTTAGACATTTATATATTTTTAAGGTACTTCGAATTTTTTATAACCGAAGTGGCAATCGATATTTAAATTTAGATATTAAGTACAATTTACGTAAACGCAACAAATATCAAGTTCCATTTGCTACAAAGAAGTACTTTAGGAAGTTTTTCGTGTATACTGCACCGAAGCTTTTTAATCAAATTTCTGAATATATTAGAAACATGGGCAGCCGGAAAACTTTTCTAAAATCCCTTAAATGCTAGCTGCTTTCCAAGCCCGATATTAATTTTTTATTTAAAGTTATAATTTAACTATTTTGAACTTTCTGTTTTTGTTTACCATATGCCATATATTGTTTTCTTCCGTGGCTTATATTATAAAGTTATTTAATGCTATTTTATGTTCATTATTATGATTTTTTATTTATTTTTTCTCTCGATGTATTTTAACTTAAGAAAATGAAAATGATTTTTGTAAATGTTGTATCTTGTATTTAATATATTTATTGAAATGTTTCAGCTTTTTTATAGACAATATATTACTTTTAATGACATTCACTGTATTGAAAAATTAGTTGTGAACGGCTGTATTTGCCACAACATCAACTTAATTTCAATGTGTGCAGCATCTCGATTACCTAAAGATATTGACATATTATTAAGGGAGATTAATCATCACTTTTGCCATTCTCCAACTAGGAAAGATAATTTTGTAAAATTTCAAGAGTATTTTGGCACCGAGACCCATCAAATACTGAAATATGCTGCAACACGGTGGTTGTCTCGTCAGGTAAACACGCTTTACCCACATTAATATTACATTTAAGATTAATTATTTATAATTTTCAGGCTGCAATTGATCGAGTTATTGAGCAATGGGAACCACTTCAATATTATTTTGAGTTGGGCGAATTTGAATCTGCATATGGGAATGAAAATATTCAATTTATTTCACATAATTTAAAAAGTAAGATAATTAAATTATATTTTTATTTTCTTTCCTACGCTCTGGAGATTATCAACAAAATTATTAGAGAAATGCAATCCCAAGAAGCAAAAATTCATATTTTTATGCCTCGCATGGAATTTTTGTTCAAACAATTCTGCAGAAATTTTATAAGAAAAGATGCCTTAATTACTTCAATTTTGAATTTGAATTTAAACGAAAATCATATCCCACTGGAGGATATTTATTGCGGCACACAGGCTGAGCTTTATTACACTAAAGAAAATTTGGCTAAAGAAATTATTTTTGAATTTAAAACAAATGTAAACAATTTTTATATTAGCTTCTGCGAAGATCTTAGAAATCGAATCGATTTTAACAATGAAATATTAAATTTATTACCTCATTTTTCTCCAGAGAATGTTACATCTGGGAAAATTACCAGTATATTACCTGTAATTTTAAAAAATTTTAACGATACTGAACTAAAACGGGCGGAAGAAATAAATATTGAGTATCGAGCTCTAGCCGATTACAATGAAATTCAAAAATTTAAAAATTTGCCCATTGAGGAATTTTGGGTAAATGTTGGTTTGGTAAAAAATCAACTCAATGAGCCAATGTTCGGTAATATTTACCGTATCGCACAAGGAATTTTGTCGATTCCTCATTCTTCGGCTAATGTTGAGAGAATTTTCTCAATACAAAATTTAATTAAAACGAAATGCCGTAATCGACTACATGTCAATACATGTTCGTCATTAATTCAATCAAAAGATTTAATAAAATTTGATTGTTGTCATAGTTATAAAATATCAAGTAATTTGATAAAAACAAATTTGTCAAATAAAAAAAACATAAAGAAGAACTGTTAGAATAATTACACTGTACCTATATTTAAATTGATTTGAAATGAGATTATTTTTTAAAATTTTTTGACTGAATAAAGATATTTTATTATTTAAATGGTTTCTTTACTTAAGAAAATATTCAGTACAATTATATGAATTTCAGTACTATTTACATTTAAAATTCAGTACAATTTAATTTTGGCTGATAACATCACTGATACAAAGTGTATCAACTCTCAAAAAATTAGAAATATCTTTGAGTTTTCGTGTTGGTAATTCGGTTTCGTACAGAAAAAGTAAGGTAAGGTCTACTCTCTAGTCTCTACTCTTCAGGTAGCTACGACCGAACTACAAAAATTCAACTGTAAATTTTACATTATATGTAAAACTAGAGTGTATCGACTTAGTGAATTATATTCAACTAAATCAAACTCAAAAACCCAAGCAGAAATCTAATTTGTGTGTGTATAGTGTATGATGCCCACACGAATAATTACGAAATTTAACCAATTGTCTGAATATTATGAAAATGTTTCGGCTTCTTTACAGACAATATATTACTTGACTCTGCCGGAAAGAAAAGGGGGAGGGATAATATTTCTACTTTGATTGGTAGATATATTATAAGTGATTGGCCTCTGTTATTTTTCTGATTTACCAAATCGAAAATACAGTGAATGTCATTACAAGTAATATATTGTCTATAAAAAAGACGAAACATTTTCGTAATATTCGGACAATTGGTTAAATTTCGTAATATATTTATTAGGTTTAAGTACGTTTCATGACTCCAAAACATAGCAATGCTATAGGGAGCTCACTATTACATTTTTTATTATTTGAAAGTTTCTTTATTTTATTTCATGTAACTACCTACTTACTTAAAATAATAATAAAATGGTTAATAAATAAAAATAAATAATAAATAAATTCCAGAACTTTATCCAAAAATCAGTTTAGGATCCCATTTCCATTGTACATGCTGAATTTCATCAAAATCGGATAAGAAATGGCTAAGTTCCTTGCTAGTTGGCCATTTTCCAGAACTTCATCCAAAAATCATTTTAGAATCCTATTTACATTCCGCATACCAAATTTCACTAAAAATCGGTTAAGAAATAGCCAAATTCCATAATAATTGGTCATATTGCAGAACTTTTTTTTTAATTTTCTTTCGTTTCTTATGGACGAGTATTACAAAAAAATGGCGGTGCTTCCCCCTTTTGTAAAAGAAACATCTGCGAGAAATCGTTTTTGAATGATTTTGATTCATTTTTACTAATTCTTCAATTAGGCAAAGAAAGCAAGTAGGGCACTTACGTAGGGTAACTTTGCTTACATTAAAAAATCAGTCGGGGTTCAAGCACAAATTTATTAATATACTAGAAGTCTCAAAATTTTTGTTAAATTTGTTTAAATAATTTTAATTTCGATAGTTAAAATACGAAATATTTTAGTTTCAAACCCAGTGAGCAAGTGTTGAGCAATTTGTAAATATTTATGCAAAATTAAAACTAAATATTTGCTTTTAATTAGTCTATTAGTTTTCGAGAATGATATGTTTAAACATCCTAAAGCATATGGTAATGTGTATAGAATCATTTTCTGGAAGTGAGGTCATATATTTACGATTTCTTACTGTTAATGCAAAGCGAAAAATATATTGTAATGACTGTAGCTACTTAACAAATTCGCCATAGATACTTAACTAACTCTGTGCCATTCCTTCTGAATGTTTTGTTATATTTTATATTAATTTTTGAGAAACAATATTTTGACGAGCACAAAACTTTTTTATTTTAAAATATATGTCTCTATTTGCTCTTTTGTCACGAACTGTCTCAAAATTTAACCCTTCTGAGAAAAGGGCAATGCCACCTGAAAACAAAAAAACATGTTCGTGTTCAGAAATTCTCCTGGTGGTTTATCGTGGTGGATGCAGCACATTGCCGGCTATGTGGCAGTCCGTCGGGCGCATATCATACGAGCTATATAATGCTGCTTCTTATTATGGATATTTTTATTTAATGGTAAAAACTTAAACATAGCTTGGCATCACAATATGTTTGCAAACGAACTATTATCACAGCACCATTTTTATGACATAGGAAGGATATCAAAACGCTATAGCAGATGCTCAGTGATAACATATCGCCCGCTTCGTGGCAATAACCTCTATATGAAAAAAATTTTGTTTTTCAGGAAACGAGAAAAACTGTTTCTTATTTGTACGGGCTGCCTTTATAGAAGTAATAGTTTTATCTATCAATTTTTTTATTTTTTCTGTTTCTGTATATTAAACATGTGTAGGTACGTACCCTATATTCCCGTATTTCTACGTCAAAATCTCATTTATGCAAAAATTGCAGATAGGAGTTATTGCCACGAAACGGGCGATATGTAATGATAATGATCAATGCTTGCTGTACCCGCCCAACCTAAATTTACTAATACGAAAACAAAAATAAATTCACGATATGAAACAGAAATATGAAAAATTAAGAAATTTCGATAAGCATTCCACACAAGTTAGCTATGGTTTTATTTAAACATCGCTTGCTTTTCCGCAGTTATTAAATAGCAAATAAACGGTTCTAACAATAGTTTTGTAAGGTATCAACTCATAGAAGAATACGTATAACAATAACAAAAATTTACCTTAAAGAATTCTTGAATTGTAAAAAATGGTATATTGCTAACTAAAACTAGCCAAATAGGTTTTGTTTTATTCGGTATTTAGATTTATTTTAGGTTCGCTTATTCATCATTTTTACTATTTTAAGCACCACACTATTAATAATTTAAGATAACATGTAATTTATTATGCTTTATTGAAAATACACGTATTATCGTATTCCACGACGATCATATAATTTTGATTTTGATGCAACAAAAAAGACCAGCACATACCAAAAAACTAAACCGGAAGGCAAATCAATATACACATATATACATACACAATACATTAATTCTTGTTTTAATTCTATTACCGCAAATGAAGTGAATTGCTGAAATTTCCTAGTTGCATAAAGAAAGCAGATAACTTGCTGCAATTAATTGTGTGTTTCTGTAAATTTTGAATTTACGCATTCTAACAAGTGGCGACTGTTACAATCTTGAGCTCAAAACAGAAAAGGAGCGATAATGACGAGCGATGACGCTTGTCAAAGTAAAATGCACAGGATCACACAGTGCTAACACAACCATCAACGCTGACGGTGACGTTTTTTCGCTGTAATTAATTTAATTGTTTCTATTGATATTTTTGTCGTCAGCAATACAATGTCACCAACTGATTTTTTAAGTTGTTCTTTTTTTATTTTTTCGTGTGTTTTTTAACAAAAAAGATCGATTTAGCCCATCACTAAGTTAGGGAAAATCCAATTATGTTTAATTTGAAACATAAACATTACAGAAGATCGGACATAAAAGCCAAAATTTGGCGTGATATTGCTCTTAACTTGAAATCAATAGGTAAATACATAAATACAACATTATGTATTTTAGCGAGTATTTGCAAAACCCGTTGGAAAAGTCTTCCAGGCACTTACAAGAAAGCCCATCGTATTGAGCCCTTAGGTCGCGTTAAGGGACTCATATGATTAAACAATAAAAAAATAATGCACTTCGAAGTCATGAGCTCTCTGGATAATGTCGAAGATCAAACAGAGTAAGAAGAATTATTTTATTATACTTAATTAATTATCAATTTCCAATTAATTTTGTTATACAAAATAAAACTATACCTAGTTTCAAATAAAGCTACTACTATAACATAACTTCATCAACTTCTACATTCTCAAAGAATGCATGTTGCCAATTCCCACGTTGCTTACACAATTTGGTGATCTGAATAAACGACACGAATCTTCAGAAAAGAAATTTTGAATATTCTGGATGTCCTCTGAACGGAGCAATTTAAATTCTTAAGGATTTTCAACATTATATCAGAAATGTATAATAGGAAAAATACTTTAGCTACTTGTAAAAGTAAAGAGTCGAACATGAATGAAATTTGAATGGGTTATTGACACATCGCAGTTTTAAATAAATTATAATTACATAATTGTAAGTTTGTGATTTGATAGTAGGGAATTTGTTTTGGCTCATGACCAATTGTGATATTGGGGAAGAGGTGTCCAAATTTAGGAACACTCGCGACATGATTTAAGGACTGTCCCTGTTCAAAATAACAGAATACTATTATAAAATGTGAATGGTTGGTCAGGTGACGTAAAAATAAATTTTTATTTTATTTGAGGTTTAACTTTTTTTATAATATGAACTACATCATTTCTCCTTAAACGTTACATGTTATAGTGCGCGATAAAATGGTTTCATATCAATAGTTTCAAAATTAAAAAAAAGTAACAGAAACAAGGATCATTTCCGACGTTTTTTTCGATGCTGAATCCGATTTTGGAAGTAGAATTGGCCTATCACGTCAGGATTTTCGGATGTCCTAACCTAAAAGTACAAAAAGGGCTGTTTTTATGGGTTTTCAATATTTTATTGTATAGTTAGGGAAGTAAAAACCAATGGTTCCATCGTAAAGTAAAGTACCATTCATTCCCTCTCATTTCCAATTTTAAACGATAAATATCTTGGCCTATTACCGAGATATCGTAAATCAAATTATTAAGACTTTTGTATGAACTTATTATTTACGATATCTCGGTAATAGGTAAAGATATATAGACGTTTAACCATTGAACCATTGATTAATTTTTGCTGCTGAAAACCCTAACAAAACAGTAAAACACTGAAAACCCATAAAAATAGCCTTATTTGCAATCCTAGGTTAGGATATCTTAAAATCCAGACGTGATAGTACAATTTTGAAAAATGCGTCGGAAATGACTATCCTTGTTCTTATTACCTGCCCCTTGTTGACCTGTGTTATTTTTGTCTCAGATTGTATACACTGTACATGATCGTTACTCATACGTTGGAGAATAAACTATAAACTAAACTAATAAACTAAATGACATAAAAGTACATTATAGAATATTTACAAAGCTTTGAAAATATTTTAATTTATTTTCTCGAATAATTTACTTTATCGAGCTATGAAGTATTTGTATTATTTGTATTACAAGTAGAATATATTGTTTTGTTGATACAATATCATTGAACTTAGAAGCTTTAAAAATCAACTTTTGTAATTCTCATTCTTCGATGTAGAAGAAATATGACGTTTATCTAATTGTAAACACACATAAAGGTACGTATGTTTCTAACTTGTGCTAGAGTATTCCGCATTGAGACATATGCACAATCACATACAATGTCGATAAAAAAAGATATTTTGAGAAGAACTAATGGAAATACTATGATGGTACGTTACTCTGCTGAAACTACAATATTCAAAAAGAATTTATAAAATATTGTTTGTTGTTGTTTATTTTCTTTCAAAATGTATAAAAAGAACAAATGAAAACTTTTAAGCAATACAATATTTTAGTGTTATGTTTGGTATTATGTTTCAGTGTAATCCAACTAAAAATTGTTTGAACATTTTGGATTATTTTAAATGCAAAAATCATGTACTGTGTGTTAGTATTTGATAATTTTACAATATTTTAAGTGACAGCATATTACAGTCAACCCTTCTATAATGCGGTATTCTTATAACGCGGTTTCCATATAACGCAAAGCGAAAATTGCGAACGATCCTCTATAACGGTTTTCATACAAGACAACATTCCTACAACATAAATGACTTGAAAAGTTTATCTATTGCGCAAGTTTATCTGCACGCTGTTCACACTTGGGATATATTAATGTCAATTATGTACTAGGGAATTACATTAAATTGGAATATATTAATGCAATGTCTTCTAGAATGTATTGTACAAGCCATACTACTGCAAGCAAAAATTATTTTTCTTTTATAAAAAACTACTTTTGAAAACCAAGCTGAAAATTTGTTCATTGCTATTTGTACCAGTGATGATATTGACATAAATTTCAAAGTACTGAACTGTATAGCTAAATAGTACTAAAAAGTACTTATTGCAAAAAATATCTGATACCCTTTATTTTATATACACAAAACACACACATTTCAAATAAAAAAAGTAACATATCTTTTAAACGCTTTCCTTGTGTTGCCAAAATGAATGCACTTTTTAAGTTAGAGTTTTAAATGAGACTGAGATTAGACCTTGTTTTCGATATGGTTTTAAAACCAAGGTTAAATTATTTCTTAAATATATTTTATGGTAAACCTCAAATTAAATATTTAACCAATGTATCGATACCTTAGGGCACAAAAGAACTATGTTCATATTATTTTTGAATGTCCACAAGAATGTCTCTAAATTCGAAAAAATTTGGAATTTTCATTCGATGCTTTGGAAATAGTGCTATAAATAAATGATAGAGGAGGCCTCTCTCAAAGCCTAAATTTGTTTGTAAAAATGAACATAACACTTGTGTGTTCTAAGTAGGGCTGTCAGACGTCCCGCTTTCGGCGGGATTGTCCCGCTTGAATCAATCATTCCCACCGTCCCGCTAGAGTAGATTATTTCTCGCTAAAACAAATTTTTCGAAAAGAATCTACAAATTGATTTTCGGTGGAACCATTCGACCCAAGTCAAAAAATTTTATTTTAAACGGAATAAATGAATACGCCTCAATATTTTTCATTTAGCACCGATGCATCCAACTAATGATAATGTGAAAACATTTCCGCTAGTTTTCACATAGTTTAGTAAGTTAGTTGGCACTAAAAACGGCTGAATCAATTGTTTCAAAAATCGAATTCCTCGAATATAATGGTTGAGCTGCTTAAGCTAAAAAAACATATTATTCCAATTGGCTGTGATTGTTACATTGAAAACAATTAAAATTGACATAATCGCCATCAAAATATTTGACATATTTAGTTCTTTCACGAAGCTTACGACAGAACTCAAAAAAATATTTAAATGGGCACGAACTACTTCGACATGTGCCAACTAGATGGTTAAGCCTATATCCAGCCATTGAATGGTTGTTGAAAAATTATGATTCAATGAAGAAATATTTTGTCAAAGTCAAATGGTTTTCCAATAATACAAACATTTTTTGCAAATGGTTTAGGATTCATTATGAATTTTTGGACAATATTACGATAAGCATGTGACGGAATGGGGTAAAAACATTCGACGTAATAGACGAATTGGAAGAATATTTAGAAAGTCGATATGCAGAAGAGTTTCATGGTTATATCGCCAGACAGTGCGTCTTAACTGTGATAACAGCGATGAGTTCAAACAATTTCCAAATGAGTCCAAAACTGCACTTAAAGCGTCGATAAATTACTTAAAGATGTGGTTTGATTTTGATGAAATCGTATTTAAATATAGGAGGGGATTGGCTCTAGATATATCATTTAGAAGTTATCGAAAAATTTAACATTAAAAATTGGATACTGTTGTATTTTTTGAAGTATGAATATATAGGAAAAGCACCTAAGTCCGGCCATCCCCAATGCTCGACCACTTTTTAATAAAACCGTTGAAAATGGTATGTTTTGCTATTTATGGCTATGAAACGACTATATAAATATAAAATAATCTATCTGTTTCACTCTTAATCAAGAAATCCACTTCATCTAACGGTTAATAATTTCATAAAAATTTTAGTCTAGTCAAAGGTTTTGAAGTGAACATGTGCCGGTGTTTTTGGTATAAAAAAATAGTGTGAAGGCTACGTGAACTTCAATATTTGAAGCATATTTCCTTAGGTAAGTGTTTAACCAAGTTTTTTATTAATATGGAATATATTTTCCAGCGTGTTTTATTAAAAAAATATTATTTAATGTGATAAAAATAATTAATTTCGGAGTGGACGGTACACTGGATCTATTATATTATCTGTTTCATATTGTCGGCCACAACGGCCGACTAATGGGGAATAAATTGTTTTTTATTTATCGTTAAAGTTAGGGCAAATTGAAAATTAACGTTATAATTAATTGTCAGGCGATAAATAAGCACGAGGAAATCCTAGTCTAGTATTCGGCCGCCATATTTTAAATTAGCACAAATATACGGATATTTGAATGTTGGCGGCCGAATTTAGGATACTTGAAACAAATCAGTATCCTATACGTCGGCCGCTTAATATTTTATTAGTTTTATGCCCTTTTTAATTATGTTTTTTTAATTTATCTTTAGTCGTATTTCCATGAGAATTTTACAACAACAATTGCTCGCGATACGAATTAAATAATTCAAACCAAAAGTTTGAATTATTTAATTCATTCCTAATTTTAGTTAGACCACTCGACACCAGACGCCAACTTGGTCTTTCTACTTGTTGTTTTATTTCAATTCGAAAAAATAATTCGCGACTTGTTTCCATGAGAAAAAATAATTCAAAAATAATTTGAATTCATTTTTCTCATGGAAATACGACATTTATAAAAATATATATTTAATGCCTACTTAGCAGTGTTTAAATTCAAATTTCGTTCCTTGCTTTACTCTCTTTTTGCGAAAGAAGAGAAAAAATATTTTGTTTTGTTTTTTTCCTCCGGAACGAAATCCAACAAAATAAAATATCTCTCCTCTCTTATCTTTTGTGTTTTATATGAGGAGAGATATTTTACTTTTGTCGATTTTGTTCCCGGGCAAGGAAACAAACAAGAATATTTTGTGTTTTCTTTCACAAAGAGAGAAAAAAAAGATAAAAGAAGGGAAAGAAAAAATGAATTTAAACACTGAATTTTAGAGTAAGAGGTATATACAATTCAAGTGAGTGAAATATATAAAAAAGTTGTACCATTGTTTGTTGTTGTTTTCTATGGTAATTTAGTTTTATGCCGTATCCATGAGTTATAGATCAGTGATTACAACTAAAAGCGGGATCATTAAGTGCGTCTCGCGGTAAAAAATAAAAAGAAGTGTTTTTAAATTCAAATTTTGTTCTTTTATTTATTCTCTCTTTGCGAAAGAAGAGAAAAAAATATTTTGTTTTGTTTCTTTCCTCTGGAACGAAATCCAACAAAATAAAATATCTCTCCTCTCCTATCTTTCGTGTTTTATGTGAGGAGAGATATTTTACCTTTTTCGATTTCGTTCCCGGGGAAAGAAACAAACAAAAATATTTTTTGTTTTCTTTCACAAAGAGAACAAAAAAAGATAAAAGAAGTGAACGAAAAAATGAATTTAAACACTGCTACTTAGGCATATTGTATAAAACTATAATATAATTGTTTTTTCAAAACACGTAGAAAATAATGTCAACAAAAAGCCGCCAAATCCGCAACTATTCAGATGAAGCCATCCAGGAAGCGGTTAACCAAATTAGGAATGGGATGCCAGTACGAGTTGCCAGTAGGACATTTAACATCCCAAGAACCACCTTACAGGACCGAATTCACGGTCGAGTGGCAGAGGGTATAAGCAAGATGGGACCATCAACAATATTATCCATGGAAGAGGAAAAGAAAATAGTAAGCTGGCTCATATCGCTTGCCCAATGTGGATTTCCAAGGAACCGGGATGAACTACTTTCAGTAGTTCAAAAAATTGTACTAGAGGATGGACGACCCACAACGTTTAAAGAAGGCCGCCCGGGGAAGAAATGGTACTACAGCTTCTTAAAACGCCATTCCGAATTAGCCATACGAACACCGGAAAATATATCAAAAGGGAGAGCCATCATAACGGAAAACTACATTAGGAAATGGTTTAGCGATTTAAAAACCGACCTTGATTCCATAGAGGCACACGATATTTTAGACGACCCTTCCAGAATTTTAAATGGGGATGAGACGTCCTTTTCAATGGTGCCCAAATCTGGTGTTATTATTGCCCCCAAGGGTCTCACAATGTCTACCAAATTAATCCTGGCAAGGAGAAGGAAATGTTAACCGTACTTTTAGTTTTTACGGCCAGTGGCAAAACTCTACCGCCAATGGTAGTATTTCCGTATGTACGACCACCTGCGGCTATTGTTAATAGCATGCCAAATAGCTGGATTTTGGGCCGGTCAGAAAGTGGATGGATGCGCAGCGAAACCTTTTATGAATATGTTGTGAATGGATTGCATGTTTGGCTTAACCAAAACAACACGAAGCGCCCAGTATTATTGCTCGTAGACGGACATAAATCCCATTTATCCATGACTCTGAGCAATTTCTGCAGTAGCAATGGGATTATATTGTACGCTCCGCCTCCAAACATGACCCATATTATGCAACCTGCGGATGTTGGAGCGTTTAAAGGGTTAAAAAGCGACTATAGAAAAACGATTAGAAGCTGGCAAAGCCTACCTGAAAATTTGGGAAAGGCAGTAACAAAAACAAATTTTTGTAAATTGTTGGACAGCGTTTTAAATCAAAAAGATCGGACGGGAATAATAAAAAACGCTTTCAGAAAATGTGGTTTATTCCCTTTTGATCCAGACGCGATCGATTTCACTCAATGCGTTCAGGACACGTTAGAAAATAACATGCCTAGTTCTAACTGTAATCATCGTAGTTTTACAAAGGCAGAGTATGATAGCGCTAAAAATATTATTAAGTCAATTAAAGAGGAATTGAAACAAAGAAACATCAATTACGAGACGATCATCAATCTGATTTCAGAAATATCGGACGAAAAGAACATATGTGACGAAATTGAGTCGGGCATCTACATAATTGGTAACCAAGGAGAACTGGTTAAGATTAATTCAGACCTATCGGATGAAACGGTTTCAGTTACCACCAGCGACAATATTTTAGAGACAGATAGTGATGACCTAGATGCCACTTTAGTTTCAGATGTTCACTCTGACTTATTCAAACAAATACTGCCGATTACCAACAGTAATATAGACATAACTATCAATAATAATACCCTAGGCGTAACTTCTGTTCCTTCAACAAGTGGGATATTGAAAAATATCACAAACATGTCCGTCGTCGATCTGAATACAACGAACGATGAAAATGTAACAGCAAAAGAGAAGATACCTTGTACGATTTTTTTTTTTTTTCGCTGGCGCTACATCCCATGGAGGGATTTGGCCGCTTCATTTTTTTGAAGTTTCGTAATCATTTTTACAACAGATAATGAGTGATTAGTTCATTGATCCTTACATTTTCATCACCCGCCGGGAATCGAACCCGGGACCTCCGGAGCTTAAAGCAAGCATGCTAACAACTGTGCCACCGGGGCGGCATTGTACGATTGTAGCTACGAAAATTACTAGAATGGCATCGGTTGAAAAACATTTAGTTTATCCGCAACCAATCTCTACAGCCACCAGAAGGGATCCCAAAAAAAAACCACCGTTGTCGGTGTCGCCCGAAGCATGGAAACTCTGTCATAAAGAGAAAGAAAGGCTCCAGTTAGAGAAACAGGAGAAAATCAGGGAAAATAAGTTGCAGCGCATTCAAAACCGTTTAGAGCGAGAAGCAAAAAAAGTAAATCGGAAGTCACGAAAAAAAAGAAAATCTAAAGTTAAATGTCCAGCTTGTGAAGATGATGTCTTGACTGATGTTGAGGAGGATGCCCTTAAAAATATAGGTTGTGATAAATGCGAACGCTGGTTTCATCTTCAATGTACTCCTCTATCACATTTGGCATTTAAAGAAGCAGAGCAACACGATTTTAAATGTAGCTTCTGTTGTGATGATTAGCAATTTTTTTTATTTTTGAATTATTTATTTTATGTTATTGTTTATTTTATGTTATATTTTTAATATATTCATAAATATATTTAAAGTTTAGGTACCTACCTACATATAATTAAATAAATACCTACCTACCTAGGTACCTCTACCTACCTAAACATTATTTTATTAATTACCTTAGAGGCCGGCAACTGGAAACTTGGTGGTTGACTATTGGGTTCTATGAGGCCGAATACTGGTGAAATTGAAATTTCCACTTTAAGTTAATATTTTGGTTATTTATTTATAAATCTGTACAAAAGTCAATGGTTAGAAATGTTCTACACATATTTCTAAACAATAATAGTGAAAATAAATCGTCGTGCTAAATCCCAATTAAAATTCCTCTTGACATTTCTAAAAGGACCTCACTAACTGGCCGCTCATTGGTGCTTTTACTAACATATTCTTCACAATCATACAGCGATAAAAGTAGGCTATATTTTTTAATGATTTTTCAGGCAAATAGCAATTAATATTTCATTACAAATTTTTGTATTTTAATATTTGTCCCGCAGATGATTAATTTTAAAAATCTGGCAGCCCTAGTTCTAAGGTATCGGTATGATATTAGAATTAATGGAATATTGATTTCAAATAAAGACCTTGTTTGTTAAATTTTTATTTGATTTTTTTAATTGCTATAACCATTATAATAGATATTATAATTATCTAAATTACAGAAATAGATAATATGAATATTATAATTATTTTCACATTTTAATGCCTCTAAAAGATAAATTAAAATATTTTATTTAAAAGAAGCTAATTTGATCCAAAATTTTCGAACGAAAATAAAGAATCTAATCAAAATTTTTGTTCGATTGGTTTGGATTATGAGGAAAGAATTCTAAAATTAATTTCGGAATGAAAAAATTGGTTCAGTAACTCAGTAATGAGGAGATAGTACTGAAAATAGTTCGGTAGTATCGAAGTACTTTCATATAGCAATAGTATCGAAAAAAGTACTATAGTACTGACAATATCATCCATGATTTGTACTATGTTTGTAATTTGTATACAATTTTATTTATTAAACGTATCCCTTAAAACGGACTTTGGGAATGAAATTTTTATACAGGTTTTACATGCAAAATATTTTTAGCAAATTATATGTACGGCCAATTAGGATGGAACTTATCTATATCTTAACGGATTTTAGTGAAATTTAACATCCTTTGTTAAATAAATTTCAGAAATACTGAAATTGTACATAAATCAGACCGATTCGGTTTGCACAATATCATCGTAATTGGTTAAGGAATAGCCAAGTTTCATTCTGCTTGGCCATATTTCAGAACTTTTTCTAAAAATCAATTTAGAATTCCATTTCTAACGCACAAGTCAAATTTATACATACATATAATTTACTAAAAATTCAAAAGGGCCAATTTGAAATGTAAAAGGATCAAATTGAAGTGTAAAACCTGTATATGTATGTATAATACAAAACGAATCGATCTGATTTATGTACAATTTCAGTATCTCTGAAATTTATTTAACATGGTTTCTATATAACGCGGTATAAATAATATGATTTGTATTAATTCCGAGTTTCTTATAGCGCGGTTTCCATATAACGCGGTACGAATTAATCGCGTTATAGGAGGGTTGACTGTACTATGTTTTCAATGTAAACATTTTAAGTTAGTTATTGCTTTCTAAGATCTAAGGTGAATCTTTAATATCTGTTTTACTTATACATACATACATTTATTAAATAGTTAAATGATAATTTACATATTTAACAACGGCTTTAGTATACCACAAAGTTATTATTATAAGCCAATTAAACCGGTAATTTACTGAATTTAATTCCCACTTTACTTTGTCATACAAAATTTCGAATTTAAAAAATACAAAACGAAACTGAACAAACGATTAAAAATGATTGATTAATTTTGAATAGTCGTAGTTGACTGTATTTATATGAAGAATATTTAGAAGGAAAATTTGATTGATTTTTATGAATAACGATTAATTCAGACTTTCATATTATTTGTATTTGATAAATTTATTCGAGATATCTAGGAAAATAAAAAGAATAAATTATACAAAATAAATTAATAGATATCGCGATCATTTTATTACTTTTCTAAAGTTTTTTAAAATAAATAAATTAAAATTTATTTATCTTGTGAAATATAATTATATCTTTAATATGTGTCCCCCACGATTCACATTAGACCGTCTAGAAGTTGAAAGATTTTACTCGTTAAGAAAATCTTACGTGTATTCATATATCAAGAACCTCTTGTAATGGTTGAAAAACAGCAATAAAATCTAGTTATACAAAGTTTTAGAAGTTTAAGTACCTACTGAATAATTAATATATAAATTATCGTTTGACTGGATTACTAAGAACGCTGCAAAGTGAATATTAAAGTTAATTTTATTTATTTTTGATTCTTTTTTCTAGTTTGTTACTTAACCCATTATTACATTTCTTTATTTTGTTTACCGCCACATCATTATATACTTGCTTGTAATGTCTAATTTACGTTCAACACCTTTGTTAATAGATAATAGGTACCTTAAGCAAACACAAGCCGAAGTACAACATACGTTGAAGAGGCAAAGAGAAAAACTTCATATGTTTTAAAACATCGACCCGATAAACAAATCCAAAAATCAACGTCTTCATTTTGTCAAGATGATCCACTAGTTTCATTTTCGTTCCACTACAATGTCACAGTTTTTTATAACGTGTTTAACATGGTGACAAAATTACAAATACTTCAAAACAAAAAATGTATATTATTTTATGACATTTTTACAACATTTTTTTTAATTTCACATGAACCTTGATTATCTTTCGGTACAGATATAAAGAACAATGAGATATCAAAGCGTTCCTAGATATACAAGCCGTCAGGTTAAAATTTAAACTTAATATGAAAAAACCCTTTATTTTCAGCACTATCCAAAAAAACAAAAATGATTATCAATTTTGATGTAGATGACAAAAATTAAAGCTCATCGAATTCGGATCCTAATAAAAAGTTTAACGACTATGCCAATCTAATTCATAAGAAATACGCTAAAAAAATGTTAAACATATAATCATCTGGATTTAAAAATAGATGATGGCGTGGCAAATTCGTATGATTCCGAGCTAGTACCGAACGTGAAAGCAACGATGAAAATTCAGAGCATAAATTCGATCCGGACATTATTGATTTGAAAACAAAAAATTCGGAAGGTCGGTCTGAGATCAACATTGAAAAAATTGCAACACTATCGATCGAAACAGGCATTTGGTGATTTAAATCGAATAAATTTGAATAATGATATTCCTATCTCTAACGGTGGAAATGAGTTTAACAAAAAGAATTCATCAGCTCAAATAAAAACACGAAAATTTATTCAAGTAAAAGATACCATTCGTCAATTAAAAATTAATTAATTTACAAAAATTTTTTTTGTGATTTTAATAAATTAATGTATTTATTATTTATTTGTATAAATCCGAGGAAACCAAATCATAAATCAAACGGATTATTAATTTTTAAAACTCATTCGAACAGAAAATAGTAACCGAAATATATAATTTTTGTGGTAAACTTCAGATGTCACTAATTCTACACTAACATTTTGACAGTGTACAAAATGGAAAAGTTGGATGGGTAATTTTTGACATTTACGTCAACAGCTGTCATCCAACATAAACCAAATCAAGTCGTGAGCAGTTAAACGTTAAATTAAAAATAAAATCGGACATTTATATTTATTTACGATGGGTGATTGAAAATACGGTATTTGTCTACAACCATGTACTATTCAATTAATACCAGAACGTATGAACAATATGGGTTTTTAAGCGCTGGAACATTTTTCCAAAGAACGATGCAAGAATTTTTCAGAAGTTCTAATAATAAGACTTGAATGAGAGTAGAACTCGGTTAAATTATGAAAACGAGACTTAATTTGTAATACAGATTATTTTAAAGAAATCGACTATACATTATTTCTATTGTTGTTGGCAGTAAAGCTAGAAAAAGGTGCAATTTAACAAATGACGAGCAATTGACGTTTGTGCTACATATCCATATAAACCAAAGAGTTTCGATTCCAAAAACATTTCGTGGTAGACAAGATGATTTGGATTGTGTTGTGCGATATATTGTATATAATTTACCCCGGTTCCGAATAAAGTAGTTGCGGATATCATCAATAAATCCACACAAAATGTAAATCGTGATAAATTAAGACAAAACAATGAACTTTTGAAGAAAGAATTCGATAATTTGAAGAATTCTAAGAATATTGGGTCCAAAGAAAATGATGGATTAAACGTCAACCAAGCTGTTGTTATTCCTAATCAAAAACTAGTAGCACCACAAAGGAGTAAGTATTTAAAAATGTACGCTTTGTTATAATAAACAATATTGTTTATTTAATGCTTACAGAATATAAGTGCTCCTTAAAATCTTGCTCTTTGAAAACACGATAACGTCGTCAAACCGATTATAAATGGGATGGCCACACAGAATTTTATATCAGCTCAATTCATCAAGTAAAATATGGTGATTGTCAAGAATTAAAATTAAAATTTTACACGTGAAAGTTGTATGGTGCTAATCGGAAATTTAGTGCTTTCATTGCTGTACTTAAAGAATCTGGTTTTAATGTTTCATTACCAGAAAACAAATATCTAGCTGTTACGGATCAAGTTAAAACCAGAGTAATCGACCTTGATAAAAATCGTGAACCTTATGTCGAAATTGATTGATTTTTTCCCCTCATTCGAGTACACTCGACAGAGTACCCTATTTTTTAACCGTCAATCGAATGAAAATATTATTTGCACTATTGTTTGCATGTGTTCGTGTGTTGTGTCAAAATAAACATAACAATAATAATAATAATAAAAATTTAATAAAACTGAATATTTTGGACAAATTAATTATTATATACCAATTTTTTATTCTTTTATAATGAATCAATTATGAACCAAATTCAAAATGCCGCCTAAAATCAAAAAGTCCACGACAAATCACAAAATGACATAAATCAAAATGCCGCCTAAAATCAAAATGTCATTACGACAAATCGAAATGTCATAAATCGTCATAAATCAAAATGTCATTACACAAAATGTCTTTGTCAAATTTGTTGGTGTGTGTAAAAAGAGGGGTTACTCGACCAAAAAAGCTAGAGTAGCAAAAATTGCACTAGTGCAAAACTAGTACAAAAAATTTTTACCCTTAACGCCTTTTTTTTCTTCAATGAGACAGTTTGACAGCCGATCGAGTACTCTTTTTACACTTCGAGTGCAAATTTTCCTTCAATCGAATTCGACATTACTATGCATGTACGATTCGTGCAAATATCACGATTAATAAAAATCGTTTCAATACATTATGTAAAAAATTTAATTCAGCCGTGGATGTATCTCAAGGAATTTCGTTGGCAACGTGTTATCATGTATTTTGCAATAATTGCATGACGTCCCATATAAAAAGTAGTCAGACACCAGTAATGAAATTGTCCAGTAGCGAAATGTTCACATAAATTGAAGGAAAATAATATTCATGCGTATATGACCGAACCAGAATTTCAAGTATATTTACAAAGTTTGCATGCGGCTCAGGCTGGCAATTTATTCTACTGCACAAATAAATCGTGTAATGGATGTATTTCGATTAATCGAACTAACCGGGATAAAATTGTACTCCTTTATTGTACCGAATGTGGTCAGTTTAATTGCATCGATTGCAAAACGATTCACACTGGGATAACATGTTTTTAATTTCAAAGGAAAAATAATTCCCAAAATTTGCCAAACGTTTCAGCTGCAAATAATAACATGGGAACTTTTACTAAAAATATAATTTAGAGATTATATATTACAAATGGGACGATCGATTTGCAAGACAGGCTAAAGTTGAGCTTAACACTGCTTCTGCGGGTGATTTTAAATGTAGTTCAGCCAGACGAAAATATGAAAATGGATCATATAACAGTATGGTCCTTCTCAAAGGCGGTCAAAGAGAAAATCGTTACTGATTCTTTAAATCATGTGTTCATCAACAATATGTATGAATTTTTATCAGGGTTTGAGAATTACCTATTGCAGCTGATTAAAACCGATTTATTTCGAAATTCGGAGTGTTTAAAAAACATATAAAAATTCTATAATGCCGAAGAAATCGCCGTGTTCGATAAAAGAGAAGTTTGATAAGAAACAAGAAAGTTACGTATCAACCGAAATTTGAGAAATTTATACTCGACGAAAGTGGATCAATTTAACTGGTTGCGAGATTTGACGGCAGAAAATATCAACACTGTCGAAGGAATTATTTCAGTAGATATTTCAACGAAAATTGAACTTTTTATAAACAATCTTGCCGGTTTTCGGGCAAAAAACACAATTGAACCAATCATAAGCACAATCGATATATCCAAAGAATATTTCGGAATCAAAGGATTAAATATTCTGTGAACAGGACTTAATAAGAGTTTCAGTATAAACTCCATCTACTACAATAATATGAGAATAATGAACATGTTCCTCCTACATCTACCTAATTAACAATACTGATACAAATGAGTTTACTTTGTGCGAATATTTATGGTCCTCGTTGATTAAATACATCTATAACGAATTTAACAGAAAGGAACCTACTTAGTAATATTATTAACATTCAATATAAAAAATGTAATACAAAAATTATTAAAGTTTCAATAAAAATCTGGTTTAAAACGATCGTCTTATGAATTAAATTCAAATTTATCGAAAATTGATGAAATTTTCTGTAGAATTGATAAATTTGGTCTTGTAAAATCGACGATACATATAAATGGACGTCCAATTCTTACCGAATATGTATATTTTTGGGATGTTATTAAATTCGATCGGTAATTTTAAAACTGTTGGTCTCATCGAAATGAGTACGATCAAATATGATTTAACACCTACCTGTAAAATACTTGTAAACATATTATGACACGTCAAAATTAAACGAGGTCAATCCGGCCGATATGATAAAATAATTGATATACATAATATGCTGGCTGGTCGGTAATAAAGAATAAAAACAGTATTGTACTAGAAAAGGATAAAATATATTTTAAATTTTAATATTTTGCAATTTTTTAATTTATACTGTTTTTAATTTACTATTTAACAGAATTATTGCACTGTTAAAAATATTTTCAAAATTCGAATTTTCAAAAAAGAAGAAAACCTTGTGTAGCTAACTTCATAATATCTACGTCATTGATTTCGTTTTTATTAATTTTATACTATATTTACATTACTTTTTTACATATGCATACAAAGAAAAAGTAAATTTCTACAATTTTATTTTTAATTATAATTAACAAATTACTAAATTTAATTTATTAGTTTTAAAATATGTTATACTAAAAGGTATAATATAAATATAAACCAAAAAATATTTTCTGTTACGAGTATTTTTCATTCATAAAATTGTAATCAAAAATGATCAATTTTACATGGGTTCTTATGGGAAAACTTAAAATGTAGACCCATTAAATTAAGCTTCTTAATTTAAAGGGTCGATGCTGATGGCTTGTATATCTAGGAGCTTTGGAGATATAAACCCAAGTGAAAAATATAAATATTTTCTATTAGCGCCCAACTAGGCTCACTTTGATATTCGTTCTCTTCTTCGTTCGTACGAGTATATTACGTTTTATAACCCTTTTTAAATTTAAATTTCATTCATATTTTTGTTTCCTTTTTTTACACTCCCACATTTAATTTTAGCTCGATAGACAATATTCATATTTGTATGCACATTTCCGATTTTTGTTTAACCATTTCTTAATTACAGAAATAGGTCAATATTTTGTTGTTAAACTTGGGAGTGAAAAGAAATAAATTATGATTTCTGATTTATTTATTTAAGATTTTTAATTTCGATAAATTTATGATTTTAAAATCGCTAATTTTGATGGTGCAATATTTTGTTTACTGTCCATTTACAATGCTTTCGTAGTAACACCAATATCATAAATTCTAAGATTTTTTTATGGTGTTCATAGCAAGGGTGCTGTTTATTCAAAAATCGTATGGTGTTGCTAGCCCGATCTTTTAACATTTCGATGCATTTCGTAATAATATTATGTATTTCGAATATTTAACATTTGTGGTGAATTTTAAAAAATAGACAAGATCCATTAGAAAAAGCCTTTTCCACAGTACGCAACAAAGGTGGCCATTGTAAAAACCCTTCAGTATTCGAATTCAGCCGTATTATGGCAAAGATGACGTGTTTAAAAATTTTGCAAAATGCAAATGTGGGAAGCTTGTTGACGACAATAGCCGTCTTCCAATGGGCAAAATTTGCTACTTGGAAGTACTTGCGAGTAGATACCCAATGGAACGAGAAATTGAGTAACACAAGTAAAACACAGCCTTCTGTTTAGTTGTTTTTTTTTGTCTTTTGTAAAGTTGTTTATTATAGTAATGGCGAATATGACAAATAAACATGGACTTGGACATATAATAAAAGGAGAGCATTGATATTTACCGCATTGATATTTAAACACATTTTTTTAAAAATGTATCATCAACAGCAAAATAATTTTGTATTAATTTTGACATTTTACATCATCAAAAGATAACAAAACTCGAACGTAATCAAAAACCCTCGAAAAATATCGAAAAACGTCTAAAAGCCATCTATTGGAATTTTCGCAACTAAAATCCACTAGCGCAAATTTTATGCGTAACTACTTCTGTTTTCTACATCATCGTATGAGCATGGGTAGTTGTGAGTAGATACAAGTACTTGCGAGTAGTTTGCTTTCGCCAATGGAAGACGCTTAATGATGAGTTACTTACTGCTATTTATTACTCCTTTCGATTATGCAGGTTAATTAAAAAATTAAGTATACCAGAACCTTGATTTGCGTCACTAATTGATACCGTAGAAATGCGACGCAAAACGAATCGACACATATCGAAATAAGCTTTCCATATCATTTATATAAAAAATTATTTAATAAAAATTATAAAATTATAAAATTTTCCGATGCAACTTTGAAATTTTTCGATGCAAATCGAAATATCGGTCAAAATACTTCGGCCAATACCTAGATTTGCGTCATCTCGATTTGCATCTTTTCGAAGTTGCGTCATTATGCGTCACTAAGTATTTTGACCGATATTTCGATTTGCATCGGTAAATTTTATATTTTTTATTAAATATTGTAATTTTCTATACTTATAAATGCTATGGAATATTTATTTACGTCACAAGTGAGTTGTTACAGTACGAGTTCGACGTTTATTTTGAACGAGTAATGTAACGATCATTTAACGTACGTGTAACGTACAACGTTTTATTTCATTTAAAATTAAATTTTAAAGTAAAAACATGAGTTTGAAATTTAAAGAATAGCAATCCAAGTGATTTTCAAATTATCAAGTTACCCTTTACTAACACTTTAAAAACTATTGAATTGTAATACTTTTCGACAATAATTTGAAAATAACCTATGGTTTTAAATAAGAGACGTTATGGGGAATATGTTGATCGATATACAATGTGATAATACTTCTAATGACGCATGTGTGGAGCCATAACCCAAACACAATTCAAAAATTACCATTTTGAGCCATGTTACTATTGCAACAAATGAGCGATATCACTTCTACTTTTTCTACTTTCTAAGTTAACTTAAGTCAATCTTCCTGTTTATCAGACCTGACATAATATATTTTGAACTTGACGTCATACCTTACTAGGTGAGCTTCATCTTTTTTCTGTAAAATCGTCGATGCATGCATCAACACATTATATAACTGTAATAAGCTTGTACATACAAGCAAACCAAATATTTGTAATGTTTTATAATTGTCTAATTATGTTTGATTTAAATTTAGTTTTGTGTTTAAAAAAAACTAAATTTTGATTTCACATAAAGCTTAAAACGTTACCAATATGATTTTCATAGGCAAAATATATTATTTTTAATAGCATTTACAACTTGTTTAGACAGAAAAACAAAGAGACTACCTTCTCACAATACATCTATCGCGAAAAATAGATATTTACTACCAACCCCCCCCCCCCCCCCCCCCGTACTTTCCCTAAGTGTTATACAATGTATATACTCTTTTCAAAAAACGAGAACTATCCTTAAGCTACTTTCCCGGTAGTTTGGTTTCGTACTGATAAAAAGTTAATCTACTCATCAGGTAGCTACGATCAAACTAAAAAAATACAATTTACACCTTATATACGTATAGTACAAAGTAAGAATGTACTGATTTAGCGAATTATATTCACCAAATTTAAAAACTCAAGGAAAACTCTCCTTGTGTATGTATTTAGCCCACAATAATACATATAATGTAGAAATTTTGAGATTTGTCTTTATATTTTTAATCATTTTATTGGAAGACAGATTTTCGTGTGAGCACCATTCTACAAAAATATGCTTATATTGTATTTTAGGCAATTGCTTTGATTATAAAAAATTGTAATCTATTTCAATTAAGCTTAATATTATAAAAACAAATTGAATAGCACCTTTTTCTGAAATTATCAATTATCGTAAAATTAATTGATTCATGTGTAAAAAATTAAAAATTATGTAAATTAATCTTACTTGGAAAATTAGATTTAGTAATTTAAATTTTCGCACCAGTAGAAACTGGAACTTGGAGATTATCCAATCAAGACATTCTCTTATATTTTAAAAAATTATTCTATTAGATCACGTGATGAATAAAGAAACCCGATTATCCAGAAATATCAATAATTTATAACAATATTTTGAACGACTGCTCGAGAAAAGTTAAATATATCGACGACGTCTGGATCTGCTAACTTCATTTTAAACAAGTTCATTTTCTGCGTGAATTAAATTAAATTTAGATTTTAAATTCAGTGGGATAAAGTGCGGTGTATGTATTAATAATTAATTAAATTAAATCAATCAGTAATAATTAATTAATAAAAGGGTTTTAGTTTAGTAGTTTAGTATTTTTGTCTTTCTGCGTGATTTAAATTAAATTTAGATTATAAATTCAGTGAACAAAAGAACAGTGTGTGTTATTAATAATTGTTTAGGTGAATTAAATCAATTAAGAAAATTGTGTGAGTAATTGCCGTTTCAAAGTGTTTTCAGAAGTAAAAATATAAATTCATTTGACATGAGATAGGATTCTCATATTAAAATTTACATAACGGTACTGTTCAGGTCATCAAGACATTCAGGTTTGAAATGTATCAAAAAAAAAAAAAAAATTTAACTAAAAATAATACAAAGGAATAAGTTTGTGATTTTTTTCCTTAAATTGGGAGGTTCCAGTGAATTTTAGTGCAAATCGGCCAACCGGAAGTAGCCAATCCCGTGGGCAAAAACAAATAAATAAAAATACAAAAGAATACATTTGTAAGAAATTGGCATATAAATTTCTCAAAATTCCCTGTTCGGAAAAAGAACTCGTGTATTGGCCACACCTCCATTTTTTAATTTAATTTAGTTAGGGCAACTTTAAGCTATTAGAATTTAATAGGTTCCAAATTAATTTAAACTATTTTGCAGTGGGATTTTAGAATAGGGTAATAAGCAATTACTTATTTATTTGATTTTAGTGGTATTTCTGGAATTAACTAATTAAGTTATAAATTTGGAAATTAAATTTATAGGGTTTCAGATTTTAGAAGATTTTTAAATACAATTTTAGAATTAGCTTAAAAATAATTATGATAATTATTTTAAAAGTTATGTTAAACATTTTTTTTTTGTTGAGTGCGGTTGTTTTGGTTTTGTCACTTTCTTGTTATGATATATGTTTTGTTTGAGGGTTGAGGTTGCGATCGTTTCGGATTTTTCAAATTTCGAATAATTGGGAAAAGGGTGCTTGATTTACATGAGGCCCCTGGCCTCATCATCTTTCAATTAAATTAAGTGCTCAAAATGATTGCCTTCGACTTCAATGCACTTATTAATCCGCATTTCAAATGACTGTACACAACTGAGGAGTTAATCTGCTTGAATTTCAGCACAAGCATTTCTAATTCGCTCAATCATATTCTCACGTGTTATTGGTTTTTGTTTGTAAACTTGGTCTTTGAGATAGCCCCACAAAAAGAAATCTAGCGAAGTAAGATCTGGTGATCTGGCAGACCAATTTACCTTACCAGCTCTCCCGATCCACCGACCATTGAAATCACGATCAAGTACTACACGTGCTACTAACGAATGGTGTGCGGGACAACCATCATGTTGAAACCACATGTTCCGTCGCACTTCAAAGCTCAAGTTTTCAAATAATGTTGGCAGTTCATTTTCTAAAATATCTCGATACATTTGACCATTTAAGTTGCCTTCAATAATGTGGGGGCCGATGAGTTTGTTGCTAATTATTCCACACCACACATTGATAGTCGAAGGACGCTGATGTTTAACTTGGCGAAGCCAGTGCGGATTTTCAACACTCCAATAATGCATGTTGTGGCGATTAACCGTTCCATGGTTTGTAAAAGACGACTCATCGGAGAACAATACGTATTAAAAAAAATTTGGGGTTTTGCTGTATTTTTTCACGTGCCCACTGACGTTTTGGAAATCAACGCCAAGAAGATCTTGGTGTAAAGACACATGATACGGATGATACTTATGACGTTTTAAAATTTTCCAAACACTGGTCTGGGACAATCCAAAATCGCAAGCTGTTTCTCGTGTACTAATATGAGGATTATGAGCTACTGCAACCAATACATCAATTTCATTATTTTCTTCGATGACTGTTGCTGGACGAGTCCTTTTTTTCTGTTGAACACTTCCATCAGTAATAAATTGTTTGACAGTACCCAGTACGCTGAAATGACGCACGTGACCGAATCCTAACCGGAAAACGCGAAGCGTAGAGAGTGACATCATTATCAAGACTCCGGCCAGCTTCTCCATAAACCAGAATCATTTCAATTTTCTCTTGTACAGTTAGATACACCATTCTGAAGTAGTATTGATAGCTTGACACAGGTATTGTTGTTTTCGAAATAATCTTCGGACTGAATCGGTATTTTGAAAACAAAATACAAACAATTTCATTAATTTGAAAGCTGATTTAATCGCATGTTCCTGGGTTACGATAATGACAAGCCATTTTTCAGTAATTGAAAATTTAAGAAATACAAATTGTTTAAGACTTACTACGTGTATTTACAACGAAACCATGGTATTTTTATTGCAGACGTATTGCAGAATCGTTTGCGTAGGTTCTCAGTAGGAGAAATAAAAAAAAATTGAATATCGTCAATTACAGCGCCATCTATCATGAATCGAAAAAAATGTTTCAGTCAAATCCTACGTATTTTTACCCTTAAAATCCGAATCTGCAATAAAAAATAGGGGTTCCTATCTTAGTTTCAAAATTACCCCCCGCCCCACCTACAAAGAAGAGGGAGGGGTTCTAATTTTAACACTAATGTATTTCCTCCGCGGAATAATTAAATTTTGATCTCTACCATTTTTTTCGTAGAGTGCTTATTTTCCGAGATATTTGAGTGTATCAGGTTAAAAAAATCACCCGGTATAGAAATAGCTAACCGAATGAACGCAATCGAATTTAAATAAAATTAATTTTGAACTTTACCGGTTTTACTTTGCGTTTTAGAATTTAAATCACACACATTGACAGTAATTTATTTTTTTTGTAATTTACTTGACTTTTGTAATTTAATTTACACAAATTACATGCATACACATTTTACATAATTTTATAAGTACTTTTATTGACCTAAATACAATTATTTGTTACCTGTAGCACAATTCATTTTTAAATATTTTTTATTCATATTCACTTGTTTCTGTACAATATTTTTTAATATTTTGTTTTTCGACAAAAAATATTACAAACTAAAAGTTCTTACATAATAAAAAAATGAATTTTTAAGAGTTACAAATATCCCTCATTCTACATTTAATTATATTTTAGTAATGGATAACTATTGTAAACTCTATCATATTTATATTGATTAGAAAATAAAATTGATTTACTTATTGCAAGCTCCATATAGCATTCTTTGACATAAAATTAGCACTACCGCATAGGCAAAATTAACACCAGAATAACGTAAACTAAATACAAACCGAAATAACTAGTACAAGTTCCTCCAATGATATTCTTTTAACAGGCCTCGCTGATTATTATTTAAAAAAATTTAAATGATGGTTATATGTTCTTTCAACATAGAATATACTACCAAAGGTATTAAGTTAGTAATAATTTACAAAGCAGCTCTAATTTTTCAATACAGGTGCCTAATTGTCAAATCAATGCATACTACTTTTTTAGATTTTATTAACGTTTCTTTTTTAGTTCAATAAAATATTTTTAGCTTGATTTTAATTTTATTTACAAACATACGTACTAATTTCAAAGTACCATAAAATTAATGAGCATAATTCCGTCAAGGGCTTGCTAAAAATAATTGCTTATTTTTAATTGTTCAACATTTTATTGTGCGGTACTAATTTCTATAATGGAAATAGAAGAACATTATTTCGCACATTCAGTCAGTTTCTTTCACCTAATATTTAGAATCCATTCCATTTGATTTAGTTTCTGATGTGGGTGAAAGCATCTTTAACGGCAGGAGTAATTAAAAAAATTGTATACAAATCATGATGCTGAAATACTGTTAAATTCAAAAACGTTTTTCTGAAAAACGCGATTTTGATAAGCCGTTATGAATTGTGACCACAGATAATATTGTATGTAATATGATTGTATACGTGAATATCGATTTAAAGAAAAAATAAATAAAACCTAACATCAAAACAAAATCTACCCAAACGTATGCTTTATATAAATTCATCTTCATCCGACATTTCGAAATCATCGGGGGCCGAAAGCAAAAAAAAATTAAACAAAAGCCGCCTACTTTATATTTTATTAATTTTGTTGATGTGATGTGAAAACTTCTATGGTGGCGGCAAATATTTTTACATTTTATACAAAAAAAATTTAAAGAAATTCAACGGCAATTTATGAGGAATAAAACAATAATTTTATCTTATTTCTCTTGCTGTTGGTATGAGTTCGGCTAAGGGGAGCTTGCGGAATATCGTAAGCGAAGAGATTGTCCGTGATAATGCTGCATGGAAAAAATCACCTATCTCTACTATATTAAATTCAAAGAGGTTAAAACGCTTATCTCTTTCCTATTATCTCAGCTTTTGCTGTGGTCATGCATATTCCTTAGGGTTGAATCTCGATCATATCATGTATGAGTTCAAGAAGAGACAAAAGTGGGTGAAAAAATCCGAAACAGAAGAACTTCTTCGTTTTTGGAGGATGTGCCCACATCAGACATAATTCTTGATGCAACTAAGTCAAAAGTATTTAGGTCCCATACTTCAATTATTCTTTTTTATACTTCTTTTTTTTAGTTCAGTTAACAGTTAACACAAATCGATTAAATCTAGCATAAAAGCGTGCTCTCGAACTGTTGTGTCATCGGGTGTTGCATGTTGTTACATAAATCTTTTGCAAGTTGAGTGTTATTTTAAGGAAATATATTAAAAACCTTTGGTACGTTAAATTACAAAATTCAAGCTGACATATCTGAAGTATAAGACTAAAGTACTTTTCATACCAGGCACATACGAACATGAAGCTTAGATACTTTCATACCTTTGGCGTCGACTTGCCGTTAAATATTTTGGCTTGGTTTATTCTACACATGAATTATAGCAAGAACTGAAATATTCTGACTTTGTAATATAGGTAAATACATAAGGCCAAAATTCTTGTGTAAACTTAAAACAGTTAAGGCAAATTTTTATGTAATGTTAACAAAATTCCCCGCTTTATATAATTTTAATATGTTACTTTAAACAAAACTTCATTGCATATATATTTTTATTTTTGTTAAATGATCGTTTGTAGAATGATGTTTTATGAAAATTTTATAAGTGTTGGTATAAATAAACTAATTACTACAAGAAAATGAAAACGGTTTTCTTAACCGATGTTCATATCTCAGTACGTATCTCAGAGATCATAATTAAGATTTAAGACTTTGTAACGTTTTCATTTAAAAATTTGTCTTAGGCCGATATTACACTATCATATTTCTATAACGTAGAAATAATTTAGTTTTTTTATGACAAAATAAATATACTATAATATATTTTACTTATTACACTACATCACACATTTTAGCTATATTCCATAGTTGGGTAATCGTCAAATATCTAGTAAACGGGGAAAATATTTAGAAAACGTCAAAAATATTGGAGAAAAATGTGTGTATGCTTATGCAGCATCAATATCTGCCATCACTTTCGTGGGTCTTAAATAAAAAATGAAACAAGAAACTGAATCTGGTTGAAACCTTGGGTTTCTCGACTGCACAAAAAACGGGTTAAACTATTTCTTAGTTTTCGTATTACATTTTTTGATAATTCCCCATGCACAGAACGTATCTTTCGTCCATTTTGAGCAGCTGTCAGACAAATGTTGTAGTATTTAGCTTCATGAAGCTAACTATCATAAGAAAAATGCTTCATCAGAAAAATATTATAATTTATCCATATTACACTGTCATATTAAATGTCACATTATTTCTACGATGTAGAAAAATGATATTGTAATATCGGCCTTAGGAAAAAAGAGATTTCCTATATGTTTTTATATGAAAAGTTTGTTTTTTTCCTGGTTTCCTTTAAAAAAGCTACGTTTTTAGGTTTCTTTGGTTATATCAGAGCCTACTGTATAAATAAATAAGAGCCTCCATACGAGTATAAGATACATAGGTACATATAATTTTTTCTTTACTATGAAACTGTATGGGGAAACGATTATTTTCATTGACAGTTTTTGTTTATTAGAAATGTGAGCTTTTGTTTTGCTTTTATAAGAAAATATTGATAAAAGATGTAATTTTTTTTATCGAAAAATCGAGTCATGAAAATGTTTTTTTACTTAGTGAAAATCGTCATGAAAAATAAGGTATTTTTTTGAAATTTACAATATTGTTGATTTTGTAATATAGGTACGTCATAACTATAACTCGACATTTATTGACGATTGGAGCATCACGGATTCCACCTAGTGGAACATTTTTAAACTGACATACCTGATAATTTGACGTTCAAAATTGTTGTAAATAATTCCAATTTTGATCTATAAACACAATTTTTACTTATCGGATTGCTAATAATTGTAAATAATTCCAATTTTGGACTATAAAAACAATTTTTAATTACCGCGTTGCTAAATTTTCTTTCGTCGCATTTGTGACAAATGTCATTTTATCAGGTGCATCATTTTAACTATTGTCCTCGAGGGGCGCTTTCTTTACTTTTACAATCGACAATAAACAATACAATAATCATCTCTTTCATTGCCTACATTCAAATTTGAATTCGAATATCTTTCTAAATTGTTACTTTAAATTTGCAAAGCATGCTAGATTGTTTTGATTTTATGTTTTCTTCACACTCATTGTATTACCTAATTTAATTTTTTCTGTTTGTCTCTTTTTGATTTATTTCAATTTTAGTTGTGGAGCGGAGAAATGTTGTTTTTTTGTTTACCATTGGTTTTAGATGTGGACAAATGATGACGTCATTAAATTGAATTTTCTCTTTTCAATACATATTGTTATTGGTGTAGAATGTAGATTGTTTTTTAATTTAATTTCCCTTATCTTCTTTTGATTATTGTTGGAAAATAGGAAAATTTGAGAATCTGTGTTTTAAATGAATAAGACATTGAGTTGTTTGTTTGCGATTCAGAAAAAAATATTTAACTGGGTTTAACTTTTAATTCATGTTTTGTCATCAATCGAAATCGCGTTTTTTCCTACAAACTCTATGAAAATAAATGAATTTATGGTGTTTCTACATATGTATATCCCTTATTATAAGTTCTTTTTGACATGCCGGCTCACATGTATGGGCCTTATTTTAAGCTTAGCAAAAAATACAGTCGATATTGGGGGTCTTATTTATACAGTAGGCTCTGCTAGTAATATGATTGAAAAAAAAATCTTCGAATGCAAAGTGTTAATAATTCAAAAAAGATTTAATAAAACGCTATGGAAATATTTTTTAAAATTTTCCAATATTGGGCCTGTTTAGACGTTGTATATTTACACTGCATGATGTGATTTCCTCGTTTTTTAGTTCTTTATCTATAAACTGTATCGGAGTGGGGACATTTTCATAGGAAAAGAAATAAGAAACGAGAAAGATACACCATGCGCTGAATACATAGTTTAACCAGGCCCAATTGTTGCACTAAAATGCATCAAAAAATTTGGTTTTGTGCATTTTTAACAATTTCAGCCAATTAAAGTTTTAAACAAAACAAAAATTTATAAATTTGTGGTTTTAGGAGCTTAATTTTTTTAATTCTTTAATAGAAAAATCCGACGTTTCGACGGTATATCCCGCCATTTTTAAGGGTACAGTTTGTACAATAACTTAAATGAAAATTTTCCATAACGAATGTATCCTTCTCGTAACTACGATAGAATTTGAAAAATACTCAGTTTAACCGAAATAATTTAATTATACAATTAAAAAGGGAGACTAATTTCAAGTGAGAAATTAAAGTGAAATTTTATCGTAATAATTAGCTACTTAGCTTATTACTAATAATTATTACTCAATAATTCATTTACCGCCTTTGTAATGTAAATAACTATATCTGCATACTATAGACATCTTTTTATTTATTATAAATTATGTAGGTTGGCGATTTTCTTTATTATTATTTTGATTGGTTTTAGACATTTTTAATTATAAAACATATGTATTTATTGCAAATAGTAGATGTAAAGAAAACCGAAAGGATTTATATTAGTCACGAAATAAATATTCTATTTCACCTGTTCACCATAATAAGTATCAAAGTTCCAACAATCCTTCGACACGAGTTTAGTTTTTCTATTTTATATCTAACAGTTGGTGACACTTTCATCGCGAAAATAGCCTTTGCTTTTCTGTCAGCCATCATTTTTGTTTCATTACTTTTATACAAGGATTATTTGAGCCGAACTAAGAATGCGAAAATTTTGGTAAAAGTAACGCCAAATGGCAATAGACCGACTACAGGCAATGTTTACGTAAAATGTATATTTATCTAAACTTAACTCTATTTTAATGAGATTTTTAATTTTTGGAAAATGACATTTCTATTATACTAATACAACCATTAACTATTTAAATAAATCAATATAGCTTCGCTGGTGGTAAGCACTGCAACTAGACGTGGGCTAGAATTGAATGCTGTAGCTACAAGTTAGAATAAAAAAATACCAAAATATATTGAAACGTATGTCATTGCTGTTACAAAATTATCAATAAAATAGATATATTGGAAACAAAAGATTTATTCTGTTGAATTGAAGAGTGCAACTCTGAATTTGAAGTGAAAGATTAATGAATAAATTTGCTTAGATATGTCAGTTCAAATAAACGTTTAAAATAAAGTATTTCATTTGAATCTCGATTATATATTTAAAGTATGCGTTTTTAAATCAATCTATTCAGAATAGGCCAAATACCCTCCAAATTGAATACATGCATAATATTACCAAAAAATGGGTCGATTAAATAAAGAAAGGATAAAAATGTGTCGGTTCTTTCGACGTGACATCCACCTATTACCAGAAAAATAGGAAATACTAGTTGCTAGCCATGGACAATACTTTGAATAATCAATTTCTATTAATTTTTTCACAATATTTTTACCCAAAAACCATTAAAATTAATATCCACTCTACTAGCAATTCTTATCTCGGCCGTAAACTTTTTAACTTTGTTCGATATCTGAAATTTTGAAAAGTACTGCAAAAACATGCATTCAGCATGCCATTAACTGAACGATGTACAATTGCATAATCAGAGACATTGACATTTGAAGGTTGTGCTAGAGTCCCTGTGTTTAATGGGTCCTAATTTCTCAAATGTTTTTCACGTTTTACTGCGAAAAAACAATTTGATTACTTACGGCGGATAATTTTGCCTACGGCGAATAATTTGTTTCTGGTGGTTTGGCGTCTATTTGAGGGTGTTTATTATTTTATTAATCTAACTGGTCCGTAACTTTCCAGTAGGGTGCGCATTACGTGAGATGTTCTGGTCATGTATCAAGCAGAAGCGTGATGGGTACAATTGCGTTAACGGTAACCTGGTCACAATTCGCAAGTCTACGTGCTGCCTCCTCGTGGCAACCACTAGTAACTGAGCCATTTGGCACAAGCTAAAGTACGGCGCTAAAGCAGAAACCCTTGACAAAAAACCCTAATCTAAGGTGGAACAGCATATGCCGGTGGATGATTGGCTGATAGGTTAATCGCAGCCCGAACAAATATGCGGACTCTGGATAGCAGGCACCCTATAGTACAGTTGGGTAACCTACAGGCGACTTTCCATTCCCAGCAACTCGTAAGAGTAAAATCAATAGACTGGGCATGGGTAGAATATACAGGAGTGGGATTGTTCTTGAGTACCAATGCTACCGTATTTGTAGCAGATGTACATGCTATACTAAACATCTAGGAGGAAAAGCAATGAGCCCAGATAGTAATATAGTATGTATCGCGTTCCGGCCGGCAGTATTGTCAGGTTCCTTAAGAGCCTTAATATTGACTGGACAGATAATTAAGCAGGGTCCAAGCACAAAAGATCTTTTAGGTCGCAGTGCGAGCTGGCTGAAGGCCCACATGGTCTTACAGTAAGAGTAAGTAAGTAAGTACGGCGAGTTTTCCTAATATTGTATTATACATACTTCAGGTTCTAGTAACGATCTAGATTGCTGCTTGTAAGATTCTTCCTTCAATACAGATAACAGGTTAGTAATTAGATCGTTATTAATTGCAAATTCTTGGTGATTAGGCTTTCGACTAAGGAGTTGTCAATTTATAGAGATAAGATCATATTATGCTTTATATCAACAAAGAGAACATAATGGGAAAGAAAATCAGAACCAATAGTTGTTGGTTGAACAGATCAACTATCAAAAATGTTCCGTAAAATTCTTTAGTGGCATTGGTTTAGTACACGGCGATAGTAATCTGCGTATTCCTACTTTCTCTTTTAGCCGCTGGTGTATAGAAATGGCAAAGTACTTTTATGTTTCCAAGATTTTTACACTTTAAATGATAAACAAGTAGTTGGTTGACTACCACTTGATTTACGTGGATGGCTGTCCAATACATTTGAAAGGTCATGTAAATATGTGTGACCAATTTCCTGGATTGTTTATTTATTTATTTACTACCTTGTAAGAAGAGCATTTCAATGTAATTGGGACAAATTTATTTACATAAATGCTGTGCTTCCTAACAGCAGGAATATTCACAGCATAAGTTCTCAGAAGAAGTTCTTTAGAGAAAGACAAAATTGTGAAATAAAACATCGTTATTCTTGTTAGCTAGATGCGCTCGAATACTGCAGTAAGAGCTAGTTCAGGATACTTATTGTTAAATTGAACAAAATCAAGATTTAGAATTTAATTCCGGTAACTAAGTCTGCGAGTTTTCGATTATATGTAAAATTTAAATTTATGCCCCAAGTGTTTTACGAAATGCTAACGAGTAATGAGCAACATGTTTTGTCCATCATTAATGTTAATGATTCATTAAGCTAAAGTAAAATATTGTGTTTACATAATACAACAAGCCAAAAAGATTTTTATTGGGATGTTTCACTATTTTTATTTTTATTAGCTTATTGTTGCTTACTTTGCTTTCAATGGACCAAATATTTATGTTTTTCACAATTCTCCAACAAGTTTAAATTCGTTTATCAAGTTGTAAATGCATGATCTTGACAAACTGGTGGTATAACCAGTATTTTAACTAACAAATGAACAAATCTAGGATCAGGGACATCACCGGCTTTTACAAGTCATTGCTCATAGTAGTATCCATATATAGTCGTATTCTAAAACTTCCAAAGCTGTTTCATATACCAAACAGGTTTAAACTGTAAACAAATTAAAGCTAATTGATTAAGATTGAGGAGGACAGTACAAAATGTACATGAACAAAATGTCAAGCAGTAGACCTGATTATTTCATTTCAAGAGCAAGAACATTCGGTTGGCAATTCAAATGTTGCAGTAATCATAAAGATCAAGCGCACCGCTGGATTTGACTCTTTTTTATCGCAGTCTCAGCCAGCTGTATACATATAGTATTACGTACAAACCCTCTCATTTTTCTTCATTTTCGACGTATACAGAAGCGAGACAGTCAAAATAATGCCTACTAATATAAAATGTCATTTAATCATTTTACTCTATAAGTAGCTGAGATCACGTTATTCTTTTGTGCAAAATCCGGCCAGCGTAGTAAGATCTTACATATGTCATCTATGAATGACTGGAACGAACTAATCAACAATTTAAAAAAGTCAACGATTTAGTCAATAATAAAGTAGATATTGATTAAAATATCATTATGTGAAAATGTTTAGTATTTTGAATAGGATCTTAATTTTATATTTGATTATTCTATCAAATTCCTGTATGTTAAAGGGGCTTTAGTTTTTCAAAATTATTAAGTCTTGTCAAATTTGGCACCTTGAGCAAATTCAAAATTTCGTGTTTGGTTCATACGGAACGTGTACAAAAAGTTTGCTTTTAAAAATTCGTTTCAGCATTATTTTAATAATAATAATTAAAATTCTAAATTTTCCGCACAGGTAATAATCATCACAACTTTGAGGTTGCTAGTAGTAGTATTAAAAAGAAATTTATATTTTTATCTGAATGATTAAATAATCTGGTAAGTTTCAGTTGCAAAGTAATATTATTTATTTGTATATTACTTTGTGTGTTATTTGGTTATTTGTAAATGTAAAATTAGTAGATCGTTTACAAGTAAAGAACAGTGAGGATTTTGCAGCGAGTACAATTATTTAATGTGAGATCAAGGTATAGAGAGCGAGTCAGTATATTAAAAATTTCTGTTTTTCGTGACCTTGACGAAAAATACCCTAATTCTTTTTTAACATAAAAGAGTTAAAAACCACTTGAGATCCAAAATATGTAAGCATAACGAGCAAAATTCATAAAGTTAAGTTTTTATGAAGAAAAGTGTTTCTACAAGATAATGAAGAATTTTCTCATTAAGTAAACGAAAAAATAGTTATTTATGGTACTACGAGGCGATAGCCGAGTGGGATATTATCCCGAGTGGATAATATCTCTTTGCTCACGAGTAAGATACAACGTTTTATCCAATTTTGTTGAAATAAATGTAAATAATCGTAAATTAATAAGAAATAGTTCCATTTTGTATTTTCACACTGCAGCATTGAATTTTGAAATACATTTTATTAAAGTGACCGTTCTTTAAATTTATGTGACGTGTTTCTTTGACGTAAATTACAAAATCTACGAATAATTTTCCAATGACTACTCAACATTTTGTTATACAAAATATAACTCACGTTGCCCCTAGCAGCGTGGGTTATACAATAACAATGGATTATTTTACATTTTCTTTATTTGAAATCAGTCTAGTTATCAGGCTATTATATATCAAAATTGGATAATAGTTATTTATGGTACTAGTAAGCAAAACGAGATATTATCCATGAGGGATAAGTTTGTCCCACGAGGCGATAGCCGAGTGGGACATTATCTCGAGTGGATAATATCTCTTTGCTCACGAGTGGCATAAAACGTTTTATCCAATTTTGTTGAAATAAATGTAAATAATCGTAAATTAATAAGAAATTGTTCCATTTTGTGTTTTCACACTGTAGCATTGAATTTTGAAATACATTTTATCATAGTGACCGTTCTTTAAATTTATGTGACGTGTTTCTTTGACGTAAATTACAAAATCTAGGAATAATTTTCCAATGACCACTCAACATTTTTTTATACAAAATATAACTCACGTTGCCCCTAGCAGCTTGGGTTATACAATAACAATGGGTTATTTTACATTTTCTTTATTTGAAATCAGTCTAGTTATCGGGCTATTATATATCAAAATTGGATAAATATATTTTATTGTTTTCTGTTAAAATAATCTTAATCTAAATTTGAAAAATTGTATTCTTAAATCTTAAGATTAATTAAATTATTACATATTATTTTTAATAAAAGAGGAGTGATAAAGCAAAGAAGATAACATGAATTTATTATTTAAACAATAAATTATTCTGGTATATTCCAGATTGATGAATATTTTACGAAGAGGAGAAACTGTTAAGAGTTTGCAATTCAGTTTCGATCTGCGAGTATTGTGAAAAATAAATCATCTTTCAGTCATCTCATGACTGGCTTATTATATTTTCCAGTGAAGTGTGTGTTGAAAAAATAATCGTATTTAAATAAAAATTACTAAAATTATTTAATGTATTTATCAACCGCCAATAATTTAGCTCAAAAATTTGCAAAAATATAAAATGACAGATTTCCAAATAATTTCGCAATATTTGGAGAGTTTTAAGATTGTATTTTACAAGTATGCAGAAAATCAATTAACATTTCTGTTAGCTGTGCTGCTCAACAGTTTTAACGTCTGAAATGCACGAATTATTTAATTATGGTGAAATCTTCATTGAATCATCATTTTGACTATTCCTTTATACTTTTCCTTTCGCAAAATAGTCAAAACAGAATATGTCTTATGAACCATGCTCAATTACAAGGTTAATGCTCTAATCAACTTATACTTGCAATAATTTTATAAATATACATACTTCCATATGTTTTTAAATAAATATGTTCATACTTATAGAATATACATATTTAAAATTTACTTTTATGTATGTTTCTATAATTAAAAGACATTCAATAACTGTTAAACTATTATACACGTTTTTTTCAATTGATTCATTGCCCGTTTTTTATTTGAAGAAACCAATGAACTTGAATTATGTACAATAAAGAATTGTCTACTCGACCACAAAATAATATTTATACGTATATTTTTGTAATATAAAATAAATTCATGACAGAGAATTATATTCAATTCTCTCAACAAATTAACACATTTATTATACAAATTTGTAATAGTATTGATTATTGACCATTTTTATTAAATGACTCTTAAGTAACCTTATAAGATTCGTTCAAGTATTGTGTTATACCAATGTAATATTAAGTAAATGAAAAAGATAAACAGCCACAAACACATACCGAATATATGACTCAATTCAATGGAAGAGAAACAAATTCAGTTCCTTTGAGCAAATAATATATTGTGTATCTTTCCATTTCCAGAGAACGTAAAAATGAAACTATTAACTTTGGCGCCGCGCCGCGCCGCTTTTTTGTGTTGTGTTTTTATACTGTCGTGTCTTATTTTCTTTATTTCAAGAACTAAAGTAAAAAAAAAAAAACTCGAGACCGGTTTTACATTTGTATCTTTTTATTAGTATTTTTTAACCCAATCACGATTTGATTGAAATACCTAATGTCGAAAAACAGTTGTATACTTTGAGACAAAAGTAAGGTAACAAACACAATTGAATTGGACTTCAATGTGTTAACAAAGTGTATTGGTTACCACAAAATAATGTTTAACTGAAGAAAGACTAAAGCAATAGAAATAAGGAGCAAAGTCCAATGCAAATACACATATTTTGATTTGATTTTGAATTAAATACTACTATTTTTTTTTATTACAAAAACACGTAATTAAACTGATTAAAAATATTAACTAAACATTTTGTCTGTCATACCAAATTAACAGATTAACCAACCTTTGGTGTTGCTGATTTAATACATTTTTATTTCCATTCATCTATAACAACAACACATACTCATTTGAGCACTAAAAATAAAAGTTGATCAATCAAATTTTAAAACCATCACATACAGCACTATATAATATACTTTTAAACACTATTTTACTTTTTCAAAGCTTATTTTTATAATAAATACTTTTTTATCACTAATCACAAATTAGAAATACATGTGAGTAATATATACACAAATTTAAGCCATAGAACATTATCATTTTTATTTTACTTTTAATTTTAAATTTAATTTAATTAATTTATTTCGTTAATTAAAATTATTAATAAAAAATTTAGATAATAAAATCACTAACATAACATACATAATACACACTAAAATTCGTTAAAGTCGTATTTTTCGTTTAAAATAAAACTACGATCAAGACTCTCAAGTTAAGACTAATGTTGTGTAGAGATAAAAAAAAAATTGTTGGTAATATAAATAATAAAAACCGTAAGGTTGTAAGTAAAGAAATTGTGATATTATTAGTGTATATCTTTATTTTGTGCTAGCGACAAATTCAGACATATGTATGTATGGAGATAAGAAATCATAGCTTTGATATTAATATATTTACTTAGTAAGTACGACTAGTTAGATTTATATATTAATAGTTTCGCATCAGCTTAACTTCAGTATTCAGTATTAAATTGTACATATTTCATTTGTGGTTAATAAATCTGTGGGTCCCGGTCGATACGGCATATTTCATTACGGAATATGAAAAAATGGCATATTTCAAAACGGCATATGGTACACTACGGCATATGATACACTATGGCATATTTCAAAACGGCATATGGTACACTACGGAATATGGTACACTATGGCATATTTCAAAATGGCATATGTCAAATCGGCATATAGTACACTACGACATATGGTACACTATGGCATATTTAAAAACGGCATATTTTTAAACGACATATGGTACGTAACGGCATAGGGTTGGCCACGTCTTACTACTTTTCAAAGTATTGTTTCTGAAATCTTTTCTCCAAAATCTTGTTTTACAAAATCTTGTCACCAAAAACTTGTTTACTTTTTTATATGGATAATAGTTATTTATGGTACTAGTGAGCAAAACGAGATATTATCCATAAGGGATAAGTTTGTCCCACGAGGCGATAGCCGAGTAAAAATTCATATTATCAGTTTTTTATGAGCTATTCGAAATTCCTTGTTCTCATTCCATTAATTTACTTCCTACAAGAATTATTTCAGATTTCGAACTATGTAGCTTCAGTTTCTGCACTAAAAAATTTCCTGCCGGATTTAATTTTTAAGGGTTGTTTATTTCATTTTACCCAAATTATTTGGGGATCATCAATAGATGAATTAGGCAAAGACAAATATTTATTAAAAACCGAATCGACAAAATGAGATCTAGTGAACAATTCTATCCAAATAAAATATGTAGAAAAAGAAAAAAAGCTTAAATATATCTATATGATAAATCGACGGCCTAAAAAGGAAACGTCTTCCGTTAAAGGCATCGTAAATAATATAGCTTTTTATTTGTAGCACTAATCCATTAAATCTAGTTTAATTTTTATTATGTTTTTTCAAACACATCTCAAGAAGAGAAACTAACTTGTGAAATTATAATTTTATTTTAATATACATAAATGCCTGCTCATGTAAAAAATTACCTTAAAATAAGGGACTTAGGAAAACTGGGTTGGGTATGTAATCTTGCATTACAAAATATTCATTTGCATTAAAAAATTTCGCATACAAAATTTTGCATTACAAAATATTGCATAACAATTTCCCGTACATTTTTTTCTTTATTCTGAGGAAAATAAATTGAAGAAAAATGACACCGACTAATTTAACTTTGAATTGTAGAGGCTAACGGCTTCGGTAACTCTCACGGGCACGCGGGAGGTCGCTGCGCTCCCCCCCGCTTAGTCCTCCGAGGGGCTTTAGATTTGAACTTCGGGGGACGTAGGAGCCGGGATCAGCAAACATGTCGCACTGCGTGCCGCACGTAGGAGCGGATTATATAGAATCTATTAATGACACCTACTGCAAAATAATTGCACTATTCTGTTATGCAAGATTTTGTATTTGCAAGATTTTGTTAATGCAACATTTTGAAATGCAATATTTTATATCGATCCCAGAAAAACGATTTCACTAAATATTCATTTTTCACTATAAAATAATCAAAATAATTATTTCGGAAAACAAAATTTTAAAAAACAAGATTTTGTCCAACAAAATTTTGGTAAACTATTTTTTATACGGTAAGAATTCAAAAAACAAGATTGAACGGCAAAACAAGATTTTGTCTTGCAGGCAAATACCCCGATCTCAATGGTATATGGTAAAATAGGGTATAAGGTAAACTAGCATGTATGATTTGACAAATTTTAAATTTAAAACGTTTAATATTTTTTTAATTTCTAAACCTGTATTTATCAAAATGTAATAGAAAATTTTTAGAATTAAAGAAAATTTCTAATAGGTGAAGGAAAATTTAAGTAAATAAAGGATTATTCTACTAATTGAAGGATAATCCTGTTAGGTAAAGGTTTAAAGGAAAATCCGTTAAGTAAAGGAAAATTCTATTAAGAGAATGGATTTCAGCATAAAAGTTAAAAATAGTCAATCTTCAATCTAATTGACAACAATCTAGAGTTTTATCACAGAGAATTAAGAAGAAAATTCTCTGTGGTTTTATCTAAAAACCATTTTAGAACCCTATTTTCGTCTTATTAACGAGTTCATACTAGTGATTCGAAAAAAGTCATTACTAAAATAATAAAAGATCCTAGAATAAATGCGCTATTATCCAATTATGTTGCTAAATTTTGATGTTGGTAAAATTAGTTCCTTCTTTAAAAATAATTTCAATGAATAAGAATAAACCGGAAGGGCCAATATACATATTTTTACTTTTAAAATTATATTTAAATAAAAATGAAAAATTAAGAGAGGCACTTCCCGATTATATCTTTATTACCAATATTTTTATTTCCGTGTGGAGAATAAATTTAATTGCATTAAGTGAAGGAAAATTCATTAAACTGCATTAAGCGAAAAAAATTGCAATAGGTAAAGGGCAATTTTAGAAAGTATAGGGTAACTATAAGTTGATGATTAAAACCATTTTAGAATCCCATTTCCATCGCACTGTTGAGTTTCATCATAATCGGTGAAGAAATAGCCGATTTTCATTCGAATTCGCCTTATTCCAGAACTTTATAAAATTCATTTTAGAATCCTATTTCCATCATATTTGTCGAATTTCATCATAATCAGTTATGAAATAGCCAAGTTGCATAAAAATTGCCATATCTCAGAACTTTATCTAGAAACCATTTAACAACCCCATTTTCATCACCCCTTCTAAATTTCATCATAATCGGCCAATAAATAGACAAATTCTCTCAAATTACCATATTCCACAACTTCTACTAAAACTCATTTTTGGATCCCATTCCCATCACACATGTCGAATTTCATCATAATCGTTTAAGAAATACCCAAGTTCCATCATGATTGGCCATGTTCTAGAAATTCATCTAAAATTCTTTTTAGAAGACCATTTCTAACGTATATGTTGAATTTCATCATATTCGGTTAATTAATAGGTAAGTTCCTCCCTAATTAGCCATATTACAGAACTTCGTCTAAAATCCGGTTTAGTATTCCATTTTCATCGCACTTGCCAAATTTCATCACACTCGGGTAAGAAATAGCCAAGTTTTAGAAAATGCCATATCCCATATTATACCATATGCCATATGAAAATATGCCATCGTGTACCTTATGCCATAGCGTACCATATGCCGTTTTTAAATATGCCGTTTTGAGATATGCCATAGTGTACCATATGCCGTAGTGTACCATATGCCGATTTGAAATATGCCATTTTAAAATATGCCATAGTGTACCATATGTCATATTTTCATATTCCATTTTGAGATATTCCGGTTTGAAATATGCCATGTTGAACGGATTCGCAAATCTGTAACTAATTGTTATTTTGTATTCTAAGGAGAATTGATCAATCAAGTAATTTGCCTAAGTCTTCACATTTTACAATCGGAAACTTTTTACAATCGGTAATCACCAAAACTATCAGTAAAACAGTTCAATTTTTTTTTTCGACGATTCATTGAAATTATTATATCGCCGACTTAACAGTAAATTAACGTGTTTGACATTTTTCCGAAAGATTTTTTTTGATACCGAATGGTTCGTCGTGGGAAACTGTATCTCATTTTTTGCATCTGCGTTACATTACAGTTAGTACAACAATGTCGTGAACATTTTAGTATCAAAGATGAGTTTTCAAAAAAAATGTCGAATACGTTAATTCACTGTTAGGGCCGACGATTTACTTTTTATTTATTATATACATATTTTAGCTGTATTTTCAATCAAAATAAAATCAAATATGAGAAATATGATGAAAAGGCATTGCATATTTCAGCAAAACCAAAACGAATGTACATATATACAAGCCGGAGCATAACTTTCATACGCAGATACCAACAAATATTAGAGCCACTAAACTTATTGGTGTTAGAGTATACAATAGAATAAATATAAGCACAATTTTACATCAAATTTAATTTATTTACGTAAATCTAGGTTTCGATAGCTACCGGCATTATCCAAACTAGCGGGGGATTAAGAGATACAAATATTAGAGGAAGAAACACAACATTCATCAATAAACTAGAGAGGAAAAAAAATCGTGAGCCTCATATGTGTTTATATAGCAAAGGAAGTAAAATTTCTTTAGTCGTAGATGTTATTTGTTTATTTGATTTCTTTTATGTCAAATTTCAAATTTATAAAACAATTTCCTAAGAATTTCCGAAATGCACTAAGTAAATAAAAAGCAAAAATCGATAATTGGCCATATTACAGAACTTTATCTGAAAACCATTTTAAAATCCCATTTCCATCATGCATGCTGAATTTCATCAAAATTGGATAAGAAATGGCCAAGTTCCTTCCTAATTTACCATATTCCAAAACTTTACCTAAAAATTGTTTTATAATTCGATTTCCATAGTGCATGCTGAATTTTATCAAAATCTGTTAATATATGTACATACATAGAAATAAAGTTTTGCTCGATACGTTGCCCCTTCATTTTCGCACTTAAGGCTTGTATTTTATTTCCCCCGTTGTGTAACCGTTTCCCCTTAAGTGTAACGAAAAATTTCAAATAGCAGGCGAATTACGATACAAACTCAAAACGCAGTATGTGTCCATTTTATTATACATTATTTTTTCTCCCAACGTCTTAAAAGCCTCTTGTTTTAATACTGTTTTTGGGTATTAAAGTAGGCCTTTTTCTTACTATTTGAAAAAATGTGTGTTGTGCTAAGCTACACTTTTAATCCTTGGTGTAAAAGTAGGCACTTTTAATACTAGGAGAAAAATATTATAGTGAAAATCCAATAATCGGCCCGATTCAATGTAAATCTTCTATTTGTCTTTCCTTCTGCTATTATTTCTACGAAAACTAGATACGATTTTCAAACAATCTAAAAATTTTTGTGGATTTTTTGGAAAATTATATCTAGTTTTCCTTGAAATACTAGAAGAATAGAAAAAAGAAAAATAGAAGATTTGTATTGAATCGACCCCATTATGTATAATGTATATGAAATAAGTATTTTTTTTTTTTATATTTCGATTTGTGCTTTATCGAGAACCCTGGATTTTTTTGCTGTGTAACCAATATTCTGTTTTTTTAAAAATGCTCGCAATTTGGAATATTTTTCGATATCTACGCCATTTTTATAATTCAATGTGGCCTTAACCATTGAATACTGCGCCCAAAGAGTCGAACTATTCATTTTCGTCGACAAATTGGCAAAGTATGCCAATAGAACACTTTCTGAATATAATCCAGATTGTACATTTTTTTCAGTACACCACGACAAAAACCGCTTATATGCGCACTCATAAATCTTACGGGATTTTGATGGCAATAGGTTTAACTCAATTTCTTTTGCTGTTTGAACCACATCCGGTGGTAAATTTGATAAATCTTCTGATTCAAACGTTTTGTTCGCAAGAAAAAAAATATGTAATTATAGCTTTGCAGTTTGACGCGTACAATAGTCAAACCAAACAAAAGTCATGACCTCCTTAGTTTCACAAAATATTTCAACAAAATTAGTTTCAATTTTGAAAGTCATGACCTCCTTAGTTTTACAAAATATTTCAACAAAATTAGTTACAATTTTGAAGTTTTAATTACATAATTTGTACTTACTCGTATAATTAGTAATGTACAACCGACATGACATGCACTCTTCGTTGGAGAAAAAATAGTATGTGTTATTCGGATTAAAAGTGACTTTGTTTGACTCGCAATTATATTTGCTTTTGCTCGGCTACGCTGCGCTTCGCCTAGCATGCAAATATAATTGCTCGTCAAACAAAGTATCACTTTTAATCCTAATGACACAATGTACTATTACTTGTTTTCTGTATTTAATTTATTTAAGCAAGCAGTAAATGTAGGTACTAAATGCTACTCTGATTTGTGTTACATTTTTCATTTCAAAAATTTCAAACAGATACGTCGCTAAAGAAGTTTCACTTCAAAAATTTTCCAAACCATTTTGATCATATTGAAGAGATTCTGTAGAGTGATAGGTATTCTGCAATAATTTTCTCTACTAATAACTCTTCTGTAGAGCTTTGGTGGAGATGTGAGTAAGTTTCTACCACCACTCTACCGACTCTAAATATTGGATTTGGTTGATATATGCATCCCGTTAAACCATAGTTTAACACCAATAATGATAGTGTGCGTAGTATTTGTTGGTATCTGCATATATAATTTATGTTACGGCTTGTATACATACATATGTGATTTAAAAATTTTGGGAGATCAACTTTTAATTTCATGTGATATGGAACTTTTCAAATGGCGATTAACACTCCAGTCGACTAAGGAATTAACAAAAGTTGACTGTCGATTTACCTGGCTTTAGTTTTTTAATATTTCAATAGAATTGGAAATACATATACTGCAAAAATAAAAGGCGATATAAAATATTTTAAATTAAGCACTCAATAATAAAAGCAACTTTACATACGCTTTAAGACAGGTTTGGTCAATCCAAATCACCTGTAAATTTGTTTAATAACTTAAATGATTCCAAATAACGTGTTATAACAAATTTAAGCTATATATACATCCCTTTCGACTGCCTATATTTTAATGCAGCTTTGAACAATTCTGGGGCGGCTCAGGCCCGGAGTTGTATAGCCAGATTGTGGATTCCATTCTTAACGATAAAACTACATTTACACAAATTTTTAGTCGATGTAAACTCATTGAATAAAACGTTCGCCAGCCTAATGGGTCCACGAATAATAACAACAATCAATCACAAAATTTGCTTTTCTAGAAGAACTTCGGATCATCAAAGAATGTACAGTAAACCTCAATAATTTTAATTCTATGTTTGGTTTCACACCTTAATTAAAACTTTTTTAGGTTCAAAAAAAAATATTTGTTGGCTTAAGTTTGTCTTTGCTTTATCAAATTTTAAGCTAATTTAAAAAAAAAAAAATATTTGGAAAGTCATTACATATGTGCTAAAACATTTTTATATGTGGTAACATATAGGGCTCATTCACCTTTATTTGTTCCAAATCGAATAAATATCCAACAAATTTTTGATTCGGATTTCACAAAAAAAATATTTTTATACCTAAAAATCCTAAGCCTAGTAATTACCAATACCGTAATAAGTTTATTAAGTAATTACCATTAGGAAAAGTAACGTGTGTGTGACATGCCCACTTTGCGCTCTAGATACACAAATAAGTATTTCCTAAAGCACAAAAACAAAATTTAAACAAAAATATCATAAAACATTAAACAGCTTTGATTTTCTTGTACGTGCTGGCGGCCACAAAATTAGAAATAGTAAATGCATCCAGCAAAGTGAGACCTTACTAAAAAACATATACGACTTACACTTTTTACGTATTAAAAAATATATGTATATATGGGGCATTCTCTGTTAAATCGGCCACCCCCTTGCACATTTCATTTTTTGAGATAAATAAACTTTTTTGGGCTTAAAATAGTGTTTAGAATGTCTACTTTTTCATGCCCTATGGTGCTTTTAGGGCGTTCTTGGATTTTCAAAATGGCGGACCATATCTTCTAAGCAAGTCTGTAATTTTTAATAAAATTGATATAAAAACGTAATTTTAACCGTGTTAATTAAACTCAAAAGTATTTTTAGTGTCATAGATTACGCATTTTTTATTATTTTTTTATAATTACAAGATGGCGGATCCAAGATGGCCGCCAAAATTGGCCAATTTTTCAACGTTCATAAAGATCGTTAGAAACGTGTCTTAGAAGGTTTTCGGGGTAGCTGATCACGAATTTGAGGTCAGAATTTTAATATTCAAGATAGTGGACACAAGATGGTCGGATATAAGGCTTATTTTTCGACGTTTATAGAAATCAATAAAAACTCGATGTAGGGGTTTTCGGGGTCGGTGATTATTAAGTTAGGGTCAGAGTTTGAAAATTCAAGACGGCGGACCCAAGATGGCCGCCATAAATGTCAATTTTTCAATGTTTATGAAAATCGATAAAAACATGATCTAGGGGGTTTTCGGGGTCGCTGATCACGAATCTGAGGTCAAAATTTAAAAATTCTCTCAAAAAAGTACCAGATTCTCGATAAAATGTGGTATTTTTAGATATTTTTTCAAAAAATAGCACTTTTTATCGAGAATCTGGTACTATTTTGACAGAATTTTTAAATTTTGACCTCAGATTCGTAAACAACGACCCCGAAAACCCCCTAGATCATGTTTTTATCGATTTTTATAAACGTTGAAAAATTGACATTTATGGCGGCCATCTTGGGTCCGCCGTCTTGAATTTGCAAATTCTGACCTTAAATTAATTATCACCGACCCCGAAAACCCCCTAGACTGAGTTTTTATTGATTTCTATAAACGTCGAAAAATAAGCCTTTTTTCGGCCATATTCGGCCACCACCTTGTGTCCGCCATCTTGAATATTAAAATTGTGACCTCAAATTTATGATCAGCCACCCCGAAAATCTTCTAGGACATGTTTCTAACGATCTTTATGAACGTCGAAAAATTTGCCAATTTCGGCGGCCATCTTAGATCGGCCATCTTGGAATTGTAAAAAAATAATAAAAAATGCGTAATCTATGACACTAAAAACACTTTTGAGTAAATTAACAGGGTTAAAATTACGTTTTTATATCAATTTTATTAAAAATTACAGACTTGCTTAGAAGATATGGTCCGCCATTTTGAAAATCCAAGGACGCCCTAAAAACGCCATAGGGCATTAAAAAGTAGACAGTCTAAGCAAAATTTTAAGCCCAAAAAAGTTTATTTATATCACAAAATGAAATGTGCAGGGGGTGACCGATTTGACAGAGAATGCCCCATATATTTTTTTTTTTTAGAAACCTTAATACGAACCCAGGACAGCGATTTTGGTAGCAAAATGAGGATTGATTTGAGGATTACCGAAAGGCAACAGTATCGGTAAATTGTATTGATGTCGAATGTGCGTTTTTTAGTTTTTCATTTAACATGTTGCAAAGAAGAGAGATAAAATGACATGAAAAAGAGAGATAACGTGATACAAATAAGATAAATAAGCTCATAAGAGGACGATCGAGAGAATATATTAAAATATTAACTACATTTTATTATGTTCTCATACATAACTCAGAAAGAAACAACAATATTCAAAATAAAAAAAAAATTAAAAATATTACGAATGTGGCCGACGAAGAATGCATAAATTAAAAACCATTTATTTCCCTGTTGTGTTACTGAGCGGCGAGCGCTAAAAACAACGATCAACGATCAATCACGGTGATACTCTCTTATACCTCACCGTGATCATCACTTATCCCCATAATTCGTTAAAAAAGAACGAAAAAATGCGATCGTTGCAATTTACTCCTATGAGGCCGGTCTCATGAAATTAAAAATGTGAGATCTCACGACAGTGTTACCAATTTTTTTTTTTTACGCATTTTACTTTTTGTGTTTTGCTAATTTTTGACATTTTTAAAACATTTCTTGTGATGTTATCGGTGTTTATATTACGTATAAATGTAAAAATCATAAAAATAAATTTTAAAAATGCCAAAAATTAGCAAAACACAAAAAGTAAAATTAATAAAATAAAAAAAAAAATTGGTAACACTGTCGTGAGATCTCACATTTTTAATTTCATGAGACGGGCTTGAAAAACAAATTTAAAAAGCCGAATATTTCGTATTTTATGCTTTATACTTCTGTCTCATGTTTTAACATGCCATCTCAAACAAAATTTCTCGATCGCTGACGCAAAGTACAACTGGGTTTTGTTTTGGATTTATTAACGAAGTCAATTGAATGTCGTCGGTTACAACAACAATAGATACAGAAACATCAATTCCTCATGGTAGAAGAAAGAGGAAAATGACTTAATGCGAGCATAAGCATCAAAAATTTGAACCGTTTTCCCCCGATTCGCTTTTGTATGATACTTACCAACCACCATAAGAAAATACACTAATACAAAAAAAATTTGACGGCACACAATAGCAAAATGTATATTATACGCCGTGTCCAAAATCGCTATCCAGAATACTATTTAGATACTTTTAATAACCGCAACAGGCATTTAATATTACCGTATTTTGTTTTCAATTTTGTTTTGTTAAATTTTTGCTAGCCCTAACTTTTTTACATTTCTGAATAATATTGTTGAATGTGAATTATTAAATGATTGGTTACATATTGCATTGCCAATAATTGTTAAAAACGTGTGGCCATTTATTTAGAAACAGCGCAATAAATAAATCTTAATTTTTTTAAATTTAAATCTCTTACTCGCGCGTTGCACTAAAGCAACCTTGATTATTCAAAGCCATAATATAAACAACGGAGCTTTTATACGGGAATTTGAAACGAGGAAAAAAAACAAACTTTTCATAGTAAAGCACACAAAACATACGGGAAATCAATTTTTTTCCTAAGACAAATTTTTAAATGACAACATAACAAATTCTTAATTATGATTTCTGAAATATTTCATAAATGTTTGAATTTCAACATATATAAATGTCGTTTAAGTAAATCGTTTTCATTTTCTTGTAATAATTGATTTATTAAAACCAAAATATAAAAAAAAATCATAATAACATTCTAGTCAAATTGAAATAAAAGCTTACTACAAATCAAATGATTATTAATTCAGTATAGATTACATAGATGGCAGTGACGGCAGTAAAAATTTGATAAAATCTTACCAAAAACTACCACCTTGGGAAAGGTCAAGTTCAAAAATTGTAGGAAAAGCAACACAAATTTACAAAATATTAAGAAAGTGTGATAATTTTGTGATTAAATAATTTTTTTTTTCGTATTTTTCTGTACAAATCTTAGACATCTAACGTACACTAGTAAAACTAAAGATAAATTTAGCAAATATTATTTTAATTCGTCAGAGCCAACTTTGATTTATTTTTCAAATTGAAAGTTCAAAAAATATATTTTAGACTTAATTTAATTTTTATATTTCTGTCATTAACCCTTAAATGACACACTTAAGAAAAATCAGATAAATGCCACACTGGGGTCTTTTAGACCCCAGCATGAAAATTGCCTATTATCCCTTGAATTTTTCTATATTTAGCTTTGACAATTTTTGATGTGAAAACATCTTTAGCGGCAGGAGTAAGTAAAAAATTGTATAGAAATCGGGTTACGGAAACAAAAGTGCCGAACAAAAAATATTGCTGGTATGTGTGAATATCTACAAGAACAAAAAATAAATAAAATGTAAAATCATTCCATGGTATAATGAATATACAAGGTATGTTCCAACCAATCGAAATATCGCCATATTTCATCTTAGTGACGTCACTTTCAGTAATATATTTCGTAACGTTGACTCCGTTTGGTTGAGATTAGTGTTTTTTCTATCGTGTACAATCGTTGAAACTTATTTCCATTTCCAAAACCTAAAAATATTTTTATAAACCTAAACCAATTCGCAAAAAAATATCCAAATTGACTCTGAGTGACGTCACGCTCCACGTTCTTTTGTCAAGCAGACCTTGTAATATTATTGTGTCATGAAATCAATCAATGCAAAATCTACGCATACACATGCAATATACAACATCATCTGGCATTTCAAAAAGATCGTGAGCCGAATACAAAAAAAAAATCTAAAACAAAACCGCCTACTATAATTTATTTTGTTGTGCAAATATCTGCTATATAACGCCGCAGCCTCAAGTGTTTTTGAAAATAAAAATTACATACGAGCAAACGGACCACAAATTATGCTTGTGTAGTGTAAAAAAATTAAATGGAAATAGCGAGCTGTGAAAATTGCACATACTATATGTACATTGATACATAATAAAATAATAATTTTAATTTAATCGGTATGCTTTCTTATTAGTGTTGCTCATGCTGTTAGTAAGTTTGGTTATAGGGGATTTTGCGCTACTGTCATTCCAATTTCAATTTTTACGGTCAACATTGCGCCCAAATAGAACCGCTCTACTATGTAATTTATTTTAAACTGATCAGGGATAAAGCGATGCAATATTGCTTTGTTCGCGAGTTTGCCGTGACTATTTACTACTATGAAATCTTGAACAAGATTGCTGTGTATGAGTAATGGTATATTTTAAAGCGTACATGGCAGGCAATCACCAAAAATTAACTTAACAGAACTGTACTTTGCTCATGCTAAATTAACGTCAGTAAGGTTCGTCCTCCAAATTCAAAATAGAATAGCTTATTGACTTTTTGAACCAAAAATGTAACTTAGTTTAAATACTTAGCGAACAACATATGTATTTATGGAGGGGTTTCTTTGCCTTATCGAAATGGCTTGAAATGTTTCAATAGCTATTTATACAAAAAAAAATTTCACATAAATCTTTTGCGAGTTGAGAGTGAACTCGCTCGTTGTATTTTTCCAATATAGTTTAAAGTTTACTAAAGGAGATCAAATTATTACATTAATGAAATTTTAGTTTTATGATACCAAAAAAAAAAACAAGTTTGTGAAAAAATAAGAAAATGGCTTGTTTTACATAAACTAACTGTATTTTTTTAATTTTCCATATATTTTTAGCTAAAAATTTAGCAGTGTACCCTTGATAGTATCTTTTTAGATAAAAATAAGTCCGATACTGAATCTTTAAAAAAAGGTATTTATTTTTCATTATCAAAGTTGAATTTCATCTTATTGTCGAAGATGGCCAACCACGGCTCTTGCCAGCCACTTGACGCTCTCCTACATAAAAAGCCGTTGATCTAAAGTACCCTCTTCCATATTTTTCTGGTCTACGTCCATGGCACTCTCTGGAGCACTGCACATCGAAAAGTCTGAATCATTGTCTTTACTGTTCCTCAAACATGTTATATTCTCCTCTTGAAGATACTTCGTCGATGGGTTCTAGCACTTCTCGGACGGTTCAACTCCGCAAATTATATGCCATCTAATAAAATGTCAAAATCAAAACAAATATGATAAACTAAACAAATTTTAACAACGAGCGCAGTCTTACTCACGAACGACCAAAAACAATAAAACAACGGCAAAAACAATTTGAAAAATTATTTCGAATCCAATACAAATATTTTTATTCAATTTTTATCAAATCCGATTACCTCGAGATCTTAGTCAAATCACATTTTTCTTGTCTGGTCAAGGTCTATTAGTCTGTCTCTGTTTCTTGAAAATCGGATAAGTACTTTTCGAATTACTTTGTTTACAGGCAGATCTCAGCAGCGGGGATATAAGGCATCTCTCTAGCTCTAGGTCTGCTAGAGTTAAGATGCATAAAAATTAATCCGATTTTCACACAAATATACGTATATGACACAATGGGATCCGTTGGACCCCACCGTGATTTTGGATATTTCTACACAGCTGCTAGCAGTCAACCGGCTTGCGCTGAGTACGTAAACAGGTAGTGCAATATCTCAACTGTGGCAAGGGGGGACACGAGTTGTATTTCTGGAGGAAACATTTAAATATGTACGATTGAAAAAGGTCTGGGATCCACTGGGCTCCATGTGTCATTTAAGGGTTAATATTTTCCTTAATACCAATATAGCCTTCTTGTATAATGTTGTTATAGTTATGTAGACATCTTGTTAGAATTTTTTTTTTAAAGAATAATTTATTCTATATTTTTGAAACTTGGCATATGGCTTATTTATATTTTTAACTATTACAAATAAATTTTATTTTTTTAAAATAAGTCTTCCGGGAAGGTCGCAACGAGACTTGTTGATTGCCGTAGTTTGTAGCCTTTGTGGTATTGATCTAAAATACAAAAAAAAAATTCTGTATGATTATTAATAAATTCATCAAAATCGACCTGAATTCGCTGGTCTATTAGTATCTCCCCCCCTTAAATTGTTTTCAAAATTACAAAATATATTTCTCTTTTGAGCACTTTTAATGATACACCACGAGTAAACATAGAGCCTTGTAGATTATAGAGCCGTAATCATTATGACGTATTTTTTAGTAGGTTTTTTAGTGGTATAACTTTGCACTGATGTCCATAGGAATCCATAGTAAAAATGGTGTTTTTTTGCTTTAAGTTTTTCAATGAAAAAAGCAAAACTATTATAAAACGTTTACATAACAGTCTACATAACTATAACAACAATATACAAGAAGGTTATATTGGTATTAAGCAAATATTAATGGCTAAAAATGGCTAAATTTATCTTTAGTTTTACTAGTGTACGTTAGATGTCTTAGATTTGTACAGAAAAATACGAAAAAAAATTATTTAATCACAAAATTATGACACGTTCTGAATGTTTTGTGAATTTGTTTTGCCTTTCCTACAATTTTTGATCTTGAAATTTCTCCAGGTGGTAATTTTTGGTACGATTTTACTAAATTTTTACTGCCATTACTGCCATCTATGTAATGTATATTGACTTAATACACACGATTTGTAGTAAGCTTTTCATTTTTAATTTGACCAGAATGCTGTTGCCGCCGGTCCACGGTTTTTGTTTCATTAACAACCATTCAGCCATTAGCGAGATACAATTAATAACATACCTCACGGCAATTTTAAACCGAGAAAAATCTCATATTATTTCCCCGATTTAAAAAGCGCCACACATCATCCGATTTGGTTGGACGCACGGTCGGACCGATTTGGTTGGGTTGGATGTAAAATCGGATCGTGTGTATGCATGTTGGCCGACAAAATTAAGTTGGATGTGTCGGATGGAAATTCCATCCAACCGTCCGACCAACCAACTAAATCGGATGGTGTGTTGTGTTGTCGGGCGATATTCTTCTTCAGTCGTGTGTAAATTTCAATGCGAGAACAACAAAGGAAAAATAAACATATTTCAATCGTGTGAATTCGTGTGTGTGACAAAAATAAAATAAAATATTGTCCAAATCGGATGGTAAGTCGGATCGTCTGTAGACAACAACCGATCTGGTTGGACTGACGGTCGGTCTGACAAGTTGGATCGTCTGTAGCGCTTTTTATGGTTTCACAAATAAAAGTTCCTTTCTAATTTGTTGCATTGCTTGTAGCGTTTTTAGTTTCATTAATAGCCTTTTGGTCGTTATCGAGATATAAATAGTAATGCAAAGCAAAACCTCATTATTTGTTCATTTTCTCCACTTTAACTTCCACAAATAATAATACTTTTATAAAATAATCTAGTAAATTAATCACATCCAGTGATCATATGGTATTCAGTTAAGGGAATCTACCAGCGAGTCAAACAAAGCATTTCTGCAACGATCGCAAGCCAACGTGCCAAATTTTTGAAACGTGGCCAATTTGCTCAATGCTCAGGGCAAACCGTACTTAACATTTTCTTTTGCTAAATTTCTCCTCTTCTCCTCTTTATAAATGACTAAACAAAGTACATACTGATCTGCAATTCTGAACTTTAAATGTACTAACATAACTTTTTATACACTTTACTACACATAAATGTATTGCATTGAAATTATACACTTTTCTACTTGAGCTTGACAACATCAAATAAAAGGAGAAATAAAACCATAAAAGAATCAAAAAATTATACCTGCATTTGGTTTTTAATATGTAGTTTATAAGATTAAGTATTAGTACACATGTACATATTATATTAAAACTATATACGAATACGTATGAATATCTTGAATGTATTCACATATAAAAAGTACAACATCATTATGAGTGTTCGTACGAGTTAATACTATATTTACCTGGGTATAATTAACTATTGAGACAAAAAACAAAAATCATGTTTCACAAATAAACTATTACTAAACCACTACCAACGTAAGTAGAATTTACTAAAGTAACGTTCGTAAAAAGAATTTTAATTTTAATTTGCACTTGTATTAAAAAACAACATGCCATATACTTTCTGATAGCAGCACAAAATATCGCGGAAAAATATCGCTTGCAAAAGCTTTGTTGACGAAAAATACCGCAAGATCGTCGTAGTTAACTCCGTTAAACTTTTTTTTAAACTACTACACTTAGAAAAAATAGGTAGGCTGTATTCGGGACACAGCCTTATGCACAAAATAATCTTGAAGATGCTTAACTTTTCTGGAGGAAAAATGTACATCACGAAGTTTACTGTAGGGGTTGAAATATTCTCAACTCTACGGAAAAGTATTATATTTTTCTACCCATATACGAACTACAATATAAAGTCGTAAATGAAATGGTTTATGAATAAAAATAAACAAATTGAGATGATTGACATTTTGTTGTATACTTATTTGTTATTTAGTTGTAGTTTAAAACCGTTTTCTGTAAATAAACTGTGTACATTCTTACATTTTCTTAACCGATAATCCCACGAGGACATGAAATAAGCCATTTTGCGAGGAACTCCTACAAATTATTTAACCCATTACCGCAAACGACGGCTATAGCCGTAATTCGCTTGCATATCACCAACAAAAGTTGGACGGCTATCATAGTCATCGTTTGCGGCAATGGGTTAACAAATAAATGCATTAGTACAGTCCGTATTAATAATGTTTCTTTTATTTTATACAACAGACATTTTTGCAGAGATATTTTTATTTTCGAGACTTTTGCCGGGTCATTTTGACCGTGAATCGAATTAATATCTTCTTAAAGTTGTAGACAGTTGAGTTGTGAAGTTTGGGTTTTTGTGATGTTTTGGGCAATAATTAAAGATGTTTAAAATACAAATATGTATCAACATATTTAGGTGGGGAATTGTTTATATAGAAATTGTATATTTGGCCTTTGATCATTACATTTTTAACTTACTTTTCCTTGGCTGTTATTTCTACATCAACTCAACTAATAATTATAATCTCAGTTTGGGTAGATAATGCTAAAAGTAATAAAGATTTTTAGTTAGAAAAATTATATATTATTATCGTTCCTAGCCAGTTAATTTATTAAAGAAGAAGAATAGAATAAGGTTAGATACACTACCTACTGCGGCAATTGTTTATTAAATAATTTTTATCTGTATATCATAATGTGACTAATTAGCGCTTTTATTAAAACAATACTCGTTAGTTTGGTAATTTCCAATTAATATATTTAATTACCTACATTTTATATAACATGAAAAATATTTGTTTTGCTTAGTAAACTAATATTTAATAATATACATAGTCTGTGTATGCAAATTTAGTTTAGTTCGTTTTACTTTCGTTCACTAAAATAAAAATATCTAAATCTCGAAAATAAATTTTTCAACTCCAGATTTTTGTGAATTTAAAGGTTTTGGGATCTTTTGAGTCAGAAAATGTAACTTTCGAAATAGGGTCGGCTAGTGTTATCTTCACTACAGACCAAACAGATTGTCGTATCGTTCTAAAAATGTATATTTTAATTTCTTATCTAAATTATAAGTCCGTAGAGGAAATCGGATAATCGAAAGTGACGATTAATCTCGAGAAGTAAACATGCAATAAATTTTGTCTATTAATCAAGAAGACTATAGCTGACTAGGAGAACACTGTACTTTAGTACAACATTGTGGAAAAATCTCACTCAAACAAAATTATATCCGATTAAAATTTTTCGATAACAATTTTTAACCGGGGGTAAGTATGGATGCGATTGGCTTACCTACTCCAGATTTATTTTTATTTTCTTGGGGTAATTTAAGTATTCACAGACGTCTTCGTGGGGAAACCGAATGTTTATGCAGCGTCTGATTTCCGCTGTTGCACGCCTTAATGGTGAACTTGTTCCCGTCTCTTCACACTTTTGTGGTCGCACGTCTTTACTGTTTCACAGGGAGACTTAAAACGTCATTTCTGGACGTTGAGTGCCCCTTAATGTGCGGGCTGGAGCACATAGAATCGAATGAATTTCATTTATCTCGAATTTGGATAACAATTTTATATTTAACAGTTTTTTTAATAGAATTCATAAATGAAACTACTAAGGTAGTCTCAAAAAGGCTCAATGGGACTTATACGTTGCCTTATATAATGTGTTGTACTAACCCATCGAAGTGTTATCAAGTTTCTGTTCTGTGCGTGAATTTATAACACTTTATTTAATTTTATATGAACTAAACGAATTTTGTATAATGCAAAATTTATTGTAATTTGATTATGGAAGAGATAAAAACTGTTCTTCTACTCTATATAATAAACTGAAATCGGGCACAAACGTATGACCCCAACGGTTTTTCTTGAACTAAAAAAAGAGTGTTTAAGAGAACCGCATCAAAGGCGGTGTTTGCTGCATTAAAAGAAAATCTTGATCGATATAAAGGACCATATCGTCCACATGTTTGTGAAAAATGTCCTGGATATATCGATCATTTCTGCGCTGCTTTTAAGTCTGTGCCATCCGTTAAATAAATATCCCTTCTCACATCGATCAGCCATAAAACAATTGTCATTTTCACGATTTGGCAGTGACAATAACTAGTGAAAGCTGGCTTTCGAACCGTTTGTTTTTTCCAAATGAATTCAATTTTCGTTGCACAAATAACTATTCGCCCAAACTCAATTAAAAATTTCCATGTATTAGAAATTGCATTACTAATGCTTTGAGAAAAGAGCTCAATAATTTTAGTATTATAATATAGGTAAGCGTTTCAATGAGAATAATAGAATATTGATTATTTCTGATTTATTTTTTTCCCCACTGAGGAGATTTACTTCCCCAAGATTTACTTTAGGATTAATTTTTATCTTTTGAGTTGGTTACAAAATTATTTGTCAGTTTGATGGCTGTCAAAAATTACGAAGGGAATTTAGTGAGTATGCACGACCAAATTTAGTTGTTTTCGAATAAATAATGAAACTAACTATGTATAGAGAACTCAATGTGGATCTGGCGGCAGAAAATTAAAGTTTGATGGATACAAATGGACAAAAAATAGTTTTTTATATATTTATTAAATACAAAAATTTGTATATATTGTATTTACAGTTTAGTCCTGTTGAATTAATAATTATTTAGTAGTATTATTTGTAGAATTTGCATTAGGTTCTGCACACAAATCACGAATACATATCTCCAAATGCCCAATCAATTTATTATTTCCAATTCTAGATGTCACTTACCTACATGTACTTCTTAAATTCTCAATAAAAACGTATACCTATACATATATGTATTTTAAAGTTGGTTAAGTTATTACGGGTTGGTTAAGTTATTAAGTTATTACGTTGGTTAAGTTCATTAAGTTATTACATGACATTTAATTGACGATTGGAAAACTGCAAAATGCGATACCTATCGGAAATAATGTAAACCCTACGCTCTGCATGAAATGACATTTCTCTCCATATGAAACATATGGAGAGTGAAACTATCGGAATTAAATTAAACCCTAAGCTCTGTATGCCAAATCATGATAGTCCAATCGTCAATTGTTAACTTACTAAATAAAATTATCATCAGCTACTAGATTCTTTCGAAATATCTTTTTTATTACCAACTTTTCAAAATAAAACAAAAAAAGACATAAAGGCTGTTTCCCAAACCGATACTTATTTGTGTAGACTTACTTATTCAAGTAAGTAACCTGGCGAGGAGACTTATTTTCTGTCCCTTTCTAGCTAGAAGTCAACATTGTAAAACTTTTTATTTGGTGTTTAGAAGGCGGGTGTGGATAACGTTATATGTACATATTAAAACAAAACAACAATTTGACTGAATTTTTAAAGTTTTATTTACTAAGTGAATTAAATTTATTAATTAAATGAATAAAATAATTTAATGATTCTTATTTAAATTTTTGCACATAATTGGCACCCGGAATTCTAAAGCGCTGTCGAGATCGGTAGATAGAATGCACTGCTCACCTCCAGCAGCCAACAAAAATACCACCATTCCTCGGTCTATTCCTCGGTTTTAATACCAAAAAAATATTTCTTTAATTTCTGTTGTTTCAACGTCGCTGTCAAAATAAGTGACTAAAACTAATTGGGATGGTTTTACTTACTTATTTAATATGGTATCAATAAGTCAATAAGTATGAAATAAGTATCGGCTTGGGAAACATCCCTGCACCCTGATTCTCTAAAAAATAAGAAAATGTGTAGACATGATAAACCAATTGAAAGGTATAATTGACAGTTGTTTCAAATTCGTCTTTTCTTGCGCATGTCGTCATTCGGTGCGATAAAATCACGAGGCTTCGTTGTTTTCACAAAATTTTCCAAAAACTATCACCGCAAAACAATTCGATTTGTTTTTGTTTGCTATGAACTAGCGTTTATAAAAAAAAATATAGCACAAATCACCGAATGACGTAATTTTTTAGTGAGAGAGGTAGCAATACGTGCGCTTGATCATACCTCTTAAATTGGTTTATCATGATGTGTAGACGTGTAAACTTGTAAAAAGCTAAGCTTACTTTGATGAGTTTGCAATTTCTCGATTTGGCTTACTACTAAAATAATATTGAAAAATTCCAAACTCATTAAAGCAAGCTTTGCTTTTTACAAGTTTACACGTCTAAATATTATCTTATTTTTTTAGAGAATCAAGGTGCTGGAGTCAATTCTCGTAAATTCAGGTTATGTATTTGTGGAATTTGTATTTTGAGATTTTACACTGACGTTTTGTACATCCATACTTACAATTGGTTTTTGAAGTTCGTACTAGGATAAAATATAAGAGAGTTTGAATTACATAATATTAAAATATTTAAAAGATAAGTTATCTCGAAATTTGAAATCCTAAAAAGTCCAAACAATTTATATTTTTAACAATTTCACCAATAATCTGTATTAATTCATAAATTTATGAAAATGCGATATTAGGAACTTCATCAAATTTAAAATGTTCTATATAGTTTGAGGTTAAGTACTTTTGAATTTACGAATTTTCTTTATTTTGAAACGTCTAGAAAATATCTATAGTATTCTAAGTATGTGAAGTGGTATTTTAAAATCATTAAAACATTTTAGTTTCTTGTTTGGTAAAACTCTTAAAATTAATTTACTACATCGAAATTCGAATGTTTAAATGCAGTTGCTTCGAAAAACTATTGGTATATGACATAATTTTGAAATCTTAGATTCAATAAGATATTCTAAATTTACAGATTTTTAAAATAGAAGTAGAAATCAGGTGCTTGAATTTAAAATTAAAGAAGCTTAGGGAATTATAAAACTTGGAAATTAAGACTGAAAAGGGATATTTTAGAGATTGAGGAGTTAAGTCGATTTTAATAATTCAAGAAATTTACAAAAAGAAATTTGAGGCTTATTTATAGAGATATTTCGAAACTAAAACCATTACAATAATGTGAATCAAACAGTTTCAAAAATATACATTTAAAATAGTTTGAGATTTTGGAAAATGAACAAAAGTTCTTTCCGTTTTTCAATATTTTCATAAACTATCAAAACTACCAAGTTTGCTTGCTCTCATTACTACAAATAGTTGAAGTATGATCAGTTGATTGCGATCAACCACAATCCTTTGCGATTTGGAATACAACTTTTGGTTTATCGATATATCGATAAATTAATACATATTTTATTGATTTTCTCACCACCAAAATACTCAATGAATAAATTAATTTCATATGAGAATATTTTGGCGAGAATAATCAAGTATTCATAAAAAACACTTTCGAATTAAGGTTTTTTCCACTGAGAAATCTTTTCACGTTGTTTTTCATGGAAACAGAATCGGCCTACAGTATTGTGAAAATTATATAATTTTGTTTTTTGCATTCAAAAAATAAAAATGGTTAACTAGATGTAAATGAAAAGACTATTTTTCATTGGATTTTTTCATAGAACGGTGTGAAATGCGATAACTAAATTTAGGAATAGATTTAAATAAATTCAAAACTTTTTTGGGATTATTTAATTCCTTGGCGGGATTATTAAGTGCAATTGTTGTTGTAAATTTCTCATTGAAATACAGCTATAGATAGAGACTATTTCCTTATATGTACCTGCCTTATATAGCAAGTTTTTCTTATATCGATCGTGTTTAGTAGGGCAAAATTGTTAAAAAATATCATGATATAATTAATTGCAATAAGGAACTCAAGGGTGCAAGCTATTTAGGTAAACATCACACCAGAGATTGTGTAAAAGCTAAATGCGGTTACTGTGGAGAAAACATTCCGGATAACTACAGAGGACGCAGCGTTGCTATTGAACAGCGAAACATCAAAAATAAGAATGTGAATGCTAAAAATCGTTTTTTAATCAGGAAGCAAGCAATGCTGGAATGCCAATGGACTGATGCAACATCAACAAGAATTGCAGATGGTCCTGGACACCGAAAAAATCGATGTATGCCACATCGCGGAAACGCACTTCACTAGACAATCAATCATTAAATTGAATAATTATTAAATATATCACACTATTCACTTTGAAAACACTGCTAAAGTAGGTAGAGCTGATATAATTAGAATAGTATTTATCACTATAAAGAGCTAAAATATGAAACAGAACAATACAAGCAACTGCTTTTAATGTCAAAACCAAAAACAGTTCTATTTGTATTGATGCACGGAAAAAAATAAACTGGTACTCAGCTAAGAAAACGGACTTTTAATTCAAGAAAATGGACTTTTTCTTAATTTAAAAGCTAATTTTCTTATTTCATTCGAATTTTTCTTCATTTCAAGAAACGCAATTCTTACATGAAGAAAAACACGAAAGAAATAAGAAAATTAGCTGTTAAATCAAGAAAAAGTATATTTTCTTGAATTAAAAGTCCGTTTTCTTAGCTGAGGATCAGTTAATTTTTTCCGTGTGGTGTTTACAGCCCACCGAAGCACTTATTGAAAGAAAAAGTCGAGTTCCTTAGTAAACTAGATAAACGATTTTCAATTGGAGGAGACTTTAATGCAGAAAATGTCCACTGATGCTCTAGATTATTAATGACTAAAGGTAAAGAACACCAGAAAGGTATCAGGAATTGTAGTTGTGAAGCTCGATCAACTAGAAAACCAACCTACTGGCCAACTGATTCCAACGATGTACCAATTCTGATTGATTTCTTCATAATAAAGCAAGTAGACGAAAGACAGGACTTAAACTTTGATCAATCGTCGATACTGCTAATGTTAAGTGAAAATATTATTCGGAAAGAAAGAAACCCATTTCTAGTAAATAATCACACTAATTGGGAATGTTTTAGACTATCGTTAGAAGAAAAAATTAATTTAATGGTTCCATTTAAGACAGAGGACCAATTAGACAAAGAAGTTCACAAATTTGTAAATGATATACAGTAAACAGCTTGGGAAATACCCCTGAAATTAAAAAAAAAATCAAGGGGGACAACTATATCTTATGGAAATTGGGGAACTCCTAGTAGAACAAAGAAGAGCGAGAAGAATATGGTAACAAACAAGGCCCCCAAGATACAATATAATTTGAAAAATCTCACTCAACAATTTAGAATGGAGATCAACGAATTGAAAGATGAATTAATCAGCAACTATCTAAAAAAATTAAATAATGATATCATTTACTGGTTATTCTCCTTAAAAAAAGAATTAAAAGACCAATAATGCGGATTCCTCCAATAAGAATAGCAGGTGAGAAATGGTCTAGGAATAATGTCGAGAAAGCTCGAGAATTTGCTGAACACCTCCAAAACATATTCCAGCCCCATGACGACCTAACGTTGAAAGCCGAGATAATAACTGAACAAGCTGTATAAGAAAGTAAAAAACCCCTACCGACAGCACCAAAAGAAGTCATGTTTGAGATAAAAGCTGATATGTATACGAAAAAAGCTCCTGATTACAATTTTATTACTGCAGAAATCTTAAAAGAACTGCCAAGGCAAGCTTTGATGAAGCTCACCAATCTTATAAATGCAGCATTTAGAATCAAATATGTACCCTACCAGAAAGCAGAAGTAATTATGATCCCAAAATCTGGAAAACTACCACACATAACCTCGCTTATAGGCTAATTTCGCTATTGTCAGTCATGTCTAAACTCTTTGAGAAGTTTCTGGTAAAAAGATTAAATCCGATAATCGAGAGTAAAAACTTGATCCCAAATCTTCAGTTCGGTTTTCGACTTTTCGTAATAAACACTCAACAATAGCAGAGGACACTAGAGGGAAAAAAAAGTCTGTTTAAGGATATTTGTATAGACGTTGCACAAGCGTTTGATAGAGTGTGAATGAAGGACTTAACCACAAGCTAAGAAATCTTCTATCAATGCAATTTGCTAAAATACTGGAATCTTACTTAAAAGATAAATTCTTTAGGATTAAGTTAGATGATATCTTTTCTGAAATGAAAAAAAATCAACGCAGGAGTACCACAGGGCAGTGTATTAGGGCCGGTTTTATACCAACCGTTTCTTATGACCTTCCTACATTAGAGAATAACACAATGGCGAATTTTGCAAATGACACGGCGATCTTAGCTGTTGAGAAAGCAACGAAGAGTCAACACAGAAGTTACAATCAGCTATAACTCAAATACATAAATGGACAAAAAGATGGCGAATAGAACTAAATGAAACTAAATCAGTTCACATCAACTTTACAAACATACGGTTCGAACTTCGAACATTACTCCGATTACCATAAATCGATAAATAGTACCGTATGCGAACACAGCTATGTATCTTGGCATGACTGCCAAACTACGATGGAAAGCACACGTCAAGAAGAACGAAATGAAGAACTAAGACTTGAATACAGAAAGATGTATTGGCTGATGGCATAGACACATAATTAAGTAAAATTTCAAAAAAATTATTTCAAAGATTTAGCTCAGGGAAAATAGGGATTTTTGAAAGTAGATTTTTCTGGGACAATATGTATTTCTAAAAAACAACAATTCCTGACTTAAATCATCGGGAGGAAAGCCTCCTTCGAGTACAGCAAGTAAAATTTTGCAATTAATAGAAATGTCTAATACTTTGATACTTTTAAATTTCTCTATATTATATAAAAATCCAAATACATATGTATATTGTTGTGCTTTTCATATGATTCGATTCGCTTCTTAAATGCAGAATAATGGCAGAATCGACAATTCTCAAAAAAATAATCGGTTTTAAAATTTTCGTTTCCATTATTTATAGCATTATCGCCAGCTTCATAATCAAATAATGGTCGAATTTTCTTATGTCGCACGATTTTAAATATTTGGTCATTATTTAATTCTAATGCAATGCCAAAACAGAGTGAACTCAGATTCTCTGTATTTTTCGAAAAATTATAACAATCCTTTTAGATGTTGTATTGCTAAACCTATTTGTATGGTTGAACTTTACCTAACAAATCGGACCAAATCGTAATGCTTACAAGGAACTCATAAGAAGCCAACTGGTTATATATTGACAAAACTTCGTGTTTAATTTTATTGTCAATCGCGGTATTTCCAAGCTCACTCAAAGCATTTAAATTGTTTGAAAATTGTAGATTTACAGCTTTGACACTAGGTCTCGTTACGGCATTCCCAACAGGGCAAGGATTTTGTTCAGAAAACGAGACTTCAGAGTTGCAATTTTTATCGGCTTACTAGATGACCGGCAATATTAAAATTAAATCAAACAACAATATCATTTACTGTTGTACATATATCTGGTACGTAAACGAAAATCGCAACTCTCAAGTCTCGTTTTTTGAACAAAATCCTTGCACTGGTATCTGAAAGAGGTTTCAGTGTTAGATATTTCACATGTTTTATTAGGAGATCCCATCGTGCCGTTGAAGCAGAAAATAATTTTCTGAAGAATACCAAAAAAACCGAGAGCTTTCCCTAGTTAAACTTAGAGGAGCACCAGAGTCTAAACAGAATATTTCGAATTTAATGGAAACTTTAAATTTTCTAATAAACAGATGTACGAGTACGTAATACGAGTATGTATAGTGGGGTCGTAACGATATCCCGCATTTCAAAATCCCGCTTTCGGTTTGGCTTTCGTGCTACAATTGGCTCATCTCACTTTTGTGCCAACAAACCATTTATGACAGCTAATTTAAACTGCTTCAATGACAATCCTGCACCATCGGTTCTGGTTTTATATAATGAACTGATTTACCACTGTCAAGTGTCAAATCTAAAAAGTGAAGAAAACTATTCGATGTTACTATTTTTTTTGAATTCCTATCTAGTTCGTAACGCGATTTAAGCATATCCGAAAAGTCTACGTAGCCCGTGTTTTTAGTGTAATCCTTTACATGCTTCAGGCATTTCACATCTGTTTTGCTTCCACCCTTTTGTTTTCGCTGAACTGTTTCCTCGTCTGCCGAGCTGTGAAAATTACTCAAAAACAATATAGGTTTTTGTCCATCCACTTTACTGTCAATATACCGTCTTTGCTTAACCCCCAGTCATATTCGCCTCTCTGACTTTTTTGATCAACCTTAAAATCAGTTGGAATATCTTTTCGGCCTTGCTGTGCAGTCCTTCATGAACTTATTCCTTCACCTAATAAATCGCGTAATAATTGAAGCGAGTTGAAATAGTTATCGAAGTAGGTATATTTCATGCTACTGCCCAACTAAATCACGAGTTAAATCTTGTATAACTTCTATTCCTAAATTTTCTTTTGATGCTTTTGTTTTTCTTGTGTAAATCTGGAACTGTGACACAAATCCGTTCTCATCCGCCTACATCCAAAATTTAACCTCGTTTGATAGGTTTCGGCATATATTGTTGCAGACTACTTCTTCCTTTTAATTTAATCATTGACTCGTCGATTGATCCGCATTTAGTTGGTTGGAATTTGGTAATATGTTTTGTAGGTTCCAGATAATTCGTCCAAGAAGAGTCTTAGTTTATACAGTTTATCATAAGCAGATTCTCCCTGTTTAGGCTAACGTAGATTGTCATTTGAATGGAGGTGGTTTAGGAACCATCCGAAACGATCACGTGTCATAATAGAAGATATGAAATTTAAATGACCTCTAACTGACTCCAAGTCTTCAACCAACAATCCCGGTAGCTTGGTAATTTTTTTGTGCCCATTAGTAAATTTATGGCTAAAAAAGACTTTAATTCATCTACAGTAGTTAGCAATGTAATGATGCCATGCTTCTGCATTGCATATAAATTAGTTTCAAATCCTATTTTTTCAAATAAACATTGAGGGAATAATAGGAGAAACATATCCACCAAATACTCTAAGTAGTTGCATAATTCTAAATTATCTGAAATATTTAATCCAATTTGTTGTTCAAAAGGGTGTTTATCAGCACTGTATTTAGTATTTTTTGTCCATTCGATCTTTTTATGTAATAAAAGAAGATCTTCATCACTCTTCAATTTGCAATCGATTAACTGTTTTAATCGTTTTTGATGTAAGATTAAAAAAAAAAACGAATACTCGTATAATCGACAAAATATAAAACACTAAATACTAATTGGACACAATGTAACACACGAAACACAGCTTGGTGGTAACAATATGGAACGGGAACCACCAAGCAAAAATGTAAAAAACAACAAAACTAAAAACTTAATTGAATCTACATCAAAAATATAATAATTAACAATACATATACATATATTATCTATTACCAAAGATCATATTATAATAAAGATGCTTCGTCCCCACGGTGAAATTGTAATATGAAAAAATAACGGTATTACTGAAAAATACACACAAATATCACAATACACAATATACACAAAAATATCCATAAATATCTACACGAGAAAAAAGTATAAAAATAGTATAAACAGCAAAAACACTAACCCATATAAGTTTGGAGCGCCCGCAATATTAAACTCGAGTGCCCGTCTTTTATTTTTTTATTTTGCACTGGATGAATCATCTTTAATATAGATAGATCTTTGCTATTACTTACCCAAGAATAGAACAATTATAACACTTTTTAATAATTATTAAAATCGCTAGTTCTAACTCGTCAAATGCAAGAAACTAACTGCACCAATACCAGAAATAGTGGAATACACTTAAAAAATTTACCGGTTTAAAATTGTTTTATTTTTTACTCATTTCGTTAAGTGTTTACAGTTTAGAACAATTGCGCCGCTGAGGAAAATAATAATTTATTGGTGGTTCCATGTTGGGACCACTGAGCTTGAACGGGTCAAGTATATATGTATTTTTGTTTACCGTTCATTTATTATTAACAATATTTATAATATAAAAATTTTGAAGAAAAAACACATACACAACCATACCTAATGGTTTTTATTTTATGCCAAAGAACACGCTACAAACTACAGACACAATTTTTTTTTTACTGTCCCATTTTTTATTTCATTTCCCCATCTAACAAATATATATTTTTTTCTTCCATTAATTTGACTATTATTCAGTAAATATTATCATGGAATGGCCACCCCGGTGACACAGTGGTTAGCATGCTTGCTTTAAAGCTCCGGAGGCCCGGTTTCGATTTCCTGCGGGTGATGAAAAAATCACGGCTGGTTATTGGTAGGATCAATAAATTAATCATTCATTATCCGTTAAAAAAATTGATTACGAAACTTCATAATGAAGCGGCGAAATCCGTATATGGGATGTAGCGCCAACGAAAAAAATAATGGAACCTGATAATACTGCCGGCCGGTACGTGATACATACTATCTGGGCTCATTGCTCTCCCTCCTAGATGTTTAACGTAGGAAGAACTTCTACTGGAAAGACGGTAGCATTAGTTCCCAAGGACTTCGAGAGGGCCGTCTCACTCCCGTATATTCCTAGCCCTGCCCCAAGTTCCGTTTTGATTAATAGAAAAGGCTTATAATACTAAGCGATTCGATAGAACTGGGTTGGATTGACCGGAGCCTATACGCTTAATACAAGATTAGGTTAGGTTAGGTCTAGGTGGCGGTCCACTAGCACCAGGCATAGACACAAAAATATCCGTAGCCATACCACAATTTAAAAATGTATCCTCCAACTCATTGAAACTACTCCTGACGTCCATCACGCTAAGGTCCGTCAGGTCATTGAAGAGAGGTGCCACCAGAAACTTTCGTGCCAGACGAGGATAGGTGCAAAGAAGATTAAGTACTGTCTCTTCGTCCTCGCAACTACGACAGTAGTCATGTGAGAAGAAACCAAATCTACTCGCATGCCTGCCTATGAGACAGTACCCCGTAATCACTCCAACAATCACACTGATCTGATTCCGCTGAAGTGAGATCAGCTGTTTGGATCTCGCCAAGTCCAACTTTAGCCAGACCTGCCGAGTTGATACGCATGAGATGCTACTTGACCATCTATCCTTCGTCAACTTACTAGCTTCCTCTTGATGCAGCATCATTTCTCCTGAGAGGTATTTCAATTTCCTTTCTGCTTTTTGAAATGTGATCGGTTGTATCACGACGAGCCAGTTCATCGGCTTTTATGTTCCCTATACTAATGAAATGTCGTGGCATACATCTAATATGAATGTTGAACTGTTCTGTCATTTCGTTAAAAGATGAGAGACAGTTCTGAACTACTTTCGACGTGAGGAGGTGTGATTGAAGCGCTTTAATGGCAGTCTAACTGTCCGAGAAACGATTATTTTCATTTACAGTTTTACTTTATCAGAAATGCGAGCTTTTGTTTTGGTTTTATACGAAAATATTCATAAAATATTTTAGTTGTCATGTAATTTTATTTGATTGGAAAATCGAGTCATGAAAACGTTTATTTCTTAGTGAAAATCGGCATGAAAAATAATGTATTTTTGAAATTTGCAATATTGTTGTTTTTGTAATATACGTCATAAACATAACTCGAAATTTATAAACAATACAATAGTTATCTCTTTCATTGCCTTCATTCAAATAATCAAATGTGAATTGGAATATGTTTCTGTTGTAATTTTGAAATTGCAAAGCATGCTAGATTGTTTTGATTTTTGTTTTTTTGCTGGAAAATAGGGATATTTGAGAATCTGTTTTTTAAATGAGTAACACATTGAGTTGTTTGTTAGGGATTTCAGAAAAAATGATTTAACTGGGTTTACCTTTTAATTTATGTTTTATTGTCAATCGAAATCGCGTTTTTTCATACAAACTTTATGAAAATTAATATTTTAGTGTTTCTATTTCCCTCATTTTAAGTTCATTTTTCACATCAAGATTGTTCTGGATTGACATACTACGATTCTACGGCTAAACTCGAAAAAATCAATAAAACGTTTTACATAAAGCACAGTTTGTCCAGGGCCTTTTGAGTTTTTAATTTTAAAATTAATGAAATATGTTGTTTTCTTTGTGATGTGATTGGTTGGTCAGTTTCACCTAGCAAAATTTAATTTCGAATTTTACGTTTCTATATTTTAGTTTGTTTAATTTTGAAAAACACATGAATTTGGCGCTTACAATTAGTTTTGCGCCTGCATTAGTTAAATGTTAATTTCCTGACAAAAGTCGTTTTTATTGATGCTTTACAATACAATGTATACAAAAATGAATACAAAACAGATTGAGCACTGGAAGCAGAATGTCAACATAGTACCTACTATTTTAAGTATTTTTATAAAGAAATTAATGTGCTTTTTATGTTGTATTTCGTTACTTGTATTATTTGAGTCTCCCTAAATTTATCACACATTTAATGAACATCCCCAAAACATATTGACATTATATTCCACAAGAAAGCATCTCAATTTATTCTTTCTGTTTAACCCCACCTACAATGTAGCAGGTAAAATTGTTCTCTTCAGTTTAGTTAAAGCATTTGAGTGCTAAACAACAATTTTAAAATGAATTACTTGTATAAAAAGCCTTTGAAGTGGTTCTCCTAGTTACCCTCCCAAAAGACCGAAAATGAGTGTGTAGGAGTTAGTAAAATACACTTAAACATCTTTGCTATTTGAGTGGCATTAAGCGGTATAGAGAGTGCGAAAATGTGGATGATTGACTGTGAAGGACGAAAAGGTAAATTAGTAGTTGTTGTAGAAAAACACAAAAATAAACGTTCTATTGGCATAGCATAGTGCATAATAGTAGCACAAAATATGAACCTTTGCTGGCAGAGCAGCACAACGAAAAAATGCTGACTTTGGCAAACGAAACGAGGGTTTTATGAAGAACAAACTTAGATAAAAAGGAATAACAACCACACAACAGATTGTTCGCGTTCTCAAAACCTATGGAAAAACTTTACTCCCGAATATGCGGCCATATTCAGTGAAAGTTGCACTAGAAGATATCAGTAGTGGCAACGATTGTCTATTAAGAAAAATAAATATCTATTAGATTATTTATTGTGCCTTACAATTTTCTTTGCGATACATTCTTGTGAATTATACTGTATATTAATAATAATAGTGTTATAGTAGTATTAACGAAAAGATGAATCATAAGCGTAATAAAAATAATAATTAAGATAAGCACAAGTCGTACGTACTAACTAGTATTTATTATTACATATATGTAATTTATTTAAACACGAAGATTTCAGATAATTTTTCTTTAATTTAATTAGTTTATTTATGTTTGTAATAATTATAAAACGCAATAAACAATTATTTATTAGTTTTTTTTCGTCAATAATTTACATCACGTAATAAACACAAATAAAAAACAAAAGATATACAAAAGGCAAGTATAACATTTTATAGTGCTATTGCTATTACATTACGAGTGATTATATAATTTTGCAGCTTCTGAATTTGTTCTGTATTAATTTATTTCGTTTGACATAATTAAAGTTGATTAGTGAATGTATAAGTTGAATCTCGGAAATTGAAGATGAAAGTAACATCCTTATAATTTTAATTTGTTTAGCTGATTTTTCTTTTCTCTGCTCTTCTAAAACTCACAACCAGTTATGATTATCTTTACAACATAATTTCAACATAATAGATTTCTAAATGCATTAATTATGAAACGTTAACTCATTGCACTGTTGTGATTGGTTTGATGACACATTAATCGGGAATTTTAAATTCATTTATATACTGGCATTATACTCGTACATACACAGATTGATTCTTGAGCAATTCCTTATACTTTGTAAGTCAGTTATGTTATGATTGGAATAAATATTTGGATCTTAGACCATATAATATAATGGACCGCCAGCAATGGCTTTTAACAGTCTCCAACATCTGCAGCGCAAAGTAGTCTTGTGACCGATAGGGTAACTATAACATGTATAATCAAAATTATTACCCACAGATGTCACTACAAAATTCAGTAGATACATTTAGTACCAACAGAAGTCACTGCAAATTTAAATTTACATATAAATAAAATAAAAAACGATAATTCAAAAAAATTATTTTATTGACCCATAAAATGGATAATTTTATTTAACTTTGTTCTAACATAAGATTTATTATTTGGATTTGTAAGATTTACGATGGATGACATCTGTTGGTAATAAATAAATCTACTTAATTTGGTAGCGACATCTGTGGGTACTAATTTTGATTATACTTGCTATAGTTACCCTATCGGTTGCAAGGCTACTTTGCGCTGTAGATGTTGGAGACAGGCTACTTTACAATTTTATATGGAAACGTGACTTCGCTAGCGGTCCATTCTATTGTATGGTCTAAGATTTGGATACAATTCTTAGATATTGTTACGGTGACACCTAGGGTGGAATAGAATAAGTTATTTAATAGCGAAAAGATTACTGTTTTAAAATGGAAATGCTACAACTGTGAACAGACTATTCTTACTGGAAAAATCATGAAGCGTCTAGAAGTTTGGTTTGAGTATATACAAAGGCTCTATAAATAAAATCATAAGAATGCTCCTTGATTTTCAGAAAAAACATCCCATCGGAATTTAGTAGTTTTCGAAAACTTCAAAAACTTTTTTATTGTATTTAACTTTTCGGCTGTCTCATGATATATCTGTGTTTTTTTTTAGAGACTAGTTAACTGCAAAAAGATCATTTTTGGGAAATTGCATTTGAAACAAAAATGACTATAATTCAAATAATTTTGAAAGTTTTATTTATTTTGTTTGTGTTATCAAATTAACATGATGGCAGAAATCAATTTACATAAACATATTATGTAAAACCAGTTTTGTTGTGCTGTAAAATGGAAATATATCGTTTGATTTTGCAATCATTGATTAATCATTTTAATATGATAGTCTGTGAAGTAGACCATGCTTTTGTACATTGAAGTCTCTGACCACCCCATATATATCATATATCAGATATCCTGTTTTCAGTTATCTGAATTTAAATTCATATAAAGTCGATATCTGCAGATAACTAGTTTTATTAACAAACAAGAGGCTCTTTATAAATATTTGTAAAGATAACTAGTTTTAAAAAACGAAAATTTTTCCATAAATTAAAAAGTTTGGATAAAAATCAAAAATTATTGTGTAAATTTTAGGAGTTGTTGATGAACATAATGGAATGATAAACATAATAATCATCTTCGTCTGATGATCTAAATAATTCATCAATAGTATCCATAATAATATTATTACCGACGTTGCTACATTTACAAAAATTACAAATGTGTTTTATTAACAATATAAAACAAAATTTAAAAGTGGGGTTATGCTAAACTAACACAATATTTTTTTTAAATCACAAAAATTTTAATATATTATGTGCAACTTACGGTTTACTAAAGAATAAGATTATGTTTATTATAATTAAGATTATACGAACAATAAATAGTAAATACACAGAAAAGTAGAAAAATATAAAGACATCCGATCGATTGAGACATCCGATGCGAAATGGCGAATTAACTACATTTAAAAATGCTATAATCATTTAGGCGTTTTTTTATTTCATAACAAGTCGGTAATTGAAGTTATTTATATTTAATAAAATGGAATAGTTTCAAAAAAACATTTTTTTGTTTTATAGAAACTATATAACTTATTATAACAAGTTCATTGAAAAAAAAAAATTATTTAAATTTAACTAATATAGTAATAACTTCACTTATCTTTTTATTTAATAAAACTATTTATTTTTTTGAAGCAGTTATTCACTTTCAATTATTTTTTTTTTGGAAATTAAGGGAAATTTGGAAAATTTGGCAGTTATCTGAAAAATTTCACAATTTTAGGATGATTTTCATTCATAACTCAAAATCGACAAAAATGCAGTTAACTAGTTTCTCAAAAAAACCACAGATATTGTCCAACAACGGTCGTGGGAATACCAATGATTTTTCTAAAGCTTCCTTGATATACTGATATGCGTACAGTTACACATTTATATTTGTTAATATAAATATTATAAGTTTGTTGATAAAGGACTGCATAACTATTAAATTTATAGAGATTCCAGCGAATTTCAATCAAGCTAACCAGGAGTTAGTAAAGTTAATAAGTATTAAAATGTTTTAAACTAAACTGTTTCGAAATTCCAATCAGAAATGATGGTTTATTGTCACATATTTTCTCTACACACAAATAAAACGCTTACATAATTCATTATGAAAAATTCATATCATTTAATGGGTGTGAAGTTTTCCACAAATCCACAGATTCTATATATTTATTAGTTTTACACTGCTAAAATAAATTCCAATTGGAAAAATTACGATTCATATTGAAATAATTAGTACTAAAAATGTAATTTCTTTACAAAATCTTTCGAATAAAAGTTATTCCCTGGGAAAATAGGACCAGTCATGGGTAATATTAGTGGAATTTAGTCAAAATAATATATGTACCATAATAAACTGACTCCAAATCTCTGGCAAGTGGCGTAAATGATATTTACCATTTTTTGTCTTAATCGCGAGAAAAAACGTCTAGTTTAAATTAATCCTTGGTTTAGGGAATAGTTGATCGGCTTAATGGACAACAATTTTAGGCAGCTACTCCATTTACTATCGGACCCTGACAAATATCTAGTAGTAGATGTTAACGGTCAATGTTTCCAGCCTAATTTATTCCTCTGGATAGGGGTAGTTTTTGGGCTCGATAGACGGAGTAATAGATCAGCTACTACGTGTACTATCGGAAAGTAAATTCAAATCTCTGGCTTATGTTTCCAGACTAATTTATTCCCCTGGAAAGGAAGTATTTTCTGCTCAATAGCCGGATAAGTATATCTATATCAGCTACTTACTCTACAAGTAAGCAGTTTTCGGGTTCAATCGTTAACCATAAATATAAATAATCTGTTGAAATCAAATTTTGGAGATAAATGATACCTCTCGCGAAAAAAGCCATTACTTTCCAATTTTCTTTTATAGTTTATGAAGAAATTATTTTTTATGTATAATATTTTAATAATAAATATATTTATTTTCTTATTAATGCTGTGGACCAATAGTCGGGTAAATTGCTCTTTTACCTACTCTTTAACAGTGTACAGGGTAAATTTCCTTTTGTGTGCCGAGCTATGTACTGAGATTGATGTATTTTACATTTATTCACTCCAGAATTGCTTACGGAATTATTGTGTACGGAACTGCAAGTCGAAGCAGATTGAAATCATGTCAAATCATGCAAAACAAAGTTTAAAAACTGTTTTAAAGCTGTCTTCTGGCCCTTCAAATTACAATAAGTTGCCAGAATCATTTAAAGCTTCAATGAGTTTTCTTCAATTTAAGAAACAGCTAAAAATTTATTATGAAAATCTTATAAATAATTATATTTCTTAAATTTTTAATTTTTGTAATGATTGTATTGCATTATGTAAAATAATTTATAATTTTGTATATGTTTTCAAATGTGGATTACAGTACAGTACCAATTACCCTTCAAAGGGCAATAAATCCATTGGGAAATTGATATTGTAAAGTTTCATTGTATCATTTGTAAAATAATAAATAAATAAATTGAAATACTGTACTAAACATTTAGATAAAATAGGAGAAAAAAATAAATGACGTTGTTGTTAACTTTTTGACGTTTCAGTGATTTTTGTTAGAATTTCCGTGTTTTTCATTATAAATAATACGTGGTTGGCGTTCGTTTATACGCACTTTTAAATTTCTCTTTAAATTCAATTTTTTCTGTGTCTATAAATACTTTTGTTGTTTATTAACAGTGATAGAAATAACGGGACTTGTTTTGAGTACAAATATAATGCGTTATTTTTAAAATATGGTTTTTAGTGAGAAAATACCAACTATAAGTGTTGCATACGTTTATACGCAGTGCAGTAAAAAAAACATTTTTAACGAAAAACAAATTATTTTGGCAATACGTAATTTTTGTAATTTATCGGTAAGTTTTAACTTCAAAACTGATACAATTTGAAAATATTATGAGATGTTTTAGCAGAGATGGGGAAGGGGAAACGTTAGAACACAAAAGAAATTGCACAAATTGTAGTTTACAAGAAATTAGAACACTATTATCGTCACGTTCCTACGGAAATTAAAAGATCTGAATTTTTAATCAGTAATTACTTGAATAATCTTAAAAGTTATGGCATCAAGCATCGTTCAAGAGGAAATTCAAAGCTTACCGCACGCTAAAAATTTCAAATTAAATACGAAGCGATCAAAAATATATTGTGTTGTAGCCAAATCGTATCGAAATTTAGCCTCCCAGTAGTTAAATCAACTGTAGCACGTTTTCTGAAGGTAACAAAAACCATTAAATGGGTTTCACAAAAGTCAAAACTCCGTTTAACATCTGCACATATGGAATGTTGTTTGACATTTGCCCAAAAGTACATTCATTGGACAAAAGAATGAGTTCAAATGATTTTTTCTGACGAAAACAATTTAATTAGTACATAGCAGACTGCTGCTGTTGTTAATGGCACGATATCTGGAATCACACAGTAGTTTGGTCAAAGAGAAATGTTGCTGGTGGGACTATAATGGTTTGAGGAGGTTCTCTGGGGATTTAAAGACACCTGATCACTACAAAAATGAATGCAGCCAAACATTGTGAGTACCTTGAAGATGATTTATTCCATTTATTGGCGATCACATGCATACCGAGTTCATATTTCAGCAGGACAATGCTAAGATCCACGTTTCACAGAAAGCTAAGGATTGGTTCCAAAACAAAAATATTCCATTAATGGACTAGCCTGCATATAGTCCTGACTGCAATCCAATTGCGAATCTTTGGGGTATATTGGCTGCGAAGGTGTGTAGCAAGCAGTGTATTAAGCAATGTTGGGATGATTTCGGCCCAAGAGTGCTCCAAAATCTATGGCAGTCGATGCCAAAACAAATTTTTGAAGTTATCAAGAATAAGGGAATGGAACGAAGTACTAATTAATCATTATCGAGTACATTTTTCATTTATTCGTTAAAAAATCGCAGATGCGCATAAACGAAAGCTACAGCTTTTTTGCAACGTAGTAACAAATTTAGTTTTAATGAATAAAGTTTTGTGAAATACACCAAAATCCATAAATATTTTGCTAAAATAAAATACTAATAGTTATCAGAAATACCTAAAATGGTAAATTTTCTGTTATTTTTTCTGAACCATTGAAAAGATATGGTGCATATAAACGAATGCAACCCACTACTGTATAAGTACTCAAAGGTAATAAAATAAATTTTATTTTTATTTTACGAAAGACCTTTTGCATCTAGCAGCCAGCGATTTTAACCATCCGAATCATAATTTGTGTCCATCAATTAATTTTTACTTAAAACAGATAAGGAACATAGCCCGAATGAAGAATAGCATGCACAGAAACTAAGAGAGATACATCAGGCTGTTAAAGAGAATTTGCAAAAAGCTTATTTTTAGAACACTCAAAGATACAACTTACGTACACGACTGATACAATTTGAAATAGGAGAGATCGTATTGAAGAAGAATTTTAGACAGTCGAAGGCCATAGAGGGGTACAACATTAAGTTTGACTCTCTCTATGATAAATGCCGGGTTATAAATAAAATAGGAAGTGCCACATATGAATTAGAGGATATGAACGGAAGTAAAGTATGAAAGTTTCATGCAAATGAATGCAATTGATTATTTAATATTTTTTTAGAGATGTCTCGATCCAGAAAAATCAATGTGTATTCGTATAATATTTGTTTTCGGTTGGAACGTTTTCACAAGTTTTGTTTTTTAAATTGGAAAATGTTTTACACTAAATACGTAGTATATTATACTGTACGTAGTATATTTAACGAAAATTTTTGTTAAGACCTTCCGGGTTTTAATAAAAATTTTTGTTCTGTCACTTGGGGTGTAGTGTAGCGTTCCATACGGTAGGGCAAAAATCATCAGATATGGGATTATGCTATGGTGCCATGCCATGGTGAGGCATATTCGATTATGTTTGGGAAAATGTTCATTCTGATTGTATAAATTTCTGATTGTATAACTCCATTTTGGTATACCATTTTTGCTGTAGCAACAAACCCCTCCCTTAAGACTCATCGTTTCATTCGACACCATTCTTGATTGTTTTTTTTTGGAAACAATAAAAATATACAACAGTACATACAACAAAACTAATACAATTTTTGTACTTTGATTTCATGTATACGTTTGCTGAATATATGAGTAACCTGCTATTAGCCACTAGGTAGCAGCGTGCAGCTTAAACACATTCATCGCATCGATTTGAGAGATGGCAACTGGGGACAAATAACTTCATTTTATGATGGGCAATTTTGGTGACGTGGTGATGACAGTAACAGCGAAAGGATTAATTAACGTTTGGATTTCACCAAGTGAGGAGCAAAATAAATAACTTAATTTATTTTGTCATTTAAATTCATACAAAAACAGTTATGGCGTTAAGTTTGGCCTATCTTAGTAATTAATTGTAAGGGAGATCTCCGGTTGTGAGCACAGTTTTGTTTTTGACCCATAATTTTCCTTTGAGCCCATATTATGCGGAGGTTTGAATTTCATTGGAAAGCTAGAGGCAGTAGCTAACTCTTTGCTAAAGTAACTAAATTGATTCCGTCAACTAAAAAAATTGTACGACCAATTTTGTGAACTCATCTTTTTTGGCAAAAAAAAAAATCGTGACCGGTTATGGGCATCCTTCGAAAATTCGCTGAAAATGGGAATAGTTTAAGGAAAACGCACCTAATTTGAAAGAATTTCGAGGTTTATTAATTTTAAAGGAATTCAGTGGCAAACAAAACAAAAAAAGGCTTTTTAAAAAATTATTCAACTTCAGTCAACTTCGATGGCAGAGGCTACAAACAGATGATGCAAAGTCGATATCATCATCATATGATGGAGAGTTCTTTTTTTTTTAAAGCGTTTGGTCAACGGGTTGCCTTCTTTTTCTTACTCTTCTTTGGGGGGAAGGAGAGACGGACGCTTTAAATGAAAAAAAGAGGGTGTCTATAATCGGTTACATTTAAGTGCCCACAACCGGAAATCACGACCTTTCTCGGAGTAACCAAAAAAAATGTAATGCGTCATGATTTTGATATAAATCGATGTGGCATCCCAAATCACAACGAAAATACTGTAGACATATCGATAACACTCACCTGTTTGAGATTATTCACTTTGATTTATCGAACTTTTAAAACATTGGAAAATTACTATTGCGTTGATTTTTACAGACTTTTTTTTAATGTGATCGCTGCAAATGAACAAGCTTGTCCATTCACTTCGATTTTAGCTAGAAAACTGCATACAAGTACGACAAAAGTCAGATCAGCCATATTTGCATTCTGTCAAAAGTTATTCAGGGGTGCCCACAACCGGAGACTCTCCCCTATATTTTTTATGGAAATTAAGTGTAAAATAAATAAAAATAGAAATTACGAGTTTGTATAAAATAAAAATAGCAAGTACGAGTTTGTATGTGATAATAACAATAATTACCAGTTTGTGTATATAAATAAAAAAAATAAAATAAATCAATGAGTGGTATTGATTGTATTAAGTCATTAATAAAACTTAGTTAAATTGTTTCATTAACAAAATACAACGGCAATAAGTAAAATCAGATTTGTTGTGTCTCCATAAACGTTCGGTACAAGAATAAAAGTTGTGTTTCATTCATGTTTGTGGTTAAATGGTGCGGCAGTAATACAAACTCCACAAGAGTGGCCAACAAGAAATACAAAAATAAAGTGCGGTGTAGGTGTCGTGCTGTGCACAAACAAAAGAAAAATAAATATAACGAAGTGGGCGAGGTACGCTTTCCTCCATTGCAAATAAAATAAGTAATACAGCTTTAATAACTTTGGTGCAAAGTGCAGTGCGACAAATTCTAAGAAGAGGCAGCAAGCCATTTGTCCATTACTATTATCTTGAGAAAATCAGAACGGGTCTAACGTGAAACGGTGAGTCATCCTTTCTTTCATTTTTCCCTTTTTTTTTTTTGCTAAAGCTCTTTGCTTGCTTTGATTGGTCCAAAACCAAAAAGAATTACAGTCCCGATAAATTACAGTTTATTTTTTTCCCTGTGTCCTCAACCACAATGACTTGTGTTCAAATGTAGTGGTAGCTTCTTTCCACAGCGCAAGTAACCTCCCGAGTCACATTGCTCATTGAGTTTTAGCCGAGAAATATTACGTGCCGGCATACTGGCGCCCAATTAGTGTTTTTTTATACAGTTGTCTGCTGAAGCTACCGCTATAGTGTGTATGACACGTAACACAATAGTTATCGGGCTATTATACAGGGTGAGGAAAAATATGGAAACCCCTAAAACTCTCGCGGAGTTCAGTCAAAAAAAAAATGAGCATGGTTTTGACCTTGACCTTCATTTTCAAGGTCATTTGGAGGTCAAGGTGATTTTTTTAAACTATAACCCCTATTTTTGATGACAGAATCGAAAAGAGCGATCAATTTTACGTCCGACTATGTATTTTCCATGACAATAGATTTTTTGGTGGTAGAAAAGTGTACGTAAAATTATATTCGTACTTGGTCAGTTTATAACATTCTCCAATTCGAAGCATAGGAATTGAACGTTTTTGTATTTGTTATCTTTGTTTCTATCAGTCCGCATGTTTACTTTGAGGCTTTGATGTTCTTCAAAACCCCTGTTTAACTGGGGTGTGCATACTTTTGCTTTTACAGCGATACATTATTATTCACATTTTCCACATCTATCGGATTTGGATTTGTGGAAGCCCAGATTGAATTCTGTGCAGAATATTAAGCCATCCTCTAGATACTGTTCCGATGTTTTGGCACGACAACAGTGACTTTTCATTGTGGGAAAGGAATTTATATGCGGTTTAATTCTATCCGTTACATCTTGCTTTGTCTGTTACCAGTTTTCAGGTTAACCTCGATTAACCAAGTAATGATATTTTTATTATGCATACCGCTCACAATTTTTTGCGAAATATCTATTGTGTCTAGAAAGTATGGTTTGCACACACGAATAATGTCTCCACTTATTTCCAGGTAATAACAGAAAGCTTTTTTTCATCGGCTTGATTGTGCTTCTGTTTTTTACGCACAGTTTTACCTTCATTTGTAAATTTTAAAATAAAATCGTATTTTCGTAAACGGTCAAGAGAGTAGTAATTTTCTATTTCCCTAATTTTATCGCACATTTAAACAGGGTTATTACAGTTTTTATATTTTTAATAATTTTTGGTGCAATTAGTTTTCCTACGCAGAAAAATCTAATTTTATAAATTTTTTTATGAAAAGGGTTCTATCTGCAACAATATAAATTGTTTTAAGTAGAAATATAACTGCTATTTTTTTTTTGAAGCTGCGGTGGCACAGTTGTTAGCATGCTTGTTTTAGGCTTCGGAGGTCCCGGGTTCGGTTCCCGGCGGGTGATGAAAAAATCACGGCTGGTTAATGGTAAGGATCAATGAATTAATCACTCATTATCCGTTGAAAAAATTATTACGAAACTTCACAATGAAGCGGCCAAATCCCTCTATGGGATGTATCGCCAAAAAAAAAAATGTGATGTTAAACAGAACTTTTCTATTCTATTATCTCCGAAATTATTCGAGTAAATCAAATTTAAGCGACATTTTTTAATTCTGCGACCTCAAAAAGTGCAAAATCGATATTAACCTCCAAAAGTGTAAAAATGTTTGATAGAACCTTTTCATTCTTAGGTCGCGATATATTAATTATAATTATATATCTTCGCGAGCTGTACATTGATATTTGATACACAATAAGTCGTATATGAGTATGACTAATCTACATAATGGTATGTTTTAAAGCGTTCAAAGCAGGTCTAGGTGATTAACTTAACAGTTCGTACTTCACTCAAGCTCACCAAGACAAGACTATACTGAAATCGTTTATATTTGTCATCCTCAACAAATTTCAATTTTTAATTAAACAATTAATGTCGGTAAGGAAAATGTCGGTTAATAGAATAACTTGTTAACACTTTTTTCACTTTCTACCGAAGGCACTTGGCGAAACACACGAAACACACTTAATACAAACATTTTTAATTTTTTTAAAAACACTTGTTAAATATTTCGCAAAATTACAAAAGGTTTAAAAAATCACTCGATCGATTTCGATTTTTTTTTTTAGCCTAACAAGCCGAAATCAATCGAGTGATGTTTTAAACCTTTTGTAATTTTGCGAAATATTTAACAAGTGTTTTTAAAAAAATTAAAAATGTGTGTATTAACTTATTAACTTTTTAAACTAAAAATGTAACGTAATTTAAATACTGCATGACCGCAGCTGTGTATCTGCATTGGTTTCTTAGGCCTATAAAATAGCTTTAAATGATTCAATATATGTACTTATACATTTCACATAATTCTTTTTCGAATTGAGCGTCAACTCGCCCGTTGTTTATTAACGTCGGGAGCGTTAATTTTGCGATTCACATTTTTAACTGTTAAAAAAAATGTACCAAGTTATGTTTTTGATGTGAAAACATCTTTAGCGGCAGGAGTAAGTAAAAAATTGAATAGAAATCATGTTACGGAAACAAAAATGCCGAACCAAAATATTGCATGTACTTATGTGTATACAAGAACAAAAAATAAATAAAACGTAAAATCAACGCAAAATCTATGCATACACATGCAATATACAACACATCCGGCATTTCAAAAACATCGTGAGCCGAATCAAAACCAACTCAAATATCTTATACAAGCCATATTATTGCCATACAAACAAAAAAATAAAACCTACTATTTCTGTAAATATTAAGGTGCTATTCCACTTGACTGAATTGACTGATAGTAAAATTAAAGGAAGATAAAAATATACATTTGCTAGATGGGCGAATGAAACAAAAACCCTTCTCAGTCAAGAAATATTTGTGTTTTTATTTATATTGAGCCAAATCTTTTAATTTAAACAATTATTTTATTGGTATAGGGCTCTTTATTTTTATTTTTATTTATTAGTACTTGAGCTTTCAATCCCACTTCGGGATCATTTTCAAAAGCATAATTATGCTTTTGAAAATGATCCCGAAGTGGGATTGAAAGCTCAAGTACTAATAAATAAAAATAAAAATAAAGAGCCCTATACCAATAAAATAATTGTTTAAATATTTGTGTCTGTAGTAGTGTGACTGCAATAAAAAGTATCAAATTGAGAACATTTTATAGCAGTCACACTAACACACATGCATAAAATTTGTATATGATGAGTAATATTTCCCTTACACTAATAATTTTATGGTTAAAATATTTTTGATAGTTTCTCCTTAAAATTTTGCTATAAAAAAGTAAAAATAAAAGAACCCATGACGTTTTTTTGGTAGACATTTTTTTAATTTTTACGGAAAATATACTAAAAAATATAATTCTGATGTGACTATTAATAATATTTAATTTTTTAGATAATTTTGAGATACAAAATTAACTGAATTAATAGGAGTATTTAATTTTTTTTAATAATTATTGGTTATGTTTTTGTGAGCTGTCAAAATTTCTTCTCAAAATTTTGCTATAAAATAAAAAATAAAAAAAACATTGCCTTTGTCTATTACATGAAGTTTCGAACTTTTTTCTCTTTCCCTCTTTTTTTACTACCAGTCAATTCAGTCAGTGGAATAGCCCCTTACAAAAAAAAAAATTCTTAAAAAAAACCGCCTACTTTAATTTATTTTGTTGTGAAAATATCTGATATATAAGGCCACAGTAGCAAGTGTTTTTGAAAATAAAAATTACATACGAGCCAAAGGGCCACAAATTATGCTTGTGTAGTGTAAGTGACTCAAAATAATTAAATGGAAATAGCGAGTTGTGAAAATTGCACATATACATTAATACATAATAAAATAATAATTTTAAAATTGTTTAATCGGTATGCTTTCTTATTAGTATTGCTCATGCTCATGCTGTTGAGAGTTTGGTTATGGGGGGTTCGCGCTACTGTCTTTGCAGTTGCAATGATTTTACCGTCAACACTGCGCCCAAATAGAATCGTTCTATTTAGTTTATTTTAAAATGATCAGTGACAAAGCAATGCGATTTTGCTTTGTTCAGCAGGTCTGCCATGACCATTTACTATGGAATCTTGAACCAGATTGCTATATATGAGTAATGGTAATTTTAAAGCGAACATGGCAGGTTTAGGTGATTAACTTAACAGAACTGTACTTTTCTCATGCTCAATTAATGTCAGTAAGGTTCGTCCTCCAAATTCGAAATAGAATAAATTATTGACTTTTTGAACCAAAAATGTAGCTTAATTTAAATACCGAGCCTACAACAGCCGTCTTTATGCAAGGGTTTCTCAGCCTTATCGAAATTGAATCGTTTATTCGAGAAAGGGCTCATGTCCACTTTTTGTCAAAATTAGTATTATGACGGTTTTGTATCACAGACAGGTATATACGTTTTATGGCAAGACGACATTACCATATGGTTAATGGAACAGCACCTACGTTGCAAAAAAAAAGCCATTTATTCTAGAAAGGGCTCATGTCCAGGACATGTGCTCTTTAAATACTAAACTAATATTTAAAAAGTAAAATATTGTTGTGTTTTTACTTTTTCGTACATGCTTATACTACTGTGCAGTATTGTGATATACATCTGTGACAAATTTTATTTCAAAACATTCATCAGTTTTTGTTTTACACTTGGTTTTGTACGACGCTAAAAGTGCATTCGGATTTTTACAATTTCTAATTATAATGAGCAAAGAAAAGTTGCATTAAATTTTGTTTGCGAAATGAAATTTCGGGTGCAGAAACGTTAAGAATGTTGCAGAAAGCCCTCGGGGACCATGATTTGTCGGAAAGGAATGTTTACAAGTGGTATAAGCAGTTCAAAGAAGGCCGTGAAAGTGATTAAGGCCATGTTGACAATTTTCATCGATTATCGTGGTGTTGTCCATTCAGAATTCCTTCCACCCGGCCAAACCATCAACAAATAGTATTATTTGAGTGTTATGCGTCGTTTGCGTTACGCTGTTCGCAAGAAGAGGTCAGAATTGTGAGCAGACAATTCTTGGTATTTGCACCACGATATTGCACCTTCTCACACTGCGCTCGTTCTTGTGACTTTTTCGCCAAAAATTCGATCCATATCGTTCCACAACCTCCGTATTTGACTGATTTAGCACCGTGTGACTTCTGGCTATTCCCGAAACTCTACCGATGACAACGACTACTGCGGGAAGTCATTTTGAGACGATAGAAGATATAAAACATGAATCGCTACGCGCTTTGAAGGTTACCCCGGAAGGCGACTTTAATTCTTGTTTCGAAAATTCGAAAATACGTTAGCATAAGTGTATTGTGTCGGGAGGGGATTACTTTGAAGGCGACGAAATACAGAAGAATAAATAAATATTTTTTGAAATAAATAAAAACTGGCTTTACGTTTTGGCCACAGTAGTATATAGCAACAAATCACTAAACTAATCTACCGCAATATATCCTATGTGTAGAGACAGAAAGGCTTGTATAGACATTTGTGTTAGTTTTGAGTAAACTCAGTTTCGCTAATTATTCTATTTAGTGCCATAATGCATATCGGTTTTTTTAAGAGTAATGCCCTGGGCCCTATTGCAACAACTACTTATCACTTATTACTTATCATAATTTTTGATAATTTTCTGTTGCACTAAATTTAAATTTGATAAGTATTTTATTGAGTTATATTAAGTAATAAGCACTCACTTATCAAAATTATGTTGCACCAATTCGCGAAATGATAAATGATAAGTAATATTTTGATAAGCGATAAGTTTGAGGTTTTTGATAAGTTTTTCGTAGTTCTGTTGCACCAAAAGTTTTAACTTATCAATAATCGACTCCATTTATTGATAATTATCCAAAATATCAATAAGAAAAATTTTACTAGTCAAAAAAATTGATAAGAGCTACAAATTATACTGGCATAACGGGTCTGTTAAAAACATTTTTTTTCCTGTTACTGGTAAAATGAGAACTTCTGTTCAATATTTATTATTATAAAACTATGATTGTGATACAAGATTAAAAAGTGGCCAATTAAAGTGGAACTTACCTGTTTCTTGACCGATTTTGATGAAATTTGACGTGGGCGGTGGAAATGGGTTTCTAAAATGGTTTTTAGATAAAGTTCTGGAATATGGCCAATAAGGAAGGAACTTGGCCATTTCTTATCCGATTTTGATGAAATTGAGCATGCACAATGGAAATGGGACTCGTAAATGATTTTTAGAGGAGGTTCTGGTATATGGCCAATTAGAAAGGAACTTAGCCATTTATTAACCGGTTTTGATTAAATTGAGCATGTACGATGGAAATGGGATTCTTAAATGATTTTTAGAGGAAGTTCTGGAATATGGCCAATTAGAAAGGAACTTGCCCATTTATTATTAAATTTTGATGAAATTGAGCATGCACATTGACCATATTCCAGACCTACATCTATAAATTATTTTTAAATCTCAATTCCCTTTGTACCTTTCAAATTTCATCCTAATCGGTTGAGAAATAACGAAGTTCCATCCTACTTGGCCATATTAAAGAACTTCGTCTAAAAATCATTTTAGAATCCCATTTTCATTGTACCTCTCGAGTTTCATCCTAATCAATTGATAAATAGCCAAGTTCCATCATACATTTCCATATTCCAGAACTTCGTCTAAAAATCATTTTAGAATCCCATTTTCATTGTACCTGTCGAATTTCATCCTAATCGGTTGATAAATAGCCAAGTTCCATCCTACTTGGCCATATTCCAGAACTTCATCTAAAAATCATTTTAGAATCCCATTTTCATTGTACCTTTCGAGTTTCATCCTAATCGGTTGAGAAATAGCCAAGTTCCATCATACATGGCCATATTCCAGAACTTCATCCAGAACTTCATGGCCATATTCCAGAACCTTCTCAAAGAGCATTTGATACTGTAAACGTAATAAATATTAAAAAAAATATGTGACTTGCAAAAAGCCCTAAATTACAAATTTGAAAAAGTGGACATGAGCCCTTTCAAGAATAAACGATTCTCATGTCCATGCTTTAAAAATGAGCATAAAAACTGAAATAATTGACAAATAACCTTGAAATTCAGCTTAACACTTCATAGCGACTCACATTTTCACCAACGAACTCAAATTCCCTCCTAAACTTATTTTTGTTGACAATATAGTAGTTTTTTTTATTTCCTGAATAATTTGAAAAAGTGGACATGAGCCCTTTCTCGAATAAACGATTCAATTGATTGAAATGATTCAGAGATATTTATACATAAAAGTTTTCACATAAATATTTTGCGAGTTGAGGGTGAACTCGCTCATTGTTTTTTTCACAATACGGTTGCTGGTGTGTCTAGTGTAAGTGAAAGGATTAAGCCACATGATATCTAATATATGAAATGAGAAAATGTGTGAAGCAAATGAATGAAGCCTAATGGTAGAATACATGTTTTATTTAGGTTTTTTGTGGGGTTTGTGACGTTATTAATAGTATGACGCATACACGAGTTTTCCCTTAAACCGAAAAAAAATTCAAGAGAATCGTTAAACCAATATAGAAACTTTAATATATTACTTACATAAAAAAGTGCGACGCATATATGCCTGAATGTTCTATGGAGAAAACTATAGGACGCATATATGCGTCCTATTGTCGTGAACGTGTTAAGCCACATGATATCTAATATATGAAATGAGAAAATGTGTGAAGCTTTATGAAAAGAAAATGAATGAAGCTCTCATTGTTTTTTAGTTTATTGTTCTAAAAAACATATTGGGTCATATAATATTTTTATTAAAATAATATTTTTGCTAAAGGTTTAGTGATGAAGCTATATTGTCTACAGATATTGTACGTATAACAATAAATAAACATATAAAAGAGAATTTTGTAAAGTTTGTAATAATGAAAGTTTTATTTTAGAAATGACATATAAAAATGATAAATTTTAGCTGCATTTTATTATTTATTGAATATTGGGCTAACCCCAGCGATATAAATACATGGATAGGGGATTGATCAAAAATCACATTGATTTACGTCACTAAAAATGGAGCAAATTTTATTGTATAGTCTTACTATTCTTTTATATACTCCTCTTTATCAAAAAAAGTATTTCCGAATAAGTGCCGTACTTGAATAAATTTCATTTCGAAATTTTTTGAAACAGATTTTTTTTTTAAATTGAATGGGATAAATATTGGATAATGTTTAATTATATTGAAAATAATTAATTAATTATATCAAATTTGAATAGTTAAACATTACGCTACCAGTTTTCGTACACTAATTAAAGAATTAATAATCATTTATTACGTTAAATTTCAAATACATCCCTGAAAATAAACAACAACAACAAAAAATTCGAATTAAACGTCAAAAATCTAGCATAAACAAACAAATATGTTACCATGGCTACTACTACTTTTATATTATTGTATCTGGCATGTTTTGAATTTGCAACGTTTATTTTTTCCGTCTCTAGGCGACAGCTACTTTGCTTTACCGCCTCCTACACATAAATTTGAATTTGGTATTCGAAAATTCGAATTTAAAGACAAGGACGAAGGTTTTTTCTTTCTCTATCACACACTTAATACTTTTTCAGTTGCTCCATAAAATTTGTTCTATCCCCTATCCATGTATTTATATCGCTGGCTAACCCATATAAATATTATAAGAACAGCTAAATATTTTTTATATCAGCTTTTCGCTAATCAATTGAATTAAAAATTATAGCGATTTTAAATAAATTGAGTTTACCAATAAATAATGCGTCTAATTTAAATTTAGGTTTAAACAATTTTTTGCTTCGCGACGCATCTATAAAATAACGTATTTATTTGTTTGAGACAGATTTAATAAACTTCTAATATCAACATAAGAGATGACAGAATAACAAATTCAATTAAAAAAAATTAAATACATATGTTCATTCAACAAGTTTACATTAAGAAATCATAAATAATAAAATACAAATATGTATACATTTTTGCTTTTAATTGAAATTTATTGTTTTGATTCAATAATTCTGTCGAAGCGTTTGTTGGTTTATTATATAGCTTTCTATTGACTTTTTCCAATTCGTATACTTCGCTTGATATTTGTCGCATATGTATGTAAGTATGAACATATGTTGTATAAGTACTGTACAACAAATATGTATATAGTATATCAACAGATTTTATAAGTTTATATTTGGATTAGTAATAATTTATTTCTGCAACAGGGGCTTTACGAATAGAATCAATAGTGATATTTAGATATAATATATTTATAGACGTTGGCCAAAAATTTGCGCACCTATTGAAACCTCATAAATATTATTTATAAAAGTCGATTACATTGTTTAAATTTAGAAAAAATATGGCCAGTTTTCTGGCTTTGTCACTATTCGCCTTTAAAGCGCCGCAAGAGGTGCCACGATTTTTACGAGCCAAAGGTGATAACCGGTTATTTATGTACCGCATTTATACTTAAATTGAAATGTTATTGATAAATTCAATTACCTATCTAAATGAATTTAATTTTTTAATTGCAAAAAACGATTATTTTGAAACAAGTTCACAAAGAAACATGTCTAATTACACATTTATTTACCGGTTGATCACCTTTGGCTAAGTTGTAAAACCGTTCACCAGATGTCAAATACTCTGCGTGAAAAGGTGAATAAGATTGTTGTTCAGTTTTAATGACAGCGGTTGCACAAACATAGAATTTGATTATCTTACACAAAATTTCACTTTAAAACCACTCTACGTGAGATACAAATTTTTAAACATGCCTTCAAATATGACGAAATATCACGTAAACAAAACACAAGGAAAACGAATTGTTTTAGGTACACGGATTTTTAATGGTTCACACTTAATGTCTACAAAAAATAGTATATTATTCAACGAGCATATAATGATAGCTGTTATTCACGAAGATGAGGCGAGTGTCGTAAATCATCTGAGTGAATAACAGCCATTATATGCGAGTAGAATACGATACTTTGTCCACGACCGATAAATATCATTGTTTTATAATCAAATCCTTTAAATACTCTTCAAATAATTTTCGTCGACATTAAGACGTCACAGTTTAATAATTATAATGAAAATGACAAGAGACTACTAGATAAAATTTCAAAAATCAAATAATTTACTTGGAAGTATTGAATAATGAAAGAAAAGACTACTAGATAAACTAGCAGTGAATAATGGATATCATTATAAGTGATGAAACAAACGTATAATGAACATATTATTCGTTAGTCGTGGACAAAACATTTTTAAATAACAACTAACAAAACACTAAACATAACAAACGAGTTGTATCCTGTTCACCGTAAAAAGCAAACACAGACACGCTCAAGCGATCGGTTAAATACACTTGCAGGAAGATGAATTAATTGCACGTCGCATAAAAAAAGTAAAAGCAAACTTAAAGAAGTAGCTAAAACAAAATGTAATTGTATTTAAAACGTTAAAAAGAAGTGGCCGCGCAAAGTTTTTGGTCAACGACTGTAAGTGTGTACCCAACAATAAAAATTCGTTGTTTTTGAGTTTTTTTTTTTTCGCTGGCGCTACATCCCATAGAGGGATTTAGCCGCTTCATATTGAAATTTCGTAATCATTTTTTAACGGATAATGAGTGATTAATTCATTAATCTTTACATTAACCAGCCGTGATTTTTTCATCACCCGCCGGGAATCGAACCCGGGACCTCCGGGGCTTAAAGCAAGCATGCTAACAACTGTGCCACCGGGGCGGCGTTTTTGAGTTTGGTTTAAGTGATATTTCGTCATATTTGGAGGCATGTTTAAAATATTTATCTCACGTACAGTGGTGTTAATGTAGTTTTTGTGTAAGATTATTAAATTCTATGTTTACCGAAAAATGGGCGGAAAGGACATCAGCGACAAAGAAAAATCTGGTGCAACAGCTGTCATTGAAACTAAGTAACAATCCTATAGCGCCATAGCCAGAAAACTGGGCATATTTTTTCTAAATCTAAACAGTGTAATCGACTTTTAAAAATAATTTTTATGTGGTTTCAATAGGTACACAATTTTTTTAGCCAGGGACTGTACAGTGTGTTTCTTAAGAATGTGCAATAATTTGACCTGCCTATTTGAACCCAAAAACAAATCATATTAGCCTTTCTAAATTTTTTTTTTCAATTTCTGTCATCGAAACTTTCCATATCGCTAGAACCACCCCCTCAATTTGTGCTAATCAGTGCTCATTTGAAAAAAGTACTAGTCCAAGAGAGAGTCGAGAAAATTAAAAAATAAATTTCCTGTTTCACCTGAAAGACGATAAATAATCAAAACTGACCCCAGATTTTTAGCTAAAACCAGGCAAGCCTAATCAATTAACTTAATATTTTTCACTAGTAAACACATTGAAAATATTCTCATTCATAAAATGGTGGAAAATTAAAATCATACAATACCTAAATGACATTATGTTGAATCATCCAAGAAGCATTATAATAGCAATAATTTCTAAATTGAACAACAAATATAGTACATTTCAAGTAAAGGGTCTTGCAATAAGGATGCTCGGAATTTGTTAGTTTATAGCAGCCATGTTGTTAAAGTAACACCTGTCAAATTTGTTGTGAATTGTTCAGCAGTGTATGGCAAAGCACCGAAAGAACTGAGTTACTTCAGCTCAATATATACAAATTTTGTTTCCCAACCGTTTATTGCGGCACCGCTCCGTGCGGCATTTACCTGAGCTCAAAGCCTGTAAAGGTAAATTTTGGTCTTGGGGTTTGGGGTGATTGGGGTGACACGGTCGAGAAGCCTAGTTATACCGCTTGTGGAAAAAACTGGAAATGGGGACCAAAACATTGAATTTTTGGTCAAAAAGTTATTGTTTAAGGGATAAGAGATTTTTGGACCCATAGATGGGTCCTTCATATAGAAGTATGTGGCGAGCTTAGCTGTGAGCTATTAGAAGAATAAACAATTAAAAATTAAATGGAAACAAAAAAATTAGTGTTTAGTAAGAATTTATAAATTGGTGGCGAGTTGCCAGCAGAAGAGTCGAAGAAGCATTTCTCTAATGAGACAGCTGGCTTACTGCCCCATCAATTGGGCCACGGATGTTTAGTAGGTCACGATTATATTGTGGATATACTTACCATAATTGTTATTTTTTTCTCCGTTTGATGATTAAAAACAAATTGATGTGATTATTGGCCTAAAAATTTTCTTATTACCTACATTTTCATTAACGTAAATATTCACAACTTACATATATGTTATTATTTTGATATGCCTATGCCAACAATCTCAAGTAGTATAATTTATTGTTTTAATTGGGTATTCGCCCAAGTAAACATATACAATGATTGTTGGAGCGCCTACAAGACTACTATGAAAAATAATTAAACGATAAATGGTATTGAAAATTGTGAATTGAATTAATTTAGAAACAGAGTTTATTAATTTAATTTTCTTGTTAAATATAGAAAAAAAATAATGAATGCCAATTCGCGTTCGCTACAAATTTTATTTTCAAAATCAGTGCTCTGTTCAAGAAACGTTCCGCGCATTAGGTGATTTTTATCCTCGCCTCAATCGTCCTGCCGTGTCGACTATTCGACGTTTGGTGGCCGTTGGCCAACTTCGAGTCAACCAGTTTAGTAAATAATCAACCAATACCCGTACGTCGCATGCAAAAACACGTCGCACAAAAACGTTGCTGCTGAATTTGTGCTAATCTAGAATTGGCTAAATTAATTTAAAATAAACGGCCAAACGGTTGATATTTTTATTTATGTGATAAGCACAAATTTTTTCAATTTGCTTACTAATGGAAAAAATTAGTTTCTTGGCTAAACCTACCTAGGAGAAAATTTCGATGCTATGGCTAATGAGAATGAGAAATGACTTGATTTTTTTTTTCGAGTAGTCAGTTCTCAGACTCATCAAAAAACCGATTCCCGTATTTCAAATATGTTTCAATTGCAGTAACGTATTATAGCAAGAGTTATTTGGTTAGTGGGTTATTTTTTGCCATATTTTGTTGTAAAACCAAAATGTTTTTATCAAACGTTTTTTTTTTAGTAACATTCAAGTTGTTCAATTTTTGTACAAAAATATATAACAAAAATTTATAAATAAAACACAAAAAAATTAATAAAAATCTAGTGTTTTTATAACAAATCCGACAATTGTGTTTCGTAATTTATATGAGCTAGGGATCTTTTTTAATAACTGACCGAGGCTGGGGAGTTAAAAAAAAAAATTTTGATATAAGCTCATTTCTACCAATATGTAAATGCAAATTGTGGAAATGTATAATCTTGTGTGATTGTTCCAAGAGAATATATAAAAAATTGTTTTGTCTTCTACTTTTAATCCTAGGCGTAAGTACTTTTAATACTGCTATCAAGTATTAAAAGTAATCGACACTTCGCTACTGTAGCTTGATAAAAAACGTAAAATACCCAAACGAGAAAAACCACAACCTCCTTAGCTACACAAACAATTACAAGAAAATTTTCATCTTGAAATTTTAAATGCATGTAATTCGTACTTAAAATTAACCTCGTTGCAAAAAAATAGTACCTATGTGTTATTCGGATTAAAAGTAGAAGAAAAGTAGTAAAAGACTACGTTGTGCTTCGCCACGGACGCAGACATAATTGCTCGTCAAACAAATTTTCAGTTTGTATCGTAAAATGGGGTGAATAAAAACAGCGGGGTGAATAGAAACAAAAGTTTAAAAAATAATTAACTTGCTAATTTTTCATAATATGTACATAATAAAAAAAAAGTAGGAAACCCATTACAGAATTTAATCGCATTACCGGCATCTCAACAATGCCGTCTATATAGTATCTACTATATCATTATGACCGGTACACATTGAGAACGAGCAACGAGAACGATTTTTCCTTTTTCAGCAAATTATTAAAGCAAATTGTTAAAATAATAAAAAGGGTTTATTTTAATTAACGATAGCTAAGGCCTAAGATATCGTGCATTTACTAAAAACAGAATTTAAAATTTTAACAGTTTTAATACAAAATTTCAATTTATTGTTGATAATTTTTAATTTAACCTCCCTCAATCGCCGGTGGATAAATAGTGGAGAGAAAGAGGGGTAATATAGAATAAATAATAATAATTAAAGAAGTTCCACAGCTTTTGAAACTTGCGGCTCTAACAGGGGAACGCTGTGGAGATTGTATTCAGTCTTGTCTTAAACAATTGTTTTACAGAAACAACAAGCATTAAATAATCAAGTAGTATAGAAATTATGCCCTATGCTAACTTTATGAATTACTAACAATTTTTACTAGCTATTTGCGGTACAGGTGATTAGTTGGTGGTCGAAGTCGAAGTTAAGAAGCACGTGAAACCTGACCGGATTCCCGGATACATCAAGCATCCAATGAATCGAAGTATACGAAGAGGGTAGTCTGGAGTTAACTAACTTATTGTAAATTACTAACCAGGAGATGATTTAATGGAATTGTAAAAGATGGATTTCGGAGAATTTTTTATTCGGCTGCCAGAAATTTCAAATATCCAACGGATACCGAGTTTTAGAAATTGTGCTATTGTGTTTTTATCTTTTAATATATAAGCACTTCAGCTCGGACTTCATACTTTAGGAACTAGTTAGGGTCTTATCATTTTAATTTTGGTTCTGGTAACATTAATGGTAACGCATAACCGGTAAACGTCCATCACAGAGCAAACTTCTATAATCTGGGTGGCAGGATTGCTGAAACAAATACACTACATTTATAATGGGAGTTTCACCTGGAGTATAGTTCTAAGTTGCGACAGTGACTAGTATTGTGGAAACCATGTGAATTAAGCGCGGATACTAATTCTATTTATCAGAAAGGCCAGGAAATCTGAGTCAGTAAACTAAAACATGAGGGATGCAGAGTTTTAAATAATTCTTTAGTTTATTTTAAAGTGGTAGTTTAGTTAGTGATAATTAATTAATCTCGGTTTAAATTTTCAGAAATACCGGTAAAAACTCACTCAGTTTCCAGAAACTGCAAGCATCCAGCGAGCATATAGTTTAGAGATTGTATTATCGTGTGCTAACTAACTATTTTATCATATACATATATTACGAAAAAAATTAGATAAATTAATTCATATTAATCAAGTAGTAAATATTTGGTAATAATAGTTGCTTTCCAATCGACCAACTGCAAGTACCCGCTAGTAAACCGCTAGTAGAAAGGTGTTTGTCTTTGCTATGGTCGATTGGTAAGCTCAAAAATTGATGATTTAAGTAAAACATAACCTCAACATTATATTTGACTGTGAATCTTGTAAACTAATAAAATAATAAAATTTTAAAAATAATTTCCTCAAAAACCAACTTTTTATCTTTTACATTTTATTGATTTTCAATTTAACATAAAATCATAAATAAATAATCCGTTAATGTTACTTCCATGCTTGTTTCGCCGTTTCTCGAGAAGACCGTTGGTTTACAATATTCGCTGAGAAAGATAATGCAATTAATACTACTGAAATAAGGAAACAATCGAAACCATCTTTTAATAAGTGAAGCGTTTTCGATGGTGCGACTCAAGTAACAAATAAATCTAATCCGTAAGCAAAAAAAAAGACAGGTACTTTCAAGACCATTGGCGGCGGTATATATATCCTTTTGATGTAGGGAATTGATTGATTGTGATTAATAATGTTGTCTTCTGGTATAGGAATTTCAGGTAAGTAGGGAATTACGCCTTCTTCACGTACTTGGTTAGGCTGAGTAATTCGACGGCGTGGATTCAGTAGGGTCCATGGCATTTCAACGATACCGACTGATGATAAACCAACTACAATGAAAACATTAATTATATCATTATTGTAGCTTGTTAAAATTTCTTTACTAATAACTTGTTTGTTGGTGGTTCCTTTCTCAGTGACGGTTTCTTTAAGAGCGGGGAGAACGTATACCTGTCGAGCAACTACGGGAATTGGTGGAGAATCTAATTAACTCCATACAGTGCTATTTGTTTGAGTTTTACCCTCATATAGTTCAATTCTAGCTGGAAAATTTTATATTTTATTAATTTTGTGAGTCAAATGAATTCAACCATTCTTACTTATTTCAGTGTGTCGCATTTTCAAATTGTAATATGGATAAACGAGCCAATTTGCGTAATGAATTAAATGGAATGGATCCTTTATTCTCTTGTGCGAGTCACATTTAATATTAATTAAAAAATTTAGATATATAATAATTACATATTACTCCTTTTATAAACACAACTCGCTAAACAAAATCAATTAAAATTTCCAATTTTGACATATGCATTAATCGGTTCTAAACCCAACCAACTAGCGTCAAAATTGTGTGTAAGTGCTTTATCTACTCGTAATAAAATAGCAAGAGAGATAAGAGTAGATAATTTAGCAAAGACAAAAACCTTTCTACTAGCGGTTTGCTAGCGGGTGCTTGCGGTTGTTCGATTGGAAAGCAACTAATAAATTAATATTGATTTTGTTTCAAAGATCCCGAGAAATTTGATTCATTTTATGGAAATTATATTGAAATTAAATTTAAACTTAATTAATTAAGAGGTTGAGTTTAGTAAATTAAAATTAATGCAGATTTGAATTTTAGGAATCATTTTAAAAGTCTGAATCAACGTTACGGGAACTTAAGCAGAAGTTGGACATGTAGGTTGAAACCACAGATGGTGGTGTTCATACACAGGACATGATAATATTTTGGAAAAATATATTCATACACACGATATGACAAAATATTTTGGAAAAATATTTTTAAATGGTATGTAGTACGTTTCCTACTATTTAAAAGACACGGTAAGATTTGAATTTTAGGAATTATTTAGAAAAAAAAAAAACTGTAGCAACTTTTAGGGAACTCAAGCAGCAATTGGACTTATAGATAGAAATTGCATTGTCTTGTGTTAGTTTATTTACTATATTTATTATTCTGGCGAGCCGAGAAATGGACGGATCGCGATTCCTGTAACAATAATGTATGTTTCTATAAAATTAATTTTAATTTATTTCAGAGAATTAAACGAGGGTTCCAGAGTTTAAATATTCCTTTAATAAATTTTTAAAGTAGTAGATAGCGATAATAATTAATTTCGATTTAGATTTTCAGAAGCATCGGAACAACCTCGGTCAGCTTCCAGAAACTTCAAGCATCCAGCGAACATGTAGTTTAGAAGTTGTATTGTCTTGTGCTAATTATTTAATCGTATTACTAACAAAAACATACTAACTATCGACTATACTTAGGTGTCTGGAACCGGGTCGATTTTTTGTTACTAACATAACTTTCCTTTCCTTCGGTTTTGATATGTAAAAAGAGTGTACGGTGGACTTGGCGTCTTACCAGAAACCTTGCTTAGTCTTGATCGTACACTTAAATCAATCAATAAATAGTTAATAGTAGTTTAGTGTCATAAATTAGGAAGTGTGGGGTGAATAGAAACAACAGATATAGTGTTTCTATTCACATTACCAAATTTTCCTTAATTCCAAATTACTAAATTTCCCTAATGTTAAATTATTATAAGTAGTAAATATTTCGGTTTTTGATTGCTACCGAGTATTAAAATGCCCAGGCAATACAAGTCGAAGAGCCAAAATCATTATAAAAAGCATGATCGTCTGATATTGAAACAAGCAGTTGAAGATGTTAAAAATAATAAGTTATGCTTATATGATTAAGGAAATCATCGGAGAAATATGGTATACACCATTCCGTGATAAATCGCCATTTAAATCAGGGGGGACAAACCTGCTTAAACGAAACTGGAGAAAAAAATCCTTGTGGACAGAATGATCGTTTGTTCAGAGTGGGTTATCTCATTGATACAATAACGACAGACAGGTCGAAAAATTTAAGGGCAACTTGCCCGGTATAGAATTCATCTGCTCGTTTCTGAAATGATGCAAGCAAGCATTATCTCACCACCGGTTATGCCAAAATACCAAAAGAAATCGGGCTGCTGTTTCACCAGAAATCATAAATGAATATAGAAATAGAAAGAAACTAAAATTCAATGATTGTTTCTATTCAGCCCAATATAGCAGGTGAATAGAAATACATAGTGAGGTTTTTTTTAAAAAAAATCCGCCATATTCATTTCTAATAGATCAAAGTACGTAGTTTGAAAAGGAAAGAGTACGGCAAGACCCATATTTTAAGATATTTCATATATTAAAAACAAATATCCTCTTAGCAGTACATGCTTGTAAACTTGAAAAGTGTTTCTATTCACCCCATTTACGGTACATTACTAGTTTGAAAATTATTTGATTCTTTATTATTTCAATCTGTTATATTCTCGACTATTGACGATTCGAGTCGTGGTTTAACGCTATACCATATTTTAATCGTTCTGCGAGCGCTGATGCTAGTTTTTGTATGGTCGCTTCAGTTTTATTTTATTCCGACAGGTAGTGCTTTCTCTACATACATTTACAATCGTCAATACATCCATTTTATGTAGACCAGTACCCTGATTCTCTAAAAAAATAAGATAATGGATAATCGTGTAAACTCGTAAAAAGCAAAGCTTTCTTTTATTAGTTTGCAATTTTTCGATTTTATTTGAAGTAGTAATCATTTCGAAAAATTGCAAATTCGTTAAAGTATAGGCCTCGCTTTTTGCTAGTTTACACAGTTACCCATTGTCTTATTTTTTAGAGATCAGGGTGCTGTAATAGCACATTCGGTGGTTCAATAAGCGGTCTCAAATATGTCAATGTCACAAATGTACAATCCTTGTTGTTTAGATATATTTTAGCCAATTTTTGATTAGTACCATTTTTCGATGTACGAAGAAATATAACAGTTATATCCCATTTTCTCGGCTCCTTGACTATCATCAATCTTTTCCAATGAGTAATAATTAGCCTAAATTAGAGCAAATCGTTTATAACAGTAAGAGAAGTTTCATTCTTATATATGCATAATTCATCTTCGATGAATCTTCTGATTTGTGTGACTTATAATATAATTTATTAAAATAAAAGCACTATTAATGCAATTATTTAAAACAAATATATTAGCATGCAGTACAATAGACACACGAGACATAATATCCAAAAAATATTCTAAATTTGGGAAACAATATGGCATTCAAAACTGGACACAAATTGGAATTGCAATTAAAAACTAAAATCGACCAATAATTAGATACTGGAGTATATAAATTCGCTTGTTCAGAAACGTCCAGCTTTTTACATTCAGCAAACTGGAAGAGCATATGCTCAGAAGTATAAAGAATACATACTAAGAGATTTCGGTGAGATGTACCCAGAATGCTGGTTTCCAATTCACATTAATACTATTTAGACATGTATGCAGCGCATAATGTATCTTCCTCGTTTCTTATCTATTTGCCTATAAACTAATTTTTGAGCGGGAATATTTGTGTTGCATTTTTTCCTCAAACATTTTATTGGGGCGCGGCACGATTTATTGGAAAAGCAATAAAAAATAATGTTGTGTCGATTTTTTTTTGTATTCGCTATTCATTTGAAATATGACCATTGAGGGAGTGAAACCAAAAAATTATTTGTTTTCGATTTTGTTTTCGGTAATACGTGACTAGGGAAGTGTAATTTACGCAAATCAGAAAATTAGCACTATATTATTCATTTTTTACCAAAAACTATAAATTTTTATAAGCTGATAATTTTAATAAAATAAAAGAAGAATTACGAAGCGGTAAGTGCGCGGGAGAATGTGCTGATAGAAGATATTAGATATAATATCTACTCAAACTGAATTTATTCAAGAGATCTCGCTCTTAAATAAACGGAAAAGCGGAATCCGTTTGGCTCGTTTAAAAACTTATTTGTATATGTACTTAACAATTTTGTTGTTCACCACAACAATCATACAACAAAACTATTTTCAACACAACAACAAATTCAATTCACAGACTGACGGACTTTAAATGGGTAACCCTCTATCAGGAACCTTAGCTAACATATACATGAACCACTCTGAAAACCAGCATATATTAACAGAATCGAACAACAAAAACCAAATAATCAGCTACTGGCACAGCACAGTGGCGGATTAAGGTCGGTTGGGGCCCCGGGCGCAGAAGAAAAAATTAGGCCCCTTAAAAAAATAGAGAGAGGCAAGAAAATAAAAATACAGGTTCACGTATTTAAGCATCTTGGGTGTTGATTCTCTAAAAAGTAAGGTCGCACGTGACAAATAATAGTGACACAACTCAAAATTTCAAATTGTTCAGGAGAGCAAAAGAGAAAATGCTAATTTCGATTTTAACTACTATCATAGGATATTGCCCATGGGCATCAAAAAAAGGAGAGCAGAAAATCAAGCCGTCGCTCGCTTTGTAAAATAAATATGAAAAAGCCACTATTCCAGGTTATAAAATCGATCATTGCGCATCTTTCTGACGAATTATCTCAAAAACTCAATTTTTGAGTTGTATCACTTTTCTAAGTCATGTGTGATGTGATGTGTAAACGTGAAAACTTGTAAAAGCCAAAGCTTACTTTTATGAGTTTGAAATTTTTCGAGAGGATTACCATTAAAATAATATCGAAAAATTGCAACTCATGAAAGAAAGCTTTGCTTTTTACAAGTTTTCACATTTACACATTATCTTTAGAGAATCAGGACACAGTTAGGAAATTCCTCATTTTGTGTAACGAGTGGGATATTTGCGAAACGAGTGAAGCGAAGCGCCCCCGTACACCTAGTTTTATTACAAACAGTAAATTATTGAATTTTGAGAAAGTCTTTGGATGATTAAATTCCAAATGAATTTTTTAATTTTTTGGAAATCCAGTAGGCACAAACTGGTATTGAAAATGAATAATGTAATGAAGATGAAATATTCCCCATTTCCTAACTAGTTATGAAAAATATTCCGTTTCACAACCTACTACGATTTTAAAAAGTCGTATTTTTGTAACAAAACGGAAAAATAGTATAGCAAGTGACACTCCGTGCGTTTTTTTATTATATCGGAGAGATCAGAGAGATCGAAAAAAGGCCTTATGCGTTTTTTTATCTTTCAGATAATTCAGATCGCGATCTGTTGCGTTTTTTTATTGTCTCAGATCATTATCTGAAACAAAATTTTCTCTCTGAATTTTTTTTTTAAATATTTCAGATTTATATTAATTTGACAGCAAAATGACCGAAGCGTTTGATGATTCTTAAATTGAAATTGACAATTTTAATTAAATATAATTCTAAATAATTTAATTAATTAAAAGTATAATAATAATTATTAATTATTATAAAAACATTTTTTTTTGTTTTGGTATTAGGTAAGCTTATTTGCATAAATAAATTTGCAAATTATAACTTTAATACCAAAAAATAATTTGTTTTAATTAATAAGACAGCTAATAAATTAAAATAAAAAATTATTATTACTATTTTTTATTTTCTAATTATGTAATTATAAAATTTTATTATTTTAATTAAATTGGGTGTTTTGAGTTTAAGAAAGATATGCATCGCAGTTCAAATGGTAACACAGTTCTATTTTGTTTCACTTTAATTTTCTTTTGTTTTATTTTTCCAGTGTAATTAAATCTGAGAAAGACCTTTTCAGATGACAATCGCTTTGTTCTCTCCGATAAATTATCTGTCTGATCTCTCTGATCTCTCCGATATAATAAAAAAACGCACGGACTGTTAATCAAATAAAACAAAATTACAAAACTTTAAAGTTACAAAACGATTTTACATTTTTAAAGTGCAAAGTCAACGCAGCCGGTATGAAAAACACTTTATATTTGCATGCGGGGCGAAACGCAGCGTAGCCGAGCAAGTGCAAAGAATGCGTGTCAAAAAAAAAAGAACGGGCGAGTTCACGCTCAACTCGCAAAAGAATTATGTGAAAACCTTTAACTATTGAATCATTTCAAGTGCTTCGATAGGCCTGAGAAACCAATACAGATAGACGGCTGCTGTTCGCTCAGTATTTAAATTACGGTACAATTTTGGTTAAAAAGTCAATCAGTTACTCTATTTTGGATTTGGAGGACGAACCTTACCGACATTAATTATTTATTTGAAAATTGAAATGTATAACCGACTATACAGTTTTGTTGAGTTAATAATCAAAACCTGCTCTGAATGCTTTAAAATTCACCATTACTCAAACACGGCAATTGTTGAAGATTCCATATTTAGACTTTTGGGAATGGTTTCGGCAAACCAGTTTTGTTCACACCAAAACTGCATCGCTGATGTGATTGATTTGAACTAAATGAAATAGGGCGGTTCTATTAGATAAACAAAAAGTCAAGTGAAATCATAGCAAATTGAGAGACGGTAATATGTCTCCCTGCGGCTTCTTCCTTGCGCGTATCTTTAGAAAATGGCATTCGAATCTGTTTACCACTATTTCCTATATGCCCCGCATAACCAAACTCAGCAACAGCATGAGCAATACTAAAAACATTGCATAACGATTAAACAATTTCCAAATGATTATTTTATATCAACGTATAAGTGCCATTTTCACAGCTCGGTAAGATGTAAACTACATATTTAATATTTAAAGTATGGGTGCATTTGTCTTTGTTTAACGTACTTCCATTTCAGTTTTTTTGAACCACTTACACTACACATGCATACTTTTTGTGTCTTTTCATTTTAATCTAGCGGAAATTGTTATTCGAATTATATCGTATGCAAGTTCGATGCATTTTGTGTTCGTTTTTCTCGTATAATTTGCAATTTTGATCGTACCGGATTTTCCGTTCCTTTTTTTACATGAAATTTTTGACTTACCCCTGCTAAAGATGTTTTCACATCAACAAAGCCACTTTTAATCCGAATAACGCACGTACTATATTTTCTCCATCGAAGAAAATACATTGCGTACCCTAATTACATATAAGTACAAATTACACGCAATTTAAAATTTCTAGATTGAAAATTTGATGAAATATCTAGCTAAGAAGGAGGTCTTAACTTTTTTTCGTTTGGGCATTTTACCAAGTTATGACGTGTCAAATACTTTTAATATTGAAAACAGTATTAAAGAACATAATCTTTAAATATTTATGTATATTAAATTATTAACCCATTTTTCGTGTAGAACACAATGTAAACACGAAAATTACTTTAGATACTTAGCCATTAGAAAAACTGGAAAGTTAGAGTTTTGCGGGGCCCCCCAGAAGTCGGGGCCCGGGCGCGCGCCCGGTGCACCCGCCGTTAAATCCGCCAGTGGGCACAGATACGATATGGATAGACTTGACAGTAACAAATGTTCAAACAACAACATCAAAAACCCTAGTCAGTCTCACCAAATCATTTGGATGTCGACGAAGAAATAATTCGTAATGTAACAGCAAATGCTTCTATTATCATAAGGAGTCTCGCTTTACAATTGAACATCTCTCCCTTCCGAATTGATCAAGTATTGCATAAGGAGAATCTTCATCCATACCATATAATACCCGTTCAAGAACTATTACCGATAGACTACAATAAAAGATTGGAGTTTTGTAATTGTTTGATGGAAAGGAATTTGAACAATGATAGTTTTGTGAAACGTATTCTATGGAGGGATGAATTGAAACAAAAGAAGAACTAATACAACTAATAGACGCAACAGCACAACAGATAAGGGAAGAATTACCAAGAATTGAAATAATCAAAGGCATACTTAAACGAATATTAGCCTGTATTCAATCACAAGGAGGACATTTTGAGCACCTTCTATAACTCCTCGACCCAAACTTTGTATTGCGGGATTGTAGGGGAGATGATGGCGAATTAAAATTAAGTAAAAAAAGAAAAATTATAACGATTTTTTTTGAGAAAAACTCAATTTTATAAAAAAAAAAAAATTTGTTTTTTACTTTAAAGCATCATAGCTCTCAGACGGATACAGATGCAAGATAACCACTTATGTTAAATCTTAATAATAGCCTTTACAATTACCAGTCAAATAAGGCTAAGTTGGTTGCCATCCGATAAATATTTTGGAAGTTATAGTTTAATATTGTTGAGTGTACTTATTTTCTGAACCAAATATTTTAAACACCCTGTATCTCAAAGAATATCAAAAATGAACCCCCTTCCCATACGATTTTTTTCTCAGAATGAACCTAGGAATCACCCCTTAACGGATTAGCATCCCAAACCCGGACACCCTGTATATGTATATAGTAGAACTTTAAACAGTAAAAAGGAAAAAATATCGCAGCAGCCATGTCTCTGATACGATGACATTGAATTTTTTGCTACATAAGACATGATTTGTTTTTTTATTTTTTGTATTTTGAAAATGATGATCATTGAAAATTTATGGTATGCAATTATATTACATTGGGAAAAGTCGGACGCGCAGAAATATTTAGCCTCAAAGATGTCGTCATACCATTTTAACACAACATACATGTAACGTGAACACTTAAAGTACTTTCCCTATGTTTTTTGTGTTTTTTATTTCTATTTTAATGTGTTAAATAAAAAGAGAGGAAATATTTTTATTTAACATAATATTTTACATGACATTGTAACGCAACTTTTAACATAACATTATCTAACGCAGCGTGTAACATGAACCCAAAACTAGTCTCCTAAATGTTCTAGCAAACATAATATTTTATTTTACAGAAATCCAATATGTTTTTCAAAAATAAATACAAATTTCTGATATTGAATATTTTGAATAGATGCTCTTATTTTTAACTTCGTGTTATTCTTGCTAAGTTATGAATATACAATATGTATGTAGTTAGTGTTCGTATATGGTATGTACATACATTATCATAATTTGTAAATTGTAGGTATTGCATTTACAGTCGCTTTTTAATAACTTTAGAATTACTTAAGCATAGACATTTTTGTTTATTTAAAAATTTATTATAAATTTGCTTTACATTTCAAGTCAACTTACATAATTCTTGCAGCATCCCTTTGCCGCATACCCTCGTCACGACTCAGTACATTCATTATCATTTGCTTGTCATGTTCCGATAAGCTATCTAATACATGTGTAGTTGCAGCAGCTAGCTGAGGTCCTAAAACGGTTATTGTTTCTTCCGCAACTGTAACGCGATTTGTAAATACATTATTTTGTGTTAAATCGACATGACGTACGTTAGATGTTGGTGTGGGTGGTAGTCGGGCACTGCGTCCACTTGCCATGATGGTTATATTTCTAAAAAAAAAAGAAATCAGAAATGCTTTATATAACAATATTAGCTTTGCTTCTCTTATCTTGCATAATAGATTCGTGGTGTGCATATTGTTAAAAAGAAGCAGAACAAGATGTTTCTTGTTTTGATTTAATATGAACAATTTTCTGTAAATTTTTCATGTAATTTTGGTTTGTACAATACAAATAATAATACAAACCTTCACGTAGGTTTTCGTAATCCTAACAATATTTTACTGTATTTATTAAAGAAAATCCGATAATTTCTGTCAGAAAATTATTATAGAAAATATTTTCGAAGAATATAATAAAAAATTGTAATATTATAAAAGGTCAAATGAAAGAACGAAAATAGTAAATATATTTTTATTTTTAATATGATAGTTTTTAGCTCGCAATAAACTGTAGATTAAGATATTCCGCAAATACTTTCCTTAAGAAAAATGTGAGACAATAAATCAACTTACGTGTTGAATCCAACACAATATTTTAAATTAGTTCTTCAATTTCTAAATTTTAATAAAAATCGTAGTAATGCAGTCCGGGAGTTTTTTGGTAATATAATTATGTTAAATTAGAAGGATAAATGACTGCGAAATATTCATTTTGCTATGATAGGTATTACCATAGACTAATGTAAATATTAAATTTACTTTTATTTAATTGATTGAGGACATTGAATTGAATTTGATTTTATTATCATATTATTTATTTGCTAAGTAAGTGAAGTGTACTTATTTGTGATAATTTAAAATTTTGTAATAAATATTTTATTGTTTAATTGATTGAGCTAATCAACTGATTATTTTAAATATAATTAATTTAGTTTATAAATCTAGGTCAATATAAGTTTTATGATACAAGTGATACATATTAACATAACTTGTTCATCAGATAACTAATATTTGTTTTGTTATTATTCTATAATCGCCGCCCCGGTGGCACAGTTGTTAGCATGCTTGCAATAATAAAAAGTTCTGTACAGAAGAACTATGTCCATCCTCTTGCAATAGCTGTGAGTGTGTAGCACACCTAAGAAATTGTTTTACTATAAGAGGCAATATGAAAAAGTAATCCGTAAAATAGAACAGTTACAGGAAAAAGCTAAGCGTTGGCTTACAGTTTTAAGATAACTTAGGAAACAAAAGGAACAATTACTGATCAAATTGATGGTCTTTCTTACCTTGCCGATGGTGCTAGAAATTTTCGGATAAATCGTACTCCCTATTAAGCCCAAAAATAGAAGATGGCCTGTGCAACAAAAAAATATAGCTCAGCAAATATATTTTATATCGCCGGCTTGTTATTATTTCCTTAGAAATAATTTAAAATTAAATCTCCCGCACAAATCATCACTTTATAGATGGATGACAATTAAAAATCTAAAGGCTGGAACTAACTAATCTATATTTTCCGATCTTATAATAAAAGTTGGGGAAATGGATCAGCTTACTAAAAAGGTGGTACCCATATTCGATGAAATTTCAATTCGACGTGATTTGGAGTATGACCGAACATGTGACATAATTGATGGGTACTCTCAGTATAGCGAAGAACGCCATCCTACTTTAGCGAAGTATTTAAACGTATTTATGGTTCGCGGTCTTTTTAAGCCTTTCAAATATATGGTTTCATATCATGCAACGGAAAAAAATATGGATGGTTCAAAATTAGCTGGAATATTACTTGAAACAATAAAAAATGTGCATGATGTTGGATTGACAGTGGCAGCGATTGTTTGCGACCAAGGTCCAAACAACCGTAAATGTTTTCGGATTTTAACTGTGTCAGTGGAAACCCCATTTCTCATTTATAACAACGCAAACATTTTCGCATTGTATGATTCACCGCATCTAATTAAATCAATAAGGAATAATCTGATGAAAGCCAATTTTTGCACACCTGATGGAATTGCCAGTTGTATACGAATGCAAAAAAAAAATCCGGTACTAAATTATGCACAAAGTTAACTGCACGACACTTATTTCCAAATACCTTCGAAAAAAATGGAGGTCAAATTAGCGACGCAAGTTTTAAGCAGATCAGTAGTGTGAGAACGATGAATGATTTTGGAGAGTATTCGGAAAAATCTAAAGAAGTAGCACTGTCAACTGCAAATTTTATAGAAACAATGGATCGATTATTTGATAATTTAAATAGTAAATTGCTTCTAGATAAAAATCCTCACAAATGTGCTTTAAAGTCGAACGGTCTTGTATATAAAAACTTAATTTATATGCTTGACTATATTGATATTGTAAAAAAAAACTATTATCAAAAAAACCTATTTATTGCTTAAAGGTATTTAAGCAAACTATCAGAGCAACTCTCTATTGGAATGTTATTGGAATATTTAAATGGTTCCGATAACGTCAAATTTATTTTAACCTCTAGAATAAATCAAGATCCCTTAGAGATTTTTTTTTTGACAAATAAGGCAGAGAGGAGGAAATAACAGAAATCCCTCGGTCAAAACCAACACAAATGTCTTATACAAGCCATATTATTTCCGTGACGCACGCATATTTTTAAATCCAAAACCTACTATTTCTGTAAGTGTTAGTGATATTTTATACTGTTTTTGATGCAAACTACAATTTGAAATCGAAGTATGTAAAGATTATACTGTATTATGACGCTAATACTTACAGAAATAGTAGGTTTTATTTTGTGTTTGTATGGCAATAATATGGCTTGTATAAGACATTTGTGTTGGTTTTGCCTCGGTACATGAATTTAATCGAATTGCAGGTTGGATTATGACCATGAAATTTCTAGATAATTCATCCTTCTGAAATTTCTAGATAATTCAGAATTTGTGACAGTTGAGAACAAATTTGACAGTTTTGAGAACGTTGATATTTCCGAAATTTTAATAGACGACAAACACGAGCAACTTGAAGATGCAGACGACCTCGAAAATATTAAAAAAACATATAAGTGACGCGTGCATAGCTGATACTAATGAAATTTCGACCACCTGGTTTACAAAAACGAATCCATGTTATGAACATAATCTTCAGTTGCTTGATTTCATGATTTTAGTATTACTAAGAAAACATTGTAAATGGAGTATGACAACAAATAGTAATATTGATCGGACACAATCAAAATTAAAAATAATTAAAGCTTAAGTGTAAATTCACATCAACTTAATCTGTATATCTAATAACACTTGCAACTAAAATTAATAAAATTTATATTAAATTGAAATTTATTTCTAAGTGGTTCTTATTTATTTAGTGGGTTTGAGATCTATATCCAAGGAATGAATATATAAATATATGCCCGCCCTGGCATATCGCCAATAGTTTAACACAGTTAAAACCATCTACGAATCTAACTGGTTCGAGTTGATTAACCCGCCACTGCGGACAATGTAGAATTCACTTTGTCAATATTTTCCACAATGCCCGCGGTTAACTAAAGTTAATCTCAAAATTATACTGATATTGATGAGCGAATAAATACAATAATTTCATAATTAATAATTCATCAGTAAACTCAATTTAGGGACGTTTCACTTCTTAGGCAGAGTAGTTAGTATAACCTAAAATTCCCGATGAATTGCCAAAACTTTGTAAGATATGTATTTTTGGAAAAATTTTGATCTTAGAAATGCGTATAGCTGTTGCTTAATGGAGCAGAAAGCAAAAGTTTTCTAAAGAGTTGGCTTGATTTCCCGCGATATTGTTATTCGTGGTGGCTATATCTATTCGTGAAAATGATATAAGCGATACAAATTCTTTCATTTGACCTGGAGTAACAACAAAGTAACAACAAAGAAAGAGCGAGGTCAAGAATTCAGAAGCTGCGCAGTTCGAATTCCAATTCGATCATAAATTAAGTTGTGTGAAAAAGCAGTGGATTCTAGCAGATTAGAAAGAATCAAAAAAAAAGCATGCTGTGTAGTTTACGCAATCTCATTAAAATGGATGCAACTACTGTAAAAACGTCAATTACTCTTTCTCAAGTCTTAGGTAATTTTCAACAATGAATGTAATGGTGAGCTTGGTTGTGACCTTGACCTTCATCTTAAGGGCATTTTGAGGTCAAGGTCATTTTTTATAGGGGAACCCCAGTTTATGACATCGGATTCGAAAACAAACGATCAATTGTACGTCCAAATATATATTTTCCATGACCTCCTAAGGTCACCTGAAGGAATGTATTTTAATTGTAAAGCTTATAATTTGCTGTGAAAAGTTAAAAAAAAATAAAAAAAATCATAAATAACAGAACATTGTAATAATGCTTGTGCTGCTATGAAAATTATAAAAAAAATAAAAAAATATAAATGTTAAAAATAAAGAATTAATTTTTTGAATTGTATTATTTTTATTTTCGTAGCAAATCATAAGCATTATAACTAAAATATATTCCTTCAGGTGATCTTGGGAGGTCATGGAAAATACATATTCGGTATTGATCTTAATATGACCTTGAAGATGAAGGTCAAGGTCACAACCAAGATCACCATTAAATTCCTTGTTGAAAATTACCTAAGACTAAACCTTGCTTATTTTGCTTTGTATAAAACACACTTTTAGTCAAAACGCATAACCTGTGGTTGGTGTGGCCTTACTTCCTTTAGACTTAGAACTACGTCTTTTTCTTATGAAGAAGAATACCAATGTAGTCTTACAACAACAATGCCGTGTATTTTCATTCCGGAATGAATAATTTCGTTCCACTGAGCAGTAGGTATAGAAAAATTCCCTTCTCCGCGTAGTTGAACTGTTTACCACTTTAGTTTGATGAGTTGGTAGTAAATAACAATTCTCAATTTTTCGATAAATCAGAATATTAAATTTTGTTATTTATCATTTGAAATTATTATATTTTATTAAGCAATTTGTTATCACTATTTTATATTATTAAAATTTTAAATAATAATTATATTTTTAGAGGTTGGGTGCCAACTGTTAAAAGTAAAAAAAAAAAATATTTTTGGCTCTTACTTTGGGCAAAATTTCATTCCTATCCGGATAGTAATAACTTTTACCAAAGTAAGACGACACAAATTTCAATGTGATGACGTGCGTCACAGAATTGAGGTCTTTACGGAATTTATTTGATTAAAGCAATGCCTCTTGATAAATATAAATGTAATGTTTTAAACAATGGAAAAACCAAACATGCCACACGCCATATTGATTTAAAGTTATAAAATAAAAATGAAAAAGTTCAAAAAAATTGTATTCTCATTTATTGCGTACATTTTTGGAATTTGTGTGTTGTATAACATATGCCAACATAGAACAATGTTTAGCCGGAAAGATCAGGCCGAAAAATGTTTTGGTTTCCAAGTTATGAGATTTCAAAATTTCCAAGTGACCAGAAAATAATTTGATGTAATAAGACATTTGATTTATTTTGGTTTCGTCAACTAAACATACAGTAACCAAATAATAATCAAATTCGCATCAAAATAAATTATTTGTTCATCAATCATGAATATAAAAGGATGTGGTTACTACATATTACTGTATAACAATTAAATCGAGGAAAAACACTAAAATAGTTAAGGCGATGAGTCATGTACAAATTTTGTCTGGCAGACATAAATAATAATCGCTCTGATTGGTTAATATTGTTTTGTCTTATACGATAAAAACCAAATTCATACTTAGGCGATACATGTGAAAAATTTTGTCATATGGACATTTTTTTGACATTTTAATAAAGCATAACCTAAAAAGTGTTTTTATTTTTGTTCTTTTTGAAATTTGAACCATATTGATTTGAATAAACATAACATACAATTTGGTAGAAGTGAATTATGTATAATTCGAAAATTAACAAAAAGCATATTGGTCTCTTAGATTATTTTGTTCTCACTGCTGTCAAAGTTTTTAAGGTTATGTATTTATCTTATACAAAATTCAGCAATGTTCAATTTTTAATTTTTGTCGTACGATAAAAAAATATGGCCGATCTACAACCAATCAGAGCGATTATTATTTATGTCTGCCAGACAAAATTTGTACATGAATCATCGCCTTAATTTACGTCACAAGGGCGGTAAATGAGTTGTTACAGTACGAGTTCGACGTTTATGGACGAGGCGATGAAGAAGCCGAGTCTAGGATTTTGAACGAGTACTGTAACGATCATTTAACGTACGTGTAACGTACAACGTTTCATTTCATACTTCATTAAAATTAAAATTTAAAGTAAAAACATAATTTTGAAATTTAAAGAAAATCAATCCAAATGATTTTCAAATTATCAAGTTACCCTAGTTATTTTTTTTTTTGTTTGGTTTTATATTTTTCTGTACTGTAATAGCTCGTTTTCCGGACACTTTTTTCTGTACCGTAATGAGTCGTTTTCCGGACTGAAATCAATCACGTAAACATTGATTTTCGGTATAGTATGAAATAAAATTATTTTATGGAATGGCTAAAGATTTTTAATATATGGAATGGCCAAATAATGAGTAGTTTCAGTGTGGACTTGAAAATCAGGATTTGAGTGAAAATTTCTTTGGTTCCAAAATATGTATGTTTGTTTTTTCTCTACCAGTTTTTCTACAGTGAATTTTATTCTGTTTATTGAATTAAAAGCTTGTAGGAAATATTCAATCTTATCCATTGGTACGGTACGGCTGTGATCATATCATCAACATATCTGTAATAAAATAATGGTTGAAAATCTAAAGTGTTTAAAATTGAAATTTCTTAATTTTCCATTAGTAAATTTGCAATGATAGGACATACTCCTTGAGATTTCTAGGAGTTTCCATACTTCGACCTCGCAATGTAAATTCCTTCAGATGATCTTGGGAGGTCATGAAAAATACATACTGGGACGTAAAATTGATCGCTCTTTTCGATTCTGTCATCAAAAATAGGGGTTCTAATTTTAAAAAATGGCCTTGCCCTTAATATGACCTTGAAGATGAAGGGCAAGGTCACAACCAAGCTCACCATTAAATTCCTTGTTGAAAATTACCCATTTTTGCCCAATTGCTCATTTTTTTTTGACCGAATTGAAATTTTTACTAGTTCCATACTTTTTCCTCACCCTGTATACACTGCGCCAATTAAAAAACGGAACAGAAATTTTCTTCGAAAAAATACCCAGATTTTAACGCTTGTATCTTGGTAAAATAACACCTTTCAAAAAAAAAATTTGTTTCTAGTTGAAGGAAATTTTGTCTTCTTTTCGATACTGGAATCCGTTTTATTTTATTTTGTGTTTTTATGTCTTTTCTGAGTAAAACAAAAGGTGTCTAAAAAAAATATGCTGCTGTTTGAAACTGTAAACAAACTTGCTTGTTATTTCATTCAAAAATCCAAATTGGCCGTTTTATAGAGAATTAAAAAACCTTGAAAATGGTACTATGTAAATTTCTGTGCGGCCACTCCTTGTTCAGTTATTGAAGTTTTAGAGAAAACGTATCAAAAAGCGTATAAACGTTAACAAGTAAATTTAAACTAAGCACTCTACGATACAATTTTAAGCCACTTTAAATTTTTTCGTTATTTTATGGAAAACAATAATTCTTTAGGAGTGTATTATATTGTTTGTACGTAACCATTTATTTAATTAAAACAAACAAAAATAAATAAATAGTTATGAATATTAGATAATATTGATAATAAAATTTGCTTCCTACTTTAATATGAAATATGTGTCTAGTTTCATTTCCTCTTCATGAACGGCTTCGCATACATTATAGCCACCAATGTCCAATAAATATTGCTTTAAAATATTAATTGATTTTAAAGATTCAGCAACGGAAGAAGTGTTTTGTGGCCCAGAATTTTCCCTTCTCCACAGCAAGAATTGAAAGTTTTGAATGCCTGAAAAAAGCAATATCAGAAACATAAAACAGTGCGATAACTTAAATACACATCTATGCTTGTGAATGTAATGCGAATGAATTCATACCTTTTACGGAAACTGGCTAAATAACATGATTACCTATTGCACTTCCTTGCACTATACCAGGTTAATTGAACAAAATTTATTCTCTCCTATCCATAAAATTATTGAGACTTCAAACAATATTTTGACAATTCTTTAGTTTTTTAATAATCAAAACGAAGTTAGATATAATTCCGCCTTTGAAGAGAATTCTCGTTAGAATTTGTTGTACGTAAGTTATTCCGTTCGCGTCTCGTAATTAAACAAAATTATTTTAGTTATAATAATAGATATTGGTTGAATTCTCAATAACTTAGAGGCATAACAATAACACGAACTAATTCATCCTTAGATTTTAGGATATATTGTAAACTAACGTATACTGACACCATCATCCTTAGTTCATCTAACCATCCTCATATAACATTAAAATGTCAGCTTGCCATTTTCTTTTATAGACAGATTAACTAACATCCCATTGCCGGACACAAATTATAATAAAAAATTGAATTTGTTTCATAATCCTCCCTCATAAAATAACATCAATTAAATTATTAAAACATCTCAGTTTTTGTTTACCTATAGGAATATTTTAGTAGTTTTTTTCTTTTCTCTAGTTTTCCTAAAAGGAGAATTTGTAGGTAGGGGAGGAATTTCGATTATTTATTTAACTTGCTTTCTTTAGTCTTTTACTTTAGCTGAATGATACCCACAAACTTATCTAAAACAACTTTATCTTTTTCATTTCTTGTTTTACCCCTAAATATATGTTTGCCGGTTCTAAAATAACATGTTGCTTTTTTTATTATCCTCCCTTATATTTTTAGTTTTTTCTTGGTGTAAGGTTTGAATAAATGAACATTATTTTTTATATGATATATTTTTACTTTTCCCACTATAACGAAGTTATATTGGGTAAGTATTGTAATCGCGAAAAAAATTTTGTTCCAGATTTTCAAATTTCTCGACGAATTAGGTTGCTAGGATGTCGTGTCCGTCCTTCCGTTCCACAATGTTGTGTCCGTCCTTCCGTCTTTCCATCCTTCCGTCCTTCCAGTCGCACATTTTTATTATTTTTGTTTTGCCTCCCATTCTCACAAATATTGATAGTTTTGGTCGAAATTTTGTACAAAGGTAGATTTTAGTAATAAGCAGTTTGTATTAACTTTTAAGCCCATTTAAATATAGAATAGAGGGGGTTGCAGTGGAAGATAACACTGCCAAACAGATTTTCTCACAAACGGGGCCGACGATTTTTTTGTTATGTTGATGATAAATTTGATAATTCATCATCTACTTGTTCACAAAATTTGAAGTTGATTGAAGCATCAAGCGTGGGGTCATTTTAACAAAAAGGAGATATAAATTTGTTTATCTGTTTGCCGAGGTAATGTCAAACTTTCCGAAGAAATATTATTTTACAGTTAATACACCTTGCAAACTAAAACAATTGTTCCCTATAGGTGTCTTTAAGATAAAATGAATAGATTACCGTGTAATATGGAATTTAAATTTCTAAATTTACCTAAAATACTTTGCTGGTGGCATATCGTCAACATTTAAAAATAATTTTATCCAGTGAGCTTTTAAATATAGGAAGTCCCGTTTCTGTGACATTAATATTTTTGACATTGACATTTCTGTGACGTTTTATTGACATTTTATGACATTTTAATGATTAAAATTGCAACGACACGTTGAAATCGCCTTTAGAGGTATTGTTTCTGAGTAATAAATTCTTTGGTATTCAAAGTCGTATATAACTCTTAAAGTCTTAATAGCAAATTAATATGGGAGGCTTTAAAATAATATCACGCCATTAGGGTGGAGCAGGTTAGGGAGATCTGGGAGATATATAAAATGAAATGCTATATGACAATGAGGTGACTTTGATTGCTGCCCAAGTCGTGTCAGTTCTAAATAATTTAATATTATTTGTGAGTCTGTGATTTAGCGATATGAGAGTAAAAGATTTCTATTATCGTGACCAATTGTGTTATTGGGGAAGAAGTCTCCAAAATTTAAAAAAATCCGTGACATATTTTAACGACCTTGCCTGCCCAAAATAATGGAAAATGTTTGTAAAATATAAATGGTTGGGAAAAGTGTCGTCCGAGAGTCGGATAGAAACAATTTTTTATATGTATTGTATTTGAAATTTTGTGTTTTCTTTTGTGTTTTTTATTACTTATTTATTATATATTGTTCTTTTTATATTTAAATTTCTATTTTTGTAAGTAACAGTCAGTTAACTCCTGATGATGACCTAGTAAGTCGAAATCGATTGAGAATAAATGGTAAACAAATTTTGCGAAATATAAACAAGTGTTTTTATTTAATATGTTATTATTGTGAGTTACCGTCAATTCTAGTATTTCAAAAGCAGTTTGTCCAAATCATTTATAATCATATCAATGAATCATTCTTCAAGGGTTTCTAGCACGCATTGAGTGTGGACGACTTCAACTCTTTCATTGATAAAGCAAATATTGATAAAATTATAATGTTTACATCCTAACAAAAACAAAGAAATGATTTTCAAATTATTCACAATTGTTGAGGAATAAAATCCTGTACTAAAAAAAACAGAAAACATTTCCCAGTATTTTTAAATCTCTAATAATCTAATAGAAGCTGCGTTTTTCTATTATATTGCTGCTCGAGATCGCGATAAATACAGGGAAAAATACTGGGAAATTTTTGCTGTTTTTTTTAGTACAGAGTGATACAAATATGTTTGAGTCCAAGGTTTGGAAAGAATTCCCCATTATGAAATGTGCGGACATCATTGCTCTATCAATGAAACAGTGAAGTCGTCCACAATCAATGCTTGTTGGAAAGCCTTGACCCGCTGCGATTCTCAAAGCAAATCTCATACCACCCATTCAAAATGAACTACAAGGTCAAATTTTAGAAATGGCATAATTTGTTGAAACTATAATTATCAAAATATGTATTGTATGAATTCAACTATTTATATAAACGAGGTTTTAATATATATACGAAAAACGTACTAGATGTCAAGAAGAAAGGAGATGAAAAATATAATGAAAAATAAGTTCACTCCAGCAAGCATCAAGAAACAAGAAAGACGTGCGTGTACATTAAAATTATAAAATAAAACAAATATATAATTTTTTGTAAACTATCGGCTTTTTATTCTCCATCTTATTAACCGTGAACAGGTTATGGGCCCAGATTTCTGCAAGTAATAAAAAGGATAAAAATAAAATTGGAGTACGGGATTAAAATAAAAATTTAAAAAAAAAATATAATTTGGGGACAAGATGGCGGATATAATCGACGAAACAAAAATTGAAAAATTGGTTGATAGTGAAACTTTCCAAATTTGGAAATTTCAAGTGACTATTTTATCTAAAGCCCATGGTTTATTTGATGTGGTTAATGGAGATTCAAAATTTAAAAGATGTGACAAACCAGATGAGAAAATCGCGTGGAATAAAAAGGATGCACGTGCTCAAAAAATTATTGTAACAACGATCGAAAAAAAACTTATTATTATTACTTGAGGGCCATGTGGGGGCTCAAGCCACCCCGCACTGCGACCTAAAAGATCTTTTGTGCATAAGCCCTACTTAGTTATCCGTCCAGTCAATATTCAGGCTCTTAATGAACCTGATAATACTGCCGACCGGTACGTGATACATACTATCTGGGCTCATTGCTCTCCCTCCTAGATGTAATAACATTTACTTCTGCTAGAAGTGCGGTAGCATTGGGACTCAAGGACTTCGAGAGGGCAGACCCACTCCCGAAAAAAACTGTTAATGCATATAATAAATTGTAAAACCTCGAGTGAAATGTTTGAAAAATTATCATCGTTATTCCAAAAGAATACGGATCAGGAAAAATGCAACCTACTACAGCAGTTTTTTACATATACATAAATACGAAAAAGATGGTGATATTTCGACGAATATAAGTAAATTAGAAAATATGGCGTACAGACTTAATAATTTAAACCAACCAATAGATGAAACAATGGTAATGTCCAAAATTCTCGCCATATTATGTGTACCGAATGAAATTTGTGATTCCCAAATTTATATTATCTCATAGGTTACTACGCAAAAGAAAAAAACTGGTACCGTTATTTTGTAGAAAAACAATTTAAAAAAACGAATAAACGTCAAATTGGGCATTTGTTTTATTTGTTTCGAAATGGACGCATCATAAGGAGAAAAATGTGATTTAATAATTAGATTGTGCAATGATCATCCCGAGTATACCAATAAAAAAATTGATAAATTGGCCGTTGTTTCCAATAATACGGTAACAAATGTAAAAAAAAATGTCAAATCAATCTTTCTGTATCACGCAAGCCCGGATCCGGAGAAAAATCAGGTGCTCCAAATAAAATGTTGGATTAGAAAATTGTAAGAGTCATTTCGAAACATCCCTCGATGTCTGTGCGAGATTTTGCCAGAAAAACCAAAACAACCAAATCGATTGTGGAACGAGCTAAAACCAGAAATAATCTACGGACATACAAGAAGTCAAAAATCCCCAAAAGAAGTGTTGAACTATTTAATAGAGGGATCGATCGAGCAAAGAAACACAATAAATGGTTGAACGAAAGAAAAGATTCTTGTTTCGTAATGAACGACGAGACCTACGTCAAAATGGATTTCTCGACACTTCCAGGTCCCCAATATTACATCAAAAAGAAAGGTAAAGAACTGGACGGAACAATTACTACCATAGCTGTTGAAAAATTTGGCAAAAAAACATATGGTTTGGCAAGCAGTTTGCCAATGCGGCTTAAGATCACATCCATACATAATAAATGGGATTATGAAAAGGTGAATGTTCGCCGTAAAATGAACAAAAAGTTTGAATGAATACGATTATTTAAAAACTGTACAATATGTGCAATAGAACAAGTACAGAAAAATAATGATTATATATTGCCGTTTAGTTTTAATTCTTCATGTACAAATCACAAATTTCATTCGGTACACATAATATTACCTGAAAGCTATAGACATTTTAGTACCGCATGGGAGTCTACACCGTCAGCAGAAAAAACGTTAAACACACTGACAGCCAGGCTCTTATCCGAAGAATCAAGAAAAAAAATAGTCGAGTGTGAAGGAGCAGTGGCGTTTAATTCATCAGAAAAAAAATGTTATACGTGCAATAATACAGGGCATATAATTCGGTTTTGTCCGAAAAATAAATCATCGGCAAATAAAGCAAATATAAAGTGTTTTAGATGCAATAAAATATCGTGCATGAAAAAATCGTCAAATCAAAACTACAGTTGCAGCATATGCCAGAAGAATAACCACAATGAGGAAAATTGCTATTTTGGCAAAAGAAAAGAATCAAAAAGTTCGTCGAGTGAAAAAGTCGTGTTTCTAGCGCGATAAAATCCAATGAATGGTGTAGATGAGTTTGTTGTGGACTCGGGCTGCTCGTCTCATATGACAAATAATGATAATTTGATCCGGGATATTAAAATGCAAGAATTGAATATAGCAGTTACAAAGAAAGGTGAATCTTTAGAATCATTGGGAGTAGGAAAAATTGAAACCGGAAACCTGGTGCTAAATGATGTGTTATATGCTCCCAGTTTAACCAAAAATTTACTTTCCGTTAATGCGATAACGGAAAAAGGAGGAGAAGTGCGGTTTACAAGAGATGCGGTTTTGATTACGAAGGATGACGAACTAGTACTCGAGGGAATAAAACAAAATAACGGTCTATATACAGTTGATCTAAAGAAGCAAAGTCAAAAAACAGCATTGATCACTGAAAAGAAATCGAAAGCAATGGAATGGCATCGTAAGCTAGGTCACCTTAGTATCAATAATATGAGGCAGCTCGTAAAACAAGCTGAAGGTTTTCTTATCGAAAATAGAGATTTAGATACGTTGGAGTCAACATGTGAAGTATGTATGGAAGCGAAGCAAACTAGGCATCCATTTAAAACAGAAAGACAAAGAGCGGAGAGACCGCTACAAATAATTCATACGGATCTTTGTGGTCCAATAGAACCGAAAACGTGGGATAACAAATCATATTTTTTGACGTTTCTCGATGATTACACCCATTATTGTATGGTGTATCTTTTAAATAGTAAAAGTGAAGTATTCGAGTATATGAGGGAATACGTAAATCAAGTAGAAGCTTTTATGAACTTGAAGGTGTCAAAAATAAGGTGTGATAATGGAGGAGAGTACATTCAGGGTGGGTTAAGAACATGGTGCAAAGAGCGAGGTATAATACTTGATTATACTATAAGTCATACTCCTCAATTAAATGGGAAGGCCGAACGTCTTAACAGAACGTTAATGGACAAAGCAAGAGCACTTATATTTGACTCAAAATTGGATAAGAATTTATGGGGAGAAGCGGTTCGCACTTCGACATTTCTATTAAATCGAAGTCCGACAGAATCAATAGACTGCACACCCGTGGAGAAGTGGACAAAAAAAAAACCGGATTTGTCAAACTTGCAAATTTTTGGAAACTATGCATTTACAAAAAACCTGGGATATCTGAAGAAGCTGGACAGTCGAAGTAGTAAGTTCATATTTGTGGGATATGGTTTGAATGGTTTTCGATTGTGGGATCCCGTAAAACAACGAATAATAATGGCAAGAGATGTAATATGCACCGAAAATGTCGAAGAGAAAATGTCGGAAAAAGGGGTAATCACGAGTTATACTGATGAAAGTGAAAATATTGTACACATAGAAGAAGATGAACCAACTTCCATTCCTGACGAATGCAAGCAACATGAACAGATAGTGATCACAGAACCAGAAAAGAGGACTAGAAAATTACCACAACAATTTGATGATTATGTTTTGCTGACATATGCAGAAGCAATGACCGGAGCAGAAAGTGAGAAATGGAAGGCTGCAATAGAAGAGGAGAAAGCTTCACTAAACAAAAATGAAACGTGGGAATATGTAGATAGGTCAATAGCAGGAAGTAATAAGGTATTATCAAATAGATGGCTCTTCAAAATTAAAGATAATGGGAGATATAAAGCGAGATTAGTAGTAAGGGGATGTGAACAGGAATATGGTATAGATTACCAGGAAACTTTTAGCCCTGTTGCGAATGCGTGTTCGATACACATAATTTTAGCGGTAGCTACTCGAAGAAATTATATAATAAAAACTTTTGACATAAAGACAGCATTTCTCTATGGAGAGATAGACGATGAAGTGTACATGCAGGTTCCGGAAAGATATGAAGAAGGGAACAAAATTTGTCGCCTGCGAAAGGCACTATACGGATTAAAGCAAGCGCCTTTAAAGTGGAATAAACGTTTCACAAGTGTGTTAAAATCTATGGGGTTATTACAAATTAAAACAGAACAATGTATCTTTAAAAATGAAACTGGTACTATCTTATTGGCCATCTACGTTGATGATGATATTATCATCGGTGAAAATGAAGAAGAAATAAAATACCTACTTTTCCATCTAAATGAAGAATTCCAAATGGAAACAAATGAGCAACCATCAAGCTACCTGGGAATAGAAATTACAAGATGTGAGGAAAATTTATCATTGACTCAGGAAAATTACATAAATTCAATTTTGAAGAAGTTTAACATGGACCAATCTAAACCGGCATCAACTCCTATAACGAACCAGGGTGACGATAACGAGATGGAGAGCGTGAAAAATAAATTCCCATACAGAGAGGCAATCGGGAGTCTACTCTATTTATCTAATAAAACACGGCCAGATATAGCTTATGCAGTGAGTTTTGCAAGCAGGCATATGGAACATCCAACAGAGCAAGATGTAGCCAATGTGAAAAGAATATTCAGATATTTGAATTCTACGAGAAAGGAGGGTATTCGTTTTTCAGCAAACGAACAATCAGATATGCTAGAGGCGTTTTGTGATTCTGACTACGCAGGGGATCTAACATCTAGAAAAAGCACAACCGGATTTGTGGTAAAACATTGCGGCGGACCAGTAACCTGGTGTTCCAGGAGACAACCAATAGTTGCTTTGTCAAGTACTGAGGCGGAATACATTGCAGCAGCAGACTGCATAAAGGAACTTATTTATCTGAAGGCACTTATGGAAGAATTAACATTAAAGGAAGTAAAAATAGAACTCAACATAGATAATCAGAGCAGAGTGCCATAAAACTTATTATAAATAAGGAACTTATTTATCTGAAGGCACTTATGGAAGAATTAACATTAAAGGAAGTAAAAATAGAACTCAACATAGATAATCAGAGCAGAGTGCCATAAAACTTATTAAAAATGGGCAACTTAATCGTAGAAGCAAACATATATATGTAAGATATCACTTCATAAGTGATATCATTTCTGAGGGCATGATTGAGCTTAAATACTGTCCAACGGAAAAACAAACGGCTGATATATTTACACAGCCGCTTAATACAGTGAAATTTAAATATCACAAAGATGCACTAGTATGTAAAGCATAACTAATTTTGTTTAATACCTATTTTGTAATTAGGAGAAAGTGTTGAAACTATAATTATCAAAATATGTATTGTATGAATTCAACTGTTTATATAAACGAGGTTTTAATATATATACGAAAAACGTACTAGATGTCAAGAAGAAAGGAGATGAAAAATATAATGAAAAATAAGTTCACTCCAGCAAGCATTGAGAAACAAGAAAGACGTGCGTGTATATTAAAATTAAAAAATAAAACAAATATATAATTTTTGTAAACTATCGGCTTTTTATTCTCCATCTTATTAACCGTGAACATAATTAACATCCTCCCTGTAACATCATCCAATTAAAAACACTCCCAGTTGCCAGTGCACCACCGGTATGTCGCAACAATAATACAACAAGCGGCCAGTGACCACTGGTATATCACGCTATTGGTTAGCACGGTATTTTGGTGGAAGGTAAAATCACCGTGTTATACGAGTTACTTACGGGTTACCTGTATTTACAAATTATTTTCATTGTATTTCCTTTGTGTCTTCTTCTCTTCGTGTATTGTTGTGTCTTCTTCTCTTCTACAATCAAAATAATGAATTTTTGTAAATTTTTTGACATTTGGAAAATAAATAGAAATGAACTACTACATGTGTACTAAAAAATTTCCCTCTTCCATCAGCTCATAATTTATTTCCAAATTTCAGGAACTCTGTTCTGTCCTTCATAAAACCATAGAATTGTTGCGAACTCGTAAATACAAATTTTATTAAAAATTATGATTTAAGTTAATGGATTACTTTATGTGGTTTAACCACTGATTAGTATATAAGATTAGTTTTTTCAGTGCAAAAAAATGTCATTCTAAATTTCAAAACGTATTATTTTGTGATGGGTTAATTAAAGCGAGAAATATATATATATATGCTTCCTTTTTTCGCATTCTTCAAAAAAATACAAAACAAAAAATAACAAAATAGTAGTAAAAAAAAAAATTCTCGAATGAAACACAAAAAAGGTCATTAGTTTGGTAATTTTGTTTGTATATTTTTGTATATTTTCGAGTATGTATGATGCACGTGCAGACGATCAGTGATAATAATATATATACCTATTGTAATAAATACATACATACACATACATATTTTATATTTGAAATCTTCTTTAAACTAAACCAAATTTTGGAATAATATACATTTTTTTCTGAAAATAAGTTTGTTGATGATTTTTTTTTTTTTTTAACCTTCATCCGTCCCTCGCTTCATTTTGACCAAAATCGAATTTTTATTTTTGAAATATCTTATTAAATTACTGCGTTATCTTTCGTTTTAATAAATAAAATTAAAAATAAAAGTGAATTTTGTATTTGCTTAGCAGAAATTTACTGATGAATTTATTTTGTTAATTTTTGCACAAAGGAATTTTAGTGTTACTTTTTTAAGGGACGGATGAAGGTTAAGGTCATTCACCCTTTTGATTTGGATGTTACATAATATTTTTCTTGCTTTTGAAATGCTTTCTGATGCGTTCTCCTAGGTGCAACAAACAAATACAATAATAAAAGGATAATAAGTTTGATTAAAATTTGAATTGATAACAATTTGACTACCTAGGCATATCATTTTTAAGTAACATAATGTGCCTTAAAGCATTCTTTATTTGTTTCTTTGCTATTTGAAGAAATGAAAAGTTAGAATAATTTTTTGCAGTTTTCTGTTATGAATGGGTTTTTTCCGACTTGAGCAGAACGGATCATTTATATTGAATATGTTTAATTGTTGTGTAAAGGTTATTAATTTCGTGCCCATCACTTTGTCTAAACTTTGTATGTTTTTGTGAAAATGGCATATTTAGTGGCTCGAGACAAAAACGCGTTGATTTAAATTAAACTATATTGGCGCTAACCAATTATCGTGTTAATGGAGGGACAAAAGTGTAATAAAATTGCATAAAAATATATAAAAAAAAATTTATTATCAACTTTTTAATATTTTAAGCTTTCTTGATGCTTGTTTTGAAGCGAAACGAGTTTTAATTTTGGAAAATTCATTATTTACTGTGGACCATTTGCAGTTCTTTCTCATCAAAACAAGAATAAAAAAATGAACTAATTTTCGTATATGCTCGTAGCAATCATCATTTTGATTTGGTAGGAAAGTAGTGTATTCCTGCGCGATCATCATCAAACATTCATTTGTTAAAAATTTAATTACATTTGGAGAAGAACAATTTTTATGGTAATATTTTTCAAAGACCTCTACCAAAGATCGAGCTATGTTGGTAAATTCATCAGAAGGAGCACTCAGTGAACCAAAGTTGCTCTCATTCTTCTTAAAAAAAATTTCCGTCAAAAAAGTTTCCGAAATTTGTATTTCGTCATCTCTCTTCACCAACTTCTCCTGGCAGCTTTGGCAATTAATTTTTTTTAAATACAGTAGCCTGTATAGTATACTAACGCATTTTGCTTTAAAACATGGATATCTGTCTTCTCAATGATATCATCAGGTGGTAAATTATTGGTACAAATACTGGTATACTCTTTAGACTTTAGACTCATTTCAAATTCCGTTTTAAAGCTATTCCAGTCCAAATCAATAGCTTGCGATTCGTCTGACAAGCAATTTTTAAATGGAGAATTTAAAGTAATTTTTCTCACTATGATGTTGGCAAAATGCACACCAATTTCATGACTAGATGGCATGTAATTAAATCCACCTTTCCCACGAAGAATTGAAAAAAAAATTTCCAAACAATCTTGGTTGGTTCGCCCTGTTAATATGTATTCAACGTCGAACTTTTCCTTCAAAATATCAGCTAGTAAAATGTTAGCTTTTATGCTGATTTTAAGACCTCTGAGAAACTTAAAATAATTTCCGTTCTTTGAAAGAATGGTTACTTTATCTAAGAATGCTAAGCTGTCTTCAAGAAATGTGTAGACATTATTACCAATCTTGAGTGGTCGTTCATAAGGAGCTGAAGATTTGAAATGTCGGCAATTTAAACAATCGAACAGATCATTAAATCTTTGCACCATTTAAGCGGTTGGTATAGCATTGTTCAGAAATTCACCAAACGTTTCCGGTTTAACTTTCAATGTTGTCCTAATTGCACTGGCTACTGTACTGCTCAATATTTGACCTGCCAAACTGACATTCATTTTCTGAAACGTATTTGGTTCGAAATGGTGGATGGTAAGTTTTGGCATCAGTTTAACATTTTGTTTTGTATCAAATTCGAATATTTTTCGAATAACATTAACATCGGCCACTCCAAAATCCGAATGTTGAAATTTATTTTTTAAAATGGCGTTTCTAACCGATTTAATTAGATGCGGAGGATCGAACTGCGCCAGAATTTGTGTATCGTTAACAAAAAAATATGGTGCTTCTGGAGTCACTCCAAGTGTTTTGTAAGTAGCGATGTTAGTAGCTGCTTGATCGCACGTTACCATAACAACATGTAATTTCAACATATCGTTGCAAATCTTTATATTTTCTTTTATTAAATTTGATAAATATAAAGGATCAGCAGATTTGTTAATCAAAATATAGCTGAGAACATATTTCCAGTCATCCACCAGTCCGCGCAGCATAAAAAACAAAACTGACGTTGCCAACTCATTTTTTCTTTCACGGCCATCGTCACAAAACCCTTCAACGCGGTCTAAAAATATATTTACAGTTAGGTCTTTCTTTATGCACATTTCGTCAAAAGATAATACACAAATTTTTGATTTTGATGTCATATTTTTGAATACTTTCTCCAGTTGAGTTAACAAAACTTCATTTGTTCCTGGTGGAATAAATTTAATGGGAGACCATTTATATATAGATGAGGTAGATGGTAATTTTAAATTCAATTGGTCCCTCAAATACTTGTACGTTGAAGCCGATTTATAAAATAATGACTGAGCAAATGCTTTGTCGCTCTCATTATAGTAAAAATCTTCTTTTACAAGAAGTTTACAAACACTTTTCGTGGTTTCATTTATTTTTAAATTATCAATGTGATCATCAATTTTTTTAAATTTATTATGTTTAAGTTTAATTCTACTTAAGCAAAGCTTGAGATTCTTGTAGGAGGCTTTCAATAAATTATAGTCTCGTTGACTTTTTTTCAATTTCTTCTTATATAATTGAGTTGCTCTTACACTTTTAGCACATTTTAGGCAAATATATGAATTTTCTTTCGGCGTCTCACAGTGGAGACAGTTGATTTTATCAATAAATTTCAAAAATTGTATTTCTTCGTCAGTTTGATCAGGTTGGGTACCGATTGTTTCCAAAACTAGCGATTGTGATTGAACCAATGATGGAATGTCCTGTTCCAGATCGAAGTTATCCAAATTATTAGATGAGAAATGTTCTTCATCAATATTAGACCTTTGAACTATATGTAGAATTGGCACAGCATTTCTCGTTAAACGATTTTTCCATGTAACATTTTCCTTCAAAAAGTGCCTTTGACACACGAAATTTTTCTTATTAATAATTTCATTTGGCAAAAGTCCGATAGAACGTATCCATTTTTGCGCTTTTTCTTTGTCTTTTGGTAATAAAAAAAATTTTAAATCCGATTTCCTTGACGTAATTTTGCAATTTGGAACAATACAGGTGACGTGTTGTTTCCTAGTATCCAACTGCCGTTTTCGTTCTAAATTTTTTTAAGAAAATGAATAATACATATTAGTGAATGAAAGCACACTCAAGTTTTTTTTGAAAAAATAATAAAAAATTTCAGAATTACTCAGATAGTTAAGCAAAATAATAGGCGTTTTAAAATAAATGACGAGTCAAAGGGTTAAAACATTTTTGAAATATCCGGAGGATTATTTGTGAATTCGATTCGAACGCATTCGAATCTTCAAAGTTCATATCTGAATTGAATCAGATTCGTTCGTTTCTCATTTAAATCAAATTCGAATTTTATATTTCGTAACTACATTTGTCTCACCCAAAAGATCCCGCTCTTTCACCCCATTTACCACGTAAATGTGTGTGAATGATGGAGAGAAGAGGAAAAACGCACTAGCTACTTTAGGTAGCTGTAAATAATTTGTAGATGAGTACTTAATTCCTCTCCATCATTACGTGGTAAATGGGGTGAAAGAGGGAATCTTTTGGGTGAGACAAATGTAGTTACGAAATATAAAATTCGAATTTGATTTAAATGAGAAACGAACGAATCTGATTCAATTCAGATATGAACTTTGAAGATTCGAATGCGTTCGAATCGAATTCACAAATAATCCTCCGGATATTTCAAAAATGTTTTAACCCTTTGACTCGTCATTTATTTTAAAACGCCTATTATTTTGCTTAACTATCTGAGTAATTCTGAAATTTTTTATTATTTTTTCAAAAAAAACTTGAGTGTGCTTTCATTCACTAATATGTATTATTCATTTTCTTAAAAAAATTTAGAACGAAAACGGCAGTTGGATACTAGGAAACAACACGTCACCTGTATTGTTCCAAATTGCAAAATTACGTCAAGGAAATCGGATTTAAAATTTTTTTTATTACCAAAAGACAAAGAAAAAGCGCAAAAATGGATACGTTCTATCGGACTTTTGCCAAATGAAATTATTAATAAGAAAAATTTCGTGTGTCAAAGGCACTTTTTGAAGGAAAATGTTACATGGAAAAATCGTTTAACGAGAAATGCTGTGCCAATTCTACATATAGTTCAAAGGTCTAATATTGATGAAGAACATTTCTCATCTAATAATTTGGATAACTTCGATCTGGAACAGGACATTCCATCATTGGTTCAATCACAATCGCTAGTTTTGGAAACAATCGGTACCCAACCTGATCAAACTGACGAAGAAATACAATTTTTGAAATTTATTGATAAAATCAACTGTCTCCACTGTGAGACGCCGAAAGAAAATTCATATATTTGCCTAAAATGTGCTAAAAGTGTAAGAGCAACTCAATTATATAAGAAGAAATTGAAAAAAAGTCAACGAGACTATAATTTATTGAAAGCCTCCTACAAGAATCTCAAGCTTTGCTTAAGTAGAATTAAACTTAAACATAATAAATTTAAAAAAATTGATGATCACATTGATAATTTAAAAGTAAATGAAACCACGAAAAGTGTTTGTAAACTTCTTGTAAAAGAAGATTTTTACTATAATGAGAGCGACAAAGCATTTGCTCAGTCATTATTTTATAAATCGGCTTCAACGTACAAGTATTTGAGGGACCAATTGAATTTAAAATTACCATCTACCTCATCTATATATAAATGGTCTCCCATTAAATTTATTCCACCAGGAACAAATGAAGTTTTGTTAACTCAACTGGAGAAAGTATTCAAAAATATGACATCAAAATCAAAAATTTGTGTATTATCTTTTGACGAAATGTGCATAAAGAAAGACCTAACTGTAAATATATTTTTAGACCGCGTTGAAGGGTTTTGTGACGATGGCCGTGAAAGAAAAAATGAGTTGGCAACGTCAGTTTTGTTTTTTATGCTGCGCGGACTGGTGGATGACTGGAAATATGTTCTCAGCTATATTTTGATTAACAAATCTGCTGATCCTTTATATTTATCAAATTTAATAAAAGAAAATATAAAGATTTGCAACGATATGTTGAAATTACATGTTGTTATGGTAACGTGCGATCAAGCAGCTACTAACATCGCTACTTACAAAACACTTGGAGTGACTCCAGAAGCACCATATTTTTTTGTTAACGATACACAAATTCTGGCGCAGTTCGATCCTCCGCATCTAATTAAATCGGTTAGAAACGCCATTTTAAAAAATAAATTTCAACATTCGGATTTTGGAGTGGCCGATGTTAATGTTATTCGAAAAATATTCGAATTTGATACAAAACAAAATGTTAAACTGATGCCAAAACTTACCATCCACCATTTCGAACCAAATACGTTTCAGAAAATGAATGTCAGTTTGGCAGGTCAAATATTGAGCAGTACAGTAGCCAGTGCAATTAGGACAACATTGAAAGTTAAACCGGAAACGTTTGGTGAATTTCTGAACAATGCTATACCAACCGCTTAAATGGTGCAAAGATTTAATGATCTGTTCGATTGTTTAAATTGCCGACATTTCAAATCTTCAGCTCCTTATGAACGACCACTCAAGATTGGTAATAATGTCTACACATTTCTTGAAGACAGCTTAGCATTCTTAGATAAAGTAACCATTCTTTCAAAGAACGGAAATTATTTTAAGTTTCTCAGAGGTCTTAAAATCAGCATAAAAGCTAACATTTTACTAGCTGATATTTTGAAGGAAAAGTTCGACGTTGAATACATATTAACAGGGCGAACCAACCAAGATTGTTTGGAAATTTTTTTTTCAATTCTTCGTGGGAAAGGTGGATTTAATTACATGCCATCTAGTCATGAAATTGGTGTGCATTTTGCCAACATCATAGTGAGAAAAATTACTTTAAATTCTCCATTTAAAAATTGCTTGTCAGACGAATCGCAAGCTATTGATTTGGACTGGAATAGCTTTAAAACGGAATTTGAAATGAGTCTAAAGTCTAAAGAGTATACCAGTATTTGTACCAATAATTTACCACCTGATGATATCATTGAGAAGACAGATATCCATGTTTTAAAGCAAAATGCGTTAGTATACTATACAGGCTACTGTATTTAAAAAAAATTAATTGCCAAAGCTGCCGGGAGAAGTTGGTGAAGAGAGATGACGAAATACAAATTTCGGAAACTTTTTTGACGGAAATTTTTTTTAAGAAGAATGAGAGCAACTTTGGTTCACTGAGTGCTCCTTCTGATGAATTTACCAACATAGCTCGATCTTTGGTAGAGGTCTTTGAAAAATATTACCATAAAAATTGTTCTTCTCCAAATGTAATTAAATTTTTAACAAATGAATGTTTGATGATGATCGCGCAGGAATACACTACTTTCCTACCAAATCAAAATGATGATTGCTACGAGCATATACGAAAATTAGTTCATTTTTTTATTCTTGTTTTGATGAGAAAGAACTGCAAATGGTCCACAGTAAATATTGAATTTTCCAAAATTAAAACTCGTTTCGCTTCAAAACAAGCATCAAGAAAGCTTAAAATATTAAAAAGTTGATAATAAATTTTTTTTTATATATTTTTATGCAATTTTATTACACTTTTGTCCCTCCATTAACACGATAATTGGTTAGCGCCAATATAGTTTAATTTAAATCAACGCGTTTTTGTCTCGAGCCACTAAATATGCCATTTTCACAAAAACATACAAAGTTTAGACAAAGTGATGGGCACGAAATTAATAACCTTTACACAACAATTAAACATATTCAATATAAATGATCCGTTCTGCTCAAGTCGGAAAAAACCCATTCATAACAGAAAACTGCAAAAAATTATTCTAACTTTTCATTTCTTCAAATAGCAAAGAAACAAATAAAGAATGCTTTAAGGCACATTATGTTACTTAAAAATGATATGCCTAGGTAGTCAAATTGTTATCAATTCAAATTTTAATCAAACTTATTATCCTTTTATTATTGTATTTGTTTGTTGCACCTAGGAGAACGCATCAGAAAGCATTTCAAAAGCAAGAAAAATATTATGTAACATCCAAATCAAAAGGGTGAATGACCTTAACCTTCATCCGTCCCTTAAAAAAGTAACACTAAAATTCCTTTGTGCAAAAATTAACAAAATAAATTCATCAGTAAATTTCTGCTAAGCAAATACAAAATTCACTTTTATTTTTAATTTTATTTATTAAAACGAAAGATAACGCAGTAATTTAATAAGATATTTCAAAAATAAAAATTCGATTTTGGTCAAAATGAAGCGAGGGACGGATGAAGGTTAAAAAAAAAAAAAAATCATCAACAAACTTATTTTCAGAAAAAAATGTATATTATTCCAAAATTTGGTTTAGTTTAAAGAAGATTTCAAATATAAAATATGTATGTGTATGTATGTATTTATTACAATAGGTATATATATTATTATCACTGATCGTCTGCACGTGCATCATACATACTCGAAAATATACAAAAATATACAAACAAAATTACCAAACTAATGACCTTTTTTGTGTTTCATTCGAGAATTTTTTTTTTTACTACTATTTTGTTATTTTTTGTTTTGTATTTTTTTGAAGAATGCGAAAAAAGGAAGCATATATATATATATATTTCTCGCTTTAACCCATTTGATCCCACTGTACCTGTATGGGTACAGAAAAATCACTAACTTTACGACGCCACTACTGCGGTATTTAATGTCAAATTTCAATTTGTATTTTCCGTTATATATGGTTTTTAGTTTATTTATCATATTTCAAAAAAAAATCCATTTCGAGAAAGGATTTTGAGTGTTAAAAAATATTTAAAGTACAAATATTTTACACAATTTATTATTGGTGTGGGAACAAATGGGTTAATTAACCCATCACAAAATAATACGTTTTGAAATTTAGAATGACATTTTTTTGCACTGAAAAAACTAATCTTATATACTAATCAGTGGTTTAACATTAAATCTATCACATTTAATGATTAAATATTCAAATAATTTCGATTGGACTGAAAAAATCGAAAAAAGTGTATCGCGATCTCGAGCAGCAATCTATAGAAAAACGCAGCTAGAAAAACGCGCAGCTATTGCTTAGTTTGGTTTTAGGGGACTTCGCACTACCGACTTTCCGCTTGCTATGATTTTACGGTCAACAAAGCGCCCTAATAGAATCGCTGTATTTAATTTATTTCAAAGCGATTCCATTTTGCTTTGTTCAGTGAGTTTGCCGTGACCATTCACTACAGTCTAAACATAGAACCTTGAACAAGATTTCCGTGTATGAGTAATGGTATATTTTAAAGATTACATGGCAAGCTTTTGTGATTAACTTAACAGAAGTATACTTTGCTCATGCTCAATTAATTTCAGTAATCCTGCTCTTTTGGCTCACTCTATCTTGAATGAGCCGATGCTCAAAATAGAGTGTGCCCAAAAACTATGTAAAATAATAAGCAAACAATAAATAAATTAAAATTAAGATTTATAAAAATTAATTAATTTCAATTTTGAACTTCTACCGTGAAACTGGTTGATATATAGAAAACTATTCGACGTGAATAATTTTAAAACCACCAAATTTTTGTTTCACAAATTTTTAAATTAAAACAAATTAAATAAAAACCCTGAATTTTTATTTATTTATTTATAATTTTGTACACGGAATTCGATAATAGAAACTAATGTAATTTCAAAATTACAATATTCATGGTCAATAATATTTTTGTAAAGAAATTTTTAACAGAGTCTATCTACATATATACAATAAAAATTATCTATATAACAATTGAATACAAAGGTAATTAACAATAAATGTACACGAATACAAATTAAAACTAATTTTGGCGGAAAAAGTTATACAGTGTTGAGGGGAAATTTGGTATTTTGTCTTTTGTATTGGATAAAATGTTTTGTAGTTTATTGTTGTTGGAGAAGACTAACTCCATGTTATTGTTTTAAATTTGTTGGTGATTATAGGTTTAACGTGGCTCCGGGAATTTCGGTCAAAAACATTTCAGCCAAAAACAGAAAGGAATTTCAGTCAAAAATTAAAAGGCAACTCAGTCAAAATAATTTTAGACTGAAATGCCATTTCAGAAGGAGTTCAATCAAAAAACTAAAAAGGCATTCAAACTATTTTGACTAGAATTCCTTTCGCATTTATGACTGAAATACCTTTTGAGAAGGTGATGCAGTCAAATAATTAAAAAGGAATTCCAGGCAAAATTGTTCTCCGGGAATTCTGCCAAAAACTATTCAGTCAAAAAACAAAAGGCATTTCAGTCATAAAATTTCCCATACAAATATTATGACTAAAACTCCTTTTAAAAAGGAACTTCAGTCCAAAAAAAAGGTATTTCGGTCAGAAAACAGTTTGACTGAAATACCCTTTGTATTTTTGGACTGAACGACGTTCTTGAAAAGAATTTTAGGCACAAACTTTTGGACTGGAATACCTTTTGTTTGGTTAGTTTTTTTGACTGAAATGCCTTCGTAACCCTATATGTTGGCTCCGGCGCTCCAGTCAAAAGCATTTCAGTCAAAAACGGAAAGGAGTTTCAGTCAAAAATTAAAAGGCAACTCAGTCAAAATAATTTTAGACTGAAATGCCTTTTCAGAAGGAAGTTCAATCAAAAAACTAAAAAGGCATTCAAGTCAAACTTTTTTGACTGAAATTCTTTTTGCATTTGTGCGACTGAAATACCTTTTGAGAAGGTAATTCAGTCAAACAGTTAAAAAGGAATTCCAGACAAAATTGTTCTTGGAGAATATAGTCAAAAATAATTCAGTCAAAAAACGAAAGGAGTTTCAGTCATAAAATTTCCCATACAAATATTATGTCTAAAACTTCTTTTATAAAGGAACTTTAATCGAAAAATAGGTATTTCGGTCAGAAAACAGTTTGACTGAAATGCCCTTTGTGCATTTGGACTGAATAACCTTCTTGAAAAGTGTTTTAGTCACAAATTTTTGGACTGGAATACCTTTTGTTTGGTTTATTTTATTAGTCGCATCGTAAACAATTAATCGTGGATACAATTGATCGTATGGACAATTGATCGTATGGACAATTGATCGTATGAAATATTGATCGTGGATCAATTGATCGTGTGGACAATTGATCGTGTGGTCAATTGATCGTATGGACAAATTAATCGTGGATCCTTGGTCAATTCCACGTATTTATTTGCAATTACAAAATCTTGCTTAACAAAATAGTGCAATTATTTTCTTTTTAGTATGTGTCATTAATAGATTATATATAATCCGCTCCTAAGTGCGCAGTGCGACATGTTTACTGATACCGGCTCCTACGTCCCTCGAAATTCAAATCTAAAGCCCCTCGGAGGGCTAAGCGGGGGGGACCGCAGCGACGAGAGTTAACGAAGCCGTTAGCCTATACAATTCTAAGTTAAATTAGTCGAAATAGTCGAAAGGCCGAATGTGTCGAAAGGCCGAATGTGTCGAAAAACCAAATAGATCGAAAGGCCGAATGTCGAAAGGTCGATGTCGAAAGGCTGAATGTTAAAGTTGTTTGTATAGAAATTGATTTTAATATTTCATCTTTTTATGAATGAAAATTTTCAAAATTTATATTTTTATGAAAACCAAAATTTATATTTTTATCAAAATTTGTATACAAAAATGTTTAATAGTAAATCACCTTAAATATTAAAATCTTCTTACGTTTTTTTTATCATATACAGTAGAGCGTCGATTATTCGACCTAATTGGGACCGTGGATTGTTCGAATAATCAAACATATAAGTATGTAAAAAAACACATATTTTGTAAGAAATGCGTACACATTTTAATATACGTACAATGTACATATTACAAATTCAGCAACACAAAATAGCCATAAATTTTTCCTCAATGAGATTAGTTCGACTTTTTTGAAGGGAATCGCGTAATCGATTCAAAAGCAGAAGTAGGATAGGGCAGCTATCTTCTAGTTGCTCGAACCATGCCTAGTTTTCGTTTTTAAACAATCTTCGTTATCGTATCCATCTTCATCACCGATAATTATCGCCTCGGACACACGCTATAATTTCATCATCGTTGAAAATTTGAAAACCAGCATCGTTATTGTTGTTTTAGAGAACTTGTGCATCCTCTGTATCACAATCGCAAAATCCTGGAATTTTCTGAAACATATTATAAGAGAATTTAATTCATTTACGCATGTATGATGAGTTTCTTCGCAGGCTTCTTCGTTTTCCTCACTTGTCCCTGTATTGTTCAACAATTTATTTCACGCCAGTTTAAGGTTATCTTTTGATAAGCTATCCCAGGCATCTAATATCATATCACTGCAGTCTTTTAAATCAATTTGTTTTTAAACGCCACCACACTTTCTTCATTGTCTTTCTTCCACTAGTCCATTGGTTGAAGCAGTGCTGTTACGCTTGGCGGCAAAAAAAAATTAGATGGTGCATTATCGAGGATGCGGAGACAAAGTACTCAAACTTTGTTTTTTTCGTCGAAATATTTTTGTACATTTTGGATAAATTCGATTTTATACCAATCCATAAAAACTTCACAATCCATCCAAGCACTTCTCTTTAAACGGAAGGAAACAAACCAAACGCAGTGTTCGGTTAATTGACGTTTCGAATAATTGACGTTCGGATAATCGACGCTCTACTGTAATTAAAAATTAATTAAGGGTTGGCTACCTTATCTAGAAAAAAAAAAAAAAATACAGAAACTGAAAATCCCGAAAAAAAAATCCAGAAACAAAAAACTCAGAAAAACAAAAATGCAGAACTAAAATCTAGAAACTTAATTATCAAAGTGCGGACCAAATTATAATTAAAATTTATAAAATGTCTATTAAATTTGAGTTTTCCGTAAATTATTAATATTTATGATAATAGAAATTAATTCGTCAACCTTTCAGAAACAGATCAAAGAAATCGTATCACTCATATCGCTTCTACTGATAGTCTAAAAATGATGTTGGCCACGTATCACTGTTTTTCAAAAGACTGTTTCTAAAATCTTTTCTGAAAAATGTTGTTTCACAAAATACATAATAATGTTTTTATTATAGATTTTACTTTAAAATAAAATGACATCGACTAATTTAACTTCGAATTGTAGAGGCTAATGGCTTCGGTAACTCTCACCTCCTTAGACGTCCGAGGGGATTTAGATTTGAACTTCGGGGGACGTAGGAGCCGGGATCAGCAAACATGACGTACTGCATGCCGCACTTAGGAGCAGATTATATAGAATTTATTACTAACACCTACTAAAAAGAAAAATAATTGCACTATTTTGTTAAGCAAGATTTTATAATTGCACGATTTTAAAATGCAATATTTTTTTTATCAATCCCAGAAAAACCATTCACTAAATATTCATTATTTCACTATAAAATAATCAAAATAATTATTTCGGAAAACAATTTATACGGTAAGAATTCAAAAAACAAGATTGATTTTTTTTCTAGGTTTTTTTTCGGAATTTTTTTTCTGGATTTTTTCTTTTCAACTATTCTGGATTTTAAAATTTCTGGAGTTTCTTTTTTTTTAGGCAAATCTAAGGACCCCATTAATTAATTATAATAATCAAAAAAAAATAAATTAATTAATTAATTTTTTCGACAAAATTTGAACACATTAATACTACATGCACAGGATTTATTAGCACGTATTTCCAATTTATTTAAATTATTTTACATTAAGAAATAAATTCAATGGTTTTAAATATTCATTTCAATCAATTAAGTGAAGGAAACTTTCATGAACATTCGGCCTCTCGACCAATTCGGTTTTTCGACATTCGGCCTTTCGACACCTTTGGCCATTCGACGTTCGGCCTTCTCGACACATTCGGCCTTTCGACCCATTCGGTTTTTCGACATTCGGCCTTTCGACACTTTTGGCCATTCGACGTTCGGCCTTTCGAGATTCGAGCTTCCGACATTCGGCCTTCCGACATTCGGCCTTTCAACATCGAACGATCAGTCACTAAACCAAAAGAAATTCCAGTAAAAAATGTTTTGACTTGAATGCCTTTTTAGTTTTTTGATTGAACTTCCTTCTGAAAAGGCATTTCAGTCTAAAATTATTTTGACTGAGTTGCCTTTTAATTTTTGACTGAAACTCCTTTTTGTTTTTGACTGAAATGCTTTTGACTGAAGCGCCGGAGCCAACATTTAGGGCTACGAAGGTATTTCAGTCAAAAAAACTCACCAAACAAAAGGTATTCCAGTCCAAAAATTTGTGACTAAAATTCTTTTTAAGAAGGTCGTTCAGTCCAAAAACACAAAAGGCATTTCAGTCAAACTGTTTTCTGACCAAAATACCTTTTTTTTGGACTTAATTTCCTTTTTAAAAGGAGTTTTAGTCATAATATTTGTATGGGAAATTTTATGACTGAAATGCCTTTTGGTTTTTGACTGAAATGTTTTTGACTAGAATTCCCGGAGCCGTTTAACGTAACACTTTACCTTTCTAACATCTTGCCGATCGACTGTGAGTGTTGTTAAATCTTGTCGTTTTAATTTTCTAGAGTGTTTGCTGACCAAATTTTCGACTAGTTTTTCTCCATAACCGTTTATCAGTGCTAGGTTTTTGATATATTATAATAACCAAGCCCATAAACGGTATTACACATACCAGCTAAAAAGAAAAAAGGGGCTAACTGTTATCATTAGGGAAATTGAGAGCTCCGAAGATGTAAGCGAAATACACTCTGCTGTTAGGGAAAAAAGTTTTCATGCCAAATCTATTACAAATATCCTAAACCGCGAATAGATATCTCAACCTAATGTTTCGTCTAGAACTAGAAGCAGATGCGGGAAAAGAGAAAGGGATATATACACCCTGCGCTATTGAAATATTCGGTTTCGATTATTTACTATTTCATGCAGTTCTTTCGTAGATTTTAGCACATTCACTATTTTTATATTTTGTTTTCTTTTGTTTTTTACTTCTTCTGCATATTTCACGTCTTATGACGTATTTAAAACCAAAATAGGGATGACTTAATCGTTTGGTTTCAATTAAGTAGTCAAAGAGTTAATTTTAAAATGGGTCGGTCTAAATTAAATGCTGACGAAAAAGCCAAAATTTTCCAACTAAATGCAAAAAAGTACACACATTCACAAATTGCAAGAGTAACTTTGTGTAGCCAAATAGCAAATAGAAAGTTTTAAGGCACTATTCCGAAAATGAAACGGTTGCGAGATAAGTCGACTCTGATGCAAAGAAGAAAACTAATAAATACATCGAATTTCAGACTGGTGTGCTATGGCTTTGGAGCTGAGAAGTTAGCTTCTAATAGCAACAACCAACACTATTTCAGTTGGTACTATTAAAAGAAGACTAAAGGAACTGGGTCTCTATGCTTGTCGATCTGCGAGAAAATCATTACTGACAGCAAAAATGGGAGCTAAAAGCCTCAAATTTGCAGTAGAATGAGGAAACTGAATGCCCGTGAACTGGCATTGGTTCATATTCTCGGATGAACCCAAGTTCGATATCTTTGGCCATATGTAGGGAAAAGAGTTCGGCGACGAAAAGGCAAAGTTATTTTATCCAATTTTGATGTATAAGAGCCCGATAACTAGACTAATTTCAAATAAAGAAAATGTAAAATAACTCATTGTTATTTTATAACCCACGCTGCTAGGGGCAACGTGAGTTATATTTTGTATAACAAAATATTTATATGTATCTTTTTCATTTAATAAATGCTTTTCAACTGGGAATTATATGTCCTTGAGAATTTTTATATTTCATTTTTGTTTGTGTTAGTGCGATGAAACCCGAGAAATACAAAAAATTTTGGTTTAAAAATGAATCCCAAACATGGCGGCAATAAAACCGGTTTTGTAGGTAAAGGAGGGAAATACGAAGAAAGAATCCGGATTCATGAGACCAAGTGTAAATACGCTCATCGATACATGATTTTTAAACAACCTTTTTGAAACGCAAGCTTTGTTTTTTAAGAATTCCCTTGAATTTCAATTGATCACTGTAAATAGGAAATTTGATGCATTGCTTAACCAACAGCGACCTACGTTTGATATTGCAAATAAAAACGCGTGTCTATCAGCAACATTGATATACCAAATAAGGTTATGCAAGTTATTTGTTTGGGACTAAAATTTAATTTGCCTTATTTCAACAAGGCAGATATTCCAAATTTCAAAATGTTAGCCCAAACGGAATCAATTATTCAAAACATTGATAACGAACACCAACGTAACATCGTACGATTTAGTATTTGTTATGTTTTCCAGAATTTTTTATCAAGAAATCTCTGTTTAAACCTGAAGGAGAAACATTTGCGAGAACTGACTCTGGAAGCGAAGAGATTTTCGAGGAATAATCAAAACATTATTGTTTAAAGTACTGATAAAGGGGGTATGTCGGTGCTTATGTTGAGGTCAGAGTATGATACAAAGGTTGTGGAGCTACTGTAAGACCAAGATACATACCAAAGGTTACATAAGGATCCGACAACATCATATCAGAACTTAAATAATAAAAAGATTCAAAAACTATACTCAAGTAACTTTATAGACAAGGAAACGAAACAAAAACTAACTACCTAAATATACATCAGTGGCCCCGAAGTTTCATGGACTTCCGAAAGTATACAAAGACATTCACCCGCTGAGACCTAATGTATCATTTATCAACAGCCCTACATACAAGACATCTAAATATTTGGCTGATCTGTTGAAAGTAGCTACGGATGATCTGAAATATAACTGTAAAAATTCGTTTGATTTAGTTGAGTTTGTTAAAGAGCAGATTGCCCCACAGCGACATATGTTGATTAGCTTAGACGTGGTATCACTCTTTACAAACATCAACCTCGGGTTAGTTATAGATACAATTTCGGACAAATGGTTAACGATAGAGCCCTACACCAACATTCCCAGAACAGAATTTTTAGATCTTTTGGAATTTTGTTTAAAATCGGGATACTTTACAGCATCTAACATTTTTTACAAACAAATTAATGGTGTTGTGATGGGTTCTCCGCTATCGCCGATTATAGCAGATATAATAATGGAAAAGCGTTGCTCGACACAGTACTCAGCTCCATTAAGTTTAATATTCTGTTTGTTAAGAAATATGTTGATGACTTGTTGCTATGTGTCCCGGAAGATAAAATTAATGAAGTACTGTCGAAATTTAACTGTAATTATTTTGGCCTCAAATTTACTTTGGAAATGGAAACAGAGAACAAATTACCTTTTTTGAACACGTTATTGATTCGTAAAGATAATGGCCAAATTGAAACTATCTGGTACGCAAAAAATGTATCTTCCGGCCGTATTCTAAATTTTAATAGTTTCCATCCGTTAAACCAAATTGTTAATACTGCATTTGGGTTTATAAACCGCGCAAAAAAATTAACCACTGATGCAACTGTAGACACCGATAAAATTATCAAAAATTATTTGTCTAAAAATAAATACCCAAATTATTTGATTAGTAAATTGATTAATCGGTTTAACCAAATTAACCGTAATAATAATACCATTCATAATGACAGTAATATAGTGAATCGCGACGCCGCTACTATCCAAATTGTATCTTACAACCCAATCGATTACGTGCAAGGCCTTAGTGAGCATATTGCCAAAGTGTTGCGTAATGAAAACATAAATTACAAAATCACTCTTTCGGCAGCTAATCCACTTAGGAAAAAGATTTTTAGTTTCGATCTAACGTAGTGTATTTGGTTCCGTGTGGCGCCTGTGGTCTAAGTATGTGGGAACTATGAAGCAACTGTTGAAGAATCGACTGAGTCAACACAAATCGGACTGTAAAGTACCAATAAGCAATCCCCAAGCCACCACATTGTGCCAACATTCTTGAATATGAAAAATTTTATAAGAACCGTTTGTTTTTGGAAATGGCCCATATTGTCGGCAAACAGGATATTTTAGTGAACAAGAAGACTGACACGGATGACCTCAGCAAAGTTTATTCTGGTATTATTAACACAATTTCTAAATTAGTATGTGAAAATCCATAACTCTAAATTCTATAATCCACAAACCAAAATAATATTTCGAATGTGGTTAGAATAAAAAAAAGTTTCGGACAAAAATTATTTGAATGTTTTGATTCTAAGAAAATATTTTGGAAGATATATGTACACAAACAATTACAGATTTATTTTTATATAACTTATATACATAATTTATACATATAAACTTATATAGTCTGAAGTGTTTGTGTAACATTTTGTTTTGGAATATTTGGGGGGCAAATTATCATTTAACGGTACGTTCAAAATTAAGTGTTGCATAAAATTTTCTAGAAATTGTCTAATTAAAAAATACTTTTTGTGGTTGTTTTATATGTGTATACAGACCTGAAGAAGATATAATTATCGAAACGTCGTCATAAAAGAAAGAGTTTTATTTTTAAGGCTGTAAACCCGAAGGTACCATAATTTATTGTTTACTACTCCCACATTTTTTATTTGTAAATTTTTGTTTCACTTTTTGCTTTTTCCAACTATACATTTTTATTTTTACAGTTTAGTAGATACTCCTGATGATGGCCTAACAAGCCGAAATCGATCGAGTGATTTTTTAAACCTTTTGTAATTTTACGAAATATTTAACAAGTGTTTTTTAAAATATTTAAAAATGTGTGTAACATTTCCAGTAAGTATACTGTTAAAAGTCTCTACAATGTTCTTCATTTATTCAGATCACAATATTATGTGAGCAACGTGCGGATTGGCCGATACAATTCTTTACTCAGTACTTCAGTCTAGACGGGGTATCGCTGGGGAAGTGTGGACCATTCAAAAATACAAAATAATAAAACACAAACAATACAAAATCAGAATTAACGTTTTCTTTTGTCACCGAATCCCACCTTCTTGTCACATAGCATTACATTATCTCCCAGCGTCTTTATTCTAAACTTGCTCCGCCCTAATGGCTTGATATTATTTTAAAGGCGTTCCATAGTAATTTGCTTTAAGAAATTTATTATAACTCAGAAATAATACCTTTAAACCCGATTTTATTAAAATAATTGACAAATAATGTATCGATCAATATCTCGTTGAAAATTCAAAAATTAAAATGTCATAAAATATCAATAAAACGTCACAGAAATGTCATTGCCATAGAAACGGGAATGGCCTAAATAGAGCTAAACATACATCAAAGTTGGCTAAATTTATTTTTAGTTTTACTAATGTACGTTAGATGTCTATAATTGTTTGCAGAGAAATACGAAAAAAATTATTTAATCATAAAATTATGGCACGTTATATTTTGTGACACGTAACATTTTGTGAATTTTGTTTTTCTTTTCCTACAATTTTTGAATTTGAAATTTCCCCAGGTGTTAATTTTTGGTACGATTTTACAAAATGTTTACTGAAATCACTGTCATCTATGTAATGTATATTGACTTAATAAATACACGATTTGTAGCAAGCTTTTATTTCAATTTGATCAAAATGGTTGTTTTGAAACTTTTTTAAATTTTTCAAAAAATTTACAAGGTTTAGGAGAGCTGGGAGATATATAAAATGAAATGTTATATGACAAGGGGGTGGGATTCGGTACCAAATGATAATTAACGTTAATTCTGATTGTATTGTTTGTGTTTTATTATTTTGTATTTTCGAATGGTCCACAGCGATGTCCCGTCCAGGCTGAAGCGCTGAGTAAAGAATTATATCGGCCAACTCTCAAGTTGTTAACATAATATTGTGATGTGAGCAAACGGCACAAATTTTCAGAAAATAAATTTTTGAACATTCTGGATGCTCTCTGAATGGAGTAAATTAAATTCTTAAGAACTTTCAATGGTATAAGAGATGTATAACTAGATCTACTTGTTAAAGGTCGAAGATGAAAAATGGCGAATGCGACTTTGATTGCTGCTCAACACGTGTCAGTTCTAAATAATCTAACATTATTTGTGAGTCTGTAATTTGGCGGTATGAGAGTAAAAGAATTGGGGCTACTTCAAAAATTAACTTACCGCTTATCTTTTTTACTCATTTTCTCATGCGGTAAGTTAAATTTTGAAGTAAATGTACATTTTTTTTAATTAATTATTTTAAAGGAATTATATCGTACAAATAAACATTTTGGGCAACAAAAATAATTAACTGGCAACAAATTTATAAATAAATAAATTAAAAATTAAAAAATTGAAATTAGTTTTAAAATATTCTGGAAAATGGAGATCCCTAATTTAACTTAGAATTGTAGAGGGTAACGGCGTCGGTAACTCTCACGGGCACGCGGGAGGTCGCTTCGCTCCCCCCCGCTTAGCCCTCCGAGGGGCTTTAGATTTGAACTTCGAGGGACGTAGAAGCCGGGATAAGCAAACATGTCGCACTGCGTGCCGCACGTAGGAGCGGATTATATAGAATATATTAATGGCACTGCAATATTTTATATCGATCCCCCATCAAATATTAAATAATAGGTATCGATTAAATTTAATTTTTTGTCACGAATTTTTTTTTCTACTAAAAATAATTTTTTTCTGTTCCAAAATATTATATTTGTCGCCAATTTATTATTTTTGATGCTAATGTTTGTTGCTAAAATTTTTTTCTTATATGCCCGTTTAAATTGTCCCAATTAAAATGAATAGCACTAAATATGGCACGATAAACTGATACATTTCAAAATCGTCTTTTTCTGTGCAGCTCCGTATGACGTGATAAAAAAACAAAACAAAATAAAGGAATTTGTACAAAAACAAAAACTAGAAAACAAATAAAATAAAAGAGAACAAAGTTACACGTAAACAATTGTTTTCAATTTTCTTTTTGTTTTTTGCTTTTATTTTTTTTATTCATAAAAAAAATACAACATTATTATGTTACAATGTTTCTTTCTTTAGTAAGTTAATTTTTGAAGTAGCCCCAAAGAATTTTATTGTCGTGGCCAATAGTGATATGTCGCCGAGAGTCGGATAGGCCCAATTTTTTATATATGAAATCATAAATGTTAATAACAAAATCGATTTCTTTGCTTAATAAATAAATAAATGTTCTCGTTAACTTCGTCTTTGAATTCTTCTTAATTTCTCTCCACCTCATACTTAAAAATCTAAATCGGAACTGTAATATGTGTACAATTGCAGTTCGTTTTATAAAATGTTGTATATAATGTGCGTCTAATTTAATTTATCCTGCCCAATAGACAATAAAAAATAAAATAAAACAAAAATAAGCCAAATTACATATACATATGTATTACTTTGGAATAAGGTCGGTTTCTGACCCTTTCGTAAATAAAGTTGCAGTAATATTTACTCTAAATTAACTAATATTCTAAGAATGATATGTTCTTATATTTCTGTTGCTTTAATTATATTGGATCACATAACTATAAACATTTTAACCTTTGTGTCAACACGGGAATAAAACGATTTCTCACCAACACGATAAACCCTTGGTGTGCATGAATTTAATCAAGAGTTTTGCATGAAAGGCGAATAAACAAGAAACGATATCATAATGAAAAATGTTATTTAATTTTATTATCAAAAAACTTCCTTCAGTTACAGAAAATCAAAAACACACCCGGGTATGTCGTGTTGACACAAGGGTTAAACATTGCTCGCGCGGAGATTTCTAACAGAAACATAAAACAAAAGAATTTAAAATCCATAAATGTTTAAGTTTTTCTTATTAAATATTATTGCTGACAGTCTTGCTGTTTAAAAGCTAGTTGAAGTTGATTTCATCAACATTATCCTCATGTGCTCTCCTAGTTTCGTCAAGCTATAAAGAACACCTTCCAATGTTTCGAGACTATATTTGTAACAAGCCGTATTGATTTGTTTCATCAAAAGTATGTATAAAATGGTTTAGTACTTCCCCATTTTGAGAAAAACCTAAACGTCATGAATACAAATTAGATCTTGTATTGGACATACCCCCTCCCCTTATTATTAATAAATACCTACATATAAAACGAAAGATTGTCATAACTCATAACACATTTTTTATTATTCAATCATTTAATGTCTCATTTAGTCTCTTAATGTCATTAATTATTATCGATAATAACATACCTCACAAAAAAAGCAACATGAAAATTGAGTTTTTTTTATAAGATATTTATATATGTAGCTATACAATATACATATATGTATGAGCTTTATTTACAATATACAATAACAACTTGTTGATGACATAAATTATTTTAATAAAGCAAACTATGAAAATAGAAAAACAAAAACCTTCACCCCATTTTCCGCACGGGATGTTTCATTTAATGGTTTTTGTAGAGAAATCATAATTTAATTAGAAATAGTTCTAGAAAAAACCTTATATATTACAGACTCATACAAGTATTATGTATCGAGTGTTATCTGAGTTCGTTAGATAATTTGGGATTTATTTGATAACTAATTGCTTAATAAGGCAAGAATTTTCTTCAAAGCATAAACTGACAAATCGATGTATGCCAGAGCCTTCTAGAGTATAGAGCCATAATCATTATGACGTATTTTTTAGAAGCTTTTTTAGTGGTATAACTTTTCACTGATTTCCATAGGAATCCATAGTAAAAACGGTGTTTTTTAGCTTCAAGTTTTTCAATGAAAACAGCAAAAATGTTACAAAATATTTATACAAAAGTGTTCTACATATCTTTAGCAGCAATATACAAGAAGGGTATATAATTATTAAGTAAATATTAATTGCAGAAATATTAAAATAAAATTATTTCTAAAATATATTTTTCCAAATTTCATTTTGAAAAATTTATCAAAGTTGGCTCTGACAAATTAAAATAATACTTGCTAAATTTATCTTTAGTTTTACTAGTGTACGTTAGATGTCTATAATTGTTAGCAGAGAACTACGAAAAAAAATTATTTAATCACACAATTATGACACGTTCTTAATATTTTCTGAATTTGTTTTGCTTTTCCTACAATTTTTGAACTCAAATTTCCCCTGGTCGCAATTTTTGTTACGATTTTTCAAAATGTTTGCTACCCACTGCCATCTATGTATATTGACTTAATGCACTCGTTTTGTAGTAAGCTTTTCTATTCTAATTTGACCAGAAAGCTGTTGTTATGAACTTTTTTTTATATTTTGGTTTAATTAAATTAGTTATTACAAGAAAATGAAAACGATTTACTTAAACGAGATTTATATATGTTGAAATTCAAACATTTATGAAAATATTTCAGAAATCTTAATTAAGAATTTGCAACGTTTTCATTTACAAATTTGTCTTAGGAAAAAAAGTGATTTCCCATATGTTTTGTGTGTTTTACCATAGACAGTCATACTAGATTTCTCATTTCATAGTAACTAAAGGAAAAAAACAAAAACTTCTGATAATTCCAATGTATCGTTGTGTTGTGTATTTTATAAGGCAATAATTTTAGAATGCGTTGCAAATATAATACGTATATGCAATACACCGATAATATTTGAATGGAAAATTTTTGTTTTTATTTTCTGTTTTTAGTCAAATGAGAGATCTATTATGATTGTCTATGGTTTTACTATGGAAATTTTGTTTTTTTTTCTCGTTTCTAATTCCCTTAAAAAAGCTTCGTTTTTTAGATTATGGCTTGTATTTTGTATAATCAAGGTTGCTTTGTGTATGCTCATCAATTTTGTTTCCCACTAGACAATCAAATAAATCAATTTAGAAATTATCAAATCTATCAAGCTACATTCACCCTGAAAATACAGAAAAAGGAGGTAGCGTTGTTATAATTAGAAATATTGGCCCCTGTTCCGGGATTCAAACATTTTATGTTATTTTCATATGTTATAATTTTTTAAAATGAGAACATAAAATTATTTTTCAGTTCGGTATTCTAACCATTCCATGTTACACTAAATTTTATTTAAAATACTCTTGTACTATATCAAAAAAAAATCTAGTTCGCTTAATGTTTGCCTTGTTAAATATATTTATAAACAACATGGCGACCATAATAAAAGGTTGGTAAATACAAATATACATTTTATTTAAATTTGTATTTTGTAATTCTTTGCATTTCTGCATTCGAATTGTATTTATTTAATAATGAAATAATAAAATAATAATTTTTACTTTATAGTAAAAGTTAGGCAGCCGAAAACTACTCATGAGCAGTATATATTTGCAACTGAAGGAACGAGCACAGAGCACTTGCAATTAAAGAGAAAGGCTTTAATAAACTTGCTGCCACAATGCAAGAAATTTCCGATAGTTTAAACAATGTGGCAGACGCAATTGTACTATCCAAAACCACCAATTAGTAATGTGTTATTTTTATTAAATCAATTTTTTTTATGATTAATTTTTTTATTAAACTAATTTGAAATTTATATACAAAATAAATTTATTTATGATTTATAAGAAATAAAATATGTTTTAATTAAAATATTTGTTGATATATGTATGATCCCCCATCTGCATCCCAGATTGTACCATGTTGAATTATCTAAATGTTTGGATGTATCAACCTCAACTATAAATTCGACTAAATTACTTTCAGGATTTAATTCATCTTCCTGTAAATCACTATAACCTGAGTCATCTCCATTCATTTCATCGTCCAAACACTGTCTATATACATAAAATTGTTAGCACAAATACGGCATATATACTTAATTTTACACGCAACCATTGGATTGTAATGCAATGTGCGATGTCGTAGTAAACATCGGAATCTCGATTTCACGAGACCAAAACATTTTTCGATTATGTTTTTCGCCCTTATCAACAGTTGATTGTAATGACATTTGGTACTTCCATTTTCTTGATAGGGCTAGGATATGGCAACTTCCAGCTGCCACTTAGTATGACCCTTGGCCATAGAAATGGAGTCCGCATAATAATTTGAGCCTGAATGGTATGGTTGATTGCGGTGACAATGGTTTAAGTTTAGTTATTAGTAATTGAACTGTTCGCTTATTAAGCCTAAACAACTTTGCAAATCGGAATGCGGGCAGTCCATACGGATCACTTGCATCTCGAAGCATCGTTAAATTAGCGCGGTGATTGATTCTATAAATAAAAAATGTTTGAATCATGTACATATACAATTTTTTTTGCGAAGCATTTACAAACCTAGCGCGCCTTTCGTTTTGTTCTCCGATATACCGTGTAAAATAAGACATTTTTCCAAATTTTCGTCAATAAATTATTTTTTAATTCTTTTGAAATGTTATAAATATGCACACAATTTGCCCATAAAAGCTCATAAAAGTATCTAATTTATTACTTTTATGTTACGTCAAAATAACATAACATAATAACATTAAAATCGAGCGGAATACCAAAAAAGTAATTTACAAGTTATCTAAAATGGTAAAATTATAACTTGATAAAATTTTGTTTGTCTGGAATACCAAAACTCATTTTACATGTTATACACTGCGCCAATTAAAAAACGGAACAGAAATTTTCTTCGAAAAAATACCCAGATTTGAACGCCTGTATCTCGGTGAAATAACACCTTTCAAAAAAAAAATTTTATTTCTAGTTGAAGGAAATTTTGTTTTCTTTTCGGTACTGGAAACCGTTTTATTTTATTTTGTTTTTTTATGACTTTTTGAGTAAAACAAAAGATGTCTAAAAAAAAAAAAATTGCTGCTGTTTGAAACTGTAAACGAACTTGCTCGATATTTCATTCAAAAATCCAAATCGGCCATTTTATAGAGAATTTAGAAACCTTGCAAAATGATACTAGGAAAATTTCTGTGCGGCCACTCCTTGTCGAGTTATTGAAGTTTTAGAGAAAACGTATCAAAAAGCGTAGAAGCAAATTTTTTTATCTTGTAAACTTAGCACTCTTCGATAAAATGTTAAGTCACTTTAACTCTAAAACCTTAACACACCTTAACACACAAAAATTTTTTTTTGAAATGTGTTATTTCACCGAGCTACAAGCGTTCAAATCTGGGTATTTTTTCGAAGAAAATTTCTGTTCCGTTTTTTAATTGGCGCAGTGTATAACATAATAAGACGACAACATGATAAAATTTTGTCGCCGGAATAGGGCCCATTATTTATCACTAGTTAGATTTAAAATATGAAACAGAAGAAATACAAGCATCTGTGGTCCATGTTTAAACCAATAATAAGTAAAGGATAGAGTTGTTGGGATTTGCTACCAATCGAAGCACTCATTGACAAAATGGTCTCAAGTTCCTCAGTTTGCTAATAAACAAATTTGCAGTTGCTGTTGGAAGAGACTTTAATGCAGAAAATATCCACTAGACCTCAGTATAGGTTAACAACGTATTAAAGGTAAAAAGCTATCGGCAAATATGATTGTAAAGTCCTACTTAAGCACCTACTAGCCAGCTGATCCAGAAAAGTAGCAAATTTGATTGAGTTCTTCGTCTTTAGAACATATTTAGAAGTTATGTACTTAGGTGAAAGGTGTAAGTTAAACTCTGATCATTCTCCTCCTTGAAAAAATCATTCAGAAAAACGCATTCAAATTCTAGTACACGCTAATTGGGAATGCTTTAGACATTCCATAGAAGGAAAAAAAAGAATAAATTTGTAAATTTTTTTTTCATAAATTGGGAGGTCCGAATGAATTTTAGTGAAAATCAGCCAACCGGAAATGACCACTCTCTTGGGCGACAAAATTTATTTTTCAAATATACATATTTCAAAATATATAAGGTTTACACAAAAACTATTCTATACAAAATGATCCCCAAAATAAAAAAAATAAATCAAACTAAAAAAATTGTCATGTTAATTTTCGATCTTGAGATTTTTGGGGTCCTTGAATCCGAAAAATTGGGTTTCTAAGTAGTGTCTGTTGGTCTATATGCAAGTTTATGTATAAACTTTTTTCATAAATTTTGAAATCCAAGCTTCCAGCTTCCCTGAACCAGAAAATTTATTTTGCAAATATCTCAAAAATATACAATTTACAAAAAACAAGAAAAAAATTAAAAAAATCTTAAATTTGTGTGTAAATGTGTTGGTGCGTCATTCAACAAGTAGAGTGTTGAATGTTTCATTTAAAGATTAAATATTTCCTAATTAATGGAAAACTCTAACTAAACTAAACTAAACTCTCCCAAGTCTAATGAAAATTTTAAATAGGAGTAGGTCATTTCCAATAATTCTGGCCAAATTCAAGAAAAAAATTTGGGGCGATCATACTTAAAATTGGAATGGAATAAAAAGTCACTGTTAATCAATGAATAGAACATATCGCTTACATAAATGGTAATAACCTCAATGACCATCGATCTAGTTATGATTTTCTACTGGAATAGGTCATTAGTTCATTACCAATAATCATAGCCAATTTCAGAAAAAAAAAATTGGGGCAATGACCATTGGTCTAGTTATGATTTTCTATTGGACTAGGCCATTACCAATAATCATGATCAATTTCAGAAAAAAAATTTGGTTCGAACATAATTTAAATTAGGATTGAATACAAAGTCGTTGTTGAACGTTGAACATAGAACTCATATCGCTTTCCTAAACTGTGATAACCTCAATGACCATCCGTCTAGTTATGATTTTTTTTTTTAAGTTAAACCATGCATAGGCCGGTTACCCTGTTAATTAGGCGGACATTTAATTTCTTTCTGATCTCTCTATGTCAACCTTTTTCTGAGATATCTTTGAATCAAAAAAGATCCTTTTGTCCTTTCAACAACCAATACATGTAAGTGCACAGTAAATTTTAGGGCAGCCTTAAAAACTTGAGTAAATTTCCTACAAGGCCCTTTAATGAATAGTTGAGAACAAATTTTTTTTTCACCCTCAATACTGATTTGAAAAAAGTACAAAAAAACGACTTTTTGGGTTGTCTTAGTAAATATACCGTTACTTTACAAATATTGATGAAAAGATTTATGTCGCCAGGTCATTTTACAGTTTAATGAACTCCTAATAGCCCTGTGTTATTTTCAAATTGATCCATCCAACCGTTTTTCCGGACAGATTGATCAAAGTTTTACAAAACAACAGCATGTCCGATGGAAATGGGGTTCCTTAATGATTTTTGGATAAAGTTCTGAAATATGGCCAGTTAGGAAGGAACTTGGCCATTCCATATCTGATGTTGATGGAATTCATTCTGTTGATTGCAGGTATAATGAAAATTGGGTTTTAAAATTATGTTTAGATGAAGTTCTGGAATAAGTTTATTAGGATGGAACTTGGTAATTGTTTATCCGATTTTAATCAAATTTAGCATGTACAATAGAAATGGAACTCTAAAATTATTTTTGGTTAAATTTATATTGTTAAGTTGGAAGGCGCTTGCCTATTCTTTAAACGATTAAAAGAAATTCGACATGTGCGCTAAAAGTAAGTAGGTGAGTATTGAGAGTGAAAAAAAAATTTGTTCTCAACTATTCATTAAAGGGCCTTATAGGTTTACTCACATTTACTCAATTTTTTAAGGTTGCCCTAAAATTTACTGTGCAATCATTGGTTGCTGAGATATCGATGATCAAAGACAAAAGGATCTATTTTGATTCAAAGTTAGATATCACAGCAAAAAGTTGACATAAAGAGACCAGAAAGAAATTAAATGTACGCCTAATTAACAGGGTAACCGACCTATGCATTGGTTTAACTTAAAAAGAAATTCCCGAGCCCATGGATCCTTAGAAAAAAAAAAAAAAAAAAATTCGAAATTTTTTTTGCGCTCTTTCTTATGATTGCGTGATAACGGTATCTCACAAAAGTTTTCTGCTCAAAAATCTGAAAACTAGAGATTTGAAACTTTAAAATACTTTTCTTTTCACCTCTGTACGACCGTATTTTACAAAGATACAACAGCTCTTCAAAAAACACTAAAAAAATTGAAAAAATTTGTGTTCCTTTAATTTTTCGGAGTAGTGTATCATTAATTCCAAAATCAGCATTAACGTCAATTACCTTTTGTCCCGAATCTCACCTCCTCGTCACATACCATTTCATTTTATATATATATCCCAGCGCTTTTCTCCAAAACTTGCTCCTCTCTAAAGGCGTACCGTAATAATTTGCTGTTAAGGTTTGTATACGACCTTACACCAAGAAAATTTATTACTCAGAAATAATACCTTTAAACGCATTTTAACAAAGCAATTCACAAATAATGTATCGATCAATATATCGTTGAAATTTCAATCATTCAATATCACAAACAATCAACAAAACGTCACAGAAATGTCAATGTCACAGAAATGGGAGTGTCTTGCTATTAATAAAACTTACTAGATGTAATTTATTTTAAACGATTCAAATAACGTATTAAATCAAATTAGTTTCAGGTCACTTGGACACTTTGAAGTCCCGGATCTTTTCGACTATACGTTTTCCTAGGATTACATAGATTATACAGCATATATGTATGTATGTAAATTCAAAAAATGTACGTAATATTTTACAAAATGAAAATAAAATTTTTTTGAACTTTTTTATTTTTATTTTATAGCTTTAAATCAATATGGCGTGCGGCATGTTTGATCAAGTTCATCACTATTTAATTATAATTGGAATTAAAATGCAAATTAATAATTTGATGTTTTAATTGTTTTTCATTCCAAAAATTTTTATTTAACTTGGTTTGATTTTTAGAGTTTTTATAACGTTACATTTATATTAATCAAGAGACATTGCTTTAATCAAATAAATTTCGTAAATACGTCAATTCCGTGACGCGCGTCATCACATTGAAATTTTGGTTTACCCCCCATATATAATGAAAACAAAGAAGTAGTCCTACGTCAAAATTAAGCCAAATTTAACATTAAAAACATGACACGCCCATACAAAAAATTAATGATTTATAGATGTAATACTCTTATGTGGACACGACGATATGTATTTAGTAGATTCCTTAATTTTTCTTTACATCTTCAACATTTATGTTTATTCCGTCCGCTATTTGTTGTAAAACAATTTGTATGGGTTCCCAAGTATAACAAAACTGAATTCATCACCGAATTTTTTCAGCAATTATTATAAGATTTACTATATGAAAGTTGGCCAATAAAATCGGAAAATGATGAAAAAAAAAGTTATAAACCAAATTTCATCATTTTCCGATATTTTTGGCCAACTTTCGGAAAAAATTCACGTTTTCAGCAAAATGTCAGAAAAATACAAACATTTTCGGATATAAAAATACTTGGGTTATCTTCCATAAAACTTCATTTTTGAGGTGCAAGTCGATTAACCGCACTGTACTGTACTTTCGGTATTCAAAGACAATAAATTGTATTTAGGTTATGATTTTTTGTTATATTGCGATGTTTCAACTTGAGAGAAAAATTTCAGATGGCAAAACATAACCTCAAACATTAGTTTTTTATGACATTTCATAATACAGTGGTACACTGGTATACGACCAGCCCGGTACACGACAAACTCGGTATATGACCTTTTTTGGCTGAGGAAATGTTGCACGGTATACAACGCTTCGATACACGACCATATTTTCATACGACGTAAAATTCTGTTATTTTAATTTTTTCAATTAACAATTTTTTTTTACTCGAATTTTGAATTAATTAATGGTGTAATTTCTAATATGCAACCGATTCACAAGATCATTTTAGATGTATATTAGTATTTACGTACAATTATTATACACTGATAGACAGGTTTTCAATATTAAGAATTTTTAATTTATTTGAAGTTACTATTTCCGAAAGATTGTAAGAGAATTTAATCCAGTTTCGAACTGATGAGCTTATGATTTTTGAAAAAATCAATCCTCTCATTCGAGTAATTGAATTAATTAATTAATTAATTCAAAATTAGAGTAAAAAAAAATTGTTAATTGATAATTTTGCTTACACAGGAATAGAGCTGTGTGAATGTGACGAAGAAAATTTGTAAGAGAGTTTAGATGTATTAGTATAATTTGCTAGTACAGCCAGCACAGTACATTCTGTATATATACAAAACCCACAACAATTACAAGCCTGACTACCGCCAATATTATAAATTTATTTTTCGCTTATACAGGAAAGTATTGGTGATCGGATACACTATATAAATGAGTAAAAATAAACATACAAATTGTCGATACAAGAAAACAAAGGAATTTTTGCACCAACACTTTCAAGTATAAGCGATTAAATGTAAGAGGGGATCTGTGTACTTCATCACGGAATCAGGCTTGTAGTACATTAGTGTTGGTTTTGATATATAGAATGTAAATTGTGGTACAATCAGTCCAGTCGCCGCAGCCTGATGAGCGGATTGATTTTTTCAAAAATCATAAGCTCATCAGTTCGAAACTGGATTAAGTTCCCTTACCATCTTTCGGAAATAGTAACTTCAAATAAATTAAAAAACTTTAATTTTTTATCATAAAAACTTAATGCGTGCATGCGCAGAAATTATTTTTCAATTTCTTTTTGTTTTTATTCTCTTCACAAAAAGAAAAAAGAAAAAATTTGAAAAAAAAATTTCATTATTAGTTTATCACTATTAACCCTAAACGTCTTATATGTAGGTTTGTAAACAAAAACAAACACAAAAATATAACAGGACTATTTTCAAAATAAATGTGTTTGCTCTTTTTCTCGTAAAATTAGCGATAAAAAGAGATTAAAAAAATGAGCATGCTTTTATAAAAATGTTTTGTATAAATACACGATAATTAAAAAATGGAGACTATCAGTATTTTGTTAAGACGTACTATAACAGGGTTCAAATTACAGTGGTATACCGAAGCAACCTTTCTCATAAGAAGCCATGTAAAAAAAAATTACATAATCCGTTCCGATCGTATACCGAGTTTGGTCATATACCGGTGTATCACTGTATTTTTGAATCCATTAATATAGTTATATAGATAAAATGTGCACAAGGGAACGGATTAATTCGTTTTATATAGCTTCTAATTGCAAAAGTTGCTTCGGTGTAAGACTTGTTCGGTATACGCCCGAACAATAGGAATTAAGGTCGTATACCGGGGTACCATTGTAATTTACTAATAAAATTACGTGAAATAGTCTCCTGATAATTTGCTATAATAGTGCCAAAAAATGCGTATAATAATATACACATCTATACGTTGATAAAATTTATATCATGATAGAAAATATCAGTAGATTTACATAGTGTAGGACTCTATGTTACAAAGCCACAAATAAAAAACGCTACTAGATTATTTTTTATTTAAATATAGGAATTTATAATTTATTTAAAAAATTACTAGAAATAATAATACATACTTATACATATATTATTTGATAAATATTTATATTCAATTTGGATTTATTATAAATCTTTTATAAAAATTTCAAAATTGTTCATTCGTAATTTATTTGCCATAGTATAAAGTTATAATTGAATAATTTTTAATTAAATTAGAAACCGGACGAAATAAGACAAAAATAAATTGTATAAATAAATAAAATTATTGAAGACTACAAAAAAGAAAAACGTTTATGAAAAGTATATTAGCAAAATATGAAAACTCATAAATTATTTATTCAATTAAAAGTGGTCACATGTCTTTTACAATAATTTTCTTCTTTCAAAAACTTGTAACTTATTTAATTAATCGCTATACGGCTAAAAAAAATTAATCACTTCTTGCCTGATCTTAATCTTATAATTTTTAATTCTAATATCATTCCTGTATTACAATTTTCGACCTTTCACATTTTATTGATTTAATAAATTATAAATTTAGGGAGAATAAAAGAGGAAAATACGTTATAGTGAAATTGTAACAGAAAACGAATTTCCCAAGAATATACCTCGATCTACACAGAGAGTATGTATTTTCCTCTTGCCCCTTTTTTGAAAGAATTTGTTTGTTTGATGACTAATTTAGGTGGATTCCCACTTGCAACAAAATTAGATTCCCAGCAAAACACGAGCGCAAGCCTGGCTCGCCCGAAATTTTCGGAGCGATTCACTAACACTATTATATTATTCGTAACGCAACAGTTTATTTGGTGTAGAAAAAACTCACATGTTAAAATAAAATGCCAGCTGTATTGACAGAAACAAATATGTGTCAGATATTGTTCTCCTAGAAACACGAGCCACAACGCAAATAATCGTACTACAAAATTATTCTTATATTTCGTATAATTTGCCGTCACAAATATGTGACATTAGTCTTAAGCAAATTGCCAGCTCAGTCTGGTAAAGGGAACAGACAAAAAAAAACATCGTGGGTCAAAAAATAAAAATATTTTGGATTGTTATTAAAAGAAAACTCTTTTAAAAAAATTTACAAATCGTCGACCCATCCTTCATTACCCTTCAATGTCCCGCCTCAAAATTTGTCTTCAACATATTATGAGTTGGGGAGTGTATAAATAATATATAGCACCTACATATGTACATATTTTGATTTCCAATTGTAATTTAAATAAATTTATTTTATTTTAAATTATGGGCGTTGGGTGTGTCTCAATAGAATAGGGGTTGACCGTTATAGCCATGTCTCTCGTGGTCTATATATTCCAATGTTGCAACTGTGTAGAAACCAACAAATGTGTCTAGTATTCCTCCAATACGTAACACCCGGGCAACGATATGAAACGTCGGCTAACTACTAGATGCGAGTGCAGTACACTATAAATGAGCAATGAGCGGAACAAATATGGAAACTAAAACCCCAGCTGGTACACCTATTACTCAGGTAAATCCACCCTCTTCAGAGGTCGGCCTCATGGATTCTGGGGGAGACCAGCTATTGTTATACTATACAATTATATTAACCTACCCCATATTAACCTCGCGGCGAACTTACATATGGCGAACAGAATCTCGATATTCATATACCGCATAAAAAAAAATCTCATAAAAAAAAACCGGACAAAAACAGGTTTGGCTGTATTTCATTCGCACATTATTATAGAAAAACATTTTTTTAAATTCGCCCAAATGTATACTTTTTTAAACACATACATATACAATTTTGTTGTTGTTGTTTAATCTAGTTTTATTTTAGAAAAACTTCGTTCGCATTGTTTTCAATGGATTAATGATAATCTAGAAGAGGAAGGTTATTTTAATAATAAATTGAGCGAAAACAGAATGAGGATATAGAAATACTCATATACACACCCACCTTTTCAGATTGTTTATTCGGTTTACTATTCCATTTACATTGCAATTCACATTCTTTCATTATAGCTGTCGAAGTTTAACTTTAAATTGTCAATTTAAAACAAATTCAATTTTTGATCCATTTCAGCAGTTTGTATTTATAAAAGTCTTTGGTAAGACGGTTTTTTGTTATACTTTATTACTTATTGAAAACAGATGCCCCTTGACAGCTTCTCTTACAGGAACGTTTTTTTTTTACTACGTTTTTATTAACTCGCTTTCTTGTCTGTCTGTTTATCTGTTCGCTACAAATTTTACAATCGATATTAAACTAACTTCCCGATGAGCTAGAGACTTGAAACTTTAAACATAGTTCCGAAATGAATGACAATGGAATATTAACTCTCTTTCTTGTCTGTTTGGTTGTTTGTTTGTCTATTCAGAGCAATGAGCCCAGATAGTATGTCCCAGCACCTCGCAAGAGTAAAATCAAAACGGTAGACGAGGCACGGATAGGAATATACGGGAGTGGATCTGCCCTCTCGGAGTCCTTGAGTCCCAATGCTACCGCTCTTCTAGCAGAAGTAAATGTTATTACATCTAGGAGGGAAAGCAATGAGCCCAGATAGTATGTAACGCGTGTAGAAGTATTTCCTACAGTAGACATCTCGGAGGAAAAGCAATGAGCCCAGATAGTATGTATCACGTACCGGTCGGCAGTATTATCAGGTTCATTAAGAGCCTGAATATTGGCTGGACGGCTAATTAAGTAGGGCTTGATGCACAAAAGATCTTTTAGGTCGCAGTGCGAGGTGGCTTAACGCCCACATGGCCCTCAAGAAATAATAATCTTGATGTGCGAACATTCTCGGTCAGCAGTTCAGTATCGATAATTTCTTATGGGTCAAAGCTGCGTTGCAAGACTGTCCGCCACGTACTTCTCATATCGCTATAATTTTTCTTGGAAATTTTCGACGAACTGTTTAGAACAACGAGGATATATAGCCGGAGGTATTGCACAAAAATATAATAAAAATGGTTAACTTACGTAATTACAATGCAAATAAATACCCACTTGAAGATCCGCATATAATGCTTAGAGATGTAAGAGCATTCACCGCAATGTGTACCTCTATGTAAATGCGCAGAAACCGATGATGTACCACTGTGTTAATGCGCTATCAGCAACACGTGATTTTTACCGATATTCGAATGACTACGATACGATGCGACAATTCTTTCATACTCCCTTATTAATGTGTTAAACTAGCTGGTCAACCCTTCGGGGTAGATTAATCACTATCACAACAAACAAAGAAAAAAATGGAGCAATAGCAGAACAAAACTAATAAATGTAACGGTATCTCACTTCTGACACCAAATGTTTGTGTTTAAAAGACTGTATCTCAAAAATTTTCTTCTAGTGCCAAGCTGAATTTTTCACGGATTAAAGTGTCATTATTAGCAAGTAATTTAATGTTAATTTAAAAAATTAAAAAGAAAATCCTTTTTTTGTTATCGAGCTACTAAGAAATACAGATTCAAAAAATCGTCCAACTTATTTTCGATTTCATATGGAATGACCCAATACTGTTTAGTCCGTTTTAAAAAATGTAGTATTGTATACATATTACAAAAAAAAATTACTTAAATACCCAAAGAGAAGTTTGTTTGTCTGTATTAAATCAATAAGATTCTTTCGGCTTTTTATAAACATAATATATTAATAATAATTAATATCAAATCCCCCCCCCCTCCTGTAGCTACCTGATGAGTAGATCGAACTTTTTAGAGTCAATACATTTTATATTGACTCTCGGGTTATAGTACGGGGAGGATTTTGATATTTCTACTTTTTTTGGTAGATACATATATTATAAATGACTGGCCTCTTCATTTTTCTGATTAACAAGTCGAAAATATTGTGAATGCCATTATTATTAATATATTGTGTCTATAAAAAGCCGAAAGGCTCTATCATTATCTATCATTCTATGATATTTTTTTGTTTTTTTGTTTTTTTTTGTTTTGTTTTATTTATATTACGACTGAGTCTTACACCCATTTAGTAATTTAAATTGCATAATAAAGTATTTGATTAGTCGGCACAATCACATGATTATCCCCCATTTCGTGTAACTCATCCCCTGGATTTTCGCCACAGCAAGTCTACTGACCTCCTGGTCGCGATAAGTCCAATGGTTTTATTCTTTGCAGTCTTCTGGTTGGTGTGGTAGTCAGCATACAGCGTATGTCCAGATTTTCATGCTGGTGCAGACGTTGTAGGTGTTTTGTTGCATGATGCTTAATTTCATCCACGACAAGCTCGATCCTTAGATCTCGATGGAGGTTGTCGTTTCGAATGTACCACGGTGCATTAACAATACATCGCAGGATTTTATTTTGAACTGTTTGTATGATTTTAATATTTGTCCTCTTGGCACAACCCCAGAGTTGGCTACCGTACGTCCATACAGGTTTCAGGATTTGTTTGTATAACAGCAGTTTGTTATGGATCGCTAGTTCAGATTGTCTCCCTAAGAGCCAATGCATCTTTCTAAATTTTATGTTTAGTTCTTCTCTCTTCTTTTTTGTGTTCTTTCCATCTAAGTTTAGCATCTAAAGTCATTCCAAGATACTTAGCAGTGTTCGCATGCGGTACTACTATAGAGTTTATCATTATTGGTATATGATTAACTTTTAGATTGGTAAAATTCACTTGGACTGATTTTGCTTCATTTAATTTAATTCGCCATTTCTCTGTCCATTTACATATCAGGTTAGTAGCCTTCTGTAGTTTACTAGTGGATTCATTGATGTTTTTTGCTGTTGCAAGTATTGCCGTGTCATCTGCAAAAGTCGCTATTGTTGCTTCTGTAATTGGTATATCTCTAGTATATAGGAGATAAAGGATTGGTCCAAGAACACTCCCTTGTGGAACTCCTGCTGTTATTCGTTTTAGCTGGGAGTATTCATTCTCATACTTTACTCGGAAGTGCCTCTCTGATATGTAGGATTTTAGAATTTGAAAAAATTTCTCTGGAAGATCTCGATGAAGTTTGAATTCTAACCCCTGGTGCCATACTTTGTCAAATGCTTGCGCTACATCAAGGAATATAGTTGAACATATTTGTTTGCTTTCTAGTGATTTCTCGATTACATCAGTAATTCGATGTACTTGTTCTATAGTAGAATGTTTTTCCCTAAATCCAAACTGATGTGAGGGGATAAGATTCCTTTCTTCGATAATTGGTTTTAGTCTTTTAAGAAGAACCTTTTCAAATAGTTTCGATAATGTTGGTAGCAGAGAAATCGGCCTGTATGAAGCTTTATCGTTCGGAGGTTTGTTCGGCTTAAGTATCATAATTACTTCTGCAACTTTCCATTGTCTTGGTACATATCTTAGTCGAAATGCTGCATTAATTATATGCATTAGGTTCCTCAATGCTTTCTCCGGTAACACTTTTATTATCTGACCCGTTATAAGATCATATCCTGGAGCCTTATACGCATTCAGATTATTCTTGATTTCCCATTTTAGTTCTTTCAATGTTATTGGTGTAATTTTTATTTCATCCTGTTTATTTACCGGGATAATATTTTCCTCTTCCGTTTGTTTTGGGTAAGGTTGGAATGTTTCTTCAAGATGATTTGCAAACAAATCAGCTTTTTGTTTAGCATTTCGAGCCCAATTGTCTTTATCTTTAATTGGAGGAACCTGAAGTTTGGGTCTTTTAAGATTCTTAGTTGCTTTCCATAATGTGTAATCAGTAGGGCTGTGAATTTTAGGTGCTAAAAAATGCATTTTAGGTACCTAAAATATGCTCTATAAAATTAAAAAAAGGTGGTAAAAAGGTTCCAAAAATTAAAATTATTTGAGTAAAAAAGCTGCTTCTAATTAATTTATTAACTTAAATTTGTTGCTTATTTCATCACAGTAAAATTCATAAATAAAAAGTATTGACTATTTGCTTTGGTGGAAGCTCCAAACCCGGTTCAAATTCGCTAAAAATTTGGACTCTCGAGGCGCTTTTAAAAATAATTTTTTGACATAAGCAATCATCTCTCTACATCGGGATGTATTGATCTTATAGTTTCGGCCACTCGATGTAATCCCGTGTGCCAAACAAGTAACTTGTAAAATTTTCGGGTAGACAATTTTAATTGCAGCACCATAAAGGCACAGCATCTGATAAAAACATTACAATTTTAAAATGGTTAAAATCTTCGCCTAAAATTTTAACGGAATCGTCGAAAAGTCTAGCTACTGTGAAACTATTGGCTTTGTCTAATATAGCAGTATTCAATAAAAACTTTTTGCGGCTTTCATCTTCATCCCTATTTATAACACCTTCCACAACATTAGCGACATATCTTCCGGTTGTGTCGGTTGTTTCGTCTATTGTCACCCGTATATATTCGTATTTTATAACATTTTTTCTTGTAAAATAGTTTCATCGTTTATAGGCTTTTTGTAATTTTTTCGAAGAGTCGTTTATTCGGGTACTTTAAGTTGTGTATGTAAATAAATAGAGCGAAATATGGATTTGTCAATTTATTTATACGAATACCGAAAGCTAAGCTACTAGCATTTTGCAAAGGTTTAAACAAAAAGCCGGGTACGTACCGTTTCCATTCTTCACCTCAGATATAAACGTCTGATTTGTAGTTCTGTGGTTTTTTCTGGCATTTTTTTGTGTTTTTGGGATCTTATATGTTGATCTTTTTGTGATTTTATGATTGCAACGATTGTCACATTACAAATTTGACAAAATAACACTTGTCCATCGATGAAACCGACTGAAAAAACCTATGTATGCCAAATTTTTCCTCATGGATGCCAACAAAAGAAAAAACAAAATACATTTAAAGTAGTTTTGGAACTAATGTAAAAACTTCACTTTTTAGAAATAAAAATACTGAACAATTGTGTTTTCTTATTCATTTTTTTTAACTGAGGAAATTTTTTATGTCGCGTTTAGATTGTCCCTTGTTTTAAAATTCTTTTCTGAAGACCAAAAATAAACGATACCATTTTTATGTAAAATCCGGACATTTCATAATTATTTTGGAAATGATTTTGAATAGTGTACAATTTAGGCGACAAAAAGGTTCAAAAATGTTAATTTAGGTCAAAAAGGTTCCAAACCACGGAAAAGGTGAGAAAAGGTGCTAACAAACCGATGCCATATGAAAGGAAATTTTATGAATCATGTTTCTATATAACCAAAACACGTAAACCTGGCTCCAGCACGAAAAGGTTTTTACCTAAAAATCACAGCCCTAGTAATCAGTATCTTTTTGCCCAGTTAGAGTGCTGAGGTATTTATTAACTGATTGATTTTTAATATCTTTTATTAGATATTTTAATTTGTTACACAAGTGATAAAATACTCTCTTATTTTCCGGGTTTCGATGTTTTTGCCAATTCTTCCGTGCTTTTCTTTTGATTTTAAGTAGTTCCCTTACTTCCTCCGGATAGCTAGCATTGCGCTTCAATTCCTGATTGTTATTAGGAGTGCTTTCCCACGCAGCACTTTGGATATTATAGATGAGATTATCTAGTTCTTCTTCTAATTGGACTGATCCCTGAATTGGGTTCTGCAGATTAATTCTTTCTGTTAACCGTGTTTGGAAGAGATCCCAATTGGTTTTGAAGCTCGTTAATTTCGGGTTGCTCTGTTTCATAATAATTGTTTGGCTAAGTATCATAATAACTGGTGAATGATCTGATGATAGACTTTCACTGTTCTCTATATGGGTATAATTATCTGAAATTCCTCTTGTAATAAAGAAGTCTATAAGATCTGGAGTCTTACTGATATCCGAGGGCCAATAGGTTGGTGTACCGCCTGAGTGAAATTCACATTTTAGTTGTTTGCCTGCTGCGAAAAGTTCTTTTCCTTTAGTGGTCGTTAACCGTGATCCCCAATAGGTATTTTTTGCATTAAAGTCACCTCCAATTAAAAAGACACTTCCTAGTATTTTGAGAAGATTAGTATAATCTCCTTGTTTGAGATTGTATCTTGGGGGGCAGTAGATTGCTGAGATACTACAAGTTTTATTATTGTTCAATTGTATTTTGATTGTTGTGACTTGCATGGAAAGCTTCTCAATTTTAAGTTCTTCGTTATGCTTTATATGATCTTTTATCAGAATAGCTGATCCACCTCTAGCTTTGTTCTCTGGATGTAATGCATGATAGCAATTATATCCTTTTATTTTACAGAATGAAGTTTTGGTGAAATGTGTTTCTGATATATCTATATTATACATGTTTAAAAATATATCTAGTTCTTGAATGTGATGCAATAGCCCATTTGCATTCCAGGTTACAATTCGTAATGTTTTATTCATTTCTTTATTTTATAATTCGATTTTATATAATTTATATTTTGATACACTCGATCAAAGTTTCCTTCAATTTTTTTATTGAAACTAGTTTGTGATTTCATTTCTTCTAGCTATTCTATGATATTGATGAGTTAATTTCATATAATATACCGAATTATCAACTGTATGCTAATTGTAAAAACTCTTATCGTCCCGGGGGCGCTGCCGTTTTCGTTCATAATTCTATTTCTGCCAATTTCGTTAAATTTAATTGCTTTGAGAGCATGGATGCTTTCAAGCTGGACTTTATTCATGGCAATGAAAGGTATAGTTTTATTTGTATATATCGCTTCCACTGGATTAGCTCCTCGGTATTCATATTAGAACTAAGTGATTGATTAGATAAAATCAAAACAAAAAATTTAATTTTGTTATAGGACGTTAATATTGACGTCTTAAAAGTCACCTCTATCGTTGATGATTTATTGTCTAGTTTTGGTCTTGAAAATATTACTAAGGAGCCTACTAGAATTCAAAATTGTGCATCATCGTGCATCGATCATATTTTCTTGCGACTGAAGAAACAGTATGGTAATATTGTCAAATGTTCTATTCAACATTTGGGAATTTCTGATCATGCGTTCATTTCATGTTCAATCATTGCTACTGAGGTAAATTTAAAGTCATCTAGATATAGCAAGTCAAAAACTTTTAAAGTTATTAATTATGTGGAACTGAATAATGCTTTACTGTTTGAGGACTGGAATCAGGTTTATTCTGAAACTAATGCGTCTAAGAAATTTGATATTTTTTTATCAATCTTATCGCAATATATTGATAAATGTACAGACTGTTAAACAGTAAAAGTCCCTACAAAATTAAAACCCTGGATTACTTACAACCAAATCCGTAAGATTAACAAAAAGAAACATATTATTAACCTTGTCAAAAAACATCCTAACAATCGCAAGCTCGCCAAATTTTCACAAAAGTATTCGTCGAAAACTAACTTGGAAGTATCTACAACTCGGGAAATGTATTATAAGGATCAATTTATTTGAACAACAAAGACATTAGGAAAAAATGGTCCCTTGTTAATGAAGTCTTAGGTTCAACTAATGATATGTCTGATCAATTTTCGTTAAATATCGATGATCAATCCATAAATGATCCTGTACAAGTGGCAAACGCGTTTAATAATTATTTTTCAAATGTTGCAATCAATTTACGTTCGCAATATTTTGATAATCCAGAAATGAATGATGCAGACAGCGCTCTTATTAGTCCTGGGCTTTCCAATAGTTTTCATTTTATTCCATTCAGCTCTCTTGAAATCATCAAAATTACTACCTCACTCAGTAATAAGCGTTCGACGGATATATTAGGAATTAGTAGTTTTTGCTTGAAACAAATAAATTTTAACATTGCTGATATGTGTGCTTCATCTACATAAATAGGGTGTAAAAACAGAATTAAAGAATTATAGACCAATTTCATTGAAGTCAGTGTTCTCTAAAGTATTTGAAAAATTAGTTAAAATTCGATTTAACAAATTCCTTGAAAGTAACCATATTTTTTCAACTCTGCAATTTGGCTTTTGTTCTGGTCATTGCACTGAAGATGCCTGGTAAAGTTTTTGAATATTTTAAACTGTGGGATAGATCAGAAAAAATTTACAGCTAGCTTATTTGTTGACATATCTAAAGCTTTTGACACTGTTGATCATCGCCTCTTATGCATCAAGCTTTATAATTATGGCTTCCGCGGATTTGTTTATGGCTGGATTGCGTCGTTTTTATCTGATAGAATCCAAAAAGTTCGGATTGGAAATCATTTTAGTGAACTTAGACGTGTTGAGTGTGGTGTTCCGCAGGGGTCCGTACTTGGACCATTGCTGTTCTTGGTTTATGTTAATTCAATTTATTCGCAAGCTTTTCAAGGTTCAATTACTTCTTTGCTGATGATATGGCTTTTACATACGTTAACAATACCAGTATAGCCTTGATCAATGCTGTGAATTCAGAGAACGAGTGAGCCCGTTGATAATCGATACTGGTTTTTAACCACAGATTATCTCCTATGCTTATTTATTCCATCTTTACTTATAATTATTTTTGTATATTGGCTAATCAATCACGCTCAGACTATTATGATGTGTTGTGTTGTGATGAGCATGAGGCATCACTTTAAACCAAAACCTCTATTTATGTTTCATAATGGTCTGTTTATTATTATTATTATTAGTTGAGGGCCATGTGGGCGTTCAAGCCACCCCGCACTGCGACCTAAAAGATCTTTTGTGCATGGACCCTACTTAATGAGCCGTCCAGTCAATATTCAGGCTCTTAATGAACCTGACAATACTGCCGGCCGGTATATGGTGCATACCATCCGGGCTCATTACTCTCCCTCCTAGATGTTGTAACCTTTTGCAGAAAATGGCTGGGCAATGGCACAGAACATGTTCCGCTGATTCCGCTTCCATGTCACAGAAGCGACATCTATCCGTCGGACTTAGGCCCATTTTCTTAAGGTGATACCTTAAGGGGATGTGACCTGTGAGGAAGCCGGTAAGCAGCCTCAACTCAGGTTTCCTAAGTACGAGACATTCCTTGGCCCTGGCCGACGAAGGTGAAATAAATTCCTTCGCCTGTCGCAAACCTGGAATTCCGCGCCAGTAAGAGGACTTTTGCACATCCTCCCAGCGTTTAACTGCTGCCCTAAGGTGCCCCTTAGAGACGCCGCAGAAGGGCTCTGGTCCAATTAATGGAAAGGCAGATCCCTCGCGGGCGAGGACATCAGCTGCCTCGTTTCCCACAATTCCAGTGTGCCCTGGCACCCAAACAAGTGTTACCTTATTTGAGCTTGCCAGCGATTTAATAACCTTCAGACAATCCCATACCAGCCTTGACTCAATGGTAAAAGACCTAAGAGCCTTTAAGGCCGATTGGCTGTCTGATACGATATAAACCTTTGCGTCGTTTAGGCCTTTAGAAATGCCTATCCTAGCACAAAGTTCTATAGCATGCACTTCTGCTTGAAAGACGGTTGCATTGGTACCCAAGGACTTCGAGAGTGATACTCCACTCCCATGTATTCCTACCCCCGCCCCATCTTCCGTTTTTGATCCATCTGTATACCACACCAATGACCCTCGCTCAAAGGATGGTCCCCCTGTACTCCACTCCTCCCGGTCAGGTAATCTAACACAAAAGGGTTTGTGGAAATCGATGGTCTGTTTATGTAGCCTTATGTTTATTTTCATTTCTTATTTTGTTATTATTATTTTTAAGTTATAATTGTATTTGATGGATATAAATAAATAAATAAAAAAAAAAAAATAATGATTTGCCAATTCTATGTATACATTTGTACCCATAATACATATTGTAGAAAAACCAAACACCTCGCACACACCTTTAGCCAGCCCTCATTAATTTTGTAATTCCTTAATCGCATTGTTATGTTAAAGTTCCGTATTTCGCTCTGTAAATATATAAATTCGGTTAACATATACATTAAATTCAATTTGGCAAATGTGGTTCTTTAATTTCCAATAAAAACTGTAATATTCTCATTGTCAGTCAAGTCAAAGGAAACAGTTCAATATTCCAATTAAAAACTCAACCTTTCCTTTCAATCGTGATAAAATAGCCCATTTGTAAAACAAAATTGTACCACTGTAAATTTAGGACTTGCACACGTACCTCACTCAGTAAAACATTTTTTATTAATTTAAATATGTTATTCAAAAACAATAAACTGTAAAGTTTTACGATAAATAAAGCCTTCAAATAAATACACATATTATGTAATTTTATAAAGTAATATCACTATTTATAATTATTTCATATTAAATGGGTACATATATGTATGTATAAAACTTCATTATCAAAATTAGTAAAACCAAGCATAATACGACAGTGATTACTGTTATTATTTGTACCTGTCTACCTTAAAAACATTGAAATGCACACCCCTACAGAATAAAAGAAAAACCAAAGCATAAAATGTAAAGCAGATTTGCATAATTTAATAAATTCAAATACATAAAACAACAAAAGATACAAAATAATGAACATAAGACAAAATTAAGATGTTATGTCTATAAATATTAATCTTTTGTTTTCTCTCTTTAATTTAAACAAACAGAACTTTAATTTTTCGTAAAATGATTACACGAGTGTAGCTGAATCCATGCATGTATAGTAAATACATACATATTCATATTAATGTTACGTAAATACAGATTACCAAGGAAGTCTAGGGTTTTCAAAGACAAAAAAATGAAGAAAGCATGGAGTGGAGTGGAGCTGTAGAACTAGAACCATTTCTATATAGGAGTATTATTTAATATAAATGAAACTAATTATGCAAATATAATAGGTATTTTATATAATATTATTACTATGCCAATAAAAAAAAAAAAAAAAATTTAGTGAAAATTTAATGGGATTTCTCAAATTTTTGTGCTTCGATTACATTCTGTTGATTTACATACATATTTTTGTTTTTGTTCTGCTGATTGTTATGTAGAAATGGGGTGAGAAACAGAAAATGTTATTACAATTTTTTTCCCTCACCGATGACTGAGAAACACGTAGAGAATGGGGAAAATGAAAATTCAACAGATGGTTTTGAAAAATTACTTTAAGCGGTACATGTTACAGTGTACAAAAAAAAAAATACCAATCGTTTAGTGTTTGTGCTGCACATTTGGAATTCGATTTTTAAATAAGTTCATCTATTTTGGTGAAAGTTAAGTAATTCTTATTTCTAGCTTCAATGCAACAATACAAGTATTTGTATTAGTCTTCACTATAAAAATCTATTGAAATTGTATTTCAGAAATTTTATGATGGTATATGTTTCTTTTAATGTATTGAAACATTTTTTGTGTTGGAGCAAAATAATAATAATAATTTCAACACCAACTATTTTTCTGATGATGATGCAAAAGAAATCTACAGAATTCCTCAAATCGTTTTATTGATTAATCGGTAAGAAAATTAGTATTTGTTGTCTTTTTAATTAAATTTGTGCCAGCAACACGTTGAAACCTGAACAAATATTCGATTTTGATAGTTAATTTTAGAATAACTGTTACGGCTAAGGTGCCAAATTGGTGAATGTTCACATGCACCGGTAAATTTACACATTCACCAAAGTGTGAGGTAAATGTATGTATAATTTGAACATAATATACATATTTGGTACATATCCCGGGAAATATGGACATTTCCAATCCGTCTTTGGTTGACGTTGCTTTTCTTTAAACTTGGAAATTTATATATCCAATTATACTATATATTATAAAACTAGAAGAAAAAGCCCGTAATACGGGCGTAAATATTACTTCTTTCAATTTCCCATAAGAACTAATGCAAATTTGACCATTTTGACTTAAATATTTATGAACTAAAATTCACTCGAATTGAATAATTATTCGATAATTTGCGTCCTCATTACGTTTAGAATTAATGATTGAAAAATCGTAGAAGAAAATCTCTCTACATTTTCAGGTAGGATGAGAAAAGAAAACCACCATTTTTCACTACTTATGCGATCAAACAATAAAATTTTTCTGTTTACAGGAAAAAAAATTTAAAACAAATCAGGACTGCCTTGATTTTTGACCGGCCCTTCACTTGACAATCGCCGTATATAGTATGTATGTATAGAATTTAAAATATAACTTTAGTTTGTGTTATAATTGTTTATAAATAATTAATTAAAAATTTAATTAGTTGAATAAAATATTACGCTAAATGTTCGGACCAAAAAGCAACTTATGTTGTTTTTTTGCTCAAAATTAAAATTGTTTGAATTCCCTATTGATTCCCCTTTGTTTAATTCATTTTGAATTGTAAATTATTGATTTTCCGTATCTCTCAGTACACTAATTGTGGTGTACGTGCATTGAGAGATGCAATAATTTTCTATTTTTTATATTGTTATTTAACTCTCTGTGTATATATCATTTCCCCCGCCTAGTATTGCTTGTCTTTTTCAGATAAATTATAAATTTAAAAATAAGAAAAACTTAAGATAAAACAGAAAATACAGTCCACTATTATTATTCGAAGAAAACATGATCCTTCGAGCCGGATATTCCGGAAAAAACACAAAATCATCACGTTACCAAAATATAAACCAACATATAACTGGATTGCGGCTGTTCAAGTCAGCCCATCGATGAAGGTCGACCGGTAAATCATCACGCCAGAATATACTAGACAAGTATTCGGTTTTTTTGGTTTATTTTCTAAATTTATTCTTTTATTAACGTTAGTTCACACATAACAAACAATAAGTCCAGATTGCTTATCTTAGTTCTATAGATCATGTTTTCCGAAAGAGGGCAGATCGAGCGAAAGTAGTATAATCGTAAGTACATTTGCCACTAGTTGTCACTACTAAAGTAGAACGAAAGTACTTCACGTTTTTCAAAAGATGGCAGCACTAATCGACAACAGTGGTAAAATCATCGCTCGTTTACCACTACGTATCATATCTTTCTTTTTCAAATTTTACTATGATTATTAATAATTTAAAACACTCACATAGTCAAAAAAAACACCTTTATAAAATAAGTTGGAAGCATTATTGTAAGGAAAATTATCAGTAGTAGTGACATCTAGCTTCAAGACTGTTTTATAATACACTCCCGAGCAACTGAATCGACTAAAACCTTAAGCGCTCACATAAGGACGATTTTTGTTAGAACGGTCAAACCGATTTTCATAAGACATTATTTTTTTGAAAGCCTGATATTTTTGCTTTAAAATGACACTATTTTTATGAAAATTGGTTTAGTACTTTTTTTTGTAATGAATTTTGAATGGAAACGCAACCAAAATAGATGATTAAGCAAAAAATATTGGAGTGTTTAAAATTAAATTACAACAAAAAACTCAAGCAAAACAAAAATAATTTTATTGGTTAATAATAAGTATGGCCCCCCTTGCGTCTACAACGGTTCGCATGCGGTTCCCCATTGACCTTATTAAGGTTTTGACAAATACTTGGGGGATCGCACCCCACTCCTCCTCTAACGCAATCTTCAGGTCACTGATGTTAGATGGTACCGGATTTCTAGCTCGGACCCTCCAGTTTAGTTCGTCCCATAAATGCTCAATTGGATTCATGTCTGGACTGAGTGCTGGCCACCTCATCGTCTCGAGTCCGACCTCATCCAAGAACTGTCGAGTGGTTCGAGCTGTGTGACACCGGGCATTGTCATGCATCAATATGAAATCTTCCCCTATATATCCTGCATAGGGCACTACATGATCCAAGAGAATGCCCTCGATATATCGTTCAGCGGTCAGACCTCCTTCACGGCCTCCACCAGGTACGAAAACAAGATCTGTTTTTCCCTCAAACGATATGCCAGCCCACACCATACACGAACCGCCGCCGTATGAGACTGTTTCAGCAAAACAGCACTGCGAAAATCGCTCTCCTGGACGCCGGTAGACCCGGTCTCTCATATCACTACCATGGAGACATATTCTGCACTCGTCAGTAAATAGAACGGACGTCCATTGCTCGATGTTCCAATTGATGTGTTCGCGAGCAAATCGAGTCGCTGTTGGCGGTGGCGTGTTGTCAATTTTGGGCCTGTAGCGGGCCGTCTTGGAGTGAGGTTGGCTTCCTTTAAGCGTCTTCTTACTGTCCATTGACTAACAGCTACATCTCGAACTTGTCTTAGCTCCTGCTGCACATCGACGCCCGTGAGATGGCGATTTCGCAGTGAAGTTAGGACGATAAATCGATCGTCCCTCTCTGATGTACACCGAAACCGGCTGGTTTGTGGTCTTCGATTGAAGGTACCAGTTTCCTGAAACCTTCTGAATACTCTTGAGACAGCCGATTGGCTCATGTTAAGCTGACGAGCGACTTCTTGTTGATTGCGTCCTTCTTGCAATAAAGCAACAACTTGGGTGGATTTTTCTGGAGTGGTATCCATGATTTTAAGGAAACAATGAATTAAACTGGTAGAGATTTGTTCAGGTCAACGTCTGACTCATAAGTGACGACAAATATCGGTCAACGTGGCATTATACAGGAGATTGCATCACGCCAATTGTTTTCACCGAAACATTGCATTTTGCTAAGACTGCTTTAATTTGAAAAGTACTGTATGGATTTTAATGATAAAGGTATCCTTGAAAAGATAAAATACTAGGCTGTCAAAAGAAGGTTGTTTTTCGAAAATCGATCCAGCCATTTTAAAAAAATATGCGTTTTGATGGTCTAGTCGATTCAGTTGCTCGGGAGTGTATATTAGTAGTAACAACTCTCTGGAAGGTCATGTTTTCTAATAGATGGTACCGTTGGCGAAAGTAGTATTTTTTTGATAGTTTGGCATGATCTATTATCGGGACTGTATAAAATTGTGTTGTGAAATTTTTTATAAAGAATTAAACAATAAATTGTTTTGTGAATTTTTCGATAAGTTCTAGTGCTGAAATGTTGATTATCTCAGTTTTGCCATCTGATTTAACCAACATATTTTTTTAATAAGTGCCGGTGCTGACTTTCGATTGTTTCAGTTTCCACCTAAATTTAACGATAATTCTTTTGTGAACTTTGTCAAAAGGTGCTAGTGCTAAAATTTTGATTATCTCAGTTTTAATCTGATTTAACCCACATATATGTTTTTTGTTAAGTGATATTGCCAAATTTCGATTACTTCAGCTTTCCATCGGATTTAATTCGATAAGTAACGGTATTAATTTATAACGGTTGTGTATTGTATAAAGTGAAAAATTCCTGTGAGTTTCAAAATGGCTGCAAACAAATTGTTACAAACACGTGATAGCATCTTACGTGCTCTGAACAGGCTTAACACTTTTGATGTGGCAATCGATGACAACACTACGCTTGAAGACATTAAAGTTCGTTCATCAAAGATGGAGGAATACTACACGGAGTTTAGTGTTATTGAAGATAAACTGCTCTTAATTCCTGATCAAGGCTCAAAACTAGATGAAATTGAGACAAAATATTACAAGATTAAGGGTTTTTTTGCCCTAGAAATGCGCCAACGTCCGACAATTGCGCTCCCTCAGATGCCCAAACCTGATTTACTCAACAAAATTAATAATTTCTGAAAAAGAATATATTAATTCAAACGAATAATGGCCAGATTTTCAGGAATTTGTAGTCAATGGCCGTCCTTCAAGAATCGTTACACATTATTGGTTCATCAAAATGACGCGCTATCTAACTGTAATAAGTTTAAATTGATGAAAGATTTTCTTACAGGTGAAGCTGCTTAATCCGTCATATTCCGTTTACTGATATTAATTACGAACGGGCTTGGGATAAGTTGCAAACTTGATTCGATAAAAAGAAAGCAGTTTTGAATTCCTGGAACAAGAATTATATGAAGCCAAAACCAATAAAACAACACATTGTTCTTGACCTTCGTAAAATTGTAAATGTGTCTCGTTGCGTAGATTTAGAAGGTATCAAAAACCAATAAGAGCATGGTTTATTCAACAGTAAGCACACAAATACTAAACAACAGTAGCAGAGAAACTACAAACAGAAAATATGAAGCAGCCGATTCATAATCACCATCCCACCAGCTTCTTAAATCGACTAAACTGATAAACTTTCAATCTCAGTTTCAGTTTATAAATATACTAAATAATATTTTGTATAAGTGTCGTATATTGTGAGAATGCCACTAACGTGTAGTGTATTTAAGTGCCAAATGAGAGCAGATAAACATAAATATAAAATAAATCGATTATTGCTATCCACGCACGAAAAATTGTTTTGTATTCTGGCCAGACAGGAAGGCATCGATAACAATTATTTGTAATTAAACAAGCATTTATATTAGATTGCTTCGAAATCTATTCAGAGACACCCGGTAAGTATTTATTTTTTAAATTTCTAGTAAGTAAACTAACAAATTCATTCTTATTACATCAGAGAACTGTTTAGCTCAAACTAACACCTTTTTGTCATACAAACATCGTCTAACCATAAAGTACCTCATCTGTATCTCATCCTTTGGTAGTATCGCATTTATATCGAAAATGGTGGATGATGTAGTAACAAATTTGTTTTTGAGATCTGTGGAATTATGGATTAAATTAGCGAAGGAGATGTTATCCTGGCGGATCGAAGATTTTTAATCGAAAGGGCCATTAAGAAGAAAAACGCTAGATTAATTATGCCATCGTTTAAAAACAGTAAATCCCAACTAGAACCGATCAAAATATAAAACAGTAGAAAAATTGCAAGTGTAAACATGTTGACCACATTATTGGTATATCTTGCCCAGTTTTCAATTTGAACCCACCAATTTTAGGGGACAATGATTAATAGAGAATAAATCAGATTATTTAATATAAAACTAATATTGTATGATACAAAATCACATAATAAATTCAATTAATCAGTAAATAAATTGATATTAAATTACATAGTTAATTCATTTTATCACATGAATCTATATTGGTATAAAACTGTTATATTTAGTTGTAATAAACCTAATAATTTGTTACAGACTAATTGTAAAAAATCATACCTATTTTTAATTTCATTGATGCAAATAAAGTTTCATGTTATAATATTAAACTTATTGCATAACATTTCACAAATAATTCTGGAAGAATATATTTTAGAAAAATTCTATCAGCTTTCTCGATCTTGTCTTCCACGAATTTTTCATCAACTTTGATTTTCAGGATAATTTTTGTTTTTCGATACGATATTGGTTCATCAGCTGCTCAAGTGTTTTATTTTCATTATCGCTACTCCATAAATTGGCCAAATAAACCTTCAACAAATTGTCCTATTCAAAATCACTTGTAGTGTCGGATAGTGCAGCTACAGGCAGAAAACTTCTAAATCCAACGTGCCCACCGAATTTTTTTTCCTTTAGATTTTATTTAAATAATATGGCGATTCTCTTGTTATCATCCAATTCTACAAATACACAAAAAATTATTCAAAACATATAAATTTGTTGTAAGAACAACCCCTGCCTAAACTCTTAAAAAAACACTTTTTTCTACTTACTTTACAAGAAATTTTTATAAATTTCTATTAATTTTTAATTCTAAGAATATGTTGAGCAATAAATCACAAATTAAGATAAGATAAAAACCACACTAATTAGTTTAAAAACACAGAAAATTACACAGTTAAAAATTATCGTTTGTGCTACACCTTCACAAAATACCAAATTTTATCTGTCAAAATTTTTGAAGGAAAAAGGTCTATACCAGTTTTACTTACATATTTAGAAACAACAAATAATACAAACAATTTATTTAGTTTGAGTTATTTGCTATGAAAAAGGAGAAGGTGTAGATTTGTTTTTGTTTCCTTTTTGCCGTAAACATTTTTGTTCGAGATTTATCGTTTTAGCTTTCAGAATTCACTGAACGTAAATCGACTATAATATGTAAAAGCTTAATAGACACTGTGGGCCTGTTTGATAATTCGTACGGTGCAGTGCAGTGCATATTGTTTTCCTTGTCTCCTTTGATTTATTTTCTATTAGTGAAATAAAAAAAAAATGTACACTACACGGCACCGTGCAAATTATAAAACAGACCCTGTAACCCGTTTACTAAGGACGATTAAATGTCTTTATTTGATTTCTAAAATCTAAATAAACAGTCTTAGTATTTTTTTCCTATGTTATCAAATTATTGTAGCTTTTACATTTTGTTCGTTACCTTATCTAAATAAATTATATGTTCATCGAAAGTGCATAATTCATGTAGCTAAATTAATTTACACTAATACATTCATACAAAAATAACTACGTAACTCAAATTTTTTCTCTATTAATTTTAGATGGTTTCTTCGCTTTCTGTTAACAGGTAACATCTATTTTTAGAAATTATTTTTTCTATTATTTGTTCTAGTTTTAATATTTAAGTTTTATAACTATGTCATATGATAAGGATGTCATGTAGGAAGTGAAAAATAATTTGAAATAAGTTGAACTAAAGGGTAGGCCAACAAGAGCTTCACCATGTGATTATTAAATAAAAACTTATTGCGTTGGAATGATTTTAATTTTTTTATTGAATCATACTAAGTGATCGGTAATAATTATGTGTGAAAGATAGTATTGGCCAAATGTTCACCACGACCTTCGGCGGCACATATCAATCCGTTTGTCCAAATTTAGAGCGACATCCTATCTATGGCATAACTGCTCCTTTATTTCACTAATATGCCTTATTATCTCGTCGTTAGCTGTTGAATTGTTTCTGACTTATTGGCATAGTCTTTATTTTTGAGATACTTAATCTAAAAGAAAGAAGTCCAAAAGTGTCAGATCGCACAATCTCGGTGGCCAATTGACCTCGCTGTATCGCGAGAAAACGTGTCCCGGAAACTTCTCGTGCAACAAGGCCATGACTCCCTTCTAATTCATCGGAATATCTTCCCCGAACGCGATCAAATATTATACGGTTATCATCGTTTTATAGTTCCATACAGTGCATATCTAAGCTTGAAATATAACGCACATATAAATGTCGAACTATGCTCTACTGTCAAAGCAATTAAATATATCCTTAAGTATATATCTAAAGGACATGATTGTGCAAGAGTTGGGAAACAAATCAGCTCATTAAATAGTAACTCAAATGGGGTTCAACATGATGAAATATCGCAATATCTAAACTGTCGCTATATATAAGCTGACAAGAAACAGCTTGGAATTTATCATCTGGTCACCTAAAAGAGGGACAGTAGGTTTACTTTGAAGAAAACAATATAGAAAGTGCTTTGTGACGACAATCTGCTGCATGCACCACTTTGACGGCATTTTTTGAACTTAATCTCATAGACAACGATGCTCATCAATTTTTTTTAAAGCCACGTGCGTTGATGCAATGGAAACCTTCAATAATTAATATACCTAACCTATAAAGAAGCATCAAGAAAAAGAGGATTAATTAATGATAGTAGTGAGTGGGAGAACTGTTTATCTGAGGCTCGCGAAGTCGCGAGCATTATGTTACCTAAATTTTTGAGATCCTTATTTATGACTATCCTGACCCATTACAATCCTGCATCCGTTAAAACTTTTTAATGAATTCAAATGTAGTATGATAGAAGATTTTATTCATCAAGGCATGAACCATAATACAGCTTTTAGAAGTTGTATGCTAGACTTAAAAATTCAAAGTCAAAAAGTAGGTTTTGATTCTCTTTCAGTAGTGGCAATACCAAACGTCTCTGAAATTTTGAATATTGCTATTATTTTGCCACCTACCACCTAGCTTTCAGCAGCATCAGCAGTTTTTCATCAATATTAGAATTTATTCCACCATCGAAATAAATAAACAAACAAATAATAAAATTGTGCAAATTGCACAGGGGCCCCATAGTATGTATAATGAGGAAACGCCACGTTTAAGGCTATGTTTTCTAGGTAGTTCTATTTATACTCAAAAACTTTTCCAGTTTAGCAACATTGTTTAGTCTTATAAATATTATATTAAACTTTAATTTAACCAACGTAAAGGATACATTTTTGTTTGGTAACAACGTTTTGAGGGCCATTCAAATATTAATGAATAAAGAAAATTATCTTTTGTTAAGAATTAATATGTTGCTGAAAAAGTGAAATAACTTTAATTCCAAATATATTTTCTTGTAGCTAGAAAACTGACAAAATAATTTTGACGTGATAACGTTTTACACCGCATGTTCAGAAAACTTACCCGAAATTTAGCCCGGGATGTTGGTCGGGGGCAATTACTCATCAACTATAAGCATTACCTTTAATTTAAAGATATGATTGCTTAGATTGGTCCTTCGGCTTTATTGTGTCATGCATAATATTATTGCAATGACGTCATCCGGCGGCATAAGAACCCGCGCTGCGAACCTCTGATTTCGACCGATTTAAATGCTTGAACCAGGGTAGCGAGAGAATGGCCCATCCGATCGGAGATTAGATGGTGACAATTTTTGCGTAAAAAACCAGTGGTGGTTAATTTATTTTAAATTAAATTAATTAATCCCCACATAAATTTTAATTAAAAATTTAAACTAGAAAATAGCGATTGTAGTTTAGCCTTTGGTCGGGAGCAATTGCTCATCAACTATATAAGCATTACCTTTAATTTAAAGATATAATTGCTTAGATTAGTCCTTCAGGTTTATGTGTCTTGCATAATATTTTCGCAACTACGTCATCGGGCGGCACACGAACCCGCGCCGCGAACCTCTGATTTCGACCGATTTAAATGCTTCAACCAGTGTAGCGAGAGAACGGCTCATCATATCGGAGATCCGATGGTGTCAATTTTTGCGTAAAAAACCAGTGGTACAACCCCTCATGCCTCATCTGATCTGAGCAATTCTAGTGCTAATTTGTGCGTAAAGAAACTGGGGCAGATAATTTATTGTAAATTAAAATAATTAATTTTCACATAAATTTTAATTAAAACTTAGATTTACAAAGTGGCGATTTACAATGCTAGAGAGCACTATAAAGGGGGAATGCCTGATCTGATAGGTCAAATGTCAGTCTGGACTCTGATATAAAATATATTTGACCTCACACTAGCCTCGGCGACTTTGGGAGGCACTAGTCTGCGGAACTCACATTCATCAGGCACATTTCCGCTGAGACCCTGCGGTCCATATCGTACTTCTCATACCATCGCCCAGTACTTAATCGTTTGCAAACAATCACTGTACTCTCATTTCATGATGCTAATAATAAAGAAATTTATTTTAACAAACCCATCCATCGTGCAATTTCTCGCACCTCTTATAAACGTTATCACGGAAAACACCTACGGCCGTGTAGAAGACACAGCCTAACCCAGAATTTTTTTTCTTATTGCGAAAATAAGAAAATGGTCACATAAAAAGTTCCCAAATCTATATTTCTAGAACTTATGAAGCTGCAGAAGATAAGATTGTGGAACAGTAAACATTCCAGTGAAGGTTACATGTAATGAAAATTGTCTAATGCCCGATTTCAGAATAAAATAGCAATTAGCCAGTTAAATAATATTTCCTCTCTTCCTTCTTATGTGAAATTGCAATTTGTTTCACAATTCAAAATCAATGCCTACCTTATTAAATTTCCTTTTTACATGAGCATTTTAAACGGAGAATGGGGGCATGCTTATAGTAACAATATTTCCCGATGTTTTTGAATGCAGCACCCTCGTTACAGGTTATAATGTCAAAATTCATTAGTGTTTTGTATCGCAACTGTATGGTGAATTTAATAACACAAAATAATTTTTATATTTTAAACTGTTTATAAGTAGTTTATCGACGCGTTCGAACTTCGTAGCCATAAAATTAAACGTCAAACATTATTGTAGTAACCTTTATCACGACGGTAATGACATCTGATGTGCGGAAACAGAAACAAACTCTTTTTGCATGCCCCATTAAATATTTATTTATGCTATATTAAGTGTATTGATTTGGTAAAAACAGGATTAGATTTAGGTTTGGATTTAAAATTTCAGAAAGCAACCTGCAAAGATTTATTTTTGAATTTAATTTTTGTTTGATGTGTTTCGTATGAAGCAAATTCTAGTGGTAGGTATTGAAACTAAAAATCGGATTTGATTTAAGTAAATTCAAAAAATAATTGGATTTAGCTGAATCTTTTTTGGATTTATTTAATGAAATTGTTGTTGTATTTTTTTGTAAATTTACCAAAGCAATACACTTAATTGAAAAGTCAAATATTTAATTATACCGTTAAAATGTTCATGTAAAAAAGAAATATAATCAGGTAGGCATTGATTTTGAATTATGAAACAAATTGCAATTTCACATAAGAAGGAAGAGAGGAAATATTATTTAACTGGCGAATTGCTGTTTTGTTCTGGAATCGGGCATTAGACGGGTAAAATTTAATTTTAAATTTAACAGTAATTCTTCGTAATTTTTTATGAATAAAAACTTATGGATCAATAATATTTTTTTATAAAAGCCGATGAAGTTAAATATATGTCTATTTTCTCCATAAGCACTACAAAATTACTCGACTCTGGATTTAATTAAGATTAAACTCGACTTGACTCGCAGCATAAAAAATATGTATATGTATGTATATTGTACAGTCAAACCTGTTTTTGTGCGGTAGATAGGGACCGTACAAAAAAAATCGCACAAAAAAATAATATTCGCAAACTCCATAAATCGCTATAATAAATAATTTTGTACAAAAATAACAAAAAAATTTTTTTTATGCAGTGGATAGGGACCGCATAAAAAAAGTTTCCCTTAGAAAATACATATGTCAAAGTTTTACGAAATAGCGAGAAAATGCTTTCTAAACAAAATAAATAATTAAATTACACGTGGAAACATTTTAAAAAAATTTAATTTCTCATTTTTAAATAAAACGGTAAATTTCCTTTTTTCTTACATATTGTATATTTTTTTAGTTTATGTTCAAGGTTAAAAATCAGTGTGGCTATTACTACGCATTTCATTAGTTGTGAAATTTTAATTTCTTTTAACTAAATTATATTCTTTGTGTGCAAGATAATATGTAATTACATATTGAAATTTGCTGAAATATGGAATATATAAGAATATTGAGCATGTCTAATGATTAATGAACTTGGCTGATGCATTAGGTATGAAAATGGCTGAACAGAATCTCGATATTCATATACCGCATAAAAAAAAATCGCACAAAAAAACGGGGTTAGTGTCGATATCTTGGTTTTCAAAATCTTGGTTTTCAAAATCTTGGTTTTAAAATCTTGGTTTTCAAAATCTTGGTTTTCAAAATCTTGGTTTTCAAAATCTTGGTTTTCAAAATCTCGGTTTTGAAAAATTAATTTTTATTAATTCGGGCCGCCCGAATTAATAAAAATTAATTTTTCAAAACCGAGATTTTGAAGTCATGTCCGAAGTAATACTTTGTGTATGTGTGTGTGTGTGTGTGTGTGTGTGTGTGTGTGTGTGTGTGTGTGTGTGTGTGTGTGTGTGTGTGTGTGTGTGTGTGTGTGTGTGTGTGTGTGTGTGTGTGTGTGTGTGTGTGTGTGTGTGTGTGTGTGTGTGTATGCTTGGGCTTGTTTGTTTGTATGTATGCGTGTGTGTGATTATATGGAAAATGCCCACACGAAAAAAGCGCAAAAGTAAAAAGCGCATAACAAATCGCATCGTTTAAAATTAAATTCAATTAAAAATATTGCATACAATATGTCGTTAAACAAATGATATCGAAAATATTTTTATTTTAGTTTTTTATTTTAACAAGAAATATATTTATTTTACTTTAAATATTTTGAATTTTTTCAAATGAAATGTTTTGTTATTTTTTTAATAAACGTATGTATTTTGAATTTCTTGGTTTTGTTTTAAATTTCCGTTTACATAACGATTTTAGTGCATTTTTGCTAAATTTCACAAAATCCAAGATTAAAAAAAAACAAGATTTTTTTTTTCTGAACAACCAAGATTTTGAAAACCAACATTTTGAAAACCAAGATTTTGAAAACCAAGATTTTAAAAACCAAGATTTTGTAAGCCGAGATTTTAAAAAACCAAGATTTTTTTAAAACCAAGATTTTGACTAAACCAGGATTTTGTCTACCAAGATTTCGATACGCTCCCAAAAAAACGCATAAAAAAAATTCGCATAAAAAAAGACCGCACAAAAACAGGTTTGACTGTATATGTATAGTATAACTATAATTGTTTGAAATTTTTCTAACACATAATATTTTTATAAACAACCCGTCTCCCTCCGTAGCAAAGCATTGATATATCAAGCATGTGAAGTTAGCCCAGTTTTTTATCCCAGCAAAAACAGAAAGTTTCATCAGGCAATAACAATTTCGTCTTATCCCAGTTTTTTTTTATTTACGAGTATGTATCATACGAAACGAAAGTAAAATATTTTTTCTATCCCATCTCAGTTATTAAGAATTTTATTTTATTTTTCGATTTTGAATTTATTTATGAACCCAATTAAAAAAAAATACTTCTGTACCATTTTAACTACTCGGACCGGAACATGTGGTTTATGTTTTGAGTTGCAATTGTTTTGTTTCGAGATACAATTTCCATGACCCCATATGATTTTTATATGGAAAATTCACGAAATATTTTCCTGTATTCTTGAAACTTCTTGGGCCGGGAAATTTGTTTATTATTTTGAGTTTAGCATAGATTAAGGCAAATTTTGATGAACTCACCAGTACAAGTCTATGATTCAAATAGCTACAATCGGCCAATTTCCATGACCCCATATGATTTTTATATGGAAAATTCACGAAATATTTTCCTGTATTCTTGAAACTTCTTGGGCCGGAACATTTGTTTATTATTTTGAGTTTACCATAGATTAAGGCAAATTTTGATGAACTCACCAGTACAAGTCTATGATTCAAATAGCTACAATCGGCCAATTTTCATGACCCCATATGATTTTTATATGGAAAATTCATGAAATATTTTCCTGTATTCTTGAAACTTCTTGGGCCGGAAAATTTGTTTATTATTTTGAGTTTACCATAGATTAAGGCAAATTTTGATGAACTCACCAGTACAAGTCTATGATTCAAATAGCTACAATCGGCCAATTTCCATGACCCCATATGATTTTTATATGGAAAATTCATGAAATATTTTCCTGTATTCTTGAAACTTCTTGGGCCGGGAAATTTGTTTATTATTTTGAGTTTACCATAGATTAAGGCTAATTTTGATGAACTCACCAGTACAAGTCTATGATTCAAATAGCTACAATCGGCCAATTTCCATGACCCCATATGATTTTTATATGGAAAATTCATGAAATATTTTCCTGTATTCTTGAAACTTCTTGGGCCGGGAAATTTGTTTATTATTTTGAGTTTACCATAGATTAAGGCAAATTTTGATGAACTCACCAGTACAAGTCTATGATTCAAATAGCTACAATCGGCCAATTTCCATGACCCCATATGATTTTTATATGGAAAATTCATGAAATATTTTCCTGTATTCTTGAAACTTCTTGGGCCGGAAAATTTTTTATTATTTTGAGTTTACTATTGATTAAGGCAAATTTTGATGAACTCACCAGTACAAGTCTATGATATAGAATTAAGTTCAAATGATAAAGAATTATTTTTCTTTTAATTGGGTTCATAAATAAATCCAAAATCGAAAAATAAAATAAAATTCTTAATAACTGGGATGGGATAGACAAAATATTTTACTTTCGTTTCGTATTGATACATACTCGTAAATAAAAAAAGCTGGGATAAGACGAAATTGTATTGCCTGATGAAACTTTCTGTTTTTGCTGGGATAAAAAACTGGGCTAACTTCACATGCTTGATATATCTCAAGCATGTCGTAAATAATTAATTCTGGTATTTCGGTAAATCTACATACAATTAAACATGGTTATCAACGGGCTTTTAAATACAACTGGTACTAACAATTCTCAATTTATATGAATTATAATTTTATTATTCTTAAATAAGACTAACATGCTGGCACAAATAATAAAACATTTAACCAAAGATCGTTACATCGTTCGTACAATATAAAAATTGAAATCTGTAGCTTAGAGGCCAAAATCAACATAGGCCAAAGCATGTTGTATTTATTAATTCGATTTTTGGTCAGCGGTGAGAAACGAATTCGATTCCGCAACCTGGTGAGCAACTAAGTAACCCATTATTCTACGTTCGACGACAACGATCATTTAAAAGAAATTAAGATGATTATAAAAACTATTGTTAATTAAATTAACTCATGTAAATCCGTTATTTTAATAAATAATTTGTAAAATATTACAAAAAAAAATTAGCAAAACTAGATTCGCTATAAAATTCTATACTAGTTGGATTTTTTGTATGAGGAATAAAACTACCTGCAATTTATTTATAAGGCAAAAAAAAAAAAATCCGTAAATAAAACTGATAAAGAAATTAAAAGCACTTCAATATGTTTCTATGAGTGCATAATTAAAATATAATTTATTTTACTCGTTTGTACACAAATATGTATATTACTGAAAATACGCCGTTATTCATCAAATAAATAAAAAAAATCATATTATTGATATATGTACACTGTATATTATATAACATATAAATATTATACATTATGTACTTTATAGTTATGCAGAATTGAAACAAAATATATTATTTGTATTCTGCATATGAAAAAAAGTAACTCGAGTACAAATAAAAGCATTCCGCTCGATTAAACGGAAAATTATTTTTACTTTATAGTTCCCTATACAACATTGCATTTTATAAATCTGTAGAGAAAAATAGAAAAATATCATATATAAAAATTTTATTTTCTGCTCTATTATTAGAACAAAATTTACTTTTGAACAAAGGTCATAATTAATATAATCACTATCATATACAGAGTGGGCTAAAAAAATTCAACAACATTTGAGTTGATGGCCCTAGGATTATAGACTAAAAAAGATATTTAGGACGCGTCCGATTTCTGTGAGAAATAATTTTTCTGTGATAAATTTGACATTAGTGAAATAATTTTGTCTTCCACATTTGAAATAAGTTCATTTGCTGTCCGAATACTGAAATAATTTTGACATAATAAATTTCACAGATAATGTTTGGAGAATAATACATTAACACTAAAATAGCGCCTAGATTATTTTTTTTTTAAATTTTAACCCCAATGAAATCTACGGATCACCGGCATATTCACCATAAAAATTAATGAAATTTGAGGCGCGCTAAATGAAAATTTAGCATTTTTAAACAAATAAAATTGTTAGTTGATCAACAATATTTACTGTATATTAATAATTTAAAAACCATAATTTAACGATGTAATGGCAATGAATTTAGGAATTATGTACTTATAAGAAAAAATTAGGGCTTGCAAATAATACTATTGATACGATATTACACAAATTTTGGTACAGCACAAAAACGAATAAATTGCTCACAAAATGATTAAAAAGAACAGAATAAAGGCACGCATGATCACTTTTACGGATGATTGTAAATTTATTGGTCGTAAATTTAATTTCATCAATACAAAAATCTTGTTGCTAAAATCTACATTCTTCACTGGCATAGAAACAAGAATTATTTCGGGCATGTCAAAATTATTACACACCGATGCTGTGATAATTTGGTTGCGTACAGTTCAACATTAATTTATCACAGAAAAATTATTTCTCACAGAAATCGGACGCGTCCTTAATAGATACTAAAAAACATATTTTTATTCTATTCTAATATACTTCGAAGCTAAGTTAACTGAGTTTTCCCAAAAATATGACTAAAATAAGTTGCAGAATTGGAAAAAGTCCTAAACCACTGGACCTAGAAACTTAAGCCTAGAAACCTTTTTCAATCTCTTTCTGTACGTTTTATTTGTAGCACCCACCACTCGTATTTCTACCTAAATAAATGAAGCTTATGGGCTAACCAGCGAATCAGTAAGAATCCTTACAGAATTTGACGAAAATATTTCCTTAAGCTCGGTATGCTGCTAAGATAAATTTTCCATACAAATTTGACGTAAAATTTAGCTAGCGAAATAACAAAAAAATATTTAGCTCACGATTTCGCAGATGCGGTACGCAGCTGACGTGAAAATTTTGTAGTTATCTCATTCAAATAAAGACTGCGCTAGTGGAAAGTTTACAAACGTTTTCGCAGCAATTTATCTGCCTAGCACAATAAAATTGAGATAAATTTTGACAGCGACCAAAAAATAAACATTTATTTTTTTAAATCGCAAAATGGAGTACAGTGAAGAAGATCTAGACAATAGCTGCGGCACCAATAATAATATTGTCTTCGTCAGTTGAATCCATTTGATAAAAATCACTCAATACTTTATTTAACTTTTAATTTAAATTTTTATTAAAATACTTATTTACATAGGACTACAAATACTTATTTGTAGGACAAATAAAACAAATGTCAAAATTTATCTGTACATAATCTTTTTATCTTGTGAATTTATCTGTAATTTAGTGGAGACTTGTGGAGACCGCGTTAAAATTTATCTTAGCGCGAGCTGCATACTGAGCTATACAGAATATTTGACATATTAGCCACCGAAACCGCAACAACTGACAAATACAGTATTAAAATTGTAATGTGAATATCAAAATTTATTATTTTTAAGAAAAGTTTTGATGTATTCTGACATTTCCTTCAGTTTGCGCGTTAATTTTCGCTCTGTTAAGTGACAGCTAAACTGAACGAAAAGTTCTAAAAGATTCGCTGGCCATGTAACATGTACTTTCTGTATATCGAATTATTACGTTAAGTTGTTACTGATTCGCTGGTTGGGCCATTTAGTAAAGTTAAGTAAACTCCCGATTTTTTCCCGTTTCTAGAAAACCAAAATATTTTGTAAAAAGGAATTAGTCAATTGTTCGTATAGCCCAACACATCGATATTTCTTTCTGCGAAGTAATTTTTTACGTTTAAATGAAGAGATAAGAAAACAAATCGGATTTTAATAAATTATTGTTGTTTGTCTGAAAGTCAATTTTATTATCTACAATTCGTAATTAATACATATATGGTAGTTACTCACAACTTTGGCAGTATTGCATGAAATCGAAAAATAAATCTGAAAGTCTCGTCGAAAAGCTCTAACACAGAGGGCTCAAATTCGTTATCTATGGCTTGCAGATAAATAGCTGCTGTGATTCTGCAACTAAGGAATCACTTTCGATCGATTTGTTCTCCAGAGAAAGCTCCCCAGACCACAACTCTTCTGCTTTAGCTTTGTCATCAGAGCAAATCACGTTATTCCACATCTCTTGAGTCCAACAAACGTGCTCCTAGACCCACAGTAAATTGGGTTTGCCTGTTTTTGTTTGACTCGTAATGCGAACTCTGGCTTTTGGACTGTTTCAAGTGCTCGCAAGCCCTGCTTCTGTCCTATGACGGTAGGCGTAAAAGGGAACTAATTAGTATTTGACCAATGTTTTTGCACAGCACTTGCGGGGTTGTACCGCCGTAATAAAAGCAAATGGTGGTCCAAAAAATATTAAAATTAAATATAGAAGTTCCATAAATCAATAAAGCATAAAAAAACAAAAAAAAAATATTTACTTTATTCCTCTACTTCCACGCCTTTAATTTCCAAATAGAGTACTTTGAATATTTTGGAATATTTTTCGATTTTGCCCCCTAAATTGCGGTACATTTTTTTTTAAATTGGATCATAAAAGTATTTACAATTAACCAATAAGCCAATTGCTTTCAAAAGTTTTGTAATTTTAGCAAAAAAATATTCCAGTTTGTAACAAAATATGTTTGACCAATTTTTTTCCCCCAGCACTGTATGTCCATTAATAAGGTTTTGCTATGGGAAAACTAATATTGAAAGGTATATTCTATTAGCGTCGTAACGCTAACAGAATACATCTTTTAAATTAGTTGTAACTAGTGTGTAACCAGTGAGTAAGGAATTCAATCCGTGACTGCTAAATTAACCAGAGAATAGTAAATTCATCGCGAGTTTTGTTTTCTTTTCTTCACTAACATAATTAAAATTGTTTCACTAAATAGGAGTAGAAAATAGTATATGTATTGTTTCACAAGTGACGTAAATAACTATTTTGTAAGTACAGCCGCATAAAAATATTTCAGTAACTTTTATGGTAATTTCGCAACAAAAGAACTTGGCGGACATAAACTTTTTTCAACTTTTCGGTAATTTTTTTCCTCTCCATACCAACTTAAAAAAAACATAATTCTTGTTTTCATACGAGAAAAAAAAGTTATTTTTGTTAAGTTGGTATGAAGGGAAAAAAATTTAAAAGTTATATGAGAAAATTGTATGTCCGTCAAGTAGTTCTGTTGCGAAATTACCTTTATGGTATAATATTACTGAAATATTTTTGAAGTATGCGATTTAAGAGATCAGCACCCTGAAGCCGCATACTACAAAAAAAATTCAGTAATTTTTGGTAATTTCGCAACAGAAGAACTTGACGGACATATACTTTTCTCAACTTTTCGGTAATTTGTTTCTCCTCCATACCAACTTAAAAAACACATAATTCTTTTTTTCATACGAGAAAAAAATTATGTTTTTTAAGTTGGTATGGAGGGGGAAAAAGTTTACAAATTATATGAGAAAATTTTATGTCCGTCAAGTTCTTTTTTTGCGAAATTACCATAAAAGTTACTGAATTTTTTTTGTAGTATGCGGCTTGATTCTCTAAAAAATAAGATTTTGTGTAGACGTGTAAACTTGTAAAAAGCAGAGCTTACTTTTACGAGTTTAGAATTTTTCATTATTATTATTTTAGTAGTAAGTAAAATCGGGAAATTGCAAACTCATAAAAGTAAGCTTTGCTTTTTACAAGTTTACACGTCTACATAAAATCTTATTTTGTAGAGAATCAGGGTGCAGGCAGCGTCTCGGTTGGTAATGTTCGCGAGCTTCAAAAAAGGGGTTTCAGAGAGCGAAATACTATACCTCTTCAACGACAGCGCTTAAGGCATTACTAAAATGAAACAGAAGTGTAATGTAAACGAAAACAAAATAAGAAAATTACACGAAACAAACTAAACCAAGCAACTCAAAACAAATAAAACCAGGCAACTAGATGTGGGCGCTTTAAAATTTTATACTTTTATAATTATTCATACATAATGATCTTACTTTATTCATATTACAAGGGACGAAAGTTATCTTATGAGATTTTCTCTCACCAAAGGCAGAAATCACATTTTCGCTGGCAGAATCTTACTAGCGAAGCATATCTTTTCATAGTGGGTCGTACAAAAACAATTTTTTCTACCCGAACGACAATTCATAACATGTGGTAGTTTGTATTCATTTTTCATAGGTTGTTATTATTAAATTATTCACGTTGTTAGATTATAGTAAAAAAATGATTGATGTCTAAACTTTGTTGTTTCCACATACTGAGCGAAACATTAAATGATCGATTAAGTAAAAATAATTATATACTGTTGATTTTCATTAGCCAGACATAAATATTTGAATATGTAAGTAAGGGTAAAATTTATTGTAAATAATAACTTCATTTCTGGTCTATATTGTCTTTATAGCTGGCTCTGATCTATTGTATGATTAAATTTATTATATTGATTAAAGTATAATAACAGTTTCGATAATTCCTATTAGATGTTTAGATGCAATAAAACGTATAATTTAATATATACTATAAACGAGAATTTATTTTATTGCAGTGGCACCAAACCAACCCACTAACTTTTTCAGACAATTTAGTGTGAACATATCAAATACTGAATTAACTGTGATAATAAAGCCATTGCATTTTACAATGAGTTTTATTTCTAGAAAGAAAAAGTAATCAATTTTGTTCCAGGCACAATGTAATTGTATAACTGACAACTGCACCCTTTTTCAATGTACATATATTACAAAACTTGGCTAGCCATTTAAGCTTTGTGAAAACTCGTTAGATGCACAGCGTAACGAAAAAGTTGCATGTGAATCGAGTATGATTATTTTATGATGTGAAACTTTCCGTTGTAACAGATTCTAAATATCATAAAGAATTCACTTCCTCAGTAGAACGAGGCGGATTTTGAGTAAATACAATATTCCAGTTTAGTATCCTAGATTGTAATAATAGTTGTTAATATTATCGTTAAAGGCGCTAGGTAGTGTGAATTATTTTTACATAGCAATTGATGGAATTGAGCGAAGTTGATGTTTAGTAGGTGTGTTAAAAATGATATATTCCGCAGCGCATGTTTAATTAGTAACATTTGTGCTAACTCGGTTTAAGCACACATTTTACTCGTCTTGTCAAAGTTATATAGAGATTTTCTTCTAGTTTTTATTGCGAATAGAATATAGAAGTGACGTGCAAATTGTTTACCAAAATAATTTTTTGCCGCAATAACAAAATAATTTTGAATTGTGTACTGATTTTATAGTGTAGATTGACTGATTTTATTATATAGTAGTGTTTTAATATATAACATACATATTATACATATACATATTGCATTTATTGTTATTGTTGTATTTTCGTTACTTTTCGATAGTGTTGTGTTTTTTCTTGTTATGTTCTTTAATTCATAATTATGAATTGTGGCGAATGTGATACTTTAAAGGAGAAAATCGGATGCTCTGTTTTTTGCAACAGAGCGTACCGTTATGGTTGTGTAGAAGTGGATCGAACGTCACTTAATTTTACGCTGAAATGCGCCAACATAATGTGGTTCTACAGCGATTGTAGAGACCTGATTATTTTTTATAAAAAATCAGTAATTTTTCCTTATTTTTAAAAAATTATGAATTTAAAAATATAAAATATGTATTTTGTAATTATTTATTTTACAACAATTCTAGTACAACTCTATATAAAGAGTCTCAGAGACTCTTCTATAAGTTTATGTTATGAAAACTTACTATCATTGTGAAGGTTAATATTGCGCAGCAGGATATGGTAAAGTGCTTACAGAAGGAAATTGATACGAACAAGGAGAATATTAGCTTAATAGTTATTTTAAAAAATTGAAACGGCAGATAAGGCGATTTTTGACTGCAGAATGAAGCTGACATATCGCCAAAAAGATCGATTAACAAGTGTTAATCGTTAACGAGTGACAAAAATATATTCAGGGGTATATCCTCCAACAGGTCGCAAATAAACTATTTGCGCCTCAAAATCTGACTACTCGATTGATTTTAACATGAGTTTTTCAATTGAAATTTGTTTTTTTTTGCTTTTGCGACTGAGTAGTAAAAACATTATAGAAAAGTTACCACCGACTTTTTGATGACGCAAATAAAATCAAGTAAGTCAAGAAAACAAAAACTACTCAGTCGCAAAAGCAAATAAAACGCAAAAAAAAAGAAATTTCAATTGAAAAACTCATGTTAAAATCAATCGAGTAGTCAGATTTTGAGGCGCAAATAGTTTATTTGCGACCTGTTGGAGGATATACCCCTCAATCTTTGTGTAAATAATAAACGCAGTAGGCCATGTTCAAATAAGAATCCCATACTAAAATATATGAAGTTGTCACTGGATAACGAAATGTGCAAAACAAACCCAATTTTGAGAAGCAATTGAGCATATCTTTATATTACTATATCGTGGATCATGACCATTTCCCGACTGATTTCGGTGAAATTCTACATGTGCGTTGGAAATGGGCTTCTAAAATGAATGTTAGGTGTCATGAAAACAACTCTTAGGTATCAGGAAAAAATATTAATTTTGCTCTTATATTATACTAATTTTGCATACCGAATATATATTACGGCTAATGTGCATAGAGCGGCAAATGTGTACATCGCCGGCAAACATGCATACTCGCCTGCTACTTTGGGTAATGTGATTTCAACCTTCGTTTATCTACTAAATTTGGACAATGCACGTTAACGTTGTTAAATGTGGATATATGTATAATTTATTGTAGACAATTTATACTACCTACAACATTGGAAAAGTAAAAATAATTTTCTAGGAAAATAATATTTAATTATTTACTGATTTATTAAAAATTAAAAACAATAATTAATGGAAAAGGAAGATTTAACTTTGAAATGTTCTGGAAAATTGAGATTTTCATTCTAATTTTAAATCTAAGTGTCCATTTTCCAGAATATTTTTAAAATAGATCTTAATTTTAAAGAAGATTGAACAGTTTTAAATAATTTTTGGGGTATTATTTCTTATCTGATATAATATGAATATTTATGATTGTAAAGAGAAAATTTTAGTGCGCAGTGCGCATACTCAAAACCATTTTTTTGGCAAACGAAACCAATAAACCAATATTAACTATTATCAAGAGAGGAAACTCTCTTTGAAGAATAATAATTTTATCATTTTTTATTATCATCGAACCAGAATCGCACCCCTTGAGTTCAAAAAATTGGGTCTGTTGTTCTATATATCTGTCAGTTTGTAGCCCTGCACCTTGATTCTCTAAAAAATAAGATAATGGGTAAAAGTGAAAACTTGCCAAAAGCGAAGCCTACTCTAATGAATTCGCAATTATTCGATTTGATTAATACTTCAAATAAAATCGAAAAATTGCAAACTAATAAAAGAAAGCTTTCGTTTTACGAGTTTACCCATTATCTTAATTTTTAGAGAATCAGTACCCAGATTTAACCAATCAAACTGCATTTTGGTGTTTAAACTTTTTTCATAAATTTTGAGGCCCCAACTCCCAGCTTTCGTAAAACAAAAAATTTATTTTGCAAATATCTCAAAAATATACAATTTACAGAAAACATAAACAAACAAATCTTTAGTTTGTAAGAAATTTGAATAATAAATTTTTCAAAATTCGTTGGTCGTAAAAGAAAGGCGTGTGTTGGCCACACCTTAATTTTTAAAATTGTATTCATTTGAAATATATTCTACGAAAACTAAATTGTCTTAATAAGTTTAGTCCCAAAACAAATGTTCGTAATTATTATTTTATTGGAACCAAATTCAACCTGTGAGTCTAACTTTAACATTATTACAAATTTACATCAACAATTGATCCCAAGGTTAAAATAATAATTTACAAAATTATTCAATGATAACATTTAAATCTTTCTCTTAATAGAAAATATAACAGTTAAATGCCTTATTTATATGCGTACGTACGCATGTTTTTTTGTGTGAGCTGCTCAAAGTAGAGTTCAATAAATCGCGATAAGCGTTGATAAGTTTTTTTTGCCTTATTGCGATAAAAGTATATAAATAAAAACAATTATTAGTTAACAGTAATAATCTAATTAAAATTGTGCTACTTGAAGCACGCGTACTAAAAAAATGAATTTAGTCAGTGTTTTATGGAATAAATTTTTGAATATAATCGGCGACGATCACTTTACTTTAGGAGTGATATTTCAATATATTTTAATAACAGTAGTGTTTTTAAGTATTGGCGGTGTTTATATTTGGATTGAATTAATCAAACCAAAGTTTTTACAAAAATATAAAATTCAAACTAAACCAGTTGAAATTACTCGAGATAAATGGATAAAAGTAGTTTGATAAGATTTTACGTTGTTCTACTTCTGCGATAAATACTATACTATTATTAATTTTTATTTCTAGTTATTTATAACGGTTTTGTTTAATCTTACGGTGACCAATTTTGCAGCAATATTGCTGCAATATGGATTAACTCAAAATAAAGTGTTCCGAAACCCACGAGAACTACCATCTGTCTTAGAAATCACTCTGTCATTTATGTTTAATGGAGTTGTGGCTGAAATATTGTTTTATTATACACACAGGTAATTCTTGTTAAAAATAACATTTTAATAAGAATTGTTATACTATGTAGTTTCAATTAGATAAATTAAAAATGTACGTTAATAATAGTGTTCCTGTTATTTTAGTCAGACTGAAAAAAGGCAATGCTAAGCAAATTTAATTAATATAAAATAGCTTTTCTCAATAGTTGAGAATATTTTTATCTTACTACTTGTGTACTTGCTTTTTCATTAGTATAAAAGAGAATGCAAATAAAAAATCGTAAACAGTTGATGACAGAAAATATTATTTTAATTTAAAGATATTAATAAACAACAACCTTATCTTGTACTTTCCAGATTACTACACACAAAATATTTTTACAAGTGGATTCATAAAAAACATCACGAATGGACTGCACCAATTGCAATTACAGCTATTTACTGTCATCCATTGGAACACTTATTTGGGAATATAGTACCTTTAGCAGCTGGGCCTTATCTATTAAATAGTCATATAATTACATCAAGTTTGTTTTATTCTGCAGCATTTTTCACGACACTAAATGATCATTCAGGATATAATTTGCCATTCTTTCCAAATTCTGAAGCTCACGATTACCATCATTATAAGTTCACAAATTGTTTTGGTATATTTGGCATTTTAGATTATCTGCATGGAACCGATATTCATTTTAAAAAAAGTGAAGGATACTCGAGACAAAATCGTGTACTTCAATATTTCAAAATTTCATTATTTGGAAAATAGAATATGCACTAGAATATAATTTTAATAAAAAATATCTGGTAACTCCAACATATTAATTAATAAATAAAATATCTAGGGTTAATAAATAAAATTAATCTTATGTTTTACTAACTATAAAACATATAAGCTTAATTTTATTTATTAACCCTAGATAATTTATTTATTAATTACATAATAAATAAAGCATAATAAATTTATAAAATATATTTTTAAGTACTTACACAGTATTATTAAAATCTGAAAAAAAATAATTAATAAGAGGTTAATAAACAAAGCAATATAACAGTATCAGTTTATTTTGTAAATATTTTCGGTTTAAGCTTTTATCCTGGAATTCAAATGTAGAAGAAAAAATAATTTTAACATTAAGAATTCAAACTAAATTTCAATTTTTGGTATTTGACTGGTTTTTTCAATATACTGTAACAAGAATTTAAGTAAATAAAACAATTGTTTTGACAATTATTTTAGCACACCTTAAATACTTGTTATAATAAAAACATAAATTAAAGATTTAATTTAAAATTGTTTATAAAAAATAATAATTAATATACTGTCGGAAACACTATGCTTCCATCACCATATTATAAAAGAACTAGTATATCTTGTCGCATATAAATTGCGACCATACCAGATAAGATATATGAGATATAAGATTGATTCATTTTTGGGATTTTTTTCACTTTTAAGATTGATTATTTTTTTTATGAAATTTGACAATTCTAGCCCCAATATAAATTTAGTTTTACTTCCTCTTTGTTATATAGAGAGTGGAAAAGATGGAAAGTTTTCGTCGTAAAACTGACAAGATAGGGATGGGTTAGTGGGGTCGAATGAACGACGGTCTTTTGCATTTATGCATAGCCTTCTGCTCATGTTTCTCGCTTACTTCGCTCGTAAAAGTTACTTGCTTCAGTATTAAATCGCTGTTTTTACAATAAGTGTATTGATTTGGTAAAAAAGGATTAGATTTAGGTTTGGATTTAAAATTTCAGAAAGCAACTCGCAAAGATTTATTTTTGAATTTAATTTTTGTTTGATGTGCTTCATATGAAGCAAATTCTAGTGGTAGGTATTGAAACAAAAAATCGGATTTGATTTAAGTAAATTCAAAAAATAATTGGATTTAGCTGAAACTTTTTTGGATTTATTTAATGCAATTGTTGTTGTATTTTTTTGTAGATTTACCAAAGCAATATGTACACTTAATATTTATTTTCGTAACGCACAGACACACAACAAGTACATATAGTTTTTGATGATTGTAATGTAGTACAAAAACCAGAGGCGGAATCATGAAATTCGGTCGGAAATACCGATGTTTATAAAAAATCACCGCTAGCAAAAGCGACCGGAAAAGAAACGGTATCATGAAATCCGTTCGGTAAAAATATTAAGTAAATATTCGTTCAGTGAATATTTTTCTAACTTGCTTTATATTTTGCTATGGTGCTGTCAAAATAATAAGAAAAGAAACCAAATTTGTGTTTCATTTACAATCGACTTGTTTTAAATTTTTTTAAATTTGTAGTAAAATAGTCCGTAATGGCGACCATTTTCGCTTGCCTAATTATTGACTCAAAATATTAATTTATGTGGTTCGAGTCTCTATGTCCTTAACATTTCTTTTAAATCGTACATAAAACCCTCCATTAGCGCGTTCCAAAATAATGTTCACCAATATTTTAGAACAGCATACTAAATTATTTTAATAAAATTAGTAAAATTAATGAATGTCTTTTAATGGATACACATTTTCATCGCTATCCGTCAAGTAATATCTACCGGACGATTTTTGATGGGAATTTACCGCGTAATCGGTTTTCATAATACCGGTTTTTGTAACACCGGATGAATTTCGTCAAAATTCCACCGGTATCGGATTTCATGATCCGGACGCAGAAAACGTTTACACAATCATTGCGTTCTCCTTTTCTGTATTAATATCAACTTTTTGTCTGTGTATGTGTACTTGTTGTCAGCTCCGTAACTTGCAGCTTCTACAAGTGCTCGTGTTACCTCCACGTTGTGACCGCTGGTCATATTGCTGATCTGTTGACTCCTAGGCCAAACCACGGTGCTAATGGGGTCAACCTTAAACAAATCGCTGGGCTGGGTTGAGGTGTTATTCTTACCGTGCCGATAATCGACCAGACTGGGGGGCTCAGTTTACAAACTAGCTCAGTCGCTAACGGTGGATCCGTATATCTGGCGAAGATCTCTGTACAGATGGACAAATTTGTTACTCATATAATATGGATCAAGAAAATAAAAAACAACAATAAAAATATTCCGGCTCTCTCAAAAATACGGAAAATGTAGACAGAGAGACTCGCGGAACTGAAACTGACTGCATGTGCAGATCAGAGATCTCTGCTGCTATATAAGAAGGCAGTGCAGGACTTGGCGAGGTATGGCGCGGAGCCAGCTTTGCTGTTATTGCTAGAGAAGGGATCCCTGTAAGCCGAGAGTGAGAGTGTGGTCCCTTCAGAGCCTAGTGATCCAAAGGTCATACTTCAGATGGTGCAGATTGCCAACCCAGATTGGCCAACGCAGAACTGGAAAGTTCCCAAGCTCGAGGAGCCAAGAGCTGACTACACGTCAGCCATTATAATTTTAAACAGGGAGTCATCTACTGCACGGGTAACAACCAACGGTAGCGTTAACTATGATTTCGATACAGTCACACTCTAGGTTTACAAGAAGGACGAGGACAAGCCGAAGTCAGAGGAAGACAATACTACTGTGCTTGAAAGCTCATCTGGGCGCAATGAGAAAGCGGACAACCAGGCGGAAACTCTCTCCACAGACACGGAGATGACAATGTTCTTGGCGGCATTGAAAAGGACTTCACATCAGGGGAGGACACTGAGGATACTGTGGTAGAGAGGAACTAGTAACTACTTTTCAGTTTTCAAATTTCAGCAATGCAGATGTAGCACCTGGCTAATATCAGCTTACCTAACTTACGATGAAGTGAACCTTTCACCAGTCAAGTCAATCTAGGTAAGCTAATTATGAAGGCTCAGCAGCGCAAGGTTGGAGTCATCCTGGGGGAGGGGGAGTGATGAAAATTCTCATCATACAATCTGGGGAACTAGCCTTCATATATATGTAGCATAGGCAATAAGCCGACTTTTATAACTAAAAATAGACATTTTTGATGATTAAATAGTCTATTAAAGTGGAAAGTGTTGAAAGCTCGCCCTCTTCTGATCATTGTTATCTTCAGTTTAAAATGGACGTGGTATCTCTTAAAATTCCAATCTACAGGAATAGGAGGAAAACCGATTGGGATACCTTTAGAACTGTTCTGGGTAATTCACTACCAGTCCCGGTGCCAAAACCGCCAAAAACTACGCATGAGCTTGATGGCTTAGTGGACGAGTTGTGCAACGTTTAATTGAAGCGATACTGAGCTCTAGTCCTCTTAGCAAGCCTAGGGGTAAATCTCGGCCACCTTGGCGGTCCAAGGAGATTCAACAAGCACGTCAAAAATGCAAGAGACTTTTTAAAAAAACAAGGAAAACAAGAGCCGTTGTAGAATTAGACTCCTATAAGAAAGTCCTCAAAACTTAATCGTTGGAACTTCTGCTGGAGACTCACTTTCCGGGTTGTTCTAAATCTATGGTATCGTAGGTCAAATTGTTAGCAGAAAAAAGATTCTGTGGGCGATAAATAGTTTTAAATCATATAATTCGCCAGGACCTAATTGTATTATCACTGCGGAATTCGATTTCAACTTAGGTATCCAAATGTTTATTTAAAAAGCAAATTTAATGTCCACGTTATTGTCAAAACAGGATATTTTCCCTGTTTATATAAATAAATAAATAAATTAGAGGCATGGTCATAAATTCCAATTTGGGGGAACCCTTCGCCAGAGAATTTGTAGGAAGAGGGATACCGTAAGGTGGCGTACTGTCCCCCTTACTTTGAAATTTGGTCATAAAAGACCTGTTGCTAAAACTGGGGGATAGTGACTTCAAGTTGGTTGCCTACGCGGATAACGTTGCTATTGGTATCCGTGGTAAATACCTACACCCTTAGTGGACTGAAGCAAAATGCCTTTGGCATTCCTCCTACATGGACCAATGGTTGAGGGTTGAATGTTAACCCACACAAAACTGAATTGGTTCTCTTTTCCAGGAAATATAAACTTCCTCATATCGATCATCCTACTTTAAATGAGTGTATAGCTTCAGTTTCATAGAGGAGGTCCTGTTTTGCATAGCAAATTACACTGGAACGTAATATTTTGGATACTATTAGAGTTAGCCGACAGTTTTCAGCCGACAAAAGAAAATCGATAATGTAGATTGCGTTTTTACCACACCAACCGATACATTGTTTAAGTTAGCCGACAATTTCCAGCCGGCAAAAAAGTAGAGAATGCAGATAATGCTTCCCCAAATTAAATCTCAAATTGTCTAGTATTATTGTCCATCGAATAGGCATAGCGAGATCAATGGTCAACCCCCAAAACCTGGAACGGCAGATCTTTGAATTGATTATCAAATTTGGCAAAATCTGAAATTTTTGTCGATTACACCCTTATCCCCTTCAGACCTTCCCCAAATTGAATCTCAAATTGTCTAATATTATTGTCCATCGAATAGGCATAGTGAGATCAATGGTAAACCCCCAAAATCTGGAACGGCAGATATTTGAATTGATTATCAAACATGGCAAAATCTGAAATTTTTGTTGATTACATCCCCTTATCCCCTTCAAACCTCCCCCAAATTGAATCTCAAATTGTCTAATATTATTGTCCATCGAATAGGCATAGTGAGATCAATGGTAAACCCCCAAAACCTGGAACGGCAGATCTTTGAATTGACTATCAAACATGGCAAAATCTGAAATTTTTGTGGATTACACCTCTTATCCAGTTCAGACCTCCCCCAAATTGAATCTCAAATTGTTTAGTATTATTGTCCATAGAATAGGCATAGTGAGATCAATGGTCAACCCCCAAAATCTAAAACGGCAGATCGTTGAATTGATTATCAAACATGGCAAAATCTGAAATTTCTGTCGATTACACGCTTTATCCCCTTCAGACCTTCCCCAAATTGAATCTCAAATTGTCTAGTATTATTGTCCATAGAACAGGCATAGTGAGATCAATGGTCAACTCCCAAAATCTGGAACGAACGGCAGATGTATAATTGATTATCAAACATGGCAAAATCTGAAATTTTTGTCGATTACATCCCCTTATCCCCTTCAGACCTCCCCCAAATTGAATCTCAAATTGTCTAATATTATTGTCCATAGAATAGGCATAGTGAGATCAATGGTAACCCCCAAAACCTGGAACGGCAGATCTTTGAATTGATTATCAAACATGGCAAAATCTGAAATTTTTGTTGATTACACCCCTTATCCCCTTCAGACCTCCACCAAATTGAATCTCAAATTGTCTAATATTATTGTCCATAGAATAGGCATAGTGAGATCAATGGTCAACCCCCAAAATCTAGAACGGCAGATCGTTGAATTGATTATCAAACATGGCAAAATCTGAAATTTATGTCGATTACGTCCCTTATCCCCTTCAGACCTCCCCCAAATTGAATCTCAAATTGTCTAATATTATTGTCCATAGAATAGGCATAGTGAGATCAATGGTCAACCCCCAAAATCTAGAACGGCAGATCGTTGAATTGATTATCAAACATGGCAAAATCTGAAATTTATGTCGATTACGTCCCCTTACCCCTTCAGACCTCCCCCAAATTGAATCTCAAATTGTCTAATATTATTATCCATCGAATAAGCATAGTGAGATCAATGGTCAACCCCCAAAATCTAGAACGGCAGATCTTTGAATTGATTGTCAAACATGGCAAAATCTGAATTTTTTGTCGATTACCTTCAGACCTCCCCAAATTGAATCTCAAATTGTCTAGTATCATTGTCCATCGAATAGGCATAGTGAGATCAATGGTTAACCCCCAAAATCTGGAACGGCAGATCTTTCAATTGATTATCAAACATGGCAAAATCTGAAATTTTTGTTGATTACACCCCTTATCCCCTTCAGACCTCCACCAAATTGAATCTCAAATTGTTTAGTATTATTGTCCATAGAATATGCATAGTGAGATCAATGGTCAACCCCCAAAATCTGGAACGGCAGATCTTTGAATTGATTATCAATCATGGCAAAATCTGAAATTTTTGTCGATTACGTCCCCGTATCTCGGGTCAACCCCCAAAATCTAAAACGGCAGATCTTTGAATTGATTATCAATCATGGCAAAATCTGAAATTTATGTCGATTACGTCCCCTTACCCCTTCAGACCTCCCCCAAATTGAATCTCAAATTGTCTAATATTATTATCCATCGAATAAGCATAGTGAGATCAATGGTCAACCCCCAAAATCTAGAACGGCAGATCTTTGAATTGATTGTCAAACATGGCAAAATCTGAATTTTTTGTCGATTACCTTCAGACCTCCCCAAATTGAATCTCAAATTGTCTAGTATCATTGTCCATCGAATAGGCATAGTGAGATCAATGGTTAACCCCCAAAATCTGGAACGGCAGATCTTTCAATTGATTATCAAACATGGCAAAATCTGAAATTTTTGTTGATTACACCCCTTATCCCCTTCAGACCTCCACCAAATTGAATCTCAAATTGTTTAGTATTATTGTCCATAGAATAGGCATAGTGAGATCAATGGTCAACCCCCAAAATCTAAAACGGCAGATCTTTGAATTGATTATCAAACATGGCAAAATCTGAAATTTTTGTCGATTACACCGCCTTATCCCCGTCAGACCTTCCCTGAATTATATCTCAAATTGTCTAGTATTATTGTCCATAGAATAGGCATCGCCCCGGTGGCACAGATGTTAGCATGCTTGCTTTAAGCTCCGGAGGTCCCGGGTTCGATTCCCGGCGGGTGATGAAAAAATCACGGCTGGTTTAATGTAAGGATCAATGAACTAATCACTCATTATCCGTTGTAAAAATGATTACGAAACTTCAAAAATGAAGCGGCCAAATCCCTCCATGGGATGTAGCGCCAGCGAAAAAAAAAAAAAAAATAGGCATAGTGAGATCAATGTTCAACCCCCAAAATCTGGAACGGCAGATCTTTCAATTGATTATCAAACATGGCAAAATCTGAAATTTTTGTCTGGAATCTTTGAATTCATTATTAATCGTAGCAAATCTGATATTTTTGGCAGGTCTTTGAATTGATTATCAAATATTGACTTTTTCTACTTGAAATTATCGGCTGATAAATTTCAGCTAATGATTAAAAGTTTTTTTGGCTGGTATTTTAATTGTGTAATCTGCATTATCGATTTTTTTTTGCCGGCTGAAAAATGTCGGCTAACTTTAATAAGGCATATTTTGGAAAGGGTAATGAAAGCTACGGTAGCGCTATACTCCTGCAAGAAATTTCACTGTAAAAGGATGGGGGCTGGAGCCCTGCAACGTTCATTGGCTATTATATACTTCTTAGTAGGAAAACCCTTTATTTTGTATGGGGTAACATTCTGGTAGCCTGTCTGGACAAAACTGCTAATCAAACGCTGTTGACGAAAGTTCAGAAAACAGACTCCCTGTCGATTAGTGGTGCACTGAGAAGCACGTCCACGCAGGCACTGGAGACTAAGCTATATTTGACTCCCCTATCTTGGGGAAAACAACTTCGTGTACTGCCATATAACTGAAATCCACCTTAATATGGACTTGTAACAATGCAGGGCACTCATCTATATTATGTAACAAAGAGATTCCTAAAACCACCCCACCGACTATACCATCCCATCACTATCTTTTCACACAAAGTTCCGGACTAGGATTCCGTCTAGAGAGGACTGGATGATGGTTGCAGTTCTGGAATCAGGAGTTATAAACTTCTTCACTGATAGTTCAAAAAGGGATGGGAAAGTCGGGGCTAGGGTGTTCTGTGAGGAACTTCTGATAAACCTCTTTTTCCGTCTCCCTGACTTGTAGCATTTTTCAAGCTGAAATAACTGCCATAAAGGAAATCGTAGACTGGTTGAGGTACTATGTAATATCGGCTGATATTCGCATATACACGGACGGCCAGACTGCCATTAAAGCGCTTCAATCACACCTCCTCACGTCGAAAGTAGCCCAGAACTGTCTCTCATCTCTAAACGAAATAGCAGATTAGTTCAATGTGGCACCATGTTTCAACGTGGCACCATGGACCATAATACAAAAAGCAGAAGGGATATTGAAATGCCTCATGCAAACTAGTGCTTCAGAAGAAGCTAGTAAGTTGACGAACGACAGATGGTCAAATAGTATCTCATGTGTAAACTCGGCAGGTTAGGCGGAGTTAGGTCAGTATGGTTGTTGGAGTGATTACAGGGCACTGCCTCATAGGTAGGCATACGAGTAGAGAGGATTCTCTCACATGACTACTGTCGCAGTTGTGAAGATGAAAAAGAGGAAGAGACAGTACTTCATCTTCTTTGCGCTTGTCCTCGTCTGGCCCGAGACAGGCTAAAGTTTCGAGAAGCACCGCTTTTAAATGACCTGGCAGACTACAGAAGGATGGCGGCAGGAGTATCCAGCGTTAAACAAAGACAGATGCACCCTTACTTTAAATATTAAATATTATACATCTTAGCGAGCTGTGAAAATGGCACTTATACATTGATACATAATAAAATAATAATTTTGCAATTGTTTAATCGGTATGCTATGTTTTTAGTATTGCTCATGCTGTTGCTGAGTTTGTTTATGCGGGCTGATAGGAAACAAAAACTATAATAGTGGTAAACAGATTCGAATGCCATTTTCTGAAGATACGCGCAAGAAAGAAGCCGCAGGGACACATGCTACCGTCTTTCCAGCTGCTATGATTTTACAGTCAAAATAGCGCCTTTGTCTAATAGAACCGCCCTATTTCATTTAGTTCAAATTAATCAAATCAGCGATGCCACTTTGATTTGTCGTGTATGAGTAATGGAGAATTTTAAAGCGTTCAGGGCATGTTAAGATGATTAACTTAACAGAACTGTACTTCGCTCAAGCTCACCAAGGCATGGCTATACTGGAGTATAGTCGGTTATAAATTTCAATTTTCAATTAAACAATTAATGTCGATAAGGTTCGTCCTCCAAATCCAAAATAGAATAAGTTATTGACATTTTAAACCAAAATTGTACCGTAATTCGAATACCGAGCGAACAGCCGTCGAAATAAATACAATGCCAAGTGCATTTAATTTTTAAATATATGACACCCTGATCTTAAAAAACAGCAACAACAAGAAAATTATTTTCCATAAATGTTTTGTTTAATTAGTGCTACACAATTGAAACATAAAAATCTAAAAATTAAAACATGACTTCCAAAAAAATCCGATTTCACGTATTTTTCACCACATATAGTAATATGCCATTATTTAGATTACGAACGTTCTATAATCGTTAAACCACCTGTAGCACACAGTCATTTTATATTGTAGTCATTTGATAAAAGTTTGTGTATTTAAATATCAATATTATTGTGGAATATATTTACAAAAATAATTGACAAAGACCCATTTCAAATATATGTACGTCATTTATCAATTTAAATTCAATGAAATAGTATATTGGACAATTAGTGAATTATACTTGTGTTTAGGTATAAGTAATCAGTAAATGTATTCAAAATTTAAAATAAATAAAAATACAATAAAAGGACAAAGGCGGCGCAAGTGAAAAAGGTAAAATATTTTGTTTTATAATTTATAAATTTGGATAATTGGAAATATAGGATAATTTTTTTTTCCTCTTACGAAGATTTGACTCAATGGGTTTAATCATACTGTTATTAATTTCATTATGGTTTGGAATGGGTATGAGATAAGAAGATACAAAAGTTTTCCGAACATTAAAGCAATACAAAGTTGATGGGAAATTGGGTGGTCATTTGAATTTTTTATTTTGGTTTTATTTTATTATCTGCATAGGTAACTTATACACGATTTCAATATACATAAAGAGAATTTAATCTAAATACCTGTATACAATCCTTTTCAAAGTCGACCTCAATAAATTTGTTATATTGCTTCAAAATTTAGTTTATATGTATGTATGTTAAAATTATGGTATGTTATATGTAATTCTGTCTCTAGACTATACAGAAATAAGCCAACTTCGAGCGTGTAAAAACTTTTCTGTGGAAAAAGAAAAAGACTAAAACACTTCAGGCTAGTCTCATGAAAATTATGGGTGACCCATATGTACAACCTAACAAAGTTAAAAAAAATTAAAAATGTGTGATCTCTTCACAGAAAACCAATTCCTTTTGCTTTTTATTTGTCTGTTCGTTGTTACTTTAAATATTTATTTGTTCTTTATGGTAGTAGAATTGGAATTACTGTCATAAAATCAAACATTTTTACCTTTTTTAACTTTGTTAGGTTGTATATATGTACATGGGTCGCCCACCAATTTTCATGAGACAAGCCTCAGAGCCCGCCCGTATTCTTGAAATTCGCTGAAAAAAGTCGCCCGTGACTTTGGTATAAAACCAGTGATCAAATTTATTTTTCTTTCCTTTCTTTACTCTTTCCATATTTTGGGAAAGATAAAAAAAAATATAAAATATGTATGTATCTTTCCTTGGAAAAGAAATCCAAAAAAACATAATATCTCTCCTCGGAAATATATTTTTATGTTTTTTGTTTCTATTTCATTCTCTAGTTATGAACTTGACACAACAACCTTCTACAGATAAGCTCAATATGAATACGTTGTCGTTAATCGTCCCTCTAGTAATGAAACAGCGTATAAGAAAAATAGCAGTTTTAAAATAATTCGCATTTAAATGTTTTTCGAAAAAACTTTTTAAAATAAAATCGTTTGTATGGTATCATAGAAAATTAGATTTTTTATAAAATTAAAGATTTTATTCCAAAATTTTTTTTCAATAAACATTTAAATGCGAATTATTTTAAAAGTGCTATTTTTCTTATACGCTGTTTCATTACTAGAGGGACGATATATTTTGGTGAAACCAAGTTTTTTAATTTTGTTTAGTCTTATTTCAACTGTTCCACCAAATGCTTATTATTTGGTTTTTTATGTTTGGTAAAACATTTAGGGTACTAGTTTTGGGCTCATGTTACACGCTGCGTTAGAATGTTATGTTAAATGTTATGTTAAATATTGCGTGTCATATATGATATAATATTATATTAAATAAAAATATTTTCTCTCTTTTTATTAAACACATTGAAATAGAAACAGAAAATACAAAAAACGTAGGAATAGTAGTTCCACTTCCAGTGTTCATGCTACATGTTTGCTGTGTTAAAATGTCATGACGACATCTTTGAGGGTAAATATTTCTGTGCGTCCGACTTTTCTCAATGTATAATTGCATACCATAAATTTTCAATGATCATCATTTTCAAAAAAAAAAAAAAAAATACAAATCATGTCATATAGCAAAAATATTGTTACGAACTGGGCTACTGAGTTCGTTCGGATTTTGAAATTAAAAACACTGTACTTTTTATTTTTTATACACTTTGATATTTGCTTTGACTTTACTATTTAATTCTGTCCGCTTGCTACTGGTGGTGGCTATGAAAACAGATTTATTTCTTTATTTAACGATTTAAAATAAACCAAAAACTTTCTCTGCTTGCCATCGGTCGTGTTTATAACACTTAACCATCTAATCTATTGCTGTTCATAACGTGAGCTTGTTGTATGATGGCCAAAATCGCCACAATTTTTACCTCTATTTTTGTACTTATGTTTTACCAAACATTTGCGGTACAGGTGGAACTTGAACCCCGTTACTTTTTTTATAATGTTTTTATTAACTCGCTTTCTTATATGTCTGTCCGGTACAAATTTTGAAATCGATTTTAAACCAACTTCGCGATAACCTAGAGACTTAAAATTTTGAACATAACTCAGAACTCGATGACAATGCAATATTCAATAGTTTGCGATATATTTCGGCTCCAGGTGATGCTGTAAATTACGTTTGTCGAGATCGTTACAATAAACCGACGTTATATAGTATGCTGTTTTTTCATGCATACAAAATTATAGTATGGAAAAATTTAAAGGGTATTTCAATGAAGACCTGATAAAAATTCAGTAGAAAACAATTCGATCAATAAACCAATGTTTTTGATTTTTTCACGAACGTGATTTAGACGGACGAATATTTCGAATATTTCGTGTAGCATCCGAATACATGAATACAAAATAACCGAGTACTAGAAAATACATCAGCACCCTTGTTGGCAACACTAAAAAAGCAGAAAATAAATTAAATAAAAAAAACTTTTTAATATATCACGTTTTTAAAATGGACTAAAAAGAAGAAAAAAAATTTTCCTTGCCTCACAGTACAGAAAATTCTGAGAATTTACAATTGTAAGTTTTCATCAACTATGAGAATATTTGGAAAATTTAAAACGAAAAACGTGGAGCGCATGTGTGGGCATGGTCGCCAATGGGTTAGATACAGTTAAAGATGAAATATCGTTAGAAGCATTGAAAGTAAAAACATCGATAACAGAGGATTTGGGAAATGCGATATTTTCAATAAAAATTGATGGAGCTACCCGTCTTAATCGCTCAATTCTAGGAAATAGGGGTATATCCTCCAACAGGTCGCAAATAAACTATTTGCGCCTCAATATCTGACTACTCGATTGATTTTAACATGAGTTTTTCAATTGAAATTTTTTTTTTTTGCTTTTGCGACTGAGTAGTATTAATTTTCTTGACTTACTTGATTTTATTTGCATCGCCTTAAAGTCGGTGGTAAATTTTCTATAATGTTTTTACTACTCAGTCGCAAAAACAAAATAAAAAGAAATTTCAATTGAAAAATTCATGTTAAAATCAATCGAGTAGTCAGATATTGAGGCGCAAATAGTTTATTTGCGACCTGTTGGAGGATATACCCCTTAATCTACAATACATTAACGATGATCAAAAAATAATAAAATCTTTAGCTATGTTGGAATTAACAGAACGTCATAACTCGGATAATATAAAACAAATTATTTTAGATACATTAACAACCTATGAGTTAAAAACTCATCAAATTTATTCGATAACTTGCGATAATGGCAGAAATATGGTAAAGGAGGCCCAGCTGATTAATGAGACATTAGACGATTTACCAGAAATAGAGGCGGACGGATTAGAAGAGTCTTACGAAGGGTTGAACAATATAGAGAACATAAATGATGCAGTGCAAAATAAAATTCAACAACATTCCAATAAATCTGAATTTTTAGTAAATACGCAGTTAATGATTTCCTGAAAGAACAAGAAAACGTAAGAGACAAAATTTCAAAATTTAGGGACTTTCTATTTATTTAAGAAAGCTAACTCATCGCAATATTTTAAAACAGCAACAATTGCGTCAGCCTACATATAATCAATAACGTGACTAGGTGGAATTCCATGTTCAACATGATAGAGCGTCTTCTGGATTTCGACAACTTTAAAACAAATTTAAAATTTATAATTTCGATTTTTTGTTTTTTTATCGCTCCTCTCCTTTGTTTAGTTATTTAAAAATAAATAATTGTTTCCTATTTTTAGAAAAGAAAGAAATCGGTCGCTATTGCATTCCCTTTCCTTTGTTTTTATACGAGGAGAGATATTTTATTTTTTTGAATTTCGTTCCCGGAGAAAGAAATAAAAAAAAATTTTTTTTTTTGTTTCCTTTCGCAGAGAGAGATTAAAGAAGGGAATGAAAAATGAATTTAAACCAGAGCAGTTAAAAGGTATAGAGCAGAAATAACAAACGTCAAGTGTAAGCAAAGCGGTGGGAAAAAGGGATACAGATAAAATAGAACAGGGCCATATTTAAAATTTTATTCAATGGAATAGGTTGCTTAAAATAAAACAATTAAAGTTTAAAATATGTTTTTATTTAGTTGCAAATACACGGATAGTTATTATTTAGTTCAATGTTTTAATAAAATTAATTTTATTATTAAAAATAACGTTTCTAAAAACGCGTAATTATTTTACACTTTTAGTGCGGAGGTGGTAAAAATAGTTGTTTACCATTTGTTTACAAATCGTAAGATGGCTAAAAACCAACAACAACAAAATTTGTTTTTTTTTTGTAATAAATTTAAATTAAAAGTGCATTTTTTGCATCACAAACTACAATGTGTATATCACAATTTTAATTTCGTTTCATATAAACCAGAATAAAACTTCTCGATGAAATGAAATTCCCGGTAATTTGTTCCGAGTATTGTTTCGACATTATCTGATTAAACACTTCATTTTTCATAAATTTTTTTTAATAGTTTTCCACAAATAATTTATGTATTATGTATACACTTTTTGTAATTGTTTTGTTTTATTTGATAATTTTTAATTTTCGCGAAACTACGCAAAACCACAATAAAAACTAAATGGTTTGTTTACATAAAAGAAAGAGCATAAACATAATAGATATATTATCCTTTCTCTCCAACTGCTTACACGAAAAAGACAAAATTTACTATGTGAATTTGTTGTTGTATGCATTTGTTTCAGGTCTATCTGTTTGTATGTCTATGATTTAAACACTGAAAATTCGATATAAAATTTTATTTAAAAAAAAAAATAGAATGCAACCAAAACTGCTGGAAAATAATTTCGTGTATTAAACCAAATTAAAAAACTCGATTTTTTAGCGAAAATCTTATTAATACGTATTGAGGGTACTTATAAAAAATTACAAAGCCGTTTATATATTTTTAAACCAAAATAAATTATCCTTTATATTTTTTGACAAATATAAGTTATGCGAAAGACAAATATAAGTTATTGCAAAAAAAACGCTATCTAATATAATAAAATGCTAGCGTGAAGCAATAAAATAGGACAGCATAAACTAAAAATGTGTACTGTTTTCCCTCTTTCGCAATTTATAATTTTTTTTTCGATTTTATCAAAGCCTGCTAAAATACCAGCCGACATAAACATCCGAAAATGAGCCAGACAGGCCCCTGATTCTCTAAAAATTAAGATAATGGGTGGAGTGAATAAAAAAAGTAAATAATTTTTTCAAGTAAATACTACCGAATAAGTGAATAAAACTAAAGCCTACTTAATAAATAAAGCCTCCATGATATCGATATTTTTTTCAAAGCTTATTTTATGGTATCAAAAAATCCAAAAAAAAATGTTTATTTCATAGTTTTTGTATGGAGAGACATGACCTCAGTTTATTCAAAATATATTAATGAAAATTGACTCGGAATTAATTTTATTTTAATTCAATTGTATCTCTAAACTTCCGTTTCCACCTGCTTGGAGGATTTTTCTGTGAGCTTTTCCAATTTACGATAATAATGATAACAAAATAAGATATTTTTTATTTGAAAAAGCTTAAAAATAGAGTACATATATGTAAAAAAGAGACAGACATATAAAGGGAAAGGCATGACATTTACAAAACTACAAACATAACAAACAATATGGAAACACGTTTAATATACGGAAAATGAAGCAAACCTATAATATGAAGCATTTTATCAAATGCAGTAAATAAAAAGAAAACAAAAAGTATGAAAACAAATATTGTTGATATAAAATTTTCAAAATATGTATATATCGTCGGCTTAGTTCTTTTGTGTTCTAAGTGCATAAATGCGTATTTCGAGATAATGCAAATTTAAACTTTGAGTATTATTTTTTTTTGTTTATTAAACTTAAATTAAAAATTTTATATTATTATTAAAAAAATTAGAGTGTTTTAAATCATTTCTTATTTACGAAATTTCTGTAGACCCCTTAGATTTTTGACAAATTGGAAAATTGAAAATCGAGACATAATTCATTTTTGTTCTATACCATATATGCTTGTTAACTACGTGTACTTTCTTTTTTGTGCAATCGGAGATTTCCATTGGTTCTTATGCATATTGAACAAAAATGAATTGGTGGATTTCGGAAACCTGTGTGTGATATCGAACATTAATACTCTTTAATTTTAGATGTAATTTTATCGTATTTTTTATATTCTGCAAAAATTTTAATCAAAAGAACTTTTAATTTTCCTTAGTTTAGGTATTTTTTGATGTCAAACAAAATATAATTTTAAGCGATAGTATCAAACTTTAAAGCTTAAATTTATGAATTTTCGAAAAATGTATAAGATGTTTACTATCACAGTATTTTTCTTTTTTTAAGTACTTATAGTAAATAAACATTTTTAGTCTTATTTTAAAACAGACTAATAATAATGTTGGTCAACTTCTGGCATGTACTTCATCATTGACCGAATATAACGTTTTTTTCCAGTGGAAGTATTTTTTTAAAGTTTGCCGTTGGAATGTTTGGCAGTTCGTCTAGTTGTTCTTGATAACATTTTCTGCGAGGATTTTTGGATTTTAAAACTAGCTCGAAAGCCGGGTTTTCTGTTAAAGCGATTTTATCCCACGATTTTATAATCTCGTTGAGTGAATATAAGTTTTTTACTGAACTTATGTTGTTATAGAACATTAAAGAAATAAGCTATTATATATGATATTGAACAATAAGGAATTTTCAATAAAACGTATTTCACTAAATTGACCAAAAAAGAAGTAAAATTTATTTTCTGATATTTTTTAAAGGAATTAAGAAGAAGAAATAAACAAAAAATATAACAAAAAAAGATAGAACAAAAAAACTCTCGTAATTATAGAACATAAAAGAAAGTACGTACACTTAACATTTTATGAAAATAGAACAAAAATGAACTCAATATCTCAAAAAGTAAAAGACATAGATCTACCGCGACTAGCTCAATCGAAAGAGCTACTTTCAAAACCTCAAAAATCGTTAAAATCCAAAAATCGGAAAAATGTGAGATAGAACAAAAAAGAACTAAGCCGACGATATTTAATACGCTTTATTAATTTATGTAACTAAAATGGTGACACTAGCAATGTGAATGTGGGTTAAATGTTAAAACAAAACTTTTTTCTAAGAAATAGGGGTGTAACATTTTATGGCCAAATTAATTTATGGTTTTATTATAATTTTATTTATGAAAAGTTTAATTCACAAGCTTTTTCGGCGTATAATTTTTAATAATTTGAGAGCTTAATCCACATTCACAGCGGTAGTGACATCTACTTTTGTTTAACGCCATAAAGCGTATTGTTTCATATTTATTTGTACATTAAAATATTTTTGTCAAATTGTTATTATTGACGATTTCCAGCCAGAAATAATGAAATAAAATATCTTGTTATGTATCTGGAAAAGCTTAAAAATGAGTACACAAATATAAAAAAGAGATAAACATAATAACATATTATGAAAAATAAAATGGCGCCCGCACGGCATTTACAATAATAATGATGTGAAGATGACAAACAAAAAAACAACAACAAATTATGAAAATAAAATTTTTATTTAAAATTTTTTTCAATTTATAATTTTAAAATACATAATTAACGATTAGGCATCGTTTTTTATTGAATTAGTTATGATAACGATTTCCAGTTTTGCGTATTTTATATCTTCAATGTACCTAAATAATGTTGGTTTGGCAACTAAAAATAAAATTGAAAATCAAAACAAAAACAGCTGTTTAGAGAAATTTTTTTTGTACATATTTGAAGAAGATTATTTGCGTATTTTGGTGAATCACATTATTATTATGAATCGATTAAATATTTCTTTAAATGTGCCTTGGTAGAAAGAGAACAAATGCCTTATGCATGCCCATAATTATTTGTTAACCTGCCAAAAATACCAAATATGATAAGATTTTGGACACAAAAGGGCCACTTTTCTACCAAGGTACAGATTTTATTTTCTCTAAGAAAAAGAAAACTAAATGTTGTTTTGCACTTTTTTTTCACTTAATTACACCATAAAACACAATAATCTTGAAGATATAAAATACGCAAAACTGGAAATCGTTATCATAACTAATTCAATAAAAAACGATGCCTAATCGTTAATTATGTATTTTAAAATTATAAATTGAAAACAATTTTAAATAAAAATTTTATTTTCATAATTTGTTGTTTTTTTGTTTGTCATCTTCTCATCATTATTATTGTAAATGCCGTGCGGGCGCCATTTTATTTTTCATAATATGTTATTATGTCAATAATAACAATTTGACAAAAATATTTTAATGTACAAATAAATATGAAACAATTAAATATATATTTTGAAAATTTTATTAGCGATTTTCATCAAATGTAGTTAGCGTTGGTTTCTATGTAAGTAAAGGGGACGAGTATTGTCAAATTCAAATGTTTGACAGTTCTGATCCCCCTTGTTCTACGGTTAAATTTTGTTCATATTGTTTTCACCAGATGTCAGCTAGTTTGTTGCAAATCGCGAATATCAACAATATTTGTTTTCATACTTTTTGTTTTCTTTTTATTTACTGCATCTGATAAAATGCTTCATATTATAGGTTTGCTTCATTTTCCGTGTATTAATCGTGTTTCCATATTGTTTGTTATGTTTAGTATTGTAAATGTCATGCCTTTCCCTTTATATGTCTGTCTCTTTTTTACATATATGTACTCTATATTTAAGCTTTTTAAAATAAAAAATATCTTATTTTGTTATCATTATTATCGTAAATTGGAAAAGCTCACGGAAAAATCCTCCAAGTCAGGTGGAAACGGAAGTTTAGAGATACAATTGAATTAAAATAAAATTAATTCTGAGTCAATTTTCATTAATATATTTTGAATAAACTGAGGTCATGTCTCTCCATACAAAAACTATGAAATAAACATTTTTTTTTGGATTTTTTGATACCATAAAAAAAGCTTCTTTTCATCATGGAGGCTTTATTTATTAAGTAGGTTTTGATAAAACTTACTTGCAGATTTTTACCAAGTATCTACTTATTAAACTAAAAATTTTCTAGTACCTACTTAAAACTATGTGAATAAAAGCCATCTTCTACTTTCTAATGACAGTTCTCTACTTAAAAAGTTCAAGTAAAGTAAATAACAACTTTTAGTCGACAAAATGGCAAATTTATTAAGATTTCGATTACATTTAAGAAAAATACAATTTTATCGGCCACGCAAAATTAATTTTTTCCACAATTACAAAAATCATTTATCGGTTTACCAGCGAAAATGTTTAAAAATTATGCGACATATTTTTAAGAGAAGAAGAACATGAAACGCGGGCTGGTAAAATAAGAGATAAACAAAAAACGGAAATATTTTTAAGGTGTTTGAGTGATCCAGGATTTTAAGAAGGAATTGGAGAATATCATAAGATTTTATTACATTTCCGAAAGTAGATCGTGAAATTATTTCTGCAAAAAAAATTTGGATGGGAAGATTCAAGATTCCCAACGTTATTGGGGCACTAGATTGCACCCATGTTGAGATCTTGAAATCAGTTGAATTTGCTAATGAATACATAAATAGAAAAGGTTTTGCCAGTATCAACGTGCAAGCTACATGCAATGCTGCAGAAAAATTTACTAATATCGATGTTCGGATGTCTGTATCCATAAGTACCCACAATTGAATGTAATTTTATGAAAGACACTGGTTTTATTAGAAAAATGTAATTTTAATAATTAAATTTAATTTAATATATCGTGATCAACAAAATGTATAACTCACTTCAACAAATCAATAACATTTAATATTTTTGTGGTTAGATTTTATAATAGTAACTACTTGAAAAATTTGGAGTAGGATATTGTCAAAAAGTAGATACTTGAAAAATTTCCCAGTTTGTACTTTAAAGTAAAAGTAAAATGTTATTCACGCTTTTGCAACCAAATTCTTTTACTTGAAAGTAAGTTCTTAGAAGTAAACACTTTTTTTATTCACTCCACCCAATGGGTAAACGTGTAAACTTGTGTAACGAACGCCAATTGGCATTCATTAATTTTCTCTATATTTAACAATAAAAATTAAGTTAACAAACTATGTTTCTAAATTAGATCAATTCACTATTTTCAATATCATTTATCATTTAATTATTTCCCATAGTCATCTTGTAGGCACTCAAATAATCATGTAAATGTCTGTTTGAGTGAATACAAGCGTAACCTAATAAACATAAATAAATTGTACTACTGGAGATTGCTGACACCGGCATATCAAATCAAAACAATAACATATAGTAAATATTTACGTTAATAAAATATAGGTAATAAGAAAATTTTTTTTTAAGGCCAATAATTCGAATCAGCAAATTATGGTCGAGTATGGAGAAATACATTTTCGGTTGAATATTAATATTTTTAAAGTAGGTTAAAAAATTAAAAAAACAAATTTTGATTAAGTAGAATAGTGGGAAAAAATTCAGTAATTTTAGGCCACCAAATTTTGTATAAAAAGAGGCCAAAAATGACTGAATGGGGAGTCCACTGTGAGTCTACAAATAAAGAAGTTGACTAATAACAACCAGAGTGGATAGTGTAATCTTATAGAATATAAAAAAAAATATTATTAAAAAAAAAATTTTAGGTAAATTGTATACAAGCCGAGAAAAAAAATTATAAGAAATATAGTTCAAAGAAGTTTAAAAAAAAAAAAAAAAAATCACACCAGTTGTTATCAATTCAACCAACAGGGAATAAAAAGCGACAACCATGGTAAGTATACTCACCAAAAGCACAACCTACTAAACATCAGCGGTACAAATTGGTGGGGTGTCTAGCCAGCTGTCTCATTAGAGACGGGAGAAAGTAAGCGGAAACGCTTCTTCGCCCCTTCTGCTGGAAACACATCACCAATCCCCAAAGTTGTACTAAACCCTGAATTTTTTTTTTATTTAATCTTTAACTATTCATTTTCCTAATGGCTCAGAGCTAAGCTCGCCATTGTTGGCTATGGTCAACTAATTCTCACCATAATGATTCATCTAAGAGCCCAAAAATCTCCTAAATCATACATTTTTTGACCAAAAATTCAATGTTTTGGTCCCAAGTCCAATTTCTTTCCCTTCCATATGCGGTATAACTAGGATTCTCAACCGTTGTCACCCAACCCCACGATCAAGTTTACCTCTACCGGCTTTGAGCTCAGGTAAACGCCGCACAGGGTGACGATAGGCGGTTGGGAAACAAAATTTGTAAACGTTTGAGTTGAGGTAACTCAAGTCCATTCGTTACACTTGCAAAAAGCGAAGCTTACTTTAATGAGTTCGCAATTTTTCGATTTGGCTACTATTTCAAATATAAAATCAAAAATTTCAAACTAATAAAAGAAAGCTTTGCTTTTTACAGGTTTACACGTTTACCCATTATCTTATTTTTTAGAGAATCACCCTGAAAACAAACACAATATCTGTACAAAACACTACTTAACACGATTCGCGAAGAATATAACGTTGTTTAAATTACAGTTTAAATTACAGATGCCAATCGTAGAAATCTCAACGTCCTCCCATGCGAATGAGATCTATTGACGCAGAATTAATTAGAAAGGCAAAATTAATTCTATGGGATGAAGCTAATATGACACCTGGTATTGCTATGAATGCTTTCGATAAGCTTTGTAAAGAAATAATGAAAAACCAGAAACCATTTGGCGGTAAAATGCTATTTGGTGGAGATTTTAGGCAAACTTTACCTGTAGTTGTACATGATAGTCAGCCTGCAATTGTTGAAGCTAGCTTAAAATTTCATGGTCTTTGGGGAAAGTTTAATGTTCTCAGGCTCCAGAATAACGTACGTTCAGTGGACCCACAATACATCAATTGGTTACTTAACTTAGGCGATGGAACTTTAACCAACAATCATGGCCTTACCGACCACTTAATTGAAATTCCTTGCAACGTCATTTGCATAGGCTCTATAATAACCAAAATCTATGGTGAAACGCTGTCGCCAGTTGATGCCGAAACATTTTCAAAAATGGCAATTTTATGTCCAAAAAATGCAGATGTGGACTTAACCTACGAAGAAGTGTTGACACGTTATGGTATTATGGCATTGACTCGATTGATGATGCAAATGATGAAGACATTCAGAACTACCTGACAGAATTCTTAAATGATTTAACGCGATCATGGATACCGCTTCATAAATTGAACTTAATTGGTGGAAGTATCATAATTCTATTAAGAAATCTTAATACAAAGTGTGGTCTTTGTAATAGAACTCGATTAATTGTTCGACAACTGAAACCAAATCTGATAATTGCCGACGTTTTAACGGGAAGTTCAAAAAAAGAAACTGTATTCATTCCCAGAATTGACCTAGCCCCGATCAACTCGGAATTACCAAAAGGTTGTGTATAACGAAATTTTTTCAAATTAAATGTCATGTTGCAATATCATTATGTTCTCTTTCTGTTATTGTTTACGCCGGTATTGCGGACTTTTTCCCCTAGTACTTATATAATTTGAGTATACGACTGGATTATTTATGATTAGCTGATTAAATATTTTAAACCCAAAATCGTACGTGTGCTAATGTTTGCTATATTAATTTTGTCAATTAGTTGAGGAGCATTTTCTGTTTATTCAAGGTAAACTAATGTCCCACTCTTCTTTGTAATTTCATAATAATAAGACTTACTTATAGGGAAACAGACAGTTTGGTACCTTGTTGAAGAAACCTAGAATTCCGGTGGATCCTTTACACTTTCGTGGATAAAAAAAATTATTGGTGTATCTGCTGAGACAAACAATAATTTTTCATATAGGGTGTTTTCTTTATTCATTCTGGATATTGCGGACATTCCGAAAGCGTCGTAAATCGTTCTTTTATTCATTCCATTCCTTCTGTTCCTTTTTTTAGTCCATTTTTATATCTATTCGGAATATTCAGAATGTATTTTTTTGTACTACTATTATTAATTATGATATTGGAATTATTAATTATAATACAGTTAATAGTTTAAGGCGTAAAATAATACAATTTTCGAAAATATTTTTAGTTTCATTACAGGATAATAGTTTTGAATAAAGATTTTCTTATACAAAAAATCCTAAGTTATATTTTTTAAGATATATCAAATTAAATTAATAGTCGTGTTCCAGTCGACCACTTCAAGTACTTATGAGTAGTTAGGTTTGTGTCTTTGCTTAAATTTAACTACTCGTAACTGCTCTTGCATTCTGGCAAGAGCAGTTACGAGTAGTTAAATTTAAGCAAAGACACAAACCTAACTACTCATAAGTACTTGTGAGTGGTCGACTGGAACACGACTAATATTACGTTGTGTGATTTTACGTACAAATTATTGTAACTTCAATTATGTATAACGAAATTATTTACTTAGTAAATTATTTACATTTTAAAAATAAAAAAAATCATGCTATGGAAAAAATATTCCATATATACCAATCTGTCCTTTTATTACATTACGTACGGAATATTCCGAGGTCACGCGATCAATATTCTATTCCTTCTGTTATTTCTGCGGAATGAATAAAAGAAAACACCCATAAAGTTCGAGAATTTACACTATGAAACCTTAAATGAATCAAAATTAAAATCAAACGACTGTTGTGAATTACTCATCACAACATGCTTAACCTATACTTTTATTTGTAAACCATGCCACATACTTTTGTTTGTAAACCATAGCATATGTACATATATTATACGCAAACATTTAGGCGTAAAATTAAAAAAAGCGTAAGCAATATATCTGTGGTCAAAAGGTCAAACATCTTATTTCAACTTTCAAAATTTTTCTAGACAGTTAGAAAACGTTGAATATTATATTCATTTTCCACTGATGTCGACTAAAGTTGCTATGGCTTTCCGACCAAAGCCGTTGGCCACAAGGTGTAACCACTTAAGTCAAACTAAGTGAGGTTAGAGGAGAGATATAACACGTTCAATATTAAAAAAGGTAAAACAGCTTAAGTCGACTTAAGATAGTTTACCTTTTGAGCACAGAATAACAAAAAACATAAATTCACGGAAGTAAATATTGAAATTGCACATTTGTCAAACGGAATACGGAAATCAAAATTAAGAAGTTATTAAAAACAAGAAGTAAGAATTAGTATATAAGAACTGAAATGTTAACACAAATATTTTTAGCTATTCATATTCCAAACAGAGCACAGTCTCTATATTTTTTAAGTATTTCAAACTCAAAGGAGACACTGTTACTCTCCAAATCATAACGTAAAAGTCAAATTTTAAATAAATAAAAACTATCACGAATCAATGAAACTTTCATTCTACCACCAAATTCATTAAAGAAACATCAAGAGAAGCAGATCACTCACATATACAAGCAGAATTACCAATTGTAAGTATAAACTAACATATGGGCAACGAGATCTTTTGTAACCACAAGTTTACTTCTACGGGAGAGCTAGTAAATCGGAGCAGTACTATGTACCCGCTTACTACCTAGCTAGCTTTGTAGTGCAAAAGATCGTCTCTCATCAACTAACACATTATACAAAATATTCAAATATTAAGAGAAAATTATTATTATGTATTTGTTACAAAGAGTAAAAATAAATAAATTTCCTTTTTTAAAAGTAAAAAATTGCATGTCGGTTTTTCTCCAACGTTAGACTAGTTTTTTTTTAAAAAAACTTTACAAATCTTTGAAAACGCGCGTTTTTATTTCCATTTTGAAATATTTTCGAGAACTAATATTTTCATATGGGAAGTCTGTAGGTTTCCATAAATCTAAACATGGAAAGGAAAGTCTCACATTTTTGTAAATCAAATAGAAAATACCAAGATTCTTCCCTATTTTCTGGAATGTCAAATATATTCAAGTTATCCTTGGTTTCCCTAAAATTCTCTAACCAGTGTCCCATGATAATTATATTTTTTTAATATCTTAAATAAACCAAATTTTTCGATACGTATTTTTCTTATTGTAAAAAGCCTTTGATATACATAATACGTATCGTATTTTCCGCATCGCATTCAAAAATCCTGTTTTTCTTGAAAATATTAAATCATTTAAAAATTGAAATCTATAATAAATGTGAGATATCAAAAAAATTTGCATAGATAAATAGACGTACGTCCGCTAAGAAATATCGTAATTTAAAATATATCGATGTTTTTCTAGCAAAATGTAACAAATTGTATCGATTTTTTTAAATCACTAAAATTTACACACAATCGCTATACTGATTGGATTTGGTTTTTATCTATTTACAAGTAGATGGCTCAGTTTTGGGTTACAGAAATAAACTTTAATAATGTAAACTCAACATAAAAGTGTAACCACTGTCGTGGGCCAAACATTTGCTCTGGATAGTTTGTCTCTCTATATCGATGGCTTAGTGAAAATCGGCCCTAACCCACATTTTTTTCAAAAATGACATTTTGATACCAAAATGTAGAAAGCAACACGTCTCATCTTTCAAAAACCAATAAAACATGTTCCACATTCAATTTTGTTCGGCCCTAAAGCGTATGGTATTATCTGTCAAAAATCTCGTTTTTTGCATTTCTTGAAAAAGTTAGAAATGTGGGTTAGGGCCGATATTCACTAAGCCATCGATATCTTATCTCTGCTACATTCATTTCAATATGTTTAGTAAAATTTAGGTTACATATAAACAAACCCCTAAATTAATAAATTATGTAAGTCTATCAATTTCCACATCTTGTAAACTGTACGGAGCTACAACTAAATTCTTAACTGTTGCAAATGACATAGCTTTACTTATTTATTTGGAAATAATAAGAACTAAACGATTTTCGACAGTCCAATCCTAAACCAATTACAGTCCTGTTGTATACATAAAACGTCTGCATCATTTCAGATATTAGCGTAAGTTTAATTTATCACTCGCATACAATGTATCAGAATTACTTTTTTTTGAATATTTTCTGGCTAACGTAAAGTTTATAGCTCAGTATGCATCTCGAGCTAAGATAAATTTTAGCGCGGTCTCCACAAGTCTCCATTTAATTACAGATAAATCGTCAAGTTAAAAATTTGTGTAGAGATAAATTTTGTTGGTTTTGTTTGACTTTTATTCGTTTGTTTTTGAATGAAGTTTCTGTCCAAATAATCCTCTAAATACTCGACTTCGTAATGTTGGTCGGCCATTTTGACTTCTGTCTTCTTTATATAAAAATAATTTAATTTTACTTCATGGCTACTTCGATTATAAAATGAATCAAAATTCAAAACCGTCAAAATGTATCTTCAAATTATTGTTCTTGTGAGATAAATTACGGCTAAAATGTTTGGAGAATTTATAGTGGCGCAATCTAGATTTGAATGAAACAACTGACATTTCTTCAAATTTTTCACGCAAAGATGCATACCGCGAAATTGTCAGCTAAAAAAAAAATTATTTTATTTAGCTAGCAAAATTTTTCGTCAAATTTGTATGGAAAATTTGGATTTGAGCTTATGGTGAGAAAAATTTCGTTTAGCTGAAAAATGATGTACACATTTTCTTTAACTAATCAATTTTTTCTTCATATTAGAAATTATTTTTTTCCGTGCAACTATCGACTGCTTATAGGTGTTTGGAACCGGGTCGATTCTTTATTAGATTACTAACATACTTTTCCTTTCCTTCGGTTTTACTTTTCAGTAAGTTGTCGTTTTTCGGTATATTCAATTTTTTAAAGGTAAATTTAAAGTTCGCGTTTAGTTGTACCCGAACTGCTGATTTCTAGAAGGCCAGTGACAACCGCAAACCAAATCCTCTAAGCCGATAAATTCTGTTAATAAAAAAACGGATCAATCCGTACTGGCTGTTTCGTTACACCCGCCACCTCCTCACTTAATTTTTACAAATTTTATATAAATAACAATAAAACTGCTTCATTTAAACTGTTGTACTGACTATTCTGGTACAAGCAGTCTTTTGAGCATTTGGCCATTATTTTATACTGTAACGTGATACAGGAAAGCTATACAATTTTAAATGACGAATTGTCGAAAAAACAGAAAAATTTGTTTACATTATTTTGTTTCCAAAACTGTTTTCTGTCGTAAGACAATCTATTTTTTCAAGTTGTAATTTATCTTAACCAATTCACAAACAACATCTTATATAACAATCAACGAAATTGTCATTAAAATGGGAAAATTAAGGAACAGAGACTTCCCCATTCTACGTACCTTTCGGTGTGCTTTCCAATATTTCATTTCATATTTTTCCATAAAATGAGAACGAAAATAAAATAAACAGTTTAGAAGACAAAATAAAGCGGTGAAGAGGAAACGACAGTTTTCGGACTAAGAAAAGCAAAAATATGCACATACTACAACCATAAATCCATAAAACAAAGATAATTTTTATGTGAAAATGAAAGAAAGTTTAATTTTTCATTTTCAATCAACTCAATACGATTCTTTGTTGGTTTTCCTTTTCTGTGCTATTCATATGAAATTGCAAAGAAAAAAAATCATAACATTACTTTTTGTATCTTTTGTAATGTTGCTGTCAATTTCATAATTAAAAATAGGCAAAAAACTTTATATAAAGATATATTACAGCATAGAAAGTTTGATTTATCACGACATTATGTGACTGACATACGCTTCGTGGACATTAAAATTTATAGTCTTACATAAACCTACATAAATCTTTAGAATGCTATTGGATTTTAGGACATTTATTTTGTTACTATTTTATCGTTGGTATTCTAAAATTAATGTGACTACTTTCTGAGAATTACTTTTTATAAGACCAATTAAATTTAGCACACTCATAAAAGAAGTAACAATACATAATTTAATGTCGTCAAATTTGAATTTTATTAACTCGTCAAAATGTAACAAAACAATGGATTTAAAGAGCGATTCTGACGTTAACACTGTTAAGAGTATCACAGCTAAGAGAAATTTCGGTAAGAGGATTTAAGAGAATTTCTTAATCGGTATTTTCTTCTCCAATTTGAATTTTTACAGTTTTTCGAAATACATTTTTGGCAGCTGATACTTGATGGATTACCGTCTATTAGACAAGCAAAAAAATTTCAAAAATATCAATCCCAAAAAATCAATTTTTTTAATTATAACAAATTTTTGAAAAGTTATTTTAATTGGTTGTAACCTTAGAAGATAGGGCTATCGCCCTCAAACCCCCGCTTTGACGATTTATTAAAATTCTAATATTAGTGGAAATTAGAACGTTTTTCAGAAATTTGTGTTTTTTAATAATTATTGGCATACTAAAATAAAGAACTCCTCAACGTTTGCGCAAGGATGACAGGAGCGCATGATAATTTTTTTTAAATTTATTTTTATTTATATTATTATTTACATTTCTGTTTCACATACCAAACTAAAAAAACTCCTCAGAGCCGCTTAGTGTAGGTTGGATGACAAGAAATTATGTAGCCATCATTTTGTTATCAAATTGTAGTTGGTCAACAAAAATCTAATGGGGTCTTCTGATAATTAAACTTGTATTTTTCGGGGTTTTTGTTGGGGGATTTTTTTGTTGGGAATTCAAGGGTATCCCATATTTTATACAATTTTTATTAAACGGGCCTATATTCGTAAGTCTATAGTGAGTATATGGTGTATCGTAAGTCCTCTATTTAGCTACTGAGAGTGCCTTAAGCCCCAGAAAAAATACATAGATGTAATACATACATTTGTAGTTTTTACAAAGTACATAAATACCTCACGCACAAGCACAAAACAACACAAACATTTCTATTCAAAAACATTCACTCGAAAATAATAGTTGTTTATGGTACTAAGTGAGCAAAACGAGATGTAACCCACGGGATAAGTTGTGGGTCAAACTCCCGAGTGGATAATATTTCTTTGCTCACGAGTGGCATACAACGTTTTATCCACTTTTGTTGAAATAAAATTCGTAAATTAATAAGAAATTGTACCATTTTGTGTTGTTACACTGTAGCATTGAATTTTGAAATACATTTTGTCACAAGCGTATTTCCTTGGCAAATTTACAACAACAATTACATAGGATAAATCCCAGCAAGAATAACATTAACCCCCAAAAAATTGAGTTTATTTAAACACTAGTAATTGCACGTCAAAACTGACGGAAGTTTCTGAAAATTCAATATAGCCTGAAAAGTAAAATCTGTGTTTCTAGAAGAATACGAAATAGACAATTTAATATTAATTGAAGGATTCTTTTATAATAACATTTCTTGTGAAAGTACGGTTATCATTTAATATTGCGCCTTAGTATGAGGAATTATACGTTTTGTACACTACACGTGTACGTCATTACAAAATACGAACTTTAACAAGACATCGTGAACTATTTTAGATGCTATTTGAATAAATTAAAAACAATATGACATACATTTAAAAGTTTTCGTTTAATTTTCTCCTCCCACAACTCACATACAATATAGTAATTGAAACTTTTAACTCTAACGCGGAAGGGTTAAAGCTACATAAAGCTGGCCATAAGCAAAAACAGATTTCGTTATAAAATAAAAATAAAAAAATAAAAAATAATGCAAAACGTCCTTGGTGAGGATCGAACCTGAATGCTTATTGGAAAAAATTGGATATCGAAAAAAATGTTGCAAAAGTTTTACAAAATGTCTGGTCAATTGATGGCCAACATGTTCTAGACACAAAGGCATGATCAGAGATAAAACCATCGACAAAGGAACATATTGACACCCAAACCTACCCATATCCTGTTAATATGAGGACCGATGTAGACGAACCATTGGGGGGTCAGGCTGCTGTGTATGCAGAGTGATATACACAAGACTCGATTCATGTGCCGTAACTTACAACTTCAGCAAGTGCCCCCCACTGCCTCTTCGTGGCGGCCACTAGAAACTGCTCTTTCTTCAAATTAAAACAAAAAAGCACCGCTTACCGCAAATTGTGTTTTAACAAAACACAATTTGTTGGCACAAAGTTTGACATGGTTAGACCACAAAAAAATATGTTGTTTACACTTCAGCGAAATGACGCATACTGATTTTTAGAAGGGAATGATGAGGCTTTAACATGAATATAGGATGATCCGATGCGATTTAATACTAGAAATGCCATCTATTTTGGTACAGCAATGTGTATTTATTTGAAGTACACTACACATTAGCGCTTTATGCATTTATTACTTTCTTTTACGTAAGTAAAATAAAGTATATAGTAATCATGAAAATTTTCGACCTTGAGATTATTGAGGATTTATCTGTTTTAAGGTCCCCTGAGTCCGAAAAAGTGGGTTTCGGAATGATGTCTGTCTGTAAGTCTGTCCGTCTGTCAGTCTGTATCCACTCTACAGCCCAGATGGCTTAACCAATCGAACTGAAACTTCAGATTTAAGCTTTTTTGATAAATTGGGAGGCACCAGTGAATTTAACTCCAAATCGGTCAACCGGAAGTGGCCACTCCCTTGGGCCAGAAAATTTGTTTTGCAAATATCTCAAAAAGTATAAGGTTTACAAAAAACTACTAAAACAAAATGTTTCCAAAAAATAAAAGTAAAAAAAATAAAAGAAAAAATTAAAAATTAAAAAAAAAAAAATTTAAAAAAATAAAAAAAAAAATTAAAAAATTTTATAAAAAAAAATAAAATGAATGTGTGGCCAACACATTTCTTCTACGAACTAGGAATTTTGAGAAACCAATTACGCAATTCTTACAAATTTATTATTTTTTATTACTTTCTTTTACATATGTAAAGCTTAAATCTAAAGTTTTTGTTCGATTGGTTAAGCCTTCTAGGCTATAGAGAAGACACAGACTGATAGACGGACGGACAGACTGACAGACAGACATTATTTCGAAACCTACTTTTTCGGACTCAGGAGACCTCAAAACAGATATATCTTCATTAATGCCTTACATAATATTTGGGGTTACAGCTCCCAGATTCCGCGAAACAGAAAATTTATTTTGCAAATATTTCAAAAATATACAATTTACAGAAAACATGAAAAAATAAAAACAATCTTAATTAAGTTTGCAAGAAATTTGTATTATAATAGTTTCTTAAAATTCGCTGTTCGTAAAAGAAAGTCGTGTGTTGGCCACACCTCCATTTTTTTTTCGGTTTACATAGAATAAAAGGAGTATAAAGTTTATCGAGTTCTAGTGCAGTTCTCATGGAAAGCACGACTAGAATATATACCGGGAAAGTGTTAGTCCTGGTTTCCACCGAACATTTCGTTGTAAATTTTACAAAGGGAAATTTTTTTATTTTTACGATTGTGTCGGTATTTCGTTTGTATATGTATTTTTAAGTTTTGAGGTTTAATATGATACAATTTCTATTATAATTGTATTACAAATACATTTACAAAAGAAACATCGATACAACCGCAAAAAAATAATATTTCCCATTGTAAAAAATACAACGGAATTGTCGGTGGAAACTAGGACTTACAAATTATAGCGTAAGTCTTGGTTTCGACCGCAAAGTTCGTTGTTATTTTAACAACGGGAAATTTTTTTATTTTTACGATTGTGTCGGTATTTCATTTGTATATGTATTTATAAGTTTTGAGGTTTAATAAAATTACAATTGTAATTGCATTACAAATCCATTTACAAAAGAAACATCGATACAACCGCAAAAAAATAATATTTCCCGTTGTTAAAATAACAACGAACTTTGCGGTCGAAACCAAGACTAAGGAATAGAAAACAATTAGGGGAAATTCCGAATAAAGTCTGACTATGATTTTTTTTAAATTTGGCAAAAAAGTATGCTTAGGAATGCTTTGCTTGAAATCGTATTGCAATATCGATTGCTTAACTGTCTCAAAATTACAAACCGATTTCTAAATTAATGCGATCATATTTAATTTTATTTTTATCGTTAGCCTTTGGAGGAAATTTGGAGAATAAGTAGGGAATGGATCAAGGAACAAAAGTTATACAGTGCCAATGTGGAATTTTACCCAGGGGGTGCATTCCACCCCTTCTTGTGGATGGAAATTTGTACACTCAAAATAACCACAGAACTCGATAGAGAGATGAATTCTAAGCAAACAATATTATATGAAGTTTTTTCGATAAATTAATATTTTTCAAGTTATTGTCGATTGAAAATGATGATTTGTTATCTAAAAAATGCATGTTTTAGAGCGATTTTTCACGAATAACTCGAAAACCTTACGTAGAGCTAAATAATGCTTTTAAAATAACAAATCGATTGGTTAATATTTTTTTCTGTAAATGTAATACGAACCGAGTTGTAGCTCGTTGAAGGTGACTGTTTGTTCACCGAAAACTGAATTCGAACATTTCACATTTTTTAAAGCACTTGAAAAGACCTTCAAAATGAGCTTTAGTAAAAGTGATTATCATAAAGCGTGATTTACACGTTCCAACAATGTTGGCCAACAAAAAATGACGAGATTAGTATATCGCGAATTTCATCTGAAAGACAAGAATAAAATATAAACAAACAAAATTTTGTTGGAGTTTTTTTCTTTTTTTTTTAACTTTGTTTCCATAAAAAAAATTGTTTGACTATAAAATATACTCGACCCGAGTATATTTTATGGAAACAAAAATAATCAAAATGGCGATTTGTGAAATTTTTATAGCGCTTTATTTTTATTTAATAATTATTTTAATTCATAATTAAAATTTACGTTTGAAAAGTTTTCATTTTAGCCAAAAAAAAAAGTGGTAATTTTGATAAATAAAGCGGAATTCGTCAAAAATTACATTGTCGATTTTATACCGCCAAAAAATTATAGCATGTCCGATATTTTTGTTTTATTTTTTTAAAAATTTTGGTTAAAAATTGAATTTTACGTTTGAAAAGTTTTCATTTTAGCCAAAAAATCGTAATTTTGATAAATAAAGTAGAATCATCGCCCTATTCGTTAAAAATATTAAATCGCCGATTTTATACCGCCAAAAAATTATCGCATGCTCGACCATTTTGTTTTATACTTTTCTCTTTTTATCGCATGAATATTTTTTCTATTGCGTGTAGCTCTTAGTCTCCAACAAAAAAAGTTGGAAAAACATTGTTGGAACGTGTAAATCACGCATAAAACTTACGGAGTTATGATCAAAATAAAATGGTTGTTAGCGCCACCGCTGAATACGCGACCGGTGCGAGGCCTGGTGGTGAACACATCGAAGCAACAAATTTACAATCGTCGGCAACACTATAAAATGGAGAAAAACGTCAAATTACACAACGTGTTTTTAGTCTCTCTTCTTCATGTCAATCATCAACAAAACAACATCTTGTTCATCGAAATTGCAGTGGCCATCTTCTCAATAATAATATTCACAATTAATCGCACAATATTAATGTAATAATTAATAATTAATAAAACATAATATAACACATAATAATACATACGAACTAATAAATGAATTATCATTAAATTAGACTCTAATACAAATCGATTCAAGTGTTTAATTCGAGTGTTTTTTATCGTGAATACTCTCGTTTCTGCACAAGTGTAAATCCGCTCAAAGATGTGCGCCACATCATCATCGAAATCATTCACGTGTTTTATTTAATTCGATCGTCGAGTTTTACACATTTTCGTAATAATTCACGTGTGATTTATCAAGTTTACTCATCGAGTGTGGTACACATTATCATAAAATTAAATCGTGTATTGTATAATTCAGTGTTCGAGAATATTCTACATCGTCATAAAAGAAGTCACGTGTTTATCAATCCAGTGCCGTAAACAGAAGTCGTGTGCAAGTTACCCACATTTAATATGGAGGGGAAGAGTAATTTTTTTCTTACAGATTCATTGAGATATTTTAGTATGTTGAGTGTTTTATAAATTGGCTAATAACAAGACATCGTAGAGTTTGTACCAGAATGCCACCATATACACATGATAAGTTGTTGTTTTTCGCACGAAATGGCCTATGTGAAATTTCCATATGGCGTGGAAGAGTAAGTTTTATTCTTACAAATTCATTGAGATATTTGATTGTATCGAGTGTTTTATTAAATGACCAATAACAAGACATCGTAGAGTTTGTACCATAATGCCACCATATACACATGATAAGTTGTTACTTGGTGTACGAAATGGCCGATGTAAATGCTTAGAAATAGTTAGGACAGCTTAGAAAATAATCAACGGTCGATTTTACTTTGTTTACACTACATGTCATCATAGAATGATGTCTTGTTATTGGCCATTTAATAAAACAATCAACATACTAAAATATCTTAATGAATTTATAAGAAAAAAAAATACTCTTCCCCTCCATATGGTAACTTAACAAAGGCCATTTCGTGCTAAAACCAACAACCTGTAAAGTATATATAGTGGCATTCTGGTACAAACTCTACGATGTCTTGTTATTAGCCATTTAATAAAACACTCGATAAATTAAAATATCCCAATGAATTTGTAAGAATAAAAATAACTCTTCCCCTTCATATGGAAATGAAACATGGACCATTTCATACACCAGTGGCACTATTCTGGTTTTCCCGGGGAATTTCGAATTGGGAATTGATTTATTGTCAGTTTTTGGTGTATCTTGGTTTTCTTTTTTTCAAAGCATACTGAGCGATTGGTATTTTGTTCATGTTTTGGGAAAAAATAGTTCCCAGCCAAATTTTTAGGGAAAAACAAACAACAAAATTGCTATGAAATGGAACTATTTTTCCACAGAATTTAGTATGCTTTGGAAAAAAAGAAAACCAAAATACACTAAAAACTGACAATAAATCAATTCCCAATTCGAAATTCCCCGGGAAAACCAGAATAGTGCCACAGGCAAATACTTATCATGTGTTTATGGTGGCATTCTGGTACAAACTCTACGATGTCATGATGTTATTGACCAATTTATAAAACACTCAACATACTAAAATATCTCAATGAATTTGTAAGAAAAAAAATTACTCTTCCCCTCCATATATGGAAATTTCACATAGGCCATTTCGTGCAAAAAACAACAACTTATCAAGTGTATATAGTGGCATTCTGGTACAAACTCTACGATATCTTGTTATTGGCCATTTAATAAAACACTCGATAAATTAAAATATCTCAATGAATTTGTTAGAAAAAAAAATTACTCTCTCCCTCTATATGGAAATGGCACATGAGCTATTTCGTACACCAGGCAAAAACTTATCATGTGTATATGGTGGCATTCTGGTACAATCTCTATGATGCCTTGTTATTGACCAATTTATAAAATACTCAACATAATAAAATATCGCAATGAATTTGTAAGAAAAAAAAATATGCTTCCCTTCATATGGAAATGGCACATATAACAATTAAACTTATTTAATCCAATAAGAAACAAAAATGTATTTTCTTGTTTGTCTCTTTCTAAAATTATATAGATTTTTCAAGAATTTTTTGTTTAACAGTGTAATTAACACGTTCGCGGACATGAATGCTACAGCAGTCAAAGTTTTGATGATGAACTGGCACATGACTGCTGTAGAATGCATATTATCTCTTTTATTACCTAAACGGGAACTCCACTAAAATATTTTTCGCTTCCACATTACATAGAATTTTATATTTCGTTTAACTAACCATCACTGAAGTTATAAAAAAATATGTAATTAGGGAATTCCCCGTATTTAGGCTACCATTCTACATTTTTCGTTTTGTTTCAACAAAAAACACGTGAATGCTTTATGCTGGAAACACATGAGCAGAATTTCTGCTAGCAGCATTGCTGGCAGAAAGTTAGTTGAATTACATTTTTTTTTTTTTTTTTTTTTTATTTTTTATTTAACAAATATTACAACTGAATACAATTTCATCTAGTAATTTATCTATATTAAATGATGTTAACTGTTTGAGGAGAATAACCCATCGGTTAGCTCCAGGTTGGATACTTCATTAATTTATCTGTCCTAGTTCTAAGGGCTTCGTTCTTCGAAGCCGTCTTACTGGATTTTGGTTGTTCAGCATACGACGCAAATCCGCATTTTCATGTTGACTGAGGCGCTGTACGTGTTTCCTAGCATATTTCTTAATTTCTTCACTGACGTACTCCATCTTTAGATCCTTATGAAGGTTATCATTCCTTATATACCATGGTGCGTTGACCATACTACGCAAGACTTTATTTTGAAAAGTTTGAATTACTTTTACGTTAGTTTTCTTGGTACAGCCCCATAGCTGTATACCATACGTCCATACAGGTTTCAATATCTGCCGATATAATAGCAGTTTATTATGCAATGTTAGCTCAGAGTTCCTTCCTATGAGCCAATACATTTTTCTATATTTGATGTTTAACTCTTCTTTTTTCTTTTTAACATGCTCTTTCCACTTGAGTTTAGCATCAAGGGTCATTCCTAAATATTTTGCCGTGTTTGCATGTGGAATAAGTTGTGAATTCAGTCGAACAGGTAACCAATTAACATTTTTGTTGGTAAAGTTTATATGTACAGATTTAGTTTCGTTGAGTTGAAGGCGCCATTTCTTCGTCCAATTACTCAATGAATTAGCAGCGTTTTGTAATTTGCTGGTTGACTCCTCTATGTTGTTTCCAGTTGCCAAGATTGCAGTATCATCCGCAAATGTTGCAATATTTGTTCCTTTTGTGCTTGGCACATCTCGCGTATAAAGTATATAGAGTATCGGCCCCAGAACACTCCCTTGTGGAACTCCCGCCGATATTTTCTTTAATTCGGAGTATTCCTCTTCATGTTTCACACGAAAGCGTCGATCAGCTAGATATGACTTTAAAATCAGGTAAAACTGCTTCGGCAGATCTCTGTGTAGTTTATATTCCAGGCCTCGGTGCCATACTTTGTCAAAGGCTTGAGATACGTCCAAGAATACACTTGAGCATATTTTTTTATTTTCCAGAGCATCTTCAATTAGATCTGTGATTCTATGCACTTGATCTATGGTAGAGTGTCTCTCTATAAATCCAAATTGGTGAGGAGGAATGAGTTTTCTGTCTTCTATTACTGATTTTAATCTCTTGAGTAGTAACTTTTCAAATAATTTTGAAATTATAGGAAGTAGGGAAATCGGCCTGTACGATGTTTTCTTGTTTGGCGGCTTGTTAGGTTTTATAATCATTATCACCTCTGCCACTTTCCACTGGTATGGAACGTATTTTAATCTGAAGGCTGCATTGATTACTTGCAGTAATTTTCGTACTCCTTTTTCTGGGAGAGTTTTAACTATAAGTCCAGTGATTAAATCATAACCAGGGGATTTTTTTGAACTTAAGTTGTTTTTAATTTCATCTTTTAGCTCTTGTAGTGTTACAGGTTTTATGTTTAGGTTATCCACTTTATTTACTGAAATTATATTTTCTTCAGCTGTTTGCCTTGGGAGGGGTTGAAATGTGTTTTCAAGATAGTCTGCAAACAATGCAGCTTTTTCTTTGGCACTTCTAGCCCAAGTTCCATCGTCATTCTTGATAGGAGCTATTTGTACTTTAGGCCTTTTAAGACCTTTAGTTGCTTTCCAAAGGGAGTAATTAGTGTCTTTGTTGCCAGAAAGGCCAGCCAGGTATTCATTAAAAGATTTGTTCTTGACTTCTTTGATAAGCATTTTTAATTTGTTGCTTAAATAATTAAGTCGTGATTTGCTTTGTGGTGCTCGATTCCTCGAGTTGAATTACATGAGCGTCTTTTTTGACAAGCAGAATTTTAATTTGTCGTATTTATTTGATACATACATATTTAATTTTAATGTACAATTTTTTTAAATGAATGATGCCTTATTTTTTCACAAATTACTTAATTTGTATCCTCCAATTTGGCACTTGCCACACAAAACTTATTTTCTGTCAACAAATTAAATAAATTCATTGAAAAAAATAAAAAGTATACAAATTGTACTAGATTTTTTATCTTTTACGTAATGTAGCCTACTGATTCGCAGCAAAATTAGAAATAGAGACACAAAGCAGAATTCTGCTCGGAAAGCAGAATTCATGTATTTCATGCCGTATAAACGTGTGTATTCTAATTTTTCTTCTTGCAGAATTCTGCTCATCTGTTTTCAGCATTATGCTGGAAACACATGAGCAGAATTCTGCAAGCAGCAAAATTAGAATACACAAGTTTAAATGAATTGAAATATATGTATTCTGCTTGTCATGTAGAATTCTGCTTCATGTCTCTATTTCTAATTTTGCTGCGATTCAGTAGGCTATATTACGTAAAAGATAACAAATCTAGTACTATTTGTATACTTTTTATTTTTTCCAATCATTTTTTTTAATTTGTTGACAGAAAATAAGTTTTGTGTGACAAGTGCCAAAATGGAGGATACAAATAAATTAATTTGTGACAAAATAATGCACAATTCATTTAAAAAAATTGTACATTAAAATTAAATATGTAACAAATAAATGTCACAAACAAACATTCTGCTTATCAAAAACGACGCTCATGTAGTTCACCCGAATTTCTGCCTGCAGCGATGCTAGCAGAAATTCTGCTCATGTGTTTCCAGCATTAGCATTCATGGTTTCATACATTATTTAGTTGATAGAAAAGTGTGTTGTTGAGCAATGAGCAGTCAACTATTAATTGTTGGGTAAGTTTTTTCGTAGAAATATATTTATTTCTCTTTTCATGGATAAATAAAATAAGGTTTTATATATTTATTTTACATATAATATTTATAATGTATTGTATTATGTAATAGAGATTTTTTCGATAAATAATTCAATGTTAATATTTCAGCGATATCTGTTCGTACAAAAGAAACTGCGAGAAACTTCGTAAATTATTTGAAGAAGTTGAAACCGATGACGAAAGTAGTTGATTGGATGAATGGATGGAAACTGAACATCTAAATTCCAGTGTTTAAATTCAAATTTCGTTCCTTTATTTATTCTCTTTTTGCGAAAGAAGAGACAAAATATTTTGTTTTGCTTCTTTCCTCCGGAACGAAATCCAACAAAATAAAATATTTCTCCTCTCCTATCTTTTGTGTTTTACCCGGGATCTCCACTAAGCAAATTTCCTGATATTTACTATCATGATCATTTATGTTTGTAGGTGTTTTTTTCAATGTATTAAGAAATATTTGTCGATGAACTATCATATCTGGGGATATTACTATCATGATAATCGTTATATGTTTTTGTAAAATAATGACGAAAATGAAAAACATAACCTAAAAAGTATGACATTCGTAATAATTATCATGATAATTTTTACGAAATTATCAGCCTGATAATTTGCTGATAGTAAAAAAATTGTATAGCATACTCACACATACATTGAAAAAAATTGCTAGCATGATAGTAAATATCAGAAAATTTGCATAATGGAGATCCCGGGGAAACAAACAAACAAAAATATTTTTTGTTTTGTTTCACAAAGAGAGAAAAGAAAGGAACGAAAAAATGAATTTAAACACTGCTAAATTCTGAAAACAGTGATTCCGAACCTGAGCCATTTTCTGACGTTGGACAATTTAATGGTGATCCCGATTACGGTCGCCGCTTCGAACAGATTCTGCGTTGTTTCAACTGTCACATGGATGAAGATGGCTGTGTTGGAAGTGGTCAAAAACTGATAAAGGTGGCTCCGTTATTAAATCCTCTGCTGGCAAATTTTAAAGCTGCATTTTCACCGCCCAGAGAGTTATCATTAGATGAATCACTCATTTTGTTTCGGGGCAGGAGGAACTTTAAGCAATGTAACAAAGGAAAGAAAGCCAAATATGGTATTAAGTTTTATACACTACACTTACTTCTAGCGACGGCTATGTACTATCCATAGAAATTTATTCAGACAAAACTGAGAAAAATACTAATACGTCAAAAACACAGGATTGGTATTACGATTAATGCAGCCTTATTTGAACATAGGACATCATTTGTTCATGGACAATTTTTATAATAGCTACAGTTTATGTGAAGCATTGTTATCGTACAAAACTCACTGTTCGGATACTCTTTGGTCTAACAGAAAAGGGCCTCCCAAAGAAATAACTGGCAAAAAATTAAAAAAAGAGTTTATTTGGAGGAGACGAGGTCAGATATATGTATCAAAATGGAGGGATAAAAGGGAAGTGCTGTCAGTGTCGATTAGGACTGCTCATCATTCTAAACTTGTAGAAACAAAAAACAAGTATGGCCAAATTAAATTCAAGGCAAAAGATATTGCACATTATAATGAACATATGTCCGGAGTCGACCGAAGTGATCAAATGGCGTGTTATTACTCTTCGCCAAGAAAGACCATACGGTGGTATAAGAAGATAATATTTCACCTTTTAGACGTTACCGTTTGGAATAGTTTTTATTTGTATAAAAAATTTCACAATCAGACATAATTCTTAAAGTTTAGAGATTTATTAATCAAATCTTTGATTAATCTTCCCGCCGATAAGCAAGATGGCCGTAGCTTGACCAGCATAATTCGAGGTTGACCAAAAGATTATCCCGCTCTATCTCCATCATTACACAGAGCTGGTTTGCTTAGCACATCACCACTTCCTTTAAGAAATAAAACACATCATCACATAATGGAAAATATCCCATTACCTGCTGGATACAAACGCAAAACATACTTTTTACGTTGCAAACGATGTTACGGAAACCAGAGGAAAAACAAACTTCTTACAGATGCCAAACATGTCCACACAAATCGGTATTGTGTCCAGAGTGTTTTGGGGCCTACCATATAAATAGTTGATTTATTATTATTTTAAATTATCTTTATTAGATAATTAAACCTGGTGAAAAAAAGATCAAGGAGATACTAGGTGGTAAATCCATAACAAAGAAAGTCAAGGTACAAAGGATAAATTATTGGGGACATATCCATCGTCGTGGACCAAACCATCTGCTAAGTGCTGCCACACGATATGTAGCAGGGCCTAAAAAGAGAGGTCGCCCATGTTACACATGGAATACATCACTGAAACATGATTTTGAATATTACAATAAATCGTATGAGGATTGGCAGATATTGTTACAGCAACATGGGGAGTTAATGAAATCAGCTATTGAAATTTATGAAGTCAGTGAATCTGATTCAAGTGAGGTAATCGAGGAAGAGGATGATGGATCAAATCATTTCCATATTTAGAGCGGTATAAACAATAGATTAGTCAACGAATCAAAATTATAATAATAATAAAATAAACATATAAAAAAAAAAACAAATAAATAATTGTATATCAATCTCATCCCTTTGTAATCCTGCTAATTTATTTCGACGGTTAAATTAGAATAATAAATAGAATCATTGTTAAATCTGTGCTAAGTCTTATCTAACCATTTCCTGGTCTTCACGAAGTGTCCAAACATAAGAAGAATGCTGAGCTTTGTAATTGCCTTTCGATTTTATTACTCCTTGTGAAGTAGAATTCAAGGAGAAATGAAACTAGGACAATCTTGTATATAAATACTTAAAGGAGTATTATGACTATCATAAATTGTATAAATGAGATTAAAGTAATTTAAATGATAATAACGTGATTATATAATTTGGAAAGGTTATAGAATTATTACTTTGGGATAGGGCTGTGTTTTGGTTTGTAGAACAGGGTTCTCTACTTGCTGTGTTCAGATTCAACGAAGGTGTAATGTTGATTTTCTCTGACCTATTGTTTTCTGACTTGGGTTTTGAATAGTGATGGCATGGGGGTGGTGGAGATTCCTTGATTAGGTTAAAGATACTAATTATATTTTATTTAGATAGCCTGCAGTGTTATAAGTTTAAATGTAAGTTGGAAATTGATGATCACTTTATTTAAATGGAAATAATCAATAAATTTACTATGCATTTGCAGGGATATTAAAGACCAGGAGGTTGAAATACATAATTAATTTAATATATGCTAATGTTTAATGTTGAATGGTAATGTTCTAGTCGGAGGTTTTACAGTTAGGGTCTTAATTGTGGTGTTGGGAAGGCAAAAGAAAGCTAATGGAAGGAAATGTTGTGATTTACAGTTACGATAGTGATTGGATCTGACAGTAACTGTAAGTGGTGTAAATGATTAATGAGTATGAATGCATGAGGATGTGTAGATGATTTAAATTATACGTAAGTTTAAATAAGTAGCAGGTCATCTATAGTTTGCAGAGATATAAGTGAATACTTATTTGGCATCCAGAGATTTCAAGGATATAGTTATCATGTAGGATAAGAATTATATTATTTGTATCAGTTTAAGTTGGTTTTTTTGGTTATTTAAAATTTAGAATAAATAATTATTTATTCTAACTTGTATACAATAATGACTTCCAAAACTTGGCATATAGCTGACAGGACCTTTGGGAAGTTAATTACAGAACATCATCCAGGATAGAGTGTAATTATATAAACTTAATGTTGAAAATGTGGAAATGGGAAATATTAAAAAGTGGTTGAGTCAAACTGTAGTTATAGGGTTGGACGGGTTACATTGGGAGCACATCGTGAGAAACTACGCGGGACATCTTAATTAATTTATACTCCAGTTATACATAATTAACGCATAACTAATATTATTAATATAAATGGGTGGAGTGGCTAAAGGGGATTTTTTAATTTTAGTGATTAATGACTTAATCTTAGTTCATAGATTAGTTCCAGAATTAATTTCAAAATTAAGCGATTTATTAATATAAATGTATAAGTAGTTAATGGGGTTTCACCCTTGCTTGCCGAAAAATAACGTAATTTATTTCAGAATATTACACAGTTCAAGAATTAATATTGTTTATTAAATATTTAATTTAATCCTGACTTTCAGGATAAGGTCATATTTTGACACATCTCTACAAGATCAACAAGAAGCTAAAACTAGTACTTTAGAAATTATGTTGTCCTGTGCTAACTAATTCAATATATTTATTACTAACAAGTTTACTAACTATCGACTGTATAGGTGGCTGAAACCGGGTCGAGTCTCTAATACTAACATTCCTTCCTATCCCTCGGTTTTGTTTTATGTAAAGGGTGTACGGTGGATCCGGCGTATCCGGGAATCTTGCTGAGGCTTGGTCGTACATCCGTATCAATCAATCAATTAATTTGGAACTATTCATGAAATCTGTGTTATGTGATTTTTTTTTAATTTAAGTTATATTTTGAATTATTGTAATTTATTTTATTGAAAATAAAAAAATCCAAATAAATAAAATTTATAAAGATGTATTTTATTTTTATTAGTATTAATTTTTGTATCTAGAACTGTTAAGATTCAAATATTCATTGATAAAACCATATTTTACAGATACAAATGTCATATGACTGCTCTGACAGTCATGACTGCCAAAGCAGTCATTTGTAAGGAATATGAATAAAACATATGCACTGGCTAAATGAGTGCTATAGCAGCCATGACGCTTTTTGTTTAAAACAAGTTTTATATTTTTTATTTTTCAATTTAATGCATATTGGTATTTTCGGCGATGAAAAATCTAAACAACTGCAAAAGTTATAAAAAGTGTGTTTCCGAGTAACTCAATGATTCCAAAAGTGTCCGCGAACGTGTTAACTAACACATATTAGATATTTAAAATTCTTATTGGATTCCTATATGTATATGTGTTATTGTTTGTTATAAACTTCACAGCCGTGAAGGCTCACTACCTCGATTACGTAAGTAAAATAAAGTATAATAATCACGAAAGTCGGCCTTGAGATTTTTGGAGACTTACCTGTTTCGAGGTTCTCTGAGTCCGAAAAAGCGAGTTTCGAAATGGCGTCAGTCTCCAGTCAGTCCTCCTGGCTGTCAGTCATCTGTGTCCCCTTTATAGCCCAAATGGTTTAACCAGTCGAACTTAAATTCATATTAAGCTTTTTAGAAAAAAAAGTAATAAAATAAAAAACAAAACAAAAATAGAAGTTATAAAAAACTAATAGCAAAAAAGAAGAGACGCAACAACTACCACAACAACGTCAAGCAACATTTGGTATGGTTAATATAAATTTGGCTGCCCGCATGGGAACATGGTGATGATGGAATAACATCTTACCCCTCCCCAACCGCCGTTAGAGAAAATAGGGGAGACACAAAACAAAAAACAAAATATTATTAATAATAAATTAAATTCCTTACAGCTTTTCAGAACTTGCGGCTCTAATGGGGAACAATGATTAGGAGATTGTGTTGTCTTGTGATTTAACAATTTATCATAAAAAAAAAAATACTAACACATTTACTATCAACTGATAGGCGGCTGAAACCGGGTCGAGTCTCTAATACTAACATTCCTTTCCTAAGGGTGTACGGAAGCGTTTCCGGGAATCTAGCTTAGGCTTTAATTTGGAAAAAAAAAATAAAAAGTATGAAAGAATACATTGCATAATAAATTTCTCAAAATTCTCTGTTCGTAAAAGAAAGTGTGGCCACACTTCCATTTTTGAATTTTGGATTACATTTATATCTAAAAAAATAATTACGACTTTAAATTGCTTGAAACATATATTTTGCTTAAACAAAAAGCTAAATGACATATCTTGTCTATATTTTAATATGTATTCAACACTTACAAACAGATATTTAATCGATTTTTATGTTAAACCTACAACTGTACAAAGTATGTACAGTACATAATATGAGAATATACACAAAACATAAAATTTTTACGTTTTATGGACAAGAACGCATGCACATTGGCATAAGGCTCGTAAAGATGAATATTTTGTTCAGGGGGAAAATAAAAAACATAAATTAAATTTATATTGAGTTTATTGTTGCCAAAATATAAGTATGTTTATGTTAGTCTCTAAAGATTTTTGTTCTAAAGATATCAATAAAAATTCTTACCTGCGTTATACTAAAATGTAATTGTAGTGAATTTATTTTTATTTTAGTTATTTTTATTATATGTAAATAAAAACAGAAAGTTCTAAATTATAATTTTTTAATATTCCCGAATGTACGACTATATAATGCTACCAAAACCAAATAAATGTATGTACCGGTAAGTATTATGGTCATATCTCATATGTATGTAAATTTATTTCAAAAAATTATTGTGTCGCAAATATATATTTGTGCGAAAAATAATATGCGGAATGTTAAGCTTTAAATTTTAAGTCTAGTACAATTATGCCATTGAAGCGAAATGAATTGTCACTGGTCCCCCAAAACCAATGTCGAACGTGAAAAAATTGGTTTGTCGAATTTCGTAAAATTTTAAGTATAAATGGTAACACCAAGCGGCGACGACGGGCGACAAAATTAAAGTACTTTTCATACCAAGCACCTCGGCTTTGAGCTTCGAAAATGAAAATTCTTTATTTCAATTTTGAATTATGAAAATTAGTTTCATTTGATTGATAATGTTTAATTTTATAGTAATAAATTCATTTTGTTGAAAAATAATTTATTTTTAAGTGATAATTTAATAAAAAAATAAAATATATTGCAATGAAGTTATCTACGAGGCCAAGGCAATGCGTTCCACACTCGACTGCGACATTTTAAAGTATGTAGTATGATACAAAGCGAAGAGCTTTGTCAACATAACCTACAAATCACATTTTTGTCACAACTGTTTTATATTTACCGAAAAATCTAGCTCATATGTAGGTTACAAATTCATAATATCTCGTTTCTTGCTATAATTCACGTGTAAAATGGACCTACATAAAATATTTGATATCAACCGAATGTTCAAAGCCGACGCCACCGGTATGAAAGGGTCTCAGCTTCGTATGTGTGGTAACTAAAAATTTCGAGGCGAGGCGCCTGGTATGAAAAGTACTTTAATCCTTGTTATTTTGTTGATTTAATTAATACAAATCTTAGTTTAAGCAAAAATATAAGTAAATTGCATTAAAACATTCAAGTATTTCATCATTTTAATAGCAAAATAAACTTTAAAATCAAATGTATCGAGTGAAGTTGTATCTGTCGTCGCGACAATATGTTCCACATCTATAAGCTTCAAAAAAAAAATCGCGCCTTGTCACTACATATAACCTCACTTTTTTTTATTTATGTTGTATTTATATAAATATAAAACGAATATAATAAGGATTTCTTTGTTTTATTTATCATTATAAAAAAGCTAAAAAATTAATTCGTAGACAAATACACTACCTAAAAAATCAAAAAAAAAATCGCGTCGCTTGATGTGCACAGATGCTGGCGTCTATTATATTTATTGCTTGGAACATGTCGCGTCGCGCCTGGTTTGTGTTAGATCAAATATTATAACTTGAATTTGCAAATTTATATTTAAATATTTAACAGTAGGCGATTGAAAAAAAAGAACAAAAAGCTCAAAAGATGCAATATTAAAATACTACACATTTATCATATAAATATGATAAATGAACTTAAAATAAGGGATATAGAAACACTAAGAATTCATTTATTTTCATGGAGTGTGTATGAAAAAACGCGATTCCGATTGACGATGAAACATGAATTAAAAGTTAAACCCATAGTTAAATAATTTTTTATGAAATCGCTAACAAACAACTCAATGTCCCTCTCATTTAAAACACAGATTCTCCAATTTCCCTATTTTCCAGCAATAATCAAAAGAAAATAAGGGAAATTAAATTAAATAACATTCTACAACAACAACAACAATGTTTATTAAAAACAGAAAATTCAGTTTAATGACGTCATCATATGTCCACATCTAAAACCAATGGTAAGAAAAAAGACAACACATCTCCGCTCAACCAGAACCATCTTGAAGTGAATAGAGCCGTCATGTGAAAAATGAACTTAAAATAAGGGATATAGAAACACTAAAAATTCATTTATTTTCATAGTGTTTATATGAAAAAACGCGATTTCGATTGACGATAAAATATGAATTAAAAGTTAAACCTAGTAAAATAATTTTTTAAGAAATCGCTAACAAACAACTCAATGTCTTACTCATTTAAAACACAGATTCTCAAATTTCCATATTTTCCGGCAATAATCAAAAGAAAATAAGGGAAATTAAATTAAAAAACATTCTACAACAACAACAATGTGTATTAAAAAGAGAAAATTCAGTTTAATGACGACATCATATCTCCACATCTAAAACCAATGGTAACAAAAAAGACAACACGTCTCCGTTCAACAATCAAAATAAAAATAAATCACAAAGAGCAACAGCAAAAAAAAAAATTAATAAATCGATACTATGAGTGCGAAGAAAACAAAAAATCAAAACAATCTAGCATGCTTTGCAAATTCAAAATAACTATAGAACCATATTCGAATTCAAATTTGAATGGAGGCAATGAAAGAGATGATTATTGAATTTTTTATAAACGAGTTATGTTGATGACGTAGTATATTACAAAAGCAACAATATTTAAAATTTCAAAAGTACCTTATTTTTCATGACGATTTTCACTTAGATATAAACATTTTCAAGACTCGATTTTTCAATCAAATAATATTTCATGTTTCATGAACATTTTCATATAAAAACAAAACAAAAGCTCACATTTCTAATAAACTAAAACTGTAAATGAAAATAACCGTTTCCCCATATAGTTTCATAGTAAAGGAAAAATTGTTTGTACCTTATTTTAAGCTTAGTAAAAAATACAGTTGATACTGGAGGCTCTTATTTATACAGTAGGCTCTGGCTCAACAATCAAAATAAAATCAATCAGAAAGAGCCAGACAGAAAAAAAATATCAATACAATGAGTGCGAAGACAACAAAAAATCAAACCAATCTAGCATGCTTTGCAAATTCAAAATAACTATCGAAACATATTCGAATTCAAATTTGAATGGAGGCAATGAAAGAGATGATTATTGTATTGTTTATAACCCGAGATCTCCACTATGCAAATTTTCTGATATTTACTATCATGCTAGCAATTTTTTTCAATGTATGTGGGAGTATGCTATACAATTTTTTTACTAGCAGCAAATTATCAGGCTGATAATTTCGTAAAAATTATCATGATAATTATTACGAATGTCATACTTTTTAGGTTATGTTTTTCATTTTCGTAATTATTTTACAAAAACATATAACGATTATCATGATAGTAATATCCCCAGATATGATAGTTCATCGACAAATATTTCTCAATACATTGAAAAAAACACATACAAACATAAATTATCATGATAGTAAATATTAGGAAATTTGCATAGTGGAGATCCCGGGTAAATTTCGAGTTATGTTGATGACAACAATATTTTAAATTTCAAAAATACCTTATTTTACATGACGAGTTTCACTAATAAGCATTTGCAAAACTCGATTTTTATATCAAAATATAAAGGGCTGAAACCTCACGAGGTGATCAGAACTTCGGTCTTTGGTATCTTCAATAATGTCATAAAGTTGGTGTGACAGTTTTGACATTATTGATTTCTATTTTAACCAAATTATATTTACTTATACAACAACAGACAAACAGGTCAAAAGCTTCAATAACATGGGTACAGGCATCCAATTTAAAACGAAAAATCGTATTCTAGTACTTTATACCGAAAATAGTATAACAAACTATACTGATACTTCTAACCGTTTAACTGACTATATTCCAGGAACATATCCAAAAATTCATTTTAGAATCCCATTTACAAATTGCATGTCAAATTTCATAACAAACGGGTAAGTAATAACTAAGTTCCATCCTACAAAGCCATATTCCAAAGCTTTATCCAAAAATCATTTTATAATCCCATTTCCAACACACATATCAAATTTCATCATAATCGGTTAAGAAATAGCAAAGTTCCATCATACTTGGCCATATTCCTGAACTTCGTCCAAAACTCATTTCAGATTCCCAATTTGAATACACATGTCGAATTTTATCATAATCGGTTGAGAAATGGGCAAGTTCCATCATATTTAGCCATATTCCAGAACCTGATACAAAACTAATTTTAGAATCCCATTTCCATTACACATGTCGAATTTCATCATAATCGGTTGAGAAATAGCCAAGTTCCAACATACTTGGCCATATTCCAGAACTTCATCCAAAACTCATTTTAGAATCCCATTTCTAACATACAAATTAAATTTCATAATAATCGGTTGAGAAATAGACAAGTTCCATCATACTTGGCCATATTCCAGAACTTCATCCAGAAATCGTTTTAAAATTCCGGAACTTCATCCAAAAAACATTTTAGAATCCCATTTCAAATACAAATGTCGAATTTCATCGTAATCGGTTGAGAAATGGGCAAGTTCCATCCTACTTGGCCATATTCCAGAACTTCATCCAAAACTCATTTTGGAATCCCATTTGTAACATACACATTGAATTTCATAATAATCGGTTGATAAATAGGCAAGTTCCATCATATAAATAGTTTGTTAACTATTCACTACATCCAAATCCAACCCCAACTCAACTCCAACTCAACTTCAACTCAACGCGCATATTGACCCATAATTTAACCTTCAAATCAATTCCCAATTCAATGCCCAATTCAATAATCAAATAAGCATGTATAAAAAAATCATTAATATTTATAAAAGCAGGTATTTTGGGTCAATTCGTATGGCAGGTACCCCACCCCTTTGACGTACAGTCTCCAAAAGCTTTTCAAATCTCCGCCTTGACCATAGAAACAGATTGGCGTAAAAAAAATCCAAATCGGACAAGCCGTTCTCGAGATACCATGGGTCCAGACACACAGACACACAGACACACAGACACACAGACACACAGACACACAGACACACAGACAGACGGACGGACATTTTTTTTTTTGTTGCATTTTCAGACTCAGGGACTTTCAAAACGTCGAGAAAAGTGGTTTTGGACCAACCAAATGTTTCGTCATTTTTGACAGGATTTCAATACTTTGGTCTTTTTAGACCGAAGTAATAACATTACATGATTGATTAATACGGATGTACGACCAAGCCTCAGCAAGGTTCCCGGATACGCCAGATCCACCACCGTAGACTACCTTATATATGTATAACAAGACCGAAAGGATAGGGAAAGGAATGTTAGCATTATAGACTCGACCCGGTTCTGTTAAGAATTTGAGTTTGTGTATTAATATTAATGGCTAGAGAAGGGGTTTATCCCCATCCTATAATTAAAAATAAGGACATATGCAGTCGATAGTTAGTAAATTTATGTTAGTTTTTTTTTTTCTTTGACAAGTTGTTAGTCACAAGACAACACACAATCTCCTAATCAGCGTTCCCCATTAGTGCCGCAGGTTTTTTTTCTGAAAAGCTGTAAGAAATTTCTCCACTATTAATTCCATCGGCGGTTGTAAGGGGAGGAGGCGAGATTTCGTTCCAACATCATGTTCCCATGCCGTCACCCAAATTTGTACTAACTGTAGCAGGTGTTGCTTTACGTTGTTTGTTGAAGTTGTTGCGCCTCTGCTGACTCTCCTACTCGAACATTTTTATATGAAAACAAAACAAAAGCTCAGATTTCTAATAAACTAAAACTGTAAATGAAAATAAGCGTTTCCCCATATAGTTTCATAGTAAAGAAAAAATTGTATGGACCTTATTTTACGCTTAGTAAAAAATACAGTCGATACAGTATACACTATATCGTCCCTCTAGTAATGAAACAGCGTATAAGAAAAATAGTAGTTTTAAAATAATTCGCATTTAAGTGTTTATTGAAAAAACTTTTTGAAATAAAATCTTTTATTTTAAAGGAAATTTAATTTTCTATGAAATAAAAGATTTTATTTTAAAAAGTTTTTTCAAAAAACATTTAAATGCGAGTTATTTTAAAACTACTATTTTTCTTATACGCTGTTTCATTACTAGAGGGACGAATAGATTTATACAGTAAAAAACTTGAGTGATAAAAAGTGATGAGTGTATGTAGAAATATGATGTTTTATGAAAAGTCGAAATAGTATACAATTTTATTCTGGAAAAAAGAGACATGAACACTATCGAACATCGAAAAAAGTGGTGTTAGAACATCTCAGCACTGAAGATAAAAACTTAGTGAAAATATGTAGAGAAAAAATTTAGACTTCTATATTCTAATATGAACAATTCATTTATTGCTAGTTAAACTGGGTACTTGTACTACAAAGTGAGATTCTGCATTGAAATTTTCATTTTCAATTTAGCTTGTGTTATTTTTAATTAAGCCAACAACACGTCAAGTGGCTATTACTTAGGGTTCATCTAAGAAAGCAAAACAATTAGGGCTATTCTGTTTCTCGTTGAAATTGACATTTCTGGTGGAGTATGATATGTATTTTCAGATTGATTTTTTTTGGGAGTTCAAATCACAACGGTTGGCGTTTTTAGTATAAAAATGACAAATAAACAAAAACAAAACAACGAGCGATTTCACGCTCAATTCGCAAAAATCATTTCAAGCCATTTCGACGAGGCTGAAAAACTCTGCATTAAGATTGCTGTTGTTCGCTAAATATTTAAACTACGTTACATTTTTGGTTCTAAAAGTCAATAAGTTATTCTATCTTGGATTTGGAGAACGAATCTTACTGACATTAATTGTGCATGAGAAAACTACAGTTCTGTTGAGATAATCACCTAAACTTGCCATGTATACACTTTAAAATATACAAGAAAATTTTGACCAATTTACATACTTATTAAATTTTTGTTGTTGTTCTGTAATGAATATTTTCTGATTTCAAAAATCAGTTTTAATTTATCAAATATGTAATAGTTTAGAAAAGTATCAAATTGGTTTATGATGTATTTATATGTAATTTTTTCTTGTTCATTAATGAATAAATGCATCAAAATGACTGACTGAGGTAACTGAAAGATAGTGGATCTAACATTGAGAATCTTGTAAACGATCGATAGTGGATCTACAATTGAATTTAACTATAAATGAATAAATTCAAAACGATGACTGATTGACTGTATATGACTGATTTACTGGTAAACGATCGGAATTGAACTTATACAGTTGTATTTATTAGTAACAAATAAATTCAAAGAGATGACTGAGTGACTGCTAAACGATCGGAAATTGGTAAACGATCAAAAATGGATCTACAATTCAATTTAACTGTAATGCGTTAATTCAAATCTTCAATTGAATTTATCCGTAATAAATAAATCCAAAGAGACGTTGATTCACCAGTAAATGATCGAAAGTGGATTTATAATTGAGTGTTTGTAATGAATAAATTCAAAGAGATGACTGACTGGTAAACGATTGAAAGTGGATCTGCAATTGAATTTAAAAAAAAGGAATAAGTTCAAAGAGATGGCTGATTGACTGGTTATGACTGATTGGCTGCTAAACGAACGGAATTGAACTTATATAGTTGCAGTTGTCGGTAACAAATAAATTCAAAGAGATCACAGACTGATTGCTAAATGATCGAAATGGCGAAATACGAACCAGTGAGTCAGTAACAACATTAAGTAAGAACGCGACACACATAAAGAGCATATTACTGACCAGTGAGCCTTTAAGAATTTTTTCGTCCAGTTTGGCTACTCCTTAAAGGTAAAACAGAACAAGAGCGACAACGGCTGACGTCGACGAATAAAAAAAAAATATCGCCGCGATATCGCTGTAGTTAACATAACAAGAGCGTCAGCGCATGGCGATAAAAAAATAACAACAAACACATGCAAGAATATTATAAATTAATATTGCCAAGTAGACGGTGGCGGGTGTAGATTTCCTGTTTTATTTTATGGGTGACGCTGCATTTCTGTTGAAGAAAATTCTACTGCGCCTAAAAAGCTAAATATTTTTATTATATACATAATAATCATCAAAATGTTGCAAATGGAATACAAATTGATTGACAAAATGGTTAATAATAAGCGTATTTTGTTGAGAAAAATTTAATTCTAATTATTTTGGAATTATTTTTTTTTTTAAGAAAATTAGCCACGATTTATTTTCTCGATTTAATTTTTGTATTCTATGTTGGTACTTCTCCTGTTTTTCATTCAAATGGTTACGTATTTTTTTTGTTCCGAGCTCGAATTAAATAACTCAAATTTTTAATTCGAATTATTTAACTCCTGTCACGTGCAATTGTTGTTGTAAATTTCTCAACAAAATGCACTAAATATGACAGCTATCGTATAGCCCACTTAAAAATATAAAAAAAAACAGTTGGCAACATTGTATCGCCGGCGATAAAATTAGAAAAAGATTCTAAAAAAAGTTTGGCGATATTATCGTCGTCGCCAGCGACATTGGTTCTGTTAGCTTCGTATGGTTTCTGTGTATTGTAATTTGACAGGCGTCATCGCTCGTCATCGACGCTCTTGTTCTGTTTATACAAAGCGAAAATTAACGCTCAAACTGAAGAATATGTCAGAATACATCAAAATTTGCACAGCACACTTTTCTTAAAAATAATAAATTTTGCTTTTCACACTACAATTTCAATACTGTATTTGTCATTTGTGCGGATACGGTGGTCGATGCGTCAAATATTCTGTAAGGATTCTTACTGATTCGCTGGGCACCCCTTATCTATTGAAATGCTGCAATAGAAGCAGGCGAGGATACAAGGGGAGGGGGGAGGGTAGAGGGGGTAATTAACCCTCCCAAAATGAAAAAAAAAACCTCTAAAAATATACATTTCTATAATTAAAATCAACGCAAATAATTCAACTATGTACATATTAACTGTCTAAGTGTATATATGCACTTATTTAGTTCAGCGAGTTAAAAACTTGACAGTTTACAGAAATAATGCTAAAAAAATGGATTAAATAATGTACTAATGAAAAAAAAAATCTTGATTACATTTACCAATCAATTGCAAATAAAATGTAAACAAACAATTTAGTATTTACGCATATCTCATATCCTAATTGAAAGCAGCAAACTACTAACACCAATCCTCAATCCATGAAGGTATTTTAAGCACCTTAATTCCATGAATCAGGGTCGTTTTCGTCTTTGCGCTATAAAATCAACAATTATCAATAAAAACAATCTTAAATAATTCACGGATTATCTTTAGGCATCCTTATTCAAGAAACAATCGTTATTTTTGTCCGCAAAAAAAACTAATATTTCTTTTTTTAATTGCATATGGAGCAACTTTCGGAAAAATTACAAAAAGGAGTTTTGGCCAGGACGAAAACGACCCTGGTTCATGGATTGAGGGGTAAAGAAGAAACAATCATAAATTTCGTGGGACCATGTCCTTACCTAAATACAGTATATTTTATAAATGATTAAAAACGGGTTTTGTTAAAAAGATATTTCTGTGTATGTATATAATAATTACACATTAGTTACAAATAACCCCCTCCCCCCCCCCCCCCCCAAACTTAAAAGCTGCATCCGCCCATGAATAGAAGTTAAACATGAAATCAAGTTGGTCATACATCCATCTTTGGAATGAATGTCCATAGTATTTTCGACAAATACGAACAGGTCGAATGTAAATTACTAGGTAATGGATAACATATTTGCAACATTTGAAAGTATTTTTATTAGATACCGATATGTTTCAAAATGGCCGAGTTCAGCGATGTTTTATTTATAGGCTTCTAATTTTAGTTTTAGGGTTTGTTTAGTATGTAGGTACTACAAATTACGAGAATTAAGAAGCACTTTTGCGTTAGTATTAGTTGCGAAAAACGGGCAGCCAATGGCGATAGTCACTCTTCTAGAATGAAAAAGTTGGTAAATCTAAAATTCAGAATCGTTTTACTTCCTCTACTTAAACCTATTTGGCCATTTAGTTAACGATGCCAGATTACCGCGTAACAGAATTTTAGCACGCCATTTGATAATAGTTTAACTAGATAGATAAAAGAGTTTTGTTCCAAATATCCTTGAGGGTTTGTATTTTTACAGATGAATATTATGAAAAGAATAGAACGGCCTAAGGCAATTGGTACTGATTCCGGGATGATAAAATGTGTCTTAAGCTATTTTATTCGCCCTCCGCCTATTTAATTTTGCATCGAAAAAATTAAAATAGGACTCTGGTGAATTCTGGACGAGATTATGACTGATGATTAATATTATATTTAAAATAATATATTTTACGGAATTGTTGTGGCACGCTTGAAAATAGGTATTTAAAAAAATAATTTTATTGGCACGCTAATACCAACTACTTGCGAACACTGTTATACAGGCTGTCTCAGAAAGAATTGATAAGCCTGAAACACCTCATAGTAGAGCTATTGGGCACTCAAAATAAAATACAAAAACATTCAGGGTTGGCTGTGTCTTCTACACGGCTGTAGGTGTTTTCCGTGATAGCGTTTATAAGCGGTGCGAGAAATGGCACGATGTATGGGTTTGTTAAAATAAATTTATTTATTATTAGCATCATAAAATTAGAGTTGTTTGTAAAGGATTAAGTACTGAGCGATGGTACGAGAAGTACGATATGAAGCGCAGGGTCTCACAGGTGCCTCCCAAAGTCGTCGAGGGTAGTATGTTGGAGACACAGTTTAAATCGAAGGTGTCCTTGATGAAGCGCACGAATTCGGGTTTAGCGATGACATCGATCTTGAAATCGCCGCAGAGCACAAGAGGTATATCGGAGTCCACACTGACATATGGCGGTACATACTGGCCCTAGAAGAATGCGTAATCTACTCCTATCAGATGAGGCATTCTCCCTTTACAGTGCTCCCTAGCATTGTAAATCGCCATTTTGTAGCTCTAAATTTTAATTAAAATTTATGTGAAAATTAATTATTTTAATTTACAATAAATTATCTGCCACAGTTTCGTTACGCACAAATTGACACCAGAATTGTTCAGATGAGGCGTTCTCTCGCTACAATGCTTTCAAGCATTATAAATCGCTATTACTTCGGTCTAAAAAGACCAAAGTATTGAAATCCTGTCAAAAATGACGAAAAATTTGGTTGGTCCAAAACCACTTTTCTCGACGTTTTGAAAGTCCCTGAGTCTGAAAATGCAAAAAAAAAAAAAAATGTCCGTCCGTCTGTCTGTGTGTCTGTGTGTCTGTGTATCTGTGTGTCTGTGTGTCTGTGTGTCTGGACCCATGCTATCTCGAGAACGGCTTGTCCGATTTGGATTTTTTTTACGCCAATCTGTTTCTATGGTCAAGGCGGAGATTTGAAAAGCTTTTGGAGACTGTACGTCAAAGGGGTGGGGTACCTGCCATACGAATTGACCCAAAATACCTGCTTTTATAAATATTTACGATTTTTTTATACATGCTTATTTGATTATTGAATTGGGCATTGAATTGGGAATTGATTTGAAGGTTAAATTAGGGGTCAATTTGCGCGTTGAGTTGAAGTTGAGTTAGAGTTGAGTTGGAGTTGAGTTGGGGTTGGATTTGGATGTAGTGAATAGTTAACAAACTATTTATATGATGGAACTTGTCTATTTATCAACCGATTACGATGAAATTCGACATTTGTATTTGAAATGGGATTCTAAAATGTTTTTTGGATGAAGTTCTGGAATTTTAAAACGATTTCTGGATGAAGTTCTGGAATATGGCCAAGTATGATGGAACTTGTCTATTTCTCAACCGATTATTAAGAAATTTAATTTGTATGTTAGAAATGGGATTCTAAAATGAGTTTTGAATGAAGTTCTGGAATATGGCCAAGTATGTTGGAACTTGGCTATTTCTCAACCGATTATGATGAAATTCGACATGTGTAATGGAAATGGGATTCTAAAATTAGTTTTGTATCAGGTTCTGGAATATGGCTTAATATGATGGAACTTGCCCATTTCTCAACCGATTATGATAAAATTCGACATGTGTATTCAAATTGGGAATCTGAAATGAGTTTTGGACGAAGTTCAGGAATATGACCAAGTATGATGGAACTTTGCTATTTCTTAACCGATTATGATGAAATTTGATATGTGTGTTGGAAATGGGATTATAAAATGATTTTTGGATAAAGCTTTGGAATATGGCTTTGTAGGATGGAACTTAGTTATTCCTTACCCGTTTGTTATGAAATTTGACATGCAATTTGTAAATGGGATTCTAAAATGAGTTTTTGGATAAGTTCCTGGAATATAGTCAGTTAAACGGTTAGAAGTATCAGTATAGTTTGTTATACTATTTTCGGTATAAAGTTCTAGAATACGATTTTTTGTTTTAAATTGGATGCCTGTACCCATGTTATTGAAGCTTTTGACCTGTTTGTCTGTTGTTGTATAAGTAAATATAATTTGGTTAAAATAGAAATCAATAATGTCAAAACTGTCACACCAACTTTATGACATTATTGAAGATACCAAAGACCGAAGTTCTGATCACCTCGTGAGGTTTCAGCCCTTTATATTTTTGTACCTTGTAATTTTAATTAAAATTTATCTGGAAATTAATTATTTTAATTTAAAATAAATTATCTGCTACAAGTACTGTACGCACAAATTGACACCAGAATGGCTCCAATCAGATGATGCATTCTCCCATTACAGTGTTCTCAAGCTTTGTAAATCACCATTTTGTAGATTTTAATTTTAATTTAAATTTATGTGAAGACTAATTATTTAAATTTAAAATAAATTATCTGCCATAGTATTACTAAGCACAAATTAATAACCAAATTGCTCCGATCTGATGAGGCATTCTCTCGGTATAGTGCCCTCAATCTCTGTAAATCGCTTTTTTGTAGTTTGAATTTTTAATTAAAATTTATGTGGAGATTAATTAATTTAATTTAAAATTAATTAACCACCACTGCTTATTACGCAAAAATTATCACCATCGGATCTCTGATCGGATGAGCCATTCTCTTGCTACACTGCGCGGGTTCCATTGTCGCCTGATGACGTCATTGCCATAATATTATGCGTGAAACATAAAGCCGAAGGACCAATCTAAGCAATCATATCTTTAATTTAAAGGTAATGCTTATAATTGATGAATAATTGCCCACGACCAAAGGCTAAATTTCGGGTCAATTTTCTGAACATGCGGTGTAAAACGATATCACGTCAAAAAAATATTTACCAGGCAGTACCTAAGATATGTCATTTTTTTTTTGAAATGTCGATTTTTTTTCACACTACTTTGCGTATCTGTATACCACAGCTACAAGTAAATGAAATCCATCGGTTTATGGGTATTATAATATTCTTCATGGACTATACCAATAAATATGCAGTAAATCGTATGAGTAGCTGTTGGAATTTTTTGGAAAAAAATCTCAACTTCAATTTTAATCATGAAATATGGTAAATATTTTTTTTTTTTTTTTGTAAACGTTTAAGCGTAAATGATGAACAAAAAATGTATGAAAACGAGAGACTACCACGCAAGATTGCTTTTCTGGCGACAGATGCTTGTGAAAATAGAACAAGATCGACAATAATTCTTTAATAACATTCTGTAGAGCGATGAATCAACGCTGAAGAGAGATGGATAATTCAACATGCATAATCTGCATAGCTATGGCAACTTTCGCACCCGAATCTAATGCGAGAAGATAGATCCCAGTACCAGTTCAAAATAAATTATTGGACTGGCGTATTAAACGCAATGATAATTGGCCCATTTGAACTACCCTTGAACTTATCTGGTCAAAGTTATTTGGACTTTCTTCGAAATGATCTGCCAAATTTATTGGAAGAAGTGCCGGAAGAATTGAGAGAATCCCATTAGATCCAGAATGATAGGTGTCCTGCGCACTAAGAAGTAAACGTCCGTGCGTACTTGCATGGCACATACCCAAATAGATAGATTGGCCGTCTGGGGCCCATTTTGTGGCCTCCACGTTCCCCGGACCTAAATCCGTTGGATTATTGTTATTGGTGTTGCCTAAAAAAAGAGGTCTACTTCAAGCCGATCAGAAATTTACAAAAGGTACGTAGCCGTGTCCAGGAAGCCGCTTCAAAAATTACTCAATTGCGATGTGCGCGATTTCTCAAATGATGTTTCATTCGGAGACGTCACGCGTTTATTAGAGTCGGTGGCAGACAGTTTAAGCATTTATTTTAAATGTACATAAATCAAATTAAGATTTTCACTGTGTTACGCTGTTTTTTATAAAGCCCTTATCATCAGGTACAGTTTAAGACAAGAAATGATTGAATTCATAAAATTTTGTTATTGAGTCGAATTTACTCCTTCTGCATATTAATAACAATAATCTCATATTTACATTAGATAAAAAGATGAATTATACCATTTTGAAATCTGTATTAAATGCGCATTTTTTTAAAATAGTTGGCCGCTTAGGCCTTTCATACATTTTTTGTTCACCAAGTACGCTTAATCGTTTACAAAAAAATAATATTTACCATAATTCATGATTAAAATTGATTCGTACGATTTACTGCATATTTATTGGTATAGTCCATGAAGAATATTATATATTATATTAACCCATAAATTGATGGATTTCATTTAGTTGTAGCTATGGTATACAGAAACCCAAAGTAGCGTGAAAAAAATGGACATTTTTTAAAAAAAATGACATATCTTAGGTACTACCTGGGTAATATTTTTTTTTGTATTTTATTTTGAGTGTCCAATAGCTCTACTATGAGGTGTTTCAGGCTTATCAATTTTTTCTGGGACACTCTGTATAGTGGTTAAAGCTGCGGCGTTTGGATCAAGAGGTATCGGGTTTGAATCCCCAAAGGGGCGAGATGCAAAAGGGATTTTTCATTATCTAATTACGATCGGTGATGACGCTGAACACAACTATGACCCCTTTTGAGAGTGAGATCCATTAGCCGATCCACATCCAGGCGGGCATGAAGCAATGCAATGTACATGTGTTTTATACAAAACGGGTCTACAGCCGTACGTTCTCGATTTGGCTACTACTGCGTAAAGCAGGATGTTAAAAGTTAACTGCGAAAGTGTTGGGGGAGTACGTTTGAGCCCCAGAAAAGATTGCATAGAATAAAAAAAATTTAATTGATTCACGTTAAGTAAATTATTTCTGTTTAAGTGAATGTATCTTGAAGATACTTCATCCGAAGCAACATTCACATTAAAATCTAAACCTAGCACTCTGAGGATTATTTAATTTTTCTTTGTCTTGTTGTGATAAGGCTGCACATTTTATTGTATATGTTAGCAATAGCATCCATAAACTAACGGAAGACAAGTAATAAAACCTAAAAATGTACAGCCTGTCGGTCATAGATGCTGCACACTTTGGTTTCTTTAATATGGGCAAATTAACACGTTAATCGCCATGTCAGCCATATGTGTTTGACACTAAAAAGTACTACATGAGCCATGTCAGACATATATGTTGACTTACGGGATTTAGTATAAGGCCACGTCAGTCACTGATTTCCGACGCAAACGATAAATTTGCTGTATCTTTCAAAAGCTTGGCCTACCAGGAGCAAAACCTAAAAATTGCTTGAGTAAGTTCGATTATGGTGGCGATTAACGTGTTAAAAATGTAGTTCTTATTTGTATTTCCGATGTTTTGGGAATTAAAAGCAGAGGAAAAAACCTTCTTTTCACGCTTTTTGTAAGAAATATGATTTTTTATTTTATTTAAATTGCTAAATTAATAATATAGTCATTTAAATAAAATAAAATATAATAAAGACATTTAATATAATAAATTAAATAAATATCATTACAAGTGAATACAAATACACTATTAGTTGGTTGGATGATTTTAGTTGAACAAAATGAATAATTTTATGTTGCTATTGTCGAAGTTTTATTATGAATGTAACCAGCACCCTAAGAGCAGTTATTGCCTTAGAATTATTCGGTTTACAATCAAATCTTAAACATACGAGTATATCTGTGGTTTTTTGAAAAACTAGTTCATTGCATTTTGGACGACTGAGTTACGATCGAAAATAACTCGGCAATTCTCTAAAGCTTCAAAATAAGTTTCAGTTTTCCAATATTTTTCTCCATTTCTCTGAAGAACCTAAGTAGAAATTGAATAACTGCTACTTAAAGCAACTGCGACTTTTTATTTCAAAGGCGTTTTCTGGACAATTTACTTTTTGCAGTTAACTAGTTTCTCAAAAAACCACAAATTGTATTTAAGTGAATTTAATTTCGGCTTGGAGCAGTCCCATCTCTTTCGCAATTAAATGTTAACGTCCTGTCTTAACCTTAATCCGTTCCTCGGGTCATTTTTAACCAAAATCGAATATTATTTTTCAAATATCTTATTAATTTACTGTATTATCTTTCGTTTTAATAAATAAAATTGAAAACGAAAATAAATTTTGTATTTGTTTAGCGTGGAAAATTTTACTATTGAATTTATTTGATAATTTTTGCCCAAAGGAATGTTATTTTTTTTTAGGGATGGCTGTAGATGCAGATTAAGTAGTAGCCAACTCAAGGACGCAAGCTGGTTGGTTTTACGTAGACCACCTGCACATTGCACAGCTTCGTGCCAGATGGTACTGAGCTTGACAAAGATGCGTACGTCGCCATCACCGATGTACCTGATCAGGTACATGAATGCCTTATGAACTGGCCCTCAATTAGTTTACGTATAATTTTACCAAACCTTAAATCGAAAATTTTAATGAAAATATTGCTACGCGTATACATATTGCGTGCCTCTATAATATATTTTCATTTAGATAGAAACATATGAATTGGAACAACGGCAAATAACATTTCATATTGTAGTGTAATAATACAAAATATACACATTATACTGTATTTACAAAAATTATAACATGTCAGATGGATATCAAATCAATTGTGAAATTTTAGTAATAAAAAATTGTAATGTTAAATTTATTATTTGCGTTAAAGGTCACCGTTACTGGCAAATAAATAGAGTTATTTCGATTTCGTGTATCAAGAACCTACTCATTAAATTTAAGATATTTTATTTATTAGAACCCTTTATTAAAAACTTGAAAATGAATACATAGACCTAGAGGAAATTTATTTGAAAAGTCGTTTTTTTGTAAGCCAGACAAAATCAAATATTCCTGAAAACATTACCAGAAAATCTAGGTATTCACCTCAACCTACATATAAATTCATAGTAAACTATGGAAGTATGCTTTAATTCTACGGTCAAATATTAAACAAAATTATAATACATTTTTTCCGCTTAAATAACATAAAAAGTGTAAACACTTTACAATAAAGAACCTCAACAAAAGATTTTTTTTTTTAATTACACTAACTATTTGTTTCAATAATCGCTCGGTTTTTTATAATAATTATAATCTCTACTTACCATAAACGTAATATTTTGTAAATAAAATCTATTCCAAACTAAAAGAAAACTAAGAGTTTGAAAAACTTCACTTTTTTATAATTTATCCCTGTCTGTGAACCGTCAACTAAGTTGCAGCTTTAATAAGTATTTACTGTCACTAAAAATTTATAAAAGCTTAAGGTAAATATGAAAAAAATATATTTGTAAAAATGCTTTGCATTACAACACCATGTAAAGAGCAAACTGTTGCTTTTTTTATTATTTTATTGAGTGAATTGTTTTCAATTTTTGTTTCTCACACTTTTCTTTTCCATTGAAACTTTTCCATAAAATTTTCACAATCAAACAAAGAAAACTTTTCGGATAATTTTTATTTCTCCGATATACATCAAAAACAATCCAATCGTACACTTTAAACTATTGATAATCACTTAAATAAATATAAAATTTTAAGCCAACAAAAAATCGAACTTAAAATAAAACTAAAAAAACAAAATAATTATAAATTAAAACCCCGAGTAGCACAAATTATTATTGTGCAAAAGCAAAAATACGACTATTCAATACGAGAGCGATCCAGGCACTAGAAGGGTGGACAAAATTGAAGAAAAAAAAAATTCATGCAACAAGAGGGTGGAAAAACAAAAATTCACCGAAATATTGTATAACTTTCTCTCTAATTTTTCTCATAGACATTTATTTGCTCATTTATGTTGCTTTTAATTGTTTGGAGGTTTTCCAAACCATAAAAAATATCAATTTTCTTTTCATTTTATCAGGTTCATCTACCGCGTGCCACAAGTGGTAATAGTAGAAAATGTAGTAGGACATATTATGTAGTTAAAAATACTCACTTGGAAATGTAATTCACATACATATGTATGTGTGCACATATTGTATTTTTCAGTAAAATAGAAACACGAGAATAACCCACCCTAAATAAGATACAACATACAAACAACACAGACGAGAGAACTTTACATATACAATATAAACAAAAAAGCTTGTTTTATTCACAACAATGAAATTGTATTCCCCGCAATGAAATTTCATTCCCAATCCTCATACTACCTAGTTTGCCAATACATACGTCAAGAGTATACTCTCTTTAAATGGTGTAAGAAAGACCTTTATCTCCTAGAATTGTGAGTGTATATGTATATACTGTTGCTTCATAAACATTTTTATTACATTTTTTTCCATGTTATTTTTCAGTTACGTTTATTTTGTGTCGAGTTTTCTCTTGAAATTAAAAATGTTTCTATAGATCGAAATGACAATTTTATTTTATAGGACTATAGTTAAATTAAATGATTTTAAAACACAGAAATTATTTGTTTACTAATTGGTACCTACATGTGTTAATCAAACTAAATCTGGAAAAAATGCAACCTCATCATAATTGCTATGTAAAATGATAGCCACAACTATTCTTTAATCGAAGCACTATTCCTCTACGTAACCTTATGTGTACCTGTTGTTTACTTCAAAATACACAAGCAATTTTAAAATAGAAACTAAAATAAATATACCAGTATTATTTACTAAGTTATATAAAATATTAATATAGCCAATTTTAATTATTATTATTAGTGAATTCCCTACACTCTACACAAAACAAAATTTGAATTGTCGAATGCGTAGCATGGTTCAGAAGGTTGCTTATGCTTACTATGCAGCGTTCTCGAGTTTATTGCCCGCCGCGATTCCGATAACATTTCTCGCCACTGACCAAAAAATAATAATTAATTATGATGTGTATCGACATGGACTGAATACAATTTAGTTCGCGAACAAAGACCATAAAGGAGCAATTCTTTCTTATTTTCACTTTCTATGTTTATAAAATTTCAGCTTCAATGTTCATATAATTGGTGAAGTAAATAAAAAGAGTTTAATGATTTTACATACAGTGATGTCATTATAATTAAGCCACAGAGCAAAAAAGCGAAAACAATTGCTGTGTTTTTTTATAAGTCTCGATAGATCTCTATAAATTAAATCCAGGCTTCCTCTACTTTTGTGGTTGAATTCCAAATAATTCAGTTTAATTTTATCCAATAGGATTTTGTACGCTACATTTTATAGTTTTTAATTCATTTCCTTGAATTACACAACTTATGTAATTAACATGAAAATCTTGCTTTTTATCCAGATATTCAATCGAAACTACAGATTTTCCCTTTCATGAGTACAGACACGTATTAAAAATTTATATTTTATAGCATGGAAACTACCAAAGTTAAATTTTAGTACATCTGCCATTTTCATTTAGTACAAAAGGAAACTAGTAGCTGATTTACATTTAATCTTTTGCTCTATTTTGAAAGACAGAAGATGTACGATAAAAGTAATCATTTTTTTATTATTTCCTTCAATTGTGAAGAGGCATATTCAAAATGTGTTTTTATTGTTACTATTTACCGCAATCCACAAGTTTCTTTGTCGAAAAACAGTGGAAAAATCGAAAAATGCACTTGTTTATCTTTTTTCGTAAAAGTTGCTCAAAATTTAAAAGATCATAGTAACATTTTGAAAGAAAAAAAGTTTTAGTATGTCCGTCTCATTTTTATATATGAATAAAATGTATTCGCACTTTTCCTCATGAATTTATACTTTCGGAATAAAGGTGGAGACAGTCTCGACGGAACGGAGACGGAGTTACGCAAGGAACGCAAATATCATTTTAGTAGTGTAAAAAAAAAAGAAATTGCTGATAATCTCGACGTACGTTTTTGGCAGAAACATAATAAAAGTAAATTAACCAAGCGTGCTGTATTTTGCTATATTTATTTTAAAACTGAAATTGTTTCATCAAAGACGTTTATTATATGTATAGCTATTACAATTACCTAAATCGATATATTATATACCATGAATTTAGAAGAAAAATTAGTTAAGTTTAGTGAGGGAAAATAAAATTTTATATGATAAACGTAGTGGCGGTTACAAAAATGTTGACAAGAAACGTGAAATATGGAGAAAAATTGGAGGAGAGTTAGGCGAGACTGGTATGGAGTGAACAATTATTTGCGTTATTTGTGTTGTTTGATTCTTAATATTTTCAGATAATTTTGTTATGACGAGATGGAGAAGTTTACGCGACAAATTCGTGAGAGAGTTGAAGGCAGAAAAAATATCATCAGGAAGCCGCATCAGTTTAAGATGCACTTGGGAATTCCGTGATCAAATGTCGTTCCTTATAGACCATTTGCAGCCAAGAAGGTTAGTATAATTTAACCATCCACTAGATTAGAAATCGATTAATGACTAACCGTTTTATTAGCACCCAGGGCAATTACCACGACCTGCTAGATGAAAGTAATGAGGATGCAGATTTAATTGAATTTGATGACGAGTTAGATTTTGCAAACGAAAATTATTCATCGCAGTGTAAGGATGATGTTATTTCTAATTTATTTACGGCGGATGCTTCATCGTCGTCTTCATCAACAACATTCTCGTCGAAAAGGACCAACTCTGCTTTAGATGATAGGTCGACATCATCTATAAAAACAAAACGTAATAATGATGCTGAGGTCGCAAATGTGATCATTTCCACAATGGAAAGCATACAAAAATATATCAGCGACGAAACACCAACATCATCCAACCAGAGTGGAATCCGAAAAATTGAAAACTGTAACATATGTATTGTAAATGTACACCCTCTACTGTATGTAAGGTAGGATCGCATAGACGGTATACCACTGTATATGATGATGTCCGCCATATTAATATAACATATAATAAAGACACAGTTCATCCTCAATCGTTGCTATTATTACATGGTGTCAGATGTGGTGGTAGAAGTCTATGTAAAAGTAAAAATAATAAAAATAATTTAAATAAAATAAATTTATTGCGGAAAAAAAATAAATAGTAAAGTGGTGAACAGAAAAAAAAAAAAAAATATAAACAAAAGTAAGAAGTAAAAAGGAAAAACGGTATAAAATAATTCGGGTGTGGAAAAAACCACATGGGAAAAAAATAAAGTGAGGTTAAGTAATAACACAGCTGGATGTTACTATGGGTAAACCCACAATAATCAAATGCGTATAATCCCAAGAAATTATACAATTTAACAATTTATTACCGTTTATTCGCCGCAAAATAAATAATTATTCAATATGGAAGGACTAAAACCACCGAAATGTTTAAACACGACGCATCCAGATATATCCACGGAATGGAAAAATTGGTTACGCCAATTTGAGTTTTATTCCATCGCAGCTGGGTTAAACAAAAAAGAGGAAAAAATTCAAAAAGCAACACTGATGTTATGCATAGGATCATCAGCGTACAAGGTTTACGAAACATTTAAGCTGAAAGATGACGACACGATGACGGTACAACAATTAAAAGAAGAATTTACTAATTACTTCACACCGAAAGTCAATGTAACTTACGAAAGGTATTTATTTAATAAGATAATTCAAAAACAAAATGAATCATTTGATGATTTTTTAACGAATTGTAAGTCACAAATAATCAAATGTGTTTTCGAGAATTTAGAAGACGAGTTACTCAAAGACAAAATCGTAATAGGAATTTTGTCTGATAAAATAAGAGAACGTTTATTGTCAGAAGAAAAGTTAACGCTTCAGAAAGCAATTAATTTATGTCATGCTAATGAAATAGCACATAAGCAAGCATCTTCTATGCATAATTCCGAAAATATAGAAATTAGTGACGTAAAAAAAAGTCAAAGTAAAATAAATAATTATTCTAATAAGAAAATAGATAATAATAAGTTTGTTTGTGAACGATGCAATAACAGTCACGGTCCGAAAAATTGTCCCGCGTTTGATAAGATTTGTTTGAAATGTAGAAAAAAAGGGCATTTTGTAATAGTTTGCAAAAGCACAAGTAAAAAAATAAATAAAGTTAATGAAATAATGGAATCACTCCATATAAATGAATCAAACGATGACAGTTCGGACGAAATGGTTATCGGTACTGTTGATGCATCGAACACAAATTGTTGGTTTCAAAAAGTCAAGATCAACAATATTGAAATAGATTTTAAGCTAGATACAGGAGCAATGTGTAACGTATTAAATTTAAATTTAGTAAAAAAACTAAAAGGGCAAATATGTCATACTAACACTAAAAAGCTTGTTACTTACAGTGGTCATAAAATTGATGTATTAGGCCAAGTCTTATTTGATTGTATAGTAAAAAACAAAAGCTATAGATTAAATTTTAAAATAGTAAATGAAAACACTTGCCCTGTACTAGGTATGAATGCATGCGAAGAATTAAATTTAGTAACTAGAAATATAATCGATACTTGTGAAATAGATGAGAATATCTATAAAGGGTTAGGTTGTATAAAAAACTTCGTGTATGATATTGATTTAAAACCAAACGCTGAGTTTCATATAGCACAGGCAAGAAGAATTCCACATGCAATACGGGCCGAAGTTAAATCCGAATTGGATACAATAATATGCAAAGAAGTTCCAGAACTACCTTTCCAGATTGTAGCAACAGATTTATTCAATTTTGCTTCAGAAACATACATAGCAATAGTTGACAGCTATTCCGGATTTATGGACATGGAAAAGCTAGAAGAATCAACATCACATTCAGTAATTAATTTTTTAAAAAAATGTTTCGCAATACATGGAACACCACAGGTAGTAGAAAGCGATAATGGACCACAATATACATCGAGAGAATTTAAAGATTTTAGTAAAAAATGGAATTTCACACACAAGACGTCAAGTCCGCATTTCGAGCGAACAGTTCAAACGTTAAAGAATATGTTGAGAAAATGCGAGAAAGACAATACAGACATTTATCAAGCGATACAAAATCTTAGAAATACTCCTCGTGATAGCAATTTGGAATCACCAAATCAAAGATTGATGAGTCGCATCACGCGAACACACATAAGTAACGAGTTGTTAAAGCCAAGAGTTATAACTGGAGTGACGGAAAATTTAAAAATTCTTCGTAATCAACAAAAAACTTATGCTGATAGAAGTACCAAAACACTAGCTGAACCCAAAATTAATGAAAAAATTCGATTACAAACTAAGAACAGGGAATGGATCCCTGGTAAAGTAATACGACGATTAGATGAACCAAGATCAGTCATAGTAAAAACCGAAGACAACAAATATTATCGTAGAAATTTTCATCACATCCATCCAACAAAAGCCAACATCAATATACAACGCGAAAATGATCCAATCATAATAACAGATAGTCAAGATGAGAATCGACCAAATAAGGAATTCAACATCGAGAATAATGTTAACAACGATACTTCAAACCGTCTCGATCAAAAAAGCACGGTAACGAATCAATATCATACGCGATCAGGTAGACAGGTAAAACAGCCAATAAGACTAAATCTTTGAATGTAGATCATTAGAAAATAAAAAATAATTAATTAAATGAATTAATAAATGAATTATGTTTAAATTTATAAAAAAAGGGGGATGTAACATATGTATTGTAAATGTACACCCTCTACTGTATGTAAGGTAGGATCGCATAGACGGTATACCACTGTATATGATGATGTCCGCCATATTAATATAACATATAATAAAGACACAGTTCATCCTCAATCGTTGCTATTATTACATTTAGATAATTCAAATTCGCATAGGCGAAAAGTTGCGGAAAATAAAATAATTAACTATCTTATTCAGTGCGAACTGGATGAACTGGAAGATACTAGCATAGAATATCTCGACATATAATTCATAACTACTCGTATATGTAAAGGTTAATATTCTCTAAGGCTGTGATATTAACGAACAATTAAACCATATAACTGAAATATATGTTGTCTAATTGAAATTATTTTTTATAAAAAAGAATTGAATTTTGTGATAATAATTGAATTTATTGAACTTTATATTATAATTTTTGTTTTAATAAAATGATGGAATTTTACGTAGTACACACAAGGAATTGAAATTAATGTTATTTAATGAATTTTATTTTGCCGATCCATAGCACCCTCCTTCAGGAAATAATGTTTCAAAGAATCTCTTAACTGAAATGCGTGCCTGGATGCATTATTTGAGCTTAGCCTTTTCAAACTTGAATTTGAAGCCAGCTCATTGCGCCATGTCCCTGGTAAAATATTTCCTTCCGGATCCTCTCGATCCACGACATTTGCTTCAAAGTATGGATTATCGACACGCTGGGTCTTTTTTAAAAAATTATGCAACGTTATTGTCGCCAATACAATCTACAAGGAAAAAATGAATCAATAATCCATTATATTTTACAATAATATCCGATTACCTTTTCTGCATTATCTGGTGTACAACATATAGTGGTTCTTAGAACTCTCCATCTTACCGTTAAGATTCCAAAGGCATTTTCGATGACTACCCTGCCTCTTGAAATTCTGTAATTATAAATTTTTTTATCCAATGTCAGATTTTGTCGTGGATAAGGCGTCATTAAATTTTCCTTAAGAGGAAAGGCTGGATCCCCAACAAAAAAATGTGGAAATGTTGTGGTAGTTCCTGGCAATCCTGAATTAGGAGGGAGTGATAGTTTATTATTTAACAGTTCTTTGCCAAATGGTGATTCTGCCAATATTCCTGTAGTAAGTGAAATTGTTTAAATTATGTACATATAATAAAATAAAATTTATATACATTTCAAAAAAAATTATACCTCCATCGCTTTGGCTTCCATAAGCACCTACATCAACCATCGTGAAATTATAGTCCGCATCACATGCAGCTAGCAAGACAATGATGGTAAAATTCTTATAGTTATAGAATTGTGACCCACTATTGGGCGGACACATTATGGAAATGTGTTTCCCGTCTATCGCTCCGATACAGTTGGGTAAGTTCCAATTTTCCCAAAAATGTTTTGCAATGTTCTTATACTCGTGATGATCAGGGTTTTTAACAAATGTTGGCCCCAAAACGTTCCAAATAGCTTCACAAGTTTGAAGAACTATCTCTCGCGCGGTCGACCTTCCAACTTTAAAACTATCTCCCAGAAATTGAAACTGAACTTACACCTTGGGAGAGATGCCTTGAAATTGAAACATATAAATATACTCATTTCTGACTTAAAAAAATTTTATAATTTACGTTAAGGTTAACGCCAGTCGTGCCTCTGGATTTATAGTGTAACATGTATTCCTTCTTATGAGCTGATCTTTTATTAGAGACAATAATTCATTAAACACGGGAACTGTCATTCTCGTGTGCTTTACAAATTGTTCTTTGTTGCTTTTGATGGCCATAAAACCTACTTCGTAAAAACCTTTCTTAGCCCGATTTAAATTTTCCGGCCTAGCATAAAATCGCCTCTTTTTTTTTTTATTACGAATTAGCCACATATATGAGTTTTGACACGCAAGTAACATCACTTTAATTTTTTTTAATTTAGCGGTCGAAATATGTTTCATTTTTTTATTTTTTATTTACATCACAAATGACACCTCAATCCGTTCTTGCGTGCTTATTGAAAATATTTTAATTTTAGTACTTGGTCGGCGCTAGGTCCGCCGATTTTGTCAATTTGCATATATTTTCAAGTACTTTAACTTTTGCGCTACTCCGTTTCTGCGTTACTGCGCCGAGACTGTCTGGGGGGTAACATAATATGTATAATGAAAATAACAATGACGTAGTGTTGTCAAAATAAACACAATTCTTGCTGCGAGTGCCAGTGTTTTTAAGTGGATGATAGAAGTAGCTACAATTACCCATAGTGTTTTTGGCAAATATCTGAATAGATCTATCGAAACTTATAAAAAACACAGCAAATATTAAGCAACCGAAACGTAGCCAAAAAATTGATTTTGCTAAACAGCATTTAGTAAAACCTAGGGCATTTTGTAATTTAATAATTTGGAGGAATGAGAGTAAATCCAACGTGGTTGGAGGTGATGGGAGACCATACGTACGATGACCGCTAAACCAGGAGCTTAACCCTCGCTATGCCAGAAAAATAATAAATCATAGCAGTACATCAGCAGGCCCGGCTTGTTATTTTGCGATGCCGTGTGCACGACTATTTGCGAGGGCTGAGACATTAATATTTTTAAAAATCAGATATACATTAAATATTTTAAATTAAAAGTACTTAGACACATATTTAAGTAAAATTTCAACAAATTTATTTCAAAGATTTAGTTCAGGGAAAATAAGGATCTTTGAAAGTAGATTTTTCTGTATGTATTTCTAAAAAACAACAATTCCTGAATTAAATCATTGGGAGGAAAGTCTCCTTCGAGTACAGCATGTAAACTTTTGCAATTAGTAGAAATGTCTAATTCTTTGATACTTTTAACCCTTAAGGGACACACTATCAAAAAGTTACGTAAGAGACACACTGGGTGATTTTTACCCAGCGATACTTTGAAAGCTTATATCTTGTGATCAAATTGATCAAATTCAATCAATTTTTTTTCAATTAATAGAAAATTTTTTCAAGAATATAAAAACATAATTTTGTTGCGATAAATTAAATAGGTGCAAAAATATTTACAAAAAACTAACGGAACTTTTTTTAAAAATCGTCTTTTTTTAAATGCTTATATTGCAACGCTATCCTTTTGATGAGGATAACGTTAACAAGAAAAAAAAATAATGTTTTTTTGAATAAATCGTGAAGTTCCAGAATACGCCCTAATTCTGCCGCTAGCTCGAACGGAGAGGTAAGGTTGGTCGTGGGGTTGTATTCTGGCGTTTTACACTACACTAGGGCATGATGCGAACACTCCAACTCACAGTCACTCACCTCAAGTTCATCACTCCATAATTCTCGCGGCTTAGCCAATCATTATAACGAAAAATTTATAATTCAGATTTAACAATATTTTATAGATTTTATTATGAAAATTAATTAATCAATTTAAGAGCAAATAATTAAAGAAAACAATACAAATTTATTATGCAGTTATAAAAATTCAAAATACTTTAACAATGAAATAGAAAACAAATATAACATCTTATTAAAATTTAAGTACTGTTATAAAAAAAATTAGCAGCCAAATAATAGTAATATGTATAACAGTTTTACTGTTTGAAAAAAAAATGTATTTACGTGTTACCTTGCTGTAGTCGAAGACGAAGAAGCGCTTCCCACGTGCTCGATACGACAGGTGTTTCCTATAATGAATTGTCTCAGAAAAAGAAATAAAGGAAAAAAAAAATTTGATATTAGTTAGCTATTGAAATTAAATAATGACTTAACGCTATAATAAGATGCAATAAATTTTACTTGCAAACATAACTATCAAAAAAACACTACATAACTGATATTTAAAAAAAAAACAAACTATAAATTTAGAACAAAAGAAAAGAATATAAATTAATATTTAGCGTATTTTGTTGACCAAAATTGAATCCAAACTATTTTGGGTTTATTTGTTTCCCAAGAAAATAGCCAATTTGATTTAATTGGCAAAAGCCAACTTTTCGAAATAAAATATAAATTTAATATGTAATATGACCTGGTGGCAGGTATCATAACCAAAAATTAGAATTGGGTTTAATTTAACCCAATATTTTTTTGGGTTAATGTTATTCTTGCGAGGGTTTTATCCTATGCAATTGTTGTTGTAAATTTTTCAAGGAAATACGCTTATAGTAATAGAATCACACTTATCCAAATGAATTTGTTGTGGATGATGTCATCTCATCATACGATATCGCCAAAAATCCAAAACCGCTATTTACCTGTTATATGTATATCGCACATAACATGGATCCACATGGTCCTCTGCAATACCAACAATCACGCCAAAACTACTTCTAACGTAACCGCCTTTCAATAGTACCCATATGATAAACTGCTCGGTTGTACACTCAACAAAATGATCCGTGGCAATAAATAATCCACTCCAATTTTAATTTAATAATTTATGCAATTAAACACCACCAATTTATCGATCACTGCACAATAATGTTTATCGAGTAATCGAATTGTAATACACAATAGTGTTTGTATTTTATTTTACTAGTTTTGGTAGAGATACTAAAAACACTAATCGATTTATCGAAAGCTAACTTAATTGCCATACATGAATAATCCGCAATTATCGATATTCAAACAAAAAAAAAAATCACAGCAACAAATCACCATATACAGTCACTAAATTTTAAATTCTAATATGTATGAGAATATTGGTATAAAATACCATAAAGTTTGAGCACACAGATTTAATGGCCACTAGCTCGAAAGCGTAATTTATTACTTTTCACCACATAATCACATAAATGTTTATATTTGATAAAGATCAAAAACATAGTTTTACACACAATAGTTTCATTAATTTTTAACACCGTGTCCACATAGTAACCACATTTCTTGTTTCAATTATGGACACAAATTTCACAAATTTCATAATATGTAACTTACGATTCGTACACTTTTATTTTATAATTTTTATTTTAGCCAACTATCTATTGGTAAATATTTGAGTAATTCCACATTTTACCCATTACCACAGAAAATCTGCATATCCATTATTATTTATTTTTTATATTTTACTTAGAAGTTTAACGTTTGGAATCTCGATACTTAATAATCATATTTTTTTCAGTTTGTTCCATCCACAAAATCACCTCATAACAAACCGCAATTAGCGGAGATCCTAAAAATGGAAAGATCTCGTATTTTTGTTCCCCGCCAAAAAAACAAAAAAAAATTATCCCAAAACTCAATGAATTTATGACTCGTCGCATAATGTTGTGTGTACATCATTACAAACAAATAAAATAATCCATCAATCGGACCGGTGCATGTAATAAACATGACTCAATTATACATTTCATATTTATTTCCGTCACTGTAAATCATTGATTATAAAATAAAATATTTGTAATAATGTACGACAAATAAGTAGTACAGTTGACACACAGAAATGTAATCTCATTGCGATGAGAGCAAAAAAAAAATGGAACGGACGTTACAATATTTCTATCAAAAATTAATATTTTGAGACTTTATAGGTGACCGATGAAAAGCTAAAGAGTTGAACCTTAAGGTGGTACTATGGGTTTTTCCATCCATTGCAAAAACTATATTTTTTTTGCAAATCGAAAATAGGAGTTTTTTGAAAACAGCAAAATAGAGGTAAAATCTAAAAGTTGGCTATTTTGCGTGGAAAAAAACGTTTTTGATAATCGATATCACCCCTTAGGCCAGATACAGTGCGCTTATAGAAGCCGAGCAGTGAGCGTCGTAAAACAGGTACGGGTAAGAATTACCCAGTATGTCTCTAACGTCAGAAAAACATGTTCATTTCGAAAATCCTTTTTTGTTAAATATCGTGTGTTTGGGTTAAACATATAGAAGTAATTTTTTGTCTGTTTGAACTAAAATATGTAAATACAAAGAAACTTTACTATAACGGACATCGACGTGACCAAAAAAAGTTGTCCATTGAAGTGAGGTGCTTGAACTGAGGATTTGTGATTTTTTGTATAAGAATTTTATTGGGATTCTATTTCTTATCCGATTTTAATGAAATTCAGCATACATAATGTAAATGGGATTCTTAAATGATTTTTAGATAAAGTTCTGGAATATGACCAGTTAGGAAGAAATTTGGCGATTTCTTATCCGATCTTGATGAAATTCTCAAATGGATAAAGTTCTGGAATATGGCCAATTAGGATGGAACTTGGACATTTCTTATCCGATCTGGATGTAATTCAGCATGTTCGATGGAAATGGGATTCTAAAAAGATTTTTAGATGAAGTTTTGGAATATGGCCAATTAGGATTGAACTTGACCATTTCTTATGCGTTCTTGATGAAATTTAGCATGTACGATGGAAATGGGATTCCAAAATGGTTTTAGATGAAGTTCTGGAATATGGCCAATTAGGATGGAACTTGGCTATTTCTTATCCGATCTTGATGAAATTCCGCATGTACGATGGAAATGGGATTCTAAAAAATTTTCTTAGCTGATTTTGATGAAATTCAGGAAGTAGGATGAAAATAGGACTCTAAAATTATTTTTAAATGAAGTTCTTGGATATGGCCGATTAGGAAGGAACTTAATATGATTTTATATATTTGATGACTTGTTTTATAAATAATTTTAGAACCCCATTTCCATAGTATTTACATGCTGAATTACATCAAAATCAGATTAAAAAAGGCCAAGTGCCTTCCAAATTGATCATATTCCAGCACTTCGTCTAAAACTCGTTTGAGAATTTCCATTTCAGTTCCTTAATAATTGGCCATATTCCAGAACTTTACTTAAAAATCATTTTAGAAGCCCATTTCCATCATACATGCTGAATTTCATCAAAATCGGACAAGAAATAGCCAAGTTCCTTCCTAATAGGATATATTCCAGAACTTCACCTGAAAATCATTTGAGAGTCCCGTTTCCGTCGTGCATGCTGAATTTCATCAAGATCGGATGAGAAATTGCTAAGTTCCATCCTAATTTTCCATATTCCAGAACTTCATCTAAAAATCATTTGAGAATCCCATTTCCATCGAACACGCTGAAACTCTTCAAAATCGGATGAGAAATGGCCCAGTTCTTTCCTTCCTGGCCATATTCCAGAACTTCATCAAAAACTCGTTTGAGAATCCCATTTTCATCACACATGCTGAATTTCATCAAGGCGGATAAGAAATGGCCAAGTTCTATCCTAATTGGCCATATTCCAGAACTTCATCTAAAAATCATTTGAGAATCCCATTTTCATGGTACATGCTGAAATTCATCAAAATTGGATAAGAAATGGCCCAGTTCTTTCCTTCTTAGCCATATTTCAGAACTTCATCTAAAACTCGTTTGAGAATCCCATTTCCATCGCACATGCTGAATTTCATCAAAATCGGATAAGAAATCGACCAGTTCTTTCCTACTTGGCCATATTCCAGAACTTTATCTAAAACTCGCTTGAGGATCCTATTTCCATCGCACATGCTGAATTTTATCAAAATCGGATAAGAAATGGCCAAGTTCCATCCTAAATGGCCGTATTCCAGAATTTTATCTGAAAACCATTTGAGAATTTCATAAAAATCGGTTAAGAAATGGCCAAGTTTCTTCGTAACTGGCCATATTCCAGAACTTTATGCAAAAGAATCCCAATCCTTTTGGGAATGCTGAATTTCATTAAAATCGGATAAGAAATAGAATCCCAACAACAAATCCTCAGTTCAAGGGACACCTCACTTCAATGGACAACTTTTTGGACCAGTTGATGTCCATTGTAGTGAGGTTTCTCTGTATATACATATTTTAGTTCAAATAGACTAAAATTATATAAGTTTAACTCAAACACACAATATTTAACAAAAAGAATTTTTTAAATGAGACGTTTTTCTAACGTAAGAGACACACTGGGTGATTTTTACCCATACCTGTTTTTACGACGTTCATTGCTCAGCTTCTATAAACGCGCTGTATCTGGCCTAAGGGAGGATGTTAGTGGACATTTCAAACTTCCCTAATCCACTGGCCCGATGGTCCAAGGATCACGCGTTTTAAAATGGCGCGCGTTAAAATAAAATACCTGGGTTAATTTAACCCAGTGTGTCTCTTAAGGGTTAAATTTCTCTACATTATATAAAAATCCAAATACATAATTGTGCTTTTCATATGATTCGAATCACTTTTTAAATGCAGAATAATGGCATAATCGACAATTCTCAAAAAAATATTCGGTTTTAAAATTTACTTTTGCATCATTTATGGCATTATCGCCAGCTTCATATAATCAAATAATGGTCGAATTTTCTTATGTCGTTCGATTTGAAATATTTGGTCATTATTTAATTCTAATGCAGCCAAAGAGAGTGGAACCGGATTCTCTATATTTTTCAAAAAATTATAACATTCCTTTCAGATGTTTTATTGCCAAATGTATTTGCATGGTCGAGCTATGCAATTGCAATATTTTACTGACGAAACCAACTTTACCCAACAAATCGGACCAAATCGTAATGCTTACAAGGAGCTCATAAAAAGCCAACTGGTTATATACATATTGACAAAACTTCGTGTTTAATTTTATTGTCTATTACGGTATTTCCAAGCTCAGTCCAAGCATTTAATATTTTTGAAAATTGTAGATATATAGCTTTGACAGAGCGATATTATTAAGAATTACAAGTTCAGTTTCGATCTGAATGAGAAACACGAAAAATTTAATTATTTTCCAGCCAATCTCATCACTCTATAGCGACTGAATTATTAATTACATTATTGATTACTATAACCATAGACATTCATACTAGATTTCTCATTTAATAGTAACTAAAGGAAAAAAACAAAAACTTCTGATAATTCCAATGTATCGTTGTGTTGTGTATTTTATAAGGCAATGATTTTAGAATGCGTTGCAAATATAATACGTATATGCAATACATCGATAATATTTGAATGGAAAATTTTTGTTTTTATTTTCTATTTTTAGTCAAATGAGAGATCTATTATGATTGTCTATGCTATAACCATGTAGTTAAGTATTAGCGAATTATACGTAATACATATTAATTTCTCAGTTTTTTTTTTTTAATTTTCCTTTATAAATTATTTTGTGTAGTTTTTAGTTTGTATTTTTATTAATATAGAAAATAAATAAATTAAAAAAAATATTTTTCGGAACATTTGCGCGAGGCCTTCTTGAAGCGCGAGGCCCTGTGCATTTGCACCGTTCGCACCGCTACCACGCCGGCCCTGTACATCAGTAATGATTTAAGGATGTTTTACTTCTCGGGGAGTTGGCCTATTGTCAAAATAGATGGAATTATAAATGAATGTCCTTAAATAAATCGAAATACTTGTAATACTTCGCCTGTTCTGGAGGATATAAAAAACTAAATTTAACAGAAAGAGCAAACACAACAAAACATTTCAATAAAATTTATAAAAAAAATACCAAACTAATAATTATCCTCCAAAACAAGCATTGTGCTAACAGAATTGGATCTACAGAGAAACTGTTGAGCGGTTGTTGCCGGCTAAGCATCAGGGGATTGCGTGGGGGGTTACGCTCCTACCATTACGCTCAACTACCTACCATTACGCTCCACTACATTTACCTACTCTAACACACCCGCAGCTTAACGACTAACGCGTCATTCTCAATTTTTGTTTTTGATGTGAAAACATCTTTAGCGGCAGGAGTAAGTAAAAAATTGTATAGAAATCGGGTTACGGAAACAAAAATGCCGAAAAAAAAATATTGCTAGTATGTGTGGATATCAATAAGAACAAAAAATAAAAAAAACCTAAAATCAATGCAAAATCTACGCATACTATTACTCATGCAATATACAACATCATCCGGCATTTCAAAAACATCGTGAGCCGAATACAAAAAAAAAATTAAAAAAAAACCGCCTACTTTAATTTATTTTATTGTGAAAATATCTGCTATATACATATGTATAGCGGCCTTTACACAATCATTAGGCCTGTTGCACATCTAAGCTAAGCTAAGCTATGCGATGTGAGCTATGTTTTTGTAATATATGTAGTTTAAATAGATCGCTGCATATCTGAACTAAGCTATGCCAGCTATGTTTTTGTGTTATGAGCGATGCAAACTAACTTAGCTCGAGTTGTCTTTGCCTTGCTATGTCAGCTATATCGCTCACATATACATAGATATAATTTTTTGTTTTGAAAAACAAAAAAATTATACAACTGCCATTCCTTACAAAATGTTGACCGAATAATATATTGTAATCTTAATTTGCGTCAATGTTATATTATATAAATTCATCAATGTAATTGTGAGCGATGTAATTACATATTTCAAATGTGCAATGGAGAGAGCTATACGAGCTAAACTAAGCTAATAGAAACTATGTTTCTCGCTTAGCTTAGCTTAGGTGTGCAACGGGCCTTACTATTGTCAATACTGTTTGGTAATGACAATAATATTGATCGTGTAGGTTGTAGAAATTATTAATGATGATCGGTAATGATGCGAATCCGGAATTTCTGATATCGACGTATCAATACTGGTGATTGGTGGGGATATTGTCAATTATATTGACCGTGTGTAGGTTTCGCGTCATTACTACTTCATTACATACTCTGTTGTCCATTTCGACAACTACTAGTTGTCATTAAAAATTAGGCGCGTATTACGTAGATTACAAAGTGGATTTATATTTTTTTATTTTAAAAATAATATAGAAATTATATTTTCGTTGTTATATGGGTTTTTGAGAATTTTCACATTTTAATTAGTTTTGTGGATGATTAATCCAATAAAATAACAATATTTCGGTAAATTTTTGGTTAGGTCGTTAAAAAGTAGGGTTAGGTTTTAGAACTCGGCATTTTCACATTTATATAATTTTATAAATATGGATATGGATAATTCGTGTGATGACAATATTGTATTCGATTTGTATGAAGAATTCGGATATGAAATTCAACCATCTGAAGAACCATCTGAATCATGTGAAAGTGAAATCGTGTCAAACGTGGTGAATAACGAAGATGTCGACGATCTTAGAAATTTTATAGAATCTTATGAGACTATGCCGGAACTATGGAACCCAACCAACCCCAACTATAAAAATAAAACAAAGCGAAATAACGCGTTAGATAAACTTCTAATTATTTATAAAAAAATAAAGCCAACAGCTAATCGCGCCGACGTCAGGCGCAAAATTAATACGCTCAGAACGAATTACAGGAAAGAGCTGAAAAAAATATTAATATCAAAACGATCAGGAAACGGAACGGATCAGGTATATACACCAACATCGTATGTATTTTTTGCCCTCCAATTTTTGGATAAGTTTGAGCAGCCTGTAAACGAAAATGTGCAGCAAATAAACAAGGTAAAGTACTTTAGTACAAAGAAAATAAAGATATTTATATTTACAAATTAATAATTTTTTTAGCCTAGTCAAAGTGACAGTACCGGTAACCGAGAACGATCACCAATACAAGTGCCTTCCGCATCCCGTTCATCAATTATGGCAGCACCAACACCAAAATCACAGCGGTACAAGCAGCGAACCACACAAACGGCTACGCATAATGAGCTTCTTGAAAAAGCTTGTAAGTTTCTGGATAACAATATGTGTGCTCAGAAATCAGAAGCCGAAAATATTCCAACAATTTGTAAGGCCTGGGGAGAAAAACTGCTGACCTTAGAACCAAATCAACGAAATTTAGTTGAGAAAGGTATTAATGATATCTTTTTTGAGGCAAGCCTTGGCAATCTTCATAGAGATTCTATAAAGATAAATGATGACGGTAGGAACTGGGCAATAAGATCACCATCTTTGAACAGCAGTACAGCAGCATCTCAATCAGTTTCACCTATTTGTGAAGAACAACCCCCAAAACTAATCGACTATTTTAGTAATTTTAAAGTATAAACTAATGTATTTTGTTCCGTCTCCACTATGAAATTTTACTGATAAAATTGATTTCATGAAAGCAAATTTCAGTAAAATTTCATAATGGAAACGGCGGATTATAAGAAAATGATGTATTATGTGTACTTATATATAAAATAAAACGAACTGAATTATTTTTTTTATTATTTATTTAAATTAAAATTCTTCTTTTTATTACATATTTATTTAAATTTATTTAAATTAAATTTCTAAATTATTATAGTAATCGCAAAACTTGTCTCTAATAGTTTTTGCAAGTGAAGTACCCTTTCTATTAAAGGTACTTTGTAATTTTAATAAATTAAATTCAGCCGAATTCCCGTCACTTGCGAAATACGCTTTGTTATTTTCTTTTGCTAGAAAATTGTGTAGGTAGCAACACGCCATTGTTACGGTTTCGGCCTTTTTTGGTTCGAGATTTATTGCCTTTTGGAATACGCCAAATCGAGAAACAAGGATACCAAAACTATTCTCAACAACTACGCGGGCTCGTGAAAGTCTGTTGTTGAAAACATGCCGCGCTTCGTTTAATAATTTTTGAGAGTATGGTTTTTGCAAATTAAAATCAAGTGCAAATGCCTCATCTGCGACGAATATATAAGGCATACTTTCGGTTGAGTTAGGCAACGGTGTGGGCTCCGGTAAATTTAAAATTCCTTGCTGCAACATTCCTCCAAATTTAGAGTAATTCATTACTCCGCCATCTGATATGCGTCCGTTCATTCCTGCATCCACCATTATAAATTCTTTTCTCGCATTTACTATGGCTAACAGAACTATACTATAAAAACCTTTATAGTTATAGTTATAAATGGATATTCTTGAGGAGTTGTGGGAAACTAAAAACAAAAAAATAAAAAATTAATTTGTGTTTGCTATATTTTCAATTTTTCACTATATAATGTATTTAAAATTCTCGCAAAAATTTACCTTAATATAATCTTGTAAGACGTATGTATATAAGCACCTCACACGTTTCGATTATAGCTTTGCTTATTGACGCAGGAGACATGACCGCCGAAAATTTTAAATCTTCAAAGCTTCTACCGGTGGCTAAATACCGCAGGGTTAGTGCAAGCCGTTCATTAACGGGTAAACTTTGTCGCATATGTGTGTCCTGCCTCTTAAGAAATGGTTCAACTAATCGCAGATTCGCAGCAAGTGGTAGTACCTATCTTCGCTCATCCGAAAATAATTTTTGAAATCACAGGCGTCTGTTAAACAAATTTGTTTCAACAAAACGACATGGGAGTAATGGTCACGTTTATGGAACCAATCCTTCATCCAAATTCTGCGTCGCCGATTTTTTTTTTTCGCAACATATGCTAGAATAATAGCAATACACACCGCATTTTGATTATCCATTTATTAAAATAATCTCAGAATTAAACACTTATATTTATTTATATAGCTAATTATATTTATTATATTTATTTATACCACCACGTTTAATTTTTCACGACGCAATGAAATGTCACAACCACAAGAGTAATGATATTAAAGCATGACAATACTATTGATCGTGTAAGGCACACCAATAATGATGATGTAATGATGCATAAATTTAGGCAGTATTGTCATTACAATTCTTGTCATTAATATTGATTGTGTAAAGGCCGCTTATGGCCGCAGCAACAAGTGTTTTTGAAAATGAAAATTACATACGAGTGAAAGGACCACATTATGCTTGTGAAGTGTAATAGTTATTTACGTCACAAGGGCGGTAAATGAGTTGTTACAGTACGAGTTCGATGTTTATTTGAGAATTTTGAACGAGTACTGTAACGATCATTTAACGTACGTGTAACCTGATTTTGCTTTTATCAGTGAGTTTGCCGTGACCATTTACTACTATGGAGGTTTAGGTGATTAACTTAACAGAACTGTACTTTGCTTATGCTTAGTTATTGTCAGTAAGGTTCGTCTTCCAAATTCAAAATAGAATTATAACTTACTGACTTTCTGAACCAAAAATGTAACTTAGTTTAAATACTGAGCCAACTACATCCGTCTTTATGGAGGGGTTTCTGAGCCTTAACGAAATGGCTCGAAATGATTCAATAGATATACAAAAAAGTTTTCACATAAATCTTTTGCGAGTTGAGGGTGAACTCGCTCGTTGTTTTTGTTTAAGTTTTATTCTACTTCACTATTGAAAACGCCAGTTTAAATTGGATGTAACAATTAAAAGAAAATAAACAAATTTATTTCGGTATATAAACAAAAAAAAGCAAAGAAAATGATGGTAAAATGATAAATCAACGTAAAACTAACTAACCTAACCTAGCTATCCTAAAACTACCCTACACCGGAAATGAATGCTAATTTAGAAAAAAAACTATTAACTTAGACAGGGTGGCGAAAAATGGACGATTTTGTTTAAATGCTCAATCACTTTCATATTAATTTGTTTTTTTTAATTTTTTTTTTCAGAATTTTGTATAGAAGTCTTGGCAAATTCATAAAGCAAGGGACACATGAACTTTTTTATTGAACAATTTTGGTGAACGCATTATTTCGCACAGAAGCGCTTTTAATTGGCCTTCACATTCACCAGATTTAACCGCTCCTGACTGTTTTCTTTGGAGTTATTTAAAAGAAAGGGTGTACCGTGTACGTGAATAAACCAGCGACCATATTTGAGCTAAAAAACAATATTCGCGATGAAACCCAAGGCGTAACATCTGAAATTCTGCGAAAAATTATGGAAAATGTAAAGTGCACGTATCTGCGAAGCAGAAAATGGTCACCACTTCCGCGATATAATTTTTCATGTTTAAGCCAATAAAATTTGCCGTTTATATAATTATATTTTCAAAAATAAAAATTACAATTATCATTGAAATAAAAAATTTATGAAGAATTTAAACCATCTCGGTCATTTTGCGCCACCCTGTATAACCAAATGGAGAAAAAAAATGTATATAAAGAAAATATAAAGCGTGATTTACCCGTTTCAACAATGTTGGCCAACAAAAAATTAAGAGATTAGTATTCGCGAATTTGATTTGAAAGACAAGAACAAATATAGTATAAACAAACAAAATTTTGTTGGAGTTTTTTCTTTTTATTTTAATTCCATAAAAAAAATTGTTTGACTATAAAATATACTCGACCCGAATACATATATTTTATAAACAAAAATAATCAAAATGGCGATTTGTGAAATTTGTATAGCGCTTTAATTTTATTTTTAAAAAATTGTAATTCATAATTAAAATTTACTTCGAAAAGTTTTCATTTTAGTCAATAAAAAGTGGTTGTTTTGATAAATAAAGCGGAATTCGTCAAAAATTACATTGTCGATTTTATACCGCCAAAAAATGATAGCATGCCCGACATTTTTGTTTTATACTTTTCTCTTTTTATCGCATGAAAATTTTTTCTATTGCGTGTAGCTCTAATATCGTCGCCTTAGAATTATTCTTGTCTATGTCCAATTTTTGGTGAATTTAAGTTAGAATGTAGGTAGGGTAAAACGACCATAAGCAATTCAAATTTTCCATCAAAATTTGGCTAACTTCAATCGTTTCTGAGATATTTTTTTTAAAATTTGTCTATTTCCACAAATTTGCACTGTTGTATTGTTTTATTTTGTCTATATCCTTGAGATTCGTTTTTTTTGTCAATCTCCATAGCAAAGCTGTATAAAAATTTTGGTTTAATTTTGTTAGATGTGGTTTTGTCTATATCCATGTGATTTTGTCTATATCCGCAAATTTTTTCTCCGGTTCTACTTTTTTGTCTATATTCTTGAGTTTTTTGGTTTTTTCCTATCTTAATGATAACATTTTGTTTCGTATTTTTTATGGTTGTATCCGTACTGCTTTGGTTGTATGTTATCCTACTCAAATCACTCGATCGTTCCATGTTGTTCTCTTTCGTAAATATAACGGAAAGTTGTGTTTTACTTGATCGAAAAAGAGATGATTATATTCTTATTCTATAGTCATTTTTTTTATGAAAATCTAACGATTTTTTTAGTTGTTTAGTTAATTTGATTAAAATTGGTCTAGTAATTCGTTCAATCCAATTAACAATTTATTTTATAATTTGAAAATGGGTTTAAAGTGAGTTTTATAATGTCAATAGATATTTTAAATGTGTTATAATTTTTAGCATTTTAATTCTTTTTCAATAATTTGTTTACAGTAATTTAAATTATGTTGGTTTTGAGGAAGCTAGGGAATCGGTAAAAATAGATTTAAGTACCGTATTTTTTGACGATGGGTAAGTTTTTTTTTATGTAAATAAAATTACATAGTCAATTATGTATGATGAAATATTAGCACTACTATTTTAATTTTTATTATTGTAGTGAAATTACAGATGAAATTGTTGTTGAAGTAATCGATCTTCAAGAAAATGCGACAATCCCAATTCAAGAAGCTGTTTTCAATGTAATGAACGAAGGTGATCGAAGCAACACTAGAAAAAAAATATGTAATACATCTCAATGAAAGCAAAATATTCGTAAAAGAAATAGGCAGAATGGTATGTCCTATACAAATTCATCGGGAAAACCAGCAAAAGCTAGAGGCATAAAATTATCTGGCTGTCGGAACTCAATTACCTGCGTTCACAGATGTATGAATTTTATATCACAAGACGATCGTACCCAAATTAATAAAGAATTTTGGCGGTTGAATGATGATAAAAAAAACCATTTCTATTCGAAGTTCGTAATAAAAACGAAAAAATCGAGAACCAGAACTGAAGCTCCTCAAAGCAGAAGAGTTAACAGTTTTCTATATTTTTTCGAAACTGAGCCAAACAAACGAATTCAAGTTTGCCAGGAATTTTTTTTCAACACTTTAAATATAAATAAGGGTCGCATATATTACTTTTTTAATCATAATAAAAACCCTGTTGTGCCTAAAACACCATTAAAAGGAAAGTTTAGGAAAAAATGTGTTTCAAATGAGGACATCGATTTAATTTGTCAACACATAAATGAATTTCCGGTAGTTGAGTCCCACTATTGCCGAAGTACAACTACGAGAAAATATTTGGATGCTTCTCTCAACATCAGCAAGATGTTCTACTTATTTAAAATTAAATATCCTGACAGCAGCATCAAAAAGTGGAAATACCTAGATACGTTCAATAAAAAATTTAACTTGGGATTTCATCATCCTAAGAAAGACCTGTGCGACAAATGCGAGGTAATGCGGTTGGCATCGGCTGCATCCTTAGAGCAAACCAACGAGTATAAGGCACATATTCTAAATAAAAATCAAGCGAAGCTAGAACGAGACTCCGACATAATAAAATCTACCCAAAGTAAACTGGTTGAACTTTTCAGCTTTGATATGCAGAATGTCTTCCAACTGCCCAAAGCTAACAATTCCAATTTCTTTTATAGACGAAAATTTTGCGTTTATAATTTAACGGGAAAGGTTTATGGTGATAAAGAAGTTTTAAATGCAATTTGGTACGTATTAATATTATCGTGGTAAACACTTAATTCGAAATAGGTAACAACTTTTATATTTTTAGGTATGAATCTATTTGTGGCCGCGAAGGTACTCACATTGCCAATGCGCTTATAAAAATGTTGGAAAAATATATTAATTCACATCCGGAAGTACAAACCGTCATTTTGTGGTCAGATAGCTGTGTGCCGCAAAATAAGAATTGCATTATGACCTTGGCTCTACAGCAATTTTTAAATACAAGTTCATCGCCTGCCCTGAACTGGATTGAACAGAAATTTTCGGAGGCCGGCCACAGCAATATCCAAGATATTGACTCTGCGCATAGCGTTTTGGAAAGAAATTTTAAAAATAAATTTATATATTCCCCTGTGGGCCTGCTAAAAGAATTTGTCGAATTACCAGAGGGAAGACAAAAGTTCACGGCGATACAAATGAAATCTTCGGATTACAAGGATTACCATAACGCAGCCTATAAGTTGAACTACAGTCAAATACAATACACAAAGGCTAAACATATAATTTATGAGAAGGGGTCACCTTACATAAAGTATCGCTGTGGTTACGATAGCGATTTTATTTCTGTGAAAATATCACAGAAAAAATCAAAAAATGATACCGGTTTACCTACAATTCTGCCTCTTTCAATTAGCGGAAAAATCTCTTCACTTAAAATAAAAGATTTATCTGACATGCTTATCTACATGCCACCGGTGGATCAGGCGTTTTATAAAATTGTAATTGAAAGCCGGAATGGTCGTTTATCATCCAATGGCGGGCATGTTTCACATCCAGTTCAAAGCGAAGAACCAATAAAAAATAAAAGAGTCGGGACCAGAGCAAAGAAAAAAAATTAAGGCAATATTTAAATTTTGTCAGTTAATTTAACAATAATAACAATAAGATCATATTTTTTATGCAATGAATTGTGATGATTTTATTTTAGCTTAAATAAATGGATTTTATATTTTTTTTTTTTTATAATATTATTTTATTAAACATTACTTGGTGTTTGCTAAGATTTAGTATTTCCAAAAATCGAGGATATAGACAAAATGTTATGGACATAGACAAGCCTTTCAAGAAAAGTTGCTCCAAAACTGGACATAGACAAAACTATTAAATTTGAATCTTAATTAATTAAAATACTTTTTGAGTTTGAAGCTTGGTACTTCGTAATTAAGCTTTCTTCTAACAAACATATTTGGAAACCAAAATTTATTAATCAAATCCCTCAGGAACATCTTTAACTTTCAAGCTAAACTTCAAACGCCGTTTTCTCCAATATAGGCAAAATGGATATAGACAAGAATAATTCTGAGACGACGCTATGTCTCAACAAAAAAAGTTGGAAAAACATTGTTGGAACGTGTATGCATAATATGTATGTATGTATTGGGTGTGTGCAAAACCAACACAAATGTCTTATACAAGCCATATTATTTCCGTGACGCACGCATATTATTAAATCCAAAACCTACTATTTTCTGTAAGTGTTAGTGATATTTTATACTGTTTTTGATACAAACTACAATTTAAAATCAAAGTATGTAAAGATTATACTGTATTATGCCGCTAATACTTACAGAAATAGTTAGTAGGTTTTATTTTGTGTTTGTATGGCAATAATATGGCTTGTATAAAACATTTGTGTTGGTTTTGGTGTGTGAATTAATTTTTATTTATTTATTTATTTTATTTATTTATTGTACTTTAACAATAATTTAGTATTAAAAGGAAAAGCACAGATGGAAACAGAGTAAACGGAACAAAAGAACAAAAAAAAAATAATGAAGCTGCTTCCATTAGGCAGAAAAACCTTTTAAATTTTTTCAAACAATTTCCACCTCATGCATACACATTCTATTTTGAGCAATAGCTCATTTACAATAAAATGTACAGCAAGAGGTGAAATAATATTAAAAATTAACAATAATAACAATAACAATAATATTAAAAATAAATTTAATAAACTACGTATTGCCCATCAATCACGCCACTCCAAAAATTTTGACTTAAATAATTTGGCCGATCCTAAACTCTTAATTTCCAATGGAATTGAATTCCAAAGAGAAACCTTCTCCCCTAACATAAAAGGATTTGTTTCGCGACCTACAACAATTTTTGGCCGGAATCAGGCGGAAGTTTGAGGAATGAGACCTGCTAAAAAGTAACTTATAACAAGGCTTCTTACCTTTGAGAAGTTTAAAAATAAAAAGACAAACGCAAAATTCGTTTTAGACTTTTTTTATAAAAAAGAAATGTTTATTAAAAGATAACGATACAGTATATTTTATCCAATATATTCGCCATCGTTAGCTATGACTTCCTGCCATCTCCTAGGAAGTTTGTAGATTCCTCGTTAGAAAAAGCCTTCAACTTTTCCAGCTAGCCAGCCATCGATCCAATTTCGCACTTCTCCGGCGTTTCGGAAGCGTCGTCAGCCAGGCCTATTTGCATTGATCGAAACAAATGGTAGTCGGAAGGTGCAAGGTCTGGAGAATACGCACGTTGTTCAAGCCGATCCCAACCGAGTTGCTCTACCTTGTTTTGAGCGGTTTTTGCACGATGTGGTCTGGCATTGTCATCATGAAACAAAACTTTATAGCTTTTGTCTCGCTATTGCTGGCCGTTTTAGTTGGCGTCGGTAGCGATCACCTGTAACCGTTTCATTTGGATTTAACAGCTCATAATACACTACACCTTTCTGGTCCCACCAAATACTCAGCATAACCTTATCGCAATGATTATCTCGTTTTGGCTGCGATGGTCCTGCTTGGCCTGGATCGACGTAAGCTGCTTTACATTTGAGGTTATCGTAATAGACCCACTTTTCATCGCCAGTAACAATTCGATGCAAAAAACTATGTTTTTTGTACTCAGTAAGATTTTTTTTTCATGCTTCAATTCATGCTCCCAATTGATTTTCGGACAGTTGATGTGGGACCCATCTTCCTAGCTTTCGAATCTTTCCCATTGCGTGCATTCGATGAGAAATGGTTGATCGGTCAATGTTTAACTGCATTGCAAGTTCTTTTTGCGTTTGTCAATAATGTTTGTAATTCGGCATCTTCAAACTTTTTTGGCTGGCCTGGCCGTTCTTTGTCAGTCAAGTCAAAATCACCACTTTGGTATCGATGAAACCAATTGAAACAGCTTGCTCTCGATGGAGCTTGATTACCATAAGTATCAGAAAGCAATCGGTGAGCTTCAGCGGCTGTATTCTTGGAATCAAAAAGAAAAGAAGAACCCCTTGAAAAAACAACAAATTATCACGATCCATTTTAAATCGATTACAAAAAAATGACGTAATATGAAAAATAACACTTTCTGCTCTGAATTAGATTGACAATTGTGACAGTTACAAAATGCAATTGGAATTGCTTGTCAAACTATACGCAATCTCACGTAGCGACATCTAAATGTCGAGTCTAAGAATTAATTCACACACCCAATACATAATAAAGAAATGTTCATATGTATTTTCCTAACGGCTGGATCTTAACACTTTGTAGTCGGACATTTTCCCGCCAAATCGCAGCGTAGCGCGAGTGGTTTTTTAAATTTTCACGCCAAAATTTTTATTATTTATACCATTATTATTTTTTGTTCCGTCTCAAACTCAATGTCAAGGCAGGTAGATAGATCGGGTACCGTCGACAATAGATAACGCACGACCCCCCCCCCCCCCCCACTCGTTTAGAGCCCCTTGTTTATAAGTTTCCTGCGCCTTACCACTTCGCGCAACAGAACGAGTAACATCGTCTCTTGCGTTTTACTGTAGAAAAGGTAAGACGAGTTTACTCGTTTCCCGAAAAGAATGTGTTAATAATTAATATTTTTTCTAGTCTTCGGGTTTTTCAGCCAATGAAACTATTTCTTAATTACGACGACGTTTCAGAAAATTTATTATCATCTTCAGGTCTATACATAGTTTTAACAATACATCTATATAATTAAAATATATAGGAATTACCATGCCATACTCTAACTTACCGTTAAATATATCTATAAATTTGAAGGGTATTTCCTTTCATATCCCGAACTTGTAGACACAAAATAAAATTTTTTATAAACGACAAATTGATTCAAATTTATTTATTTATTAAATTGAACGACTACAATCAAAATATTTTAACTACACGGTCTTTTTGAACTTGGAATTTCAAGTATTTACAAACGATTTATATTTTGGAAATTTAGATATAAAATCAATGATGCCAGAATAAATTTGGTTAAGATCGTCCCTATCACTCCTTCTGTTGACAAGAATTTCATGATTACCAATACTGTGAGCCATTTCCAAAAATAAACGATTTTTATAATGTTGTTCACTGTCCAAAACTTTTACCTGATCAAAATTAAATGTGTGCCCAGTTTCAGATGAATGCTGCCATTGAGAATTTCTGATAGGTGGTTTGACGTTCGATTTATCGATCGTCGATAGTGATATCTTTAATTTGACTAAAAATATTACGAATAGAGTTGGCCGCTGAAAATGTAATTTTACAATTTGCATTGAATTTGCGCAAAATGCTGGAAATTTAGTCGCTAAGATTTTTAATGTAATAAATTGATTTATATATTAAATTTTGATGAATATTAGTATTAGTACCGAGCCCGACCGTATTTACAATTTGCCCACTGTTAGCTTGATTAAGGTGATTGATTAATTTGTTGATCAAATATTTCGGCGGGTATTTATTATTGGTCAGATAATCCCTTATAATTTTATTGGTATCAACGGTTACATCTGTAGTTAATTTTTTCACCCGGTAAACGAACCAAAAGCCGTATAATTCGCTGACTTAAAGGGTGAAAACTGTTAAAATTGAGAATACGACCCATTTTACGCGTACCAAATAGTGTCAATTTGACCGTTATTCTTCCGAACTAATATTGTGTCCAAAAACGGTAATTTATTCTCTGCTTCTATTTCTAAAGTGAATTTTAAACCAAAACTGTTACTATTAAATTTTGAAAGTACATAATCAATTTTATCATCCGGCATACACAACAATAAATCATCGACGTATTTTTTTAATAAACAGGATATTAAACTCAATTGAGCTCAAGATAGTGTCAAGTAGCACTTCCATTACGATATCAGCCACTACTGGAGATAAAGGTGAACCCATCGCAACGCCATTTATCTGTTTAAAGTTGCTGTTGAATAGGCTAAAATAGCCTGATTTTAAACAAAATTCTAGAATATCTAGAAATTTTGTTTTGGGTATTTTGGTATGGGCTCTAATATTGACCACCTATTTGAAATTATTTCTACAGCCAAATCAATCTTAATATTGGTGAACAATGAAACTACGTCCAAGCTTATCAACACATATTGATTTGGAATATTTTTTTATTTTATGAACTCTACTAATTCGTACGAATTTTTACAGTTGTACCTCCGATTATCAATTGAAGCTTTCAAAATTTCAGCTAAATATTTAGATGTTTCATATAGTGGGCTATTTATAAAACATACAATAGGCCTAAGTGGGTGATCCGGTTTATGGATTTTAGGAAGTCCGTACAATTTAGGTACAACTGAAGATTAGGTCGTAAGCTTGGTCTTAGTTTCACGATCAATATAATTGCCTAAAAATAGATTTTTAATTTTGTTGTTGTTTAAATTTTGTAGTGGAAGTGTGGGGTCACTGTTTAATGTTTTGTATGTATTTTAATCGCTCACTAAATTTTTAATTTGGTTTTCATACTCTGATCTTAACATAATCACCGAAATACTCACTTTATCCGCACTTAAAATAATAATATCTTGATTGTGCTTCAGAAAATTTTTTGTTTCAATTGTTAAATTGTTTAAATACTTTTCTTTCATCGTTAAAATACAATTCCGAGACAAGAAGTTTTGAAAAACATTGCAAATTTGAAACCTTGCCACGTTTTGTTGATGTTCACAATTAATATCTTGAATTATTGATTCTGTTTGAGCCAAAATCTTAAATGCTGGAATCTCTTCCTTATTAAAAAATGGCACATTAAATTTGTGTCCCAAACTCACAATATCCAAGACCCCATTTGGAACATCAACATCACTTATGTTTCGGCACGCATTATGGTGTGCAATATCAACGGTGTAGTTTTGTTGATTGCGTATGGCATCGAATTTCCAATTTACAATATTTAAACAAGAATTTAATAAATTACAAAATAATTGGTCTTGCGTAGTATAAAATTCTTGGAGAAACCGTTCGTCTAAATTTACTTGGTTCAGCTCGTCTTTGTAGGCCGAAATAATACGGTTAAAATCTTTTATTTTCCAAAACATAACTTCAATTTCGACATTCAGGATGTTACTTTTAAAGTTTTCCAATAACCTCTGAATTTTATTATTATGTTTGGTTCTGTATTTGTGAACAGGCAATTCACGTTGTTAAAAATATGATTAGGAAAACACCATACCTTCTGCATCGTGTCTGGAACATTTTCCTTGATGTATAACTGGCCAGTTTTCGGTTTACCGTCATGTATTTTTTGATGGTATTATTCGTTTACCGGGTGAAAAAATTAACTACAGATGTAACCGTTAAAACCAATAAAATTATAAGGATTATCTGACCAATAATAAATACCCGAAATATTTGATCAACAAATTAATCAATCAGTTTAATCAAGCTAACAGTGGGCAAATTGTAAATACGGTCGGTCTTGGTGCTAATACTAATGTTCATCAATATTTAATATCTAAATCAATTTATTACATAAAAAATCTTAGCGAACAAATTCCCAGCATTTTGCGCAAATTCAATACAAATTGTAAAATTACATTTTCAGCGGCCAACTCTATTTGTAATATTTTTAGTCAAATTAAAAATATCACACCTAAATTAAATCGTTCGAATCTTGTATATTCAATTCCATGTAACTATTGCCATTTGAAATACATCGGTACAACGAAACAACTATTAAAAATCGAATTTCACAACATAAATCGGACGTCAAACCACCTATCAGAAATTCTCAAGCTACCACATTATGCCGGCATTCATCTGAAACTGGGCACACATTTAATTTTGGTCAGGTAAAAATGTTGGACAGTGAACAACATTATAAAAATCGTTTATTTTTGGAAATGGCTCACAGTATTGGTAATCATGAAATTCTTATCAACAAAAAGAGTGATACGGACGATTTTAACCAAATTAATTCTGACGCCATTGATTTTATATCTAAATTTCCAAAATATAAATCGTTTGTAAATATTTGAAATTCCAAGTTCAAAAAGACTGTGTAGTAAAAATATTTTGATTGTAGTCGTCCAATTTGAATCAATTTGTCGTTTATAAAAAATTTTATTTTGTGTTTACAAGTTCGGGATATGAAAGGAAATACCCTTCAAATTTATAGATATATTTAACGGTAAGTTAGAGTATGGCATGGTAATTCCTATATATTTTAATTAAATTGAAGTACTATTGTTAAAACCCCTGAAGAAGATAATAAATTTATCGAAACGTCGTCGTAAATATTAAGAAATAGTTTCATTGGCTGCAAAACCCGAAGACTAGAAAATATAATAAAACAAATATATAAAAAAAACTTATCGATGTTGCGTTGCAGCCTGTTGATTATAGATGTTGAAGTTGTTCGTGCGAAATATTATCATCATTTAGGCGCGCACATTATGTTGATACATTTTATTCTGATTTATAAAATTCGCTAAATCGACGTGTTTATTCACAAATTTCTTCTTTTTTATTTTTGTTCAACTCTTTTAAAATTTACCACCAGACTGCCTGAAAAATCTTAAAAGCCCGTTTTATATTTAACCCCCACCAAAAAAAAATGTTTCGCTATTCGCGCGATTTATGTTGCTCAATTAATAAATAAATATAAAAAACATGTATTTCACTTTTATTTAACTTTTATTTTCTTTACATTTATTTAAACTAAAACAATTTATTAATTTTGTAAAAGCCGGTCTCTTTAGAGCCGGGAATCAATATTTTGTTACTTTGCTCTTTGGAGTCAGTTTATTGAATGCTTTATTCTTAAGTTTTTTCGTTACATGATTTTTCTTTCTTACATATTTTATAAACATGTTTCAACATGTTATTTTATATCTGATAATGCTTATTGCTTATTAATTAAAATTATATTTTTTTAGACAAAACAATAATTGTGATTTATATAAAATATGATATTTTATGTTGTTAATATAAAATTGTATTTTGAGCATCTTTACTTTATTGCGTTTCCAATTCTCGGAATTCTTTACTTTGTTGCATTTCCATATCTCGGAAAGTAACTCGCGCGCAAAATTTATTACCATCGCTCAACGCCAACTCATGCAACCGCGGCAACTATCAGCAAAAGCATTTTTTTTTTCTTCTTTATCGATCAAAAAAAAATTATTTAAAATTACCAATGTTTAGACATAAACAAACATTTAGCGCTATGTCAAAAAATACTCAAAACAAAAATATTATACCAGTGATTGCTCGTTGTTACGGCGAAGCTGTTACATACTCGATCAGAATTTAGATGATCATACGGTCTTCCGCTACGGTCGTGTTATTAGCATCTCAAATATAATCTAAAAGTATGGACGGCGAATTAAGAACGGCAAAAAAGTACCGAGAATCTATGAAGAAATGTTAAATGAGAAGTCTCACTAGCGAAACCGACAAATAGAGAATATTTATGAATCCATATTCAGGAGGTTTGGAAGAATATAACACCAGTCCAACAAGCCTGTCTTACAAATATCAGGCAGGTAATGTAGTGTAGTCTTCTCTTGAAGCAAAATGGTTTAGCAACCAAATATTGATTTTTTTTCTAAATTGTTTATTTTTAAAGCCAAGTAATGTGTTAATTAAAATGTCAGTCAAAACCACCACTATTTTTTTATTTTCAACTATGAATTATAACTTTATTTATTTAAATAACTATGAATTATTTAAAATAAAAAAAAATTGAAATAAAGACCTAACTTGGAATTTTTTCAAAATATGTGTTCTATTAATCGTGGCTTAATCGTAGTGTACATTTTCTGAAAAATATGCTTGCTAGCAAGTGTATGTCTTTATGACAATATTTCATGGTGAAAGTAATGTTTGCCTTACAAGTAGAAATCCAATTTGACTCATCTGCCAACACGAATATATTTTGAAAAACTTTAAGTAAACTAAATTACCTTAACTTATTCACTTCACCCAAGCAAAACTCCCGGAAAAACAAGATGTCCCCCCCCCCGTGCTCGCTTCTAGCCGGTTCACACCTAGATGGGCAGTAGTCAGTATTTTTTTGTTTATTTTGATAAAATAGTTAGCACAAAACAACACAATTTGTAAACTGCAGGTCCTTTGGATGCTAGAAGATGCTGACAGGTGATTCAGGTTTCACAGGTATGTATTAAATGTTCTGTAAATAGAAATCATAATTAATCAATTTCCACTAAACACCCCTTAATAAACTGAACTGAAGATTTAAATTTATGAAACAAATTATTAACGTCTTAATAAAACAAAATGAGTTTAGTTTCCACAATTTAATACTTATTCACTTGTTACTTCAGATACAAATTACTTAATTAAATCTTAATTTAAATAAAATAAGATTTTTAATATTAGTCTACAATCTACATTATATACCGGGTGTTTCTTTTAAACTGAGACGATCAAATATCTCGAAAAATAGCCACTCTACGGAAAAAATGTCCATAATCAAAATTTAATCATACCGCGGGGGAAATACATTAGTGCAAAAAAATAGTCCCCCACCCCCCGCTTTGTAGGTGGGGCGCTGGGTAACTTTGAAACTAAGATAGGAACCCCTATTTTTTATTGCAGATTCGGATTCTACGGCTAAAAATACGTAGGATTTGACTGAAACATTTTTTTCGATTCATGTTAGATGGCGCTGTAATTGACGATATTCAATTTTTATCTCGGATTAAATATCTCGGAAAATAAGCACTCTACGAAAAAAATGGTAGAGAAATACATTAGTGTTAAAATTAGTAGCCCTCACCCCTCCATGTAGGTGGGGCGGGGGGTAACTTTGAAACTAAGATAGGAACCCCTATTTTTTATTGCAGATTCGGATTCTACGGCTAAAAATACGTAGGATTTGACTGAAACATTTTTATCGATTCATGATAGATGGCGCTGGAAATACATTAGTGTTAAAATTAGTACCCCCACCTACAAGGAGGGGGTGAGGGTACTAATTTTAACACTAATGTATTTCCCCCGCGGAATAATTCAATTTTGATCTCTACCATTTTTTTCGTAGAGTGCTTATTTTCCGAGATATTTAATCCGAGATAAAAATTGAATATCGTCAATTACAGCGCCATCTAACATGAATCGAAAAAAATGTTTCAGTCAAATCCTACGTATTTTTAGCCGTAGAATCCGAATCTGCAATAAAAAATAGGGGTTCCTATCTTAGTTTCAAAGTTACCCAGCGCCCCACCTACAAAGCGGGGGGTGGGGGACTATTTTTTTGCACTAATGTATTTCCCCCGCGGTATGATTAAATTTTGATTATGGACATTTTTTCCGTAGAGTGGCTATTTTTCGAGATATTTGATCGTCTCAGTTTAAAAGAAACACCCGGTATAATTCACAGTGTGTACCGTAACGCTATGTATTTTCTTATATGTATCTCGAATTTAGATGCTAAAACTTTATAACTGGGTAGTATGAGTGGTTTGGGTGTTGACTTGTTAACAACAAGCATTGAATAGAAAATGTTTTTAGGGTTCCGATGCTCACCAAAGTACTTTATTAATTTATGTTATTTTTATTTCATAAAGGCATTTCATTGTTTCACTTCGAATTGAAATATGTACATAAAATTTTGTATTGTAAAACAATTATTGCCCCGTATTCCGGCATCATAAAATCCATGTTATGTTATTGTATTTCCCCGCTTCCTATTTGAATTTGTATTGAAAAAACAAAAATAACATAACATAACATAAAATTTTAAATCCCAGAATACGGCCTATTATATGTAATATGTAATGATACATTTTGTAAAAATGGTAAACTACATTTAGGGTGGTACCGCAAATTATTTTTCGATATTCAAATTTTTAAAATAAGCTTTCGGGCTCGATCCTCATCAAGGAAGTTTTGCATTATTTTTTATTTATTTTTTTTTATTTTATAACGGCATTTCATTGCGGCATAACGAAGAGCAGCTTAGGATTTCGAATGAAGCGACGGCAATTTTCCATAATTTTGGCTTTTGCAATGACGAATAACAAGGCTCATGGACAATCGTTCGATAATGTTGGGTTGTTTTTTCCGGAACCTGTTTTTGCTCATGGACAGTTTTATGTATGAACGCGAGTACGAAATCATGAGAACTTTAGAGTGCTTATCAACAATTCCTCATACCATGGCGCGACATTAAATGATAAGCGTACTTTTACAAGAAACATTGTGATAAAAGAATTATTGAATTAATATTAAATTGTCTAGAAACAAACATTTTACTTTTCAGGCTCTATTGAGTTTTCAGAAACTTCCGTCAGTTTTGACGGAACAATAATTAAATGTTAAATAACCACTAAAATGTGTTGTAATAAATATTCTCCGAGAATACCAGTTAAACATATTTCAGTCACAAAACGAAAGGTGTTTCAGTCAAAATTGTCCATACAAGTTTTATGGCTACAATTCTTTTATAAAAGGAACTTTATATAGTTACAAATAAAATGGTTTTTCTTTTTCGGCCAGAAAACTGTTTGACTGAAATGTATTTTGAGTAGTTGGACCAAACAACCATTTTGGAAGGTATTTCAGCTAAAATTTTCTGAACTGGAATACCTTTGGTTGGTTGGTTTTTTGATTGAAATGCCTTGGTACACCAGTCAAAAGAAAGGAGTTCCGGTCAAAAATTACTCAGTCAAAATAATTTTAGATTGAAATGTCTTTTTAGAAGGTTGTTCAATCAAAAAACTGTGAATGCATTTAAGTCAATAAGTTTTTTCGTGGGATTATTTTTGAATTTTTGACTGAAATTCCTTTTGAAAAAGAGATTTAGTTAAACAACGCGAAACAAATTCCAGGCAAAATTATTATAGAAGGTGAACGATCTTCGCCCAAATATTATGTTTTAGACATTAAAGAAATTGTACGAGTCTGCCCTTCACAAAAAATCAAACCAATCTGAGAAATGTCAAGAAATACTGAAATGGCGCTCACATAATTACGGCCTATCATCAGCAATAAACACACAAAGGTAGTCTTAAAAGATTTCAGGAGTTTTCTTAAATTTGAAGACCCATTCCCCAAAATAGGAGAATGTCAGAACAATATAAATGCTCTATCAAATGACACACTCACAATTAATGTTAGATTATTTAGAACTGATATGTGTTGTACTTGTACTACAGCAATCAAAATGATCTTTCGATCTTTAAGAATTAGTGTAAGTCCATTTTTTTCAATTGTCCGATTTTCATATCAAACGAAAGAGGATGAAATTGTCAAGCGATTGGCGTTTTTAAAATATCAAAAAAAGTAGTATTAAAGGAAAAATCTTGGAACTTAAATTAGTGTTTGCTTATAAACAACACGGAGAGTGTGATAGTTTTCATTGTCTCCTAAAAAAAAAATATTTTTGAACTTACACATTCTGCATTTCTTGCTCACGTTATGCATCTCTAGTAAACTGCTGAAATTCTTTAAGAATTTAAATTACTCTATTCGGGAGCATCCACAATGTTTAAAATTTCTATTTTAAAAATTCGTGCCGTTTGTTAAGATCACAACATTATTTGAGCAACGTAAGAATCGGCTGATATAATTTTTTACTCAGTGCTTCAGTCTGGACGGAGCATTGCTGTGAACCACTCCAGACCACAAAAAATAAAACACAAACAATACATAAACAGAATTCAGATATCTTTTGCGACTGAAATCCCGACTCCTTGTCACATAGTATTTCATTTTCTGTATCTCCTACGGCCTCTCTCATAAATCTCCTAAGCCCTAATAGGGTGATGTTATTTTAAGGGCATCGCATGGATTATACAGTTTATTACGAAAAAATTTAATTTCTGCCACAAGTTTGTAGCGAAATGCTGATGCTTAAATGGTTATACGAGTTTATTTCGTTTTTGAATTGAAATCATTGTTGTAAACATACTTTCTTTTATTGTTAATAGTGATTTTATTAATGTTGTCGAATTGTCAGTGAACACAACAGTAGTGTTGTTATGTTGGGCTAGAAACTCAATTAAGTAGAATTCCAACCCCATATATTTATCTTTTGAAATAAATTTGTAGAATGTCGGCAAGTTCACTTTCCTAGAAATCGGGGATACTTCTGCGCCCCCATTTACATTAATTAAAACTGCCAAAGTAAGTTATACATTAAAAGATGATATGTTTCATAATGTACTTTCCTATTATGATTGGCGATTTAATATCAACAGACGATGAAGTGTGGAAGTTCCTTTTAAACTTGGAGAAGTAGTTGATTTGCTGTTATGTTTCGAACTGTTTAACAAATACATAACTCATCTGGCTATTAAAATTTCAAAACATAATCAAAATTATTCACACTCCATTATCCCACAGTTATACGGAAATCTGGGCCATCAAGAAAGTTGTGGTGCTTCAAGTTTGAGAAGGTGTGATTGAAGCGCTTTAATGGCAGCCTGACTGTCCGTATATATGCGAATATCATAAGTCGATATTACATTATACCTCAACCAGTCCACGACTTACTTAATCGCGGTTACTTCAGATTTGGTTTGGCTAAAATGTATGGCTAACGTTCAGGAATCACTCATAGAAGATTAGATTTCCTTCTACTTGCTCTAGAATATTATTAGTCACAATGATATCTTTGTTCGAGTACGCTCTTCTTAAAAGTAACACAGAAAATCGAAAGGACAACCAATTGTTATCGGATAAAATGGAATCAATTTCTAAAAGTAAGTAAAACATGGAACACAAATTGTAATGTACTAATTTTGAAAGTATCAAATATCAAAAAAGAAATAATTATAGTCGATTTTTATCAATGTCTTTAAATTAGATATATTATTAACAAAAAGTTGTGTTGTCCTGTCATGTTCGATTGTAAAACTTATCAGAGGTTGTAGGTGAAAGAATTATTTTCCAAATAAAAAAAAATTAGCTGCTTTTAGCTGCTTTTTCGGATATTGCCCCGTATTCCGGCACAATAAAATCTATGTTATGTTATTTTATTTCCCCGCTTCCTATTTGAATTTGTATTGAAAAAACAAAAATAACATAACATAACATAAAATTTCAAATCCCGGAATACGGCCTAATATTGAAGTTTTTTTTAAAATAGGTTGGGGAAAATGTATTCAGAGATTTGTTGTCACTTTTTTGATTAAACTTTTCTTTTATTCAAAATGAGTTTTATTCAAGAAAGTATTGGCCATTATTATCTATGATATTTTGTCATTTTTCGGGAAGTTTCATAATTCCATCGGTAAATGGTAGTCAGCGGGTGTAATGTTCAAGCTATATGTTGTGCTTCAAAACTTCCCAGCCAACCTCTCTCTATTTTTTCCGTGTCATCAAAAAGTCATGATGGAAGCAAGAAGCTTTCTATTGATCAATTATAATCTGCTTTTTAATTGCTTGCTGCAATCTGGTTATTTGCTGACAGTAGAGATTAAAATCAAACGTTTGACCAAGTTATAGAATCTCATAATGTACGATTCCTTTCTAATCCCATTATACATATAGCCCTTATCAAGGGCTCACTCCTGGCTTTGAAATCGTAAAGTGGTAGTTCACCTTTCTTTGGCCATGATATTTTCAAACGATATTCTCGTACTTTAACAATTTGTTATCGTCAGAAATGATTTGCTTCAAAAATAGGCCAATTTCGTTGGGTTTCGGCAAGCACCCAAGTTCTGCAGCGCCCAAAATCGAGCTTTTTTATGTATCCAGCCTTACGCAAATGATTTAAAACTGTTGAGTGATCGATATTTGATTCATTAGCAACGTCTTGGCTGCTTTTGTGTCGGTCTTCTTCGATTTTTAGTAAGATTTTATCCACTTTTTCAGTGATTGGCCGTCCAGAGCGAGGTGCATCTTTCGAAACTTCCAGATAAAGCATCTTGTAAACACCACAAATTTTTTCCCGGGCTTGGGCAGAGTTTTTAATTTTTTATGTTTTTATTAACTCGCTTTCTTGCCTGTCCGGTACAAATTTTGAAATCGATTTTAAACCAACTTCCCGATGACCTAGAGACTTGAAATTTTGAACATAGCTCAGATCTCGATGACAATGCAATATTCAATAGTTTGCGATATATTTCGACTCCAGGTGGTGCTGTAAATTACGTTTTTCGAGATCGTTACAATAAACCGACGTCCGATAGTATGCTGATTTTTCATGCATACAAAATTATAGTATGGCAAAATTTAAAGTGTATTTCATTGACCTGATAAAAATACAGAAGAAAACAATTGGATCAATAACTTGACGCCTCCAAGTTATATTAATTATTTGGCGACACGTTCGATAGGCTGCCGAACCAAAGTTGGTTCTAAGTTGGTTATCCTCCAAGAAACCAAATACATAATCGAATACATAGCGTCACCTATCGGGTCCTTGCAATAGGTAAGATCTTTTCGCTGTATAGTAAATATGAGGTGGTCAGTCTGGGTAGTTTATCAACGCAATAACACAGTCAAATGATGCTTGTTTGTCGAAATCCAAAGAGAGATTATGTTCATATGTCAAAATAGAGTTCTACCAAAAAATTAGTGCCAGCTATTGGACAGCAGCATATACTAAAACACTTTTGTAGACCACGCGAACACATTGTGTAAATATGGATCATTTCGGTTTATAAACACAAAATTCTTTAATAACTCGACCATAGCGTCACCTATGGGGTCCAGATTTTGTAATTTTCTTTTTTGGCACTAAACCAACTGTATATTGTAAATATGTCATTTCGGTCCATAATTATAGAAGTTGTTAATAACTTGACTACAGCGCCACCTATTAGATTATAGCATAGCCAGAAACCATCGTCTTGACAAAACAAATATATGGTGTGAATATGACCTCAATGGGTTAAGTCGTTCAGAAGTTACAAGATCACTAAAAAATGCGCAACGATTATATAGATTTTAGCCACCATAATGAGCCGCCATCTTGTTTATTTTTGAAAAACGGCACTCGGCATTCGAAAGTAGACGTTTCAACGAAAATATTAGTGCCCTTAAAAATTTTTTTGGATTCTTTAAATTTTAGGTATAGACGTGGCCCGGTTGACGTCAAACGTCCGGAATGAGGACGAAGGGCCGAATTTCAAAGAGCCGAATGTTGAAGGGCCGAATGTTGAAGGGCCGAATGCCGAAGGGCCGAATGGGTCGAAGGGCCGAATGTCGAAGGGCCGAAAGGGTCGTAGGGCCGAATGAGTCGAAGGGCCGAATGGTGAAGGGCCGAATAGGTCGAAGGGCCGAATGGGTTAAAGGGCCGAATGGGTCGAAGGGCCGAATTTTTTTGTTTATTATTTTTTTGTTTTTAGAAATAAAATATTTTAAATTTCTTGTTTTAAGGAATATTTTGTAAATTTTTTTATCAAATATAAATTAATTTCTTTTGAGTTTATCCATATTTTATTATGTTTAATCTTTGGATATTCTATCGGCAAAAATATTGCATTAATTTTGTTGTTTATATTTTGTGTTCTTTTTGTAATTATCAAGTGGAAAAATAATAAAATTTCATAAAAGTCAGACCATTTTTTATTCGTCAGGGTGATGGAAAATTCTATTTGGACGAATAAAATAATTTCTCTGTGATTTAGTGATGTGAATATAGTGAATATACTCCTAACAATTTACTACATAATTGTAAAGACAAATTACAGTTTAAGGCAAAATTTTCAAAATGTCTACTTAAATTAAACGAAACTGTTTATTTTAAGGTATATTGTTGTCTCATGTGTTGTTTTGAATATTGTTTCAACCTGAAATGTATTACCTATTTTGATATGAGTCATTTTGACAAACAACATTTCAACCTGGTATTGATATCTGGAAAATTAATATTGTTTTTCATAAATAAATAAAAATTATAGTTCTTAATATCAAATTCAGTACATTTACAAAATATTCCTTAAAACAAGAAATTTAAAAAATTATATTTCTAAAAACAAAACAAAAAAATAAACAAACAAATTCGCCTATCGACCCTTTCGGCCCTTCGACATTCGGCCCTTCGACCCATTCGGCCTTTCGACATTCGGCCCTTCGACATTCGGCCCTTCGACCCATTCGGCCCTTCGACATTCGGCCCTTCGACATTCGGCCCTTTGATATCATTCCAAACGTCCCATATACTATGTATATATATATGTATTGTATAGTATACCTATATTGGTGGGTTAGTAATGGTTACCCCACCATAATAACGGGTGCTCCCCCAACTATTGAGTGCTCCCAAAATAGCAATACACGTTAATTGAAACTTTGCTTTTTTACAAGCACTTTTGAATATTTTGCTTTATTGTTTTATTTATTTTTTTATTGTTATAAATTTTATTTTTACAACAGATTTTAGTTTTTTTTATTATATTAATATACACAAACAATACTGGCGCAAGATGTGGCGTCTCAACCTAATATTTTTTCCGTTTTTTTCTTTTTGTTTTTTTTCGGACTACTTAAATATTATTTATTTTTAGTCAAGTACGTGTCCTTCTGCGTTTCAACGCGCTCTACATACAAGCACCCTTAAAGACATCAGGACACTCCCGACGTTACGCACCGTCGCCACAGTACTCCCCTTCCAGTGAGAATGCGAACGAGATCATTTAACCAAAACGCGTAGGCCGCACTATTGCTCGGCCTGCCCTAGTATAACTCGGAAATAAATTCCGGCCGTTTGTATTCATTGACTGCTGTAACCCATTCAGGCGACGGTTTAATCCCTGCCGAACTGATTAGGTGACCGAGGAATTTAACCCCGGTTCTTACGAAAACACATTTCTCTATGTTAATCGCCAACTTCTTTTAGGTCGCAGTGCAGGGTGGCTTGAGCCCCCACATGGCCCTCAAGTAATAATAATAATAATAATGTTAATCGCCAAACCAAACTCTGCAAAACGTGCGAAAACTTTCTCTATATGGACTAAGTGTTCCTCGAGGCTTCCCGAGGCTATAAGTACGTCGCCTCTATATTGAAATGTGAAATTTAGACCATCGAACACCGCGTGCATAAACCTTTGGAACGTTTGGGCTGCGTTCCGCAACCCGAAAGTCATACGTTTAAATTCGAACAACCCAAAAGGCGTTCAAATTGTTGCCTTTGGGATATCCGCTAGTTCAACCGGTATCTGGTGATACGCCCTAACCAAGTCCAATATTGTGAAGAATTTACATCCATCCAATTGGTATGTCAAATCTTGTAAGTGTGGGATGGAGTAAACGTCTGGTACAGTATTTGCATTTAATGCCCTGTAATCGCTGCAAGGCCTCCACTCTCCGTTTTTCTTCTGCACTAAGTGGAGAGGGCTAGACCATGGCCCTTTTGTCCTGGTATAATACCCCAGTTCGATTAAATGTTGGAACTCTTTTTGAGTGGCTAATGTTTTTTCAGCTGACAATCTCCGAACCTTAGCTTTTACGGGAGGTCCTTTCGTTACTATATGATGAGTAACTTGGTGTTTCACTGGCTTGAGTACTGAAGATTCGATGGTTATTTCTTTATATTTCATAAGCAAAGAATATACTTCAGAATTTTTGATTGCATCAGAAACGACTGTCAGAGAAGATGATGGAGCTACAATCATCTTGCCCACTGCGAACAGAGTTGTAACTGGATCTATTATTCGGCTATTCTTGATATCGACCAGCAATCCGAATTATCTAAGGAAGTCTGCACCTAGGGTGGGCCTTGAAACGTCCGCTATAATAAACGTCCAGGTAAATTATTATGTATTTGTATATATATTTAATAATAAGAACAGTCACTGAATCAAACACTTGTATTATTTTGTATTTTATGATGATGATTATAATTTATTTTATTAATTCATTTGAAGTACATTATTTATTGTTAACCAGGGAAGAACGTGTATATCTTCATTATTCCATGACCGGAAACACACACTATATTCTTCTCTTTCTGACGTAATTTATATTTCTAAGGGTTGAACCAACAACTTAAGGTTGAACTAACGAATTAAGGTTGAACTAACAATTTGGTCCAATGAACAACAGCTCTTCCCCTCGCAAAATTTACATTTAATATACATCTTTAAATCTCTTAAACTAATATACATTTTATCATAATATAATATTAATAATTTAATAATACGATGATTATTTTATAAGTTCAATTTCATAGGTTTTTTAATTACCCGGTTCGATCTCCGTGTTGCTTGTTCAATTATTTTGCTACTTTCAATATTATTATTCTTATCTTTAATCTTATCAAGTTTTTCTGGCACATTTCTAATATCTGAATCGGAAATATTTTGTTCAACGTTATCAGCAATATTATCATTGTTTTTAATCAATTTCTGATTGTCAAAGATTGTAACGGGTAACGACATATCACCCAGTTCAGTATCTTCAAACACCGAACTTTCTGGAAGACTAACGATATTATCAGCCTCCTTTAAACTATTTGAAAATCCATTTTGATCCTCCGAACCCGCATTTGGTCCTACCAATCGCATTTGATCAATATGTCTTTTCCACGTCCTACCATCATCAAGATGTATGATGTAATGTAAACTACCTAATCTTTCAATAATATTTCCGAATTTCCACTTAACAGTGTTAGAGATGTATTCCCTTACAATAACTCGATCCCCGATATTCAATTTCCTAAATTTATGGAGTATCGCTTCCCCTTGTTTTGAATTTGAAGGTATCATGAGATCGCATTTGTCTATTAAAAACTAGCATAGATGGTGTTTTCCCGTAGCCGGATGTATCGTTTTACGGTAAGTTAACAGTATATTGCATAGGGCTGTATGAAACTCTTTGTCGGTCTCGCAATTTAATGACTTTAATTTCCCTTTAATGGTTTGGACATAGCGCTCTGCCTGTCCATTTGTAGATGGGTGGTATGGTGCCCCCATTTTATGCTTAATTCCATTCATTTTTAAGAAATGTTGGAATTCTTGTGAAGTAAATTGAGTACCGTGATCGGTAACAAAAACCGATGGTATACCAAATGTACTAAAAATTTCCCGAAGGTTCTTAATAGTAATTTCGGTGGTGATATTCTTTATTAATCGAATTTCAGGCCATTTCGAATATGCATCGACCAAAATTAAAAAATATTTCCCTTTAAAAGGACCTGCAAAGTCACAATGAACTCGTTCAAATGGTGTGTCGGTCAGATTCCAGCAATGTGGTACAGTTTTTGGAGGGTTGGATTGTATGACACTACAATCCGGGCAATTTCGAACAATGCACTCAATATCCTTATCGATATTGGGCCACCAGCAATACCCTCTCGCCATGCTCTTCATCCTAACTATTCCAAAATGTGTGGAATGTAATTCATCCAAAACCCTTTTCCGCAATTCGTTTGGTATGTAAACTCGAATACCGCGCAGCAAGCACTCTTTTTGAAGTGTAAATTCTGATTGATTAATTCCAAATCTATCGCCACTATCCAATTCACGACCATTTTTAAGACCTTCAATCAGTTTATGGATACTCTTATCCGAATATGTATATTTGCCTAATTCTTCGACAGTCACCGGTAAAGTTTCTATCATGTTTAGTTCAATTATGTCGATTTCATCCGGTCGATTTGTAGCGTCTGTAGTTGGAAGTCTAGACAATGCATCAACATTCGCGTGTTTTTTTGTATCCCGATAACGGATCTCGTAATCAAACGATTGTAAGAAAATTGCGTAATGTTGCATACGCGTAGCACATAATGTTGGTAATCCTTTATTGGGAGCGAATATTTGTGTAATTGGTTTATTATCTGTAATTAATATAAACTTCCGTCCGTAGACGTATTGAATGAACTTTCGAATCCCGTAAACAATAGCATAAGCTTCCTTATCAATGTGAGGATACCTCCGTTGAGTAGCATTCAATGTTTGTGAGGCATACTGAATTGGCTTTTCCGAACCATCCGGAAATCGATGACTTAAAACCGCACCCACCCCATAAGGAGAGGCATCAGTTGCTAGGGTCATAATGCACCAAAAAATGTTCACTTTGCATCTCTGATTTAACTAATTGAAATGACTTTTGACAATCTTTATTCCAAAAGAATTTAACGTCATTCTTCATCAAATTATTAATAGGGTACAACACTGTACTTAAATCTTTAAAGAATCTCCCATAATAATTTACCAATCCCACATAAGCACGTATTTGATCCTTATTCTGTGGAATGGCCAAGTTTTGGATGGCATCGATTTTCTCTTTCATTTTGTGGATTCCGAATTTATCAACCATGTATCCACAGTATTGAATGTTATCCTTGAAAAATTCGCATTTATCCAAGTTTATTCTCATATTGTAATGATTTAACCTGTTCAATACTTCATTTACTCTTTCAAGGTGAGAATCATCGTTTGGCTCCGTAATCTTAATGTCATCCAAAAAGACTGTCACACCTGGAATATCTTGTAATATCTGTTCGATATGGCGTTGCCATATCGCAGGTGCAGACGCAATTCCATACATTAACCGTGTAGGAGTATAGAGACCTTTATGCGTATTTAATGTTAAGACTTCACGGTCTTCAGGTACTATTTCAAGTTGTAAATATGCCTTAGTTAAATCTATTTTTGTAAATTTATCTCCTCCCGCCATTGATGAAAATAACTCCTCAATAGTCGGCAATGGATGTTCATCTACAATTAAATTGGGGTTCACGGTGATTTTATAATCTCCGCAAATGCGTATTTTATTATTTGCTTTAGGAACTGGGACTATCGGTGTCGCCCAACGACTGTAATCCACTTTTACTAAAACACCATTGTCTACTAACTCAGACAATTCTCTTTCCACTCGACCTTTCATCGAAAACGGAACTGGACGAGCTTTGCAAAATTTCGGAATTGTGTCAGGTTTAAGTGTCAATCTAACTTGAATACCGTTTATTTTACCGATCGACTTATCAGAAATATTAGGGTATTTTAACATGATATTCTCGATTGAATTATCTAAATTCGATGAGCGCAACATACTCTCTGATTCGCAAAACGAAACTTCACCTACGCTTAGACGGTTATTAAAAATTTTATTCCAATTAAAATTTATTTCGCGCAACCATTCTCGTCCTAACAATGGGTGTTTATCGGATTGAACCACGTATAACTTTAATTTTTTTGTATACCCATCAACCCTGACTTTGACAACAATATAACCGATAACGTTTATTTTTGAATTACAATAACTAATTAAATTTATCTCGGACTATGTAATTTCTTTATGATCAAAATACTTTTTTTTTTTTTTTTTTTTTTTTTTTTTTTTACCGAGCAAACGGCGCAGTGGTTAAAGCTACGGCGGTTGGATCGGGAGGTACCGGGTTCGAATCCCTATAGGGGCGGGATGCAAAAGGGATTTTTCATCATCTGATTACGATCGGTGATGACGATGAACACATCTATGACCCCCTGTTGAGAGTGCGGAATCCATGGGCCGACCCACCTTTCATGTCAGTACTATAGGCTGGCATGAAGCAATGCAATGTGCAGGTGGTTTAAACGAAAGCGGGTCTATAGCCGTACGTCCTCGAGTTGGCTGGCAACGGCGTAAGGTAGGACGTTAAAAGGGAACTGCGAAAGAGTTGGGAGTGCCTTGAGCCCCAGAAAAGATTGCAGAGATAGAAACAAACAAACAAACAAACAAACTTTTTTTTTAAGTTTTCATTAATTAAAGCAACTGGAGAACCACTATCAATTTCAAATTTAATTTTTCTATCATCCACATCTAAAGTTATAACAAATTTTGATTTAATTTTCGAATCATCATTAAAACTAACTACTGAATTATTTTGTACGTAATTTTTTTTTTGATTTAGTTTGGTTTTCTTTACCATCAATATTAAAAAGTTCATCAAAATTATTTTCTGAATCACCCTGTGGTTCTTCTTCCTCTAAAAAATTTGCTTGATCCTTCTTATTAGTTTCACTAGTTCTTTTCGATGCGATTTTGAGGCACACACTTGACTAATGTCCTTTTTTTTACAGAATCTGCATATGGAGTTAACATGCTTGCAATTATTTGCCAAATGTGACTCACAGCCACATCGATAACATTTAAGAACTTTATTTGTATTTATTTTATGTAACTTAATCTTATCTTTATCAAAATTAGAATTTTTATTGTATTGTTTACCTTTAACAAAATTTACTGCGAGCTGTGTGGTTGTATGTAAAGCAGCACCTCCTATTGCTGACAATTCCATTGCTTGAGCTGTTTTTATGGCAGTATCCAGCTTCAATTTGTCCGATTCTAACAGCCTTGATTGAATGTTTTTGTTTGCGAGCCCAAAAACAAATTGATTCCTTAACGCTGTTTCTAAGAACTGACCAAAATTACAGTTGATGGAAATTTTCCGTAAGGCCGTAGCAAATTCATCTACCGATTCTCCTTCTCGTTGTTTGCGGAGATGAAATTTGTAGCTCTCCACTATTTCTAATGGGGTCGGTTCGTAGTAGTTTTTTAACATTTTCACTATTTCCTCGAATGATTTTTCATTTGGTTTGATTGGAGCTAGTTTGTCGCAGATGATATTATAGGCATCTTGACCCATATAGTGTAGTAATATATGTTTTCGCATTTCATCATCCTCCTCTTTGTTAAACAATTTAAAAGCATCCGTAAGTCTATCGATCCATCTGCTCCAAGTGACTTTTTTTCTATCGAAAACATCAATATTAAATGTCGGTAGCATTGCAATATTTTTATAATAACGTAAATGTTAAAAAAAAATTGTATATGAAAAATCTCGTACGATGAGAATAATTCTGCACGTGTAGACAAATTGTAATTTCTTTTAATCCTCGTCGCCACTTTATTTATTATGTATTTGTATATATATTTAATAATAAGAACAGTCACTGAATCAAACACTTGTATTATTTTGTATTTTATGATGATGATTATAATTTATTTTATTAATTCATTTGAAGTACATTATTTATTGTTAACCAGGGAAGAACGTGTATATCTTCATTATCCCATGACCGGAAACACACACTATATTCTTCTCTTTCTGACGTAATTCATATTTCTAAGGGTTGAACCAACAACTTAAGGTTGAACTAACGAATTAAGGTTGAACTAACAATTTGGTCCAATGAACATATATAACATAAATGTTCGTCGAAGTCCAAAATCAAGGTTCAGCATTGATGAACCATACGTGCGATAGTGCGAAGGTGTATTGTTTGCGGCAAAGAGTGAAAATTTGTTACTTGGGTGCGACCTCTGATCAGCTGTTGCCGGTAATACCGATACATTCGCTCCAGTATCTACCAAGAAATGTCGTCCACTGGAGAGATCAAATATGAATAAGCGACTTTTGAGTTGGCCAAGATCACATGTCGCTAAATGTGATCGGCCTATTTGTTCAAAGCCTCGGACTGACAACCTTCCGGGTTGCCGCATTTATGTGCCTTCTTACCAAATTATTATGGTACCAGTAATAATTAGTATTGCGAGGTCTACTCTGTGATCGATATCGTGATCGGAACCGTTGCCTTTCGGAATGTTGATGTGAACAACATGACTGACTTGACTGAGGCATGTTTGGTGCTGAAGACCTAGATCTTATTTGATCCAAGTTGTGATTAATTGACGGTAAAACATCGTTTATTTTGTCGGCCAATACTGCCAAGGCATCGAGTGCCTCATTTTTTTTTCTCGCTGGCGCTACATCCCATAGGATTTGGCCGCTTCATTTGAAGTTTCGTAATCATTTTTTTTAACGGATAATGAGTGATTAATTCATTGATCCAACATTAACCAGCCGTGATTTTTTCATCACCCGCCGGGAATCGACCCGGGACATCCGGAGCTTAAAGCAAGCATGCTAACCACTGTGCCACCAGGGCGTGTCTCATTACTAACCGCCAATATCGCCTGAATCTCTCGCGGTAATCGCTACAACCAGAGGTTGCGGAGAGCCTGGACGGCAAGATCGTTATTACTGCTCATACGCATAACTGATAACAATTGGCTAGGTTTCTGTTCACCTAGTATCATTCCTCCCTGTAATCGCTGAAGGCGCGTAGCGTCTGACTCCGACAAATGTTTGGTTAACTTGTCCCGAATGACGGGATACTTGTCGGTCTCAGGAGGATTTTCTAAAATATCCCCAACTATTTTGAGATACTGTTCGTCAAGTACACCAACTACATAATAAAATTTTGTTTGGTCATCCTTAATCCCTAATGTTCTAAACTGTGCCTCAATGCTGTGAAACCAAAGTCTCGAGTTCGAAGTTCAGAAAGGAGGTAATTTTATCGATACCCGATCAACGTGCGCTAACCCCTGCTCATTATCGGGGCCAATATGCGGTTTCGGTGCAACGCTTGACGAGCGTAATGTATGGAGTATCGATTTTTAGGGGGGAGGGGGGGGGTCCAATTTTGATATCCTTTGAGAAACAGGATGTTTAAAAAATTTGGTTCAGAAAAAAAGTACATCCATATATTAAACTGTAACTTCCAAAATATTTATCGGAGAGCAACCAACTTAGTCTTATTTGACTGATAATTGTATAGGCTACTATTATTATTAAAGTTGTTATCTTGCATCTGCATCCGTTTGAGAGCTATGATGCTTTACAGTAAAAAAAAAGATTTAATTTTATAATAGTTTTTCTCAAAGAAAACCGTTAAATTTTTTTTTTTAATAATTTATTTTAATTCCCCAGGACCTCCTCTACAATCCCTCAACACAAAGTTTGGGTCGAGAAGTTATAAAAGGTGCTCAAAATGTCCTCCTTGTGATTGAATATAGGCTAATATTCGTTTAAGTATGCCTTTATTTATTCCAATTCTTGGTAATTCTTCCCTTATCTGTTGTGCTGCTGTGTGTATTCGTTGTATAAGTTTTTCTTTTGTTTCAATTTCTTTGGAGTATACAAGCGCCTTCATCGTTCCCCATACATAAAAATCCAATACCGACCATTTCTTCCAATCCAATTATTTGGATAATTTTCATTAAAAAAATTCTTAACATTATTATCGGAGTGACAAGGTGCACCATCATGGTATGTATACGAGAATCTACTTAAAATGGGAACATCATCAAAAAGAAGTGGCAAATCGTTTTGTAAGAATTGTAAATAACATTCACTATTTAATCTCGGTGGTAATATGAATGGTCCAATTAATATCGCCAATTACACCAGCCCATACGTTTACACTGAATCGGTGCTGAAATGATGTTTGTTATTTCGAATGAGGATTTTCAGCAGCCCACGTGTGCAGATTGTGAAAGTTTGTTATGCCATCTCTTGTGAATTGAGATTCATCCGTCCATAGGATCCGTTTCACAAAACTTGCATTGTCCAAAATCTTTTCCATCAACAAATTACAAAACTCCAATCTTTTAGTGTGGTCTATCAGTAATAGTTGTTGAACGGGTGCTGTATGGTATGGATGAAGATGGGATAATGATTCTATTTTTATTTCTTAAATCAAAACGGTCCCAAATTGTAACATTTAAATTACCACTCATTCTGAAAAATAATTTTAAAACTTTAAACACATATATATAACTGTTTTAATGATAGAGCATTGAGTTTTATAAACAAACAAGGCCATGAAGGCGATCTTTTGTTTATTTTAGTTATTAATCTAATACATAAAATGTTTTTGGGAAATTAGATTACACATTTTTGTGAAATGCTCTTTACACAGATCCTATCAAAAAAATGTCCTCTATATTGTTGTTGCAATTTTAACAGAAAACATACATACACGTATAATATTGTAAACAATATTATAGATATTTGTGTTTCTGACTTATGTATTTTACACAAAACCAACATTAATGTATTACAAGCCTGACTATCCTAACTGATTTTTCGCTTATACATGAAAGTATTGGTGATCGGATACACTATATAAATTGTAGGCAAAACAAAACATACGAAGTTTCCCACCAATACTTCCAAGTATAAGCGATTTAATGTAAGAAGATATCTGTGTACCCAAAACCAACACAAATGTCTTATACAAGCCATATTATTGCCATACAAACACAAAATAAAACCTACTATTTCTGTAAGTATTAGCGTCATAATACAGTATAATCTTTACATACTTTGATTTTCAATTTTAGTTTGTATCAAAAACAGTATAAAATATCACTAACACTTATAGAAAATAGTAGGTTTCGGATTTAATAATATGCGTGCGTCACGGAAATAATATGGCTTGTATAAGACATTTGTGTTGGTTTTGGTGTACCTCATTACGGAATCAGGCTTGTTGTACATTAGTGTTGGTTTTGATTTTACATATATACATCACTAATACTAAGCCATAGCGCACATCTTTATAGCTTGGATTTGTTCTACATTACCCAAACGTGCATTTGTAAATCACATGTATTGGGAGGGACAGCACGGCTTGATTAACCCAAAACCAACAAAAATGTTAATACAAGCCGTGACGTTCGCTCTTTACGCAGATCCTAGCAAAGAAATGTCCTCTTTATTGTTGTTGGAATTTTAACAGAAAACATACATACACGTAAATTATTGTAATCAATATTATAGACATTTATGTATAATACTTACTAATACTAAGCCTTAGCGTGCATCTTTATAGCTTAAGTGTTTGTTCTGCATGGCTTGTATAAACTTTTTTGTTAGTTTTGGTCAGGCTTGTAGTACATTTTTGTTAGTTTTGGTTCACCACATAAAATTTTTGTTGAAACGATACAACACAAATATTACTCCTTCAACAAAATTTGTAGGCAAAGAGGTATAAAACGAGGAAGTGTTTTAAAAACCATAAATGTGACGAAAAGAATAAAGTAAGGTGACAAAAAACAAAACACAAAGTACTCAGTTATTTATTCAACCAAATTTATTTTGTCTCAACGAAGTGGTTTCTTCAATCGAGGGAACAGGAAAAGTCAGACGGTGTCACATCTGGTAGATATGTAAGGTGCTATTGATACGAATAATAATCATTGCAGTGTACGATCGTGCTTTATCGTGATGCAAAACCAATAGTTTGCCAAGAATCTGAACGTCTTTTCAAATGGACACGCAAATGACGCATACAAAAAATATTGTTTAAATAACAGTTTGGACCAGCTGGAAGGAACTCTTTGTGGGCAATACCATGGTAATTGAAGAAAACAGTTAACATGACTTTGATTTTTTGACCGGCTTTGAAGTGGTTTTTCCGGCTTCGGTTAGTCGTTAGCACGATATTAGCTTCGTTGTTGAGCTGTTTCTTCTAAGCGTAAATCTATGTCTCATCAGCACCTGTAAATATGCATTTCAGAATATCATTACCCAAAGAAATCATCTCTTCAGCAACTTCAACACGACGATGTTTTTCAAAACAATTTAGTATTTTCGAAACAAGGCGCGAAGACAGACGGAACAAGCCTAACAATTTCTATTATTCCAAATTGATTGAATTAAAGCAAATGATATTAAGTCAATATCTAGAACGTCTCTAATATTTAATCGGCGATTACTCAGTAGAATCCTGCGCATGCACGATTTTTTTAATCCGCCGAAAAAATATTTTTTACCTCCATTTGCACTTGTGAAATATGTAATTCTTGAATCCATATCCGGACTCATCCGAATTCGAAAATTTGAAATTGTTTGATTTTTTTATATTTTGATTTAAAATTTTCGTTAAAATAAAATAAAATTTACTTTTTTGGTAATTTATTATTTATTTCAGGCTAATTTAAAGTTCCACAATAAATTTAATAAAAAATATTGTTAAAATTAGTATTTTAAATCCACAACAAGCCTCCAACACTTTTTTACAAATTAGGATGTCGTTTACAAAATATTATCAGTAGTACCTACCCTTCTGTTATTTTTTTTCCGTTTTATTCTATGAAATTTTTTCTGGGCCTTGTTACCTACTTGTCTAGCACTTAGAGTCTGTATTCCCGGCAGCTCGGTTAGGGGAGGTTACCATCGAAATGGTGGTGGTCGTGGCGTGGGGTAACGCCCTTGCTGGTAACAATAATTGACGATTCGACTTTTCCCGCTCTCATAACTGCCACGCGCCGTTTACGTTTAGCAAATCATAGTATATAAGAATTAAAATTAATCACAAAAAAAAATTTTAGCTAAACCCCTCCAGCTATATATGTTTATCTATATGCCAGTTATATTTGTCTCCTAAATTTCTGGCAGCTTAACAAAAAAATTTAGAAAAAAATTTTGAATTGTTTTTACAAAAAATTGGTTAATTAATCAATGACACTATTAATAATTTTCGGACATCTTCCCCCACTAATGTTCTTGAGGAAATTTATAAAATAATTTGAGGGTACTCATCTGTTATTGATGACTGGACACCACTTCAGTCCATGAATTACTTACAGTTGTCCGCCTTCAGGTTGAGAGGTGGATGACACCGCTTCAGTCCCCTACCAATGAATTAGGCGGACCACTGCGTTGATTCAGTTGGTTGCTTAATTCTGTAATAAAAAGCAATAGTCGCTTATCTGAATTTTAGTAGTTTTGAGTAAATGAAGATTAAAGTTTTAAAATCAAATGGAAATTCATTGAGAGTATTAAATGTATTACCTCATAACTTTTTTATTTTTTAACCGATTTTCACCTAAATTTGATACAATCTAAATAGTAGACAAATCTAATGATTTATGCGAAATTCATAAAAACCGCTTAAAGTCACATAAGCGACTTTTGCTTTTAAGTACAGAATTTTGGTCCAACCAGTGTTTTCTTTTTTTCCCTTGTTGTTGTTTATCACTCGGAAGGTGACACCAATTCAGTTCCCTCCTTTTTTTTGTATTTCTTCCCAATTACACAATGTTTAGTAATATCTTCCCAGGATAGGACCACACACAAAAAATCAACACGTGAAGTTTCACTTTACAAAAATGAAAAAAATGCTCAAAAAGGTTTAATTTTTTTCTGTATGCGTTATAAATTTTTTTTTTTTTTGCGCTTTAGATTTGTTTTTCAACAATAGCAACTATAGGTTCCCCACAAGTAGAGCTTTTACACACACTCTTAATTACAATAAACAATTCAAAAAAAACTTTCTTGTAACCGAATACAAATAATCGTAGTTTATCTGGGGGTTCGACCTAATTTTCTCTTTTTTATTTTTTTTTATTTTTAAGTTTTCCTGTGTTTAGGTTCCTCGTAATTTTTTCGGATTCCCTTTTTTCTGTTTGTTTCGAAATTTTATTTCTCAAGGCAATCGAATACCCTACTAAAATCACCCGTACTGAACTTAATTTTTGTAACAGATTCAAGGCATTCCCAACTCTTTCGCAGTTAACTTTTACCGTCCTAATTTACGCAGTAGTTACCAAATCGAGGACGTACGACTATAGACCCGTTTTGAATAAACCACCTGCGTCCTGCACATTGCATTGCTTCATGCCAGCCTATAGTGCTGAGATGAAAGGTGGGTCGGCCCTTGGATTCTGCACTCTCAACAGGGGGTCATAGTTGCTTCTGTTAGTTATACCCGTTATAAGCGTTTTAACAGTTGTAGTCTTTTTTAAAGTTGTCGAAAAAAGAAGCTGAGACGTCGCACTGCTCGCTGTATTAGAGTTATGCCACGTGTGGATGTGTGTGTGTATGTGCGTTTCATAAACTTCCAATCCCGCGATTTTAAACCTAACCTAAGACGATGTAGCATGATTAATGGGCTAACCAGCGATTCAGTATCCTTACAGAATTTCACGAAATTATTTTATTTCATAATATTTGACATATCGGCCACCGAATCCGTAACAACTGACAAATACAGTATTAAAAATGTAATGTGAATATCAAAATTTATTATTTTTAAGAAAAGTATGCTTTAGAAAATTTGATGTATTCTGACATTTCCTTCAGTTTGCGTGTTAATTTTCGCTCTGTTAAGTGACAGCTGAACTGAACGAAACGTTTTAAAAGATTCGCTGGCCAGTAACATATACTTTCTGTATATCGCATTATTACGTTAAGTTGTTACTGATTCGCTAGTTGGGCCATAATACGGGTTTTTGGAAAACAAAATTTACGAAATTAAATTTGTGCCGAAAAATTGTCATTTATTTAAATCGATGAAATTGACACTTGCAAAATGTATTAATTTTTTTTGGAATTGTTCATGTTATCGAAATAGGTTGTAATCAAGTTATCACAAATATGCATAAGCATACATTGTTTTAATTTTGTTTTGTATTCTACTTATAATTTCATTTCATTAGAAGTGATCGCTAATAATTTTAGAGGTTCGTTTATTAATTATTGTTTCTTCTCTTAATAAAAAATACATACATGTATTATAGGTGGAATATGAATATTTCAATCAGCATACACATAGATGGTTTTTCTTATAATATTACAAGAAAAACCGAAAGTACCTATAATTTTTTTTTTCGCTGGCGCTACATCCCATAGAGGGATTTGGCCGCTTCTTTGTGAAGTTTCGTAATCATTTTTTCAACGGATAATGAGCGATTAATTCATTGATCCTTACAATAACCAGCCGTGATTTTTTCATCACCCGCCGGGAATCGAACCCGGGACCTCCGGAGCTTAAAGCAAGCATGCTAACAACTGTGCCACCGGGGCGGCATAATTGGGAGTGCACCAAAAGGAAAAGCCATCGTTGCAAAGTTAGTGTAGTGACCCTATTATTGCAAGGAAAACACGAGGTATATAAAACCCCTGCATTGCATTCACATAGCCATTGGCATATGGACAAGACTTATGCTTGGCTAACAATACCGTTAAATCCAGGGCCAAAGATTCCAATATTCAGCCATCTATAATAATCAGGGAATCTGTTGTGGAAACTCTAAATACTTCACGTATTTACCTTCCTAATAAGAAGGCACAGAAGAAAAAAATCGATCGTGTGAGATCGCACAGTATAAAGGAGCCAACTGACCTTGATAGCATTGATATTCCAGACAATTTACGCTATCTTGAAGGTGAACTATTCGTTTTATGCTAAACCAAGTTTGAAGAAGAAAAAATAATAATTTTTGGTACAATGCCTTCTTTGAAACTCCTATCACAAGCCACTTGCTGGATTATGGATGGGACTTTTGATGTGGTGCCATCAATAATGCGGCAATTGTTTTCTATTCATGGTAATATAGAAGGGGAAATAGTTCCCTTGGTTTTCTGCTTAATGAGCAAAAATTCAATGAAAACATACGATCAATTTTTTTTTTAATCTTCGAAAACTTTGTTTGGAGCACGAAATAATTTTGAATCCAAAAAGAATAATTTCGGACTTCGAGAAAGCTATATCTTCTTCGGCCAAAGCTTTTTCCCTCATGCAGTTTTCAAAGGATGTTTATTTCATGTTGGCCAGATTATTTGGCGCAAATTCGGATGTTGAAAAGTCTGGCATTCGTACCACCAAAGGATGTCTGTAGCTATTATACAACTTTATATGAAGCGTTTGATGATAACGATACTCGAAAAATTGGATCATAGTTCAAAAAGTACTACCTTTGTGATTCATCTAAACGAGAACCGCAATATAAACCGGAATTTTGGTCTGTCGTCGAATGTGAAAATGAGGCCGAATGCTTTCCACGAACTCAAAATAGTGTTGAGCATGGCATGGCATCGTCGCCTTAGAGTTGTTTTGGGTAAACGACATGCTGGAGTATACAAAATCATTCACGATCTATCTACAGGATTAATTTTGGTAAAGAATCTAGTTGACAAAATTAAATCCGGCGATAAATTACCAAAAAATAAAAGAAATATTGACAGGAACCAAAAAATCAAAAGAATAATTAAAAAAAGAAACAGTATTGACAAATTAGATTACTTGAAGCGGATTGGGCGAAGTATAAAATAATAGTCTATTAGAATTTTATCGTTATTTTATTATTAAATAATTATTTACTTTATTATAATGCCTAAATTATATTAAATATTTATTTATATTATTAAATTAAATTATATTTACAAAAAAGTATATTTAGCTTTCATATAACTGTTTAGTATTAAATCGATTTAATAATAAATTTAATTAAATCTGTGCTCTCATCATTTACATATTTCTTATAATACGGAGAGTAAAAGTTGTAACAAAGATGATGGAATAATCCATCATCTTTGGTTGTAATTAATGCTAATGCACTTTATCGTTTAAAAATAAAAAATAATTAAAAAATATTTTTTACTTACTGTAATTATATAAATAGACTAAACTTTCAAAAAGGCAATTTAATATACTTTTAAATATTTTTTTTACAAATTTAAACATAATTTCGTTTTAATTAAATGTACATATTTATAGCTATAATAAATAAAGAAAACAAGTAATTAATTTATATTTATAAAATGATTTTAAAAAAATATAAAAATTTGTTTATCAACTACATACATATGTATATATGTAGTTTGGAATCTAAATTATTTTATTCATATTAATTATTTTACTTAAGGTGCTTAAGAGAATATAATTTACATTATGTTATAATATTGGCACAATTTTATTATGCACGAAATTTAAGGAACACTTATTAAATTAGAAACACAACTAAATTAATTTTGCAAATTATTTTGTTTCTTTAAATTAAAATGAAATCAACCTTAAATGAAACTATGTATTCCTTATGTAAAAAGCATTTTCAATATATTTAAGTAAAATAATTAATTTAAACGGAAATAGTTATTACTTTATGTAGCACCTCGAATTATTATTTTATTTCTTATAATATTTAACCTAAAACGAAAATAAAATATAATCGACAAACCAAGTTTCAAAAAAAAAAAAAAAATTTAATTTGTTTATGTAATAAAGAATAATGCTGTGTACCTCATGTCGATTTTTTCGACTAAATAGTGGCTTTCCAATCGACCACCGCAAGTACTTATAAATGCGAAAAATTGTCTCTGCTAATAGTTCGATTGGAACACACAAAAAGCTATGACATGAGCAAAACATAACTTCTAAATTTTTAATCCGCATAATACAAAAAAATAATGCGATTGTGGTTTAATTTTTTAATTGTATGGCAATAAAATATTCAAATAAATATTTCAAAAATAAATTTTAGCTTTATTGTTGTAAATTAATATCAAATATCACCTAGCGAAGAATGTTGAATTAACTGCTTGTAGCTGCTCATACAAAATTATGTAGAACACTTGCAAGCAGTTAATCTTGCAAACCAAAGACATGAACCATAAGTGCTTATAAGTACTTGTGGTGGTCGATCGGAAAACCACTAATCATTGACTTTTCTAAATTGTTGACTAGTTCATACCAGTTATTCATAGATGGCAAAAAGATGAATTAGGCAACCTGTGCCTGGCTTTTCTTTATTTTAAACAGCGACTTTTGGAACACCAACCGTACGTTATTATTCTTTGACGGAAATAATTAGGCTTACTGTTTGAAATTTCGTGTACATAAATACTTTTCGTTTTGGCTTTCGTGCTGGTTAATTTACAATGTTAATTTGTGTCTTTTGGAATTTCTCAATATTTCGTACATAAAATTGTCTACAAAATATTAAATTAATTTATTATCGGTATAAGAAAATCTTAAGAGTTTCAACGACGTAGATGAGTTCGTTCAAAAACGGAAACAGATTATTTCAACCTAGCTAAAGCAAACTAAAGACTTTTATTCGCACAAAAGTTACGGCCTACAAAGTGGGAATCACGGTTGCAGCAATATTAAAACGTTTTTTAATTCAAGAAAGAGGCAGGTAAAAATGTATAATAAACCGTGAAAAACGTATCTAAGACCGTTAGTAAAAATTGAGGCGAGATGTTTTACCCTTAGCGCGATTTTCCATTAGATGACACAATAACGATATATCGCCGCTGATACACCACCGATTTATTGGTGCCGACATACGGATATAATTGAATCGAATAATAAATCGGGAACATCATTCCCCTATTGTGTCAGTTCAATAATTTGTTGACATTCTGACAGATATTTTTCTTTAATTGTGGGATGTTAATGTATTCAGAACCGTTTCATAATAAGTGAAAATAATAAATCTGTGCTCGAGAATTAAAAGGGCTTAAGTCGATTTTTATAAAAAAAAACTCTGCGAATTATCTGTTTAATTTTCTATTAATATATTTTAATTTTTCCAATTTGTAAGGTAATATCAAAGAGATCAAGATTTTTATTCTATTTGATATAACCTTATAAATTGGAATGAAAACGTATTAATAGGAAATTAAACAGAAAATGCGCAGAGTTTTTTTTTTATAAAAATCGACTTAAGCTCTTTTAATTCTCGAGCACAGATTACGACCTGAAATACAACAGGTAACAATAGCAACTGACAGATGACAGTTTTGTAATTTTTTATCGCCACCGATATCGGTGAAGCCGTTCCAATGGAAAAGCGTACTCCGACATTATCTTTATTGTCGGTACATTCTGGAAAAACGCTCTTTCGATATAAATTTACTACAATTTTTAATTTTGTTTGAGGTGTAGCTTTCTCGAATTAAATTTAACCCTTTCTGCTGTAAACAAATCATCCGATTTAAGTGACACTATTTCCAAAATGAACGAAAATTTTTCTGAATTAAATGAAACATTTTACGGAATGAATGAAACCAATTTCTAGAAGAATGAAACTTTTCACAAATTAAATTAAACCTTCTCAGAAATATGTAAAACCAAATTAAAAAAGTTTAAAACCAATAAATGCATTGTGAAATAAAACACATATGTAGGTACTGATGCTCCTATAACACCAGCGGGGAGTATCATGGTGTCTAAGATGAAATTTGATTAATTTGTAGCTGTGACTGTTTCAATTCTATATTTGATCGTGCCTTCTAAATCCGGTTTTCTTAACAAATTCTTTGCAAGTCCTTCAATGTTGTTTTCCTGATTCAAAGCCCAATGGGATGGTTTACATAAATCTGGTACATTTCTCACTCTTTACTGCTCGTTATGCCCTTGCCCGCCAAGATCACTCATTGACATTTCGAAAATATTAATCAAATCACTATTAATAAAAACAGAAAGTTTGTTCACAACAATGATTTCAATTCAAAAACGAAAAATTCTCGTATGATCAATAGTCATACAACAAGAGTAGGGTTTCCAAATATCCGGATTTTCTGTAACCGCGGATATTGAATTGAAGTTTATGAAGTATCTGACGGATACCGGATAACCGTCAAAAATAAACAAAAGTAGTTAAAGTGAAATATTTTTTTATATTTCATATTTAAATATTTAAGTAATTGGTCTTACTAATGATATTTTAAAAATGTTAATGCATTAAGTGAAGTGCAGGAAAGACGGGACCCAACTTTAGTGCAAAAATCACCGGAAACCAAAAATGTTATTTTTGAATCTGTCGATGTTGGCTTTGCAGTTTTTAATGCCTTGAATAATAAATCAAGATTTGGGGTTCTCTTACCAGTTTTCTTGAAGCGGTTAAATTCTTGTTTTAAACTGCTCGGAAAATTCGATGTCGTTACAGGTTTAACGGTCGTCGCATTTGAAATATAAGAATTAATTCTTCAGTTAATGATAGTTTTAATTCTGAATGTAATTCAACAGTCGAAGCAGTTTCATTGCAATGAGCAATGATCTGCTTTGTCATTCTAGGTAACTCGAGTAGTTTCATCACCGTATTATTGATTCATGAGGTTTGCAAAACTCAAAATTAATTTTGTTGGATTCACATTTGGAACAACAAGGCATTTTCACGATTTATTTCGGAATTATTGCTTCCATTTTATTTCTTAAAAAAGATAAAACACCTTAAGCAGCAAAAATATTGGCATCTTTTCGGCCCAGGCGGTTTTATTGGATGTAGAGATTGGCCGAGATGTCTGATTATTGGAAATCAAATTTTTCCATCATGGAGTAAGCGTTTAATCTTTAAAAGAGCTTGAGTAATGGCTGTATTTACCTTTAAGAACCTCTATGACATTAGAGATACCGAGTTCCAGCGAATTTTAATATTCATGGTTCAATTCTTTTTTAAGAGATATGAGTATGTGCCTTAATGCGGTAGTGCTTCTGAATTATTGCGTTACAATAAAATGAGCATGAACAATAAAAAAGTACCCTAGTACATAGTTTCACGTTTAACGGGGAAAGCGAGGAGAAATTAAACAACTAATGAGGATCATATTAAGGTTTATTGTGTTGAATACTTTAACACATTATTGAAAGGAACAGATTGTCAAAAAGAGCGCACATATTTATAAATAAAACTTATGAAAATGAGATTTATTTTTGTATTTCTGTAATTGTTTTATTAAAATTAATAAACATATTGAAATTATTTAAAAAAACAATATTTCCGGATACCGTTGAAAAATAACCGCGGTTATCGGATACCGTTAAAGTCACAAATATCCGCGGATACCGGTTACGGATATATCAGGTTCAGAAACCCTAAACAAGAGGTTCGAAAATAATCGAATATACAGTTGATAGGACGAGATGTGTTGCTTAGGAAACACAACGACACCGTAGGTGGAGTTTTGTTTCTTAGGTAACACATCGAGCCCGCAAGTTGTATATGTTAAGATTATACAACGAATCAACCATGTCCCTTTGCGGCCGAAACACCACTAGTTGTGTTTCGCGAAATACAACTTAGCAACACAAATAACCGATGTTATACAGCATAACTAAGGAAAATTCAACTATATAATTGTGATTGGTCTATTTTCCAATGAATTATATAGTCAGCATTTCGCTATAAACTTGTGGCAGAAATTCAATTTTTTCGTAATAAACTGTATAATCCAAGCACTCTCAATAAAAAATGACAACTAAAGCGAAAAACATCCTCGCGAGGAGACTTTTCGTTAGCCGTCTGGTGGTTAATACCATAATGTAGCATTATTTAGTTTTGTAAGAAATGTAGTCGAAAAAATTGACATGAGGCGCACAGCATAAGTCCGAAATATTTATGCTTCTTGTAGGCAAAATTAGGGATTGCAAATTTTCGTTGAATTAACGATTCCGGAATTTCGAAATTATAAAACTTCCAATTCCGGATTCAAGGATATTCCGGTATTGAAGAAAAAAAACTTAAAAAATGAAGAAAAAATTTGTATTGAAGAATTCAATGAACAAAATTAACATCTTATATATCCACTGCCAATTTGTTCGGAAGAAAAAGGATTATGACACTATGAATCGAAGACTTCTCGCTGTTTGAGTGCTTTCATAATGTTGTTTCTTAAGATATAAAAACGTTCCAACACCATCAAAAGACTTTTCAACGCGCCTTGCAATCGAGCTGCAAAGAAATCTCTTTACCCATTTCAAGTTTGACGTATGCCTGTAGTGTTTAAATTTTTAGTCGATAAACGACGAGCATCACTACTATCTTTTGAACCATATTAGTCAGATAAAATATTCCATATTCCCCTGTTTCTGTGATAGTTCCATCCGGTAAATCATTTTTCGTATCGAAGGAAAGTCCCTTGTTATTCTTGATATCATCAAAATCGTCTTATTCATCTTCGGTAATATTTGCATTTAGCGCAATATCTATCGGAATTGCATAAACATTAGGCAAGCAGCTCGTTGTCAGCAGTAAAGCACATCTATGACTGCGAGATGAATCGTTTAAGCGGAACAGAGTTGTTGATCACATTTTGTTAGTCGCCCGATTTTTTGCACCGCAGATGCCCCATCCATCCTTATGGGAACTATATCTTCAAATATGTGTTTTTAAATGTTTTGCTTTTTCTCTACACTTACATTCATTTCAGAGCAAAAATTTACAAACGGAGTAAGTTCAGAGTATGTACAGTTCACATTAAAAAATACAGTGATAGAGTAAAATTAGTCTGGTTGAAAAAAAAAACGAAGTGTGTTATTTTAACAATGCACTGCTCGCTCAGGTTGAATTAAAAAATAGACCCTATATGCGAAAAATAAAAATTATTTTATACAGTGGTAGAAATTCGTATAAGCGCACTAGGTCTATAATCTTCTAAGATAATCCATTAGTAAATAATTTAATATTTTACGTCAATAAAATTGAATAATTAAAATTTCAGATAGACCTACGTATAAGCGCACTACTGATAATGTACCGAAATAAAAAACAAAATAACAATTTTTCATATTATTATTTTATTTAATATTTGGTGTGACTTTTTGAACAACTTCGAAAATTTGGGAAGGCATTGAAATTGTTAAATTTTTAATGGCACTTTTCAAATCTTTAATTGAATTATATTGCTGTCCATTTCCATAAACCTTTCGGGCAAGGCCCTCTAAAGGTTTTTGATAGGATTGTAATCAGGACTGCAAGCTGGCTATTCAAGAAGGGGAATGTTTTTCTCGAGAAACCACAGTGTGGCCTCCTTCGAAGCATTGTCCTTTTGAAAAATATAATTTTCGTCTGCATTATTATCCAGATAATTTATGAAAACGTCTTCCAAAAGTTCCACGTACATACGGGTGTGCGACCTAACGACGCCATCTGCCTACAAATTATGCCAGTAGCAACTGTAGCAGTCGGGACCATCCAGATGTTTTTTTTTCGTCAGAAAAATCACTCTCTGCCAATCCTACGACATATAAGCGAGGTTTGCTCCGAAGTTTTGTTCATTTATGTTCGGTGAACTATTTAAAATGCGGACAATGCGTTGGGTCGTCATACAAGAAGATCCTATTTTTCCTTTATTTGCCTGCAAGATAGACGGTTTCGTGTAGCTTATTTATGAATTAGATCTTTCTGGCGAACTGAGATCTTGGATAGGACACAATGGAATTTTGTTGCAGTACACTTTAGGAAAAAATTATTTCCCATTAGTAAAAAACACAATAAACCAATTCCAAATTCCTTGGTAAAACCAGAAAAGGCCCATCGTGTTAAAGCCCAAACTCTACACGAAATTAATATGTTTATAGGTATTTAATTTTATTTAAAAGGGGTCTCGGTTGTTTTGGTATATTTCAGTAAGATGTACTTCAGTACGACATTAGGTATGTATGTACTTTAAGAAATTAGGTACACTACGGCATATTTTGTTTATTTTATATTAGTAGGTGAAGAAACATTCTACCATGATAAAAATCATTTTAAAATCTCATTTCTAACTATTATCAAATTTCTTCATATGCCGTTTCGGGCCTGTTGCGGGATTCTTATTCGTAAGCGCCATATAAATGCTTGGCCATTTTCGTTCGGAAAAATTTTTAAGAAGAAAAACAAAAAAAAACTATCCCGGAAAATATATTTCCGAAAAAAAATTAACTCTTCGTAACCGCCTTTTTTTAATGTTTTTCTCGATATTTCTTTGTATATCATATTGAATAAGCCGTTTTGAAATACCTTATGCCGTAGTATTATGTAATGAAATATTCCATAATGAAACATGCCTTAATGAATTGTTTCCATTTAAGTGAAGATGAACTTTGAATTAAAATTGAATCTGAACTGAAAAGTTGCGAAAAAGTTCATAAAATTTAAATTTGTTATTTTCGATGTTGATTTTGGCCATGCAATGGCCAAACTAAATGCTGTATGGAAACTATGAACTATATTCGTTGGAAAGGTTGAATTTGGTTGACTTTTCAAACGGCATGTCGGACAGTACAGCCGGTGAACAATTTTTCGAAATATGAACGTACAATTTTTAAAGCATAAATAAAACCTTTCAATACAATATATAAAAGACAAAAACAATAAAACTTTTGACGACAGAAAATTTACGAATATTGTATAATCATATAAAGTATTTTATGTTGTAAAACATTAAAGTATTTTATATGGTGTTCATGTGTCCGGCACGATATACATATATTTTTTATTTATTTCACTTTTTTAAGTTTTATGTTTATAATAAAATAATATTTTTGGTTTTTTAGCTTAATTTTTATTTTTTATTAAGGGGGAGCCACCCTGGAACTTTCAAAAAATCAAAAAAAATATTTTTTTTATTTTGTTATAGTTTAATATATTAAGAATCATATGCAATTAGTTTGGAAGCCAAATCCGACTTATTTAAAAAAAATATAATTTTCTGATTTTAATCTTTTATACAAATTTTTAGAGCTTAAAACTTTAAACGCGATTTTCTCGAAATGACATTTTTGAACCTGGCGTTGCGATGATCTCCAGATCTACTAGGTTAAATGACTTGAAATTTGGAGAGAATGTTCAGGACACTTGATTCTTCAATTCGATTTTTTAGATCGTTTAAGTCTCAAAATTTGTACCGAAAAACGAGACTCTTTTTTAAAATATGTGCATTTGTTGTAAAATGTGTATATCGAAAAATCCCTACTTAGGTACTTCCACAGTTTATGGGTAATAGAATAATATACTACGTTTTTTGTTCCAGGATGCACCAGTTCTGATATCAGCGCAACGCCGATTTTTTTTTCTTTTTTAATTTACTCATTTTTAACGATTATGATAAAAAATTTAAAACAGAATTTTTTTTGTAATCGTGAATGATTAATTAATAAAAGTGAATAAACATTTTTTTTGTAAAATTCATTGTTTACCAGAAAAAAATTCGTGAAATCGACATAGAATTTCGGGTCCAGGGTGGCTCCCCCCTTAATTATTTAATAAAAACTACGACGTTTCGACAGAGCATTCCGTCATTCTCAAGGGTAAAATTTTTTAAATATAGAAGATCTACAAATTACGACAACATTTTGTAGAACGTCGTAATTTAAAATTTTTTCACTGAAATTGTATAACTTAAATTATATTTTTCGGTTAAACTGAGTATTTTATAAATTTCAATTTAAACTCTAGCTACGTTAGAAAAACATTCGTTATAAAAAAATTTCTTTCAAATTAGAGCGTAAATTGTACCCTTGGAACGTCGTTATTAAATAATTAATAAAAAATAAAAATCAAGCTAAAAAACCAAAAAAAAATTTTTTATTATATATTTTTTAATTTATTTATATCTTTTTAAATATATACTCGTTATTTACCATAGATTCAAAAAGAGTATCAGTTAAATCACAAAACAAATTTATAAAAACCCATGTAGAATATTGGATACTTAATAATATGTATAAAAGAAATATTGAAATTAATTCAATTTTATAAAGGAACCGAATGTTTAATACGAATATTTGAATATCCGAAGGAGTGGCTGAATAAATGAGGAAAACAAAACAAAATTCCAATTAACAACAATCCTAATGTAACAATTACATTATGCATTCTTATTATGTTAAGCGCATTTATTTAAAATCTGAAAAACAACAAAAATAAAATATTAAAATAAATGGGTTTTTAAATATTTATTTTTTCCACTAATAATTCTTTTATGGATGTGTTTTGTTAATAATTTACAGTTAAATAATTAAATATTATATTAAATGTATTATAAATATACTTATGGAAAAAAAAGTATTTCGTGTAATTTTGAAATTAAGGTTTACTAGAACAATTCTTAACATTTTTTGAAATATTCATTATAAAATTTGGAACGTTGCAGCGCAACGAATCGCTTAAAAAATCGAAAAGTTACATCATTGGTTGACAACTACTTAGGACTTAATGATGAGTAGAAACGCGTACATCAGAAACCGTCATTCAATTTAAAAAAAAAAGTTTTGCAATACATACATGGAACACCTTAGTTAGTTAAAAGCGATAATGGACCACCATATACGTTAGGGGGATTTAAAAATGTTTGTCAAAAATAAAACTTTATACACAAAATATTAAGTCCTCATATCCCATGCGCAAATGGTCTAGCTGAACGGGCTGTTCAAATTTAAAATATAAAATGCGGGAAACATAATACAGATTTTTGTCAGACCTTACAAAACCTTCGAACACTCGACAACAAATGTTGAAGTCGATTTAAGTGCCCGAATATTTAAAGTCTCCGTAATCAACAGAAAACGTTTGCTGATAGAAGTACTAAACCTGCTGTTGAACCCAAGATTAATTAAAATACCCCTACGGATTAATATTGTAAAACAGAATGGGTTCCTGGGAGAGTGGTACAACGATTAGTCTGTGGTAAAGATTTAAAAGGGAATGACTGCAAACTTCGCATTATTCAGAAAAACGTTTTTAAAAAGAAGAGTTACTCAAAATCATGAGTTTTTAAAATTCTGATTTTTGTATTCGCTTATTACGGTTGTTTGTAGTTTCCGGAATATTACAAAAAATTGATATGATATGAAATCGAATACGGAGATTTCGGAATTGAAATACATAATTCGTAAAACGATACAACTCGAGTTATACCCTTTTAAATCTTTACCACAAAGATGAAACGAGAACATTCCAAATTTTATATTTTATAATTCAAAAAAGTTATTCATCTATTCTTAATATCAAAAATACAGGTAATGCGTTAGTGTACATAATTATATACCCACCGTTGCACTTCATTGGATTCACCTATTTTTTGCCGTTGTTTACATTTTTGCAGATAAGGTGGTACTGTTATTGTTACTAAAAATTGGTACAACATAAAAACTGTTATTCTTTTTTGTTCTTTGAATTGCAAGTCCGTCTTATCATTGCATTGAAGAAAAGTTTTCCTGTACGAATTGTCTGTTACTCCTTAGAACGGATAAGATATCCAAATAAAACCATCTTATCCTTCCGAATATCTTAAAATTATTATTAGGTATTTGTAACCATCAGGATTTTGTAGGTCTAGGTTAAAATATTCATTCATTAGAAAAAGTGGCTAAAGAAAGCACGACTAGAATTCCTATTCTCCTTATTTCTGGCTTATTGGCGCGGACCTTTCTTTTGAGATAACTCCAAAGAAAGAAGTCCGAGAGTGTCAAATCGCACGATCTCGGTGGCGAATTAACCTCGCTGTTTCATGAGATAATGTGTCCCGGGAACTTCTCATTGGAATAGTCATTGTTGTATTGGATCTGCCAGGCACGTGCACCGTCTTAGAGAAACCATATATCACCCAATTCGGGCCCTAAAAAGAAGCAATTATGCAAGATGCTCCAGAGGAGCAATAATGTGCCGCCGGAGCAGTGGTGAACATTTGCCCAATATTATTTTTCACGCTTAATTGTTATCAATCAATAAGCATGAACCAATAAAGAAATCAAAATCATTCCAACGCAATAATTTTTTATTTACTACTATTCACATTGTGAAACTCTTATCGGCCCACCCTTTAGTATGGTATATAGCCAGTCGCCATTATTATCTATTATAGACTGACATCTCCTAGTGCAACTTTCACTTAATTTGGCTTCATATTCTGGCGTAAAGTTTTTCCAAATGTTTGTGAGAACGCGAACAATCTGCTGTGTGGTTGTTATTCTTTTTCTTCTAAGCTTTATCTTCATAAGACCCCAGTTTCATTGGTCCAAGTCAGTCCTTTTTCGATGTGCCGCTCTATCAACAAAGCGTAATACTACGTACTCTTATTAAGCGGGTAACCTGGTATAGAACACCAAAAACAAGCACTTTTTGTAAATTAAAAAAAAACTATTTATTATTTATTTTTGCAATTATTAATGATTATTGTGTCCATATTGAATAGTCAAAATTAACTTTTTAGTATTACTAAATCAAGGTTAAATTTATTGGAACGTCAATATCATTATGTAATTTGTTTGATTCATTGCAATAAATGCTCTCAATTTTTTGTAAAAAATTATTGAAAAACCTGTTGTCTGAGGGAGGTTCCCCCCTTAAGGTCGAATTCTCCAAGCCTTCATCGAATTGTGTTGATTTGCACTCTAACATCCTTCGCACAAAGTTTTTTATTGCTTAACATAGGATTATTGTTGGATTTCTCTCGAAAACATTTAAACTGACCTTATCGCCCCTTCTCAAGTCACACACATTCCCACAGTTTCTATACTGCTTAATCCACTTCACAGATGTTTCGATGTATTTTGCTACCTGCTTCACGCTCATTTTCGGTCTTTTGGAATATGTAACTAAGAACACCACTTCAAAACGTTTTTACGTAACTCATTTTAATATTGTTGTTTACCACCTAAAAGCTCAAACTAAACTGAAGAAAGAAGTTAACACGAAAAAGGTAATAGGGAGAAATGAATAATTTTATCTGTTACATTGTAGTGGGGATTAAACAGAAAGCATAAATTGAGATACTTTCTTGTGGAACATACTGCAATTCTTACAATTTTTTAAAATATGGCAATTTTTCCGGAGGCGAAACAAGTTTTGTAGCAAATTTATGGTGTCACCTTCAGCGTGACATTCGAATTCAAAAATTAATACAATTGCACGACTGTATCTGCAAAAACATGTGGCTATAATTCCTATATTCCATTTAACGTTGCAAAGTACTTACTTCTACACGAAGCTATTGTTAAGAGTAATTTATTTTTTAAATTTATAGCGACATGGTTACCATTATCAGGATATTTAGTACAATTAATATATAAGATTCGTCTGGTTGATTTTCAAATTAATAATTAATTTTTCAACATGCACATTGACATTGTACGTACATTTTCTTCAATTATATTTTATTTTCGCAGCTAATTTTGTGCGTTCCATTTTATCATCTACACATAAGTAATTATTTGTACTTTGCAATGTTAAATGGAATGCAACAAGCGGCAAAATCGAGGGAAAACGGTTAAATTCTTCCAAAAACGGGTATTGTTTTATCACATTTGTATGAATATACGTTTAGCCCTGCTAATCTTAATAACATATTATTTTTTTTTGTAAAAAAATATAATTGTAATAATTGTAAAAATATAATTAGATATATAAATGTGACAATACCAAACAACAGCCAAACAATACCAGTACCCCAAACAATAGTTTGAACCCCGCAAGTGCAACAAAGTGGATTATAAAATGAGTTTATATAATACATTACAGAATAATGCAAATTTCGTTAGAAGAAAAAAATATTAATAAATTTATCTTACATAAATTAACAAAAATAAAATAATTATACATATATAAAAATCGTATTCATTGTACTGAAAATCAAAGTTTGTAAAAAACTTAATATAAAAAAAAATATAAACTGAAACAATATAAAATAAAAAGAAATATAAATGAAATTAAATACGTATAGTAAATACGCTTTAGTTTTTCCAGTCTCTTCGTTTATTCAATTTTTGTGATTTGATTGGAATGTTAAAATCTAAAATTTTGAATAATATAAATTAAGAAAATTTCGGGAATGTTTTACGGTTAATTTTTTATTTTATTGTATTACCACTATTAATGGAATAAAAATAGATACAAAATTTTACAACAATTTAGATTGGCAAAACGAATGGGTGTTCTTGTAACGAGTGCTTAATATTTGTTTTATTTAAATAATGACCAAATTTCTTAAATGGCTGAATTTAACAAAAAAATATATTGTAGCCTAACTACTAATTGCCATGTAAAACAAGCAAAAAAAAAAGATAAATTAGTCTAAATTAGCTGCAATTTAACTTGAAGTACGTTACTACAAATACTAGTAAACTAAACATGGAATATAAGGGAAAATGTACACTTTCTTATGAATTATAACTTAACATAAAAAGCTTAAAAATATAAAAAAATTCGAAAACAAAATTGAAAAAATCTTTACATTTTATTCTTAGGCACTAACACTCCTTCCTTTCACCAACATTTTAACAATGCCTACGTATTGCAATTATTGGACATCAAAAAATTTCGTTGTACTGCCGCAATGGTTCTAAATGACCGAAAGTAAGTTTAAGCTCTCATAAACTCCCGTAAAATTTAATGATTTACAGTTTGAAATTACACTGCCATGTTTGCACTATTAAAATTACAATTTGCTACCTATTATATTTTATGTATAATGAAATATTATAATAAACTATTATACTATCAACTTCGAGTATGTCGTTTTCTTTTTGCCCAAAAACACATCAAAAAATGTCAAAAACGCATCAAAAGCAAACTTTTACCACAAAAATCATTAGTTTTCTGCCAGTTTTTTGCCGAAACAGAAAAATGGACATTTTTTCATGAAAACCCGGTATTAACGTGTGGCTTAAAAAAATGGAACAACACACAAACCGATGAGACAACAATATCACACATACAATCAAAAAAATCAAAAACAAAAAAAAATAACGTTATCTATTTGTGTTAAAAGAGTGAAGAGATAATTAGTTACAACGCAGCTTAGTTATAATAATGTCGTTGTCTCAGTTAGAACGTCGAAATTTTATAGTGAATTTTTGCAAACAAAATCCAACGAAGACCAAAAATGAAGTTTTCCAACATTTTGCAACAATGGGATTCAAAAAAACGAAGATATATCGCGTACTTAGTGCTATCGAGGCTGGGAAATCAGTAAACCGGAAGCCTGTTTCGGTAGAAAAAAAACTACTTTATCGGATAGACGAATGTGTGCTAGACTGAAAGCGGAAACGCTAGGTCGGAGTGCAAAATCTTATCGTGCGTTAGCCAGAAAATATGGAACCAACCATTCTATTATCAAAAGGTACTTGGAAAAGATGGACATCAGACGACGAGCAAAAAAACCGCTCCTAGTCAAACTGATCGGCAGAGAAAACTGATAAAAAAGCGATTGAAGCTGCTTTCCCAAAATGTATTTGCTGCACAATCAAATTATATGTAAGTTTGTCAAGGACGACGAGTCATATTTCATTCTGGAAGGGAGTGAATGGCAAGTAAAATCATTCTACGAACCTGATAAACATCCTGCACCAGAAAGTGTGAAACTGATAAAAAAAGTTCAAGTTTCCTCGTAAGGTTTTAGTGTGGTTGGCCATCAGCGAAAAGAGAATAAGTGAACCCGTGTTTATCAACAGCGGTTTGGAAGTTAACAAACAGGTTTACATCACAAAATGTTTACCAGTGCTTGACACGTTTATAAAAAAACATCACCAACATGATGAAGTTGTTTTTTGGCCAGATTTAGCGCCCGCACATTACGCCAAAAACACTTTGGCCGATTTACAAAAAAGGCAAATCAAATACGTGCCAAAGGATTTCAACCCGTCAAATGTTCCGCAACTATGGCCGATCGAAAACTTTTGGGCTATGTTAAGAGTAAAGTCTACCCAATAGCTACCAAGCAAAAACATCCAAAAACTTGATCGTAAAGATCAAAAAGGAATTGAAAACTATTGCGCTGGAGGGAATCCAGAGAGCCATGAAAGAAGTGTCCATGAAAGTCAGAATGGCGACAAAACTCGGGGTGGACTGTTTTTAAAAGTAATGCACATATAATAAAGTTCTTTAAAAATAAAAGTGAAATTTTGAAAATGATAACCTGTTTTTGAAATATATTTGATTTGTTCCATTTTTTTAAGTCATACGTTAGTCGTATTTCCAGTAGAATTTTACAACAATTGCTCACGACAGACGAATTAAATATTTCAAACCAAAAGTTTAATTCTTTTTTATGTAACTTTTGAGGTAGTTTTAAGTAACGTTCATCAACGTTTGATCAACAGAAAACCTAAAAAAAATTAGGCAAACAGAAACCGAAACCAAAAATGATATTTATTTGTATTAAATAACAAAAACTGAAACGAAACAAAATTTATTTTGTTTCACAACACTGCTTTCAGCTTTTCAGCAACTAAAACAAAGTTAAGAGTAAAACCTCTTATTATTTTTTTGAAAAACCAAAAACTTTTATTAAAAAAATCAATCAATAAATAAATTTGGTCGCGCGGGATTCGATGTTCGCACAAATATTGAAAATTTATTGTTTTTCAATAAAACAAAAAGACTACCTTTCAAAAAAAAATGTAAGATATTTTACAGAATTTAGTAGAGTTCAGTACGGTTTCCTGATACATTTACTACTAAATCCATTTGAATCGCTGGAAAATTGAAAAAAAAAAAAAATCGCGTCTCGCGAAAAATGCAAACTTTTTAATTAGAAAATAATTTAATACACAATTTTATTTTTAATATTTGGTTTCTTATAAAAGCAGCCAGATCCTTCTTCAGTTAAAGACAATACGAAAATATTTCTATACGTAGCTGAAATATTGCAGGCGACATATCGCCTATATAATTGCAGTATCACATTTCGATCGAATGTGGCCAGTGTAAATGAACATTTTAAACGTAATAAATGTATTACCATACCAACCAAATATGTAATAAAAAATTCTTGTGCATGAACAACTAGAATACAGTTGTTTTCAACAAAAACTGTTAAACTATGTAGATATTTATGATACAGTATTAAATGTGAACTTTCATTTTGCGAGAAGGGAAGTTTGGAATTCGACGCCATGCAAAGCGAGTGTGACAACCCTTCGAACAAAATAAAATCATCTTTTAATAAGTATGTCTGTCATACAATTATTAACAATTACCTAATTTTTGTTGTTGCTTTGGCGTTGCTGTCAAAATATAAAATAAGTATGTAAAATCAATTCGGATGATTTTACAAACTTATTTAAGATGGCGGCAAATAACTAAATAAATATAACTTAAGTATATCTTTCGGAAAGGGCCAAAGTTATTAAAAGTTAAGTTGAATGTGTAGAAAGGTAATAAAATTATTATGAAGTTTGCATTTGCGTTTGGGTTCTACATAGCAAGTAATACTTAGGTGTTGAACTGTTGACGGTTATATAAAAAAACCATGGAAACTTTCGTTATTTGGAAATTTGTGGTTATTTTTTACGCAAACCAAATGTTTGCACCAGTGTTAAAAGTAAATCATTTTTAACACTAGATAGTGTCATTGAAGAACATTCTTAGTTCATGTAAACCAATGTTAGGAAGAGTACTTTTAATAGAATTAAAAGCTATTTATTTAAAAGGAAAATTGTCGATTCAGAAAAAAAAGATTATTGTCGAATCAAGTAACTGCCAGGTGAAATATTACCTACTGCCAAAATTTAGTAATTTTAAGAAACGTATTCCTATGATAATTCAATAATAGTTGTTTAATGAATACCGCCGTTTTAATTAAGCTTCAATAAAATAATTAATAAAAATAATTGAATCACTTAATTAAGAAACCCGATATAACCATTATATGGGTTTTTTGACATTTTATGAAATATCCGTTTTTAACAGCAAGGCGGATCGTTTGAGTTATAAACTCTACAAATGATTAACATTTATCAAATACTAAACTAAAAAAAATTACAGCTTTCAATAGACTGACAGTTTTTTTTAGTTTTTCAGAACTATATGTTTATGGGACTTATCTGGTTTCTCAAATAAGTGATTCAATTAAATAAATTCTATTCTATGAAACAGAAAAAACTTAGCTGTTGTTACGTAGCATGTAATCATTTTAAAAAGAAAGCATGTTTGATACTTGCGTAAAAAACGAAAGCTACTTAGTAAATTTATGAAGGACGAATCGATACAATTTGGCAAAAAATAATACATAATTATAACTTATCTAAACTAATAGGTTAACTAAAACCGAATTTCAATAAAGAAATTTAAATACCTTTGGTACAACAGCAGGCTATGTTCTATGGATATGTGGTAGAATTTTATTTGTTTATAGATTATAATCTATTGCAATGTTGTTAATTAATTCCACAAACAAACTGTAAATATTTTTCCGCTAAGAATTTTTTTTTAAGTTATTCAAGTTATTACTACATATTTTCAAAGGTAACCCAAACATTTTCCTATTACTCTAGTCAAGCTCAAATCATTCGGCAGTAACTTTTATTTAAATTTCTGTACTAATTGCAAGAAACAATGTTATCTTTTCAACTACCTAATCTTAATTCAATATTTTTAGTTAGAATAAATTATGCTATTTTCACATCATTTTTGTTTGTTTTAATCTTATTTTAATACTATTTTCATAATTTCATTCACTTTTTATATTTCTTAATTTACGAAAGAAAATAATGAAATTACTTAACTTACATATGTACATACATATTTTAGTAATTTTCTCACTCCTATAATTTTCACGATAATTTTTAAGTAAACGTTGCAATCACTCCATTTTCTATATATTTTCAAACTTGAGTAACACATTGCGCATATTTATCAAGTTCCGTTTTTAAAAATTTCACTTTGTCTTTTTCATCTCGCAATGTTTCGACTAATTCTTCTATTGCTGTTTTTTGTAATTGAACTAAATGTTCCAATGTGCCTAATCTTAACTCCAACTCTGCAACACGATTACAAATATTATCGTTTGTTACTGGTAGTGATTGAACGTCAGTCGATGTGGTTGCAGTAGTGGCAGTATTGGTCGTAGCAACAGATGAAGTCACAATATTTGTGATTTTTGTTATTTCGGGTGGAGTTACTGTTAGTGATTTTGTTAAAGAATTGCGGCCAGCTGGCGAAATACTACGATTTCTTAGATTCATACTAATTGGTCGAATATTTGAAGACTTTGATTCGTCTAATAAAGTACTAATTGGTCGGATGTTTGATAACTTCGGCTCTTCTGTAAATGCAAAGCTGACTCCATTACTAATGGCTGACATTGATTTAACCATTGTATTTTCAGCGTCATTTCTTGTATTCGATTCGGTGATACTTGATTTAACCACTTCTACGGAACTTGTTCGCATTTCGTAATTACTCGATTCCGACGTAGTTGATTTTGTATATTTGCTTGGAATATAAGATGAAGTAAATGATTTTGACAATTCACTGCCTTTAAATGATTCATGATCACCAGAACTGGTCTCCTGTTTGTTGTTTTCGGGCGATTTGGCTTCAACAGTGTTTGGAGAAGTTTTCTTCATTTGACTTGCCTTCAACTCTTCCATCCAAGGAGCTTTATGTTTCTCCCATTCGCGTGATTTGGGCTTTGATGCATCTTCATCAACGTGACTTGGTATATCGGTTAATGATTCATCGTTACCATTTAACATATAACTAGAACGATCGCTAATTACATTTAGGGCCGCAGATGGAGGCCGCCTTTTAGGAGCTTTAGCGCGACCAGCACGCATATCCTGTAAAACGGAACCGCGTTCGACGTGATCAAAATCTAGGTCATCCCTTTTAATTTTATCCCCAATGACACCTATTTCATTTATATCGGCAATGAAAGAAGTGGGCTTACTATGTCCGCCTCCATCTAAATTATCTTGAGTTACGGTTAATTTTGATTCTCCTTTGACTTTTTGTTTAAACCCGGAGAATAAATTTCCTGTTACACTACTAATGGTAGGTGATTTTTTAATTGGCACAACAGGTTTTTTACTCAGTACTGGTGGTGGGGTAGATTTCTTGTCGTCTAAATTTTCTAGACTTTTTCTAATATCAGATCCAGCTTTTGTTTCTATGCTTTTTCTATTAGTTTTTTCTGTAACGAGTCCATCATATGTAACACTTCGGGTTTCTAAAGATAATCGATGTGCTGCCACATTTCCAACTACAATTCCTGTTTCATTTAATGAATCCTTAGAACCAAAACTGTCTTTTCTAACCGAAGAATTAGATGCTGAAGTCCCACTCGGTGATTTATTAATTATTGATACTTTCGTAGACAATGGTGGACGGTCCGGTTTTTGATTATGAGAATCTCTTATAGGCGGAGCTGATATTTAAAGAAAAATTTTAATTAGAGTATTTGTATGTACCTATAACAAAACATTTTGGAAATTGCCAAATAATACACACCTTCTGTAATAATTGTAACAAAATTATCAGGGAAAACTCCAATCTTTCCTTTAAATTCACCTTTCCACCATCCTTTATCCGGTAAGTCTTTACTTAAGATTGTAATGACATCCCCTACAACTAATTCTAACTCATCTTCATTGGCAGGATCATAGCCATAGCTCACCCGACACAGTTCTCTCACTAACCATAGAATTTTATTAAATTATGTCCGAAAAATGTATATATACTTTATAATTATAATTACCTGGTTTAGGTGGTAGCACAGGTGCGTCCTTATCACTGGTTATACCAGCGGACACTAAGTTTTCTTTCGAATTTGATAAATTTTTTTTCGTTTGAGCTGGTGTGTTTTGCCCACGCTTAATTGCTAAAACTGGTGACGGTTCCATAACTTCTACAAAATTTGATGGAAAAACTCCAATTTTATTTTTTAGCCGTCCTCTCCACCATCCCTCTTCAACTTCTTCAATAAAATCAATTACATCACCAACCGCTAGTGATAATTCATCATCATTATTTTGCGTATAGCTATAAACAGCTTTACAAAGTCGATTTATCGTGGCTGTTTTATCTCTAAAAAAGACAAAATTATAATTATAAACAGTTCATTTCAGATTGCGTAAACTAAAAATAAGTATTAACCTAAATACTACAACTGTATTGCTCTCATCGTTATTATTTAATATCCTTGCATAGCTGCTATGAAATAATCCTGCTTTACCATTTAATTTTCCTTCAAACCATCCGTCATTATCCGTTTCAATCACATTCGTTATAATTTCACCTTTAATTAGATTTAATTCCAATGGCTCTTGTGCTTTGTACGTTTTTTCTATCACCGCATTAACTAGAAATAAGTAAAATATAAAAGTTAAAATATATTTTCAAAATTATTAATTTTACGTCTTTATAATTATATTTTACAATAATATCGATTAAATTTTAAAGTGATCAATCAATAAATATAAGCACACCTGCACATTCAACGGCAATTTTAATGCAGAGTGCGCTGTTCGTCCACCATCCAATAGAGTAGCAGCGATTCCCGACGAAGCAAGTGCCAATGCAATTTTTCGTTGCGATCGAATGGCTGCCAAAATCAGTGATATCACAAATGTTTTTCCCGTACCACCAGGCGCATCCAAAAAATATAATCCACCGACTTCATTTTGTACAGCTTGCATGATGGTATCATAGACATGTTTTTGATGATCATTTAATTTGGGAACATTCAAATTCACAAATGTTTGCAATTCATTGGGATCATACTGTTGTTCACGTTGCGATTCTCGATCAAATAAATCATGCATTGGACGATTGGGTGGTGACAAACCTAATTGCCCTAATGCTTTATTTGCAATCGTTAGGCACATATCTTCAATCTCTATCAATGCCTCATTATACATTTCCAATGAAATCAGCAAATCAGCGTTTCTTGTGTGATGACGCATTCCAATCAAATAGTCTTCTGCCATAAAATCTTTGTATTTATTCCACCATTCAAGTGGATTTGATGGAAAACATGTTGATATGATTATGGCATATAAATAACATACGTATTTGATGTGGAGAAGAAGCAATCGATGCATCATGAAGCGTTAAATCCCAATGCGCATCATTTTCAAGTAAACCTAATTGCTCACATGCTTTACGATACGTCACACATAAATGACCATTTACTATTCGCAAATGTTGAAATGAACGTAGTCCAACAACATTTACTAACAACACCCGCAAATAATAACATTCTGTATTGTTTGGATGAACTGTGTATAATCTTCCCATGGTATCTGCAAAAAAAACACCCGGATGGCCATCAACAGGTGTTCCTTGTTTACGTCGTTGCCATTTCTTTGCAGTCCAAGTGAAATAATGCGTTACATCTGAATACAGCAACGTTCTGGCAAATTCATCGCTTTCACACAATTGAAAGAATGCAGTTAATGTTGTTGCTGGTGGCTGTTCTGCTCTCTGCTGTACATTTGCATCGGTAAAATACACACGCTGGCCATTTTCAAGATGAACAGCCAAAGGAACAACAGCAGGATATCGCTCATTAATTGGAAATGAATAAATTTTCCAAAGAGCTTCATTAGTGCTAATGTAGCGCCCTATTTGATATTGGGCGATTTCATCATTGCTATTGTCACCAGCTACTCCAAAAACAGCCATATCACTGCCTTAATCACATATTTGCAAATGTATTTAATCGACTTCTCAGAATTACAGTACTCAACATTTATGTCAGCCTGAAATACTTTTGACAATAGTGGAGAATAAGGCACAATCCAACGATTATCAACTTCAATGTCTTGATTGCGTATTTTAATTGTTGTTGTACGCCATTATCCTCCGGTGACCGACGTCGGTACAACGGGTATCCGTCGTCACCTGTAATTGTATCCGAAGTTAATGCTCTTGGATACCGTTTTGTACATTTTCCATCGATCATGCATGGTGAATTCATATTTATTTGACCGCAAGGGCCATGGATCATATTTTTCGTGACAACTTCAAATAATTCTGGATCGCTGATTTTATCTGGAATTTCAGCTGATTGAATGTTATCAATTTGATCGGGTGTTATTTTACGAACCAGCCATATCAAGATGTGCCCGTTGAATTAAAATTTTTTCAAGAGGGGGGATCACAAAGTGTGTGCATGGAGTGTGGGGGGGAAAGTGACCTTATTTTTTCGCTCAGACGCACAGTTTTCGAGATATTTGCAATTTTTCGAATTTACGTGTATTTGTTGTTGTTTTACAAAGACCGAGTTCATTTCAGGAAAAAAATCATAATTCGAGAATGGCTGGACCGATTTTGGATTTCAAAATCAACTAACCATCATCACTCCTCCCTGCACCTTCCCTAAAAATGTTATGGCAATCGGTTGAGCCGTTCTCGAGTTATGGAGTGACAATCAAAATGTACACTTCTTTTATATATATGAATCGCTAACTGCAGAAACGGGACTTCTTACATTTTTTCCAAAATTCATTTTTTAACGGTTTAGTATAATTTAGATATAGACTCATCGTTTACTGTAGAAATGGGACTTACACCATTAAAATAAAGAGAACAAAATTGAATTGAAAAACTTATTTACTGCAGAAAAGGGACATTTACTTCAATTGACCCCTTTACCAGACACCAATTTGCAATTTTGGAAAAATATTTCAGAATGGCCTACTGTGGAAAACGATGTCGAGAAGGACTAGAAATCGTATTCCTTATATTAATTATTTATTATTTTATTATTTTATTACAGGAATATTAAAAAACGTTAGCGAGAAATATACTAATGTGTTGAAATTACTTTATGTTTTTAATTATTACTGTTAAAAGGGGACATTTGCGAAAAATTAAATCAAGAAATATCCAGTGAGTAAGTCAATTCTATTGAACATTAGAGTTCCATACGATTGCAATAACAGATCTTAATGTAGGTTGTCGATTTCATTACATTAGTGCAACAATAACAAAAGATATATAGTTTTTTGTACTTCCTAAAAAATTTCAAATACAGACATAGTCCCCTTTCTGCAGTTAGCGATTCATATATAGATGTAATAAATGCATTTATTGAAATATTTTAATTTTTGATATAAGGACCAAATGCTATCTATGTTTCTTGTGATGTAAACGGTCAGTAAGTGGACTAAAATAGGTCGCCATTTAGTAGTGCGCTTTTCTATTTGCTATCCGGAGCCGCTATCGAGAGCCGTAATTTAAAAATAGCTCCCGATAGCTGCTCCATAAAAATAGGTAGAGTTCAATATTTTGTATATCACGTTTCCACTGTAGAATTGAATTAAAAATTATAGTTTGATGTTAAATAAATTTAATTGACCAATAAATAGCACTTCAAATTTAATTTTGGGTGTAGAAAATTGACCGCTCCGCATAGCAGCTATCGGGAGCGAATAAAAAAACGCAGCTTAGGTCAGTCCACTAAATATTTCGTGGTGTAAACTACCGCAATAGTATAATAGCAAAATAGTACATATAATACTATTATACTATGCAGTGTTTAAATTCATTTTTCGTTCCCTTCTTTATAGTCCAGTCAGTGACGGTTTTTCGCTCTGAATTCTTACGGACAATACCGATTTTCGTGAAATTTGGACTGTAGGTAGGGAATTGCTCAAGGAACAAAAGTTATATAGTGCCGATGTGTGCTTTTATTTATACTTGGGGGTACATGCCACCCCTTCAAGGGGGTGGAAATTAGTACACTCGAAATACCCACAGAAATCGATAGAGGGATGAATTCTAAGCAAAAAATATCGTATGAAGTTTTTTCGATAAATCAATATTTTTCGAGTTATTCGCGATTGAACATTTTGATTTTTCATCTAAAAATGCATGTTTTAGAGCGATTTTTTCACGAATAACTCGAAAACCTTGCGTTTCATCAAAAATCTTTCAGGACTAAAATAAAGCTTAATTGATTGGTTTATTTTTATTTCTTTAGACGCAATACGAACCGAGTTGTGACTCGCTGAAAGTGACTGTTTGTTCGCCGACAACAGAATTCAAACCTTTCAACATTAAATAACGGAAAAACGACAAATTTTTGAAAAAAAACTTGTGAATGTTTTTCAAGTACTAGAAAAGACCTTTAAAATTAGCTTCAGTAAAAGCAGTTAGCATAAAAACTTACGAGTTAAGATAAAAATAAAATGGTAATCTCGTTTTTCCGGAGAAAAAATCAGCAATGAAACAAATGGCTTAACCGCAAGAATTGAAATTAAACGTAATCCATTTACAATGTACTTTATTTAGGTACTAACAATAGGTTCTAGAAGATTGATTTATCTATCTATCTCTAAGATGTTCAATAATTTTTTTGGAAAATAATAACTTTTATTGAAAAATAATAATTATTTAAAATCCGCGCGCAAAATTTTTATATTCGCGCGACAAAATTTAAAATTTATAATTTATCAACAAAAATTATTAATTTATATAAAAATTAATAAAACGTTTTATAGAATGCAATTTAATTTGATAGTTTCTTCAAACGTTTAGAATCAAATTTGTTTTAATTTCAAGTAAAATTGGAAAATATAAAAAAATCGCGTCGCGCAAAATATAACTGTGGAAATGCCTTTAAAGCCCGGAACGCTGCTGAAGTGAAATGAAATTTCTCATATAAAAATGACAAGCGAAAACGAAAATGAAGATTTCACCGCTGAATTTCACTTTGCGGTACTCAGTTTAGCTATCGAAATGGCGGTTTTCGTATTACAATACAGATGTCTCTATTTTATCTCGACATATTTTTCACTTCATTTTTATCTTCCCGGACGATAAAACCTAGTAAAATTGACATTGAAATTTTCACTGGTCTCCAAAAATAAGAAGATAAATCTGACGTGAAAATTTAGTTTGACGAATTTCGTAAATATTTTAGCGAGTATAACTTCATGTTGTCTCTGACAACATATTTTATACAATAAAATTCACTTCGACAGTTGATTATCTTCAAAACGCAAAAACAAATGAAATTGTCAAAATTTATCTTCACATGTATCGTCCGGGAAGATAAAAATGAAGTGAAAAATGTGTAGAGATAAAATAGAGACATCTGTATTCTCTTCTCCCATTTCGCTAGCTAAACTGCGTACGGCGAAGTGAAATTCAGCGGTGAAATTTTCATTTTCGTTTTCGCTTGTGTCAATTTTATATGAAAAATTTTATTTCACTTTAGCAGCAAACCGGCCTTAAATCTAAAGCTAAATTTTGACGTTTCATCATTTGAGTTTCTGGTTTTCAATCGTCTATTGCATTCAATTTTAATTTTGTTTGTAAATTCCAAATTGAAATCTATTATAAAATTTTACGAAAATCGTCAAACTAAATTTTCACGTCAGATTTATCTTACTAATTTTTGGAGAACAGTGAAAATTGTATTTCACTGGAACAGCGTACTAGGCTAAGTTAATAAAAATAATTTTACTTGGGTGGAAGTCAGAGGAGCAAAAACTAAATTAAATTTATTTTGTCTGTACGTATACGTACTATATTTGTAAACATTTATAGCAATAAGTCCACTCATTAATATTAGTTATTTAATTGTTTCATTTCATGGCACATCAGTAAAAACTCGCTTATTACATTTTACTACAAAAATCTTTAGAATTCCAAGGATTAGAAATTTTATCTCGATAATTGCAATTTATTGTTTGGTCGATTTCCCTTCCAAAATATTTCCGTTAACGTAATAATAAGAAAGAAATGTACATATTGGGCATATCCGTCGCAATGAAATCGCAAAAAAATATGTATAGCTTGTAAAATGTGTGAGATCTACTTATTTTTTAGTGAGGCTTCACAGTGCTGGATGCGCCCGTATGCTTTGCAGAAATTTTGATTTATTTCACAGTCAAAACCTATTATTATTATTATTATTGTTGAAGAGCCATGTGGGCATTCAGCAACCTCGCACTGCGCCCTAAAAGATCTCTTGTGCTTGGACCCTGCTTAATTACCGGTCCAGTCAATATCCAGGTTTTTAATGAACCTGATAATATTGTTGGCCGGTACGCGATACATACTATCTGGGCTCATTTCTCTCCCTCCTAGGTGTTTATTAGGGCATGTACTTCTGCTAGAAAAACGGTAGAATTGGTACCCAAGGCCAATGCCTCGTCTTCCGTTTTGATTTTGCTCTTACAAGTTGCTGGGAATGAAAAGTCGCCTGTAGGTCATCCAGCTTTAACCTTGCAGCCATTAATCCATCGGCATATGCTCTTCCACCTTAGTTTAAATCTTTTTGTCAATGATTTCTCCTTAAACGCCGTACTTTAGCCAGAGCCAAATGGCCAAAATGTGCCAAATGGCCACAGTTACCAGTGGTTGCCACGAGGAGGCAGCATGTACACTTGCGAATTGGGACCAGGTCACCTCTTACACAATTGTACCCATCACGAAGCTCCCTAATACATGACCAGAACAGCTCATGTGATGTGCACCCTACTGTAAAGTTACGGAGCTGGTAGATTACTGTACTCAACATTGCTCCCCCCTCCACTAAACGCCAAACCACCTTGACTAACCGAACTAAATTATATTTTCAATTTCTTTATTAGTGAATAATATTTTCAATACATTTTTTAGATTTTGATTTTTAAAATAAGTATGTACAAACATAGATTACATTTCCTTCGATAAATACATACATATTTTGTTTGAACTGATAACGGAATACCTGATAAGGCATATGTCTTATCATTAACTTTTATTTCTTAATAAACAGATTACATTCTTCAATTCTAGGCGGATTTCGTATTATTCCTAATTTCATAAGATAAATGTATGTTAATCGTAATGACTTTAGAATACTGCATCTGTTATACTCAAGTGAATTAAAGAATCCGCGGGTATGAATCGAATGCGGATCGAAAAATATAAAATAGGAAGCAATTGTTATAAATCAATGGAACCTGGAAAACAACTACGTATAGTGGATTGCATAGAGCAATTTAGATTTTATTAGTCCCCTCACAAACCAGTATTTTTTACGAACGTGTCGAAACTGATGCTTTTGGCTATGATTTTTTGTTTAAAATAAGGCAGAAAAAGATACTTTGCATGAAACCGTATTTTACATAAAAATCTCGATTTAAATTTTTGTTTTAGAAGGAAAAGCAGATTGGTCCTTCGACATAAACTTTGATTTTTTGATCAAGCATTTGTTTAATCGCAGATTCTTGATTTATCAGAAAGTGCCGATTATTTTCAAAGAATAAAAGTTTCAAAGAATAATTTCCACAAACATTGGTGATTGTGCTAAGCACAGTAAAAACAATTTTACTAATTTATTTATTTAATTTCACTGAAAGGAAAAATTTAAAGAATGAGAATAAAACAATTTTTTTATTTTAATAAAAAAAATTTATTAGTGATTATTTCTTCGAATATTTTTATAAGTTGAAAGCAAAAATCACTCAACAACAAAATCACTTCGAGCATTAGTGCAAACAACTTAGTCAGACGAATCGGAATAATTTCTTAATTAGTATTAAAATTCTAAGGATATGAAATATTGCTACTAATAAGCTGCATACATAACACTGGCAACAAATGCCACTGTATTTATTTCCGAACTCTCCGCTAATCAAATCACTACAAATGATGTAAGCCAAAAGCATAAAAATTATATTTTTACAGGAAGTAAGTTTTAGAAGCTTTAATAATTAGATATCATTTCTTTAGTCATGTTCTTATATATTATTGACGTGCTAAAACAGTACACGTAAATAAAAATCTAAAATATAAGACACCAAAATGAATCATCAAATTCTAATATATTTTTATCAGAAAATGGTGCTTCAAACAAATAAAAAATGATGACATCATAATGCACCGAACTTAAATAAACCATATACCACCTCACCTCCACGGGTATTATAACAAGGCTTTCTAACATAATTAGACACAGTGTAGATGTTGTTTAGGTCGTGGACCTAAATGGTGCCTAATACCCTATTTATGATTAATTATTGAGCTCGGAATAACAAATTATTTTCTTTTATAATACCAATTTAATAAATTGATTAAAAACTCTGAACTGAGTTTTATTTCATCAACACAAGATCATAGGAATTCTTAAGTAAAATGTTTGTTAATTTATTTACGTTATAATAAATTTTACGTTATTTATTTACCTTATAATCATCGTTTAAACATAACATTTAATAATACTTTAGTATTTTTCATACCGGAGGCTTCGCACGAAAATTTTTAGTTAATACGACCATGAGACGTTGCCACTTTATTACTGTTGGCATCGACTTTTAAGCATTTCGTTCATCGGCTGTCTAACATTTTCTTTAGGTTAATTTAGCAAGAACAGAATTTTCTAAATTTGTGTAAATATAAAAAAACACGCAAAGCAATAGTGTGATTTTTAGGTTATGTTGATAAATGAAACACTTCGCTACTACGTGCTTCCTTAAAACGTTGCCGTCGCATGTGAAATGCATTGCCTTAGCTTTACAGATAATTTCTTTGCAATATATTAAGACTTTGTGTATTTTGCAATACAAAAGAAACAAATATTTTGTTAAAAACGTTTTTTTCTCAATTAATTTATTCAAGATGATTGCTAAGTTGCCATTATACGCAATGTTTACGATCGAGAAATGTGGAGAAACGTCTCTGTAGAAGAAATTGAGATTGAACATTGATTTATGAGAAATAGGAGCGTGGGATATTTTAGTTTAGAAAATAAAAATGTATCGAACTATTATGTATGTTTTGTCGACAATTTATATATTAGTCCAGTGTTTGACGGTTTTTCGCTCAGAATTCTTACGGACAAAATCTATTAACGTGAAATTTGGACAGTAAGTAGGGAATGGCTCAAAGAACAAAGTTATATAATGCCGATGAGTGCTTTTACCCAGGTGGTGGATGCCACCCCTTCTCGGTGGTGGAAATTAGTACACTCAAAATAACCACAGAAATCTATAAAGGGATGAATTCTAAGCAAAAAATGTTCCATGAAATTTTTTCGATAAATCAATACTTTTCGAGTTATTAGCAATTGAAAATGTTGATTTTTTTATCTAAAAAATGCATGTTTTTGAGCGATTTTTCACGAATAACTCGAAAATCTTACTTTTTATCAAAAAATCATTACAAGCAAAAATAAAGCTAATAAAATAATAAATCGACTGTTTTTTTTTAATTTCTGTAGATGCAATCCAAACTGAGTTGTGGCTCATTAAAGGTGACTGTTCGCCGAAAACTGATTTCGAACATTTCAACGTTAAACAAAGGAAAAACGAATTTTTGGAAGAAAACTTGTGGAACCTTTTTAAAATACTTAAAGGACCTTTAAAATTCATTAGCATAAAAACTTACGGAGTTATGATAAAAATTGGTTGTCTCGTGTTTTTGGAGAAAAAATCAGCAATGAAACCAATGGCTTAACCGCAAGAATCGAAATTAAACATAATCCATTCCCAATGTACTTTATTTAGGTATGTACTAGCAAATAGCAATATGTTCTAGAAGTTTGAATTTGTTTTGTTGCTACGCATGAGGTGATCGATTGGTAGGATGGCAGATGAAAGACGCGAATACAAAAACGACGACGGGCGGTTCGTGACCGGATTTTTTTAGGTATTATATTTTTTTTTGTCGATATCTCATTCGAGAAAAAAAGAAAATTTTGAAGTTCGTTGTTTTGCAAAAAAGATAAGATCGGTAGTCGAGTTTTAATTTTGATGATGGACAGTCCAGTCTAGTTTTGATTTTGGCTGATGACAGTCTAGTTCTGAATTTTGCGTATAATCAGTCGAGTGATACGCTTGGGTTATAATCGTGACGAATAAAGTTTAGTAGTGATTTTAGTCAGTAAAATTTTTTTTTTTTTATCACGAACGGTGAAGTTATTTTTTTTGTGAATCGTACAAAGACAAGAGCGGAGATTAATACAAGAGTAATTAAATTAATTGAGTGATAAATCATTAAAGAAATAATAAACATAATAAAAACAAAATTGGATTTAGTTGCCGGGTGGCATAGTTTGTAAACGTAAAATTCATGACGTGGGGCCATATAAACATAAAAAAAACTATTGTATGTATTACATTTATATCACTTATATAATTACCTCAATAAAATTTGTATTATTGGAATTGTAAAACATAAAATCATCTTGGGTATTTCGTGATTGAATCCCGTTCCTTGTGTAGTGGTGTGGAGTTGTTTTTTTCTCATTTTCAATTTTACAACAAATATACAAAAAGAAAAAACATGCTCTTGATGGGGAAACTAGAGAAAAAAAAATGTATAAAAGAAACCATTGGTGCGAGTTGTGTGACAAGGCGGTCGATAAATCAGCAGTTGTGGAAAATTAGTGAATTGAAAAAAAATATAACTAGTTTGGTGCAATGTTAAATAGTGGATTATAAAGTTTGTCCATTTCGTTCTTGTTGGCACTACTGTATGATTTCTGTGGTTCTTCGGTACCCTGAATACCGTTATTGTTGAAGTGCTACGTTCCGTACGATTAGCGGAACTGTGTAAGCTGGTAATACCATAGAATTATCCCGGCTCACCTAGCGGAGCGTGGTCAGTGCGAGGGTGAACTTGTGAACGAGGTGATTTGATTTGTTCCGGGCCAGATTAGACTGGAGAAGGTCATCTGGTCGCCCATCAGGTACTGTTGGATTTTTTTTATGTTCCTAAATTTCTGGCAAAACTAAAACGAGTTCCAATTACATATTTTTTTATTAAAATAAGAGCGCAATTTAAATTTAAAGTATTATTTTGTTGCTGTTCCTTTTTCTGGAATTTTGTTTTGTTTTAAGATTTATCAGTTTTTTTATATCAGTACATACTACTTTTGGAATTGGTTTAAGTTTTGTGAGCCGGCGTTGACTGGGTCGTACGTTTTCGTTTTGCGCTGAATTTTTTTTATTATATAACGTGTTTTTCAGCTTACCATTTTGTTTACCACTTTCATTTACCACTGGCTTTTCCAACTACATATAGTTATTGTGCTTATTGGTTTTGGGTGTTGGATTTTTTGTAGTTCTTTTTTCTATTATCACTTTTATCCTTTTTTTCATATCAGTATGACCTCAGATATTATGAGTATGTGTAGTGAAAATAATATCTCAGCGAAACTCATTTTTTCATCGTTGTGCGCAGCCAATAGTGAAGTAGTTAAAAGAAAATAAAAATTCAGAGAAGGATCGGCTGAGTAATATTTTTAAAAACAAAAAAAATTATAAATAAAGATATGTGAAATTTGATTCCATTACATAATGTAATTTATATTTTTTTTTTTCAGCTGGCGCTACATCCCATAGAGGGATTTGGCCGCTTCATTGTGAAGTTTCGTAATCATTTTTTCAACGGATAATGGGCTAGATACTCGATACTCAGATAAGCAGATAAGCAGTTATTTTTTGCGAATTTGCTAGAAATGTTAAACACGATAATTTAGCAATCCAATTTGTTTCTGAATTTCAGAAAATGGGCTACTTTAATGCACTTTAACGTTTGTGCTGAATACAAAAATATATTTTACTTTGCTAAAATAATCTAGTAGTTTATGCAAGCAAATTTTCGATTAACAAATCCGCCATATTTGCAGAGTTGCGAATTGCTAGAGTATCGAGTATCTGGCCCAATGAGTGATTAAATCATTGATCCTTACATTAACCAGCCGTGATTTTTTCATCACCCGCCGGGAATCGAACCCGGGACCTCCGGAGCTTAAAGCAAGCATGCTTAGAACTGTGCCACCGGGGCGGCCTTGTTTATATTGGAAAATAGTAAAAATTCTCATTATCTTATAGGTAAATTCTAAAATACCATGTGCAATTAAAAAATATAAAAAATAATAACAACACCACTGGATATGTAACGTTATACCCATTTAAGGTACGACCTACCTAGGCATATTTAGAAAGAAATGTCATTTTTTGTGTTAAAGCAAAACAATAAAAAAAGATTTTAAATTTCAATCTGTTCGAGGCAAGCTAATGACATTAAAATTATCTTAAATGTTATCAAAAGTTCTAGTGCTATATAGTGTGTCATCTAAAATAAAATTACATTAATTATTGTGAATAAATTTGAGGAAAAAAATTATTCAAAATAGACAAATTCTAACCTCAAAATGTAAACAAATTAGCCTAAATACATCGCTGTTTATGCGATTTGTTTTGTTTTAGATGCGCGAGATCTTTCAGAATATCGCTGAGATATTATTTTCACTATACTTAGTTGTGGTCGGTTTAGATACAGGTTTTATTACTTTTGGTTTATAGCTACAGATCTTCATGTTTAGCTAATTTTTTCGTTTTTCCTCTCTTGGTGTTCCTGTAAACCGGATAGTTCCGTAATTAAAATGTGATTTCTTTTACTTCTTTATCCCCTGCGATTATTCAAGCATAGAGTTATGTCTGGAAACCCCCAAGCCAGCCCTGAGTTTAGTGAAGTCACAATGGCGCACAAATTCTTGTTGATTTAAGGTGCGCCAAACGAAATCTTGCGGTGCCGTTACAAGCCTACAAGTATGAAACGGTAAAAACGAACCGAGAATTTAAGGGGAAATGTTAAATGAGAAGTATCACTAGGGAAATCGACAAGCAGAGAATATTTATGGGCCCAAATTCAGGAGGTTTGGAAGAATACAACGCCAGCCCAAAATGCCTCTCTTACAAATAGTATAGGCAGGAAATGAAGTGTAATATTGAAGCAAAAGGGTTTCCCAACCAAATATTGAATTTTTGCTAAATTATTTAATTTTATATAATTATTATTATTATTATTTGGGCAATTTGGGCGTTCAGCCACCTCGCACTTCGACCTGAAGAAATCTCTTGAACTTGGATCCTGCTTCATTATCCGTCCAGTCAATATTCAGGCTCTTAATGAACCTGACAACACTGCCGGCCAGTACGCGATATATACTATCTGGGCTCATTCCTGTCCCTCCTAGATGTTTACTATAGCATTTACTTAAGCTAGAAAAACGGTAGCATTGGGACCCAAGGACTTCGAGAGGGCAGTCCCACTCCCGTATATTCCTACTCCAACCCCTGCCCCGACTACCGATTTGATTTTACTCTTACGAGTTGCTGGGAATGGAAAGTCGCCTGTAGGTTACCCAGCTTTACTACAGGAAGGCTAAATAAAAATGGAGGGTACCTGGTATCCCGAGTCCGCATACTTGGACTGATTGACCTATCAGCAGGACATTTCATTAGTACAGGGAATATAAAAGCCGATGAACTGGCCCGACGTGGTACAATGGACCACATTTCAAAAAGCAGAAAGGATATTGAAATGCCTCTTGCGGTATGTAAACTGCTGCTTCAGGAGGAAGCTAGTAAGTTGACGAATGACAGATGGTCAAGTAGCACCTCATGCGTAATAACTCGGCAGGTCTGGCTAAAGTTGAACTTGGCGAGATCCAAACAGCTGATCTCACTTCAGCGAAGTCAGATCGGTGTGGTTGTTGGAGTGATTACGGAGCACTGTCTCATAGGCAGGCATGCGAGTAGACTCGGTTTCTTCTCGCATGACTACTGTCGTAGCTGCGAGGGTGAAGAGGAGGAAGAGACGGTACTTCATCTTTTTTGCACCTGTCCTCGTCCGGCACGAAACAGACTAAAGTTTTTAGGGGCACCTTCTTCAATGACCTGTTGGACCTTAGCATGATGGACGTCAGGAGTATCCAGCGCTTCGTAGCAAGCTCAAAATGGTTTCATTGAGTTGGAGGTTAAATTTTTAAATTGTGGTATGGCTGCGGACCTTATTGTGTTTATGCCTGGTCTTAGTGGACCGCCACCTAAACATAAACCTAACCTATCAGCCATTTATTCATTTATATTTAAATCATTATTTTATTAATTTAAAATTATGCAGAAAATTAGCGGAGATAAAAATTATGTATAACCTTTCTTGCGTACACATGAGATAATACTACAGTCATTGGCCAAAAATCTTGCGCGCCTATTGAAAGCACATAAATATTTGTTTTACAAGTCGATTACACTGTTTAAAATTAAAAAAAAAATATGTGCAGTTTCTGGCTATAGCACTATAAGATTGTTGCCCAGTTTCAATGATAGCGATTGCAGTAGATTTTCTTTGTCGCTGATGCTCTTTAACACGTTCACGACCATAGGACGCATATATGCGTCCTATAGTTTTCTCCATAGACCAGGGACGCATATATGCGTCGCACTTTTATATGTAAGTAATATATTAAAGTTTCTATATTGGTTTAAAGATTCTCTTCAATTTTTTTTCAGTTTAGGGGAAAACTCATATAATGCGTCATACTATTAATAACGTCACAAACCCCACAAAAAATCTAAAAAAACATTTATTTTACCATTTGGCTTCAATTAGCTTATTTCGTGCAAATTTATCATCGGGTTAATGGGCACCCCTAGCCTGAGCACCTCGGTCGTGAACGGGTTAAACTCATTTTTTTCGAAAAAATATAGAATTTTTAATGTTATATACAATTTCACTTTAACACCACTGTACGTAAGATAAAAATTTTAAACTTACCTCAAAATATGACGAATTATCACGTAAACGAAATACAAAGAAAATGAATTTATATTGTCTACAAACTTATAGTCATAGGGCAAAAAATTTACGCGACTCGCGCTTGAGTGTGTCTGTGTGTGTTATTTTTTACAGCGATCGGGGTATATACTCGTTTGTTAATTAACCCTTTCAAACGTCATTTAAAATTAACTTTCTTCCAAAAATCAAATACGTAGCTCAATTATGCACTGCTATGATATGACATTGTTTATAAAACTGTAGTATAAACATAAATACATAAGAAAACGATCGCACAAGAGAAATGAGACAAAAATTAAAAATTACGGTTGGTCGAAGCCATGAAAGTTGATGTACAATATATTGTACAAGGCGTTTGAGAGGGTTAATTGTTATTTAAAAGAATATTTTTGTAGACAGTAAATGTGAACCATTTGACAATAAAAATTCTTTTATTTTGTGTTTTGTTTACGTGGTAATTCATCATATTTTGAGGTAAGTTTAACCAAATTCTATGTTTTTGAAAAAATGGGTGAAAAGGACATCAGCGACAAAGAAAAATTTGCCGCAACTGCTGTCATTGAAATGGTATAACAACCCTATAGTGCTCTAGCCAAAAAACTGAACATATTTTTTTAATTTTTAACAGTGTAATCGACTTTTAAAACAAATATTTATGTAGTTTCAATAGGTGCGCAAGTTAATTTTGGCCAATGGCTGTAATTATTTTTTTATTTCTGAAATGTTTTATTCTCTGTCTCTACTCTTTCATTTTTCGAACGTTCAATGCTATCTGTGCTATGTCGAGGTCGAGAATAAATGAGCAAGGGTTATTCTTAGGTAATTTTCAACAAGGAATTTAATGGTGATCTTGGATATAACCTTGACCTTCATCTTCAAGGTCATTTGTAGGTCAAGCCGATTTTTTTAAATTAGAACCCCTATTTTTAATGACAGAATCGAAAAGAGCGATCATGTAAATGTCCGAATATGTATTTTCGACCTACCAAGGTCATCTGAAGGAATTTACATTGCGAGAAAAAAGTATGGAAACCCCTAAAAATTTCGCGGAGTATGTCAAAAAGAAAAATGAACAAAGTATATTCTTAGGTAATTTTCAACAAGGAATTTAATGGTGAGCTTTTATTTATTTTCTATAGGGAAACCCCTGTTTTTGACATAGGATTCGAAAAGAGCAATCAATTGTACGTCTGAATATGTATTTTCCATAACCTCCCAAGGTCACCTGAAGGAATAATGATTTGCTATGAAAATTTAAAATAAAATTTAAAAAAATCATAAATACAGAACATTGTAATAATGCTTGTGTTGTTATGAAAATTATAAAAAAAATAAAAAAATTAAATTTTAAAATGAAGAATTAATTTTTTTAATTTTTATTTTTTTTAAATTTAAATAGCAAATCATTATTCCTTCAGGTAACCTTGAGAGGTCATGAAAAATACATATTCCGACGCTCTTTTCGAATTCGATGTCAAAAACAAGAGTTTCCCTATAGAAAAATGAACTTGACCTCAAAATGACCTTTAAAATGAAGGTCAAGGTCACAACCAAGCTCACCATTAAATTGCTTGTTGAAAATTACTTAAGGGAGAACACCACTATGACCTACCATTTTCAAGTGCTTAGTTTGATATTTTTTTTTAGGAATGGGTTGGGTTTAGAGAAAAAAAAAACTTTTAGGCTATATTTGGCATATATTTAAGTAAACAAAAAAAAATTTTTATGTAAAAAAATTCAAAATGGCGGCGCAAGAGTAGCTTTAGTAGAAGTGATTTTGTTCAAGTCGCTCCACTGCACGCAGTAGAAGTGTCTTAAATTTGTTCCTGTAACAAAAAATAAAATATTTTCATGAAATATATTAGTTTTAGCATCGAAGTACCTGAGGAAATTAAAAAATTCGAAAAAAAAAAAATAGAGACAAGTTTGAAGAAAAAGTTTCAATTTTCGACTATAATTTTCGTATAAAAAGTTGCATATCTTTTTTAATTTTTAATGAATCAAAAAAAAGTCAGGTACTTCGATTTTAAATCTATTTAAGAAGCTACAGTTAAAATTTCAAGCCGATTGAACAAAAATTGATTGAGTTCTGCTGCGTGCAGATTTCCAAAACACGGTTTCGAGAAAGACGCGTTTAAAGTTTTTGGTATCAATAACTTCTCAATAAGAGCTCTCAGGAAAATGCTTGAAAACCTTCTAAAAAATATTTTTTTTAGCTATAAACGAATTTGTATCATATTTTTGAGGGTCTAAAAGATTTTTTAAAGGCAAAAAAAAAATCGATTTTTGGTGTTCTCCCTTAAGACTAAACCTTGCTCATTTTTCTTTTTGACATACTCCGCGAGATTTTTAGGGGTTTCCATACTTTTTCCTCGCAATGTAAATTCCTTCAGATGACCTTGGGAGGTCATGGAAAAGACATATTCGGACGCACAATTGATCGCTATTTTCGATTCTGTTATCAAAAATAGGGGTTCTTATTTAAAAAAATGGCTTTGACCTCCAAATAAACTTGAAGATGAAGGTCAAGGTCACAACCAAGATCACCATTAAATTCCTTGTTGAAAATTACCTAAGAATAACCCTTGCTCATTTTTTTTTTGACCGAAATCCGCGAAATTTTTAAGGGTTTCCATACTTTTTCCTCACCCTGTAAAACCAATGAATGGAATATAGAAAATACAAGCCATACTACTGCAAACAAAAATTATTTTTCTTTTCTTTCCTCGATATAGCACATATGCCAATAAAAGTGCGAAATAAAACATTTCAAAAATAACAAATTAATTTAGTATGTATTATCTTTTGCGTACGAAAGGATGACGTTGATAGACAACGTTCGAATAACCGGTCCAGATGATGAAACCCGCATTCAGCGACTCGAAGTAGTTCTTAGACGGGTAAGTGTATATAACATGAGAGTGAATTCGGATAAATGCGATTTTTTTTTGCCGAAAAAATTGAACATTGTGTTTATCTTATCGATCGAAATGGTATTCATAAAACTAAAAGTAAAGTAGATGCGATCCAAAATATGCTTCGACCAGAAAATAAAGACCAGATTCGGGCGTTCATGGGTCTTATAAATTATTACGGACGACTCGTACAAGACTTAAGTACAGTAGTTTACCCGATAAATAATATATTAAAAGATAACGGGTGGAAAAACGTTCCTTTTTTATGGGGGAAGGATTGCAACCATACTTTCTTAAGGGGGGAACCTCCTCCAGATAACTGGTTTTTCAATAATTTTTTACAAAAAATTGAGAGCATTTATTCCAATGAAACAAATTGCATAATAATATTGACGTTAAATTAATAGTACAACATTTTTTTTTTTATGAATGAAAAAAAAATGGCGGCGCTAGAGGTGTTCGAACTAGACTACTATGTAAAGTTTGCGCCGTGGAACGCCCAGGTCCTTGTAGTTAACTAAAATCAACGAAACAAATTTTTTTTATTAAAATAATTCATTCCGCTTTGCATGAACCTAAAAGTTGCAAAAAAAAATAAAATTGAAAATTAGAGGACAAAAAGAAAAAAAACACGTGTTTCTTTATAAACAATTCGTTGAAACCAATATTTGTTTAAACAATTTATACGAAATTTTAGGTTTATGCAAAGGCCGATAAGCTAAAGAATATGTGTACAAAATTTCAAGTTGATTGGTCCATTACTTTTTGAGTTACATTCCACGGCGCGCAAAAAACACGTTTCAAGAAAAACTCGATTAAAGTTTTCGTTCTTGAAGAAAACGCATTACTTTGCATCACTTCGGTGACTTCCTAGGGATCTTTAGGACTTTCTGTTGGGCTCGAAACTTTGGAAATATATTCTTCAGATACTAAATGAATTTTTAAAGTAAAAAAAAAAAATGCAAAAAAATTAATATCTAGAGGAGGTTCCCCCTTAATGGTAAAGGGAAAAAATGCAATCCACCGAGTTTTTGGTGTACTATGACCCAAAGAAACCATTGCTACTTGCCACGGACGCATCCCCTTTCGGCGTTGGCGCTGTTCTCAGCCACCTACACCCAGATGGTTCGGAGCGCCCTATTCAATATGCCCATGAGAGTATGTGTGTATATTCAAAACCCCTTGCGAAAACAAGTGTTATAGGAATTACCTTCAACGCATTTTGGGGTATGTCGTACAAAATCGTTGGCCCGTAATTATTATTGGTGGGAAACCATTAACAGAGACATTGAGAATTTAATTGAAAATTAAACTTCATGTCAAATGGTAACGCCAAATCCAGTGAAAGTCCAACGAATGGTTGGGAACCAGCGACTGAACCGTTTCAACGAATACACGCGGATTATGCAGGTCCTTTTCTAGGTCATTATTACTTCATAATGGTTTATGCTTTCTCTAACTGGCCAGAAATTAAAATGCTATCTAATATTACGGCCGATAGCACTATCAAATTATGTCTTGATCGATTTTCAAAGTTCGGAATTCCTTCTGTGTTGGTAAGTGACCATGGGTCTCAATCCATTTCTTACGAATTTCTTGCATTTTTTAAAAGTAATGGTATTACACATAAGATGGGTGCACCTTACCATCCTGCAACGAACGGTCAAACAGATGCTGAGCGCTATGTTTAAATATTCAAACAGAAACTAATATCTTTGAGTTGCAGCAGCAAGAACCTTCATAAAAATGTATGTAATATTTTACAAACATATCGAAAGACAATACATCCGGCAACTGGCAAATCACCCTCAATGATCGTGTTTAGCAGACAAATACGTTCTAGGTTAAACCTTGTATTTAATAGACAAACAAAAGTTATATTTTTAAGTGGAAAATTCATTAATTGTACTTAAACTGTAATTTTTATTTGTGTATTGAAATTATAAGGGCTAAAATTAATTGTTGTAATATGTACTACTTTTATTCACATTAATCTAAATTGACTTAATACCCTGAGAGCTATTTCTAGCCTAGATAGCACAAAAAGCCAAATGAAAGAAATGTAGAATCAATAATACGGAACATACATCTACTCAATAACTCAATATTTTAAGCTAGTTCAGCTAGAAATATTTTTTTTTTTGAAGATTCTAATTTAGATAAATATGTACAATACATATTTCTACTTTAAGTACAAAGATTATTTAGTACAAAACACATAATAGTTTCGTATGGCTACGCTATAAAAATGTTTAGTAAAATACATAAGTCGCCAGAAGTCAACATTTCCCAACAGAATAATATGGAAGTCCACTGTAAATATGGATCAGGAAGTGACTCTACGTAGATCTAGTCGTATTTGATGAAATTAAAAATAATAATAATAATAAAATAACGTCAAATTAAACTATAAACATGTAATAAATTAATTTTAGTTTAAAATATCTAAAAATCTAAAATGAATTTGTAAGTATGTTTAGAAATTGTCCTTAGGGAGGAAAAGTTGTTGTGATTAATGGAGGTTTATGTATCGGAATAGAGATGGCGTGACAGTTTGGTGTATGTCGTTCTGTAAAGACGAAAGAAAAAACAGCAAGTACACAATAAGGCGGGTATTACATTATCACATTTATATAACTATATAAATATAATTATATTTTTTTACAAAGAAAATACTATTATATTTAGGTTCAAGAAGCTAAATATAACAGTATTTTCTTTGTAAAAAAATATAACTATATTTATATAGCTATATAAATGTGATAATGTAATACCCGCCTAAGACACGTATCGAGATAGTACGTCGTGTGAGCAGAAAACATTCATGTCGATTATAGAATCCGCGGTTGCAGATCAATCGCGGATCGAAAACTGCATATAAAAAAAAATAGGAAACAATTGGTGTAAATCAAAGTATCCTGGAAAACTTCTATTGATTTACATGTGATTTACATTTTTTGATTCCCCGTACAAACGCAATATTTTTATTGCGGATCTAAAACAATTTTTTTTTGACGAATTGTAAAAATATCCTAAGGAATTTCAATGAAACTATGATATAAAATTATTCTTTCCAATTTTTTTTATATGCAGTTTTCGATCCGCAACCGCGGATTCTATAATCGACATGATTATACTTATTAAGACTGTGTCCGAAACCTGTGATAAATATTTTTTAGTACACATTTTTGCCATTTCTTTGAAAAATATTCCCCTATATTCACAAACTTTTATTATGCTGTCCGAATAGTGTAATAATCAGTGTTTAAATTCATTTTTTCGTTCCCTTCTTTTATCTTTTATTTCTCTCTTTGTGAAAGAAAACAAAAAATATTTTTGTTGTTTCTTTCCCCGAAAATGAAATCGAAAAACGTAAAATATCACTCCTCATATAAAACACAAAGGATAGGAGAAAAGAGATATTTTATTTTGTTGAATTTCGTTCCAAAGGAAAGAAACAAAACAAAATATTTTTTCTCTCCTTTCGCAAAAAGAGAGTAAAGCAAGGAACGAAATTTGAATTTAAACACTGGTAATAATTGTTTGGTATATTTCCCCACTTCACATTTTTGTTGCTTCATTTTAATTACAATAATTTTCGAGTAATGGATAGTTGTTTGGACAAAAAATGTCATAGATGATATATTTATTAAGGCATAACTACGCCAATTAAGTTAAATCGGTACAGTACGTCAATCACACTAGCAAATCAAAAGCTGAATTTATTCTGTAGTTGTCACAAATTATCAGCAGTAATATCCCAAGAGCATTGATAATTTCCCGAAATAATTTTATTATCATATATTTTTCGAAAGCACGTTGCTTTCGTCCAAAGCCGCAGGCTGAGGGCTGTTACCTAAAAACAACGTGCTTGAGGAAAATATAATAAAAGTATGAGGTATTTATCAATGCTCGAGGGGTATTCGACGAGAAAATTTTTTGCAATTTTATTTTATTCTAGTAGTAAGGCTGCTAGATTGTAAATTGTTCTATGAAAGAGTCATTTTAAAACAGTATTTATTGTAAAATAAAACTATAAATTCTTTTCATCTAGTAGCCAGAGTATGTTTTTCTAAAATAGCAAGCCTATTAAATCGGTCAATTTCGAGTCACGTGTACAAAATATACCAATTAAAATAACATTATACTGATAACTTCCCTAGGGAAATTATCAGTGTAATGTTATTTTGATTGGTTTATTTCGTACACGTGACTCAAAATAGACTGATTTAACAGGCTTGCTATTTTAGCAAAAAAAATTCATAGGAATTGACTATGATAATTTGGGTGTGTGCAGTTTTTCAAATAAATGTCAAAAATTAGTACTAAAAAATATTTATCATAGGTTTCGGACACAGTCTAAATAAATAATAAATTTGTGAAAACGATACAGCAAATCTAAATGAGTTTATATTGTACATAATTCAATTCCCTCGGTTATAACAGTACCTAAATAAAGTACATACATTGTAAATGGATTACGTTTAATTTCAATTCTTGCGGTTAAGCCATTGGTTTCATTGCTAATTTTTACTCCGAAAAAACGAGACAACCATTTTATTTTTATCATAACTCCGTAAGTTTTTATGCTAAAGGCTTTTACTAAAGCTTATTTTAAAGGTGTTTTTAAGTTCTTTAAAACGGTCTCTCAAAAGTTGTGCTTCAAAAATTCGTCGTTTTTCCGTTATTTAACGTTGAAAGATTCGAATTCAGTTGTCGGCGAACAAAGTCATCTTCAATGAGCCACAACTCGATTCGCATTGCATGTACGAAATAAAAGAAATGAAAAAAACAATCGATTTGTTATTTTATAAGCTTTATTATTGCTCGTCGTGATTGTTTTGATAAAACGTAAGATTTTCGAATTATTCTTGAAAAATCGCTCTAAAACATGCATTTTTTAGATAAATAATCAACATTTTCAATCGCGAATAACTCGAAAAATATTGATTTATTGAAAAAATTTCATAGAACATTTCTTGCTTATAATTCAACAAGGGGAGGCTCCACTCCCAGGATAAAAGCACAAATCGGCACTATATAACTTATGTTCCTTGAGCCATTCCGTACTTACTGGCCAAACTTCACATCAATCGGTTTTGTCCGCAAGAATTCCGAGCGGAAAACCGTTAAACACTGGGCTAATATGACAAAACAAGTAATCAATCTTTGCAATCTTTCAAACAAGCTCATAAAACCTTAGTGCCTCCGAAATTCGGTGTAAATTAGAATTGAATGTTACCACAAGACGTGTTGGGTAAATTTTACATAACTCAGGTACCCTTACATGAATCAGAAATAAAGTTAAACCTGAATTAAAAAAACATCACAAAGAAATTCACATTGGATGGTCCAGATGGTTATAAAAAAAGAAAGAGGTCAGTTTGCATAGAAACTTTCAGGGAGGAAATATCATGGTTTGGGCTGGTTTCTGTTATACAGACAGAACACTAATTTGCTTCATCACAAATAAAATGAATGGTGCTGGACATATTAAACTTTTGGATGAAGTGCTTCTTAATTTTTTAGACCAAATTGATGATGATAATCTAATTTTTCAACAAGATAATGCCCCCCGTTCATCGTGCTCGTGTCGTTTCAAATTGGTTTGATGAAAAGAATATTGAAGTAATTGTAGTCTTACTTTGGTAATTGTACAACAACAATTGTAGTCTTACTTTGGCAATTTTATTCTCTTCTCATAGTTGTAGTGTTTACCACTAGAGTACATATATTACATAATATTTAGTTTTATGAGTTGGTATTAAATAACAATTATCAATTTTTTAATAAATCAGAATTTTAAATTTTATTAATTATCATTTAGAATTATTATGCTTTATTCATAATTTGTCATCACTATTTTATATTTGTTAAAATTCTAAATAATAAATTATATTTTAGAGCTTGGTACCAACTGTTGAAAGTAAAAACAAAAAATTATTCTGAAGAAGAATTGTTCTTACTTTGGGCAAAATTTCATTCCTATCCGGATAGGAATAACTTTTACCAAAGTAAGACGGCAAATGCCGTGTATTTTCATTCCGGAATGAATAATTTCTTTCCACTAAGAAGTACGTATAGAAAAATTCTCTTCTCCACGTAGTTGTAGTGTTTACCACTAGAGGAAATATGTATATTAGATATATTTAGTTTTATGAGTTGGTATTAAATAGCAATTCTCAATTTTTCGATAAATCAGAACATTAAATTTTGTTAATTATCATTTGGAATTATTATATTTTATTAAATAATTTATTATCACTATTTTATATTTGTTAATATTCTAAATAATAATTATATTTTTAGAGCTTGGTACCAACTGTTGAAAGTAAAAAAACCAAATTATTCTTGGCTCTTACTTTGGACAAAATTTCATTCCTATCCGGATAGGAATAACTTTTACCAAAGTAAGACGGCAAATGCAATGGCCTGCGATAAGTCCAGATCTAAACCCAATCAAAATTCTTTGGGAGATCATCTCGAATCGGATTTATTCAAATGGACGACAGTAAACTAGTTTAAAAGAGCTTAGATCTGAAATAAGTAAAGCTTGGAGGGAAATACCTTCTTCTAAGTTTCAGAATCTAATTGATTCAATGCCTAATCGAATGGAAGAAGTCATATCAAATTCTGGTGGTCATACTCACTTTTAAAATTCTATATTCTCTTTCGTTAAAATTTAAAGTAGTACATATAATGTTAAATTTTTTATTTCAACGCCTGTCATTTAACTGGGAGTATAATTATTTCCTTCGAAAAATTTAACTGGAAATATAATTATGTATTTCTTTTAAAATATTTTTTATTTTATTAAATTGAAATACTGATACATCATATTCAACTATGTTAATTTATCATTACTAACACATAAGCATAAAACAAAAAAAAATATTATAAAATCAATTAATAAAACTTGAAACGAAACTTAAAAACAAAGTTTTTCACTGTGGAAGTATACTTATTTCTATGAGTGTATAAATGATTATTTTGTTAATAAATATCATTTATTTATACTTCGTGTAAATATAAATTTCATTCATTTTTTGATATTTTTATTAGAGCCGGTTATTTTTTGTGTTTTCATTATTTTATTTACGACGTAGTATCGGTAAAGTTTTTATTTTATATCTATAAAATAAAATTTTTCTTGGAAATGAAAGATAAATTATCACAATTTCATTTATTTTTGCGTTTTTACGAAACCAACAAACACGCATACTATTAAATCCAAAACCTACTAATATAAGTGTTAGTGAGGTTTTCTGTTATTTTGGATACCATCTATAATTTAAAATCGAAATATGTAAAGATTATACTGTATTACGACACTAATTCTTACAGAAATAGTAGGTTTTATTTTGTGTTTGTATCGCAACAGTACGGCTTGTATAAACATTTTTGTTGGTTTAAGTGAATTTTATTGTATAAAATATGTTGTCTGAGAGTCTGAGACGTAATCTGCTCGAAACGCGACATTTCCAAACGTAATATGACGAAACGAGATAAAGTACAAAACGCGATATTTCAAAACGCGATATGGTATAAAACGCGATATATTTTAAAACGCGATATTTCAAAACGCGATATAGTACAAAACGCGGTGTGATACAAAATGCGATATTTCAAAACGCGATATGGTACAAAACGCAATATGGCACAAAACGCGATATTTCAAAACGCGATATTTTAAAATTATAATTTTAAAATAATAATACAAATTAAAATAATAATATTATTTTAAAATAATAACAATTATTATTCTTCCTTCAGAACTAGTAAATCGAGTTTTGAAATGTCGTGTTTTGAATTATCTCGTTTTGAAGTATCGCGTTTTGTATTATATCGCGTTTTGAAATATAGCGTTTTGTACCATATCGCGTTTTGAACCGTATCGCGTTTTAAAATATCGCGTTTTGTACCATATCGCGTTTTGTACCTATCGCGTTTTGAAATGTCGCGGTTTGTACCATATCGCGTTTTGCACCGTATCGCGTTTTGAAATATCACGTTTTGAAATATCGCGTTTTGAAATATCGCGTTTTGAAATATCGCGTTTTGTCAAATCGCGTTTTCAAAATACATGTCAAATGGGACCCGTCAGAGACAATATGAGGCTGTACGCACAAAATATTTACGAAACTCGACAAACTGAATATTCACGTTAGATTTATCTTCCTATTTTTGGAGACCAGTAAAAATTTCAATTCACTGAACAGCTTACTAGGCCATAAAATAAAAACTTCACCGATACTACGTTGTATGTAAATAAAATAATGAAAACACACAAATTCCTTCTGGGTAGTAATTTTGTGGTGAATACATATCACACTTTTACATATATCACTACTGGGGACTTTTTTTGTGCGAGATAAAAAATTAGAGAAAGTCTACAAACACAACCCTGCAAAATGAATTTTAAGGTGAAAATGATGAATAATAGTGATAAGTTGATGTTTCTATATAAACTCAAGGCCCGATTTTATGAACACCGATAAAAGATGAATCCTCGGATTAATCGTCGTTTGCATTTTATGAACGACGATAAACAAGAAAATTAATCCTCGGTTTCTTTTAATCCTCTATTTTATCTTCTGTTTTTGGTGTCTAAATCAGAGGATAAAAAAAAATGATGCGTCAATTTTGGTTCAAATACTTCGAATTATAATTCATAATTTACGCTTAAACCAATCAAATAAATTAAAATACGTCTGAAAAGAAATCATAATTTTCTGCTAATTGTACGTAATACATAACTACATGATTGCTTTCTTTATGAAAGTAATCAATGTTAATTAACAATTCAGTGTCGCTATAGTCTGATGAGATTGACTGGAAAATACTTAAATTTTTCGTGTTTCTCATTCTAATGAAATTGTAATTCTTAATCCTCTAGCATGAATTTTTAACCATTTTCTACAAAAACTTTGACTTCAACTCGTAGTTATTGAACAAATGTGCTTATTACAACAACAAAAACCAAACCGTAATGACGAGAGTAATTTAAAAGAGAATAACTCATGTAAAAACTAAAGAAAAAATATTCATGATAACGTAATTGCACAATTCAAGATAACGTAAAGTCCGCCTTTAGGCGGTTATATGCATTAGAGGGTTAATAATTTCGCTCTTCATAAAAATATATCTGGTTATTTAATAGAAGAACTTTAAATTCAAATTTTTTTCTCACTTTATTTTGACTGACAAAATTTTATTCGCAATGAAATTCAGGCAATGCTTGACGATTGGTTTTTTTTTTTTTTTCGCTGGCGCTACATCCCATAGAGGGATTTGGCCGCTTCATTGTGAAGTTTCGTAATCATTTTTTCAAAGGATAATGAGTGATTAATTCATTAATCCTTACATTAACCAGCCGTGATTTTTTCATCACCCGCCGGGAATCGAACCCGGGTCGGTCGTTGACGCTCGAAGAAGAAGGACGTGTTTTTGTCGTCTTCTTCGAGAAAATTTTAATTTAATTAATTTTTAGTTTATTTATTTTCTAATGTAGTGTAAAGTGTTTAAATATATAATTTATATATAATTTATTTTAATTTAAGTTATTTAAGTAAAAGTGTGTGCATAAGAATAGTGAAAATTTAAATATGGATAGAATGCAATCCATCGGGATGCATTCAACAGGCATTGTTTTATATTTTTATTTTTATTTTCATATTTATAGCGAAACAAGTCAAATTTTGGCTTTCTCGCTTAATAATGCATGTCTTAAATTTGTGTAGTTGGTGCATAAAATTCGAATGGTCAAATACATTATCTCGTATTTAAATTTAATTAAAATCGAATAAATAAATTTACGCATTAAATTTCTGTTTCTGTACATGAATATACAGGTTTTCGGTTTGTCTCTTTCCTCTTACGAGATTATGTATGTGTTGTATTTTTTGTTTTATGTGGAAACGACACAAACACATATATTCTTTATTTTATACATACATAAAAAGAATATAATTTCTATTATATAATTTCTATCAAGACAACATTGGTTCTATAGTGTTCGATTGTTGATATTTGCTTCTGAATTGTATTCACAGTCGTGTATGTGTAGTGTACGAGGTTATTTTCGGAAATATATACAGTAATATATAATATAGTGAAGCCTATTATATATGTATATAATATAGAGAAGGCATGTACCAAAACACACTATGTACACATCGATACTTTCCCTGCTGCGCACGTGAAGGATTATATGAAAACGTTTCTTTTCTCTATGTGCGTTGGTGGTTTTAGTTTTGTACTGTAATACGATTTTATTATTTTTACTTGGCGTTGTTGTATTCTTTGTGTTTATAGTGATCTTTATATATGTACAGTGAACTACACAACGCAAAATTTTCATGTATTCAATTCAAATAAGATTCTTATACTACGTATAATCGAGTAATTTTGAGTTGAATTGGAAATTTAATTAGAATTAAAAGTTTCTTGTGTTCGATTCTAATGGGATTTGTTTACTTTGTATTATCGAGTAAATTTGAGTTGAACCAGAAACTATCGTATGTAATACAGTGAGGTCTCCTTATAGTGAATACTGATTTAAGGAAATTGTAATTTCGCAAGGAAATTTTATTCGCCAAAGTGATAAGTGTTTATGTGAAAATATATGGTTAATAAGGAAATAAAATAATAAAACTTTGCATATGTAAATACACAACTAAATTAAATTATTAAATAATTAAATACATTTCTCCGGTCCCTTTGGCTGCGCTGTTTCGAGATTTCACTGTTCATATAAAAATTTTTGTTTATTTAAGCATGATTATTTTTAATACGGGGTAGTTAATTTTACTGAACTGCACGGAATCCCTAAACTGAATTCATACTTTAGAAACTAATTAGTTCTTATAACTTTAATTTTGGGTACTGGTGATATTAATTGTAATTCATTCCAGAAAAGTCATCACAGATGAAACTTCTATACTTTAAGTGGCAGGTTCACGAAAATGGTTCATTTATAATAGTAGTTTTGAGTTAAACTGTAGTTTTTTGGATCGGATTGGTGAAATTGGGATTCCGGGAAGGACTGGCACCCTATTGATTTTGTTTATCAGTTATTTTTGTTAATATGTGAATAGTATCTAAAGGAGTTCCTTTTTTAGTTCACTGATTAATAAGTTAATTTTCAGAATTTAACTCAGTTCCAGAATTAATCATTATTAGAGGGATTAAAATTAATCCTTTCTAATAAAGAAGCTAATTTCAAGTATAGATTATAGTTCAGAATTAGTAATTATTAGGGATTAAATTTATCCCGTGTTTCAGAATTAAATTCCAGCTTAAATCAACCTTCCAGGATCAACAAGGAGTGAAGAAGCTGAAATTAAAAATTGTGTTAATTTTGTAAGCTGATGAAATTAATTAATTGTTAAAATTTGTAGGGGTGCCAACTAGAGGATTTTTTAAATTATTTATTGAATTATTTAAGTGGCTTAGGCTAGGATTGATGCGGATGTAATTTTAAGTATACTTAAATTAATAAAATCTTAGGTGTTTAGAGGGGTTTATTTTAAGTATACTGATGAATAATTTAATTTGTTTCAGAATTTAAGATTGCTCCAGAATTAATCATTCTTAAAGGGATTAAATTTAATCCTAATTTTCAGTAACAAAGGTATAGCCGGACTCAACGCTCCAGGAACAACAAGCAGTTAACAATCATGTAGTTTAGAAATTGTGTTGTCTTGTGTTGTCTTATTTACTAACTATCAACCGCCATGGTGTCTGGAACCGGGTTGAGTCTCTGTTACTAACATACCTTTCCTTTCCCTCGATTTTGTTATTCGTAAGAGGGTGTACGGTGGACCCGGCGTATCCGGGAAACTTGCCTTAGGCTTGGTCGTACACACTAAATCAATCAATCAATCAAAAAACCCGCCGGGAATCGAACCCGGGACCTCCGGAACTTAAAGCAAGCATACTAACAACTGTGCCACCGGGGCGACGATTGGTTACATTCATTCTATATATCGTCGGTTTGCGAGAAAAGTGACACAACTAAGAATATCATATTTTTCAGGAAATCGATTTGAAATTTTTTTTGGGATAAAATCGTCAATTACTAATGTGGAGTTGGATTGGGCAAAAATAATCAATTTACTGTCAAAAAAGAATGATTATAATCATTTTGCGCGTACGATTGGGCAGAAATAATCATTTATTTTTTGATTATAATCAATTTTGACCAATCTTAATTTTTTGAAAGATTAACCAATACCAACAAAAAAAGAAATGTCAATCAAAATTGTGACACTTCCAGACGCCAAAAATTTCGTAATTTTTAATCTCTTCTTAATTTTTACGAATTCGTTATTTATTAATAAATAAGTAGTTTTTTTTTTTTTTGTTTTATTCTAAGCAATCTTTAATGGGGCTCAAGACACTCCCAACTCTTTCGCAGTTAACTTTTACCGTCCTACTTTATGCAGTAGTAGCCAAAATCGAGGACGTACCGCTATACACCAGTTTTGTATAAACCACTTGCACATTACTCTCAACAGGGGGTGGTCATAGTTGTGTTCATCGTAATCACCAATCGTAATCAGATGATGAAAAATCCCTTTTGCATCGCGCCCCTATACCCTATAGGGATTCGAACCCAGTACCACCCGATCCAAACGCCGCAGCTTTAACCACTGAGCCGTTTGGTCGATAATAAATAAGTTGTGTTATTCCTAGTGTTCGCTGATGACCACCGGGGTAAAAAAGATCGGAGTTTTTATGAGCAAAAAAACGAGCGCATAAAAAGAGTCGGTGTATTTTTAACTCTACTTTTATTTGGGTTTTTTTGACAACCGAAAATTATTTCTTTTATCGGCGAAAAAAATCCAAAATTTCGGTGAATTGAAAAATTAAAATTAAAATAATATGAAATGCTTCGATTTGAATAAGGATATTAATAAAAAATATTAAAATAATATGTAATGTTGACATTTAAAACACCAAAATTATTTGTCAAGTAAAAAAGTTATTCGCTGATGTCATAAAAAAAACCCGAGTTTTTTATTGAAGTGAAGTTTGCGGGGGTAAAATCTGTCAAAAAAACTCGGGTATTTTCTGTCAAAAAGCCATCAGCGAACACACGGATTAAAATAATTTTTGTGACAAAATCTGTGTAATTTTGTGCATAATCAAACTAAAGATTTACTGGCGAGTAACATAACCTCAAAAAAAATGTTAATATATATTTACCAATACAACCATGAAATAAATCATGCTGCTTGTTCGTACGATTGGGCATCATAAACTTGATTATTTTTGACAAGCCCAATCGAACTCGACATAAGTTATAATGCAATAAATGTAATATTTGTTTATGCAACAGACACTAAACAAGACACTATGCCAGATAAAAGATTTTTACATTTAAAGGATTTTTTTCCTATTATCTCAGAATTGGTCATTTTTGAGATGTGTCACTTTTCTCGCAAACCGACGATATAATAGTATATATCTATGAATAAATGTAGACTTACTTTGGCAATTTTACAACAACAATCCGTGCATTTTCATTCCGGAGTGAACAATTTCTTTCCACTGAGAAGTAGGAATAGAAAAATTCTCTTCTTCACGTAGTTGTAGTGTTTACCACTAAAGTAAATATATTAAATTTATTTAGTTTTATGAGTTGGTAGTAAATTACAATGGGGCATGCTTATAGTTAAAATGTTTGCCGTTATTTTTTAAGGCAGCACCATATGTCAAGGATAGAATGACACCTGTCATTTAGTTTTTGTATAGAATTGTATGGCAAAATAAATAACATGAAACTATTTTCGTATTTTAAAATATATTTAAGTCATATCGGTAATATAGAAATTGTAAATATGGAATCCATAGCTCGTTTATTTGTTTGAAATAGATAAAAAATGTTTCTTTTTACTAAAATCGATTTTCATTTATGATTTGTGTTAACCTTAAAAATGTTACATATGTGAACTAAGTCATCGAAATAAATATTTAAAAATAATGATTCAATCTGGTTTTATATAAGTTGACACTATTTTTAAGTATATTAAAAGATGATTTTATGTTACGTTTTGCCTGCATATTGTATTCTTCTTAGTTTAACAATTATGTAATACATAATAATGTTATTTGTAAATTAATTTTAGTGTTTAGGTTTTACAAAAAAATGTCAAACACTCAAGATTTGAAAAAAAAAATTAAAGTTATTAGGTGCAAAAACTACTGGCAACAAGCCAGTTCCATTGAAAATCATCCAACTCAATACCACTTTGGTAATCTTGTATTTCAACAATTTCATTTTCCAGCTCTAAGTTGCCTAAAATATTCCATAAACAAATGTTATTACACTTTTCTTTAATGTAAGTAAACACCGTCTACAATCTTTGATGATGCCAGTGGCATTGCAATTTGTGGTGGATCTCTCCATGAACCTATTTTTATCTTCCTATAGCGGCCTTCTTACTGGTTTGTATGCCGCCTAACTGCACTTTCAAATTTCCTCAGAGGAATATTTTTTGATAGTATTGATCCAGCTTTAAGAATTTTATTATTACGTACAAATAAAAACATAAATTACAACTGCAAAAATTTTCATTTTTCACATATAAATCAAAGCTTAATTTTATAATCCATTTTCGTTTTAATGATGGTTGGTTAGGAAACCGATGAAATTTTAAAGAATCATTTCTTGTAAATTTATTATTAAAGTTTGACACACAGCAAGTTGTCACAATTCGGTTAGTACATATACTATAAATATTAACTATTAAAATAATCACAGAAAAATTTGACAATGGTGTATGTTTTTTTGTTTATATTAAAAATCAAAATTCGTTTTTTTTATTTCATCCTAGTGCTCGTATTTACTTTACTTTTTATTATTTTCAAATGTATTGTAAATAATTCAAATAGTATATTTTATTTTACTATTCGCCTTTAAATGGCCGCAAGAGGCGCTACGATCGCCACTAGTTAAAGGTGAACATCAATTCTGCGTTTATTTTTATGTGTGTTTTTTTTTAATTATTTTGTCGCTGAATAATTAAATATAACTTTTATGTGCAATAAATGATTGTTTTGAACCGAAATCAATAACAAAATTGTCCAATTATGTATTTTTTTTATTGATGTTCATATGTAACTCTAGTTTTAATATCGTCCACCAGAAGTCAGCCACTTTGCGTTAAAAGGCGAATACATTTCAGTATTCGCCTTTTAACGCAAAGTGGCTGACATCTGGTGGACGATATTGAAACTAGAGTTAAAGGTGAACAGCAATAAAAAAAATGGAGGTGTGGCCAACACACGACTTTCTTTTACGAACAGCGAATTTTGAGAAACTTTTATAATTCAAGTTTCCCGCAAACTTAATTAAGATTGTTTTAATTATTTCATGTTTTCTGTAAATTGTATATTTTTGAAATATTTGCAAAATAAATTTTCTGTTTTACGGAATCTGGGAGCTGGGAGCTGGGACCCCAAAATTTATGTAAAAAGTTTAAACATGAAGTTGTAGTTTGATTGGTTAAACCATTTGGACTACAAATTGACAGACATATATACCAACAGACACCACTTCAAAACTAAATTTTTTGAACTCATTAGTACACACGTAAAAGAAATAAAAGGTGATATTTATGAATTTAAATTTTTTCTTTTAATTTTTTGGAATTATTGTATTAATTAGTGATTTTTTGTAAATCTTATACTTTTTAAAATATGTGCAAAACACATTTTCGGGCCCAAGAGAGTGGCCACTTCCAGTTGACCGATTTGGCAATTTAACATACATGTAGGCTAAATATTTTTATAACATACAGTACGTCACTGAAGTGTGCAAATTAATTATAATTAGCATAATTGGGCTAATACACACAATAATTAAAATGACAAATGCAAGAACTGCTGTAACTCCCTGTAAAAAAGTGTGGGGGGGGGGGGGGCAGGAGTTGCGAAATATTTTTGCAATTATAAACCGATATATATATACTTAAGTATACGCTTTATGGCGTTAAGCAAAAGTAGATGTCACTACCGCTGTGAATGTGGATTAAGCTCTCAAATTATTAAAAATTATACGCCGAAAAAGCTTGTGAATTAAACTTTTGATAAATAAAATTATAATAAAACCATTAATTAATTTGGCCATAAAATCTTACACGCCTATTTCTTAGAAAAAAGTTTTGTTTTGACATTTAACCCACATTCACATTGCTAGTGTCACCATTTTAGTTACATAAATTAATAAAGCCTATTACAAACCCTAATAAGTCGTTAAAAAAGTTAAGAAACATGAAAAAATGATCCACATTCAATTATGTAATATTTGCATTAAAAACAGGAAGTATGTCACTGTAGTGTGCAAATTAATTATAATTAGCATAATTAGGCTATATATACACATATATTTATGTGTTGGCAAAACAATATTTAATTTTTTTTTATAAAATTTTTAAATTTTTTTTAAATTTTTTTTTTAATTTTTAATTTTAATTTTTTTTAATTTTTAATTTGTTTATTTTTATTTTTTTTTGATTTTTGGAAACATTTTGTATCAGTAATTTTTTGTAAACCTTATACTTTTTAAGATATTTGCAAAACAAATTTTCTGGCCCAAGGGAGTGGCCACTTCCGGTGGACCGATTTGAAGTAAAATTCACTGGGACCTCCCAATTTACCCAAAAAGCTTAAATCTGAAGTTTCAGTTCAATTGGTTAAGCCATCTGGGTTGTAGAGAGGACACAGACTGACAGACGGACAGACAGACAGACGGACAGACAGACTGACAGACAGACATCATTTCGAAACCCACTTTTTCGGACTCAGGGGACCTCAAAACAGATAAATCTTCAATAATCTCAAGGTCGAAAATTTTCATGATTACTATACTTTATTTTACTTACGTAAAAGAAAGTAAAAATACATAATTGGACAATTTTGTTATTAATTTCGGTTCAAAACAATCATTTATTGCACATCAAAGTTATATGTATTTACTCAGCGACAAAATAATTAAAAAATAACACACATAAAAATAAACGCTGAATTGCTGTTCACCTTGAACTAGTGGCGATCGTAGCACCTCTTGCGGCCCTTTAAAGGCAAATAGTCAAATTTCATTCTATCCTTGACCTATGGTATTGCCATCTGGTAGATGAAAATAAAACCAATATCATTTTGCATTCCCCATTCTCAATTTTTCGATAAATCAGAATATTAAATTTTGTTAATTATCTTTTGGAATTATTTATTTTTTTTTTTTTTTTTCGCTGGCGCTACATCCCATAGAGGGCTTTGGCCGCTTTAAGATAATGAGTGATTAATTCATTGATCCAACATTAACCAGCCGTGATTTTTTCATCACCCGCCGGGAATCGAACCCGGGACCTCCGGAGCTTAAAGCAAACATGCTAACCACTGTGCTACCGGGGCGGCAATATTATATTTTGTTAAATAATTTGTTATCACTATTTTATATTTGTTAAAATTTTAAATAATAATTATATTTTTAGAGCTTATTGCCAACTGTTGAAAGTAAAAGAACAAATTATTCTTGGCTCTTACTTTGGACAAAATTTCATTCCTATCCGGATAGGAATAACTTTTACCAAATAAGACGGCAAAAATATGTATAAAAGTAGAGTTAAAAATATACCGAACATTTTGATGCGTTCGTTTTTCTGCTCATAAAATATCCGGACATTATTTATCCCTGGTAACACTAAGTAGGAATGGGACCGATTCTGAGTTCAAAAATGTGTAGTCCATTGGCCATTTTACAACAACAATGCCGTGTATTTTCATTCCAGAATGAATAATTTCAAACTCAGATAGCTCAGTTTAAAAATGTTCCACTAGGTGGGATCCGTGATGCTCCAATCGTCACTAGAAAAATTCTCTTCTTGTCGTAGTTGTAGTGTTTATTTATGCCGTCCCCGTCTTACTTTGGTAAAAGTTATTCCTATCCGGATCAGGTTTGTATGAATTTCCAACATAACAAACAAAAATGTTTGCTCGTTATGTTGGAAATTCATACAAACCTGTTAAGTCAAAAGTAAAAAGTTTTTTCATTGTGACTGCTCTGTAAGACGGCAATTGTATCTTGTTGCTATTTTTGTTTTTTCAATACAAATTCATATAGGAAGCGGGGAAATAAGATAACATAACATGAATTTTATTAGGCTCGATTCTGCCTTCCAAAATTTTATGTTATGTTATGTTATTTTTGTTTTTTCAATACAAATTCATATAGGAAGCGGGGAAATAAAATAACATAACATACATTTTATCGCTCCAGAATCGGGCCCAATGTTCCTGAATAGGGCCCAATATTATAAAAAGACAACTTTTATTTCTAGGAAATATTGAAAGATGATGAACGAATAATATGATATGTATTATTCCCACACAAAGTTTAAAGCAATCTGAAAATAAAGTATTCTCCAGTTGACTTATTATTACGTAGACAAAATTTAATCATTAAACTTAAGAAAGAAATTTATCTAAGGCTTTATTACATTTTCTTCTTTGTTTACTTAAACGAAAATGTCAATCACCGTAGAATATTTTGTATGTGTACCCAAACCTAATTTGGTTTAGATATTTTAATATGAACCTAGATTTAAAGTTTTACATATTATAACTCACGAAACTTGAAGAAAGAGAGAACCTCTCGCACTAGCTAATTTAATGCGGACACAGTATATTTTAATAATTAATATTACCACCAACACAACCCACCCAAATAATTAAAATATTGTTTGGTTTTGTTTAACAATAAGAAAGATAATTTCATTTATTAATGCCGTTTTCACAATTGGTTTTGATTTACTACTTACAGCGTTGTCGTGAATTCTTTTCCATTTTATTTTAGTAAATTTAACAACAAAATGCACTTTAACTTGACTGTCACTGATCACAATGAATATCAATCAACTTTTGTCTTTATTTTACAATATTGCAACATTCACATCATATTATTGCACAAAACTTATTTCATTAGAATAACATAAATTTAAAACTACATAATACATAAACATCAATTTCTGTAATATAATAATACTGATATAAATGGGCCCTACCCCGATGATATCATAATTATAAAACACAAGCAAAATATATAGACGTCAAACCATGGCAAAACATGAACGCCATTTGTAAAAAGAATTTCTATTAAAATTTAAATGTTGCCAGATTAGACACAAAATAAATCTGTCCCATTACAAAAGTCATAAGGACTATCGAGTGAAAATAAATCTGTGTTTTGTTTAATATCGTAGACAGACACAGATAGTTACAGAGTATTCACAGAAAAACTTTTTATTTTTGACTTACATGTTTGTATGAATTTCCAACATAACGAACAAAAATTTTTGTCCGTCAAGTTGAAAATTCATACAAACCTGTAAGTAAAAGGTAAAAAGTTTTTGCATTGTGAATGCTCTGTTATATTCACTACTTAGACAATAGAATTAGAATGGACCGCTAATACAATGACAGTTCAATATAATTTTCAAATAAATGATGATGCCAACATACAACTAAGTAGCGGTCAAGAGGCAAATTGCGGCAAAAACGAAAACTAAAGATTTGTCAAAGTTGTCAACATCAATAAATTTTTATTTAATTTTTGGCTCCTTTTCGTGTGTTTTCTATTTTGTCACCGTTTTATAGTTTTAAATTCAATTTAATTTGATTTGAGATATTTTAATTGTGATTTTTGCACAAAATTTTTCCTCGGTTTCTTTTATTTTTACTGAAAATTTGGAGAAAGTGTGTCGTGGTTGGTTGTGATATCAGTTTGCCATTGACAGATAAAGCCGCGTCCAGCCGTCCACACGGGGTGTGAAATGTACACTTATGCGCGCATTTAGCGCGTCGTGTGGATGGTTTTCACATGAGGAATGTGATATTTTCATTAAAAATTGTATGATCAAGGTACTAAAAATATATACCAGAGTAGAAATGTTCATTAACATTCGCCTACATGTGATCAATGAACATTTAACGAATCGTGTATACCGAAATGTGATAAATGTACACATCCCGCATAACCGCCTACATTCGCTAAATAAGCGAATACGCACGCATAAGTGTACATTTCACACCCCGTGTGGACGCGGCTTAAGGGTGTTTCTTTGCATCTGTGAATACAAAAATAAATGTTTATTTTAATATTCAGTGCTTGCAACTGCTTATAATTTCAAATATTAATGATGTTTTCTTTTATAAAATTTAATCTTAATGTTGATTTTTCGATTATTCCTAATAAATTAAATGGTAACGAACTTTTTAGTTAGCGAATTCGCCACGATTTGCCTCTTGACCGCCACTGTATGTTGGATCGCATATGAAGTAAGCAACTAGCAGTCCATTTAAAAATATATAGTCAAAGATTCACTAACACAGCATTCACAATGAAAAACTTTTTACTTTTGCCTTCCAGTAGGTATGCCGATCTGAAAGTAATTTTTCCCGAATTCAGAAATGTTGTATAGAGAAAAAAAGAAAATCAAATTTATTTCATAGTCAAATTGAACTTTCAAATCGGTTTTACTTTCAGATCGGAATACACAGTAGACCAGCAGGTTTGTATGAATTTCCAACTTGACGAATAAAAATTTTTGCTCGTTATGTTGGAAATTCATACAAACCTGTAAATCAAAAGTAAGGAGTTTTGCATTGTGAATGCTGTGTTACTCAAAAACAAAAAACTCAAGCAGAAATCTCATTTGTGTGTGTATCATGTCCACACGAATAATTACGAAGTTTAAAATTTGTCTGATTTAATATGAAAAAAATTGTTCGACAACATATTATTTATTATTTTATAAATGCATTTTGTATGAAAAATACTTAATACGACTACCAAACATAATGCAAAAGTCAACATCCAGACATGTTACCAATAACGACCACCAGACATATGCATTACCTATGAAAACACTCAAGACATCTTGTATACATGTTACCAATAACGACCACAAAACATTTGTCTTGGTTTCCACCGAACATTTCGTTGTAAATTTTACAAAGGGAAATTTATTAATTTTTACGATTGCGTCGGTATTTCGTTTGTATATGTATTTATAAGTTTTGAGGTTTAATACAATTCCAATTATAATTGTATTACAAATCCATTTACAAAAGAAACATCGATACAACCGCAAAAAAATAATATTTCCCATTGTAAAAAATACAACGGAATTGTCGGTGGAAACTAAGAATTTCTTTGAAGACTCTTCGTCCCAATTACATGGAGTTGTCTTTTGACTGACTTGGGTTTACCATTACAAGTCTTGAATTTGCCTTGCATGTGTTACTTAAGACACGTTTGCTGGGTTGTGACAAATGTCATTTTATCAGGTGCATCATTTTAACTATTTTCCTCGATAGGCGCTTTCCCTACTTTTTCAATCGTCAATAGATCGATAATTTGACAGCCAAATATGTCAGATTTTTTTTAGTGTTAAGGAAAACAAACAGCAGTTTATATGAAGCTAACTTAAAATGTTTGAAAATAACTTAATTTTAATTAAAATAACCATAGAAAAAACTCAAACGGCACAAGATTAAACCTAAATATGTAATACGAAATTACCTTCTCTTTGTTTTAATTTTTCACACGCTTTTCACAAAAAAATTCACTTGCTTAGCTTAAAATGACATAAAATGAATACATTTCAATTAAATTTTTATTAAAAAATATTTAATATATGTCTGTAATTATTCGCCTTTTAACGCGAAGTGGCTGACATCTGGCAGATTACTCAAGAACTAGAGCCAAAGGGGGCCAAACGTCAAAAAAAAAAATGTACATATAGCTCAGTGATTTTGTTTCTTTATTTTTGTTTTAAAATAAGGTTTTATTAGTAAAAATGAAATTTATCGAGTATGAGCAACCGTAAAATTAAAAAAAATGTGTAGTGTACCAAAGTTCAATACTAATTGTGACAAACTACGCACACATTGTAAACGTACCTTTTCTTTTGAACAAATATAATTGATCTGAAATAAACAAAATTATATTATTATAATATTCATTTGAACGTAAATAAAATAGTTTTTACGTATTAAATTGTCAAAGCATTTTGACATATGACCCCCTTTGGCTCAGAGCTATTGTAGCGCCTCTTGCGGCGCTTTAGAGGCGAATAGAAATAAAATTGCATCTGTGCCACTTCATACAAAAAGATATGAACAATATTTTGACGTTTATTTGTTTTCCTTAACACAAAAAATCACAATGAAGTTGTCTAGCATTCAATCTATTGACGATTGTAAAAGTAGAGAAAGCGCCTCTCGAGGAAAAAAGTTAAAACGATGCACCTGATAAAATGACATTTGTCATAAATGCGACGAAAGAAAAGTTAGCAATGCGGTAATACGCTTTATGGCGATAAGCAAAAGTAGATGTCACTACCGCTGTGAATGTGGATTAAGCTCTCAAATTATTAAAAATTATACGCCGAAAAAGCTTGTGAATTAAACTTTTGATAAATAAAATTATAAGAAAACCATTAATTAATTTGGCCATAAAATCTTACACGCCTATTTCTTAGAAAAAAGTTTTGTTTTGACATTTAACCCACATTCACATTGCTAGTGTCACCATTTTAGTTACATAAATTAATAAAGCGTATTAAAAATTTGTTTTTATTGACGATTGGAGCATCACGGATTCCACCTAGTGGAACATTTTTAAACTGAGCTACCTGATAATTCGACGTTCGAAATTATTGTAAACAATTCCAATTTTGAACTGTAAACACAATTTTTACTTACCGGATTGCTATTAATTGTAAATAATTCCAATTTTGGACTATAAAAACAATTTTTAATTACCGCATTGCTAAATTTTCTTTCGTCGCGTTTGTAACAAATGTCATTTTATCAGGTGCATCATTTTAACTTTTTTCCTCGAGAGGCGCTTTCTCTACTTTTACAATCGTCAATAGTCTAAAATTGGAATTATGTACTTGCGATTATTAGCAATCCGATAAGTAAAAGTTGTATTTACAGTTCAAAATTGGAATTGTTTACAATTGCTGTGTTCCATTGGTCTGCGGAAACTACTCACAAGTACTTGTATCTACTCGCAACATATTCATGCTCAAACGATGGTGTAGTTGAGAAGTAGTTACGCACAAAATTTACGGCAGAGGGATTTTAGTTTAAAAAATTCTAAGAGATGACTCTATACCCATTTTGCTTGCGTGGAATGTCATTTTTTTAACCCTAATCAACCAAGGTGTGCCTTTTGGCTCATTTGATAAATGCATCGATTTTCAAAATAATGTTAATTTAGTTTAAACTTGTATGTATTTTATTTTGAAACATTTTCATACTACGTACTTGGCATTCTTTGCAAAAATTTATGAAGTTATTTGATTAAAATTTAAATTTACTGACAACAAAAATATGCTGGTTGGATTAGGGTTAAAAAAAAAAAAATTGTTTATGTTTGTGATACGCCACGGCAATGTTTTAATAACAAAAATATTTTAATTAATTTGTTGTTTAATGTTTTATTACTTATTATTAATGGAACAACGTGTTTTTGATCAAAATGTACCAGTTTTATTTAAATTGAGGTTTTGTTTTACTACTATCTCGAAAATTTCGCGTGCCATTGGACATCTACTAATAATTTCGAATGTCAAATTATCAGGTATTAATACAAACATATATTAAATATTTTTTAATAAAAAAATGATTGAAATGTATTCATTTTATGTCATTTTAAGCTAATATCCGGTAATATTTTTTGTGAAAATCGTGTGAAAAATTAAAACATAAAAAGAAGTCAAATTCGTATTCTTTAGGTTTAGTCTTGTGCCGTTTGAGTTTTTTCTGCGGTTATTTTTATTAAAATTAATTTATTTTCAAACATTTTAAGATATGTAGTTTCATATAAACTGCTGTTTGTTTTTTTTAACACTCAAAAAAATCTGACATATTTTAGCTGTCAAATTATCGATCTATTGACGATTAGAGACGATTTGGTGATTCTACATACTTTATTTATCAAAATTACGACTTTTTTGGCTAAAATGAAAACTTTCCAAACGTAACATTCAATTTTTAAAAAAATAAAACAAAAATATCGGACATGCTATAATTTTTTGGCGGTATAAAATCGACAATGTAATTTTTGACGAATTCCGCTTTATTTATCAAAATTACCAGTTTTTTGGCTAAAATGAAAACTTTTCAAACGTAACTTTTAATTATGAATTACAATTTTTAAAAATAAAAATAAAGCGCTATAAAAATTTCACAAATCGCCATATTGATTATTTTTGGTTCCATGGGTCTAGTATATTTTATAGTCCAACAATTTTTTTATGGAAACAAGTTAAAAAAAAGAGAAAAATCTCCAATAAAATTTTGTTTGTTTATATATTTGTTCTTGTCTTTCAAATGAAATTCGCGATTTGGGTGCTTTCAAGAATTCAGTCGGCTGTGCAGCAATTGCAGTTGAAAGAAAACTGAAAAGCAGTCAAACTGCAATTGACGATTGGAGCATCACGGATTCCATCTAGTGGAATATTTTCAAACTGGGCTACCTGATAATTTGACGTTCGAAATTGTTGTAAATAATTCCATTTTTGATCTGTAAACACAATTTTTACTTATCGGCTTGCTAATAATTGTAAATAATTCCAATTTTGGACTATAAAAACAATTTTTAAATACCGCAATGCTAAATTTTCTTTCGTCGCATTCGTGACAAATGTCATTTTATCAGGTGCATCATTTTAACTATTGTCCTCGAGAGGCGCTTTCTTTACTTTTACAATCGTCAATAGCTGCTGTCTGCATTTTAAAACGACCAACTGCGCACAGAAAAATATCTAATCAATAAATAATAATTACGTTACAGTGTTGTCATAAAGATGAAAAATATTTCGGGAATAAATAATAATAGATCGATAATTTGAAAGCTAAAATATGTCAGATTTTTTTAAGTGTTAAGAAAAACCAAAAGCAGTAGTTTATATAAAACTATGAGCTAAAATGAAACAAAAAAAAAATAACACAAGACTAAGCCTAAAGAATAAGAATTGCCTTTTCATTATGTTTCAATTTTTCACTGGATTTTTACAAAAAATTACCGTCTTAGCTTAAAATGACATATGAATATACTTTAATTAAATTTTTATTAAAAAATATTCAATAAATGTCTGTAATATACAAATAAAATTGTATCTGTGCTACTTCATACAAAAGTTATGGACATTTGGACAATATTTTGACGTTTGATTTGTTTTCCTTAACACAAAAAGTCAAAATGAAGTTGTCTACCATTCAATCTATTGACTGACTGCATATATGCAGTTAATATAAAACGATTGCAAAAACTGCATATCGGCTGCATTCATGAATGTAATTTTTGAACGACCAATTGCGCTGCTTTTGCTGCAAAACTTAATTTTTGAACGAAGTAATGCACAAATTGCGCAGTCGACTGAATTTTTGAATGCACCCAAGTTCTCTGAATTTTTTGTTGGCCAACTTTAAGTGTATTGCTTTGGTAAAAAAAGATTAGATTTAGGTTTGGATTTAAAATTTCATGAAGCAATCCGCAAAGATTTGTTTTAATCTTTGTTTGATGTGTTTCATATGAATCAAATTCTAGTGGTAGGTATTGAAACTAAAAATCGGATTTGATTTAAGTAAAATAAAAAAATAATTGGATATAGCTGAATCTTTTTTTTGAATTTATTTAATGCAATTGTTGTTGTAATATTTTGTAAATCATCATTGGAGATGATTACCGGAAGAACGAAACGAAAGCCAATTGAATTGAATCAATTCCACCGGCCGTCTTCGTTTGGTTTCGTGTATATAATTGGTCTCTTATGTTTTCATGCGTTCGATTCATTCGTTCCGTTTCGTTTTCGTCTAGATAACTACCCGCTAAACAAAAAATGCGAATCGTAAAAAACGATACGTTATAGATACGTAAACGATACTATAATATACACAAAGGGTGTACGTCACAATTCAACTATACACTTTCTTTCTTATGCTATTTAAGTTCTAACACAAAAGCGGATGGACATATTTGTGTTAAAGAAAATTAAAGTTATTCAAAAATATTTTGTGTTGTAAGGTTCGCAAAGTAAGTACATACACCTATATATTTATTTTAGTAAACCATTTAAGTTTATTATTTTGATACATATATTGTATATATTTTAGGTGCTATGAGCAGAAAAAATAAATATGCAAATTTATAAATTTGTATTGTAATTATTCATCTATTTTAAATAAATAAAAAAAAATCATATTATAAAAGATACAAAACACGCTTTTTATATTTGCTAATAATCATCGCAATCAACTCGAGAAATAAGATTTGTAAATTGATTGCAAAAATAGGTCTGTTTCCGATACGAAAAATAAGTATCGCAAACGTAAAGTAAAAATCGATATATTCCGATTCGTAAAAAATTCTAATTATCATAGGACGATGGATTCGTAAACGTATCGATTTCGAATCGTAAAAACGATTCGAAAACGATATTTTGTATGAACATCAAATATCATTTTCGTATCGTAAACGTATCGCTTTGTTTAGCGGGTAGCCCTTAATTTTTAAATGTGTTTTGATTGGTTTTCCAATGTTCACTACTAGATGTCCTTCACTTTTTAAAGTTGTACTAAACGGAAGAATGACGTAGCTGCCAACTGATGGAAAGGTGACGTTTTCTAAACAAGGCAACAGTTTTTCTTACATCAATTTAATTTTACCTACATTTTAAATATTAAATTAATCAAAATTTATTTTTTTTTTTATTTATATTCCAAAATATAAAGGTAATTTATTATTTCTTAATAAAAGCAGTCAATTTAATGTAAAGTGATAAGAGAAATTAAATAGTTAGAAAAAAGTGAGAAATTGTACTTAACAGAATTTTAGTACATCAAAATCAATAATTTGTTCTCAAATGCTACAAAATTAAAAATTATTAATAAAAAAAAAATAGCCTGTAAAATTTTAAAATTATAAATATTAAATCAGAAGTGATTAAAATAAAAACAAAATCGAAATATAATTAATATCATTTTAATTTGATGAGTCATTGTGATAAAATTTTCAAATTGAACAAAAACAAGTGACATTTTGTTTCCTTTTGTTGGGGACTCGCTTGTCATGAAATTTCATTTAATTGGTTTAAAGTGATTTCATTTTTTTTTATTTTTTAATGTTATGTATTATAAAGTTTTTTTTCTGGTTTTATTTCAGAATTGTTATTGTGTGAAAATTAAATATAAAATAATTTAATTATGTTTATCTGGGATTGGTTTACTGGTGTGCTGGGATATTTAGGTAAGAACTGAAAATACAGCTGGGTCAGAATCACAAATTTCGTTATTACAATCTGCCTGGATTAAAGCTGACAACACATTTTTTAAATATAAAATTCAATCAACTAGCGAATACAAAATAAGAAAAATTATCGATGCCTTTTTTACCGAAGATAATAAAGAAATTGGGAAAAATAGCAATATATTATGTACATACTTCGAAAGTCTCAACCCGTCAATTTTTATGAACAACATGATTCCGACTCAGGCTAAAAATAAATACCTATGTATACATAATATTATTTTTTTAAATTTACATAATGACAACATAAAACCTATATGATTTTGCTAATTTTTTGTTAAAATTGAAGGTTTCTTCTGATTTGATATATGTAGTGAAATTTCAATTTAGAGTTGATTGTATCGAAATTTATGGGGGAAGGGGGCTATTTGTGAATTCGATTCGAACGTATTCGAGTCTTCGACGTATTGGATTCTTATTTGAATTGAATCAGATTCGTTCGCTACTTAAATCAAATTCAAATCTTATATTTCGAAGAGTTGAACACGTTCGAATCGAATTCACAAATAGCCCCCAGCGTATGTACTTATTTGTTAGTAAACTGAGGGGCTATTTCTGAATACGATACGAATTCGAATGTATAAGCTTCGTATTTGATTTAAATAAGAAACGAGCGAATCTGATTCAATTCTAATTCAATTCAAATAAGAATGTTATACTTTCGTATTCGTATCGTATTCAGAAATAGCCCCACTGGGGTATATCGTATATTTAACCAAAAAAGCGAGTGTCACAATTCACAAGCGAGGAATTCACATTGTTTTTGCCACGAAAATTAATACCTAAGTAGGTAGGATAAAAACCGATCTCATGAATTAATCATAAGTGATTTGATTGGTTAAGAAGCTTGGAAAAAGTCCTATGGTAAAAAATCGACCTCGTGGATTCACCATGGTTCATTTTTTCATTGTGGATTACGGGGTAGGTTTTTATCATACCTAGGGTATTTCTGTTCGAGCTGCTTAACCTGTGGGGCTATTTCTGAATACGATATGAATTCGAATGTATAAGATTCTTATTTGATTTAAATATGAAACGAGCGAATCTGATTCAATTCTAATTCAATTCAAATTAAAATTGTATACTTTCGTATTCGTATCGAATTCGAATGTATAAGATTCGTATTTCGAGGAAACCAAATAACAACATAATTTTAACGTTTCAGAATCGGGCCCATTAACTGAGACTAATTAATTATTCACTGATTGATTTTTTTTGATTGACTGCAACGTTAAAATTCATGTTATGTTATATTATTTCCCCGCTTCCTATTTGAATTTGTATGTATTGAAAAAACAAAAATAACATAACATAACATAAAATTTTGGAAGGCAGAATCGGGCCTTAGGCCGTATTCTGGGATTTAAAATTTTATGTTATGTTATGTTATTTTTGTTTTTTCAATACAAATTCAAATAGGAAGCGGGGAAATAAAATAACATAACATGGATTTTATGATGCCGGAATACGGGGCATTTTGTGTGAACATTGAATGAATAATGAATGAATGATATGAGAATAATGAGTGGAGAATCAGAGAATGATCAGTGAATAATTGCTGAATAATATGTTAATTGTAAGTCAATAAGCAGTCATTCAATAATGAGTGACAAATTAATAAATACTTAGTGAACAAAGCTTGATTTATGATCCCAATCATACTTCAGTGAATTAAGAGTGAATAATTAGTGAATACCGAGTAAATAATGAGAGAATAATTTGTGAATAATCCTAATCCATATGTTCAAGCCTGTCTTATGAAAATAGGTGAGCGACCCATGTGCATTGTGCAACCTAACAAAGTTAAAAAAGTCCAAAATGGTGATCTCTTCACAGAAAACCAATTACTTTTGCTTTTTTGGCTAGTTCTTTGTCTTTAAATATTTGGCCAAAGTTTACTTTACGTATACATCGAGAAAATAAGGTAGGTAAGGAGTATAATTTTGAAAATTGTTAAATGTAGGATTGTGTATCTATAGTTTTTAGGAGGGTGAAGCCAAATTTCCCCGGAAAATTACCTCATTTTCCAGGAAAATTTACACTTTTTTTTAAAAAAAATTGTGTAACATTTTGATATTCGGATTGTATCTCAACAGTTTTTCGACAGTTCTTGCAATTTGCAATTTTTTTTTTAGTTTAAAATTACAAATAAACTTTAAAACAGGAAGAATTGTATAAATTCAGAAAAGGGGAGGGGGGGGGGGTTGGGAGCGGCAGCCCCCATTCTCTAAGGTATCAACGAATTAAAATTACATTAAAAAAATTATTATATTTATAAAAGTTGCTGTTTTTAACATTTGTGGTACTATCAGAAGAAACGATAAGAGCGTAAAAAACTCTTTGATCTGTGTCTGCAAGGTTGAAGAAGCAATTATTATTAATTAATTAAAATTCTAACGCCAAAAATTATCAAAAAATTCACATTTTACCCAATTTTGAAAAATAAAAAAAGGAAAATTTTTTCCGGAAAATGAGGTAATTTTCCGGGAAAAATTGGCTTCCCCCTCCTAAAAAGTATAGATGCACAATCCTACATTCAAAAATTTTCAAACTATATACTCCTTACCTGATTTTCTCGATACGTAAAGTAAAATAACACCAAATATTTTTTTGATGTTTATGGAAATGGAATTTGTATTACTGTCATTCATTTTAAACTTTTTTATATTTGTTATTTTGCACATGAGTCGCTCACCTGTTTTCATTACAGGCTTCACTGATTTCTTTTTAACAAAAAATATCCGGTTATTTTTGACAGATATTAATAAAAAATAATAAAAAGAAAATGTGATGTTGACGTTCTTTAAAATACCAAAATTATATGGCAAGTAAAATGTCGTTCGCTCTGTCATAAAAAAAAATCCGGATATTTTATTAAAGTGAAGTTAGCGGGGGTAGGTTAGGTTAGGTTAGGTTAAGTGGATGCTATCGCACACTTAGGCCAGCAGTGGCCCGTTGTGATACCACAGGATCCCATCTCCCCATTACTCTCGTTGAAACCAACCAGAGCTATTTATATAGCGTAACAAATCTCGCACTCCACAGTCCGCGAGTTCCGAAAGGCTGTCCATGCTCCCCAAAGGCAGTGACCTGTCATTATCCATACGACCCATCCTATTTCTTGTCTTCCCAGGGATATTAATACTTTGGAGCGCCGCAAGTCCAGTTTTGGCCAAACCTGCTTTGCTACCCTGCACGTGAGAGTGTTGTTCCACCTCTCATTTGTCAAGGCGATTGCCTTTTTACTGAGCGCATCTATCAACCTTTCCAGGGTTTTCAGCAGAAAGGATGATAGAGTTATAGGCCTCAGGTCCTTTGGATGAGCATGTGAGCTCTTTTCCGATTTCAGGATAAAGACTACTTTGACCTCTGTCCAATTCCTAGGAATATAGACTAGTTTCAGACATCCCCTGAAGATAACCTCTAGCCAGGGGAGGATGACTGCCGAGTTCTTTTGGATCTCTGCTGGTATAATCCGATCCGGACCCGCCGATTTATAAGGCTTAAAACAGCGGGGGTAAAATTTGTCAAAAATATCCGGGCATTTTCTGTCAAAAAGCCATCAGTGAACATACGGAATGAGTTAATCGTAGTCCGTATATTCACTGATGGCCTTTTGACAGAAAATACCCGGGTATCAATAAAATATCCGGGTTTTTTTTTATGACATCAGCGAACAACTTTTTACTATTGACAAATAATTTTAGTGTTTTAAATGTCAACATTACATTTTTTTTTTATTATTTTAATATTTTTTATTAATATCACTGTTCAAATCAAAGCGTTTCATATTATTTTAATTTAAATTTTTCAATTTCCAGATATTTTGGATTTTTTTACACCGATAAAAGAAATAATTTTCGGTTGTCAAGAAAATTCCAAAAAAAATCCAAGTAAATGTAGAGTTAAAAATACATCGACCCTTGTTATGCGTTCGTTTTTCTGCGAAAAATACCCCGACCATTTTTACCCCGTGGTCATCATTAAACACTAGGCGAACGAGTGATTGTTCTTTTCGATTCATCTCGCTTAACTCTCCATAACCATGCGATAAAAAGAATTATTGTTTTCCATAAAATAACGTAAAATTTAAAGTGAATTATCACAAGATAAAAAAATGTAGGTACTTGTTAATATAGCCTTTTTGATACGTTTTCTCTAAAACTTCAATAACTCGACAAGGAGTAGCCGCACAGAAATTTCCATAGTATCATTTTCAAGGTTTCTAAATTCTCTATAAAATGGCTGATTTGGATTTTTGAATGAAATATCGAGCAAGTTCGTTTACAGTTTCAAACAGCAGCTTATTTTTTTTCTTTTTAGACATCTTTTGTTTTACTCAAAAAAGTCATAAAAAAAACAAAATAAAATAAAACGGATTCCAGTATCGTAAAGAAGACAAAATTTCCAAACAAATTTTTTTTTTTGAAAGGTGTTATTTCACCAAGATACAAGCGTTCAAATCTGGGTATTTTTTCGAAGAAAATTTCTGTTCCGTTTTTTAATTGGCGCAGTGTATTATAAATAAAGAATGATTGGCCTCTTCATTTTTTCTGATTAATAAGTCGAAAAATGTTGTGAATACCATTATTCACCAATATATTTTGTCTATAAAAAGCCGAAAGAATCTTATCAATCAAGACAAGCTTTTTTTTTTTATTATTTGTGTGGGCATAACATAGACAGAAATGAGAGTTTTCCTGAATATAATTCGCTAAGTCAATACATTCTTGCCTCATACTTAATGTATGAAGTTAGAGTTTTATTTTTTGTAGTTTGCTCGTAGGTTGTAGCTGCCTGATGAGTACCGAATTTTTTGTCCGTGCGAGCTTATCAGTACGAAACCAAACTACCACAGAGAAAACTCAAGGAAAGTTTTCATTTTTTCTAGTCGATACACTTCATATGACTGTCGGATTAAAATACGGGCGGATTTAATATTTCTACTTTTTTGGTAGATATATTATAAATTTATAAATGATTATTATAAATGAGATTGGCCTCTTAATTTTTTCTGATTAACAAGTCGGAAAATGTTGTGAATAATAATGGCATTCTTATAATAATATATTTTGTCTAAAAAAAGCCGAAAGAATCTTATTGATTTTAATACGGACAGATTTTTTTGATTTTTTGATCGATTAAGGTTCGGTACTGCTAAGCTGAAGTGAAATGAAATTTCTCATATAAAAATGACAAGCGAAAACGAAAATGAAAATTTCACCGCTGAATTTCACTTTGCGGTACGCAGTTTAGCTAGCGAAATGGGAATTTTCGTATTAGAATACAGATGTCTCTATTTTATCTCTACACATTTTTCATGTGAAGATAAATTTTGACAATTTCATTTGTTTTTGCGTTTTGAGGATAAAGCCTAGTACGCTTAGTACGCCTAGTGGTCTTCAAAAATAGGAACATTTGGAGCCAAAATGTTCACTTGTTTTAAACCCTTTGAAAAAAGAATGGATTGCCGCTGCGATAGTTTGAGGCGTCGTACCATAATATCCAAACGGTTTTGCGAGATTTCAATGTGATTGCATGGCGCAGTGACATTTGATGGTTGATACATTGATACAGGTGTTTCTCATCCGATTCAAATGTTAGTGGTAAATATTCTTCAGTTGGGTTTGATCTTTCCGGAACAGGAATTTCATCTGAATGCAGCAGTGGTAATTAAGCATATGTCGTTGTAGTGTATGCGAAAGCACCAATTTTTTTTTCTATTTGTACCGAGCATATAATTCACGCACCATTCACGAATTGGATCATGTACTTACAAATCATCGGGACACTAAATGACATTGCGGCTTCAGTATTTTGCCATTTATGCAGATAGAAAATGCTTGCCGTACAAACAATAGACGGGGAATTCACGTCCAATTTACACCACTAATAACATTTTGTGAAAAGTACAGTCGATATAAATCAGCGGTTTCATCACGTATTTTGCGGCGATTGGTCATAATTTTAAATCTTCCATACACGTAACAAAAGCAATTTAGTTTAGAACGTCTATCCATATTTCACAAGGCGATTTTCACTTTATTTTTTGTGTTCATTTGTCACTTTATATTTAAATGAAAAGCTTTTTATTTTTAATTTTATTGTGACAATTTTTAACTTTTTTAGAAAAATCGATTTCGAAGATAATTTCTTCTTCGGTTTCTTTTTTACTACTATTACATAATTTATTTTGAAGCTGTTTATATACTGTTGCTGTACTGTTGTTTGGCACCTCCTTTGCTTTTAAGTTATGGATAAAATTAAGTCGTAATTATAATTTTTATTGGCTTTGGTTTTGATTTCGACGTTAAGTAAATTGTTGTTGTTTTTTTATATTCCCAGCTCTTTTAACCTGTCTAATTTCGATCCTTTTTTTGATTCTGTGTAAAATGGTTAAATTTTTATTGAATTCAGTATACCTATTTGGCAAATTTCTTTCCCCTTTCCGTACACAGTGACCTTGTCCTTGAGTTATAGTATTGTTTCAAGCAAAGTAGGCAGAGTATTTTGATTTTCGGCATTCTATGTTAGTGTATTTTTGGTTATAAAACAAAAACTAGTTATCGCAAAATATTGACATAGGATTCATTTTGTAGATAAAGGAATACAGATTAAGAAAAAAGTATGAAAGTTCTATTATCTTTAATTTTTTCCTTTTTAACCCTTTAATGCATAGTGTAGCATATCTGCATCATGTTATTTTAATTTGAACTGCATCTACATTTGAGCATATTTTTTGTGTTTTGTTTCGAATATCTGTTGTTCATTTGTTTTTCTATCTCGTTTCACACAATTTTTTGTTTTTTTCTGTGTTTTGAAAATAAAATCGCCATTTAGAATTAGTTAGTCGATGTTTTGCATATAGTTAGTAGTAAACATACATTTACATATGTAATTTTTTTTAAATAAGAATATTGTTTTTGAATATTTATTTTAATTTTGAATGAATTGCCTTATTATTAAGAAGCGTTATAAATGAAAAAATATTTAAATTTTTTACCACAAATCCATAATGATGCAAATAGGCATAATGTCATAAAATCAATTTTCCGGGAAAACTAGCTGCTTCCAACCATTTTTACTTTGAAATCCTTTTCAACCAAACACATCTTTATAAGAAAAAAAGCATTTCAATTAAAAAGAAAAAATCATGCATTAAAGGGTTAAATTAGCCGCCGAAATGATATTTTCAATTAAAATTAAAAAAATCGCGTTTTTCCGCGATTTCTTTGTTAAATGATCAGGTACGATTTTCTGTTTAATGGATTATGACACTGTAGAGTATGCTGTATTTATATATGACGCTAGCTTTTTTCGGCATTTTAGACCAACTTTTTTCGGCTTCCCGCACACCGTGTGTAGGGAAAATTGGTACATTTTTATTCAGTTTTGGTTTCGAGGCGCGTTAATTGAGCTGTTCAGTGCACAAATTGATTAACTCCATAAAACAAAAAGTTGAGAAATGCGATGAGAAAATGTAGTGTTTTTTAAAATTCCCTTTATAATGTAAATTCAAATTATATTGTAGAATGCATAAATACAGATATACCTATTATAACGGTATATCAAATTAATGAGAATGAATAGCCAAAAAATAATCGTCAGTAATGTTACAATTTTTATATGTCTAGTGGAATTAATCGATTTGGAAACTGAAAAAAGTAATAAATTAAGTTATTCAATGGCCAACAATTTTTTCCGTTTAATGGTGTTAATCTTTATTATTCAGGAAAGTTATTATAAATATAAAAAGTTATGACTATACCAAGTACTTTGACACTTAAATTTAAGATTTTTCAAAAAGTGGAGTTAATCGATGTGTGCACTGAACGGCTCAATTATATACATACCAGGGTTGCCACCCGTCCTCGTTTGGCGAGGATTGTCCTCATTTGACTATTTTGTCCTCGCGTCCTCGTCGATACTGAAAAATCCTCGTCAAAATGGCAATATTTAAACTATAGATTTAAACGGCTAATGATATTTGTTATTTATTTATTTAATAAAATAGATTTATATCCCGTCAATATCATTGATTGGGTATAAAAAAGTAGCAAATTATGTAGTTTACCATTTTTCTTAAAAAACAACTCTGTAAACTCAGCTTATCAAATCACAAAAACGCTAGAACAAAATGGTTTTAAATACAAATTTCTCATCTGAAATAACTTTGCGCAATTATAAATGTATTTTTCTATAAATTACTCTTAACTATTTTTGTTTGCCTATATGCAAAAAAATGTTCTAAATAAAATTTGCTGATTAATTATTACTTTTGTAAACACTGACGACTTTAAATTTGGCATACATTTTCTGATGGATGCGATTGGAACTTACTTCACGGATTAAATGGAATTCGTCTTTGATTAAAGTTAGCAATAATAACCTTATTTAAACGTGAAAGTACCTTTTTTTATATAAGAAGAGGCATAACTTCCTATTTTATTACGTTGTGTTTTAAAAGAGATCAGTTTAAAGATTCTATTTTGTATTGAAGTTCAAACCTGTTCATAAGTAATATTAAGAATATTTGATTTTTAGAAAAATTTTATAAATTCATTATTTTTTTAGTAACTGTCATCAAATGATGATGTTCATCAAATTCAAATGAACCTGAAAAAATTAAATAAAACAAGAAATGTACTTTAGTGATTCTTGGTTGCAATTGAAAAGTCGGTAAAAAAAAAAATTCAAACGATAAGGGTGCTGTAATTTATGTGGTGTGGAAATATTAGCTAATAAGTGTTTTTGGGCCCTAGAAGGCCACGAATGAACAAAAAATGGCCTGACAAAATTAACAGATACCGGTTGCAGTGCTGTAATCACTAATATGCGGATTCCCTTAGTTACATCGTTTACTACGCCAAGTAACAATCAAGTTTTAATATTACTTCTATAAATACTAAACTGCAAAACATAGCATTGCACTGATTTTTCACGTCAATAGTCATTTCAAGTGACTGCCAGCACAGATCCTGATCACTTGAAAATATACCATGACAAAAAAGTTTTTTGAAATTACAATTGTAGTAAAAAATCCTATAGTTTTTATAGAAGTAATATTAAAATTTGACAGTTACTTGGCGTGGTAAACGATGCGACTAAGGGTTTTTAATATCAAAGATACAATTGATGAAGCACTACAGTAGAAGAACTTGTTCATATTTAGGATTGTATCAAACTTTGCTGCCTAAAATAATTTAAAACTAAACATTTCGACACCAAAATTTAAAATAAAGTGAATTGTGGCCGATCCAAAGCTGAGGCGATTGTAACAAACGTATTGGCTCCTCAAGAAATGGTAGACGTTATAAATAAAACAATTTCTAACAAAATTTGTTATTGAAAGCAGGTGCTTAGATTCAACAAAATAGAAAATGTTTTCCTGTAGTATTACACGTTCGAGAACGAAATTGAAAATTAATTTGTCGATTTTTTTGAAAACGCTGACGAAACAGAAGGTGGTATGTTTATTGCAATACATGAATCGCTCAATTCCTTAGGTTTATCTCTAGAGAAAATTTCAGCTTTCAGAGCGAGCAATACAAATTCTTAAATCCGTATGTTTTAAAAGCGAATTAGTTATAGCAATGTCGTCCATAATTCTTTGAAACGTTGCTTAAATATGCTGTTGTTTGGTTTCGATAATTTTATTCAAAAATGTTTTAATTTGTTTTACTAAATCAGCAAAAGGACGGGAAAAGCCAGTTTTTTCAGAATTATTATAATCTCTAGTTTAGGAAGTTCTCAAACACTGCCCGACTAAATGGGTTTCTTTACTCCAGCTTTAAAAATAAAATTTACTTGAAATGTATATGTATTTTGTGTAGTACATAACCAATATTTAAGTAGTGTCCTCGCGAGGCATTTTCAAAAGGTGGCAACCCTGATACATACGTCAAAGTTAACAAATAAATACAAAATAGAAAACAAAAATTGCGAAGAGACAAATTTTACAAGAATTTGAATAGAAAGGCAAATTTTAGAAGAAAACTCAGCTAAATGTACAATGATAAGTTTGTATTGTGTAGGTGATTACTTGCACAAGCCTGAGACTTGAGCGATAAACTGTGCAGTTAAATTTGTACAGTTAAACGTTATGTCTAGGGCCGGCCTAAGAGTGATAAAGCAAAATGTTACGTTTTTTTATGAGAAAGATGAATTGCGTTAATTGTAAAATTATTTTTATTCGAGTACCATTAATTAATATTAGTTATTGGGAAATATTAAGATATTTCTGCAATGTTTCAGCTGCTAATAAGAAAATTAATTAAGCTTAGATTTGCTAATCATCAAAAAAATTTGAATAGGTTAATTAAAGTAATAATCTAAAATCTACTGAAAATTAAATAATATTTAGTTTATTTCATTAACTTTTATTCATACTCTGATATAGATAAGTACTTATCCTCGTAAATGTTCTTTAGGTTTAGTTCCAGACATAAAGCGAGCAAAATATATATTCACGGGCCGGCAGAATTCTGGAAAAAAAGCTTTAATTAAGCTTTTACATGAATGTAACATAATTGCACCGCTAGAAATCACAAAACAATATTCTGATAGCGACAGGCGCAAATTCAGTCGTGGATATTCAACACATGTTGAAATGAAAACAAAGAATAATCGTAAGATTATTGTGTATAGTATTTTTGTGAAAATGTTTTGTAGTTATCTCTGATATTTGAAATAACCTGGAAGCTAAACAAGCGTTAACATCTCTAACTTATTTTAATTATTTTAATACTTTTTTATGATTTTTTCAAGATTTTGTTTAACAAGCTTAGCTCCATGCCTGCATACACTAATTGACATGAAAGATGGTTCGGCCTTTCAAAAGGAGTCTCAAACGAAGGGGACACAAAGTTTATCGCGATAATCTCAGACCACAATTTAAACTTCATTTTAACCACGACCGCGGAATAAAATAATTCTATTTCACTTACACTTTCTTTTTTGTGTTCCATGTTTATCGAGTTTGTTCGACAAGATTAAGTTATTCAAGTTATGAAACGCAGCTAAAATCGTGTTGCCACAGACTGAAAAAATAACTACATAATCGTTTGTTTTTATCGGATTAAATAGATTTACTGCCATAACTTTATCCACAGAATTTTTATTTGTGACTATGGGACGATGGCGAACCTTTTCTGGTGGGTCAAAATTAATTTAAAAAATTTTCAATTTAGAGTCGCGAGTCAAACTAACTAGCTTTAAAATTAAAACAATTATTATATTTACTTTTTGATTACGCACTTTTATTTAAAAAAAAAAATTATACAAACAATTCACTAAACAAATAACCCATGACCGCGGGTCACGGGTTCGCCATCATTTTCGATAAAAATATACAGTGCCAAATTGAATTAGCCGAAAGAGGGGGAGGGGGGGGGGGGCGGTCATTTGCTATCTAAAAATGAGTTATTGGAGCTTAAGAGATAGCGAATGACGACCCCTTTATGTATGTAATTTAAGCCAAAACCAGTTTTTATCACGAATGTCGAATATCAAATTTTGTGATTTAATAAAGTATTTAAAATGTTTTATATAGAATATTGTCTAGCGTTGGAAAGGGGATCGACTAGAGAACTTAATAAAAAGGTTCGAAGATCACGATCACTCTTAGTTTTTTTTTTATTGCAATGTTAAGTTGAGTTTTAAGTTTTTACTATAGATTTCAAACAATTTAAGAGTTAATGAAAAGAAATCCGTTGGGCCAGAAATGAGTTATTGAGGCTTAAGAGATAGCAAATGACCCCACCTTTGGGCCAATTCAATTTGGCAAACGATGCACCAAACACCCTGTATTTAATTTTGTTAATAGTAAATAATAATAATCCAAGTACGTAAATTTAAGCAATAATACGGTTGTACGAATTAAAAAAGGACTTTTTCTGTTTAATAATTCATCTGTGTTTAATAATTCATTTTGAAAATGAATTAAGCTAATAAATAAATTTAGCTAACAGTATTTTTAAAATTCGTTTCCTTCGTTTAAATCTTAGCTTAGAGGATGAGGCTGGCACCCTCAAATCCCGGGTATTTTAACGAGTGTTGTTACATTTTTTTTTTTTTGGATTTAAATTTTATAATAATAAAAAATGCATCATTATATTTGCTGTAAGGGTAAGTTCTGTCGCCTTTTTAAATTTAAAAAAAAAAAAAATGATTTTTCTTTTTATTTAATATGATTTGAAACAACTGATGAATTCCGAGTTTGAAGGACCACATCTACCGAAGTTAATGTAGGGTTTCTCCTGTTCTTACTGTGTAGCAAGCACTTTATTGATATCTGATGAGAGTTCATCTTCCAAAGAAAAGTCACCCAAACGAAATATTTCAAACCATCTTTGGCATGTTCGAGCTATTACTAAAGCCCCTCGCAGCACTCTTTACAAGCAATATTCTGCCTGCATTACGTTAGTGTCTCTTTCAAACTCATAGAGAATACAGGGTCTCAACTGCACCTTTCCTTCAGTTTTGCTTACACGTCAAAATATAAACTGATTAATAGGTATACAAAAGTATATTACAAACAATAATGTTTTAAATTGTTTGAATTAAAAACGACAGTACTTTCCCATGCATCTAATATTGTTAGTCTGATTGCCATTGTAATTTTTGGGGTAATTTATGACCTCACTATTTAATGATAGGTACCAGTCTTTGATGGTTTGACCAGGTCCTGGGGGTCAATTCTTGTTCTATGGAAAAATCGGATGAAAAACCTTTCCATTTCATTTCCATCACGTCTTTTTCAATTATATCATTTCACACAACAACCATATGCGATTCTCGTTGTCCAAATGGAAAAGGATCGTGAGAAAAACGCTGAATAAATTGTTTTCATACTAAGACACACTGCAAGTATACATTTTGTCGAAAAAATGACTTTACTGAGTTAAAGATCAATAGGTCTATATGATACGTTTGCGCTCATAATAAAATACGATTATTCTTTTTCAAACAATAATATAATTTAACCCCTTCGGGTCAATTAAATTGAACTTCTTTCATACCTTCAAATAACTTTTACCCACTTCTCAGACCAAGTCTGAAATAACTTCTATAGCCAATTTTAACCGAAATTCTTTAAGTTACGGTTTAGAAGTACATTTTGCTTTCATCAAATCAGAAAAGAAATGCCTCTACTCGGTAAATACTCGGTCTCTGGGGAAGTGGTTCGAAAAGAAGGTCACACGACCAATTAACTGTTCAATAAAAACGCATATTAGGTTTAATCATACACAAACAAGATTAAAAATGAGTTTTGAAATTAACTGGGCTATTATTTTGAACAGCCTATTTGTAAAATAAAAACTTTAATTATTTTTTTTAAATATTCATTTTATAAATTAAATATGATTTTGTATATTTAATTGTAAGTTTATATTTTATTCTATGTAAATTTAAAAAAAATAATTGCAAATTGACAAGTAAATTTTTAGTTAATTAAAAATTTACAAAAAAATCACCGAGTGTGCTATTTTATTGAACATCACTATATATGGACTAATATAAACAAAAGGAAAAGTTTACTAGAATATTCCATCCTTCATGTGAATAAGTGGAAAATTTCACTCTCAGTTCATTCTGTGTTTATAGGCCATTTGAAATTGGGTGTGAAAATTTATTTAAAAAAGCTTTATTCCGACAAGAAATTCATACCGATACGATTGAAGTTGGTGAATGTGCTCCTTCATAAGCAACAGTTAAAAATTGGGTTGCTAAATTAAACGTATTCGCACAACCATTGAATACGATGCCCGCAGTGGACGTCTAAAAAATGCATTAACATTAGAAATTATTGTACCATACGCATCTCAGATGAGTACGATATATTTTACGTGAATAATTGCATATGTAAAAGCTTTTTGAAAAATTGGTGTCACATGCGTTAACAATTCAACAAAAACTCGATCGCAAGCTAATTTCTCAGCGCAATTTGAATCGTTTTAACAAGAATAAAAGCAATTTTGTGCGTTGTCATTACTCTGGATGAGACTTGCATTTGTCACCATCATCCTAAATTAGAAATAAGAACATTTACAATGGACTAAAGCTAGATGTTCAGCTCTGCAGAAGACAAAGAAAGAATGATCGCAAGAAAGGTTATGTCATCATATTTTTGGGATGCAAAAGCGATTTTGTTGATTGATTATCTGAAACAAGGTACAACAATTAATTCTAAACATAATTGTAACCTTTTGGATCAGCAAACATTCGTGAGAAAAGGTCTGATTTACAGAAGAAAACAATAATGTTTCATCAAGACAATGCACTTGTTCACACAAGTGGTTTCATAACAATTCAACGAATTCAAGTATGAATTGCCTATAATCGCTCCCAGTGACTTCTGTCTATTCCGAACCCTAAAACAATTCCTACGTGAAAAGCGTTTTTCATCGGACGAAGAAGCGATACCAGCCGTAAACGGTTATTTTGCAGATCTTCCGGAATCGCATTTCCGCGATGGGATACATTTATTGCAGATCTATTGGAGAAAGTGTATTGATTTGTTAGGAGGCTATATTGAATAATAAAACATATTTCATAACAAAAAACACAGTTTCTCATTTTCTACGCTAGAAACTTTTCACGCAACCTATATTTTAATATTAATTCTTAATGACAAATACTAAAAGTAGTTCCGAAAGAAAATATAAATGAATGATAAAAATCTATAAATTTGATGCCGAAGATTAATATTAATCTGTATAGCCTGTATTTTTTAATTGTATTTACGAAAGAAATGAATATTTACCTAGCCGTTTAGAAAAAATGCATATGTATTAGCAACTTGTATCGAGTGTAGGGTGAGGTGTTGATTTCTACGTCTGACAGTTTTCATCCCCTTTGTTATTGCTTGGTTAAATTGGGTAACAGTTTTGTTCACTAGATGTCAGCTAATTTGCGGCAAGTCGCGAGTATTTTTCAGTATTTACTATTGGTCAATAAATAAATTATTTACATTCCACTAAATAAACATATTAAAAAATGCCATAGCACTAGTAATGGAAAAAATATTAAAAAAAAATTTTATAATACGAAACTAATGTCGTTTTCCACTTACACAAAGAGTAGAGTGGAGAGTATAGTTTTTGAACAGGAGAAATCAAGACAGTAGACATTAATAACTGTCGTCAAAAGTTTATAATCGAGTACCGAGATAACTAACGTAATGATCAAGACTTAAATTAGTTTAGGAAAATGTGTGACACTGCCAAATTTGTGGCTCTGATATGCCTATGGTCTACAGTACCCCGCCATTGAATTATGACCGATTGCATTTCTAAAGAATTTTGATAATTTTATGAGCACTGAGTGTGATTTTTGTTATTTTTTTCTGGGTAAAAGAATAATTATGTATCTTTTGGGTTTTCCCTATACCTCTACCTTCATGCAAGACAGTGCTCCATGCCATACCTCAAGAGCTACCACGGATTGTTTAAGTTCTCTAGAATTGAAGGTTCTACCCTGGCTTGGCAATTAATCTGATTTGAATCCAATCGACAATTAATGGCCTATTTAAAATCAAAGGTGTACAGCCGGAGAAACAACCCAATTGCTGCATTGAAGAAAAATATCGAAGAAGTGTGGAAAAACGGAAGGTAGAAGTAGGAAGTCTTACTAATAGAATACAAGCAGCAATACAGGCCAAGGGAGGAAGCACTAAATATTAAAATTTATTCGAAATTTATTTTTTTAATATTAAAGCAACCATGTGCCAATAAATATATGTTTTTGCAATTAAAAACAATTGAATTTCTTCTGCTTTATTTAAGGGAAAAATAAATTTCTAATATTTGTTGATCGGTCATAATTCAATGGCGGGGTACTGTAGATATAAAAGGACGTAGTCGACTTATACTCTAAACAACTTTACCTTATTTTTCAATTTTCCAATTTTTAAGGTAATATCAAAGATAGTAAGATATCAAATTCTCTTTGATAATACCTTAAAAATTGGAATGAAAACGTATTATTAGAAAATTAAACAGAAATAAACAAGAGTTTTTAAAAATATAAATCGACTTACGCCCTGTTGTATCTAGAGCACAGATGTAGGTGGATGAATAGAGTTAGCGATCTGTTTAAAGGAAATATCGATTGGAACATGTTCATAAAGAAGTTCGATGGCTTCTAGGTTCAGCACATCTTTATTCAAATATAGATTTCCTTTGTTTTTTTTTTAAATGAAATTAAGTGAAAGCGAATTTGTTTCATACCGAGCTTACACCGTAGATAGTATAATACTATTTTGCTGTTGGATTGAAATTAGGTTTACGTTAAATTTCAAAATGGCGTCGATCGTTTCCATTAAAGTGAGTTAGGTTGAGATGAAAGTTTTTGTTTATGTTTAACACCCAGTTATATTATATATATTTAAGACTTTTTTATTGCATCCATAATTTTTTGTCAATATGTTTTTGTTGTATTTAAGTATTGTGATATTTTTTTAGGGTGTTAATAATAAAAATCCTTAATATTTATTCTCCGTGCCATTTTTAATTTCAACTCTACTCAACTCAGGTATTTTCGTTGAGTTCAAATTAACTCAACAAAAATCCAACTCAACCCCGTTTCCATGAACGCTAACCTAAGTTGAACTCTACATGGAAACAAAGTAATATTTTGATTTGATAGCTATCAAATTTTAATACCTATTATATTTTATTTTATTTTATGTAGAAGGAAAATTTATGACAGTGGATTATCGATAAATTAGTTTAGAAATATTTACAGCGCATTCACAATGCAAAACCTTTTGACTTTTACTTTTGCTTTAAAAAATGCATGCCCAATGAATGAGGAAAAGCCAAATTAAAGCCAACTTCGTTATAATAACTGATTTGTTTGTTGATTTGTCAAAATTTATTTATGCAAATTAAAAATAGTGCTTTCGTTTGCATCATCATAATATAAATTATATTCATAATAACAAAATCGTGAATATTATTTATAAAATGATATGAGGGTGAAATGAAACATTTTTTTTTGTCGAAATTTAAGATGTCTTTTCGAGAAATAGGTTGGTGTACATTAAGGAAAAGCGACGAGACCTATATTTCCTTTTTCATCAAATTTTGTATGGAAATTGTTATGTAGTGAAAACAGTTACTTTTAATTAACTATACTTAAAATATCGTGCAATCGTGCGTTTACCATATTATACAATTTTAACATTTTTAATACATACAAAATTTCAGTTTATCGTCTTAAATTAAAAATTATCGACAGCAAATTGAAATTTTATATTAATTATTAAAATTGTATTTTAAGGGGACATATGTAGCACCTTCAAATTTCAATTTTTTTTTTTTTAATGTAAATGTTTAAATGAAAACGAAGACATATCTTAATTAAATTTTGCACATATGTTTTATTAGTAGCCGCATTTCTTGACGCATTTGTGATCCGGATCAGATCAAAGTTTACATTGAAAACAACAACAAAAATTAAATTTTTGTTGTTGTTTTCAATGTAAACTTTGATCTGATCCGGATCACTAAAGGGCTTTGCCCATAGGAAAACGAAAAATTTGACAATTTTTAGCATATTTTCGTTTTGCCTTGCCCATTACTAAACCGAAAAACTATTTTCGTTTGAAATTCCTGTATCAAAACTTGTATGTTTGGATCTGTGAGTTAGTTTTCTTTTAATTTATTGAAAAATAAAACGAACTTCTCAGAATAATATTAAGAAAGAAAAGAAAATGCTTTTGTGTTTAGTGTGTGAAGTTGGTATATCATTCATTTTTTTAGCGAACATTACAAAATTATAGCAGAATAAAAAATTATAACAGAAAAACAAGACGAAAAATATTTTCGTGTACTTTTTCTGACGAAAAATTGAAAAAATATTTTAAATTTTCTGACAGAAAAAATTAAAATTTTATTTTCTGGAAATGTTAAATATTTTTAAATTCTTTTTTAAATTAAAATATTTTTGTGTTGTATTTATGAACAAGTTTGAGAGACTTTAAGCTACACTATGCGAAATAGCTATATGGGACAAAGTAATTTGTACTATTTTCTTCAAAAGCATTTCGCTGATTTTAATTTACGATGTATGGAACAATTTGTCAATGCTTACTCAACAAACTGAAGTTAAAATTTTCGTTCGTCCCTTTCTCGTAATACCGTTATGTTGATTTAATGTCTTTAACAACCGCCAGTTGAAGGAAATAGCTACATATATGGGACAAGTGCGGTTTTTGATAATAAAACCGTTTTGTTGTTAATTTTAATATTGTTCTTATTGTTATTATTTTTTCTCTAAATAAAAAAAGAAAAAAGAATTATTGTCTACATTAAAAAAAATATTTTTTATGACTCAATAGCAATTTTTAAAGAATTATGCCACGAGGAACGCAACTTTTGACCGCTGAATGGGCAAGGATCTTTTGCTATAGCAAATCTGGCATTGCCTTTCGTCAGATAGCCACAAAACTACATAGAAATTAAAATACCATCAACAACTTTTAAAAAATACCCAAACATACGGCACAGTAAAAAGACCAGGACCAGAGTCTAAAGTTGTCGTAAGAGGTAAAAGGGAAATAAAGCGTCTTGCAGTCAGGAAAAATATCAGCCCATCCCAAATAAAGCGTGACTTGTGTTTAGACGTCTTTAAACGAAGGATACAACAGATTTTAAAAAAGAATAGTAATCTGAAATATCAGAAGCAAGTGCGTAAATCTAAACTTCTGTTACGCCATAAATTGGTGAGAATGGAATTTGCTAAAAAAATTAAATTTTGGGATGAAGCGTGGCAATCAATAAATTTTCGGATGAAAAAACATTTAATTTTGATGAACCAAATGAATGCCAGAATTATCTGCGAGATTTTCGTGAGTCACCTCAAACGCGTCATTCCCGCAAATTTCAAGGAGGGTTACTTATGACATGGGGTGGTTTCTGCTATCAGAGCAAGATCTCAATTTGTTTTGTTTCCCATAAAATCAATGCGGGGAAGTATGTGCAGTTAATAGACGACGCTTTAATAAATTTTGGGGAGGAAATGTACGGTGAAAGTTGGACATTTCAGCAGGATAATGCGCCTATTCATGCTGTGAAGTGCACCAAGAATTTTTTTCAATCACTAAATATACCAGTATTGCAGTGGCCTGCTACTAGTCCGGACTTAAATCCAATGAAAAATCTCTGGAGCATTCTTAGCCAGAGATTCTACAAAAATGGACGTCAATTTAATACTTTAGCGAAGCTTAAGACAGTTATTCAAGAGGAATGGGCAAAAATTGACGTTTCTGTTTTCCAAACGTTAATAAACTCAAGGCCACGTTGATTGATGGATGTTATTAATAACAATGGAAGTCATAGAAACTACTAAAATGCACTTATTGTTAGTATTTTTTTATTAATGAATAAAATAAATGGATTTTAAGTTTTGTCCCATATAATTATTTCCTTCGACCAATGAGAATAAACAGCTATAAATAGCGATGTAGGCACTATGAAAACTAACCGAACTAAAATCTGTACGCCCTTTGCATTGGCAAATATTCTGATGCAAATGAAAATAAAATAAGAGGTTGCTTAATAAAAAAAAAACAAAAAAAAAATTTGTCCCATATAGCTATTTCGCTCAGTGTATAATATGCTAAAGATTTTGGAGTTATTGTAAAAAAAGTAAAATCCTTTTTCGTTTTCGTTTTCCTATGGGCAAAGCGCTTAATGCGTCAAGAAATGCGGCTAGTATTTAACTATACAAATAAAAAAAAAATTAATTTTTTTTGGCCCCGCGTCGTTTGCTAGAATTTTTTCAAAAAAACACCAAAATATCACGGTGGGCAGGATTTCTGCTTTCAGAAAAGTCTGAAACAAAAAAAAACGGGGTTTTAATCAGCATTAAAGCCGCTATGGAATGAACTAAGAAGAAAAAATTTGTTTGAAAAATAACAAAATGGCGGCGTTTTTTTAAAAAGCGACGTCTTTTGCCCCTGAAAACCTGCTGTAACTTAAAAAATTGTACGCCGATTTTTTCATGCGTAGTTCATTCTGAACATTACCATGTGTAAATTAACGTGTTAAAATTTCAGAACGATCGGATAAATATTTTTTTTAATCCTGCCCACCGTGATATTTTGGTGTTTTTTTGAAAAAATTCTAGCCCCACGCCGCGGTCGGGGCCAAAAAAATTTAAAATTTTTTTTTTGTATTATAATTAAATACTAATACAACATATTATGTGCAAAGTTTAATTAAGATACGTCTTCGTTTTCATTTAAAAATTTACATTAAAAAAAAAAAAAATTGAAATTTGAAGGTGCTATGTCCCCTTAAGAAAATGGAAATTACTATCACAGTATCACTCTAGTTATTATATAGGTTGTTAAAAACAAATAAATTACGCTGTGCCATAAAACATAAAAATGTACCTACCTATTGGTTTTTTAATTGGGTCTAAAGCAATTCTCCGATTAGAGGCACGGCTGAAGGCTTCTTGGCAAGTAATAGGGAAATTTAGTCAAAACATTGTCAGATTATATTATTAAATATTGTTAATAGAAATTACCGAACAATTGTGCTGGACCACTTAAATTATATCTTCGATACTAACATTGACAACCAAATAAATAGTTTCATTCATAAATACATTACAAACATATAATTTTAATTGGCGATTTGACGATTTCATCATCCAATCGTACACGAACAAATAAAAATCTGAATATTTATATTAAACATTTCGTTATTTAATAAATTAAACCGCTAACATTGTAAAGTTTGTGGCTAACTACAAATAGTCGACAATTTCTATTAAAAATATTTAATAATTTAATCAAAAAATAACAAAAATTGTTTTAACGAAATATTCACTTGCCATGGAGCTATGCCTTAAACGATTGGAGACGTGATTTTAGACAAAATATTTATTGTAGTTTTGCTGCAAAAAATTTCCGCTATGCCATATTTTAATAGTTCTGCGAGCGCTGATGCTAATTTTCTATTGTAGTTTCTGTTTTATTTTATTCCGATAGGTAGTGCTTTCTCTATGGGCGTGTTTTTTTTTAATGTCGGAGAAATAAGAGAGAACAGATAGATATTATATCGAAGAAATCCGATAAATATTTTCTCTGATATATCCGATAAAAAATAAATGACAGTTTTTTTAGTATCGTAAAAATGTCGTTTTATTTGTTAAAAAAATGTTGTTTTACCTAAATGCACAACAGTCGTGATGTTTGCATTTATCAAAAAGCCCACTGCTTTTAAACAACAATCCGAACTTTTTTTCAGAGAAAAAAGATTGTATTCGAAAATTATCCGAGCGTGAAAAAAAACGACACAGAGAAATATATTCACGTCGATTATAGAATCCGCGGGAGCGGATCTATCGCGGATCGAAAACTGCATATAAAAAAAAATAGGAAACAATTGGTGTAAATCAAAGTATCCTGGAAAACTTCTATTGATTTACATGAGATTTACATTTTTTTGATTCCCCGTACAAACGCAATATTTTTATTGCGGATCTAAAACAAATTTTTTTTGACGAATTGTAAAAATATCCTAAGGAATTTCAATGAAACTATGATATAAAATCGTTGTTTACAATTTTTTTTATATACAGTTTTCGATCCGCGATAGATCCGCTCCCGCGGATTCTATAATCGACGTGATTTTGTCTCGGATGCTAAAAAAAACGCATATCTGTATTTTGACAGTTAAATTATTTCTCTGGTTACTTCGACATAAAAAAAAACATCCTCCAATCGTCAATTATGACAATTCATTTGAAATTGTAGTTAACTTTATTGACGATTGGAGGATCGTGGGTACCACGTAGCGGAGAAATTTGGAACTGAACGAGCTATCCCAATTTGACGTTTAAGATATTATGAAACGTCATTTATGTTTATATTTCGTTATTATGAAATGTCATTTAAGGATAGCTTCCTTTAATTAAAAAAAATATAAACACTTAAGTGCTGATGTACATAATACGCGCGTGATTTTTTGTTATTATGGAATGTCATTTAAGGATAGCTTGCTTAATTATGAAATTTCCTGGTAGGTCGGCGTTTTCAAACATTTACAATCGTCAATTCTTTTTTCTTATGGAAAAAGATAAAAGTTTGTTAACTTTTTCCTTAAGGCAACTACCAACATAACGAGCAAAAAAATTTTTTTTTTCTCAAAATAAATTTCATACAAACCTGGAAGCAAAAGTAAAAAGTTTTTGCATTGTGAATGCGCTGTTATGTGTATTTTAAAATTATTCCTTTTTCATTATTTTATTTTAATTTTCTGTTTTTTATGAATTTTTTATGCGGTATAAAACCGACTACGGTAGATAGTAAAATAGAATTATACTATTTGCTATTACACTATCTACAGTGTAAAGCCAGTATCAGTAACTAGAATAGAAGAAGGAAAATACAAACAAAATCTAGACACATCTTCTAAAATGGAAATTTATTTTTAAAAAAATGTGAATTTCTCGCAAACCGAACTTGGCAATTTTATGTTGAAATATATTTATCTTTCATAAATTATGAGGAATCCGTAGTCCAAATTTTAAAATTAAATTCGCATTGATTAGCTTCTGCTAATATATTTAATTTAAACTATGTAAAATTTTCACTACCAAGTTACTAACTTATGTTTCATGTTTTTCTGTTTCCAGGGTTATGGAAAAAATCCGGAAAATTATTGTTTTTAGGATTAGATAATGCTGGAAAAACTACTTTATTGCATATGTTAAAAGATGACAGACTTGCACAGCATGTGCCTACGTTGCATCCTAGTGAGTTTGATTAATTAACTAATATTTTATTTAGATTATTTAACATTTTAACATACATCATAATTCATAAGTGTTCTTACAACATTATCAATAACACTAATTATGGTTTATAATTTTTTAGCATCGGAAGAATTATCTATAGGAAATATGAGATTTACAACTTTTGACTTGGGCGGGCACACACAAGCACGACGAGTTTGGAAAGATTACTTCCCAGCAGTCGATGCCATTGTATTTCTAATTGATGCATGGGATCGCGGTAGATTTCTTGAAAGCAAAATTGAATTGGACTCATTACTTACGGATGAGGCACTATCAAATTGTCCGGTTTTAATTCTAGGAAATAAAATTGATAAACCCGGAGCGGCTAGCGAAGATGAACTAAGAAATTATTTCGGATTGTATCAATTAACAACAGGAAAGGTAAACATTTACCATAAACAATTTCGGCTTATACTAATTTTATTGAATTTCACTAGGGAAAGGTTGCTAGGTCTGAACTTCCCGGTCGTCCATTAGAACTATTTATGTGCTCTGTACTAAAGCGGCAGGGATATGGAGAAGGTTTTCGTTGGTTAGCACAATATATTGATTAAACAAATGAACTAAAATAATTATCCATTTAAAAAATAAAAATGTATTCATTACCATCTTATTTTTTTATTTTTCATTTATTGGAAAGTTAATCATAATAAACCTTAAATGACACAATTATTGGCTTTGGCTGTCTTTGTCTACCCTAAAAACGGTTGTGCTGTTTATTTAATTATTTACAATAATTTTTATTAGGTAACAATAATTCTAATTATTGTTTAAACTATGTATAAACTATTTTTCCACCAAATAAATTATTTAGCAACAAACTAGGTATGTATAACTCAGCAATTCATCGGTTTCAAAGTGTCAAAAAGTTAAAATTAATTACATATCTATGTGTAAAACATCGATTATACTCGAGGAACAGCCCTTTCAGCCAACCAAAAACACAACGGGAAACTTAAAAGGCTGCTATTTACCGAATATCCTTAAATTTAATACGCCATCGATTGTAATACGCAACTTAATTTAAGTTGACGAAACCACTAGAATTTAGACAGCAGTCAAGGCGTTTTTGGCATTTTAACAAGGCTGATTTTGATGGTTAACGGTCATTTTTTCAACATTTCCCTTGGGAACGCGATTGCCTACATAACAACACATAGACGACGCCGTTTCCAGTTTTACTGACACCGTTTTACATGGAATGAATAAATTTATCTCCTCATCATTGTCCAATCCCAATCAACATTTTAAAATACTTTCAAAAGAAGCCACCAAAGCTGCCAAACAAAATAAAGCGGCACACAAAAAATATAAACGCAACGAAATTTCTTATGAGGAATACAAAACGATACGGAACACCAAACAAACCTATGGTAGAGAAGCAAAAAGAGCCGACAGCAAGAAAGCCAATATGGCTTCCGAGTTGGAACATCTCCGATCGCAACTTTTACCACATGGTGGATCGGTTGCAAATATTTCGAAAAGATCTGTTTCAGCATTGAAATGTGCTGACGGCGCTTTGGTGGTGGATCCATATTTACAAGCCGACTTATTGGCGAGCGTCTTCAAATCGAACTCAACATTAGTTGTCCCAGATGGAATTGAACCTCTATTAATTCCATATTGTGGTTCTAAAATGAGCCCCGTCGCCATCTCGGAGGAAATTGTCTTTACTAATCTGAAGTCAATGAATGCAAACAAGGCCACCGGACCTGATGGAATTCCAGTTCGAATATTGAAGGAGTTTGCCAGTGAGTTGGCTCCAATATTATCTAAAATTTTCCTACTTTCATATAAGCAAGGCGACTACCCGAACGCCTGGAAAAATGCAATGGTGCAACCCGTGCTGAAACGGGGTTGTGACAAAACTGACCCTTCAAACTACCGGCCAATATCAATTGTTTCAGCCGTCGCTAAAGTCTTTGAGAAATGCGTCAATCAACATATAGTTAAATATTTTGAAATTAATAAACTAATTTCGGTTAGACAATATGGCTTTCGTGAAAGCCGATCTACGACTGATCTCATGACGTATGTCACGATCAAATGGAATCTCGCCCTAGAATACCACGGAGAGGCCATTGCAATCGCCTTGGATATATCTAAAGCTTTTGATAAGGTATGGCATGAGAATCTCATTTGTAAATTAGTGACATAGTCGTGCTTAATGGGAGATCATCATCGACGCACTCCCCAAATGCCGGAGTCCCTCAGGGATCACCTCTGTCATCGACCCTGTTTTTGCTATACATTAACGATTTGCTGGATAGCACTGTAAGCCCTATCCATAGCTTTGCGGATGGTGCCACATCGCATTCTTCTATTTGATTCGATGCGGAGCCTAGCCTTACAGATCTAAATAATAAACGGGCAGAAGTCGTAACTTCTCTTAATTCCGATTTAAGTAGAATATTTTCGGGTAACAACAACTTAGTACAATTTAACGGAAAAAAAACACAAATATGCACATTTTCGCGTAAAAAAAGTCGCAACGACTACCCATTTGTGGTAAAAACCATATCCTTGTGGGTTGCGACTCAATTCGACTGCTTTGTGTTCAAATAAGTAACAAACTCAAATGGAATGAACACGTTGTTGCATTGGCTAAATCAGCTTCAAAAAAACTCGTTTCCTGAATCGATGCAGAAGGTTTTTCAAATCGCATCAAGTTCTCCAAATATATAAAACCTTCATCCGACCATGTATAGAGTATTGCTGTCAAGTTTGGGGAGGTGCGTCCGGTACCACCCTCCAGTTATTAGACAGGATTCAACCCCGCGCTATCAGAATAATACGGAATCGCAGACTTACTCAAGAACTAGAAAGCTATTAAACAGTTTAATTCGCCAATACACTGCAAAATTCCGAACGAATACAAAATGAATAAATTTAAGATAGGAGCTAGGACCGTTAATAAGTCCGCTCTGCACCCAATTAACAAAAATGAAAAAAAAAAGTATTATTAGGAAAAATTATTTTCGATTGTAAGCCGCATCTAGAATCTTGAATTGAAGTGCCTCCGACAGAGAAAAATTTTGAATTTCCAACTAACCATCGATCACATTCAATATCGATCAGTCGCATCAATATACCTACAACCAATAACATACATATATTTTTAAGTCGCAATAGTGGTTCCGGGTTCTGTGCACTTCGTATAAGGCCCATAATTTCGTGTATAGAACGAAGGAACCACATATATAACATTTTTAATAGTTAACGTTCATTTTAAATTCAAATTTAATCATTTCTATCTTCACTCTTGATTTGTGCTGCCACCATTTTGTCGGTGGTTGGTATTATGTATAAGAATAACGTGAAGAGGAAAATGGATGAAGAACCATTATCAGAACAGCAGCGAATAAAGAAGGATCGTAAATAATAAAAGGGATATTTAAAATTAAATGTATTATAAAAACAGTTTAAAATAAATTATTAAAAAGTGAATTATTATTTCAGATGTGGGGTAATAAATAATAAATTCTAGTGGACAGTATTTTATTGAATATTCTTTTCGTGATGCCGTTTTGGATAATCCAATTAAAGTTGTATTTGTGGTGTAATATTTATTTTATTATTTGAGCAATAAAATTAGTGATTTTATAGTTATTTACGTCACAAGGGCGGTAAATCAGTTGTTACAGTACGAGTTCGACGTTTATTTTGAACAAGTACTGGGGGTCTACTATGTATTCGGATCAGAAAGTAAAGTCGATCGGATAGTGTAATTTTAATATGAAACCAATTCAATTTTCCTTTGTTCAATACAAATTTCTGAATTCAGAAAAAAATTACTTTCCGATCCGAATACATAGTAGACCCCCTGTAGCGATCATTTAACGTACGTACAACGTTTTATTTCGTATTACATGGGACATTAATTCGATTTTTTCATTTAAAATTAAATGCTAAAGTAAAAACATGAGTTTGAAATTTAAAGAAAATCAATCCAAAGGATTTTCAAATTATCAAGTTACAGAGTTATTTTTTTTTTGTTTGGTTTTATATTTTTCTGTACGGCAATAGCTCGTTTCCCGGACACTTTTTTTCTGTACCGTAATGAGTCGTTTTCCGGACTGAAATCAATCACGTAAACATTGATTTTCGGTATAGTATGAAATAAAAAAGTTACGCGACAACAGTTGACAGTGGCTCTGGGTGAGCGCAGTATTGTCTTTTCATCGACGGCTACTGTGTCGCAACTGCGAAATTTGTTGACTGAGCACATGGTGCCAACAGAATATTCAGACGGTGATCATCGCTTTGATGGAAAAGTTGATCAGGAGAGTGATGAGGACATCTCTGTCCATTCTGGGCAAAACAGTGGGCGTTTGCCATTATTAAGTGAACAAATACTTGTGGCAGTTGATGAGGACGCTGAACTGGATAATGATGTTACAACGAGAGTTGCGTGAGGGGTTAGAAATTTAACCGAAACGGTATGAATTTTGAGATATTGAACACGCCATCGCTAAGTTTACAGGCGATGACACTTATTGTATTAAAAAGTGGACTAATGATTACGAGATTATGAGTGCGTTGTGGCACCATTGAATTGCGATGAGAAATTTCGATTTATTAAGGAAATAAAAAAAACTTTATATTGTCAGCAAAAATAAGTTTAGGAGGGAATTTGAGTTTGTTGATGAAAATGTGAGTCGCTATGAAATTTTAAGCTGAATTTTGGGGTTATTTTTCAATTATTTCAGCTGGTATGCTCATTTTTAAAGCATGGACATGAGCCCTTTCAATAATAAATACAGAAAACATATTTCAATTTCATTTATTAAAATTCAATAGGATCAAAACAAATTAGAAAACCTTAAAAAAGGAAAAGTATATACATATTTTAAAGACTTCAGTAATCACCGTCCTCACTATTATATTCCATTCCAGTTGGCCATTGCATAATTTCGTCGTAAAAATACAGACATTGAGCAGGTATGTATGTACTTTAGGACTTTTCGCAGGTCACATATGTTTTAAATATTTATTACGTTTACAGTATCGAACGCTATTTGCATGGGAAGGTAATCTTACCTCCGTATTATTAAACCGTAGAAGTTTAGACGTAAAACTTTCCAAACTATCAATAAATTCCCGGGCTTCCAAATTTCCGTCGCTGGTCATTTCAAAATTTGAAAATTCCGAAACTTTAAATTTGATTTTTTTTGTTTTCTGCCTTTTGATTGAACAGCAATTACCGCCTTTTTGAAAAAAGTAGGCCACCATTCCTTAAAGTTTAATTCAATTCAATTTCAATTCAATTTATCTTTATTTAAATATTTTTTAGTATTAAATTACATTAGTAGTTTCATTTAATCCTTAAGAGTTTAGTTTGAATATAACTTTACATCTTTAATTTATTGTTTTATTAGTTTATTTTTTATTAATTTAATTTTTATTTTGTGAATTATGCCATGTTAATATTATCCTCTAGGAGAAAGTTGAAAAAACCTAATCTTAAAGTTTAATATTTGATCATTATTTGATAAAATATTTGTATTGATTTTTGTAGTGTATACCTACTTGATCAATTGATCAGGGCCCCATATTCCTACGGCAAATAAATTCTGTCAATTTTCTTTAAGTTTCTCTTGATTACTCCAAACAAATGATCACAAGGTAGAAAACTATGGCCTCGAACGGGGAAATACTGATAGATTTTGGTAAGGTTTTTTTCAATACAAAATGCCATTACAAATCGTAATACGTATTACGATTTTGACTAGGGTATTACTCTTGAAAAAACCGATATGCATTATGGCACTAAATAGAATAATTAGCGAAGCTGAGTTTACTCAAAACCAACACAAATGTCTATACAAGCCGTGCTGTCTCTACACATAGGATATATTGAGGTAGATTAGTTTAGTGATTTGTCGCTATCTGTGTCCATAAAGTAACGCCAGTTTTTATTTATTTCACAAAATATTTATTTATTCTTCCAAATCTATTTCGTAGCCTTCAAAGTAATCCCCTCCCGACACAATACACTTATGCCAACGTATTTTCAAAACAAGAATTAAAGTCGCCTTCCGGGATAGCCTTCAGAGCGCGTAGCGATTCACGTTTTATCTCTTCTATCGTCTCAAAGTGATTTCCCCGTAGTGGTCTTTGAGTTTCGGGAATAGCCAGCAGGCACATGGTGCTAAATCAGACGAATACGGAGATTGTCACAGAATAATTGAAGAAATTATGTATGTAGTTAAAATAAAAAAGAAATAGATTTAAAGTTTATGGATTTGTAATAGTAAAAATGTAATTGAAGTTACGAGCAAATTGATTGAGTTAAATCAATCAGCTCATAAATAAAAAAAATATATATATTTTTGCTGATAAACATTGGGCGCATCCAGCACATAGATTTCTCACTAAAAAAAGTAGATATCTCACATCTTACGTGTTGGATGCAAAATATCTCACTAGAAAAATATAGATATTCTCACTATTTAGTGAGGCAAAACAATTTAATCTACATTTGAGTAGATATTTCTTGGTTTGTATCTTCGCTTTTTCTTGACATTTTTAATGGAAAATTTTGTTATACGAGTACATATTAAAAAGACAACGGCACATTATGCACATTTGAAATCTTTCGAATCAATTTAATTAAATTGAAATTAGAAAATAAATAATAATGGATCATTACAACATTGAAGAATTGAATCTAAGACACAAACCAAAACTAATATGTAGATTTTACGTCCAGCACATTTGGCAGTCTACAATTGAGACTATTCTACATTTGAGATTATCTCAAAAGTAGATATCTGTGTGCTGGATACGCCCATTTTTTCATTATGGAATACCGGCTTAGGACAAATTATTGCATCTATCACTGCCTTAATTTGATGATAAATTTTGACGATTTTGAATTTTGATTAATTTTATAATCGAAGTAGGCACGAAGTAAAATTAATTTATTTTTATATAAAGTAGAAGTCAAAATGGCCGACCAACATTACGTCGAGTATTTAGGCTTCCAAACGAAAAAAAAATACCGCATAATAAGTTAAAATTTTTTAACTTGTTGCGGTGCAGTTAAACATTTTAAACATACCTATATTTCTTATATACGTTTTGTGCAACCACACAAAAAAATGAAAAAAAACAATGCAAATCTAAATTTAAAAGAAAATGAAAATAAAATAAAAAGAAAATGGCAATTAACGATATTATTTTATAATTTTAAGGTCATATACAGCTATAAGTGCTAGTGGACTGTGGATACTCCTGGTATTAGGGTACGGGTACGGAAATAAGAAGTATCTTTTAATATAATTTAATGGTTTATTATATCGATCAGGAATAAGGCATACGTGTCCTTTTCTACATGTTAACTCCGTTTTGACCCTTTTGTTATTCTTTCATGACCTACTATTCCTCACAGTATTTTATCATGACCTACTATTCCTCACAGTTCTCCCCCATTTAGAATGGATGCCAGGGTCAGCTCATAATCAGCAAACCGCGAAGGCCTCTTTCCAGCTATTGCGCGCTCGGATCGGCGGAGTTGTGGTGGCTCACCGTTCTCCCCGTTTAGGGAAGGCGCCGGCGCTAACTCATAATCCGCATAAGTGGCATCTGAGGCTGTTTCGAGTTCTGATACTGTATTCCTCACATGGACTCAAACGAAAATAACAACAACAACAATTTTATAATTAAATTTTTTTACTTGCCTTTTCCTTGTGTTTTAATTTTTCACTGGATTTTCACAAAAAAATTACCGTCTTAGCTTAAAATGACATAAAATGAATACATTTCAATTATTAAAAAGTATTTAATAAATGTCTGAAATATGTATACAAATAAAATTGTATCTGTGCTACTTCATACAAAAGATCGTTTAATTTGTTTTCCTTAATACAAAAAATAACATTGAAGTTGTCTACTATTCAATCTATTGATATGAAACAACTACAAAAACTGCATACCGGCTGCGTTCGTGAATGTAATTTTTGAACGATCAACTGCACTGCTTTTGCTGCAAAACTGTCGAATTCGATTGAAGGAAAATTTGCATTCGAAGTGTAAAAAGAGTACTCGATTGGCTGTCAAACTGTCTCATTGACGAAAAAAAATGCGTTAAGGGTAAACATTTTTTGTAATAGTTTTGCACTAGTGCAATTTTTGCTACTCTAGCTTTTTTGATCGAGTAACCCCTCCTTTTACACACACCAACAAATATGACAATGACATTTTGTGTAATGAATTTTGATTTATGACGATTTATGACATTTCGATTTGTCGTAATGACATTTTAATTTTAGGCGGCATTTTGATTTATGTCATTTTGTGATTTGTTGTGGCCTTTTTGATTTTGGGCGGCATTTTGAATTTGGTTAATTATTGGTTCATTATAAAAGAATAAAAAATTGGTATATAATAATTAATTTGTCAAAATATTCAGTTTTATTAAATTTTTATTATTATTATTATTGTTATGTTTATTTTGACACAACACACGAACACATGCAAACAATAGTGCAAATAATATTTTCATTCGATTGACGGTTAAAAAATAGGGTACTCTGTCGAGTGTACTCGAATGAGGGGAAAAAATCAATCAATTTCGACATTAATTTTTGAACGAAGTACTGCACAAGCTACGCAGTCGACTGAATTTTTGAATGCACCCTATTTAAATTAAACGAAACTGTTTACGCATAATTTACACGTTCCAAGTTCCAACAATGTTTTTCCAACTTTTTTGTTGAGACTTAAAGCTACACGCAATAGAAAAAATGTTCATGCGATAAAAAGAGAAAAGTATAAAACAAAAATGTCAGGCATGCTATAATTTTTTGGCGGTATAAAATCGACGATGTAATATTTTTGACGAATAGGGCGATGATTCTACTTTATTTATCAAAATTACGACTTTTTCGGCTAAAATGAAAACTTTCCAAACGTAAATTTCAATTTTTAAACAAAATTTAAAAAAAAATAAAACAAAAATGTCGGACATGCTATAATTCTTTGGCGGTATAAAATAGACAATGTAATTTTTGACGAATTCCGCGGTGATACTACTTTATTTATCAAAATTACCACTTTTTTGGCTAAAATGAAAACTTTTCAAACGTAAATTTTAATTTTGAATTAAAATTTTAAAAAAATAAAAATCAAGCGCTATAAAAATTTCACAAATCGCCATTTTATTATTTTTGTTTCCATAAAATATACTCGGGTCGAGTATATTTTATAGTGAAATAATTTTTTTTATGGAAACAAAGTTTAAAAAAAAGAAAAACAATTCCAACAAAATTTTGTTTGTTTATATATTTGTTCTTGTCTTTCAAATGAAATTCGCGATATACATACTAATCTCTTCATTTTTTGTTGGCCAACATTGTTGAAACGTGTAAATCACGCTTTATTTTAAAGTATATAGTTGTCTCATGTGTTATTTTGAAATGTATTATTGTATTCACCTCTATTCGCCTTTAAAGGGCCGCAAGAGGCGCTATGATCGCCACTAGTTAAAGGTGAACAGCAATTCAGCGTTTATTTTTATGTGTGTTATTTTTTAATTATTTTGTCGCTGAATAAATAAATATAACTTTTATGTGCAATAAATGATTGTTTTGAACTGAAATCAATAACAAAATTATCCAATTTTGTATTTTTTTTATTGCTGTTCACCTTTAACTTTAGTTTCAATATCGTCCACCAGATGTCAGCCACTTTGCGTTAAAAGGCGAATTATGATTGTCGAGTCGATCGACAATCGACACGACTCTGTGTTGGCTTTTCATTTTTTGTATTGTTTTTATCCATCAAAATTATTTATCAAATGAAAAACGAAAATGCTGACGACTGGTAAAGTTTAAAAAGCGCCTTAAGCGGACAATAGTGAAGTATGTGATAGGCAGTTACAAAAATTTGCTATATGAAGTTACATGGAAATATTGTCGACTTAAATTACATTTTTATTTATGAAAATTGTAATGATTAGAAAATTAAATTAATCCCATATGTAGTTTAAAGTGTTATTTTTGTATATCTGATTTATTTGTGACATTCTTATGATTCTAAATATGAGAAACTTGTACTTAAATATTGCAGAAATTTCAAAATTAGCTAGTGTTACCAAAAACATAAATGTTTTAAAAATATTAAATTTTATATTGTATTAATAAGTCAAAGCGTAGCAACTGTGGTCTAATAAAGCTCCAAAAATGTTTAGTGACCGAAATATATATTTATAGTGAGTTTAACATAAAATTTCTGCAATATTTAAGTACTAGTTTCTCATATTTAGAATGATAAGAATGTCACAAATAAATCAGATATACAAAAATCACACTTTAAACTACATATGAGATTAATTTAATTTTCTAATCATTACAATTTTCATAAATAAAAATGTAATTTAAGTCGACAATATTTCCATATAACTTCATATAGCAAATTTTTGTTACAGCCTATCACATACTTCACTATTGTCCGCTGGCTGGGGCACACCGTTCCTTTCGTCAATACAGAGTCGTGTCGATTTCGATTGTCGATCGATTCGACAATCATAATAGGGATGATATTAGGTATCTCTATTTCGATATGAGTCATTTTGACAAACAACATTGAAATGTTAGGTTGAAACCTAATTTCAAATTAATATTGTTTTTCATAAATAAATAAAAATTATAGTTCTTAATATCAAATTCAGTACATTTACAAAATATTCCTTAAAACAAGAAATTTAAAAAATTTTATTTCTAAAAACAAAACAAAAATATTCGGCCCTTTGATATCATTCCGATTTATCTGTAATTAAATGGAGACTTGTGGAGACCTCGCTAAAATTTTTCTTAGCTTGAGCTGCAACTGCATACTCACATACTGAACTTAATAAAGACGATGTAATAACTTTTTAAACATTTTATTAAATAAAAGATTATAAATGTAAAGTATAGATATTCCGGTAAATAAAAAAATCACAGCTTAGCTTTAATATTCTCAAAACTTTCACTGGTGTTCCTAAAAATTAAAATTGTAATTCTAATAAATGCAATAACGGTAAAATTCCACTTCCGAACAGATAACTAAAGTTAGTAGGTATCGATATCGGGAGAGTCATAAAAAATGTGCCTCATTAAAATACATAATCTCAACGAATTGTTGAATACCTACGCCCAACAATTCGTTGATCTTATGTATTTTAATGAGGCACAGTTGATATTGTTTGTTAACTACTAACAAAAAAAAGGTATGAACTCCCTCATTCGACGGTGCCGAACAAACTTTAAGTATCTCTAAACAATGGGGGCATCTAGCATACGTAACGTAGAACCTAAATTTCAAATATTCTAAAATGTAGAATATTTCATTGAAGCCAAAAAATATCTACCTAAATGTAGACTAAAATTTGAAGGATCATTAAAACACGTCTCTTCATTTTTTTTTGCCGAGTTATTTTGCGTTCAACGTTTTTAGAAATGCAGATTCTACAAAATGTCGGAAGACTCTACGTGTGCTGTATGCGCCCAATATAAATTCATTTACAAATCCAATTCATCATTTCCAGGAAGCTCACTAAAGAAAAACTTTACATGATTTTCAGTAACTTCTTCCAATGTAGCAGGATTCCATTTTGGATTTTGATCCTTATCAATGAGTAAGGCACGTACACCTTCTTTAAAATCATTTGCTCGTAGCGAATTGGCCGCCATACGATATTCCATTTTTAAACATTGACTGAGTGGTAATTCCGCACCGATATCGAGTTGTTTTTTGGTTATTTTCAAGCTTGTTGGTGACATTTTCATTAAAAGCTATAAAAATTACATAAAATATTAAAAAATAGGTATTTTTTAAGTATAATGATTTACTTTCAGTGTATCTTGGGACCATTTGCTTCCCTCCAGTTCTAATGCGGTAATTATATCTTCGATTGTGTTTCCACTGAAAATTTTATTAATTAGTGGTAAATGTTTTGCTAGAATAAACTCAGAACTATCTGGTGGGCACATCTTGTTTAGCACTGCCTCTACTTCAGATGATTTTACTTTCAATAGAGTTTTTTCCAAATCGGGTAGACGGGAACTATCAATGTAGTGAGTTGCAAACCCACATTTAAGAACATCTTTGCCTTTGAGCCTAAAGCCTGTTAACCCCAAAAATAAACCTAATTTACCTTGTAGCCTGGGTAAAAAATATCCGCCACCCACATCAGGAAATAAACCAATAGCTGTTTCTGGCATAGCAAACAAAGTCCGTTCAGTTGCCACTCTGTATTTTCCATGAACGGAGAGGCCAACACCACCACCCATAGTAATTCCATCAATGAACGAAATATAAGGAATTTTGTATGAACCAATCAAGTTGTTCAATCGATATTCTTCACGAAAAAAATTTTTAGATTCATCGCAAAATCCCGCTTCTACAACTGCTCGGACATCACCGCCAGCACAGAAAGCCTTTTCACCAATGCCTTTTATTATTACAAATTCTTTATTTGATTCCCATTCTTTTATTTGTTTGTATATTAATCTGAAACAATCATAATGATGACATCCATTCGTAATTTAATTTAACAAGCTGTTTTTTATTCAAATGAAATACATACCGCACCATGTCCAAGTTGATGGCGTTTAATGCTTTTGGCCTATTTAGGGTCACAATACCCTTATTATTATTTTCCTCAAACAATACCAAATCATTTTCTCCAGTAGACATAAATCTGACATTCATTATCGATAGAGCATTATTCGTATACGTTGGCCGATTGGAAATATATAGTACGTTTCTTAATCTTGTAAACTAAAAGACAATACAATGATTAATTTAAAAGTGAATAATAAATAATAATTATTTAATTCTAAAATGGAATAAATGTGAAAATGTAATAAGTTGCTTCGTCTTGCTTCGTAATTATGTATACCCTACTACGTATACTAAAGGATAATAAACAATTCTGTGATAACTACCAATTATGAAGTCTACATTAAAAACTAATCCTTTTAAAATAATTTTCAGTACTTTAACATGCATTAACAAACGCTTTAAAAATAAAATAATAAACATATTTGTAATCGACTTAATATTTACCATTTTCTTATAATTAGTTTTTCTTTTAAATCAAAAATTATGCAACAGTTGGTTTTGGTTGACACGATAATTGCTATAATTGGCAAATGCCAAAAGACATTCCAATTCCATTTATGTATGACGTAGCCTAGAAGCAAATTATTTACAATTATGTATATGGTTTTACGCAGTTTTACTTTGGGAATTTTACAACAACAATGCCGTGTATTTTTATTCCGGAATGAATAATTTCATTCCACTGAGAAAGGCCTTTAAAGGGCCGCAAGAGGCGCTATGATCGCCACTAGTTAAAGATGAACAGCAATTCAGCGTTTATTTTTATGTGTGTTATTTTTTAATTATTTTGTCGCTGAATAAATAAATATAACTTTTATGTGCAATAAATGATTGTTTTGAACCGAAATCAATAACAAAATTGTCCAATTTTCTATTTTTTTTATTGCTGTTCACCGTTAACTCTAGTTTCAATATCGTCCACCAGATGCCAGCCACTTTGCGTTAAAAGGATAGAGCGAGTTTTTATTTCGAGTGTCTGCTGCATGGTGCGTCGTTGTCCTGGGATAAAACTGCAAATGTCAAACATTTACATAGGAATTCCTATGCAACACAAGCGCAAATAAATTGTTATTTATGAATGATATTTCTTGATTTATTGGAATTTTGTAAGAGGTTTTTATTTATAAAGTGTTAATGAATACATTTTAACCTTAATTGGAAGATATTTTTCTATTTTGTTTAAAATAAATTTAGAGGTGTATTTTTAAGTAAACATGTCAAGATACGAATATTGTTCTTTTATAAAAATAATTTATTAGTTTTTGTGATGAGACGTTTGTATCTGCATTTTTATAAATTAGTCCTATGTATTAATATTTATTAAATTTGTTTAATATTAAATCCCAGACACACCATCTATATGCGAACTCTCTTACTAAGGGTGTTTTTACTTTGAGTGTTTGACGCATGGTGCGGGTCAAGTCTGGGATAAAAACTCAAATGTCAAACTTTTACACAGGAATCCTATGTAATGCAAGCCGTAATAAATTTAAAACAATCAATGGTTTTATGGCTGTATGACACTGGCTAGTTTCTCGCATTGTTTATGGCTGTATGACACTGGCTAGTTTTCAAGTGCTATAAATTGCTGTAAAAACAAAAAAGCGAAAAAGAGAACGAATCTAAAAAAGTGAGACAACACTATATGTACTTATTTTGACATTTTAAAAAACAGTCGGCAACCTTTTTCAGATATTGGTCAAAAAATAGCAAATTTCGACAACGATCTCCGAACACTCGCCAAAAATAAAATAAATGCCATATTATATGAAATAAATACGATTCAAGATAAAAGAAATGACGAAAAACAAAACAGAAATAATTAATGTAATTTTTTAATTCAATATACATATATTTATAATTTATATTTTAATGATGGCTGTACTTTTTCCAAAATTGCTTGAAACTGCACTGGTTTCATCCTCAGAACCTTCCTGTATAGATAGGGTTACATTCTCGTCTTCTATTTCTATGGCTGAATCCTTCACTTTCTCGATGTTAACAGCCATTTCGAAGAATATTTTTTCAATTTATTTTTTTTTCGGCTTTCCTTATATTTAAATAAGCAGCTGTTCGTAGCATATGAACGTTAGTTGGCACTAAAATTTCTACTAGGTCCGCGTCCGACATATGATAAACACCACACTAAAATATTTATTTTAAGAATATGACGAAATATGATAAACAGAAACATCACACTAAAATATTTATTTTAAAAATATGACGAAATGTCAAAAACAAGCTGTCTATGTCAAAAAAATAATTAAAATTGAATAATTTTTTGCTAGAATTGCTCCATTTAAATTGCTACAAAAGTGGGCAATGAAATTTTAGATCAATTTTTCATGAATTTATTTTTATTTTTTGCCTATATTGTATTCACTCACTCTTATGAATATTTTATATATGCATTATTTGGCCTGCTCTAGTTTTATTTTTAATCACTTAAACAATGCGAGAAACTAGCTAGTGTCATACAGCCATTAAGTGATTAAAAATAAAACTAGAGCAGGCCAAATAATGCATATATAAAATATTCATAAGAGTGAGTGAATACAATATAGGCAAAAAATAAAAATAAATTCATGAAAAATTGATCTAAAATTTCATTGCCCACTTTTGTAGCAATTTAAATGGAGCAATTCTAGCAAAAAATAATTCAATTTTAATTATTTTTTTTGACATAGACATCTTGTTTTTGACATTTCGTCATATTTTTAAAATAAATATTTTAGTGTGGTGTTTCTGTTTATCATATTTCGTCATATTCTTAAAATAAATATTTTAGTGTGGTGTTTATCATATGTCGGACGCGGACCTATTAGAAATTTTAGTAGCAACTAACGTTCATATGCTACGAACAGCTGCTTATTTAAATATAAGGAAAGCTGAAAATAAGAAATTGAAAAAATATTCTTCGAAATAGCTGTTACATCGAGAAAGTGAAGGATTCAGCCATAAATTGTTAAAAGAAATAGAAGACGAGGATGTACCCCTATACAGGAAGGTTCTGAGGATGATTATTTTAAACGAATAGAAACAAGAGTTAAACTTAGATTTTTATTGATTCATTTTGATATAAAAATCATTAAAATATAAATTATAAATATATGTATGTATATTGAATTAAAAAATTACATTAATTATTTCTGTTTTATTTTTCGTCATTTCTTTTATCTTGAATCGTATTTATTTCATATGGCATTATTATTTTATTTTTGGCGAGTGTTCGGAGATCGTTGTCGAAATTTGCTATTTCTTGGCCAATATAATTTGAAAAAGCTGTTCTTGGCCAATATAATTTGAAAACATACTGTTTTTTTAAATGTCAAAATAACTACATATAGTGTTGTCTCACTTTATTTAGATTCGTTCTCTTTTTCGCTTTTTTGTTTTTACAGCAATTTATAGCACTTGAAAACTAGCCAGTGTCATACAGCCATAATTTAATTTATTAAATTTTTGTAGGTGATTGTCATTTACAAAATGGTAATAAATACATTTTAACTTGAATTTGTAAATATTTTTCTAATTTAGTTAAAAATAAATTGAACTCTAAATATCAAGTAAAAGGTGTGAAGATAAAATTTTGTTGTTTTATAAAGGCAATTTATTGGTTTTTATGAAGTAATATGAGTGCCAGCACTTATAAAAATTAATTCCACTAAGATTTGTAAAAAATTATTTATATGAAATTCCTTACACACTATCTGGTGGTGATCACTGAACTAAACGAAAACACCTCCTATAGATCAGTGGTGCAACGGGCTTAAGTCCGTGGATTCGACTCCGATTTTTTTTGTGTCAACTGAAAACCACATAGATATCGCTCCGAAAAATTTGTCAAGCATCAAACAGATAAGCGGCGCTAACGCGGCGCTAATTTAGCGTATTTATTATAGAGTATATATATACGACATTACGTGGACTAAACGATTTTTTTTCCTCCCGTATTTTTGACATGATGAAGTTAGCCACACAACAATTAACTATGTAGCTTCGCCATTTTGTACACTGTCATGTTTCAAACCACTATAAAACCTCCCGTATTTTCAAATGAAGGTCACAAAAATTAGTCCAAATTTTTCCATAGTAAAAGTAGGTTATGGCGTATATATATACTCTATAATATATGACATGGATTTCCTTACTTGGTTCCAAATAAATTATAATACCCTATAAAGGACATCATGACACTTTTCCATAGTAAACTTGCGGTCAATGATATTGGCAGATTTATCGATAATGCAGTATTATTTAATACGTGAAAACATAGTTCCGGATAACTTCTAAAGATGTCAGCTTTAACAATTTTTAATTTTTGGTAAATAAATCAAAAATAAAATTAATTTTTTTTATAATTCATGTTTAGTTGTAAGTTTTATTCGTGTTTTTTGCTTTTGTTTATATTTTTGTTTCGATACAACAAAAAAAAGATTTTTAAAAAAACTACTAAGTAGTGCCATCTTAAGATTTAATCTATCTATCGCCGTTTTTTGACAGCGAAGACCTTTATAGGGTATTATAATTTATTTGCTTGGTTCACCAGATTTGCCCATTGAGCGCGTCAAGAAAATGACAACTTGACGGAGTTAAACACCTAGTTAAAAATATGTTATCTCGCTGGACACAAAATTTCAGGCATACCAACATTGTTTTTTCTTTTACCATTCTCGTTTTAGGTTTGCTATTTCTGACATTTCTAAAAAAAAAAAGCGAGATAACATATTTTTAACTCGGTTTTTAACTCCGTCAAGTTGCCATTTTCTTGACGAGCTTATGGACAAATCAGGTGAACCAAGCTGAGCGAACAGATAGAGCGGCGCTGACCTCGCAAAGTTTCTATTTTTTGAAGCGATGAATGACATTTAGATTTGTTGTTGTTGCTTTTAGTAAAATTGGGCATAAGAGAAAGACAATTGTAAAACAAATCTAATACTGGCTTTACACCGTAGATAGTATAATAGCAAAATAGTATAATACTATTTTGCTATCCGGTGTAAAACCGATGTTTTAATAGTAAAATATCAAAAATAAAATATAATATTTTGATTTGATAGCTATCAAATTTTAATACCTATTATATTTTATTTTACGTTATTACAGAAGGAAAATTTTGACAGTGGATTATTGATAAATTAGTCTAGAGATGTTTCTTGTGTATTTTGAAATTATTCTTTTTCATTATTTTGTTATAATTTTCTGTTTTTTATGAATATTTTATGCGGTGTAAAACCGACTACGGTAGATAGTAAAATAGTATTTTACTATTTTGCTATTATACTATCTACGGTGTAAAGCCAGTATATATTTTAACTTAAATTTGGTAGTAATAAATCATTAAACAAATATTTTTTTTATAAAAAATTTTTTTTGGCAAAACCCAAACAACACTTTTCTAGTCAAATTAGTGGCGCCTATGTGGTTGCAAAAAGTCATAAAGTCGAAAAGAAGCAAAGAGAGGCGTAGAGCGCCGCTTATCTGTTTCAGAGCGACGAATGACAGTTGACAGCTGCTGTCATTTGGTTTTCGCTCCGATTTTGTTTCGGTCAACAGGAAAATCACATTAAGTCTTTGATAAAATATTTGTTTTCGTAAATTTTTCTGTGTTATTTTCGACAGTGAAAAACAATAATGCTTTATTAAAATATAAAACTGCCTAGTATTAATCTCCGATTTAGCTATATTATTTTTTAACAAATGTTCTACGTTTGAAAAAAAACAGCAAACAGAAAAAAATAAAATTTTATTTGTTAATACTTTATTAAAGTTCTAGAAACTAGCTATTTAGAAATGGATATTGTAGGATTATTAAAATCTTCTTACAGTGATTATAGTACTGTGATCACAGATGCATGGTATTCGTGTTTTACAACTTTAAAAACTAATGTAAGTAGCTAATCGTGATTAAATAAGATACATAATAATGTATTAAAATAATACGCACATAAATAATTTTTTACGTAATTTGTCGATAGAAAGGTTCTCTAATTGGTTCAATTGATTTTATTTAGAGTTCAATACTTTATAAATTGTATAAATTTTTATATTTAATACAGCGAAGATAATTTAATGATTAAATAATGCTTGTTTTTGGGGAATTTAGAGTTTTCAGTAAAGTTAATGAGGCCTTCAATGGCGAGCACTGTATTAACAATCTGTTCACTTCTGTTTTGATTCGGTAATAGAAGACCATATCTAACTGAGAGGGTCCATTGCCGCTTATAACTACTTCTGGGTCTACCTTTTAGGCGCTGCCCCTTTAAATTCCGGATCTTCCGATTATACAGAATTCTGTAAAGTGCCATCATGTTTCGTCGCGTTTAAAGCCAAGAATCCCGTATCACTTTCGAATGTCATCAATCCTCTTTCGTATTAAGTTAATTCATCTGTCCCATCTCTCATGTCCATAAACGACAACGGGTCTGCTCAACACCCTGTCTTGACCTATAAATTTAACTAGTGGAACAAGTAATTCATTCACTTCGTTATTGTTATTATCGTTTGCTAAGGTCGACTAGCATTTATAGCTGTATATGACCCAGCTGACTGTTTATATAGAACGGTTAGTCCAAACTTCTAGAAAGAAGTATGGAAGTCCCGAGTATAACTATTACTTTCACTGAGTCGCAGTTTGTGATATTTCCGAATTGCACGGATATTTAGGCCCGTTGCACATTTCAGCTAAGCTAAGCGAGAAATGTAGTTTTCGTTAGCTTTGTTAGCTCGCCTAGCTCACCCCTTTGCACTTTCCAGCTGATAACTAGCCTTGTACAAACATACATTGCTGATTTTATATCTTCTCATTCAAATTTTTTATTTTCAACCGGGGGATAAGAATTTAGCTCACATCGCTTAGCTGAAATGTACAACGGGCCTAAGATAATACGCAGTACCCGGAACCACTATCTATTTTATTAAGTTGAATATTGTGATACCCTCGCTTAAATGCACGATATTATGGGCCTTATACGAAAATTCGCAGTACCCGGGACCACCAACTTAATAAAGGCATAGAATAATAAACAATTCTGTGATAAAGGTGTTTACACTACGAGATCTACATATATTAGTATATTGCGACTGATTCACTTCGTTGTCATGCAATGCAATCGCGCAGATATCTTGATGATACTTGATTGGATTGCCGGTGTCCCGAGGTGTTTCACTTTAACGAAATATGTATTTCCAGTATGTATTCCTCGCGACAACTTGTTCTCAAGTTGAACAAAACATTGTGGTGTGACTCCATTCCGTGTGTTCGCTGATGGCTTTTTGACAGAAAATACCTGAGTTTTTTTGACAGATTTTACCCCTGCAAACTTCACTTCAATAAAAAACTCGGGTTTTTTTTGTTGACATCAGCGAACAACTTTTTTACTTGACAAATAATTTTTGGTGTTTTAAATGTCAACATTACATTTCTTTTTATTATTTTAGTATTTTTTATTAATATCATTATCCAAATCGAAGCATTTCCTATTATTTTACTTTAAATTTTTCAATTTACAGAATTTTTGGATTTTTTACGCCGATAAAAGAAATAATTTTCGGTTGTCAAAAAAACCCAAAAAAAAGTAGAGTTAAAAATACACCGACTCTTTTTATGCGTTCGTTTTTTTGCTCAAAAAAACTCCGATCTGTTTTACCCCGGTGGTCATCAGCGAACACTAGTACTGTTTTCCAGTTACACAAAAAAAAAAAACCCGGGCGAAACTAATCGCCCCGAAAAATTTTACCGGGCGACGAATGACAGCTGCTATCGCCCCGGTTTCGCCCGGGTTTTTTTTTTTTGTGTAACTGGAAAACGGTATAGGATTACTGTCATTGAGCCAATTTACACATGTTTTCTTGCATTACGTTTCTCTGCTTTCAAAAAACCAAATTTGCATTTACACGCGTTTTCTTGAAACGTGATTCTTTTGAATTATTTGTCTATGTATGTGTACAAATATTTCTCGTCGCATGCTTGGTATAGAAATAAAAATATGACCTTCGGAAATTGTATATAACTTTTTGTTTGTATTAGTGCAGAGAAACACAAGAATCACAAAAAAATTTTGTTGAAAAAAGAATCACAAAAATATGACCTTCGAAATCAGTTTATAGAGAGAGGGGTAAAGAAACGAGGAAAGAAACTGATGCAAGAAAACACGTCTGAATCGGCTCATTTAGACTGTTCACAGTTCACACCATGGGTACGGTCAAGAATTCAGCCGCTGCGCAGTTTATGCAGCAAGTCTGTCAATTAAGATTTGCAGCTAATGCTGCGCATTCCGTCGGATTAAAATGCAGCAAATAAAGTTAGGCTGCGCAGTTTACGCGGTCACATTAATACGGATGCAAAAACTATAAATGTCAATTTTTTTTAAAAATTCAATTTTATACATTATTGTTGGTGAAATAAAATAAAAAAACACGATTTCTCTCGATTATTCGTAATCACGGGGAATTATAAAAGTAGCTAAATGACAAATGTCTTACAAACTTGCAGTCAGGCTGCCGGTCGTATAAAAATGCAGCCAATATTTTTTGCATTTCGCCTGCTTTTCGATTTTTTTGTGCAGCTTAAACTGCGCAGCGGCTGAATTCTTGACCGCACCCCATGTATACAGCGCATCGCAACATTTCCTCGTTTCATACCTCGGGATTTTGCACAAAAGGCGAGAAGCGAGTTTGTGTCTCTTTTACTTACACTGAATATGAACACTATTTCGCTTAGAAGAAATATATTTGAAGCATGCGATCTCACCTAACTAGAATAAAATGATATTCTATTTCAACTTTCATTCGTCTGTGTCTCTCACCAACGAAGGTACGTGGTCGAAGGGACGAAAAAGAGATAGCCCTTTTACATAATATGATAGACGGAGATCGTAATAGAAAAAGCGACATCGACCGAATGAAATGGAGTTAAAACTTATTCTTTTAAAAAAAGACATAAACTCGCTTCTCGCCTTTTGTGCAAAATCCCACTCCAGGGCTGGGATGTTGTACCATCACTTTCATTCGAATCGACTTTTAAAGTCGATTCGAAAAAGTGATAGTTGGCATGTTGTAAAATTTTTGACTCCAAAGTGATACGTCAATAGGGCAACCATTTTTCAAAGAAGAATTAACAAAAATAATTTTAATTTGACATTTAGTTGTTATACAAAGCGTTAAATAAATATTAATTCTTAAAGATTTTATTAAAAAAACACAATTTATTATGGATAGTATTGTAATATATTTTGACGAATCGCTCGTATATCACTTTAAATAAATTGAGTGATACAAAAGTATCATTATCGCGATTCGAAAATTTTACAACATACCAATTTTCGACTTTCGGTTCGAATTTCGAAAATTTGAAATTACAACATCTCACCCCTGGACTGGGATTTTGCACACAGCGAGTCGCCTTTTTTGAGCGACTTTTAGCTAAAAGCGAGAAAAAGCGATTTTGCACTATGCGAGTAGACACTCGCTCTCGCCTTTATTTTCGACCATGTATGTGCTTGGTGAGAAGTAGGAAAAATTAATTTTAGGTTGAGATTTTAGCATTAATGTACATTTTATGAAATTAAAAAAATTTAATTTTTGCTGTCACATATCTTATGAATGTTATGTATTAGTAAAATTATTTTTTTAATTATAAAATTTTGTCATTTGAGCAAAACAGTACAACTCATAAAAGGAAAACTATTGATTGAATTTAATCAATTCATGTGCATATTATGAAACTATCGATTATTACAATAAGTACAGAAAATAACACCGCCGAATATTACAGAAGAGAATAAGACGAAAGAATCACATATTTAATTGATAATTTAATAAACAACACCAAAACAATTCCAGTGTTAGCGACAAACAATATCACACTTGAAATAGGACATGGAACAACCCGAAATTTAATGTTGAACAAAGTTTTATTTGTTATTACACATAATTAATCATTTATTTATTTTAAATAATATGATTTTGTTCAAATTTATTTGTGTCAACGACACACATCTAAAAAACAAACTTCAATAAAATGTATTTTTGACAACTTAGTCAAAGTTGCTCAAAGTTTCTCGCCTTTTAATTTGTCCATTTGTGCAAAATCGAAAAAAATCTGTCGGACAAAATTGAAAGGCGAGAAATCAAACGAAAACTCGCTTCTCGCCTTTTGTGCAAAATCCCAGTCCTGAACAGGGATATTGCACAAAAGGCGAGAAGCGAGTTTTCGTTTGATTTCTCGCCTTTCAATTTTGTCCGACAGGTTTTTTTTGATTTTGCACAAATGGGAAAAATAAAAGGCGAGAAAATTGAGCAACTTTAATTTAGTTGTCAGAAATACATTTTATTGACAAGTTTGTTTTTTAGATGTAGTGTGACGTTACACAAATAAATTTTAACAAAATCATACTACATATTTAAAATAAATAAATAATTAATTTTGTGTAATAACAAATAAAATTTTGTTCAACATTTAATTTCGGGTTGTCCCATGTCCTATTTCAAGTGTGATGTTGTTTGTCGCTAACACTGAAAATGTTTTATTGGGTATGTTTTTTTTTGATGTCGAAGTAACCAGAGAAATAATTTAACTGTCAAAATACAGATATGCGTTTTTTTTTAGTATCCGAGACAAAATATATTTCTCTGTGTCGTTTTTTTTCACGCTCGGATAAGTTTCAAATACAATCTTTTTTCTCTGAAAAAAAGTTTGGATTGTTGTTTAAAAGCAGTGCGCTTTTTGATAAATGCAAACATCACGACTGTTGTGCATTTAGATAAAACATAATATTTTTTTAACAAATAAAACGACATTTTTACGACACTAAAAAAACTGTCATTTATTTTTTATCGGATATATCAGAGAAAATATTTATCGGATTTCTTCGAGATAATATCTATCTGTTCTCTCTTATTTCTCCGACATTAAATAAAAACACGCCCATTGTTGTTTGTTAAATTATCAATTAAATATGATTCTTTCGCTTTATTCCCTTTTGTAATATTCGGCGGTGTTATTTTCTGTACTTATTGTAAATTTGTAATAATCGATAGGTTTCCTAATATGCACATAAATTGATTAAATTCAATCAATAGTTTTCCTTTTATGAATTGTACTGTTTTGCTTGTGACAAAATTTTATAATTAAAAGAATAATTTCACTAATACATATATAACATTCATAAGATATGACAGCAAAATTCAAATTTTTTTAATTACATAATAATGTACATACATATGTAAAATCTCAACCTAAAATCAATTTTTCCTACTTCTCACCAATCACTATACATATGTACATGGTCGAAAATAAAGGCGAGAGCGAGTGTCTATTCGCACAGTGCAAAATCGCTTTTTCTCGCCTTTCGCTAAAAGTCCCTCAAAAAAGGCGACTCGCTGTGTGCAAAATCCCACTCCTGCCTACCTACAAACTTTGATTTATGTATTTGTCAAAGTGGTTGAAACGAGGATCGAGGAAGTGTACCGATTTGCTATATGGTGTGAAGTGAATGAATAGGCTAAATTAACATTTGCATACTTTTGTGATGTTCTATTCACCCAAAAAGCTTTATGTGAATCAAAAAAATGGCGGCAGATCAAGGTTTTGTGTTTTATTTACACTAGAAAATCAGATTGTTTGACCTAGATCAAATTTCAAAATCGCATTTTTTTAAAGATTTAACCCCGCTTTTCTGCCAAATTCACTAACACGTAAAAATGTCCATTTTTTATCTTACACCATATAACTATGGATTGCTAGCGATAACTTCACGGTTGTATCACTCACGAGTTACGCTAGCGATGAAGTCAACCAGCGCGGCCAATTGAGGTACTAAATTATACCTTTTAACTATAAATGGTCTAAAAATACCATTAGCGTATTTTCAAGATAATTTAAAAATTAACTTGTTTGTATGTAAATACATATAAATTTAATCAAAAATTAATTATTTTCTTAATAAAATACCATCCAAAGAAAATTAATACATAATCGTTTCTATATATGAGCCGTTTATTTTGAAAATGGGGCAAGTCCACATTTTGTTGAAACGAGAAAATGAAGGAATAGAGAAACAATAAATGCAAAAATATACGGGATTTTGAATTTTCTTAATTTTTGATCAAGTATTAGGGATTTTTATTTTGACTATAAATTGTTCACCGTTAGAAAGATTATACAGTCAAACCTGTTTTTGTGCGGTCTTTTTTTATGCGAATTTTTTTTAACTATTAAAAAAAATTATGAAAAATGATGTGTTTAATCAGAAAATGTCATAACAATACTTGCAACAAATTACCGGGAATTTCATTTCATCGAGAAGTTTTATTCTGATTTACATAAAACGAAATTAAAATTGTGATATAAACATTGTAATTTGTGATAAAAAAAGTGCACTTTTAATTTAAATTTATTACATAATTATAAAAAAAACATATTTTGTTGTTGTTGGATTTGGAAAGGTACGATTTGTAAACAAATTTACCATTTTTTTTTTTTTTACCAGGTTCGCACTAAAAGTTTAAAATAATTACGCGTTTTTAGAAAAGTTATTTTTAATAATAGGCGTTTTCGGAAATAGACCATGAGTAAATTCGCAGTAAATTTCGACCATTAAATTACACTATAATGGTCTAATTTAATAGTCTAAATATACTGTGAATTTACTCAACGTCTATTTCCGAACACGCCTAATAAAATTAATTTTATTAAAATATGGCCCTGGAGTGGGATTTTGCACAAAAGGCGAGAAGCGAGTTTATGTCTTTTTTTAAAAGAATAAGTTTTAACTCCATTTCATTCGGTCGATGTCGCTTTTTCTATTGCGATCTCCGTCTATCATATTATGTAAACGAGCTATCTCTTTTTCTCCATTCGACCATGTACCTTCGTTGGTGAGAGACACAGACGAATGAAAGTTGAAATAGAATATCATTTTATTCTAGTTAGATGAGATCGCATGCTTCAAATACATTTCTTCTAAGCGAAATAGTGTTCATATTCAGTGTAAGTAAAAGAGACACAAACTCGCTTCTCGCCTTTTGTGCAAACTCTCACTCCTGTGGACTGGGATTTTGCACAAAAGGCGAGAAGCGAGTTTTCGTTTGATTTCTCGCCTTTCAATTTTGTCCGACAGATTTTTTTCGATTCTGCACAAATGGACAAAATAAAAGGTGAGAAAATTGAGCAACTTTGATTTAGTTGTCAAAAATACATTTTATTGAAGTTTGTTTTTTAGATGCGTGTCGTTGACACAAATAAATTTGAACAAAATCTTACTACTTAAAATAAATAAATAATTAATTATGCACACATTTTTAAAATTTTTTAAAAACACTTGTTAAATATTTCGCAAAATTACAAAAGGTTTAAAAAATCACTCGATCGATTTCGGCTTATTAGGCCATCATCAGGAGTATCTACTAAACTGTTTTTTTAAACCTTTTGTAATTTTGCGAAATATTTAACAAGTGTTTTTAAAAAATTTTAAAAATGTGTGTATTAAGTGTGTTTCGCCAAGTGCCTACGGCAGAAAGTGTAAGAAGTAATTAATTATGTGTAATAATAACAAATAATACTTTGTTCAACATTTAATTTCGGGTTGTTCCATATCCTATTTCAACTGTAATATTGTTTGTCGCTAACACTGGAATTGTTTTGGTGTTGTTTATTAAATTATCAATTAAATATGTGATTCTTTCGCCTTATTCCCTTCTGTAATATTCGGCGGTGTTGTTTTCTGTACTTATTGTAATAATCGATAGTTTCATAATTAGCACAAAAATTGATTAAATTCAATCAATAGTTTTTCTTTTATGAATTGTACTGTTTTGCTCAAGTAACAAAATTTTATAATTAACAGAATAATTTACTAATACATAACATTCATAAGATATGTGACAGCAAAATTCAAATTTTTTTAATTACATATAATGTACATCTATGCTAAAATCTCAACCTAAAATTAATTTTTCCTACTTCTCACCAAGCACATACATGGTCGAAAATAAAAGCGAGAGCGAGTGGCTACTCGCATAGTGCAAAATCGCTTTTTCTCGCTTTTAAATAAAAGTCGCTCAAAAAAGGCGACTCGCTGTGTGCAAAATCCCAGTAGGACTGCACTCCAGGACATGAATTTTGGTCGCAAAATTCCTCACTGCCTCATGAGAATTTTGTATACGCACAAGGCGTATAAATATACATTTTGTAATTGTGTGCTTCTACTTTCTTTGGATTAGTGTATCGTTTTGTGACGGTAAGTATCAAAAATAAGCCAATCGGTTGAATCGGTTCAAATTTTTGGTGCTTATGCTCGCGTGTGAGAAAATCTCACTTGCTATGAAGCAGGATAATTTACATTTGTGCGTTGTTCATTGTTCAACTATTATTGTATATTAAAAAAAATGTATTTCTTTAGTTCTAACTTATTATGTCTGTTTATTAATTTTTTATTAATTTATAATAAATCGGTTTTTTATTATAAATTATTAAAAAATTAATAAATATTAAGTTAAACTAAAGAAATGATTTTTTTTTATTTTCGGAATATAACGCAAATTTGTTTAATGTTACGATAATTCGCAATATAGTTAATTGACCAATGAGAAAGTGTATAAACTTCATCTTATAAAATAATATTAACAATCTTTGGTAATAAACAATACAGAAATATTTTCCAAATAATTTTAATTTTAGTTATTTAAAATTGCGACGATTCCAACGAAAAATACTACAAATAATTAATGTAAAGTGTGATTTTTCAATATTGAGTGACTATCGAGTTACTCGATTCGATTTTATTATTAAAAGTTGCAAAAAACGTGTTGTCTTCAAAATATGCTTTTTATACAATACATAAATATACAAAAGCATCCAATGTATCGCGCAAATACTCAATATACCGCTTTGTTTTTAGTTTGCGGTCGTAATATAAAAACGCGATATGCGAATGCGTTTTAATACAATTTAAAATTATTAATTTATTCACAAAAAAAAACAGAAGAAAATAATTTTTACAACGCTACTAATCTCTACAAACACCAAAAAATGACTAAACGAAAAACTAAAAGAGCATAAAGAGCATGAAGCATAAAAGAGTATTCGAACACACACACAATAATCAATACCATCACGATCCGGTAATTCTCGCCTCACTGACTCATGACATGAGGCGACCAAAATTCATGTCCAGGATTTTGCACTATGCGAGTAGACACTCGCTCTCGCTTTTATTTTCGGTCATGTATTAGCTTGGTGAGAAGTAGGAAAAATTAATTTTAGGTTGAGATTTTAGCATATATGTATACATTATATGTAATTAAAAAAATTTGAATTTTGCCGTCACATATCTTATTAATGTTATGTATTAGTAAAATTATTCTTTTAATTATAAAATTTTGTCACTTAAACAAAACAGTACACCTCATAAAAGAAAAACTATTGATTGAATTTAATGAATTTATGTGCATATTAAGAAACCTATCGATTATTATAATAAGTACAGAAAACAACACCGCCGAATATTACCGAAGGGAATAAAGCGAAAGAATCATATATTTAATTGATAATTTAACAAACAACACCAAAACATTTCCAGTGTTAGCAACAAACAACATCACACTTTAAATAGGACATGGGACAACCCGAAATTAAATGTTGAACAAAATTTTATTTGTTATTACACAAAATTAATTATTTATTTGGGTCGGTCGTTGACGCTCGAAGAAGACGGACGTGTTTTTTGTCGTCCTCTTCGTAAATTTAATTTAATTTAATTTTTATTTTTGTTCTACAGTGATTTTTTAGTTTTGGGTTGTTTAGTGTATTAAATAAATGTAAAATAATAATAATATTAAGTGAAATAAGTGCAATAATTAATTAATTATTATTAATAATAGCAATAGTGATAATAAAGTTTTAATGTGAATTTGGAAAATGTAATCCACCGGGATGCATTTGCCAGGCAATATTTTGAATTTTTAATGATGGAGATCGAATTTATTGATTTCTTGATAAATTGCATGATTTTGGCAATAATAATTGTGTGGTTGTGCATAAAATTTGGATGCATGTCTCATTTTTTTGATCAAATTAATATAAAAATTAAAATTAATCCATTTTGATACGCATTTAATATTCATGTTTGTTCGTGTTTCATTTTCTAATACTGATACGTATTTTAGTACATATTTCGTTTATATACAATGGATTATATGGAAGATTAATTCATAGAACAATTATGTTGGATTAATTTTTAATTTTTATATAAATTTTAAAATCTTTATATAATTTATATAATTTGTACATATAGTTTTAATATTTTAATATACATATATCTTTATATTTATGTAATGTATATATAAATATAATTAGATTTTGTCCGCCATTGAAGTGTTGTGTGTGTAGTGTGAGTGTGACATAAATGAAAACTTATTCTTATTGTTACGTCCCGACTATACATAATGCATACATATAAAGGATTAAATGAAATGAGAATGTTTTATATATGGATGCATTTTCATAAGGTAACGCATTTATGAAAGAGCATATGAAAATATTTATTTTCTGTATGTGTGTGAGGGGTTTCGTTTAATATTATATTAGGATTTTAATATTTTTCCTGGTGTTGTTTTCATTCGTTGTGTTCATTTAAAGTGATCTTTATATACCAAGAGCGACACATACGCAACACAAATATTATGTTTTTGATCCAAATGGTATTCTTAATTCTTATATGAATAATTCGTATAATTGAGTAAATTGAATCGAATGGGTCATATTCATATAATTCATATTAAATCATTATATGAATAGGTATTTCATATGACACGATTTGTTTCGGTATTTTGGTTTTAATGCGGGGGAGTAGAAACAATGTAGAATTATATTAATTATTAAATTAATTTAAATGGAGTCTTATGCGTAATTATCCAATATACATATGTAGGTATAGTTTAAATTTTAATTTTTTCTTTTTAACTTATTAATTATTTTAAATTAAAATATATTATTAAAATTGATTATTTTATTTAATAATTATTTTAAATTATCTAACTTGAACGGTATTTTTGGGATCAAGATAGAACGAGTCACCATGTCGTTTTGTAGGTTTGGTCTTGATGCAAGCATAGAAGGGGATGCGATTGGATGACGTGAGCTGCAACAACAAAATATGGTTGTCTTATTATTAAGTTTTAGATTAAATAGGGTTCCGGAGCATTGTGGCATCCTCGCTGGCCTATGAAATAATTGGTGGGAATTGAATATTAAAAACAAATTTCTGTTAACCGTCAGATTGCTTCTGATTTGAAATTTTAATGATTACAATCAATTTAATTTTAATATGTACTTGCATTTCGAGATATTAGTGATCGTGATAATGAATTGTTTAGTTGTTAATTGCTTATACTATAGATATTTTGATGGTGGAGTGGTGCTGTCCTGAGCTTTGTATATTTTTGCCGTGTACATTCCTATTAACGGATGAGTGTAGGGGTACAATTGGGAGGTGAATGGAATGGTTTGTGGTTGTGCGAGAAAGTATCAATTAGTCGATATGCTGATACTTGATAATATACTGCAGTCTTAACTTATTGATTTTTGCAACAACAACGCGGTGTATTTTTCATTCCGTTTGGAATAGTTTTAAGCCAAGTCTTGATCGCAGAGAACTGCCAATAATTTTTGGAAATTTTATTGGCTTATTTAATGTTTGTTTTTGTACAAATTACTATTTGGTTATCAAGGTATGACGGCAGGTATATTGGCTATGGTTTATAGTTTCACAGTTTAAATTGTGATGGGTATGGAAATACATAGCTGCAGTCAAATCATGAAACGACTGCAGCAACAATATAAGTTGTGTAATATTTATCCTTATCCTTATTTAATTGTGTTTATTTATTTTATTTTATTACATTTTATCCCACCTTCATCAGGTGCGGCTTACGTTGTCTTAGAAGAAGGTTGGTGGATATATTTTAAATTTAGAAGGTGACTAGTATGACGGGGTTTTTTGAATGGGAAGACACTAATTGGATTTATTACACTAGGTCGGATTTTGAGATACCGCTCTATAAGTTTTTGAATGTAGTTTAAATAAATGATTCTAAATTCCTTAGAAATAACGAATATCTAATTAAGTTGCTTTGAATTTTAGAAGGATTAATGACCTTAATGATGTGATATTAATTACTTTTACTATAGCCATTTTATCAACTAAACCATGATTATTTTATAGCTTAATAATTTTTAGTTTTAAAAACAGTAATTGGTAACAATTAACTAATTTAGATCTTGATTTTCAGAAATATTCAGAGAAACACAATATAGATTTCCAGAAACTTTGTGTCGAATTAATTTGAAATTTAAATCATTAAGTGAGGTTGGGTGAAAATTTGTTTTTGCTATTATGAGATGAGAGAAGTGGCTTTTGCAGCTGGCAAATGATGATAACTGCTAAAATGTGGAAATGATGAGATTTGGTAGTCGGGATATCCAATTATTTTAGTATTTCTGGAACTCCTTGGATCATGTCGGGTTCATCTGTTATAGTTATGTTTTATAATAATTATCAAATTACATTAATTCTTTATATATTTATATAATTATACTTAGGTTCACGAGCTCCAACTACATGAATTAATATTGGATTTGAATTTTCAGAAATATTGGTGACCATGGTGATGAATTTAATTAATTAGTTACTTGTTCTATAGTAGATTTAACAATTAAATAATGGGGTTTTAAGCGCTTAATTAAGAATGTTAATTTAAATTTTAAAAGTAGTATTTAATGATAATTAGCTAGGTTAGGTTAGGTTAGGTTTGGGTGGCGGTCCACCAGGACCAGGCATAGACACAAAAAGGTCCGTAGCCATACCACAAATTAAAAATTTTTCCTCCAACTCATTGAAACCACTTTGAGCTTGCTATGAAGCGCTGGATACTCCTGACGTCCTTCTCGCTGAGCTCCGCCAGGTCGTTGAAAAGGTGTGCCCCTAGAAAATTCAGTCTGTTTCGTGCCAGACGAGGACAGGTGCAAAGAAGATGAAGTACTGTCTCTTCCTCCTCTTCGTCCTCGCAACTACGACAGTAGTCATGTGAGAAGAAACCAAGTCTACTTGCATGTCTGCCTATGAGACAGTGCCCCGTAATCACTCCAACAACCACACTGATCTGACTCCGCTGAAGTGAGATCAGCTGTTTGGATCTCGCCAAGTTCAACTTTGGCCAGATTTGCCGAGTTATTACGCATGAGGTACTATTTGACCATCTGTCATTCGTCAACTTACTGGCTTCCTCCTGAAGCAGCAGTTTACATACCGCAAGAGGAATTTCAATATCCTTTTTGCTGTTTGAAATGTGGTCCGTTGTACCACGTCGAGCCAGTTCATCGGCTTTCATGTTCCCCGTACTAACGAAATGTCCTGGCACCCATATGATATGGATGTTGAACTGATCTGTCATCTCGTTAAGAGATGAGAGACAGCTCTGGACTACTTTCGACGTGAGAAGGTGTGATTGAAGCGCTTTAATGGCTGCCTGACTGTCCGTATATATGCGAATATCTCTAGTCGATATTACATTATACCTCAACCAGTCCGCTACTTCCTTTATCGCAGTTACCTCAGCTTGAAAAATGCTGCAGTAGTCAGGGAGACGAAAGGAGAGGTTTAACATGAGTTCCTCGCAGAACACCCCAGCCCCTACTCCTCTATCCCGTTTTGAACCATCAGTGAAGAAGTTCAAAACTCCTGGTTCCAAAACTGTATCCATCATCCAGTCCTCTCTAGATGGTATAATAGTCCGGAACTTTCTATCAAAAGATAGTGACGGGACAGTATAGTCGGTGGTCTTGGGAAGCCCTTTGTTACAAAGTATAGATGAGTGCCCTGTGTTATTGCAGGTCCACATTAAGGTGGATTTCAGTCGTATGGCAGTGCTAGCTGCCCACTGTTTTCCCATGATATCTAGAGGAGTTAGAAATAGCAGAGTCTCCAGTGCCTGAGTGGATGTGCTCCTCATTGCACCACTGATCCACAGAGAGATTGTTCTCTGAACTTTTGTCAACAACTTTAGGTTGACAGTTTTGTCCAGAGCAGGCCACCAAACTGTTACCCCATACAGAAGAATGGGTCTAACTACTGCTGTGTATAGCCAAAGGACCATGTGGGGATCCAGCCCCCAACCTTTCCCAATTGCATTTTTGCAGGAGTATAGCGCTACCGTAGCTTTCTTTACCCTTTCCGTAATATTCGGTTTCCAGTTTAATTTACTGTCTAAGACGAGACCCAAGAACTTTGCTTCACCTGTAAAAGCCAAGTTGAAACCATTTAAAGTAGGAGGATCGACATGAGGAATTTTATATTTCCTAGAGAAGAGAACCAATTCGGTTTTCTGTGGGTTCACATTTAGCCCACAACCATTGGTCCATAGTGAAAGAATGCCCAGAGCATTTTGAATAAGCTCGCTAAGTGTCCCGGGATATTTTCCCCGAACGCCAATAGCGACATCATCCGCATAGGCAACCACCTTGAAGCCAGTATCCTCCAGCCTCAGCAATAGATCATTTATGACCAAGTTCCAGAGAAGGGGGGACAGTACGCCACCCTGCGGCGTGCCTCTGCTTGCAAATCTTCTGGCGGAGGATTTCCCCAGACTGGCATTTATGATTCTGCCTCTTAGCATCTGATCTATCCAGTCCTTAAGAGAATCTTCTACTCCTAGATTCGAAAGTGCCCGAGTTATAGCCCCTGTTAGCACGTTGTTAAAGGCTCCCTCAATGTCCAAAAAGGTTACCATCGCGTAGTCTCCATATTCGAAAGATTTTTCAATAAAATATGTGAGAGAATGAAGAGCAGTTTCTACAGATCTCCCCTTGCAATAAGCATGTTGAGATTTGGACAGCTTTTCCGGCATAATCGTGCCTCTAATATGAGCTTCTATTTGTCTTTCCAGTATTTTGAAAAGGAAAGAAGACAAGCTGATCGGTCTAAGGTCTTTGGGACTGCAATGTGAGCGTTTTCCCGCCTTAGGTATGAAGACAACCTTCACTTCCGTCCATTTACTGGGAATGTGACATAGTTCTAGGCTGCCTCTAAAAATTACCTCTAACCAGGGAATGGTTAGATCAGTAGTTTTTTGTATATCCGCAGGGATAATACCATCAGGTCCTGGCGACTTGTATGGTTTAAAACTGCTTATCGCCCACAGAATCTTTCTTCTGCTAATAATTTGGCCTGCGAGGCTACTAGCCCTTTTACCTTCTGATATAGTAGGTGCAGATTCGGAACAACCAGGGAAGTGAGTTTCCAATAGTAGTTCCAGCGATTCCATACTATTTGTGGTCCATGCTCCATCCGGCCTTTGAAGGAAGCTTGGGATGGAAGGGCTAGTAGATAGTACCTTGCGAAGCCTGGACATCTCTGATGTCTCCTGAATTTTACCACAGTATAGTCTCCAAGATCTGTTCTTTGCGCTTCTTAGCTGATATTTGTAAATTTTGAGGACTTCCTTATAGGAGTCCCAGTCTACAGCGGCTTTTGTTTTCCTTGCTGTTTTGAAGAGTCTCTTGCACCGTTGACGTATTTGTTGAATCTCCTTTGACCACCAAGGTGGCCGAGATTTGCCCCTAGGCCTACTAAGAGGACAAGAGCCTAGTACCGCTTCATTAAAAGCGCTGGACAGTTCGTCCACTAAGCCATCGAGTTCTACCGTAGTTTTTGGAGGTTCAGGCACCTGCACTGGTAGTGAATTTCCCAGAATAGTTCTGAAAATATCCCAGTCGGTTTTCCTCCTGTTCCTGTAGAGAGGGCTGTTCGGAAAGAAAGCTCATTTCAAATTGAAGATAACAGTGATCAGAAAAAGAGTGGTCTTCCGACACTTTCCAATTTAATAGACTAGTCGTCAAGAAGTTTGAGACGAGTGTAATATCCAATACCTCCTGTCTATTTCTAGTTATAAAAGTCGGCTTATTGCCTATGTTACATATATGAAGGTTAGTACTTAGAATGTAATCAAGGAGTAACTCACCTCGTTCATTTGTGTCCGTACTTCCCCAGATTGTGTGATGAGAATTTACATCACTCCCCAGGATGACTCCAACCTTGCGCTTCTGAGCCTCCAAAATTGCCTCACCCAGAATGACTGGTGGAATGTTCACTGCATCATAGGCTAGGTAGGCTGATATTAGCCAGAGGCTTCGTTTATTGACCTCAATGCTGACCGCTGCCACATCTTCATTGCTGAAATTCGATAGCAGAAAACAATTTATATTATTTTTAACGAGAATGCACGACCGAACCCTACCTTCTTGTTCCGTGTGCATTAATCTATAACAGGGTGTCTTGAGTCCAAGTACCCGGTCACTAGCAACCCAAGGTTCTTGGATCAAGACAATATCCGTCCCTTCCTTTCCAATTTTTAAAAGTAGAGCAGCTGATGCTGCCTTTGAGTGGTGTAGGTTAATCTGCAAGAACGTCACCATTCTTAGACTTCCTTCCCTACCAATGTATCATCAGAGTCCTCCCCTGATGATGTGAAGTCCTCTGAGATTCTTCTTAATGACTCCAAGGACATTGTCAACTCCGTATCTGTAGAGATGGTTTCCACCAGGCTGTTCCCCTCTTGGAGGAGCCCAGATGAGCTTCCTGCAGCTTCTTCAGATTCCGGAGCATCCGGCTTGTCCGCATCCTTCTTGTAGATTTTGAGTGTGACTGCACTGAAACCATAGCTTACCATACCATTTGTTTTTTCCAGCGCAGTCAGTGACTCTCTGTTTAGAATTATGACGGCCGACCTGTAGTCGGCCCGTGGCTCCTCGAGCTTAGCAACTTTCCAGTTGTGCGTTGGCAAATCTGGGTTGCCAACCTGCAACAACTGGAGTATCACCTTTGGATCGCTAGGCTCCGAAGGAATCCACACCCTGGCTCTTGGCCTACAGGGGATTTCATCTCTAGCTTTAACAGCAAGGCTGGCTCCGGGCCATACCTCGCCTAGTCTTTCCACTGCCTTCTTGTAGAGCAGAAGAGATCTCTGATCCACACATGCAGTCAGTTTCACCTGGTTCCTGTGCCAACCCGCATCCCGACAAGTCGGAGCAGGTCCTGGGTTTTCTGCAAGGATATCCAGGTAAATGGTGGTTAAGGCCCTTTCCACCTTTCTCCAATTGGCGGGCGTGATACTGCCATCCTCCTGGGACTGGTCAACAACTGCCACTACCAGCTGATCCTTGAGTACCTCGTTAAAAGGCCTCATTTCGGTAGCATGGAGCTTAGTTCGTTTTGCGATCTTAGGACTTTCCTCCTGAGATCTGTTCCTTTTAATCTTTAAGCCAGCTGAAGGACCTTCCGACATCTGTTCGGTGACTTTTTTCGCCCACACAAGCGTAGCTTTGTCTTTCTCCGACCTGTCTTCTGGAGGGATCTTATTTATCTTCTCCAGTGCCCTCCACGCCTTTCTCCTAGTATTATATGTTGGTTTTGAGGAACCAGCTTCATTGGTGCTTTGGTTCCGAATTATACTTCTTTGCTCAGGCCTGGTGACCCGAGTGGAGGGACCAGCCTTATCTAAGCTTTTGTCCCGTTGTTTATTGGCAGGTTTAGAGATAGGCCTAAAGACCCGAGTCTCCTCTACCTCTTCCGGTTTTGTAAGAGAACCGGACTCTTTTGTTTGTTTTGTTTTTTGGTCTCCCATATTTGGTCCCACGAGTAGCGGAGAAAAGAGTGTCCATCTGTGCAGAGATCCGCAATACACAGATAAGGCTACTTAATCCGGAGGGCGCCAGGTATCCGGATCCACCGTTTGCGACTGAGCTATTTTTTAAACTGGGCCCTCAGCCTGGCCGGTTATCGGCACGGTACGAATAACACCTTAACCCAGCCCAGTGATTTGTTTAAGGTTTACTCCTTTAGCGCCGTGTTTTTGCCTAGAAGCCGAAAAAGCAATCTAGTTACCAGCAGCCACCACGAGGAGGTAACACGAGCACTTGCGGAAAACTGCTAGTTACGGAGCCTATCGGCTTGCATCCCCCTAGCAACTTCCCACCTGGCCGCCTTTTTTTAGCTAATTTCGATCTTAATTTTCAGAAATATTCGTGGAAATTCAAAGCAGATTCCCAGAAAGTTAAAGCATCTAGCGGATAGGTAGTTTTAGAAACTCTGTTGTTTTTATTTATATCCTCCTATTACAGAACTTTGATTCTGAATTTAGACTTTAGATACTAATTTGTGTCTTATAATTTTAATTTTGGGTGCTGGTGATATTAATTGTAATTCATTACAGAATAGTTATCACAGATCAAACTGCTATAATTTAAGTAGTATGTTCAGGAAATGCTTAATTTATAATAGTAGTTTTAAATTAAACTGTAGTTTTCGGATCGGATTGGATACATTGGGATTCCAGGATGAACATGCCGGTTGCGACACCCTGTTCATTTTATTCATCAGTTATTATTTATTAATTAATATAAGTTTGAAGAGTATACATATAAAGGATTCTCCTCTTTCTTAATTTACTGATTAATAACTTAATTTTCAGAATTTAACATAGTTCCAGAATTAATCATTTGCCGCCGGATTTAACTCTCCAGTGTCAACAAAAAGTTAATAAGCTTGTAGTTTGGAAATTGTGCTGTCTTGTGTTAACTATTTTACTATATTTATTACTAACAATTTACTAACTATCGACTGCATAGGTGGCTGAAACCGGGTCGAGTCTCTAATACTAACATTCCTTTCCTATCCCTCGGTTTTGTTTTATGTAAAGGGTGTACGGTGGATCCGGCGTATCCGGGAATCTTGCTGAGGCTTGGTCGTACACTCGTATCAATCAATCAATCAAAAACACAAAATTAATTATTTATTTATTTTAAATAGTACGATTTGTTCAAATTTATTTGTGTAATGACACATATCTAAAAAACAAACTTGTCAATAAAATGTATTTCTGACAACTAAATCAAAGTTGCTCAATTTTCTCGCCTTTTATTTTGTCCATTTGTGCAAAATCGAAAAAAAACTGTCGGACAAAACTGAAAGGCAAGGCGAGAAATCAAACGAAAACTCGCTTCACGCCTTTTGTGCAAAATCCCACTCCTGGAGTGGGATTTTGCACAAAAGGCGAGAAGCGAGTTTGTGTCTCTTTTACTTACACTGAATATGAACACTATTTCGCTTAGTAGAAATATATTTGAAGCATGCGATCTCATCTAACCAGAATAAAATGATATTCTATTTCAACTTTCATTCGTCTGTGTCTCTCACCAACGAAGGTACGTGGTCGAAGGGACGAAAAAGAGATAGCCCATTAACATAATATGATAGACGGAGATCGCAATAGAAAAAGCGACATCGACCGAATGAAATGGAGTTAAAACTTATTCTTTTAAAAAAAGACATAAACTCGCTTCTCGCCTTTTGTGCAAAATCCCACTCCTGTTCTATTTTATCTGTATCCCTTTTTCCCACCGCTTTGCGTACGCTTGACGTTTGTTATTTCTGCTCTATACCTTTTAATTTTATGGTAGTAATAGCCATACTGATTGTTAACCTTGAACATAAACTAAAAAAATTTACATAATGATATAAGAAAAAAGGAAATTTACCGTTTTATTTAAAAATGAGAAATTAAATTTTTTTAAAATGTTTCCATGTGTAATTTATACCAGTTTCACACCGTAGGTAGTATAATAGCAAAATAGTATAATACTATTTTACTATCTACCACAGTCGATTTCACACCACATAAAATATTAATTAAATAACGAAAATTAATAACAAATAATTATTAAATATAATTATGCAATATACAAAAATGTTCCTAGACTAATTTATTAAAGATACACTGTCATAAATTTTCCTTCTACAATGAAAAAAATATAATATAATAGCTATTAAAATTTGATAGCTATCAAATCGAAATATTATATTTTATTATTCATCTGAGTGAATAACAGCCATTATATGCGAGTAGAATACGATACTTTGTCCACGACCGACAAACGTTGCATTTTATAATCAAATCCTTTAAATACACCTAAAATAATTTTTGTCGACATTTTGACGTCACAGTTTAATAATAATGAAAATGGCAAGAGACTAGCTACTAGATAAAATTTCAAAAATTAAATAATTTACTTGGAAATATTTAATAATGATAGAAGAGACTACTAGATAAACTAGAAGTGAATAATGGATATCATTATAATTGATGAAACAAACGTATAATGAGCATATTATACGTTAGTCGTGGACAAATAGTATTATACTATTTAGCTATTATACTATCTACGGTGTGAAATCGGTATCATTTATTTTGTTTGGAAAGCAGTTTTTCGCTATTTCGTAAAACTTTGACATATGTATTTTCTAAGGGAGACTTTTTTTATGCGGTCCCTCTTCACCGCATACAAATTTTTTTTTTGTAATTTTTGTACAAAATTATTTATTACAACGATTTATGGAGTTCATGAATATTTTTTTTTGTGCGTTTTTTTTTGTTCGGTCCCTATCTACCGCACAAAAACAGGTTTGACTGTACTATTATTTGTCTATTGTTATCATTAACTTAAATTTGTTGAAAAATGGGCTTGCACCACTTTCAAAATTAACGGCTCATATATTATTTAAAAATTTAAACACAACAAAACACAAAAAAATAAATATTATTTAACGAACGCAAAACCAAATTCCAAACAGGAAATTGAAATGTCATAATAGATTGAATGCTAGACAACTTCATTGTGATTTTTTGTGTTAAGGACAACAAATTAAACGCCAACATATTGTTCATACCTTTTGTATGAAGTGGCACAGATGCAATTTTATTTTTATTATTACAGACATACATATATTAAATATTTTTTAATAAAAATTTTATTGAAATATATTCATTTTATGTCATTTTAAACTAAGCAAGTAAACCTCTTTGTGAAAAGCGAGTGAAAAATTAAAACATAAAAAGAAGGCAAATTCGTATTCTTTAGGTTTATCTTGTGCCGTTTTAGTTTTTTCTGTGGTTATTTTTATTAAAATTAAGTTATTTTCAAATATTTTAAGATAGCTTCATATACACAAAATAAAATTTGATAGGATAGATATATTCATAATAGAACAAATAATAAAACATATCTTAAAATCAATTACAAATTTAGAAAATTCCATGATTTTTGCACCCTACCAAACCGATATGAACCCTTACAAATACATAATTGAAAATAAAATTCCACCCTAAGAATCATTCATTTATTTGGATAGAAACTCTTATATTCAGGACCAAAACACGGCAATACCCACAATCTATCATATAAAAAGACGAAAAAATATTAAATCAATCAATCCTAATGTATTCATGGACCAAACACAGTTACGATTCAACACAAATATATCAAATAAGTCATTAGTTAAACACGAAAAAAACAAACAGAAATATTGATGGTTACTTTAATAATAATACTACCTATAACAGTATAAATTACTAATTTATTAATAATATTCATTACTCCCTATTCTATCATTTCTAGTCATATTTTAATATAAAGTAAGTTCAGGATATTTTTGTAATATCAGTTTTTTTGTATCCAAATAATAAACCTATTACCTAATTATAATTTTAGCAATAAAAAATTATACATAATAAGAAAAATAATAATAATAATAATACTAATAATTACAAATTTAAATGAATTGAGAGCCGAACATATTGCCTAAGTAGTTGGCCAAAATTTGGTGTTGATTACAATGTTAATTGCTGTAAGTTTTTAATAAATTATGTTTCACTTACTTATATAAAAAAAAAATGTAAATACTGGAAAATAAACTATAATTTTATATAAAAAAAAAAAAGCTTCATATACACTGTTGGTTGTTTTCCTTAACACTCAAAAAATCTGACATATTTTAGCTGTCAAATTATCGATCTATTGACGATTGTAAAAGTAAAGAAAGCGCCTCTCGAGGACAATAGTTAAAATGATGCACCTGATAAAATGACATTTGTCACAAATGCGACGAAAGAAATTTAGCAATGCGGTAATTAAAAATTGTTTTTATAGTCCAAAATTGGAATTATTTACAATTATTAGCAATCCGATAAGTAAAAATTGCGCTTACAGATCAAAATTGGAATTATTTACAACAATTTCGAACGTCAAATTATCAGGTATCTCAGTTTAAAAATGTTCCACTAGGTGGAATCCGTGATGCTCCAATCGTCAATAGGTTAAGGAAAACAAACAGCAGTTTATATGATGCTATCTTAAAATGTTTGAAAATAACTTAATTTTAATACAAATGAACCACAGAAAAAACTCAAACGGCACAAGATTAAACCTAAAGAATACGAATTTGCCTTCTTTTTATGTTTTAATTTTTCACTCGCTTTTCACAAAGAGGTTTACTTGCTTAGCTTAAAATAACATAAAATGAATACATTTCAATAAAAATTTTATTAAAAAATATTTAATATATGTATGTCTGTAATAGTAGAAATAAAATTGCATCTGTGCCACTTCATACAAAAGATATGAACAATATTTTGACGTTTAATTTGTTTTCCTTAACACAAAAAATCACAATGAAGTTGTCTAGCATTCAATCTATTGAATAAAAATGTCTGTCAATCTTAAGATCATTAGTCCTCGTCACGAGCTTGCGTATTTGCGTATTTCGTAACTTCATAAATTTGGCGTTTCTTCTGATTGGTTGAAATTGTTTCCGCTAAATAAGCAAGAAACGTCAAAAATAAACACGCTCACAGGCTACTTTTCTTCAGTGTATTTTGACAATTGTGGTTACTTGTGATTTTTAATAAATAAAAATAAATAATATGGATCTTAAATATAAAATAAAATTTATTTTTGTTATGTTGGTAAAATATTTAAAGAAATTACCTCGCCCATACAAAAAGTTAAAATATGTATATAAAATTCAATATCGAAAAAATTCAAACACTCATTTTGATGGATAATAAATCACGCTTCATTTAAAACGGGTTGGGTAGGATATCCCGGTTTTCAAAATCCCGGATTTAAAATCCCGGATTCAAAATCCCGGTTTTCAAAATTCTGGTTTCCAAAATCCTGGTTTTCAAAATCCCGGTTTTCAAAATCCCGGTTTTTAAAATCTTGGTTTTGACATTTGAAAGACGTATTTTTTTTAATTCGAGCCGCGCTTTTTGATGAAGGAAAATTGTATAAAGTAAAATAAAAATCGGGATTTTCTGAAAACCGGGATTTTTATTTATGCAGAATCGGGATTTTGAAAATCAAGATTAACAAAAAAACCGGGATTTTGACAAACCGGGATTTTGACAAACCGGGATTTTGAAAACCGGGCTTTCGTTACACACCCATTTAAAACATTGTATTTAATTCGATGTAAAGTTAATTTTGGTCACATAAATCCGGTCATAAAAATCCGGTCTAAATAATAAAAACAACGTAGTAATTTCAAATTATAACCAGAAAGATATTTTTAAAGTTTAGAATGTACTATTTCAAACATTTCTAAATATGTATATACTTGGTACACATTCGCTTAAATTTACGTTGGACGAACATTGGACATGTCGTGTGTAGGGTACATATGCCATGTGTACATTTGTTCACATCATATGCTCCAACGTTGGTCGACCGACATTTGTCAATTCTCGCATCATCTGGTGCCGCCTTTACAATCGCTAAATAAGCGAATACGCGCACATAATACCATAGATACACACAAAAATTATCGCGATAATCTTCGATCACGATTTCGAATGACGTTCTCGTGATCGCGATCTGCAAATTATGGTGACACACAAAAATCCGATTAAAAATAAAAATTTTAGTTATAAACGATGTTTGTATCGTGTCAAACTTTCATTTTACAACATAATGTCAATAAGTTTATACAAGTTATTAAACATGACATAATTGTTATCCCATTTAAACTTTCATTGTTTTATTTTTGTATATATTTCATGATTATCTTGTTTCTACAACTAGATTTTGAAATCGAGTTATCTATCCTGATTTGCCAAAATCGTGCAATGACAGATTGGAAAATTAACTAGATAATGTCAAATATGCGATTATCTAGTTTGTATGTATCTATAGTATTAGCATAGACATTCATACTAGATTTCTCATTTAATAGTAACTAAAGGAAAAAAACAAAAACTTCTGATAATTCCAATGTATCGTTGTGTTGTGTATTTTATAAGGCAATGATTTTAGAATGCGTTGCAAATATAATACGTATATGCAATACACCGATAATATTTGAATGGAAATTTTTTGTTTTTGTTTTCTGTTTTTAGTCAAATGAGAGATCTATTATGATTGTCTATGGTATTAGCATAGACAATCATAATAGATCTCTCATTTGACTAAAAACACAAAATAAAAACAAAAATTTTCCATTCAAATATTTTCGGTGTATTGCATATACGTATTATATTTGCAACGCATTCTAAAATCATTGCCTTATAAAATACACAACACAACGATAACATTGGAATTATCAGAAGTTTTGTTTTTTTCCTTTAGTTATAATGAAATGAGAAATCTAGTATAAATGTCTATGGTATTAGTGTACATTTCACACCTTGTGTGGATGCGGCTTAAATTTTTTTGCAAATTTTTCACTAAAAAATTATTTATCAATTTTCAATATTTTTTTTTATTTACATAGTAGAAAATATAAACTTATAATTAAATATAAAAAATCATGGCGTTATTTTACTGTACGTATACATCGAGAAAATCAGGTAAGGAGTATATATTTTGAAAATTTTTGAATGTAGGATTGTGTATCTATAGTTTTTTGGAGGGGAAAGCCAATTTTCCCCGGAAAATTATCTCATTTTCCGGGGAAATTTTCCCTTTTTTTATTTTTCAAAGTTGGGTAAAATGTAAATTTTTTGATAATTTTTGACGTTAGAATTGTAAATTAATTAATAATAATTTCTTTGTCAACCTTATACACAGATCAAAGAGTTTTTATCGTTCTTATCGCTTCATCTGATAGTATCACAAATGTTAAAATACTTAAAAAAAACTTTTTCCAAACATTTTTTATACTAGTAAAGATTAATATTTTTATTAATAATTGCTTCGTCAACCTTGCAGACACAGATCAAAGAGTTTTCCAAAGAATTATAAAATTTGGTTTTTTGCATTCAAAAAATAAAAATGGTTTATGTTCGATTTATGTTCGATGACGTACCAACATTTTTTCCCAACAAAACATGAAGATATTAGTACATTATGATTTTTATTTGTAAGACAAGAACAAAAATATAAACAACAAATAAATTATAATACCCTATAAAGGACATTAACGGTCAAAAAACGGCGATAGATAGATTAAATCTTAAGATGGCACTAGTAGTTTTTTTTAAATTTTTTTTTTGTTGTATCGAAACAAAAATATAAACAAAAGCAAAAAACACGAATAAAACTTACAACTAGACATGAATTATAAAAAAAATTAATTTTATTTTTGATTTATTAACCAAAAATTAAAAATTGTTAAAGCTGAAATCTTTAGAAGTTATCCCGTACTATGTTTTCCCATATTAAATAATACTGCATTATCGGTAAATCTGCCAATATCATTGACCGCAAGTTTACTATGGAAAAGTGTCATGATGTCCTTTATAGGGTATTATAATTTATTTGATAAACAACAAAAATTTTGTTGGGTTGTTTTTCCAATTGTTACTATAAACTACTTTACAATTTGTTATTATAAAAATAAATTTGACTATAAAATATACTTGACCCGCGTATATTTTTGATATTTTATAGTAACAAACACAATAAAAATGGCGATTTGTGAAATTTTTATAGGGTTTTATTATATTTTACTAAAATTTTAATAATAAAATAAAATTTACGTTCGAAATTTTTTCATTTTACCCGAAAAAGCCATAATTTTGATAAATAAACTAGTATCAGCGCCATATGCCGTATTTATCAAAAATTATCTACGACCGCCATTGTTGTTTTATACTTTTCTCTTTTTATCGCATGTACATTTTTTTGTGTTGCGTGTAGAGTGGCAACAAAAAAATTGTTGGAAAAAAATGTTGGTACGTCTAAATCGGACACTACTAGATGTAAAAGAAAAGACTGTTTTCATTGGATTTTTTCATAGAACGAGAACTGACCCCCGGATTATATGAATTTCCAACGTAATGACCAATAATTTTTGTTAGTTATCGTCATTTATTCATTGGGGTTTCGGTGTTATAGACCTTTTTCCTTAATTGTCAAGCATAGTGAATCGTCAGAAATATCTGTAGGTGTTGCATAATATTGGAATCTTGTTTTCAGTGTTTTAACCAAATAAATTAAATTTTACATTAAATTTAACTTTAGAAACGCTTTTGGGGAATTGTGAAGTTGTTTCTCGAAATATAATTCATTAATTATTTTTCTACAACATTAATTTTTAGTTCGGACCACCTACGGATCGCCGATCTTACTTGTCAAATTTTTTTAGGGAAACAGGTCTATTATTATTATTATTATTACTTGAGGGCCATGTGGGGGCTCAAGCCACCCCGCACTGCGACCTAAAAGATCTTTTGTGCATAAGCCCTACTTAATTATCCGTCCAGTCAATATTCAGGCTCTTAATGAACCTGATAATACTGCCTAACGGTACGTGATACATACTATCTGGGCTCATTGCTCTCCCCCCTAGATGTTTTAATTATCCGTCCAGCCAATATTCAGGCTCTTAATGAACCTTATAATACTGCCGACCGGTACGTGATACATACTATCTGGGCTCATTGCTCTCCCTCCTAGATGTAATAACATTTACTTCTGCTAGAAGAGCGGTAGCATTGGGACTCAAGGACTTCGAGAGGGCAGACCCACTCCCGTATATTCCTATCCGTGCCTTGTCTACCGTTTTGATTTTACTCTTGCGAGTTGCTGGGACATACTATCTGGGCTCATTGCTCTCCCTCCTAGATGTTTACTGTTGGAAGTACTTCTACACGTGATACATACTATCCGGGCTCATTGCTCTCCCTCCTAGATGTCTACTGTAGGAAATACTTCTACACGCGTTACATACTATCTGGGCTCATTGCTCTCCCTTCTAGATGTAATAACATTTACTTCTGCTAGAAAAGCGGTAGCATTGGGACTCAAGGACTTTGAGAGGGCAGACCCACTCCCGTGTATTCCTTCCCGTGCCTCCGTCTACCGTTTTTATTTGACTCTTGCGAGTTGCTGGGAATAAAAAGTCGCCTGTAGATCACCCAGGTTTACTACAGGAAGGCTAAATAAAACTGGAGGGTGCCTGGTATCCAGAGTCCGCATATATAGACTGATTAACCTATCAGCCATTCATCCATCGGCATATGCTGTTCCACCTTAGATTAGGGATTTTTTGTCAAGGTTTTCTCCTTTAGCGCCGTACTTTAGCCTGTCACAAAAGTCTATATTCAGCCTAATGGTTACAGTTACCGGTGGTTGCCACGAGGAGGCAGTACGTACACTTGCGCCTACTGGAAGGATACGGAGCCCCTTCCAATAGACGCCAAACCACCCTCGTGGGTCTATTGTAAATTTGTAATTTTTTAGTGTTTTTTTAAATTCTTTTATTTAACTTACACGGATGTGATCAAATCTTGCATTGCAAAATTTTAATGCTTAGACTTTATCAATCTTGATGAAAATTGGCACACATGTGTAACTTCGGTGACAATACAAGTTGGTGGTGTTCCCTAAGGGAATTCACCCCCCCCCCTCCCCCATCCCTTATTTTCCACCCACGCATCGGTTAAATCATCGTTTTGTAAATTTTAACATATTTATCAGATACAATGATAAAATTTGATTGTATTTCGAGGGGAGCTACCCCCGCACTCCTTATGTTCCACCCACAAATAAAAGAATTTCATAAAACAATTTTTTTTCTTTTTCAAATTTTTTGTATTATTTTTTCCAAAACATGTTAAATTTTGGGAAAAAATTGTTCCACTTCAAAGCAATTTACGGTTATAGGCCGATTGCCGATCACTCAACGGTTTGATCTATATATTTTGATAGGATACGCAAACTAATCATATTCTCGCCCCAAAATTATAAAGCAAAATTTATTTTCCTTAAAATGATAAAATTATTGTTGTACATAAATGTTTTTAAAATTGCAGGTGGTCTGGAGCTTAATATTAGGATTCATCCTTCTAGTAGCAATTTATGCATTTTATTATTGGAAGCAATGGAAGCAAAGGGTGAAAGAAAAATTAAAATTTTTACATTTGCAAACGTCCCAATCTTCATCTCGTATGAGATTTCGGAAACGTGATAAGATGCTCTTTTACGGCCGCCGAATGCTACGCAAAGTAAAAAATTTATCGGGTGAAGCGTATAATGGTCAAGGTAAAAAACGAAAAGCTGTCATGAAATTTGCTCGAAAAATATTACAATTACGCAAAGAAAATACCCCGCAACAGTTGAATTCATATGAACCTCCGGCAGAATATTTGGAAGAAACAATAGAGGGTAAAGGAAAAGTACCTCCCGATGCGTTATATTTATTACAGAGTATTCGTGTTTTTGGTCATTTCGAGAAACCTGTATTTCTCAAACTTTGCAAACATACCGAAATTATAAACTTAAAAGCAAATGAAACGTTATTTAGCATTGGAGATGAAGACGACAGTCTTTACATAGTACAAACTGGCCTAGTTTCTGTATCAATAAATAATGCTGATGGCAGTAGTTTAGCTTTAAAACAAGTTCGGCCTGGTGAAACTGTAACATCATTACTCAGTTTTATTGATGTGCTAGTGGGAAGTATTAGTGTTTATAAAACAGTATCTGCAAGAGCTGTGGAAGATAACACACAAGTAATTCGGCTTCCAGTTAATGCGTTTTCAGACGTTTTCAAAGATAGCCCAGACATTTTAGTGAGAGTAGTTCAAGTAATTATGGTACGTTTGCAAAGAGTAACATTTACTGCTTTAAGAAACTATCTAGGTTTGAGTGTTGAATTAATACAGGTAATCAATTTTCTCTAATTATCATGCAATAAAGCTTTTATTGGTTTAAGTTTATTTTTAGAATATAAAAATACCAAAGAAAAATATTCCTTTGCTAAAAAACTCCCCTGGCCATCGAAAATCGAACTCACAAGATATCACACATTCATTATCTCTTGGCTCGACAAATGAACATAAACCGGATATGATAAATGATTTATCGCAATGTAGCGTAAGTTAACACTATAATGTATGGTTTGCTTTATTTAAAATCAAATATATTTCTGCAGAATCGTCGCATTTCAGTGCTACCGCCATCAATTCCTATCGACAAGATCGATACAAAATTATTAAAAAATATAGCGATACAAGGATTCCTCAAAGAGCTGGGTTTGGATAATGATGATATAGAATGTTTATTAGAAAATGTTGAAGTGCGCGAAGTTCAAGCGGGTACTATTCTTGTTCAGGAGGGAAATCATGAAGAAGTTTGCTTAATTTACGTAATGGGCGGGAATTTAGCAGTAACGCAACACTCATGTGAAATACCTGGAACAAAACCGAAAGAAAAAACGGAAATTCATACTCATTCAATACACGCTGGTGAGCTATTTGGCGGAATGGCTGTATTAACAGGTGAAGCAAGTCTTTACACTATTCGGGCACGGAACTTGTCACGAGTGGCTTTATTAAGAAAGGATACGATTTATCAGTAGGTTTGAAATGACTAATCATTGTTTTATTTCCATTTATGCGTTATTTATAATTTTCCAGTTTATTGAGAGAAAAACCTGCTATTGTTTTAGATATTGCTAAAAGTGTGATTAAACGATTATCACCTTTAGTACGCCAGGTAATTTTGATTGCATAATTTTAATCGTCATAACGACGTTAATTGTATCTAATTTAGTGTGACTTTGCACTAGATTGGGTTTTTTTAGAATCCGGCCGTGCTGTGTACCGGCAGGATGAACCCAGTGATTGTACTTATATCGTGTTAAGTGGTCGTTTACGATCAGTTATAACTCATTCTAATGGTAAAAAAGAAATTATTGCTGAATATGGTAAAGGTGACTTAATTGGCATTGTTGAAATGATAACCGAAACTCCGCGCAGTACAACTATAATGGCTGTTCGAGATTCAGAACTGGCGAAATTGCCTGAAGGCTTATTTAATGCAATAAAATTGAGATATCCTAATGTTGTAACACAATTAATTAGTCTGCTAGGCCATAGAATCTTGGGATCAATGCAAGGATCGCCAACAAGGCATCCAGTGGAATCTACCCCTGTAAATAATCAATTTTCAACGGTTGCCGTAGTGCCGATAAGTGACGATGTTCCTTTAACAGCTTTTACTTATGAACTCTTTCATTCACTTTCCAATACAGGTAATAAATACTATTACAATTCTTTCTGTTAAATTTTTAATCCCTAATACTATTTGGTAGTATCTATACTAACATTTGCTAATACGTACCAAACATATATTTCAGCACCTGCTCTTCGTCTAACTTCAGAACTAGTGCGTAAAACATTAGGAGTAAGTATAATGGAATCAAGCAATGAATATCGATTAACTAGTTGGCTGGCACAACAAGAAGATCGGGTTAAAATAGCTCTTTATCAATGTGACAATTCATTAACTGCGTGGACTCAGCGTTGTATGCGTCAAGCTGATGTAATTTTAATTGTTGGACTAAGCGACCGTCCGCCAATTGTCGGTAAAATGGAACGAGAGATTGATCGCCTTGCTATGAGAACTCAGAAAGAATTAGTAATTTTACACCGTGAAGGAAATAATTTAAAGCCAACTAATACAGTACAATGGTTGAACATGCGTTCATGGGTGACTAAACATCATCACTTGCAATGTCCAAAGAGAATGTTCACTCGTAGGAGTCAATATCGTATAAATGAATTATACAGTAAAGTACTGATGTCTGAACCAAATATGCATTCTGATTTTTCAAGGTTAGCAAGATGGCTAACTGGAAATTCTGTTGGACTGGTACTTGGTGGTGGAGGCGCGCGCGGTGCAGCTCATGTGGGCATGTTGAAAGCAATACAAGAGGCTGGCATACCGGTCGATATGGTTGGGGGTGTTAGTATTGGGGCTTTCATGGGCGCTCTGTGGTGTTCTGAGAAAAATATTACAACAATGACACAAAAAGCTAGAGAATGGTCAAAGGTAAATATTGAAAAGTTTCTTAAATGTCTAATTTGATTTATTTGAATTTCGTGTCTTTTAAAAAAAATAGAAAATGACACAATGGGGAAGACAGTTATTAGATTTAACATATCCCATTACATCTATGTTCTCTGGACAAGATTTTAATCAAACAATCCGTGGAACATTTGGCGATATTTATATTGAAGATCTATGGATACCATATTTTACCCTAACCACTGACATAACTGCAAGTTGTGCAAGGGTTCATACGCATGGTAAGCAAAATGTATTTTAGATTTATTTATACTGTATAAATAATTGTTTCATAAATTCTAAATTTCTATTTTATTTAAATTTAAATATTTAATAAAATTTCTACATTCATTAGAACCTTTTAAATAAAACAGAAATTTAATTTTTATTTAATTGTTTCACTTCGAAATTACGATTAACCAAACATGTTCTGAGATTTTTACAATTTTAACAAAAATATTCTAATAAAATTTAAATAAATTAAAATATAAAATAAAACCCTGAAGGATCGTTATGGCGTTATGTAAGGTCTTCAATGTCATTAAGCGGTTACATGCCACCGTTATGTGATCCAAAAGACGGGCATCTGCTACTTGACGGAGGATACGTGAATAACTTACCAGGTAATTTCAAATTATTTTTTAGATGAATATTTATTTTATTTTAAAAAATATTATTTGCTTAGTTTTGTGATAATTTTGATATTGATAATTTAATTAGCATGACTTATTTTGGTGTACTGATAACTTATTTGTTTTCGTGATATTTTTTCATTTATTTTGCAAACCGCTTTCATCTCGCAATCAGAAATTTTGAAACTAGCGATTTTCTATCAAAGCACAGAATACATTTTGTTTTAAAATAAACAATAATCCTAGTTGTATTAACATGATTTATTTGAGAAAACATAATGTACCTACATATGTATTTTCTTTACTATTTTTTCAAAATATTTTTTACAAATAAAATATTTTTGTGAAACGATATTTTTTGATTTTGTACAGTAAATTATCAGGTTAAAGTGCTTTTCACACCGGCTGCGTTGACTTTGGACTTTAAAAAATTTACGTTTTATTTTTAATAATTATCACTTAAAAATAATTTATTTTATAACAGTTTCAAAATATTTCTATAAAAAGTGACACTGTTAATCAAATAAAACTAAATTACAAAACTTTAAAGTTACAAAATGACTTTCAAGTGCTTTTCATGCCGTCTGCGTTAACTTTGGACTTTAAAAATATAAAGTCATTTTGTAACTTTAAAGTTTTGTAATTTAGTTTTATTTGATTTATAGTGTCAATTTTTATAGAAATATTTTGAAACTGTTATAAAATAAAATATTTTTAAGTGATAATTATTAAAAATAAAACATAAATTTTTTAAAGTCCAAAGTCAACGCAGCCGGTATGAAAGCACTTAAGGCGAGTTTTGAGTTGCAGTCATTCGTTCGTTTTTTCGTTCTGAATTTTTTTTTAATCCAATCAAAGGAACACGAACGAAAAATAACGTTATCTTCAAGGAATACGATTGATTAAAAAAAAATTCGGACGAAAGAACGAACGAACGAATGCAACTCAAAAGCCGCCTTTAGTTAAATTTATATCAAGTTTGGTTTAGTATATCAGCCATTGGTAACCATCTTTTGCCCTGCATCATGTTTTACATGTCAGAAATCGCTTTATTATTTGATTAGCAGAATTATAAACTTCGATGTTCTTTGATTTCGTAAATAATAGCAGTAATCTCCATTGAATTTTTTAATTTTCGTATTAAGGCCGCTGCACGAGTATGGATATAAATCCGTACAATATGAGTCCGAACGAAGTTAGTAACTTATTTGAACTTTTGCTAAATAAATTTTATCAACTTCTCTTTGCTTTTAGTTTCAATAATAACAAATACATATATGAAAATTTCAATAATAATAAAATAACAAATTTTTTTAAAAATCGAAAAGTCAGAAATAAGCAAATAAAAAAAAAAATTGGGGAAAAATAGCTCCTAATATATATTTTTTGGTATGGTTATGTTGGTTTTCTGCGGATATTTTGCTTAATGTTGAAATAATTTTAACTCGAGAGGAGAAATAGGGGAATATTTTTTTCGGTCACATCACAATATTTGGGTAATTTCATTGGATGCATGACTGGATTAAAGGTCGCTGCATGAGTATGGATATAAATCCGTACAATCTGAATCCGGTCATTCATCCAATGAAATTACCCAAATATTGTCATGTGACCGAAAAAATATTCCCCTATTTCTCCTCTCGAGTTAAAATTATTTCAACATTAAGCAAAATATCCGCAGAAAACCAACATAACCATATCAAAAAATATATATTACGAGCTATTTTTTCCCCATTTTTTTTTGTTTGCTTATTTCTGACTTTTCGATTTTTAAAAAAAATTGTTATTTTGTTATTATTGAAGTTATCATAGTATTATTGAAACTAAAAGCAAGGAGAAGTTGATAAGTAAAATAGACGAATTTACGGGAATTTATTTAGCAAAAGGTCAAATAAGTTACTAACTTCGTTCGGATGCAGATTGTACGGATTTATATCCATACTCGTGCAGCGACCTTAAAGGTCGCTGCACGAGTATGGATATAAATCCGTACAATCTGAATCCGGTCATTCATCCAATGAAATTACCCAAATATTGTCATGTGACCGAAAAAAATATTCCCCTATTTCTCCTCTCGAGTTAAAATTATTTCAACATTAAGCAAAATATCCGCAGAAAACCAACATAACCATACCAAAAAATATATATTACGAGCTATTTTTCCCCTATTTTTAGTTTATTTGCTTATTTCTGACTTTTCGATTTTTAAAAAAAATTGTTATTTTATTATTATTGAAATTTTCATATAATGTATTTGTTATTACTGAAACTAAAAGCAAAGAGAAGTTGATAAAATTTATTTAGCAAAAGTTCAAACAAGTTACTAACTTCGTTCGGATTCAGATTGTACGGATTTATATCCATACTCGTGCAGCGACCTTAAGGCTGCTGTCGAATTCTCGAGTAAATCATTTACTACGGTAAATGTAGATTTTTAGGGTTCGTTTTTTTGTTATATTACGCATTTTTTCTGTTTCTAATCCTTGCCGAAAAATTTTTTGATTGATTTAGACAAAATCGTCAATTCTTTGAACATTTTTATAATTAGTGCAGATTCACTTTTCATCAGACATCAAAAAAATGCTCTTTTGTTACAAAACTTATGAAAAAAGAGTAAACAGTAATCAGTATTCACGAAAAAACAAAATCGAAATTTCATGAATATTTAAGCATCGCAAGAATATGGTTTTTATTTTCTCACGAATAACAAAATTCTCTTGGTTTATGTTTAACGTTGATGAATATTACCAGAGACAACATATTTATCATAGATTTCTCATTTTTCTAAAAACACGAAAAACAGTAAACTTCTGATATTTCCCATGTTATCGTTGTATTGCATATACGTATTATATACGCAACGCATTTAAAAATCATTGCCAATTGCCATATAGAATACACTAATACAATGAAATATCAGAAGTTTATTTTTTTTCGGGTTTTTAGTAAAATGAGAGATTAATGATAAATGCGTTGTCTCTGATATTACAAAAACTCTGAATATATTTTGATTGGGAGATCGACATTGCAATATAAAAGTGAAAGTAAATGCAAAGCACAAATTTTGTAAAACAGCGAAATAATGAGTAATTTTTTTTTCTAAAATCAATTTTCTACTTTTGTGAATTCAATACATTTACTACATATTTTTAAATATGTATTTGTTTTTAGGTGTGGTCACTGATCCATAAATAGGTAAACGATTTACCGGTACTCCAAAGGCCTCCTGGTCTTTGATTTCGTATTTCATATACGTTTATTTCGAACTTGGCTGTTTCTTAACCGATTCTGATAAAATTCGACTAGTGCGAAGGGAACGGGATACTAAAATGATTTTTTGATGAAGTTCTGAAATAAGGCCAATCAGGATGGAACTTGATCATTTCTTAACAGATTATGGTGAAATTCGACATATGCCATTTAAATGGAATTCTAAAATGATTTTTAGATGAAGTTCTGGAATGTGGCCGATTAGGATAGAACTTGGCGATTTTTTAACCAATTTTAATGAATTTCGATATATGCAATTAAAATGGGATTCTAAAATTATTTTTAGATTACGTTCAGAAATATGGCTGATTAGGAAGGAATTTAACCTTTTTAACCAATTATGATCGAAATTCGACATGTATGACGGTAATGATATTTTAAAATGATTTTTTGATGAAGTTCTGAATCAGGTTTTCCCAAGTTTTAATAGTTGTTCGGAAAACGAGATAACGCATCTATATTGTACAAAATTATTAATAACATTGATGGATTATGAATATTTAATGAATTTTAATGGCTGCTGTTGGTTTAATTCCCCTTCTTTTTTTCAGTAAATTTTTAGAGACATTCAGTAATTTTTTTGTCTTTTTAGGTTTATCTAAGGACCATTTGGCAAATCAAAAGTTTTGTGGCGTTTTAATCTTCCCCCCTCGTTGTGGTAGTGAGAAACTTGCTCACCAGATCTATGTGGATTATGCCTCTTCTAAATCTCTGTGAATTATACCGTTTGCTAGGAACCATAGTGTATTTATTATGATTCTTAGAAACTTAGACTGGAATCGCTGAAAAATGTCCAAGTTGGAGTTATCGTCCGTTTCCCACTGCTGTATACCATACGTCCAGATAGGTTTTATTATCATTTTACAGACTAGTAATTTATTTCCAATCGATAAATTTGATTTTCTGCCTATTAGCCAATACATTTTTGTCGGTTTCATTCCCAATTGTCGAGTTTAATGTTTTGTCGAGGTGAATACATAAATATTTTACTTCATCAGTTTCAGGTATATCCGGGTTATTCATTTGTATTGATGAACATGTCCTCTTCGCATTGTAAAGGTTACATGATTAACTAAAATTAATATGAGCTTCATTAACTTTAATTCTTCATTTTTCATCCATATTTGAATATGTATTTTTAAAATTCTCCTGCAAAATGTTTGTAGCTTTATTAGGGTCTTCATGTGGTGAGAGTACTGCCGAGTCGTCTGCAAATGTTGCGATAGTTACTTGGTTGCTTGTAGGTTTATCTGCGATACATAGCAGATAAAATATCGGGCCAAGCTCGCCGCCCTGTGGTATACCAGATTTAATTAAATAAAGTAAAACTTAATAATTTTGTTTACATATGTAAGAAAATTTCTTAAACTACTAACAATTTTATTAATTTATATTGTCTTCCATGGCTAATTTTCTAGCTCTCAAGACATTGTCATTCACCTTAATTTAATTAATAATACACCCATTTGGATTAATACCTGTGTAACCAGGTACTTTTTTCCACTAATATATAATAGAAATTATTTCTATAGGTTTTACTTTCTCTTCTTGATAAATAAAAATTATAAAAATTTATCAATCCTTATTTGATGTATACATTCGTGTATCATATGACTAGAAAGGCTTAAATTATTAAGAAAGACGCGATTAATTGTTACTAAACTCACTAAATTACATTAGGTAATGATTATACATATTATATCATATTGATAATCTCATTGGCTTTTAACTTTATAACCACCAATATTTTGCTTTTGCTTTTTGGTGCTCTTTAATATTTCTGACAGATATACTGGTACTAAACCTCTGTAAATTAGCGGTGTTAAATTGCTGCTGGTTAAAATATTTATTACTAGTACGTCTAAGTACATGGTAAATTATTGGAGTGCCTGATTCATTTTGAATGAAATTGTTAATAAATATACGCTGTCATACCCATCAAGTATGGTCCATATATTAAAGAATTTTCATCATTCGTACAGCATCTGTTGATATGTTGTCTAATTCATTTAAGGGAGAACACCACTGTGAGATTTAAAAAAAAATCGATTTTTTTTTTTGCCTTTAAAAAATCCTTTCGACCCTCAAAAATATGATACAAATTCGTTTATAGCTAAAATAAATTTTTTTTTAGAAGGTTTTCAAGCATTTTCCTGAGAGCTCTTATTGAGAAGTTTTGATACCAAAAACTTTAAACGCGTTTTTCTCGAAAAGTCGAAACCGTGTTTTAGAAATCTGCACGCAGCAGAACTCAATCAATTTTTGTTCAATCGACTTGAAATTTTAACTGTAGCTTCTTAAATAGATTTAAAATCGAAGTACCTCAGTTTTTTTTGATTCATTAAAAATTAAAAAAGATATACAACTTTTTATACGAAAATTATAGTCGAAAAATGAAACTTTTTCTTCAAACTTGCCTCTTTTTAATTTCCTCAGGTACTTCGATGCTAAAACTAATATATTTCATGAAAATATTTCATTTTTTGTACCAGGAACAAATTTAAGACACTTCTACTGCGTGCAGTGGAGCGACTCGAGTCAAAATCACTTCTACTAAAGCTACTCTTGCGCCGCCATTTTGTATTTTTTTTTACATAAAATTTTTTTTTTGTTTACTTAAATATGTATATGCCAAATATAGCCTAAAAGTTTTTTTTTCTCTAAACCCAACCCATTCCTTAAAAAAAAAAACCAAACTAAACACTTGAAAATGGTAGGTCACAGTGGTGTTCTCCCTTAATAATAAATGAATCGATCCGTATTATGCCCGCTTAATTATATAAATTTTGATTTGATCTTTTAAATTATGCAACTTTCTGTATCTAACCGTACAAGCTCGTAAACATCTACGTAGGTACTAATTTTCTTAATTTTTCCATATAAGAACTGCTTATATTATACCATATAGGAGCGGCATACGTTATTAGTGCTCGAATTAGCGCTTTGTAAGCCATTATTTTTACTTTTCTGATATGATGTTCATATTCGGCAAACATGGTTAAATTTTGTACTCCACATGCCACACCTAGCTATTCTGTTCACCTGATTTTTATAGTACCGAGGCAGGCGAAAATGGAAGGACACAAATATTGTTCAGTATTTTTAATGTTGTTAATTGAGTAATTTTGTAGATTATATTGTTGTGTAAATCAACATTATTGTTATTCAGGTTGCGAGAAAAATTTCTAGCCTTGAAAATGAAAAAATTGTGTTTTTGGTATGAAATTCGTTTTATTATTCAATATGGCATCTTTGATCCACTGATTGTTTATGTAATAATAAATAAATAAAATATAGTCTAACAAACTTTGTCTAACGGCTCTCCAATAAATCTATCCTATCGCGGAAATGCGATTCCGAAAGATCTATCTGCAAAATAACTGTTCACGGCTGCTACAGCTTCCTAGTCCGACGAAAAACGCTTTTCACATAAAAATTGGTTTAGGTTTCGGAACAGATAAAAGTTACTGGGAGCCAAGCCTGGTGAATACAGTGGATGTTCAAGTAATTCTTACTTTAATTCGTTGAATTTTGTCACGTTATCGTAAGTGGCGCGACTTTTCCAAGAAGATTTTTGTTTTTTTTTTTAATAAGCAACCTCTTATTTTATTTTCATTTGCATCAGAATATTTGCCAATGCAGATGGCGTACAGACTTTAGTTCGGTTAGTTTTCATTGTGCCTACATCGCTATTTATAGCAGTTTATTCTCAATGGTGGAAGGAAATAATTATATGGGACAAAACTTAAAATCCATTTATTTTATTCATTAATAAAAAAATACTAACAATAAGTGCATTTTAGTAGTTTCTATTACTTGCATTGTTATTAATAACATCCATCCATCAACGTGGCCTTGAGTTTATTAACGTTTGGAAAACAGAAACGTCAATTTATGCCCATTCCTCTTGAATAACCGTCTTAAGCTTCGCTAAAGTATTAAATTGACGTCTATTTTTGTAGACTCCCTGGCTAAGAATGCTCCAGAGATTTTTCATTGGATTTAAGTCCGGACTAGTAGCAGGCCACTGCAATACTGGTATATTTAGTGAAAATTTATTAAAGCGTCGTCTATTAACTGCACATACTTCCCCGCATTGATTTTATGGGAAACAAAACAAATTGGGGTCTTGCTCTGATAGCAGAAACCACCCCATGTCATAAGTAACCCTCTTTGAAATTTGCGGGAATGACGCGTTTGATGTGACTCACGAAAATCTCGCAGATAATTCTGGCTTTCATTTGGTTCATCAAAATTAAATGTTTTTTCATCCGAAAATTTATTGATTGCCACTCTTCATCCCAAAATTTAAATTTCTTAGCAAATTCCATTCTCACCAATTTATGGCGTAACAGAAGTTTAGGTTTACGCACTCGCTTCTGATATTTCAGATTAATATTTTCTTTTAAAATCTGTTTATCCTTCGTTTAAGGTATAAACAGAACAAGAGCGATAACGACGAGCGTCGACGAATAAAAAAAAAAATATCGCCGCGATATCGCTGTAGTTAACATAACAAGAGCGTCAGCGCATGGCGATAAAAAAATAACAACAAACGACATTACCTAAATTATGTGTTTTTGGCACATAAATATTATAATTTAATATTGCCAAGAAGACGTTGGTGGGTATAGATTTTCCGTTTTATTAAAGAATTGATTGCAAAAAAATGGTTAATAATATGACAGCTATCGTTTTCTACTTAAAAATATAAAAAAACAGTAGGCAAGATTGTATCGCCGGCGATAAAATTAGAAATAGATTCTAAAAAAAGTTCGGCGATATTGTCGTCGTCGCCACCGATATTGGTTCTGTTAGCATCGTATGATTTCTGTGTATTTTAATTTTGTTCTGTTTATACCTTTAAAGACGTCAAGACACAAGTCACGCTTTTTTTTGGGATGGATTGATATTTTTCCTGACTGCTTTATTGGATTGATATTTTTCCTGAGACGCTTTATTTCCCTTTTACCTCTTACGACAACTTTAGACTCTGGTCCTGGTCTTTTTACTGTGACGTATGTTTGGGGACTTTTTTAGAAGTTGTTGATGGTATTTTAATTTTTATGTAGTTTTGTGGCTATCTGACGAATGGTAACGCCAGATTTGCTATAGCATAAGATCCTTGCCCATTCATCGGTCGAAAGTTGCTTTCCTCGTGGCATAATTCTTTAAAAATTGCTATTGAGTCATAAAAAATTATTTTTTTAATGTAGACAATAATTCTTTTTTCTTTTTTTAATTAGAGATAAAATAATAACAATAAGAGCAAAACGGTTTTATTATCAAAAACCGCACTTGTCCCATATAGCTATTTCCTTCAACTGGCGGTTGTTAAAAACATTAAATCAACATAACGGTATTACGAGAAAGGGACGAACGAAAATTTTAACTTCAGTTTGTTGAGTAAGCATTGACAAATTGTTCCTAAAGCTCGGTATGCTGCTCGCGCTAAGATAAATTTTCCATACAAATTTGACGTAAAATTTAGCTAGCGAAATAACAAAAAAATATTTAGCTCACGATTTCGCAGATCCGGTACGCAGCTGACGTGAAAAATTTGTAGTTATCTCATTCAATACAGACTGCGCTAATGGAAAGTCTACAAACGTTTTCGCAGCAATTTATCTGCCTAGCACAATAAAATTGAGATAAATTTTGACAGCGACTAAAAATAAACATTTATTTTTTTTAAATCGCAAAATGGAGTACAGTGAAGAAGATCTAGACCAGCGTTCTTCAAACTTTATCATCCCGAGGAACCCTTTTTCTATATAAAATTTGCGACGGAACCCTCCTATGTTAAAAAGTTTACACAAGTTAAAAATTTCGTTTTATTCAGTCAAAAAAAACAAATCATTTTATTCCATCTAATGTAGGTACAGATTATGTAACACAAAAAACAAAACAAAAAATTTAAAAAAAATTGGTCGATGAGCAGCTATTGTACCATTTTTAGGCCTGGTGAAAAATTATTTTTGACGTTACTTTTCTGTTTTGCATTAAAATGGGCTGAAAAAGTAATTTTTCGCTGGACCCCAAAAAATGGTGCAATAGAGCCCGATTAGCCAAAAAATTAATGACTTGGTGAGTTTGACTATTAGAGCATAATTTATCAATATCCGGATGTATTGGTGTTAGTTCGAGACGCATATCATTTTCTGAATCAAATCGATTTTTGTATTTGGTTTTCGTAGCGACGTATACGGAAAAGGATTTCTCACTTAGGTAGATTGTTACGAAAGGCATCAATTCTTTCACTGCGCGCTCGGAAATTGCCGGATACTCTTCCATTATTTTGATCCAAAATGGGCCAATGCCAATCTGGCCGAATGTAGATTTTAATGCGGTGTCCGTCTATAAGTTGTTCTCTTTCTTTTATTGGCAATGTATCCACTTCACTACACTCATTAAAAGGTTGTTCGACCCAACTTAAATTATTGAGAGATGAGTATAGAGAGAGTATAGATATTATTTGAGTATAGATATAAAATTAAAAAAGTTTTGTTTTAAACAAAGTTACGGACATACATACGTACATTCAAAATTAGTATATTTGGATTATGCAACAATTTATTTATTAGGAATGGTTAAATAAAATATTTTTGGATAACATTTTTTCACGGAACCCCTAAAACTTCTAGCGGAACACTAGGGTTCCACGGAACCCAGTTTGAAGAACGCTGATCTAGACAATAGCTGCGGCACCAATAATAATATTGTCTTCGTCACTTGAATCCATTTGATAAAAGTCGCTCAGTACTTTATTTAACTTTCGCTCGAACTATATTTTTTTTTGTTGTAGGACAAATAAAGCAAATGTAAAAATTAATCTCTACATAATCTTTTTAGCTTGTGAATTTATCTTTAATTTAGTGGAGACTTGTGGAGACCGTGTTAAAATTTATCTTAGCGCGAGCTGCATACTAAGCTATACATCGTAAAATAAAATCAGCGAAATGCTTTTGAAGAAAACAGTACAAATTACTTTGTCCCATATAGCTATTTCGCATAGTGTATTTCTACAAGTGAAATATGTCGTACTCGTTCATCTGAGAATGCGCCCTTCACGAATAACAAGTATTTGCTCAATAATTTGAATTTCTGATGTTAATGCAATTTTTGGACGTTTGTTCACTGCCGCATCGGGTTCAAAGCTTGTACGACCACGTTTAAATTGTGCAACCCAATTTTTTATGTTGCATATGAAGGAGCATATTTACCTAACACTTTAACCAAATCGATATATGTAATTTCTTGTCCGGATAAACCGTTTCTAAATAAATATTTCATGCTGCATGTTCCTTTTTTTTCCATTTAAGAAAAACATACTGATTCATCAATTCAATCAAATGGCTTGTAAACACAGAATTAATTGTGAGATCGATAAGAAATTTTCCATTCATTCACATTAAGGATGGAATATTCTATTCTAGTTTCAAGCACACCTTTTTGTTTATATTAGTGTCATTTATGTGTCAGGCTAGAAACTTCTCACGATTTTATTTCTAATTTGCTTTTGTTTTTAATTACAATCTAGTCTCCTGGACTAATAAGCAATTTGTTTCTGACTTAATCTACTAACTTATAATTATCTATGGCTTCTTCCCATTGGGGCTCCATAGTGTCTGGTAAATTGAGGTAAACCACATCTTTGTATTGGATTTTAGATTAGCACAATGCTGTTTTAACTAACAATTACACCAGCTCAAAAGGTTTTGTTCTTTTAAGTCTGCGTACTAAATTCGTGATGTTTCGGAGCTGAGTTGCCTCAATGTTCACATGTTGTCGGAGCCTTTCTTCATGTCTCCGCGCTTTTTTCTGAATTTCATTTACGATGAGGTTCACTTTAAGGTCCCTGTGGAGGTCATTGTTCCAGACATACCAAGGTGCATCAACGATGTTCCTTAATACCATATTCTGAATTCTTTGGATGATATTTACGTTACTCTATTTGGTACAACCGCAAAGTTGAATACCATAAGTCCAAACCGATTTCAATATTTGCTTATAAAGTAGTAGCTTGTTGCATGTTGACAAAGAAGAGTTGCTTCGCATCAGCCAATACATCTTTTTGTATTTAAGTCTTATTTCTTCACTTTTCTTCTTAACGTGTGCTTTCCATCGTAGTTTAGCATCCAGGGTCATGCCGAGATACTTAGCTGTGTTCGCATACGGTACTATTTCTCGATTTATGGTAATCGGGATATGTTCAAATCGTCTGTTTGTAAAGTTGATGTGAACTGATTTAATTTCTCTTAGTAACTTCTATGTTGACTCTTCATTGCTTTTGCCAACAGCTAAGATCGCCGTGTCATCTGCAAAACTCACCACTGTGTTGTTTTCTAAATGCAGAAAGATCATAAGTGTGCAGTAGGTATAAAACCGGCCCTAATTTACTGCTCTGTGGAACTCCTGAGTTGAGTTCTTTCAATTCAGAAAAGCTATCATCTAACTTAATCCTGAAGAATCTATATTCAAGTAAGATTCCAGTATTTTAGCAAATTGCATTGGTAGAAGATTTCTTAATTTGTGGTTAAGTCATTCATGCCACACTCTATCAAACGCTTGTGCAACGTCTAGAAATATCGTTGAACAGACTTTTTACTCCTCTAGTGCTTTCTCAATTATACTGGTTATTCTGTGAACTTGATCAACTGTTGAGTGTTGGTTACGAAAACCGAACTGATGGTTTGGGATCAAGCTTTTACTCTCGATTATGAGATTAATCGTTTTACCAGTAGCTTCTCAAAGAGTTTGGACATGAGTGGCAATAGCAAAATTGGCCTATAAGATGAGGTGATGTGTGGTGGATTCCTAGGTTTAGGGATCATAATTACTTCTGCAATTTTCCAGAAACACCAGAGCTTTCCTGGGCAGTTCTTTTAAGACTTCTGCTGTAATCAGATCGTAATCAGGAGCCCTTTTCGTCTTCATATTTGTTTTTATCTCGCGCATGACTTCTTTTGGCGTTGTCGGTAGGATTTATTTAAAATTTAATAACTTGTTCAGTTATTATCTCGGCTTCCAACGTTTGGTCTTCATGTGGCTTGAATATTTTTTCAAGGTATTTAGCAAATTCTCGAGCTTTGTCTTCATTATTCCTAGCCCATTTTTCGCCTGCTACTCTTATAGGAGGATTCTGCATTATTGGTCTTTTAATTCTTTTGGTTGCTTTCCAAAGAGAATTTAATATTCTTAAACAGTTGCTGATTGATCCATCTTTCTCTTTGATCTCTCTTCTTAATTGTTGAGTGTCTAATTTGCCTGATACATTTTTAGGTGCAGGCGTGTCGTTTTGTTCGCCGGTCTTCAAGAATATCAATTTTTATGTTACGACTGCAGCAAGGTCAACTGAAATGATACGACCTTGGGAATTTGGGATATACACATTTCCTGAAACAATTATCAAATTTTATAAATTATTAAATTTGTAACTTTTTTTGTTTAATTAACTTTTGAAATAATTAAATTTGTGTTATTTATCTGCCTTGCCAGCGGAATAGTTGCAAACGTTTTGTTATTGGACAACCATTAAATTAATTTTATTGTTTATTTGGAATTTATTATTTGTAGCTATTAGTTTATTAGTTCTTTAACCGAAAAATATAAGACTAACATTATTCCTAATGCTTTTATTTAATATGTTTAAAAGTAAATGCTTGTAAAGGATACTGGTAATCTTTATTGCTTTGATTTTTTTTGGCTTAATTAAACCTACTTAGTGTGTATTAATATAACAAAAGTTGTTACTAAAATAATAAATATAGAATTTAATTAAAATTAAATTTAAATAACAAAAATAAAAATATCGCCTATTTCCTAGAAAATTATCGAGCTTAATAAAGTTGCACAAAATTCTTCGACTTCTAATTTTTGGAATTTAGCCTTTAGGTCTGGGTTTTTAATGGTACTTCTAATGGTACAACTAAGGTTAAATGTTAAGCAGGGTTTAGCAATCGGTTAATTCAAGTTAAGGATATAATTTTGCTTAAACGTTATTGAAAATCGCTTAACAATTAAATAATAATTTTTTATTTTTGTTGAGTTAAGTATTTTAATTTCTAATTTGTAAAAACCTCAGAACTATTGTTTTGTCAAAAAATCGGTTAAATAATTTCATAATATTATATTTTTTAATTTTTGTACACATTTCATTTTATTTATTTTATTTTTCATTTAACAAATATAAATTGCAATGAAATAATTCATATTTATAAATATTATAATAAAACTAAAATTAGGATGTCTGTGGCGATACGTTCGTGCAAGTATGTCTATTGCGGGCTTATATCCACCGTTTTGTGATTATAATGATGGACATTTGCTATTAGATGGTTGTTACATTAATAATGTGCCAGGTAATTAATATAAAAACTACTGATTTTATGACACATTTTATTTATTTTAGTTTTAATTAATTAAAATTTATTAATCATTATTATTAATTAATATCATTTTTATTGAAAATATTAATGCATGGTTTATTCTAAAATAATTATTTTGTTTTGCGGGGTGCATAATATAAGTTTATAGTAATTTTTTTTAGGAATAAATAAAATAGGCGATATTTACACAAAACTATTTAACCATGTTTTATATTTATATAATAATTGTAATGTAAGCATGCAATTTCATACTTTTTAATTTGAGTAATTTGCTAATGCTTTTGACTAACTTTTGTAGTTTTTTAACTTTTTTTAATTTATGACATGTTATATTTAGTTAAATACTTTAAAAAAAACTCATATGTCGTCTCAGGACTAGAGTACGCTAACCACCAAATTAACATTTTTCGGGTTTTGATGGTTTCTTAGGCTTCAAACCATCCTCTTTCATTTGGGCGTATTTACGTTTTAATCAGACCACCCGTTCCTGAGAGTTTTGTGACTAAATTACGCTAAATCCTGTTTAAAATTAACTCCATCTTGTTTTTTTTTCTTATTTTAGCACTAAGGCCGTGAGTGAATTAGTTAAAAACCAGTTAAAAATTAAAATTTTGACATAAAAGTTAAAATTAAAAAATTTACTCACCACAAAAAATAAATAAAAAATGTATCATGGTAGGCACCGTATATAAAATTTGGCAAGCGAGTTAAAAAAACGTAACCTCGTTTTATTAATATTGGTTCAGTTGATACATAAGCACGACGTGTTTCTTTCTGTTTCTTCTTAAAACAGCTTCATTTGATAAATTACGCTTTTTATAAAGTAATAAAATAGATAACAAACTAGGAAAATGATTGTTATAAATGCGCTTCATGTTGTTGTTCAGTTGTTACAATTTTAATTTTTAACTAATTCACACAGCAATATTAAATTTGGTAGATAAAAATATTTCACCACGATAATTTGATTTTCACCAAATTTTTAACCAAATATTTTTAACATATTCACTCACGGCCTTATATAATCAAAAAAAAATTTAATTTTATTTAAGACTGAACTAATTTTTAAACTTTTTACTTAATACTCGTAGCACAGAATATATATAAACAGAACAATATCTTCTATTGCGCTTTAGTCCTAAGCTGGTGAACAAATATTTTTGTCATTGTTTTTTTCAAATGATTTTTATTTAGAAAAGATAAAAAAATTATTTTATGTATATGCAATCAATGAAACAAAAAAAAAATACAAAAATGTTTGCATCCACCTTTTTGTTTTGATAAATAAAAATCAGTACAATTTTAAAAGAAAAGAGAAATCTTTACACTTTATAATATACTTAAAAGAGATAGACATTCGTGAATAATTTTTGAGTTTGGTCTTGTTAGCTTTGCGAAATGCTACACAAACACATACACAACCTTATGCGAGTTGCAAGTATTCTTTTTGTTATTTGTTTGATGTGATTTTAAAGTTTCGCAAAGCTAACAAGACCAAAATCAAAACTTATTCACGAATGTCTATCTCTTTTAAGTACATTATAAAGTGTAAAAATTTCTCTTTTTTTTTTAAATTGTACTGATTTTTATTTATCAAAATAAAAAGGTGGATACAAACATTTTTGTACTTTTTTTTTGTTTGAAAACAATGACCAAAATATTTGTTCACCAGCTTAGGACTAAAGCGCAATAGAAGATATTGGGGTCGATTCAATGCAAATCTTCTATTTTTCTTTTCTTCTATTCTGCTACTATTTCTACGAGGACTAGATTCGATTTTCAAACAATCCGTAAATTTGTGCAGATTTTTTTTTTAAATTGCACCGAGTTTTCCTTGAAATAATAGAAGAATAGAAGAAAAGAAAAATAGAAGATTTGCATTGAATCGACCCCATTGTTCTGTTTAAATATATTCTGAGCTCGTAGTTAAAATTACTGACAGAAATAGAATTGTTTTGGAACGCACGTAATTCTTTGTTCTAAGCAATTGAAAAATAGTTTGCTCGGGTAGATTAATTTGTTATTTGAACCAACTACTCTTGCTTTTGGTCTACTTTCAATGCGTGTTGCTTGAATTAATAGTTTTATGTGTCTTTACTTTTTATAGCAACCTTAGGTTTTGGTTTGAACTCAGATCGAAAAAAACTCCAATATTTTAAAGACTGATTATTTTTAAGAATCAAAAAATGAATACACATTGGGAATGTGTATTAAGAGCATGTGGTACTATTCACTTAAGTGACGAAATTTAATCGTTTATTAAATTGTTGGCTTGTGATAAAAGTGACAAGTAAATAAACCAAGGATACCAGTGATAATACTAAAGTGATAGTAAATAAATAAAACAAGTGATAGTAGGTAGTTATTATTGATAGTAGTGAAGTCAGTTAATTGACAAAAAGTTTCGTGAGTGTTATTGAAATTGTTCTCATGATGTATATCCACATTATGAAAACAAATAAAGGGAAAGAGAAATATTTTATCGGCGGATATGCGTAACATTTGCAAGAGTGGTGACTGCGATTACATGTGGTTCACTCAATATAAGAAAGGGGCCATCCAACTATACCCATGATCCGTCTCCTTATGAGAAATCGGTATTCGTAACAAATGGCAACGTGAAGAATGACGCAATAAACTCAACTAATTTGCCTTCTCAAACTATTCGAGATAACGTCATTAAATGTTTATCAGAAGTCCGCGTTTTCTTGTCGAGCAGACTGGCTCAAAAGCAAAAAATTTGTAGAGCCAGGTCTACTGCAATAAGACAACCTGATGGTTATAAAATTAATAAAACAATAAACAATTTATTATTAAAACCAAATATATTAAAATATAAGTACAAACACTTTCTTATTGTGGAATTTAAAAAAATAAGAACAATTGATGTATATAAATACAAGGATCGATTTCGATAATTACTATTATCATCATCAGCTACTTAAATAAGTATTAAAGTGATAATTTGTCATTTATATCGAAGTATTTAACCTTTGTTAATTTAAAATTAAATCGTAAATTTTATCGGTTGTTGTATTTATTATATTGTTTAATAGATATCAAACTCCTCAATACGATTCATGATGTCTCTCTTATCGATTCTGTATAGATCATGTTTTCCGAAAAAGGCAGCACGATTGTTGAAAAGTACCGAGTGTTTTCCGAAAGAGGCAGCACGGTCAAAACCGAAGTAGAGAGCGTTTGCCACTAGATGTCACTACACAATTAAACAAATATTTCTGTCGTTTTTCAAAAGGGGACAGTCAAAATCAATTTTATTATCACGTGTTAATAATAATCTCTTTTATAACACGAAAATATTTTTGTTTATGTTTACAAAATGCACACATAAAAATGTCATACAATTTTTGATAGCAAATATTTAGTGACACCTAGTGGCATTAAGTGAAAGTTGCTTGTGTTTTCGGAGTTTTCCGAAAGATGGTAGCTCTTGCGGTTGTTGAAAATTTGACATTTAAACATGATCTATAGTACAGTTAGATTAGTATCGAAATTAACATATGTGTGTTTTTTGTCATTTATGAGTAAAGTAAACCGTGAATCCGTTTTAGGTTTTCCAACATCTTTCACATGTTCATATAATCTTTGTTTAATTAAACGACCGGCTAGTTTGTCCTATATTTAATGACGGGCATTCTGAACAAGTTATTTTATAAATGCCTTTGTCATTGTTAACATTATTGGTTTTGATTCTAAGTTTTTATTGACTTTTTGGTTCGTTTTATATGCTATTTTATATCCGTATTGATGAAAAATATGGCTAGTATTTTGGCTATTTTCGACAGAGATATGTTTTATAATTTTTGCTTTTTCATCTGTTATCAATGAGGTTTTGCCAACGTATTGCTTTTTACACGTGTATTTAATCTATCAATTAAGGAAATTTGGTAATCGTTATACAGGCAGCTATATATTTTATATTGTTAACTTCTTCATTGTAATCAAAATTTGACAATGGTATTGTATGCCTATTTTTTTTTTTTTTCACTAGCGCTACATCCCACAGAGGGATTTGGCCGCTTCATATTGAAATTTCGTAATCATTTTTACAACGGATAATGAGTGATTAATTCATTGATCCTTACATTAACCAGCCGTGATTTTTTCATCACTCGCCGGGAATCGAACACTCGGCTTATTTTGTTTTGATAGCAGCCTAACACTTGAGAATTTTATCCTAAAGAAAATCGTTTCAAAAATAATTTTTTATGCAACTGGTGCAAGCCAGCTCACCCTCGAAAGTTAAAAAAAAATGTAAAAAAAAATATGTTATAAAATGGGATTATAGATAGGTTAATAAGACGGGAATCAACAGGCGAAGAAGTGACGGCTAAGACCGTTAGCAAACAACCAATATGTTACTTGCGCTCTCGATCATCTGATACGAAAATCAGAACAAGATGTCATTTTTGTGATGAGCATCTTGTCAAAACCACACCAAAATCCTATGTATAGCATGCATAAAGAATCAGAAATGGTTTCGGATTAAGATTAAGTGGTATCAGATGACACATCTGGTTAAAACACAAATTTGACTAATTAAAATGTGATTTTTTTGTGAATGTAATTACTTTTCCAAGAAAAATATAAAATTGTAATAAGAAAATAACCAATTTTTAATTACTTTCCCTTTGAAATATATGAAGATATCCATGGGGTCAGATTGACCCCTATACACAGACAACGTGATAGAAAGCTATACACAGAGTGAAGGTTAAATAAACAAAAAAATTTTATATGAACAGTGAAATCTCGAAACAGCGCAGCCAAAGGAACCGGAGAAATGTATTTAATTATTTAATAATTTAATTTAGTTGTGTATTTACATATGCAAAGTTTTATTATTTTATTTCCTTATTAATCATATATTTTCACATAAACACTTATCACTTTGGCGAATAAAATTTCCTTGCGAAATTACAATTTCCTTAAATCAGTATTCACTATAACGAGACCTCACTGTATTACATACGATAGTTTCTGGTTCAACTCAAATTTACTCGATAATACAAAGTAAACAAATCCCATTAGAATCGAACACAAGAAACTTTTAATTCTAATTAAATTTCCAATTCAACTCAAAATTACTCGATTATACGTAGTATAAGAATCTTATTTGAATTGAATACATGAAAATTTTGCGTTGTGTAGTTCATTGTATATAAAGAGCACTATAAACACAAAGAATACAACAACGCCAAGTAAAATAATAAAATCGTATTACAGTACAAAACTAAAACCACCAACGCACATAGAGAAAACAAACGTTTTCATATAATCCTTCACGTGCGCAGCAGGGAAAGTATCGATGTGTACATAGTGTGTTTTGGTACATGCCTTCTCTATATTATATACATATATAATAGGCTTCACTATATTATATATTACTGTATATATTTCCGAAAATAACCTCGTACACTACACATACACGACTGTGAATACAATTCAGAAGCAAATATCAACAATCGAACACTATAGAACCAATGTTGTCTTGATAGAAATTATATAATAGAAATTATATTCTTTTTATGTATATAAATAAAGAATATATGTGTTTGTGTCGTTTCCACATAAAACAAAAAATACAACACATACATAATCTCGTAAGAGGAAAGAGAGAAACCGAAAACTTGTATATTCATGTACAGAAACAGAAATTTAATGCGTAAATTTATTTATTCGATTTTAATTAAATTTAAATACGAGATAATGTATTTGACCATTCGAATTTTATGCACCAACTACACAAATTTAAGACATGCATTATTAAGCGAGAAAGCCAAAATTTGACTTGTTTCGCTATAAATATGAAAATAAAAATAAAAATATAAAACAATGCCTGTTGAATGCATCCCGATGGATTGCATTCTATCCATATTTCAATTTTCACTATTCTTATGCACACACTTTTACTTAAATAACTTAAATTAAAATAAATTATATATAAATTATATATTTAAACACTTTACACTACATTAGAAAATAAAATGAACTAAAAATTAATTAAATTAAAATTTTCTCGAAGAAGACGACAAAAACACGTCCTTCTTCTTCGAGCGTCAACGACCGACCATTTTACAGTTAAGCGCAAGAATGTAACAAAATATGAAAGTGCGCTATACTTTTACATGTTGTTGTATAACGGTAACTCAATTTTTTAAAAATTTGATTTATTCCACTTTCAAAATAAACGGCTCATATGTGGAGAGTGATGAAGTTCAAGTAGCTGTTAAAAAAATTAGCGACGACTTACAACAATTAAGTAATTGGTTTAAAATGAATAAGATGAAATTAAATATTGATAAAACTAAATATGTACATACATGATTTTAAATAGTAATGTATAGGTAATTGTAATATTCTAATTGATAATACTTTTATCGATCAAATTATTGAACTGAAATATTTAGAAATGAAATATTATCGATAACAAATTAAATTTTAAGTCACATCTGAACTACATTTGTAAAAAGATCGCGAAGTTGTATATTTTTAAAAGTACATATTAGAAATAAATTATCCGTATATCTATTAAAATATTTAATTCCATTATTAGGCCACAATTTGAGTTTTATTCTACTATTATATTAATGTTTAATAATGAAATGGTTAATAGATTGCAGGTATTACAAAATAGGGGAATGCGTATTATTTTAAGAAAGAATAAATTTGTTTCTATGTGGATCAAAGAATTAAATATTTGGGTTAAAATATTTGGGTTTAAATATTGGGTTTAAATATTTGGGTTTAAAATTATAAATGGATATCTTCCGAAATATTTAATGAAAAAGTTAAACTATGTGGGCGATTTAACTTAATATAATCTAAAAAACGAATTTGATTTAAGGTTAGATTTATTTAGAAATTTTAGAACTCAGAATTTACTTATTTATAAGGGATTAAAATTAATGAACTTCCTATAGAATTAAAAAATTAAAAAAATTTAATAAAATTCAAACGAAAATTAGATTCTTATGTTAGAATGATTAACTGTGCTTATTTTTACTTTATTTTTATATGTAAATTATAATTATTGTGCAAATAGTAAATATTACTAAATAAAATAAATAAATAAAAACAATAAATAATTCGCAGTATTTGAATCAAATTTGACAGCAACAGTTTTTTTATCCTCTGATTTATACACCAAGAACAGAAGATAAAACAGATTAACACGTTAATCTTCTATCGGCGTTCATAAAATCAGGCCTAAATGCTAGGCCGCATGCAATTTCACTTTACAAAAACTTCAATTTACTGTACGATTCAATTATCCCTTAATCATTTTATCATCATATGAATTTAAATGTTTTACAAAATGTACAATATCTTTTTTATCAAAAAGTAAAATTTGTATTTATTAGTATAGAATAGACGTATAAACTACAGAGTTTGAATACCACACCATAATCACCTCAACACATTACCTAAATAAAAAAAATTGTTAAATATTGTACATTAATCTGCTTGGCGGAAACATTATTGACGAATCATCTCTAATCATCTCTATTAAGAATTACATAAATTTCTTGCATTATAATAAACCCAAGTGTCATTTCTAAAGTGAGAAAAGGTGTGCGTACAATTTTGAATATTAAACTGATGATCAACAATTTATTTAATTACAATGCAAATAAATAAAATACATCTGACCCTGAATGTTCGATTTCATGTTATAAATTTGTCAATGAGGATGGATGTCTTTTTGTCGTCCTCTGCGTAAATTTAATTTAATTTTATTTTATTTTATTTTGTTGATTTTTGTTTTGTTTGTGGTGGTGTTTTAAATAAATTATATTTAATTTATTTAATATAATTTATTTTGTGTTAATTTAGTGAAAATAATCTAAAAGTGAAATAAGTGAAAATTTGGATTTGGATAACATGCAATCCATCGGGATGCATTCAGGCAATGTTTAAATTTGTAGCAAATGAAATCAAATTTATTGATTTCTAGCTTAATAATGCATGTATCTAATATTCTGTGTGATTGGTCGATAAAATTCAAATACAAAATATGTATATCATACTTATTTACAATTAGATCTAATTAAATACAAGATAATGGATAACATACGTAGATACATTTTGGTTTCTACTCAATCATGAATGAACGTGTTGTGTTTTTTCTCTCCTTGCCTATACGATTATATTTTGTATTTGTATTTTATATGTAAATGACACTAATGTATTTTTTAGGGCTTGCATACATTTATACATATACATAATAGGTATTATACATATTTTTGATTTATATTTATATTATATTAAATTATATTTTTATTTTTTAATAATGTATGATAGTTAAGTGTTTGTGCTGTTTGCATAATTATAACAATTACATTACATAAATGAATCTAGTTAAGTTACGGGCGCGTTGTAATTTGTAGATATGCAGTTAATAGTTTTCTGTTTCATTTATTGACATTGGTAGAAAATATTGTTTCATTTTATTGCGTTTTTCTACTCTCCAATATACATTTTTGTACTTATGTATTTTATGTGTAAACAGCACAAGTATATTATAATATTTATGTTTATACATAACGGAAGATTATAATATGGCACAAGTGTATCATTTATATATAAGGCAGGGAATGTATGAATGTGTGGTTTTGTACGACATTTGTGTTGGTTTAGGCTAAACGAAAACCAACAACAATTACAAGCCTGACTACCACCAATATTATAAATTTATTTTTTGCTTATACATGAAAGTATTGGTGATCGGATACACTATATAAATGAGTAAAAATAAACATACAAATTGTCGATACAAGAAAACAAAGGAATTTTTGCACCAACACTTTCAGGTATAAGCGATTAAATGTAAGAGGGGATCTGTGTACTTCATCACGGAATCAGGCTTGTGGTACATTGGTGTTGGTTTTGGCTAAACTAAAAATTGTTGCATTTGCCACAAATGTATTATGTATTGTGTACAAAACCTGCTAAAGTTCTCTCTTGAGAAAGCCCAACGGAATGTATACTAATGCTATAAAAATATATATCATGGTGAATGTATTTGTGAAATAATATCGTATATATATATGGTTATGGTATTGATATTAAGTAGTGTGTGATATCCATTGGAATTAGTAGTGGTAATTTGTATTTTTTTTATATAGTTTTTCGTAGCGACCAATACACTAACCATGATATATTTTTAAATATGTGTAAGAGAGCTATACAACGCGGTCAGGCTTTCTCAAGAGAGAATTGTAGAAGGTTTTGATTGTGTATCTCGAATATTGGAAATACAACCATTAATACTAGAATACCTTTATTTCGCTCATAGACGATTGTGTGAAAGTATTTACTTTCCATTACGCGAGTGGGTGGTTTATTATTATAGTACGGAAGTACTATGTATTTATTTATTTTGTTGCTTTTTCTGTATTCTCGGAACAATATAGATAATGCATACTCGCATATGATGTGTAACACACATACATATATTGGATTCAAATAGGATTCTTGTACTACGTATAATCGAATATGTTCGAGTCTTATTTGAAAATATTCCATTATACAAATTATTAGTGCATACTCAATTTTTTTAATGCAACGTATGTAACGTACATATACAACGTTGTAATTGTATAAGATTATATAAATGATGATCTTTGAAAATATTAATTTTTATTTAACTAATTACGTATTTACTTAATTAATTCAACATTTAGGTTGCGGTTCTCACGGTGTTTTTCACTTCTTATCTACACGATTATATTTTGTATTTGTATTTTATATGTAATATGGTAGACGGACGCGGAGTTGATCGCGATTTTCATGTGTCCCGATTGTCAGGGGTCGCGTTGTGGAAGCGAAGTGGTCCGGTTTATTGTGAGGATTGTGTAATGACAGTCGTCTGCCATTACATGATTTTCACCTGAACCGGATTGTTTTGTTTCCGCATCGCGATTTTTGATGAAATTGACAACTGAGGGTCGCGGTTGACTCTGTGTATGTCAAAGGTATAAGCGACACTAATGTATTTTCGATCTTTTATAGGAGTATATAGAATGAGAATATATTATGTGTCATATGGCTTGCATACATTTGTGCACGTACATAATTATGAATTATATATTTGATTTATATTTATATTATATCATATTATGTAACTAATATTTACATTATATTAAATTATTTAATTGAAGACGCGAGTTAGTGAGGGTGATATATAACATTTTTTTTAATTTTTTTTTTTTACATGAATGAAGTTGTTATGTCCGTATATTCATTTTGTCCCAATAAATCTTCGCAAGACTACAGAAATTTAAAGCGGATGAATACTAAACTATACTAAGAACAAGTGTTTTAAAACGAATCATAGAAATTTTGAAAGTCGTTTCTGTAAAATTGTCGAAATGTTGCATGTCACCTTCGTCCGCTCATGTCTTCAATTGTTATTTGGTTAATTTATAAATTTGCGACAAATTTTTATTTATTTTAGGAATAAAGAGGTTTATTTAGATATGATTCATTTTAGTGCGGGGTATTGTGGGGATCATTGGGTTATATAGGTTAAATTGGGTTAATTTGGGTTGGATTGGGGGACTGTAGAGTGGATAAATTGTTTGAATGGGATGCTAGTGACGAGGAACTGAATTTGGCTGAACTATGATTTGTTTTGTTTACACTAAAGCCTCGAGTTGCATCGATTCGACTTGCGTCGTTTCGACTTGCGTCATTTTTTACGACGCAACTCGAGTTTTTGTTTTTTCTTTTTTTGTGAGGCAAAGCAGTTTATGTATCATACGTATTATATATACTGAATAATACAATATTTGCGAACTGAAACAAAAAAATAGCATTTCGAGATAACGCATCTCGAGTTGCGTCGTTTTTTTCCAGAACGCATTAATGACGCAACTCGAGGCTTTGGTGTATTTCCTGCGGGTGTGTTGTATGTGTGCAGAGTAAAGAGTGCACTTACATCGTTGTTGTTGGTGCTTTTGTTCTCCGCACGTGGTGAATTGTACGAGGGTGTTTGATTTCGATAATGTGTGTGAGTGGTTGAATGATGTAGTACGGTTGTATTAGATAGTGTTTCATGTTTTATGCTTTCTGTGTATTCTTGAGATAATGTAGTGCTCTTTATGTGTCGGGAGCTGTAATGGGCGGGTCTCTGGAGTTGGACAGGAGTATGATGTCTGAAAAAAGAAAACACTTTTTTCGGTTTTTGCTGATACTCGTTCCAGAATCGGAGGCGTTGCCGTGTAGTCTAGTTAATTTTTCAAACTTTTTATTATATTTAAAACAATATAGCGATTGTTTCATTGGGTGCTTTGATGTTTATTTAGATGGGATTGTGTTTTTGGATTGTTTTTCGGGTTTTGAGCGGTTGGGGTGAGTTATTCTGGGTAAGGGGATTTTTGGTTGATTTTTATATGTACATTGGATTAAATTTTCTATTGATTAGTGTGTGTGCGGTTTCGGTGGCGTGTAGCATGTGACGGTGGTTCACACTCAACTTCGTGGTCTGTTTTGTGTTTTGAATTAATGTATAATATTTAAATCGAAAGTATTGTTTAGATTGTTAAATAATTTTTGATTTAAATGTATGGCCCATGCATTACTGCTGGGATGAGTGCGGAGCAAATGGTGTGCAATTGGGTGTTTAGCGACTGGTTGGATTTAGGGAGGTACCCTGGCACCTTATTTGGCTGCTATTGGATGCATTCCATATTAGATCTGGGTTGGCAGTGACCTTGTTAATTAATTATTTAAGGTTCAGAGGTATCTCCTGGAATTTATTTCTATCTAGTTGATTTACTTATTTTTGGGTCACCTATAATCAAGGCTGTTCAATGACGAATTGCATGTGTTTAAATTGCGTAATGGAAATGCAAGTTGCGGTTTTAGCTTGTATTTTAGTTACTATTTTCGAAGCAATATTAATTTGTATTTTGGTTACTTGAATACTAGGTGATTTTAATTTGTTTACTGAGAGAGGAGCAGTAGCTTGGGCTGCGGGAAGAATATGTTGGGCAATGTTTGTATGGTTGGATATGTTGAGATGTGCTCATATGTTGGGTATATCTCGGCATATGTGGCCGGGCGGTGTTGTCTGGTATCCTACTTCGTAGCTTTTGACTGTTGTACTTTCCTTTAGTTGGGAATCTTATAAAGAGTTGTGATGTGCTGGGAATGAATCGTTCTACTGACTTCTGGCTGTAGGAAGGTTTTGGGACTGAGTTGATTTCAGTCATATTGCAAACACAGATTTCCGGACATAGGTTCTGAAATCTGTAGCAGCCAAGGAAAACAGATTATTAACATTAAGTTATTTATAGTAGGTACTTAAAGATTTGTTCATAACGAGTAGATTTATTTATTAATTTGTTTCTGGAAGTTAAATTATATTAATTTAAATTTTAATTAATTAAGAGTATGATTAGAAGTGTTGGTTTCGAAATTAGGGTTGCATGTAGTAGTTAAATTTATTTACTCTTATTATAACTATAACTATAAATTAACTTAAATGATAGTTCAATAATTTAATTGGAAAACAGGAACGAACTAGATGCATTGAGATTTCCACTATGTAGAAATAGGCGCAGCAATTTATTTATTGTGTTCATCATTATCTATTTATTAATATAATTGTTCATAGTATTTGAAGCGGTTTTATTTTAGTACACTGATAAATAATAAACTAATTTGTTTCAGAATCTAATAGAGAACAATTAATCATGCTCTTCAAGAACAACAAGAATTTTATAGTCATTTAATCTAGAAGTTGTGTTGTCTAGTGCTGACTTATTTTCTTTATTATATTTATTACTATCGGGTTTACTGGCTGTCGACTGCATGGGGAGCTGGAACCGGGTCGAGCCTGGTGGGCTTTCCTTTCCTATTTGTGAATTCGGCGTGGCCAGGAGTCTGGCTGGGGTTTAGTCGTACGTTAATATCGATCAATCAATCAAAATTTATTATTTATTAATATAAGTGCTAAGAGTACTTAAAAGGGTTTCTTACTTAATTTACTGATAAATAACTTAATTTTTAGAACATAACATAGTTGCAGAACTAATCATTTTTCTAAGGATTTAATTTAATCCTGTTTTTCAGAATAAAGTTATAAAAATAATCAACTTTCCAGGAACAACAAGCAGTTAACAATCATGTAGCTTAGAAATTGTGTTGTCTTGTGTTGTCATATTTACTAACTATCAACCGCCATGGTGTCTGGAACCGGGTTGATTCTCTATTACTAACATACCTTTCCTTTCCCTCGATTTTGTTATTCGTAAAAGGGTGTACGGTGGACCCGGCGTATCCGGGAAACTTGCCTTAGGCTTGGTCGTACACACTAAATCAATCAATCACTAAATCACTCGCCGGGAATCGAACACGGGACCTCCGGGGCTTAAGGCAAGCATGCTAACAACTGTGCCACCGGGGCGGCAATGTAGGGTATGCCTATGGATCATGTGAATATAAGCAGAAAATTTGTATTGTGTGGAATGGTTAGACTTATTATGTATAGTATAATGTCTTTTAAACCTGTTGGTTTTTTAATATAAGCATTCCGGGAATTTTAAAATATTTAGAAGGAGAACTATTTGTACTTTCGGAAAAAATTTTCGATAATCAAAAAAATATTTTGTTAGGAACGCAATCAACCCTTAAACTCCTGGGCGAAGTAGAATGTTGGCTTATGGATGGGAGTTCGAGGTGGTTCCAGTATTTATGCGCCAACTATTTATCATTCAGTGCGAGTTGCGACAATATTCTGCTGAAAATTTTTCAGCAGGCAACCAATCAATGTAGTCTATTATGTAAACAAATTTCCCCTTCCGAATAAAATATTTTTAAATCGCATGCAATCCTGCTGAAAATTTTTCAGCAGAATATTGTCGCGAACTCGCACTCATAGCAAAATTCAACATGGAATACGCTTTATGGCGATAAGCAAAAGTAGATGTCATTACCGCTGTGAATGTGGATTAAGCTCTCAAATTATTAAAAATTATACGCCGAAAAAGCTTGTGAATTAAACTTTTGATAAATAAAATTATAAGAAAACCATTAATTAATTTGGCCATAAAATGTTACACGCCTATTTCTTAGAAAAAAGTTTTGTTTTGACATTTAATCCACATTCACATTGCTAGTGTCACCATTTTAGTTACATAAATTAATAAAGCGTATTGTGCCATTATTATTCTGTTTGATGAATTCGAAAACTGAAGCCGCATGTTTCGAGACTTTAATCTTAAATTTTGAAATATGATGAACTAATTAAATAAAAATATTCACTGAAATAAAACTATTATTTTGTATAATATAATAGAAAACATTTTATTCACCTTTAGATTTATGACGTGTATACCTAAAAAATACGGCGGAATAAAGAAATTGGACATCTCCATTGATTTATTATCAATTATGTAGTTTTATATATTTTGTTTACTTTTTTCACAAAGGCCAAACAAAAAAATGGAAATGAAATGTCAAAATTTCGCCAAGGTTTCGAATATTATTACGGGTATACCCATTAAAATAAATTACCCTTATCATATTTTCACAGGCATACTTTTTTATTTTCGATCGAATTCCCAAATACCAATTCTTATACGAATCGAATTCGTCGTTCGAATCGAATAAGCAAACGAATCGAGTTCCCAAATAGGGACGAGGTAACAAGGTACGGCCAGCAAAGAGTAAGAAGCGTTCGAGATGACTGTTTTGTAGTTTGATCGACACGTAAAATCGCCACGCAACCGCTGTTGAAACCTGCAATGAATTGTTACACGTACCACTTACGTAATATAAATGTAAGTGAAAGAACAATTCGGCGAAGGTTAGGAGAAGTAGATCTTAATGCACGAAGCCAGCTACGAGTCCGGAATTTTTGTCGGAACACAGTATTACTCGCTACAATTTGCCACGAAACATGAAAATTAGACTGATCCTAATTGGAGCCAAGTTTTATCCATCGATGTATCGAAATTTTGTTTGCGGACCTGGGGAGTGTTACTCTCCATGCATCTTCAACGAAAGGGTTCGAGGCGGATCAGTCCATCTTCAGCTTCAACCGGATTTATAACGGCCGTTCTCTATATGAACCAAATATTGGAAGAATATGTTGTTTCCTACGTACCATTTATAGGCGATATTTTGCTAATGTAAGATAATGCAAGACATCATGTTGCCAGAATGGTGAATGAATACTTGGCAGATGTAAATATTTCGAAGATGACATGGCGAAAGGACTATCAACTTGAATCCTATAGAACATGTTTGGGACATTCTTGATAGAATAATTCGGTTTCGTATTCCAGCTCGTAATACGATTGAACAACTAGGGAAATCTTAGTGCGATATCCAATAGATTATCAAACGTATGGGAATGGATGATAACAGCGGTTATTCAAGTTCGGGGTAATACGCTACTAAACATTTTTTATTGCTTAATTATAATTTTGTTGTTGTATTTATGTTTGTGACAATTTAAATAAAATGTTTAAAATTTGTCATTGTTTGATTTTTGTTTAAAAATTCGAAAAACCTCAACCACATGTTAAGAAAGAGTAGGTCTTACTCACCTTTTCCAAGATTATTTTCAATTAGGGATTGCAATCCCGGTTTTCGATAAACCGGTAAACCGGTTTTACCGAACAATTTTGATTTTAAAATAACCGGTAATTATCGATAATTTTTACCGAAATAATTTCGGTAATTTTTTTTTTCGTATCGCAAAAAAATTCTAGTTGCTCTTTCTGTATGGATTATCACGCGATTTTCAGAGTTTTTTATAATAAAGGTCCAAATGGGACGCAGGAAAATAAAAAATAATTTTGCAAAGACGCCATGTTTGTTTTCTGTCATTTCATGTGTTGATTGAAATTTGTGTTAAAGTTATTCAAGAGCACTACGAAAGAGCGGTTACAATCAATTCTACGCGATACCATGCAATGTTAGCGAACTATTGTATTTTTTGCCCCAGCTTGGCGGAATCGACTTGGGTGATGTTTATTTTCAACAAGACGATGCAATTTGCTATACTACTCAAAGGTTGAGTCTCATCAGATTAAAGGTCTCATCAGATTACTTTCTATGGGGCTTTTTGAGAAGCAAAGTATACGTTGATAGTCCAGCCACCATCCAAGACCTAAAAGCAACATTATTGCCGTAATAAATGCCATAGCAACATCCTTACTGGAAAATGTAATCAAAAATGTGGACCATCGGATCGACGTCTGTAAATCCAGCCGTGGTGAACATTTGAGTATTATCATTTTTCATACATTAATAGCACCGATAATCCTTCAAAATAAAGTATCCAATTTGATTTAAAAATAAATATTTGTAGTTTTAGTTTGCGTTTATTTTCCTGCGTCTCAATTGGATAACCCTTTAGAAAACAAATACGACTATAGTTTATATTATGAATTTATGATGCATGCATAATATTATCTTTGTCGATCCATTTGATGATAGCTAGCAAGCCAGCATTTAGCAGGGTAGAAAATTACAATGTCAGTTGATGAACACACTTCTGGTCTCTTTACTACTATATACAGTTAGAAATTTCATTCGTTGTTTCACAGTCTCCTTCAACGGTTATTCGGAGGTATCGTTAAAAAAATGGATTAACTTTGAAAATACTTGTAATGACAAAAACTTGTTTTTCAATTTCAACGTTTGCTAAAGTTTCAAGGTTCCATCAACCATGCGCATTGGCGATAACCAACTAATTTTGAAGAAATCTAAAACTAGTTGATATTTATTTGATCAGTTGTATCAAGAAATTCTTTAAGTACAGGTACTCAAACGTTAAATCTTTAGGAGTAGCCATATAAATCTACTTATATTGATTTCGAATCAACCGGAAGACGTTCAGGTGATGTTTGTATTGTGCGTAATACGGCAACTCAAGCTAATTTAACCAAAACTAAGCTTCAACTCAACCCCGGCTCAAGCCAAATCTAAACCCTCTAAACAACTCCAAACTCGACAGCCAGCTCAATCTCAAAATCAACTCGATTCTAGAAACTACTTGCTTACTGAACTCAACTCAGCTCAATTTTAGCTCACCAGCGGACTAGCCAACTCCTACATATAATCTGTTTCTATTAGGAAAATCGGCATACATTTGGTACAATCGATCCTCTTGTGGTCTAAAATGTGGTACGTTCGTTCAAAATGTGTTACGAATGGGCAGCCGAATATAAGACTGATGAGTATTGTACGATACGTAAAATGTTTAATTTTCTTAAATTAAATATTGCAATGACTAAGTAATACTGAAATATGTATAACCTTCTAATTTTAAAAAAATATAATGGCGTTTTGTTAATATATTCTCAATAACGAAATTTACCGGTAATTACCGGGAAACCGGTAATTCGGCTAAAAAAATACCGAAAACCGGTAATGTAAAATCTCGGTAATTTTGCAGTCCCTATTTTCAATGAACTTGAACCTTTTGTTTCCAGCTAGTGCGGTTCAAGAGGTATTCATTTGAAAATTTCGTTATAAGCCATGTTGTGGGAAAAGTAAAAAATTCAGCCACATCATTAGACAAAGTTGGTACCGTAATATTTTCTATGGTTATTTTGAATGGCCTAATATTTGGTTTTTGTTTCTCGTTTCCAGCTGGTGCGATTCAAGAGGTGTTCACATTTGAAAATTTAGTTATAAACTATGTTGTCGGACAAGTAAAATTTTCTAAGATATTGTTTTGAATGAATGATCTTGAATTTGGTTTTTGTTTCATGTTTCTAGCTAGTGCGGTTCAGAATATATTAGCATAAAAAACAGTTTTTTTTGGCCCGCCCGTTTTCTATGCCGGTCAGTGTACAAAATTTTCGAAGTCAGAATAGGGCCCATTAGATTTCATTTCGAGATTTTTATTTTAAAAATTTCTTTGATTTAGTTTTAAATTTCAAATGTCAACTTAACATTTATACAAATCTAAAAACAAAAAAATTTCTTTATACTTTAGTTAGGGTTTATTATTCCAAATCAAAATTCTAGTATAATAAGTAAAATTACAAATTTTGTATTTAAAGTTGGTAAACCAGTTCCAAAATTTGCTGATTACATCGAAAATTGGTAGTTTCAAAAAATTAACCAAAATGTATTCTTTAATTCTGAATTTTATAAGAAAATCTCATTATAGAAAACACGGAGTCTACACTATACAAACTATGCGGAGTCTACACTATGCAAAATCGCTGAGATTTTCTCTCATGCAATTTTATGTATGTGTAATTGTGTATGTTTTTCCAATGTATTGATAAATATTTGTCAACAAATTATCATAACTGGGCATTTTGGGACAGACGGCGGGAATGGACAGACAGACGGCGCAAAGCAATTAATAAAATATTAATCTTCTCCAAAAAATCCCAAAATTTCAATTCTTCAAACAAATACCATTTTGTTTCCTTCAACACCATTTCCGTTTTTTTTGTTTAATTTTTTTTCCTCGACCACATAAGTGCTCCTTAAATTTCTAATTTTTTTTTTATAAGTTCGATATCTATATTTAATTCTTCTGCAATTTTTTGGAACGCAGTATTCTTCAAGTCAGTTCGTCTAAATTGTTTGCTGGTTATGTTCCATTAGATATTCATTATTTCTAAACATGTGAATTAATGTAATGGTATTTTCAGTAATAAGGGGTGGAGGGGGGGGGGGGGGGTTGTGGGAGAGAGGGGAGCCACCTTGAAGCCCGAAATTCTAGGTCGATTTCATGCATTTTTTTCTAGTAAACAATGAATTTTACAAAAAAAAATGTTATGCACTTCTATTAATTAATCATTCAAGATTACAAAAAAAAAAATTTTATTTTATTTTTTATCATAATAGTGTGGCGTGAATGAACATCGTTAAAAATGAGTTAATTAAAAAATAAAAAAAAAATCGGCGTTGCGCTGATCTCAGAACTGGTGCATTCTGGAACAAAAAAAAAGTAGTATGTATGTATATTATTCTATTACCCATAAACTGTGGAAGTACCTAGAGGTTTTTCGATATATACATTTTACAACGAATGGCGCATATTTAAAATAAATCTCGTTTTTCGGTAAAAATTTTGAGACTAAAACGATCTAAAAAATCGAATTTTGAAAATATCAAAAAAAGCACATTTACTTCCAAAGAATCAAGTGTCCTGAACATTCTCTCCAAATTTTACGATAATAAAATAAAATATTTTTATTTTTTGAATGTTCCAGGGTGGGCTCCGCGCATAGAGCATGGCGAAATTAAATAAACGTCAAATATAAAAAATCTTACGAAAATTGACGTTTATTAAATTTGCGCCGCGCTCTATGTGCGTCTATTTACGAATATCGCATTGTGGAATTTATTCGCAATTCGCAGTTCGCGCTCGATGTGTTGTACGCCTAAATGTCATATTTAAAATGTGAAATATTTTTTTGTATGCAGCTATAATTATGTATATCCAGTTGGATGATTGAGTGCTCGAAAAGCGCTAACTTAGCAGTCAAATTGAGCGCACGAGAACACCTTAATTTGAGCATCAGTTTACACTAAATTTCGTTAAAAATGCACGAATGATAAACGAACACCATTGAAAGTAGCGTAAAGTAGTGTTGATAATACGATTTAGTTCAGAAGTTGTTAGATAAATGGTGTATCTATTTAGTTCTCACTACATACCACCAGATGTTATGTCGGCTTTTTTGTTTACACTAAAACAATCATCACCCCTACTATGATTGTCGAGTCGATGGTTTTCGTTTTTCCATTTGATATTAACAATATGAAAAATGGTAAGGCAACAGGCAACACAGAATCGTGTTGATTGTCGATCGATTCGACACTCATAATAGGGGTAAATATTTCCAATATTTGAGCGTAAAATTTATTAATAATAATTAAAAAAATTAGTTATTTATTGAACATAATACATGACATTAAAATACATGTGTTAACTATGTGAATCAAAAAAATAAATAGATAATTCAACAAAATAATAATTCATCTTTAAAACTAATTAAAAATTAAATCTGGAATGAATTTTAGCTATTTAAATATTATACAATTTTTTTTGCTTTTTATAGACAAGCTTTTTATTATTCTTTATTTAATTTATTTTTTCCAATACATATCTGTGGTTTTTTCGAGAAACTAGTTAACTGCATTTTTCTCGATTTTGAGTTATGAATGAAAATCATCCTAAAATTGTGAAAATTTTCAGATAACTTTGCCAAATTTTCCAAATTTCCCTTAATTTCTCCAAAAAAAATTATTGAAAGTGAATAACTGCTTCAAAAAAATAAATATTTTTATTAAATAAAAAGATAAGTCAAGTTATTACTATATTAGTTAAATTTACATAAATTTTTTTTCAATGAACTTGTTATAATAAGTTATATAGTTGCTATAAAACAAAAAATGTTTTTTTGAAACTATTCCATTTTATTAAATATAAATAACTTCAATTACCGACTTGTTATGAAATCAAAAAAACGTAAGTTGCACATATTACATACATTAAAATTCTTGTGATATAAAAAAATATTTTTTGTTCTTCATAACCCCACTTTTAAATTTTGTTTTATATTGTTAATAAAATACGTTTGTAATTCTTGTAAAGGTAGCAACGTCGATAATAATATTATTATGGATACATAAGAATAATTATGTTTTTCGATTTTCATTCAAACTTTTTAATTTATGCAAAATTTTTTTTTTTTTTTAACTAGTTATCTTTACTTAAATATTTACAAAGTGCCTCTTGTTTGTTAATAAAACTAGCTATCTGCAAATATCGACTTTATATGAATTTAAATTCAGATAAATCAAAACAGGATATTTGATATATTTCCATTTTACAGCATAGCAAAACTGGTTTTACAAAATATGTTTATTTAAATTGATTTCTGCCATCTTGTTAATTTGATAATACAAACAAAATAAATAAATTATTCACAATTATTGGAATTATAGTCATTTTTGTTTCAAATGAAATTTCCCAAAAATGGTTTTTTTGCAGTTAACTAGTTTCTCAAAAAAACCACAGATATTTCATCAGCGGACTTCTTAAACTTAAAAATGGTTCCATATTATTAGATAAAACTAACTATATGTACATACTTAGATATAAAATAATTATTTTCTTAAAGTCAGACCTGATTTGAGTTCAAGTAGTTGAATTGTAAACAAATTTTAATAATTTTTAATTTGAAATTTACATGTACTATGTAACTATAGTCATTTTTATCTATTAATATGGAAAAATTCTTCAGTGTTTAAGAAGTCCTCTGATGAAGGTTAATAAATGGAAATATGTATTAGGAAAAATAAATTAAATAAAGAAAAAGTAATAATTTGTCTATAAAAAGCAAGACATGTTCAGAAGAAATTTAAAATAAAATAAAAAAGAGAAACAAAATCATCTTAATTCAGCTGTTAAGTTTTTATAAGTAAACTTTTCTATTGTGGACTCAGTTATGAGCCTTCCGAAATTCCATTTTTAATTTATTCTGAAAGCTCTCCATACTATCTACTGGAGACTCACGCACCTAGAAAATATTTAGAGAAATATGGTGTATTCGTGTAATCAGTTGTAATTATTACTAAACATAATTTGATTTTTTTTTTAAATTTAATAAAAAAAGTTTTATGGGTACCGCCAAAATTTAAATGCATTGTTAGGTTAGGTCCTCACTTAATGTTTGCTGAAATGCTTCAGTCAGCCCCTTAGTGAGCAAACTCACTAAATTGGTGAGGTAATTCGTCTGAAAATTTTAATAAATGTCAATATAAAACAATTTAACAAATAATAAATAATTACGCCTTACCACATCGTCTTTGAACGCCCTGTTAACACATCTTGCATACAAATCCTCCAGTTCGTTATAATCCTAGGAACACCATTTTATTTAAAATCTTAGATTTTCAATATGTACGTATGCATATGTTCAAAATAGATATTAAATTAAGCATGAATGTGTATCTAGCTACAAACGAAGTATAATTATTTATTAATCCGACACCATTTTTTTACAAAATGTATCACAAATAATCAAAATATGTATAGTCTTATTCAGATCTTAAAAAAATTTTTTTTTAATTGTTCTGCGCAGCTTCCAGTGATGTAGAAAAATAATTTATAAAAATTTTGATGAGTCGCATTTATCTTAAATAGTAAACCTAAATAAAATAATAAATAATCATTCAAATGTATTATATTTCAGTTTTAATACACAAAACATTCAAAATGTTTATGATTTTATGTTGTTACAATCAAATTTCATGTGAAAATTAATAGGTGTAAAAAAATATTGCACGCCTATGGAAACAACGTTAACATTTAATTTTCGGACGGACTAAGGAAAATAAATAACTAAATGTCAGTCATATCGATCAAAACCACAATAACGTAAAAAAATTGTTAAATTGCATTAATTCTTCGATTATCGATTTTAAACGATTCTTTTAAAATAAAATTATAAAAACATTTTGTGATTCAAAACGTTATAACATATAAATAATAAAATAAAATGATATAAATAAAAACCTAACCTAAAAACTGAAGTACAAATACAACATAAAAATGTAAACAATTAAGCCGAAATAGTACATCACTGTGTATCCGCCATGTTTTTTCTGCGCGTTAACTGTCAGAATTCCAGCGAGATTTGAATACTACTTACTACTATACACTTTACAGTTGCGAACAAAACATTTGCAACTAATGCAACTAAATAATTCAAAGTAATATTGAAATTAAAAATCGCATTTAAAATATTTTTATGTAAATTTTTAATTTATAGTTATTACTTATAAATTACATAATAAAACTCATATTACTTGTTATAAATTAATTAATGCAAACGTATGATTGTTATCTAACAGCGACTGTACGTAATCACTACACTTAATTAATTTTTTATCTTTATGTAATTTTTTATTTATATGTACATACTCGTACAGTAATTATATAAATTTAAATAAAATTACTAAATTTTTATATTAAATTCTATGTATTTTTTTTTTACATCAAAAACGCACTACGCACATTAGTTTAGAAAATCCAAATTAGAATGATAATGAAACAAGGAAAAATAAATAGATTGATTTAGTATCGCTATTTTCCCCAGGGTCGTGCGCGGTTTTTTATACAGTGATCAAATTGAGTGCTCGAAAAGTGCTAATTTAGCTATCAAACCGAGCAGTTATAATTATACATACACATTTGAAATATCGAACATTTTTTTTATAATTTTATACGTCTGTCTGTTTCATGATTTTTGTATGCCTTTTTACACAAAAATCTTCAGTCGCTCAATTGACGATTGTAAAAGTAAGAAAAGCGCCTCTTACGGAAGATAGAAAAAGTGGACCGGACACATACAAATTGCGACGCAACCATAGTAAATATGTTATCAGCCCTTCGGCAGAAAATAGAAAAAATGTAGCGGATACATACAAATCGAGACCCTCCAATCGTCAATCAAAGAACAACTGGGTACATACGTCTAAACACTCGGAAAAAACAAAAATGACAAAACATAACTTAAAAAGTGCATTTTAATTTGACGTTTCGTACAATTTTTCGAAAAATATTTTTTTTTTTTTCTAAATTAATGAAGTTATTTCAAACTTTGAATTTGATATATTCAATCTACGCAAAATGATCATATGCCATAACTGTGGGATCCATAAAAATCCTTGAAAAATAAAATAAAAACACTATGAATATTGAAAAGCAAATGACATTACTGGAAGAAAAATCTATTGAATCAGGAAGGTCTCATTTGGCAGTTAAAACATTATCTTAAACTAGTTATATAATTACGTTAGACATTTCTTGCTGCACATTTGATTGTAATGAGCTCATGCTCAAGATATAGTGTGTAACTGACCAAAATTGTATGTGAATAAATAAATAAATAAAAAATAAATAAATAAATAAATTTCATGATCATTTTTTCATGAAATAGCCTTCTGATAATTTGCTGAGAATGTCTAAATTTGTATAATATACATACATACATTAATAAATTTGATCTCATGAGAGAAAATCAGCGATTTTGCATATTGTAGACACCGTGAAAGTCAGTAAAGTAACTTGAGTTTAACATTTAAAATGAAGCAAAGTTAGAGAAAATATCTCCCCAATTAGATCTCCCCGGACTGTTCTTTCAAACTGAGTTTTAATCTTTTCAACTTACCGACCGTTGTCATTCATCCCTCATTGGCCGATGCTTGCTCTCCTCGGTTGTTCTTTACATAGAAGTTGGCGAACCTTTAATTTTATTGAGTGAACGATTGAGTTACTTGAGTCGTTGTTCTTCTTGCTTTGACATCAGTTAGCTCTTTCTCGAAACTCTGAAATTTGTCTTAACCTGTTGAATCTCCTGTTACACTTTCTAATTAACCTCCATTTTAACTTGTTTAACCTCCGCTTTAACACATTAAATTTCTGTTTTCAATTTCTCTACTTCGCCTTGTAGAGCATTTCTGCAGCCATTAACTGCGATAAATAGGATCTTTCAGATGGTATTTGTGTTCTCTTCGCTTTCTGCATTCATGGAGTTCCATCTAGCATTTGCATTTTAACTACCGGTGATTACGAGTGTGAACTTACGTCATTCGTGTTGTAACAGAAAATTAGTTTAATGTTTGACATTTACGAAATAGATCGCTTTACGCTTAAGCAAAATTAGGAAATATTGAAAACTTACTTTCAAAGTCTTCTTTCTTTCTACCCAAACTAAGAAAATTACGGAGAATTGGCCACCACGCAGCTGCGATTTGACTCCATTGGACTTTTTTTGTAGGGAGCCGTTAAGAATAAGTGTTACGCTAACCATCCCGAGAATATCCAAGACTTGACAGATCGAATCGAATTTGCCATTGATGAGATAGGAGCCCATACAATTGAAAATGTTCTGAAAAATTTGCGTTGACGGAATGGGGTACTGTAAAGCCAGCCGTGGAAGTCATTTGAATAAAATTGTGTTCCATGCTTAATGGCTATATATACTCTTTCTAATAAAACAAACCTCTTTGAAAAATATTCATTCGTCTTTGAATTTAGAATCAAATTAAATTTCAAACGTTAGATGGACCACCCAATATTTAAAGTTGGTGAACCAGTTCCTAAATTTTCAAATTTGCTGATTACATCGAAAATTGGTGGTTTCAAAAAATTAAACAAACTGAATTTTTTAACTCTATATTTTATAAGAAAAGTTCATTATATAAAATTCAGTAAAATATGTAGGATTATGTTATGGGGCAATCAGATGTAGAATCCAGCTTCTGTTCCTTCAACCTGAGTTTTTATCTTTGATCTTTCCATCTTATTACCGAGTGTTGTCATTTATCGCTCATTGGCTGATGCTTGCTCTAATCAGGTTGCTTTTTAAATAGCGGTTGGCGAACCTTAATTTTATTGGGTGAACGATCTGAACTACTTGTGTCGTTGTTGTGCTTGCCTTGACATCAGGTAGCTCTTTTTCGAGACATTGAAATTTATCTTCAACCTGTTGAATCTTTTTTTGCAGTTTCTATTCAACCTGAATTTTAACTTGTTTAACCTTCGCTTTAACACTGAATTTCTGTTTGCAATTTCTTTACTTCGCCTTGTAGAGTATTTCTGCAGCCATTAACCGCGAACTTCCAGATGGTAATTGATGGTGTTTTCTTCGGTTACCGCACATTCATTATTTCCTTTCTAAGATCATGATATTCCTTCTTTTTGGTTCACTGGACAAACCCCGTTTCTCAAGTTTCTTTTTAATTTCGGAACCTTTAATTCGAAGTGAATCATTTTCTTTGTTTTATTATTTAGAATCCCATCGCTGTCACTAATTGTGTCGTTTTCGCCTTTTCCAAGGTTCGAATTATTGGATTGTGAATAAAACAAATCACTTCAATTTATCACAAACTAATTTATTTATTCAGCACAAAAATTTACACAATGCAATTATTACCAATAATTCACAAAATCACTTATACATATTATTCGCACTATTTTCTAACAGATAACTTTTATATCGCACTATATTAATGTCATCGAATGCCATTTTTTCTATCAGTAAATTTTCAAAGCCAACATGTTGCGGGACCTGAAATCGCCCAATATAGAACAATTTTCGTTGGTCAAAATTAAAAAAAAAACTTAAGTTGTTCAATTCAGACAAATTTTATTTATTTTACAACTTTTAGTAAGAAAATTAAGAGGAAAATTTTGTTTATTAGATAAAGTCGTAAAGAACTTCTAAACCATAGTTTGTAGTAATGATGTACTTTCGATCGAGTTGTCCAGAAAATTACCCTTTCTCCAAATAATTTTTCTGGTTTCTCGTGAACCTATTAGAAATTATTTTTAAATAATACATTTATCAGATTATAAATTTGTAGTCAATCCATATACAATTATTCTTATTTTTGTTTTAAATGTTATTTAGCTGACGTTATGAGAGCACAAGGGGCTGCACATATTATTGCTATCGACGTGGGTTCACAAGATGACACCGATTTAACCGATTATGGAGATGATTTATCTGGTTGGTGGTTACTATACAAAAGGTTAAATCCGTTTACATCACCTGTTAAAGTTCCAAATTTACCCGATATTCAAAGTCGATTGGCGTATGTATCATGCGTGCGCCAATTAGAGGTGGGTCATATTTAATTTTTTCCCGACTCTGTTAAATTTAATTTTTGTTTTCAGTTAGTAAAGAAAAGTGATTATTGCGAATATATACGCCCGCCAATTGATAAATACAAAACATTGGCATTTGGCAGTTTTGATGAAATACGCGACGTCGGATATGTGCATGGGAAAAATTATTTTGATGCCATGGCTAAAACTGGTAGACTATCTAGATTTAATAATTGGATAAACAAGGAAATTCCTTCAAAATCGCATTCCCTTAATGAGTAAGTGATTCATTATTTAAATAAATTTGACATATGTACTTAGAATAAACTGTTTTTTTGTAGATATACGTTTACTGATTTAGCTCAGATTGTATGTAAAGTGCCCGAAACATACGCAGATAAACAGACATCCTCATCTGACGATGATTTTGGTAATCATCATCTTGATGGGTATATATCAGAACCATCAAATTATTTAGAAAAGGCAACACATTTTCAACGTACTGGGGGATCATTATCACTCTCTGAAAATGAAATGGATTCGGATGATCTAGAAATGCCTCTTCCATTAAATATTAAATCAAAAGATGATAATTGGTTGAGAAAAGACATTTCACTGGGCGTTGATGGTACAAACTTAACACATGATACACCCAATACAAGCGAAAATAAATAAAAATATTTAAAAAAAATCAAAATTGAAAAGAAGTAAATTCTATTCAAAATTATTGGTATTTTTTGGCAAATATTGTAGTTAACCGATTTAACAAACGTAGAATGAATTTCACCATTTTTTATTTATCAATCATTTTCTGATGATTATATTTTTGAATAAATATGTAATAAATTATTAAAATTATTTCTTTAATTTACGAATATGTTAACAGGGTCTATTTCCATTATCTAATCATATAATTTCAAAAATTAAATCATGTAATTATCTATTTGGCGGACGCTTTAAATGAAAAAAAAAAGGTGCCTACAACTGGTTACATTTAAGTGTCCATAACCGGAAATCACGACCATTCTCGGAGTAACCAAAAAAAATGTGATGTGTCATGATTTTGATATAAATCGATGTGGCATCCGAAATCACAACGAAAATACTGTAAAAATATCGATAACACTCACCTCGAACTTTTAAAACATTGGAAAACTACAATTGCGTTGATTTTTACGAACTTTTTTTTAATGTGATCGCTGCAAATGAACAAGCTCGTCCATTCACTTCGATATTAGCTAGAAAACTGCATACTATCAAAATACAACTACGACAACAGTCAGATCAGCCATATTTGCATTCTGTCAAAAGTTATGCAGGGGTGGCCACAACCAGAGAGTGCCCACAACCGGAGACTCTCCCCTATATACAACAAAGCTGACAGCTCCTTCTAAACGATAAAATAAAGTATTTTATATAATAAAACAAATTTATTTTTGGTTTTGTCACTTTCTAAATGTGATATTTATTTTTATTTGAAATTAGATCGTTTCAGACCTCGTTGACCCCAATACAAAAAAGGCGACTTAAACCCATCCAACGGCACTAAAAATCGGAGCACTACCAAAAATTCACAAACCACAAATGATCATAAGACCGATCATAAACCTCACAACCACACCAGCGTACAAACTGCTAAATAAATTAATTACTTCCTCAGCAAAAATATTCAAATACAAAACAATCATTCAATCAGAAATAACATTGAACTAATCAACAAAATAAAATCAATAGATATACCACCTACGGCGAAACTGGCATCTTTCAACGTAACCAACATTTATACAAACATACCAACACGAGAAACAAGCTAAATAACCAAGGAACTGTTACAGAAAACGGAATCAATAAAAAAAAATTGACGAAAATATCACTCTAATCACAACCAGCACCTAACAAAACTATTTTCATCAAAGTAATAAATTCGGTTCACAGGCTGATGGACTTCCAATGGGTAATCCTCTAACAGGAACCTTAGCTAACATATACATGAACCACTTTGAAAATCAGCATATATTAACGGAATCGAACAAGAAAAACCAAATACTTAGGAAATGCAACGATACGTGAACGATAATCTAATCACAATGAGACAACTAAGCAATCTTCACAAGAACATAAACATCTGAACATAAAATTTACTCTAGAAACACAGACGAACAAATCGATTAATTCCTTAGACTTGCCAATTAAAAATGTTAACAACAAGCATACATTCAAAATATAGAGAAAAGACAAGCAAATGGATCACGCCCTAGACAAATGTCAACAAACCACCATAAGATGGTCAATTTTTTAATAAACAGACTAAAGACAATCCCGATGAACAATCAAAACCATACGGAAGAACTGAAAATCATTAAACACATAGCAACAAAAAACAAGGATCAATGAACTAATCACTCATTATCCGTTGTAAAAATGATTACGAAACTTCAAAAATGAAGCGGCCAAATCCCTCCATGGGATGTGGCGCTAGCGAAAAAAAAAAAAACAAAAAACGGATATAACTACAGTGTTATTTTGGTAAATGTTATTCTGATTCGAATAGGAATCCAATTTTGCCTAAAGTAGGAGCCAAGAATATTTTTTATTACTTTTAACAGTTGGCAAAAAGCTCTAAAAATATAATTTATTATTTAGAATTTTTACAAATAAAAAATAGTGATAACAAATTATTGACTAAAGTATAGTAATTCCAAATGATAAAATTTAAAATTGCGATTTATTAAAAAATGGAGAATTGTTATTAATTACCAAGAAATCGTAAGGCATTGTTGTTGCAAAAATACCAAATTAAGACTACAAATATGGACTTAGTAGACAAAATGAACGAAAGGTACGTTTGGAACAGAAGAATATGATGACCACCTTAACCTTCGCATGAACAGTATCTACCGGGTAACCTACTCTCCCCCCTTCCCAAGGCCGTGCAACAGGCAATAAAACCCAATGAAAACACGAAGAAACATATAGTATGGAAGCATTCACATGATATATAAAAATATCTACTCGGGTAGATACTGTTCATTTAAATAAAACAAAATTTTCATTCAAGCGAAGGTTAAATAAGCATACCGGAGAAATATAACACATCGCTATAGAGTATAATAACAACAAGAACATAACGAAGGATTTTAAAAAACACGGATGACGGCATTTAAAACAAACCACAAATTAGGGAATCGACTCAAACAACAACATAAGAACACTCTTAGACACCAGAATCTACAAGAATAAATGTAATGATTGCCCCAAATTTTAAATCGGGCAAACTGGTAGATGTTTTGAAGTCAGATTTACAGCATAAAAGAAATCGAAAAATGATTCGAATTATGCACAACACCTGACGACATAAAAACATAATACACTGACATCAACACAAATTCACAGGTATTATACAGAATACGAAAAGAACCACTAATGAACAGATTAGAAGAACTGGATAACAACCTAAGCTTACTTTTATCGGCTTGCAATCTTGCGATTTGATTGTTACTAAAATAATGAAAAATTGCAAACTCGTAAAAGTAAGCTTTGCTTGTTAGTCATTTTCTTATTTACACATTATCTTAATTTTTAGAGAATCAAGGTGCAGATCTCAACACATTGATTTTACCCAACATGTTGCCAACAGTTGGCTAACCTGAATCCATTCATTTTAAGTCCGTAAAATATCATTATTCACTCACACACACATACATACACACACATACCCTGGGGCTAGCTAGCTCAGCTACCAGCGGACTCAGCAAGGTGGTGGATATCTGGACGGCCTATACATATATAGGTTAGTTGCGAATAGCCAATAAGCAGTCCTTGACCGAGCGGTATAAGTGGAAGATGTATTCAGAAGGTTGCATATAATCCTGTGAAACTTACTTATATGTCACACAATGCGAGAGTATACTGCTATAAGTACACACAAATCCAGAAAGCGTTTGTTCCCCATGTTAGGGGCCGCTGCGTTCAAATCTTGCTGTAGGTATAAAGTGATATGGAAAGGAACTCGAAAACCAAATACGCAATGGAGTCCACCATTCAAAACAATCTTATCTTGCAGGGATTCGGAACCCCGGTACCGGTGGTTTAGGGAGTGAGCAAGCAGGCTCCAAGCCGCCGAGATCCAGTAACTGCAATTCTGTAGTGGTGGGCTACCTGGCCACTTCAGTAGATACAGGGGAAAGTGAAAGTGTAAATGACGAATTGCGCGCTGAGAAAGAGAGCATATTCGGTAAAAGAGCGAAAGTAGAGCGTCCCTAACTACTACACCAAAACAGTAGCTTTAACGACCGTCAGTTGGCCCGATAACCGGTCTTTGATGACAGGAAAACCGAGCTCTACGAATCCGTGAAAATCAAGCATAATGTACATCAGAAGATTAAAAGCATGATCTTAAACGTGAAATCACTATATAGGTACGCCTCCGAAAACCTGAATGAAAAGGGTAAGATAGGGACACGTCCTTTGTTAAAGAAGGTGATGAATCTAGTGCTACAAACCAAACTTCTCTAGCAGTAGAAAAGGATTCGATGGTCCAAGAAGCTACTTTCGTTAAGAGGGGAAGGGAAGATGGAAGCTCTGCAATCCAAACTAAAAAGAAGAGGAAAAAACCATGGCGAGTCAAAACAATGGCGCAGGATACACCGCATCTCTCTTGAAGTAAATAAGGAAAATGGCCAAAGAGGTGAAATGCTTTTTCAATTAACAGAAGCTAAAACAATTCAAACAGCAGCATTTAAATCTTCGCTTGGTATTTTATTGGGTGAAAATGTTTAGGTCAAAGCATTGACTCAGGCGAATGAGCAGGTCATTGAGATTAAAGATCTTGATGAGGTCACAACCAAAGAGGAGAAACATCAGGCAATAATTAGTAAATTTTAGGGATTCACCGATCTTAAGGTATTCGTTGTGAAATCGGTTAGAGAAGCATATTGTGGTATAAGAACAGCTGTTGTGGCTTTACTCGTCCATCGCACTGGCTAAGATGGCTATCCCCGCGGTACCTTAACCACTGTGAGGTAGCGCAAGACCTCTTACGCAGACAGTGCGCGAGCTTGGAGTTGATATTGCCATTATTAGTGAGCAATAAAGGAATAATAATAGTGTTAAATGGGTGACCGATACTACTAATAGTGCAGATGTTTGGTCTTGCGGTCGCTTTCCATTTCAAGAATCAGCTTAAGGTATCGAGGCTGAGTTCACCTGGGTTAAAGTTCAAAGAATTCATATATACAGTTGCTATGCTTCACCAAATGTTCCGATTGAACAGTTTGAAAACTTTTGGAAGACTTTCATTATTGCCAGTGATTTTAATGCCTAGGCGATCGAATGGGGCTGTCAATGCACAAACCGAAGGAGGCAGGTCCTGATGGAGACTTTCTCGATACAGGATGTCGTGCTTTGTAATGTAGCAAATGTCTTCACGTTCCGCAGGGCGATCGGTAGTAGACCTTACCTTACTTTGTTACTGCAGGTCTCTTCTCAAGAGACGTAAGCTGGGAAGTCAGTGAGCGTTACACTTAAAGCAACATCAAGCAATCATATTTAAACTAAATATATTGAAAGGCAAACCGCGAGAACAGACCAGGAAATTTGCTGGATGGAAGTTAACGTCAAGAATGAATCAAAGTGAATGGTGAATAGTTCAAATTAACAATTTGTGAATATTTTTATTAAACGTGAACATTATAAAGTATTTTATTTTCAATTACAAAATAGCTTCTAATGCGTTTGTTCAAAAACGTGATCGCATTGTAGTTCGCTAACCAAGGCTGATACATTTGTCGAGAATATTGATCCATGTACATCAATTGAAGAGCTTGGAGCTAGATCTCTCAAATAAAGATCATATGGGACGAGTGATCAAATATCGAAATCTGATGAATTTGAAACAAATTGTTTCAGCATTCAAGCCGTCGGTCGTGAGACGAGAAAAACTCGGAAACCTGCCCTGAATACAATCAACGATGATCTGAACACCACAATAAATAATATGTATTCTCAGCAAAGGGCGTATTTCGATTGAATGCACATTAACACTACTTAGCCATCGCGAAGTGAAGCTGCCGAGAAATAATATTTCGTGTTTCAACGGCGAATACCTACAATGGATATCCTACAAGGACTTATTTGAGGCTACTATGTGTAACAACGAGTCTATATCATATGTGCACAAATTTCAACTTTTAAAGGGCTTGTACAAGGAGGCCCAACTAATCAAGCATTTTTAATTACCGACGCCAGTTATGTGGAAGCTTGGATAAGCTGAAGAAACGATACGATAAAAAACGGACTATTGTAAACACAATTATCAAAATGTTTTTTGGACAGCCTAGTATTGAACATGCCTCGTCAAGTTCTCTCAGAGCTCTGACGGAAACCTCAGACGAACTGCTCCGAGGTCCAGACACTTTAAGTCCTGCCTGTGGACCACATGATTTATGGATGCTTTACTTGTTATTAAACAAAACGGATGACGATACCGAGCAGCAATGGCCATTTTATTCAGTGGATATTGACATTCCAAGTGTAGATGAGATTTAAATTTTCTTCATCCAAGATGTGATGCGTCGAAGTGCTGCATTTTGAACAATAAACCACAAAAAAGTTTTCCGAAACAAGCACTTGTATAGCTACGACCAAAATTCAATGCATTCATTGTAAGAAGCCACATCCTATAAAAAAGTGCTATAAATTCCAAAGAATTAATGTCGAGTTTCGTAAGGGCTTTGCTGCGAATTGTGTGTTAATTGTTTGCGACTTGGACCACACTCCGCGAATGACTGCCGGCCATAAATATATGCTTTAAATATAATCCCAAAGACAACAGTTGAGAGGAAAAAACAAACGACATTACTAACCGTATTCATGTCAAAAATGGATGCGCATGGTAAAAACCACAACATTTGGGCGCTTCTAGACACACGTTCAGAATAAACCTTTATAACTGAAATCTTACGAGAAAGTTGCAGTTAAAACGTAAGCATGCTTGTATAGCTGTTAACGGGCTGGCTTCAATTTCTGCAGGTAAGACCAGAGGGCTAATAAATATTAAATTATCCTCTAGATGTTAAATTTTGTATGGTAGTCGATGCACTGATACTAAACAGCCTAAAGACATATTTACCTTCACATGCAAGTCTGCTAGACCAGAAGGACGCCAACCGATTTAACGAATTTTGTCTTGCTGACCCTTGATTTTCCAATCCAAATCCCATAGAAATGATTCTTGGTATCGACGTGTTCTGTAATGTAGTAAAAGAAAGTCGAATACTAATAAAACCCAGTCTCTATTTATTAGATATTTTATTCGGTTGGGTGGTTGCGAGATATACAGATGCAATTACCAAATACGAGATGCATTATAACACGATTCAGACAAGTGCGGAGGATGGATGTCAACTATACGGCAATTTTGGGAAGTCGAAGAAAATTCATATGAAATACTTGTCAAAGAGGATGAATGAGAAGACCACTTCTCTAGAACACTTCAATATGCAAATGATCGTTGCATTGTAGAGTTGCCTTTCACGAAAAATTTAAAGCAATTAGGAAGTACTTTGAAACAAGCTAGATCCAGAATGATTGCAATGGAACAGAAAATCCAGGAAGATGAAAATGTCAAAGTGCAATACATTCAATTCATGGGGGAATATCAAGAAAACAGCAATTTCTATTACTTACCGCAAATCAAGTAGGTATGTACAGGGTTTTCATTAAATGACGTACTAGAAACAGGTCCAACCATTCAAGAGGATCTATTTACTATTCTAGCTAAACCTTTCGTAAGCACAAAATAGCAATTGCCGCTGAGAAGATGTATTACTAGGTAATAGTTCATCCTAAACATCAAAATTTCCAAAAAATCGTATACCGTGAAAATCATCATGAGTAAATGCAGCACTTTAAATTAAAAACTGTCACATACGGTTTGACCTTATAACCATCATAAAATAAATATAAATATAATAAAATAAATATAAATATAATAAAAGAAATATAAAATTAAAATGTGTTCAGTGTTAATTAATGTTTCAAATTACGAGGCTGAGCCTCGTAGACTAGGTCTATACAGTGAGGCAAATCATATTGCTAGGAGCTTATTAGCCGCATCTATAGCAATAACTGGTGACCCCGACGTGATTTTACCAAAAAAAAAATTAACAAACATTATCCCGGTAATAGCCCCACCTGAGGCAAGCGGGGTAAGCTGTTGGTTGGTCAAATCACACAAAAAAAAAAAAAACAAGCAAACGAAGAAAGTATAAGAAGAAATAAAAAGTATAAGAAGAATATAGTAGTGCTGCCAAAGGACGTAAGAACCATAAAGCTAACGAAGCATAGGTGCGAAATAAAGCAGCCAGCCGGTTTAGAAACCAAGCAGATACAAAGGGTGCGGTCAAGAATTCAGCCGCTGCGCAGTTTAAGCTGCACAAACAAATCGAAAAGCAGGCGAAATGCAAAAAATATTGGCTGCATTTTTATACGACCGGCAGCCTGACTGCAAGTTTGTAAGACATTTGTCATTTAGCTACTTTTATAATTCCCCGTGATTACGAATAATCGAGAGAAATCGTGTTTTTTTATTTTATTTCACCAACAATAATGTATAAAATTGAAATTTACAAAAAAAATTGACATTTATAGTTTTTGCATCCGTATTAATGTGACTGCGTAAACTGCGCAGCCTAACTTTATTTGCTGCATTTTAATCCGACGGAATACGCAGCATTAGCTGCAAATCTTAATTTTGGACCGACTTAAAGGATACATAGGCCCTTGTCGGACAATAAGGAAAGTTAGGATCCAGTCTAGGTCAAACCGGTAACCAAAGCCGGAAACGAACCACGCATTCCAGGCCAACATTCAAGCCACAGAGGCATTGCCCAAAACAAACAGTAAGCTACTTATTGTAATTTTTTTCTATTATTTTTTTCTTTATATATTATATTGGGTTTTAAAGAACGACGCATTGTTTTTGTCGATCCTCATTAGGGTTCGCATACGTTGCCCAGTTTCGATATCGTACAAAAGTGTCCGCTCCTATTGTAAAATCCCCATAATAAAGTTTTCGTCTGTCGCACCATTTGGTACGAATCCAAATTCGCCAGTCCACAAGATTGGACTTAATTTTTAAAATCGGTATTCAACAAATTAGTGCGAAAATTATATTTCGGTCCCCAGTGAAAGTGACATAGGACCCCATACTCCCGAGGCAGTGGCTCATCGATGGCCTCGACATCAGCAGCCGACACAAACGCGGCCACAGCAAACGTCGAGGTGATGCAAGAGCTCAATGCCATACCAGTTAATATGGGGGAAGTAGTGCGGTTGGCGGTAACCTGAGCACAAACCGAACAGCAGCTAGTAATGAGTGAACCACCAGCAAACGTCAGCGCCCCAGAGGGAGGAAGCGAAGTACCACCAAGAGAAACAAACGGAACGATATCAGCTATCGCGGCACGAATCGTGCCACTGACGGCACAGGATCCACTGCTATGTTGTACATAATAACGGGTCCAGTCTCCACCACGCCATATTCAACACTGAAACAGGCAATATTGAACCGTACCAATGAATCCCATCAGTCGCGAATTAATCGATTACTTACTTCAGGGAATCGAACTAGGGGACATGAAACCCTCGCAACTCCTAAGGCAGCTGAAAGCCAGCGGAGGTGCAGACGTTAATGATGAACTAATCAAAACAATTTGGATCAAGCGGTTACCCCAGCGAGCTTTTTTCTTTCTTTATCGTGATATGTGTTAAAAAATTTTATTGTAGACCGGTTTCGAGCTTCGCTCTTCATCAGTATGATTGTGCAACTAAACAATTTTTTGTGTCAAAATTGTGATGAAAATTATTGTCGTATTTCTATAACTATGACATATATTTTGTGATTTACAAAGTTAGTTTGGTCGTTTAAAATTAAAGGGTTGCGCTGTTGATAAATTTCAAATTCTTCCACTCGATCCATAAATTTGTCCTTACTAAATCTGTGTAGAATTTGCACATTAATGTCTTGATTAGTGTATGTGTGGCCATCATCCGCTAGATGTTGTGCGTAGTTTGTGTTTTAAGTTACTCTGTGTGCTCTTTAAATCGTACTGTGAACGAACGTCCCGTTTGGCCAATATAAAATTTTCCACAATCATTACATGACAGTCGGTAAATTCCGCTTTCTTGTTGTTCTTTCTTTTGTAATCGTAATAAATGGGAAAGTTTATTGTTTGTTTTAAATGCTATGGTATAGCCATACTGATGCATAATTCGTTTTATTATGTTAGAAGTGTGAACGTGGTTATATCCGACTGAAACATATTTTATGTTGTTGGTGTCTTCTTCATTACGTAAAGTGGTTAGATTGTATAATTGTACCGTAAAATGGGGTGAATAGAAACAGCGGGGTGAATAGAAACAAAACTTTAAAAAATAATTAACTTGATAATTTTTCATAATACATAATAAAAAAAAAGCAACGTTAATTTTTTAAGTTGGTGATGAGTGCCAAAATAGAAATAATAGGGATTTTTGGTGAAACACCGGCAGTTTTAAAGAATATATTGGTAAATATAAATCAACATTTTTGGGTTCGAAAAATACTCTAAAAAACTTTGTATGTAATTGAGCCATCGTTGGAGTAATATCAGAGAAAATTCTTGTATGTTGTTCAATTATGTTTTCTTTTTACTTGTGAATTTAAAATTGTAATTAACTTTTACCGTTTTTCCTAAATTTTACCATTTTGTAGTTTAGTGTCAAAAATTAGGAAGTGTGGGGCGAATAGAAACACCAGAAATTAGTGTTTTTATTCACATTACCAAGCTTTCCAATTCCAAATTACTAAATTTCCTTAATGCTAAATTATTATAATATATATTTCGGTTTTTGATTGCTACAGAGTATTAAAATGCCCAGACAATACAAGTCGAAGAGCCAAAAACATTATAAAAAGCGTGATCCTCTGATTTTGAAACAAGCAGTTGAAGATGTTAAAAATAATAAGTTATGATTTAGGAAATCATCGGAGAAATACGGTATACACCATTCCGTGATATATCACCATTTAAAAAAGGTGATAAAATACAAAATCAGGGGGGACCAACCTGCTTAAACGAGACTGAAGAAAAAATCCCTGTGGACAAATTGATCATTTGTTCGCAGAGTGGGTTATCTTATTGATACAATAACATTACGAATGAATATTCAAGAATTGTTAAACCGGCACGAAAGATAGGTCGAAAAATTTAAGGACAACTTATCCGGTAAAGAATTCATCTGCTCGTTTCTGAAACGATACAAGCAAGCATTATCTCACCGCCGGTTATGTCAAAATACCAAAAGAAATCGGGCTGCTGTTTCACCAGAAATCATAAATGAATATAGGAATAGAAAGAAACCGAATTTCAATGACTGTTTCTATTCACCCCAATAGCAGGTGAATAGAAACAGTGAGGGTTTTTTAAAAAAAATCCGCCATATTCATTTCTAATAGATCAAAGTACTTTTGAAAGGAAAGAGTACACCAAGATCCATATTTTAAGATATTTCATTATATTAAAAACAAATATCCTCTTAGCAGTACTAGCAGTACATGCTTGTAAACTTGAAAAGTGTTTCTATTCACCCCATTTTACGGTATTTTATTTTTAATTTTGAAATTAATGCGTTCTATATTGTCCTCTGTGTATCCATTGTTGATAGCTATGTGCTTTATAGTATTTAATTCATCTTCATAATCCGCTTTCTGTATTGGTATACTATTTAGGCGGCTAATTAGATGGTGGTATGCGGCTATTCTATGCTGATAAGGGTAATGTGATGAATTATGTATAGTGTGATCCGTTTGAGTTGGTTTACGGAATACTTTGAAGCTGTGTTTGTTGTCTATGTTTTGTATTGTTAAATCCAAGAAATTAATACTTTCCCAACAAACAAAGCGCAAGGAAAGCGGTACCATTTCGTGCGCGATTTCGCACGGGGTACTCGGAAAAGGAGACTATTAACTCACGGAAAGCGGTGCACCGGGCTGAAGAAAGTTGTCACTTTTGTCGCACGACTTCCCCTTTTTTATATTCTTTTATAGTCATGACTGTATTGGTGCGTCCAAACTTTCCATACCCATTCCGTACCTTATAGCATTATAAATCGCAAACTTTTCCGTACTCATTCCGTACATTTTCGAATTAAAAATCGTACCGCTTTCCCTAAGAATTACGCGCACATTTATAATTATGATTTTCGTGCTACTTTCCGTTGGAATATAAATTTCTTTCGGTTTTATTAATAACAAGTTTTTTAAAAATTCATGTATTTTGTTATAATGTAAATATGTACATATATTATTATAAACATATCATTATTATATATATATAATTCATAAATTTCTGGTTCGTCATCGTCACCGGCTTGGATGCTTCCGTTGTTGTATAGTAGGAATTTTTTCTTTTAATTTTTAAAAAATTTTGCGGTAGCCGATCTCTGAATCGGAGCAAGAAAAACTTTCATCAGCTACGGAAACATCTTGTTTTCTTTTTCATTCGGTTACATAATCTTTTGGAACTTAAAAAAAGAAAGAAATAATTTTGAAATTTATATTTATATTTTTTTTTTAACTTGCCTTTCTTATTGAATGTAAATACGCTTCGGCTCTAGCTCTCCATGTTTTTAAATCTCAATATATTTATAATTTTTAGAAATTGACATTTACAAAATGGCATCCTAATGGGCCTATCCACACCAGTATTTTTAACAACCGTATTCACCCTCGTTTCTTTACCTCTCTGCCTACAAACCTTAATTTGTGGTGGGGATTTGTAATGCATTTTTGCATTATGAAATTTCTGGTATTCTCGTGTTGTTACAGACTAATACAAATATAAAATTAAATAAATAAAAAAATTGAATGTGCATTGGCACGTGTTTTTCTATTGTTTAACGCACAAAATGAAATAATTGTTTTTCATCTTGTAGTTCGTACCTCAAACAAAGCAATCCAAATGTGAAGTAAATTTACACATACATAAAGAAGAATAACAACAGTGTGAATACAGAATGCTGTTGTTACGGTGTTGTTAAAAATACTCGTGTGGATAGGCCCAATTGTCCGGTAGTCAATTGCAAATACTACTTTGTTATACTACGCTGTAATATAAATACCCACACAGTCTCAAAACTCAATTAATTTTTTCAAATGACGACCAGAAAAGGGTACGGAATGCCGTGCGAAAATTGCACTCTTTTGGGTAATTACCCGTGAATGTTTGTTGGGTTTATTCGATTCCAATTCCACTGTAAATTTTATGTTTGTGTGTATATTATTGATATAACTATGCATATTATTCAGTTGGCGATGAGTTCCTTTGAATGGGGCATGCTTATAGTAACAATATTCGCCGCTATTTTAGAATGCAGCACCATCGGTAAAGGTTAGAATGTCAAATGGTATTAGAGTTCTGTATCGAAATTGTATTATGAATTTAATAGCACAAAAGATTTTTTATATTTTTAAATGTTTATAAGTCGTTTAGCGATGTGTTCGAACTTCGTAACCATAAAATTAAACGTTAAACATTATTGTAACCTTTATCACGACGGTAATGACATCTGATGTGCGGAAACAAAAACAAACTCTTTTTGCATGCCCCATAGCAGCAAAATGTCATCCACGTATCGATGCCAATATAAAATGGTTTTTATGTATTTATTTTTGTTATTCATGATAAATTCGTTTTCCATATAATTAAGATAGATGTTGGCCAACGTTCCCGATAGTGGGCTCCCCATTGGTAAACCCTCAGTTTGAATATAAAATTTACTGTTGTGCTGGAAATAGTTTTGTGAAGTTATTGTGTTTAACAGTTGTGTGACCTCGGCTATGGTTGTAGTGGGCAAATTATTTTCAGCTATAGTAATCTTGCAGTTATCTTAACGGTTTCTTCAATGGGAATATTTGAGTACATACTTTTAACATCAAATGACGCTAATTTTGCTCCATTGGATATCACTACCGACTGAATTTTGTCGACTAATTCCAAATTGTTGCGCATTGAATAATCATTTTTAAGTTTAATGCGGGTATTCAACCATTGATTTAAATATTTGGCAATTTTATAAGCAGGTGCGGATGTAAATTTAATGAGCGGCCTGATGGGCGTGTTAGGTTTATGTAACTTGGGAAGTCCTGTGATTCGGGGCGCTTTGGGGCTGACCATTTTATTACGGTACATTTGGCGTTTCTCTAATACATGCGAGGATTTATTGATGGTTGCATTGAAGTTCTTTAAATATTTGATGGTTGGGTCATTACTTATAGCCCTATTATGGTTCTCACCTCACCGACGAGTCGCCGTGACTTGAAAAGTCGTGTGAGTTCAATTTTGGTATTATAGTTCTCACTTTAATTTTGGTGAGAGTTGTGCGCGGCTGATGTTTTTGGTTTTGTTAATTATGACAGTTTCCATTCGTTTTGAAGTTTGCCAGCACAGTTATTTTACATATTTTGACATGTCTAACAGTTTTTTTGTACACATTTACATTTATTGTGAATTATTTTGTAATTTTATGAGAATTAATTAGATATTTTATCGGTTAAAATTGTTAATTAATAGTGCAAACAGCGAAATGCGATGTGGATTCATTTTTCTGTGACGAATGAAGCTAGAGGGAACAAAAATGTTTGACAACTTACATACACGTTTTGTTGTTAATATGTACAATATAAGAAAAATATTTTAAAATATGATTTAAAAAAAAAAAAAATACAAAATTGATTTTTATGCAATATTCAATTAGAAAATATTAATTAAAATATTTTTTTTGTCGGTAAAAAAAAAATTGTAGTGTTTTTATTCCCATTATTTCTTTATTGCTTTTACAAAAAATCACACTACCTAGTCACCGAGAAATATTAGGCGAGCAATTTTGACATTACTCTCACTCATCGCCGTGAGTTCAAGTCACATTTATGACGTAATTCACGGTGAGGTGTGAACCATAATAGGGGTTTTAATTCCAAAATGTTATTCTCCCGGATATATTCGTCAATTTTTTTATCATATTCCGTTACATACATTATGACTGTCGTGTTCCCTTTATCTGCTTTGGTGATGAAAGCATTGTTATCTGTTAATTTGTCCTTAATCCTTTTTAAGATTGCCTCCTCTGAACATGTTTTCTTAATTGTTGGAGTATCGTTCTTGATTGTACGTACATTATTGATAAATAATTTTCTAATCTCCTCTTGATGAATTTTCTCCGTTTTTAATATCGCATTTTCAATGTCAAAAAGATGTTTAGTGTTCTCCTTTTTGTTGTTTTGAGGGGTTATGTTGTGTTTGAGGCCTTTGTTTAACAAGTCTTCTTCATTTTTGTTGAATACAATGTTGGTTAGGTTATCTAGCCGTCTGTAGAAAATGTGTTTGCAAGACTTCTTAGTACATAGTAGGGTCATGCCTTTAGCTTACTCCTTTAATTCCCAGCAGTCGCCAACAACAGGCAGTGTAAGCAGTCGATTTACCTGGATACATAGTAGCCAGACCGAAAAAAATATTAGATTTAAAATAAATTAACTGATTTATTTTTAGACTTTGGGGAAAATGTACATCGTTAAAAAAATCTATTAGGCGGAATTCCTTGTAGATCTGGGCTCGCAGCAGAAGTTAGAAGTAATTTAAAATTTCATTTCTGTCGCTTAAAGTTTCCAACTAATTTAATAAAAAAATAATTTTGTTTTTAAATAATTACCACATATTAACACTTTATTGTACTTTATTTCGATCCAACTCTACATTTGAAATAATCATTTTGTTATGTTTAATTTATTATATATCTATATTTTGATTTGTATGTATATAAATTTTAATATATATATATATGCATATATATATATATATATATATATATATATATATATATATATATATATATATATATATATATAAATATATTTATATATACTTGCCAGAATAACATTCCCCATTCAAATCTTGATAGGGGACATAACTCTGTATAAAACACCACATTACACTACCACACACATTTGTCTTTAATCATAAATGAGACACGACGGATTTTCCATAGAAATTAAGGCTGATTTACAATCAAATATTTTACAGAAAAACATGAAGCTGAACATCTACAGAAAAAGGAGATGACGATTTTTGGGTTTGTTTCTCCGGTTTCAGTTGTCTTTTGTAAGCAGATGATTAATTTTCTCTTTCTATCTTATTATGTTTTTTCTGTATTGTGTTTCAACTTTTTTGTAAATCAGCTATAACGTATAATTTTACAATTTACTTGTAACTTAACAATTACGATTTTAAAATTATTTTAAGAAATTACTTTAATTAAGAAATGCTCGAACGCATCATTTCCAAAGCTAGTGGTGGCCAAAAATCACTATAAAACTAGAGAAATCTGAAAAATTTTCGATTTTTGTCAATTGAGATACTAATGAAAAAATATGGCCACATCTTGTAATGGAGTTTTCTGCTCAGTATTAAGTCCTCTACCCAGGGTCTGATGGGTTATTGCATTTTTCTTGAACACCCTAAATTTACATGTATGTCTACATATTTTATATGCATACTTTTTTTTGTTTAAATATAATATGTTAGTTAATAAGGTTAATTATCTATTAACAATTTAAATTTTTATTTAATACATATTGTTTTATCATTTGTTTTAAATGCAAATTTTGCATGTTACGCGTTTTAATAATATAGTTTTATTTGGTAATCTATTGAAATTTTATTATGAACTACAATTTATTACAAACTAATTAAATTACAACTATCGCATTACATTGTTTATAGAAATCATAATTGTAAAAGTAAATAAAACGTAAAATTTTTATTTCTTTTTAAGTCAAATATAAACATTATAATTAATCTTATTTAGTTTAGCGGCACATGAAATGGCTTATTTATTTCTTCAAATATAATTTAAAAATTTTCTCTTGTTAAAAACATGGAAGATTTAGTACATTATGTAACAAAAAAAATATTAGGCCTATTCTTACACAACAATAAATAATAATGTTAAATAGAAATGAGATTAAATTTTGAAATAAATAAAATAAAATATAAGTAAAATCAATGTTTATATAATATTTTAATACAACAACCATTAAACATAGCTGAATAACATTTTTATTTAAATTTTTGAAGTTTTATTTTTTATATAGATTATATATTTATATATTTTTTAAATTAATAACATCAGTTTTTCATTTTTTATTTAAAGAGCATAAAACATAAAAATAATTAATAATAAATTGGTTTTTGAAATATTTTTACTACGTACAAAATATTCTTTTTTTGTTTTTAAATTAATTTTAGCAACTGTTATTAAAAGTATACATATTAGCTATATACTTAAATTTTAATTTATATTATTCATAAATTTTAAATTTGTTTTAAAATTAAAAACATCGAAAATAATTTTAAAATTTTCTTAACGAACAAAAATAAAAAAATATATTTTAATAATATTATTTATTTATTTAAGTTTTTTTAATATAATTATAATGCAAAATATTAAAAGAAATTTAACATAATTTAATTTAAATATATACTTATACTGTTTTCCAATTAATTCTATAGCCACTTAATTTTTTAAAAATTTTATTATTATTTTTTTTTTTGATTTTGATTATTTTTATAATTTAAATTTGTATAATTTAATTATATTTAAATTATATTTTAGTGTTCGGCACTGAAGGTAATATACTGAAGGAGATGGTAGAGTTTAACATTTTATGGAAACAGATGTTCCACGGATTGTCGAATTGCGCTACTATTACGCCATAAATCGCCAAAGCGAAAAAAATCTCATTTGACTATTTTACCAGCATTTAAACAAATAAAATATATATCTGATCGTGTTTCATAACGTATGCATTTCTAATTTGATTTCGTTCAAACAATTCACAATACATATCTGAAAATTATAAGCTACGAAATTACTACCTTCTACTACTCTGTATAGCTTAAAACTATCAGCTAAATTCCAAGGAAACGACCTTATTTCCGAGATTAATTTTTGAAAATTTAATTTTTCGTTGTTTCTACTTTGTCAGCAATAATAGTTATTTTCTCGGTTGAGCAATAAGCATCAGTTAAATATGTATTTAATAAAGCAATTATTTCTTAATCGATTAAGGCTAAAAAGGCATATACATATGTATATTTATTTAGATTTCAGTAAAATAGTGAAATGAGATTCTTTTTCTTTTTGACGGTTCATAATTGCGTAACGGTAATGAATTTCGAAAATTCGTAAGAACTTTTTTATCTTAAAATTTTGTCCTTTATCATCTTATTTCATATATTAAATACTGTGCCGAGCGCATCCTTCTTATATAACCTTAAATACAAACACTTATAAAAATTAATATTTCTTTTTTATTAATTTTGAGTTTTTATCTTATATGTATTACGAATGTTTAAAATATAATGAAAGAATAAGAAATTAACAAAAAATGAAATTTTTATAATCCTTTCCTAAGGTTAAGTTACAATAAAAATGGTATTTATTGTAAAAATTAAATTAAAACATACATTTGATTTCCTTAATTTTTTTTTATATAAATATTTTATAAAATTATTTTACGTTGCATAAAACTAAAGCTTATTCTATGTTTTAGTACATATAATATTCTATTATTCATTTTTTAATAAAAATTAAAGTGAAAGTGATTTTTATTTTTATCTTAGTTTTATTATACTCGTAAATAGGTCCCAGAATATGTGTGTTTTGTAAATTAAAAATATTTGGTAAGTTTTATTTGTAGTTTAGCGGTTTGGTATTTTATGTTTAAATTATTAATTATAATAATTTTTTATAAATACATAATTGTTTTAGAAACAGGCTTACATTACAATACGATGATACACATTGATTTAATTGTTTAAAAATTTGAATTATATAGATGTTTCTTGATTTTAAGTTAAATTAGTTAATCAATTAATATTTTAATGTTAATTAATATAGTTTTTAGAGAAATAATTACTTAACAATAAAAATTTATAAAAAATTATGTATGCCTATAATTAGGACAGTGGATTAAGTCAAAAATTAAAAAAATATGTACATTTACATATATTATATAAAATTAATATGTTTTAAATTACATAGACTTAGTCACATACTAGAATAATATCAAGCCTGACCACGTAGAACAAAAAAAATTCATATAGGTACTGTGCGTAATCGTCCATAGTAAAGTGGGTAACGGTTTTTATAAAACTGTGCATTTAGGATCATTCTCGTATTTTTTTTACTAGTTGATGTGTTTTTGGAATATTATCAAGAAAAAAATAAATAATCTCGTTATCGGTGTAATTTATTATCCAGTTAGTGTTTTAGTTACCTTATTTTTTTTTATTCTACGTGCAGAGTCTTAATATTAAGTTAGTTTTTGACTTAGTCCACTGTCATAACTATATGTACAGACACACACATATATGTATATATGTATATAAAAATATATAAATACAATATATTATATATAAATATACATATATATACATATATAAACACAATATAATATGTTTTGTTATTATTTGAATACAAATGTTTTAAAACTGAAAATAAAAATATTCATTACTTAATTTTTTTATAAATATAAATATATGTATTACATACATATACCTTTAAATATGTATATATAAATATTGCACAATAATAATTTTTTTTTTTTTAGATTATATTGATAACATTTTATCATATCAAATATTTGTTTTATAATATGGTACTTATAATATTATGATATTATAATTTTATAACATATATTTTATAAAGTTTTATAATAATTATTTTTTTTTAAAAGACAAATTACATAAATTTTATTATTTTAACAATTTGTGTAGACAATAAAAAAATATAAATTCAAAATTGAATAAGAAATTTAAAAATTAAGGAAATTTTGTGTTTAATTTAATTTTTTTAAATAACAAATATAAAAATTAGGCGTAATAATTTTATCCTATTTATTTATATTCTTAAGTTGCTTTTTTTAAAATATGTTACTTAGGTTGCACATACAATTGGGGGCTCGATATGCATGTGAACCAATATAAAGTGTTGGATATTTATTTATTTTGATTATTATTTTATCAAATAAATAAAATAAAATTAATATTCTTATTTTAATCAACTAATAATATAAAAATAAACGTTAATGAATTACCATTTTTCTTGTAAAATAACAAAGATTAAAATTTCTTGTTCTTTTAATAGACAAATCAAATTAACTGAAATAGTTTTTTAAATGCTTTCTTTTTATAATGCAATTAACATATTACGCAATATAATTTTTTTATAATATTAGTATAATATAAATATAATATTATATGTAATTAAATTTAGCTTAATAATTAATATAGATATTAATTATTTTTATATAATATATATTATATATATATTTATATATTTTTACATATTTTATATATATATATATATATATATATATATATATATATATATATATATATATATATATATATATATATATATATATATATATATATATATATATATATATATATATGTACATAAGTATATAAATTTTTAATATATTAGTTTTAATATTATCAAAATTTATACAAATAAATAATATTATCGAAATATATTTCTTCATTGATTTTAGAAAGAAAATTATAAAATTATTGAAAACGCTTTTTTAAATTCTTTAAGACCAAATAAAAATTTTATGAATTATATAAATTTTAATTTAATTGTGTGAATTAGACTGATTTTTATCATAATTTTTTTAATATTTAGAAATTACATAGAATCTGTTTGTATTCATTAATTATTTTATAAATATGTATATACTAAATTAATTTAGTTAGCTTTTTATTGAATGAAAATTTGAAAATTGGTTTATAGGTATCCAAGTGTAGAATAAGTTTTAACGAAAGGTTGATCGACAGATGCGGTTACATCTCTGAAAATACAGAAATTTAATTGAAAACCTCATTCATCATCATTAAAAAATTGTAGGCTATTATATAAAATATAAATTTCAGATATCAAGTTATTGCCAGATATATATATAAATATTTTACGAATAAGAGAAATTGTTAAGAGTTCTGCAAATCGATTCGATTCGATTAGCTTTATGAACATTAATCATTTTTCAATCATCTCATCACGCTATAGCAACTGAATTGCTAATTTATTACCGTGATTATTTTCTATATACATACACATAGAAATAAATCATGTACATATTTACAGTACATATTAGCGAATTTTACAATAAATCCTCTTCGTAAAATATTTATCTATCTGGCAATTCCGGAATAACTTAATGTTTGATATAGAATGCACATGTTAATTAAATCAACCTATAGATTATACAAAACCATAGTCTAAAAAACAAAGCTTTTACAAAGAAATTAGAAACGGGGAAAAACCAAACTTCCCATAACGAGAGGTCGAGAGCCTACTGTATAAATAAGAGCCTCCACTATAGTTTATTAGAAATATGAGTGTTTGTTTTGTTTTTATACGTCATGATAATGTTTATTTCTTATGCCGGGTTTCCACCAAACGAACAGATTTTAAAACAGTTCTGTTTTCAGAAAGCGGAACAAAAACATATTTTTTTTTACAAAAAGTTTTTTTTTACAAAAAGTTTTTTTTTTCAAAACAAACTGTTCTATAAGATTTGTTTGTTCTATTTTTTGAGTGTTTGTTCTGTGTATCCGTATATATGTTCAAGTTTGCAAATATGTCTGATGACGACGAGACATTCATTATTAATTGTGGATTTTTTTTGATTAATGAGACCCAAAGAAAACGCAAACCGAGATATTGGGTTAGTTCTTTATTAAAACGAAGAGTGAATTATGGCGGGTTGGCTACCTTATCTAGAAAAAAATAATACCGAAACTGGAAATCCCGAAAAAAAAATCCAGAAAAAAAAAATCAGAAACAAAAAAATTCAGAAAAATAAAAATCCAGAAAACTAAAATCCAGAAACATAATTATCAAAGTGCGGACCAAATTATAATTAAAATTTATAAAATGTCTATCAAATTTGAGGTTTTACGTAAAGTTCTTAATATTTATGATAATGGAAATTGCTTCGTCAAACTTTCAGACACAGATCAAAGGAATCGTATCGCTTCGTTATTTTGTGGTTAGCTTAATTTGTTGGGTTAGTATGGTATCGACGGATGTATTACAGCGACTTATGGATTTAATGCTTCGTAAATGCTTCGTCAACCTTGCAGACACAGATCAAAGGAATTGTATCGCTCGTATCGCTTCTACTGATAGATGTACCACAAATGTTTCAAGTGAGGACATAAGTGTGTCCCTGAGTTACAAAAACCGTTAATTCCATTTCAAGACATTTTAAGATATAGGCATTATAAGTTTTTGAAACAAATGGTATACTATAGGAATTAAGGGTTTTTGCAAGTAACCACGGTTTTGAAGTCTGATTTTCTATGGGAATCCACCATTTTTGCAAATTAAACTCAGATAGAACATATAGATAAAGTGGCCATCTTTCGTTTGGCATTTTTAACTAATATTTTAAAAAAATTGGAATTAAGGGTTTTTGTAACTCAGGGACACAAGTCTAAAAATGCCAATAAAATTGATTTTTTTAATTGATTTTAAACAAAATATTTTTTCTGGATTTTTTTCTTGATTGCTTTTCCGGTAATTTCTAGATTTTTTTTTCGGGATTTTATTTTCTGGATTTTTACTTTTCAACTATTCGGGATTTTAAATTTTCCGGATTTTTTTTTTCAGGCAAATGTAGTGATCCCAATTATGGCACAGAAGAATTACTATGTGATTTAAGTACTGACGACTTAGGATTAAACGGAGAATTGAGATCATCCTTCCGAAATTTTACTAGAATGTCAAGTACCGATTTCGAATTGTTGATTAATATGCTGGGACCAAAAATCGCCAAGAAAAATACAAATTACCGAGATGCAATTTCAGTGAAGGATCGTCTGGCATTAACTTTGAGATACTTGGCCACAGGAGACAGTTTTCAATCATTAAAATATTTATTCAAAGTTTCAACTTCTTCTGTATCAAGGATCTTACCGGAAGTATGTGAAGCCATATATGACGTTCTCCAACATTATATTAAAGTAAGACCAATTAATTATATATTATTAAATTAATTGCTATCAATAGGATCAGTCAATTATATTTAGCAAAAGTAGGTAAACCACATAAAGGTTATCAATGTACGATATCTAATTATTTATTATCAAAATAAAATTATACAAAGCTATCCTTGTTAGTCATTTTCAGCCCACACCAATGGTTCCTCTACAATCTGATCTACCACTTCTTCTTTACGGGCGCTAGTGTTTAAGTCGTTATTCAGTATGTTGCTCACAAAAAACAATTTCATCATTCGAGTTAATTGAAACAGCTGATGGCGCGGGACTTGATGATTGTAATGGGTTGCTATATGTAGGTACATCATATTTTCCTACATCTGCGTCGTACAATATATTGTTGATTAAATGCTGTACAGTAGCTTTTGCATAATGTGTTTTTAAATTTCGTATTTTCCGACCCACAAGTTCACCAAAAACCCCGTATTCATCGCGCGATGAGTCTTGTTTTGTTTTCCGGCTATCATAGACTGACTTCATCATTTCAAATGCCTCTTGACGAATATTTGCAGCAGCCGGCTTTTGTTTTGTTTGTTTGGTTGTCGCTTTGGGAATAGCAAAAGAACGGACGGGAGTTAAAGAAAATATCTCTTCTATAGTTGGCGAAGGCGTTTCTGAGTGATTTTCACTATTTTCGTGGTCTGGCCTTTCATGGTCAGTTGTAACTTTGTATTTTTGAAATTTATAATATTGTTGTTTTTGTAATGTATGTCATAAACATTACTCGAAATTTATAAACAATACAATAATCATCTCTTTCATTGCCTCCATTCAAATTTGAATTCGAATATCTTTCTATGGTTATTTTGAATTTGCAACGCATGCTAGATTTTTTTGATGTTTTGTTTTCTTCGCACTCATTGGCTGTGGCCGAATAGTCGGGTAAATAGTACTTTTTACTATTTTTTAACAGTGTACAGGGTAAATTCAAATACTGTACTAAATAGCTGGGTAAGCCGTAAAAGTAAGTATGAAAAATAATAAAGCTTATTATTATTAGTATATTTATGTATTATTATTATAATTAAAAATATTCTTTTTTTATAGATTGCCAGTTTTATGACAGACAAATATATAAAAATGAGCTAGAGCACAAACAATTCATGCTAGGAAAGATGTAAGCATTAAGCATGAGGTATATTTTTTAATATTTTCGAAAAATGTATTTATATTATGTTACAGGGACAGTCCAGGAACAACGAAAATTAATACAAACACGGATAATGCTGGATCACGAGTTCCAATCCACGCACACTATTCCAAAACAGTGTTGGGAGTAAGTAACTTATTTTACAGATTTCAAAATGTGAACTCAAGATTTTTTGTTATGAATTACTGTTTTTTAGAAAAGTTATAAAAGAGGCTCAGTTCACTAAAACGGTGAAAAATATCACATAAAAGTTAATTTAATTTTGTGAGTTCATTCTATATTTAACTTATTACAGAAAATGATACAACCGCCGTCAGGTGTATCTACAGAAAGCGGGAAATTCCTACCCACTCAGTGGGAACTTTTCGATGAGCTTCACGATTTCTTAAAAACGAAGCATGGAATGTATCCTTCGCACATAATAGACGATGATGCCCCAGATACCACAGAGTCAGTGCCAGAGAGTGTGCGCAGTATTTCCCCGCCGGATGTATTGGACCTAACATCGGAATCGGATATGACTGAATACGGACCAGTTCCGAAAAAAAAAATTAAACGAAACGATGATTTGCAGCACATTAAAGAAACGTCTGATGAAGTGGTCAAGAGCGTCAAACGAATTAACGAATTATGAGATTCGTAACAAAAAGAATGTTCCCCAATGAAGTGCTTTCAGATTCTGATTAATAATTTAATGTGATTAACGTTTGTGATACTTTAGTTTTGATAATTGAATAGAATTATTTAAATTTTAATTTTAGATTATTGAATTATACCTACGTATGAACTTATGATACTTTAATGTGATCAATATTTGTGATACTTTTTTATCATAAATGAATAAAATTATGTTAATTTTGGATAAATGAATTATCCGTATGAACTGTAAAATGTATGTATTTTGTTTTTTATTGTTACATATTGAAACATAACCTATCTCGGAATTCGATACCATCTGCGTAATCCCTGATGTTCAAGACAATATACCAGTGAAATACCGTTTACCAATATACCAGTGAAATTAACCCTTCAAACCAATATATTATACGGACCCTTCGCGCGCTTTTCACAAATTTATTTACCAAAGAATTCGGACACTACTGGAGGTAAACATGTACTAAAATTTCAATTTACTGTACTAAACGATTTACCCGACTATTCGGCCGCAGCCATTGTATTGATTTAATTTATTCTGTTTGGCTCTTTTTTAATTTTTTTTTTAATTTTGATTGTTGAGCGGAGACTTGTTGTGTTTTTTCTTACCATTGGTTTTAGATGGGGACAATTGATGACTTCATTAAATTGAATTTACTCTTTTTAACACATATTGTTATTGTTGTATAATGCTTTTTAATTTAATTTTTATTTTATTTTCTTTCGAAAATTGCTGAAAAATAGTGAAATTTTAAAATTTGTGTTTTAAATGAGTAAGACATTGAGTTGTTTGTTAGCGATTTCAGAAAAAATTATTTAACTACGTTTAAGGTTTAATTCATGTTTAATCGTCAATCGAAATCGCGTTTTTTCATACAAACTCTATAAAAATAAATGAATTTTTAGTGTTTGTATATCCCTTATTTTAAGCTCATTTTTCACATGCAGGCTCTATTCACATCAAGGTGGTTCTGGTAAAACACATAAAACATATGGGAAATCACTTTTTTTCTAATGAACAAATTTTCAAATGAAAACGTTACAAATTCTTAATTATGATCATTGAGATATTTACATAAATGTTTGAATTTCAACATTTATGAACATGTTTAAGAAAGTCGTTTTCATTTTCTTGTAATATTGGATTTATTGAAACCAAAATTGCTAATATTTTCATAACAACAGCATTCTGGTCAAATTGAAATAAAAGCTTAAGGCCCTTTTACATTCAATCTTTTCGTTCTTTTTCAAAAGAATAGAATCACGAAGAAAAGGGCAAATATATCTTCCCCATATATAAAAATGGGACGGGCATATTCAAAATTTCATTTTTTCCTTTCAAAATGTTACTTGGATTTTATATCTTTTGAGCAATTTTTACGAAAAAAGATAAACCAGTTCATCTTTTTCAGGTTTTTCCGTTCTTTTTCACCAAAAAAAATTGAGTGTTGCAGTAAATAGTATTGAAAAATACTTTTTGAGTATTCCTTCTGATTTTAATACAAGGAAATCATACTAAAACGCATTTTTTATGGTACATCTTTTATCTTCTGGAAAAGAACGAAAAGATTGAATGTAAATCCGCTATTAATCGTATTTTCATTAAGTTCTTATACATTATATATATGGCAGTACAAATTTGATAAAATCGAACCAAAAATTACCACCTGCCCAGCGATTTTGGTCGCAAAACGAGCATTAATCTTAATAATTGAGGATTAATAAGCTCAAAAGAGAACGATCGAGAGAATATATTAAAATATTGACTGCACTTACACGATGGGTGAGTCCGAAATGGAAAATGTGCATTTAGCGGAGACACATTTAGAAAACTACATGCGATGTAGTTTTTAAGTGCATTTTTAATACATCAGTTTCATGTCAAATTATACTTTAATTATTATTCATTGATTTATTAATTTGGTTTTGTACAATTTTATTTAATTTAATGATTTTAATGAAATTTTATTTAATCCAAAAATGCGTATTTTAAAAAATGTGCATTTAAATTCGCATTTCGGACGCACCTTATATTATGTTCTCTACTCCCACACATAACTTGGAAAGAAACAACCATATTTAAAATTAAAAAAAAAATTAAAAATATCACGAATGGGGCCGACGAAGAATGCATAAATTAAAAATCATTTATTTATGTTGCTTTTTGTTTTGATTTTATTGACGAGAATTTTTTTTGTTTGTATGTTGTTTTGGTATTATATTAACGAAACCTAATGAATGTCGTCGCTCGTCGGTTGCAACAGCGATAGAGACAAAAACATGAATTCCTCATGTTAGAAGATAGGGAAAAATGACTCAAGGCGAGCCTAAGCATAAGCACTAAAAATTTAAACCGATTTCACCCGCTTCGCTTATTTTTGATACTTACCATGAGAAAATACACTAATTCAATAAAAATATTTTACGGCACATAATAGCAAAATGTATATTATACGCCGTGTACATATACAAAATTCTCAATCTTCAATCCTCATTTTGCGACCAAAATCGCTGTCTTGCGGAAATTTCAAGTTCAAAAATTGAAGGAAAAGCAAAACAAATTCACAAAATATTAAAAACGTGTGACAATTTTGTGATTAAATATTTTTTTTTTTTTCGTATTTTGCTTTAAAAAATTATAGACATCTGACGTAAACTAGTAAAACTACACAGAAAAAACTAAATTAGAATAATTAACTAATCTAAATTAATTGATAAAGAATTAAATGATTACATTACTTTATCTATATATTTTAAATAATCATTTAACAAACAAAAACATCAAAATTCAAGAATTTTACTAAAGCAAATTAATTGAATTAAGCATTACAGATTATAGAATTAATTAAAAGAATCTATTATATTTTTGGGAATTTCAAATAACATATTTTGCTAAAACAATAAAAACAATTCATCAATTTTTCTTACGGTAAATTTGTAATGCATTTAAACATTGCACATGCTGGAACTGTATTCAAAGAAAGTTATTATTTGAATTATAAAAAGAAATGTCGAATTGCCTGAAACATTAGTAAAATCAAATAATTAATATTCGTTGTTTGATTTATTCTAATAAATAAAATATGTAATATTGTAATTTCCTTTAGGAATGCAAGAAATAGCATCAGTTGTTTATTAAACGCGCATCGTAGTAGATCAAAGGATTTTTTTGCTAAATTGTGTGTGCTTAAATATTGTGATTCTTCTTTTGGTAAATTGCGGTAAAATTATATTAGAAAATGAGTGAACTGGAACTTGTAATAATTGACGATTTTTGTATTAATTTATTGCACGAGTGGGGCTAAACGATAATTCTTTGGTTCACAATTTTATCGGTACTTAAAAGCAAATTATGTAATATATTTAAAACATTAATATACAAACATTATATTTTTAAGAGAAAGGTATTGATACGGAATCATTAAAGTGTTTGACCTTAGAAGATGTGAATATATTGATACCGGAGGAAAAGTTAGGGCTTCGCTTCAAATTTCGTCAAAAACTATTTGAATGGAGACATGAACAGGTGAGAAATTTTATTTTAAGATGTTCTTATAAATTACGGTAAATGTATATACATACAATAATGCCAACATCAATAAATTAGCTAAAGCAATAGTAAAATCATAGACATTTATTAGTTGCATCGAACAAAAGAATATATAAATCATTTAAACCAATTGCAAAAATAAACAATTATTATTCATTTTTAAAGAAAGTTATTAGTTGAAATTGATAACATTTTTTGTTTCCTTCTAAATTACGCTTATTTTTACATTCCAATCAAAAATTATTTACTAGATTAGATGAAACTGTAAATGTTATCAATTTCAACTAATAACTTTCTTTAAAATTGAATAATAATTGTTTATTTTTGCAATTGGTTTATATGATTTTTATATTCTTGTGTTCAATGCAACTAACAAATTTCTATGATTTTACTATTGCTTTAGCTAATTTATTGATTTTCACATCATTGTATATATATTTACCGTAAGAAGCATGTATAGTGAAAATTATATCTCAGCGAAATTCTGACAGCTCTCGCGCATCAAAACAAATGGCGTTAACACAGCGATGTATTTAGGCTAATTTGTTTACATTTTAAGGTTAGAATTTGTCTATTTTGAATTATGTTTTTCCTCAAATTTATTCACAATAATTAATGTAATTTTAATTTAGATAACACACTAGCACTAGAACTTTTGATAACATTTAAGATAATTTTAATGTCATTAGCTTGCCTTGAACAAATTGAAATTTAAAATCGAGTTTTTTTATTGTTTTGCTTTAACACGAAAAATGACATTTCTTTCTAAATATGCCTAGTTCGTACCTTAAATGGGTATAACGTTACATATCCAGTGGTGTTGTTAATATTTTTTATATTTTGTAATTTTACATGTTATTTTAGAATTTACCTATGAAATAATGAGAATTTTTAATATTTTCCAATATAAATTACATTATGTAATGGAATCAAATTTCACATATCTTTATTTATAATTTTTTTTGTTTTTAAAACTATTACTCAGCCGACCCTTCTCTCAATTTATGATTTTTTTTAACTACTTCACTGTTGGCTGCGCACAACGATGAAAAAATGAGTTTCGCTGAGATATTATTTTCACTATATATATTTGTGTGTTTTATTTCTAGGGATTCGCAACGCCTCTGGCAGATACATTATCTATGAATTCTTCGAATTCTAGCCAAAGCTGGATAACTTCATCTCCTTTTAAAATTATATCTCCCGATATCATTGCTTCAGATACTGAACAGGCTGGTCCATCGAAATTGAAAGATAAGAATACTTCAACTAATTCAACGATTTTGGTAATATGTATTTTTTTTTTTTGTTTAATATTTTCGCATTCGTTTTTTTAATACTTTTTAAAAATTATTTTAGGATCTTCAATCACTTTTAAATGGTTCCTTAACTGGAAAGGATTTATTAAAGAAAAAGTGTTTAACCAGCCTCGATCGCAAACACATCATCCAAATAATTTGCGAATATTGGCTAAATAATAATTATTTTCCTCAGCAAGCTGATTATCATAATGCCACATCACAAATAATTAAAATATTCGAGAAAGAGACTGAGGTTTGTTTCTGATATTTAAAATAATGACTTTTAATTGCTTTTACTATTCGTTTAGGAGTTATATATTGGTAATAATACAACCAAAGGTATTTTAGTACAAAAGTTTTATAGCTTAAGTAAAAAATATCAATCATTTGGATTGGTTAAAAGCCGATACAATTTAAAAAGGTCAAGTCCTGTAGAGCCGCCTGTTGCTAAGAAAATTAATTTAGAAAACATAGGTATACATTTAATTTTTTTAATTTTATTTACATATGTAATTTAAATAATTAATTTTTTCCAGAAACTCAAGAATGTACTGAAGATATGGTAAAAGATCGAGACTGGTTAAAATTTAACAAAACGCCAGAAAATTTAGTTTTTGAAAAGTGGAATAATACTTTTCAATTAAGAGAAAAGGATTTAAAGCAGAATATTGATTTATTTTTAGAATGGCCCATTTTAAAGCAAAGCATCGGTTCTCAATTGGTAACTTTTAATAATTTGTTAAAATAATCATTTAATTAATACTTCATCATTAAAATAATTCGTTTCTTCTTAATTAATATTTCCAGAGTGAATTAGATTTTGAACGAAAATATCCATCAAAAAATAACAATAATTTTTCCAAATGGGATGATTTTACCATCAAAATTAAACCAATTTTTAAAAATTTGATTAAAGACAGCTCCAGCAAACTACTGTTACAGAAACTTGATAATGACAATATTAATACTGATTTAAAAAATTATATCTTTACAATTCTTTTGAATTCAGTATTAGTACCAACTATTATTAAAGAAGGTAAAACCGTGTGGAAACCCACTATTATTGATGGACAGAATGGACTAGCTGTTTTTGTAAATGTGAGTTGTATTTCCATAACAAACATATGCCATTTTATATCTAACTTAGTCATTTTTAAATTTAAATTAAGGTCAATTTGAAATGAAATGAATTTTTCATAACTACTATTCACTTATTAAATCCGTAAAAGTAACCAAAAACAGATGTTTCATTATTCTTTTATTTTTTTGCAGAATGTTAAGGAGATTCCATTTTTAATAAAGAATCGAAGAGAAAAATACTTGGATAAAAATCTTACCATCCAACCGTTTATTGTTGTTGTTGGTGAATCTAAGGAAAACTTGGAAAACTTCTATATTCATTACAACGAAACGTTTTACGAATGCGAACATTTTTTAAAAACACTATCGGTATGTTTCCAAATACATCAAGTGCTAAATATTGAATATGTTAAGGAATGCTTACAAGTTTGGAACTTTATTGAATACTATTTTTTTGATTTTCCAATTTTTGGGAAAAAGAGCAATGCTTTAATTAGTGTGATAAGCGATTTAAATAACTAAACAGTTTTCATTTTATTAATATTAAGTTACTTGCAAATTTATAACTCAAAATTGTTTTTTGAATTTGATTTTTAACAAGAAAGTAATGCCTTCATATTATATAAATATTTTAATTTGGGAAAGTCGTTGTCATTTTTAAATTTTTTTTTTTAAGTAAAATAAAATATAACGAAGTATAGAAATTATCCTTCAATTTTGATGAAGTATGTATATGTACGTATGTATGTCATGTAGGTATACAAAAACTAAGAATTTATTAAAAATTAAATTTTAAGAAACAAACTAATAATGATAGACTGTTTTGTTTGCCAATGAATATAAGCCAACATTTTCATTTATGTAAAAAAAAATAGTTTTGTTTTTATATTCTTTAAAAATAAGTTTCCAAAATATTTTTATAATTAAAATAAATTGAAATACTTAAGGAATAAATTGCTTTATTTAGTCGTATTATTTATTACATCCACCAATCCACAAAAATAATTATCTAAATTTTATTCAAAAGAGCTATTGTAAAATAATAAATGTATCAATTTTATTTAGTGAATGTATAATAATATTTATAGAAACGTTAAAAGAAAATCAAAAAATCATATAAAAGAGTTTCAAAAAGGCCCAAATAATTTAAATGTTCCGTTTAAGTAAATTATTAATTTATTAAATTTATTTATTGATTTAATACCATTTCTTACTCAAATCAAACAAACATATTAGATTTAAATATCTAATGTTTAATTAAAACAACTATATTCAAGCAATGAATTTGTATAATTTATTTAGAAAAGTTATATACAACATTAATAAAAACATTAAAAAAATTAAAATAATAATTGCAAAACTGAATATTATAAATAAATGTTTTATAAAATCATTTAGTTAATATAGCTAATTAATTCAATTAATCAGTAACATTTGGTAATTAAATCAAATAAATATATTATTTTTTCTATTTAATGTTTTAATTAGATGGATAAAAGATTTCGTTTAAGTTTTGCTTAAAAGCTGTATAATTACGAATAGATGAATCGATTAATCACATTAAATGGCTAAAAATCAATGCTCATCTTTAAATGAAGTTGATTAATCTTTATATAAAAAAACTAATCTTTTCTTTCTGTGTAAAGACACATTTAGCAAGTACACCACTACAATTCATTCGACGCCAACACGCTCACCGCAGATTGAGTGCCACCTGTACCAGCATATTGGGCACTGTGTCACATGACATAGATCGACCAACCGCTGACCGGCTTGTCCAAAATAAAACGAAACCCACACGAAAGGCACACAACACAAAATAAAATATATAATCAGTCTGCTCTCAATTTTCGATAAGGCAATATGCCGCCCAACTCGCGCATTAATAAAATGCCACAAAATGGTGGTGAAAAATCAATAATATAAATGTTACAGTATTACAAAATAAATAAATTTTATTAAATAAAATAAATTAAAACTAATAAAAATAAATTGTTTAATAAATTAAATGTGTACAATTAAACTTTATTTTGTGTACGCTAAATATTTTTCAAAATGAAAGTTCGAAAAATAGACTTTAGAAATAATTTAATTTAATCCAATTTTGATACATAATAGCCCGATAACTAAACTAATTTCAAATAAAGAAAATGTAAAATAACCCATTGTTATTGTATAACCCACGCTGCTAGGGGGAACGTGAGTTATATTTTGTAAAACAAAATGTTGAGTAGTCATTGGAAAATTATTTGTAGATTTTGTAATTTACGTCAAAGAAACCCGTCACTTAAATTTAAAGAACGGTCACTATGATAAAATGTATTTCAAAATTCAATGCTACAGTGTGAAAACACAAAATGGAACTATTTCTTATTAATTCATGATTATTTACATTTATTTCAACAAAATTGGATGAAACGTAGTATGCCACTCGTGAGCAAAGAGATCGAGATAATGTCCCACTCGGCTATCGCCTCGTGGGACAAACTTATCCCTCATTGATAATATCTCGTTTTACTCACTAGTACCATAAATAACTATTAATATTTCTGCAATTAATATTTATTTAATACCAATATAACTTTCTTGTATGTTGTTGTTAAATACATATCTTTAACAAACCATAAATTACAACATTTTTGCTTTTTTCATTGCGACACTTGAAGGTCAAAACATTATTTTCCGTATTCCATATTCCATCCTATGTCAATTCAGTCGTTGTAGCCTGATGATCTGACGAGATGATTGAAAAATGAATAATTTTTCATAATCCTCGTCAGATCGAAACCAAATTTGCAAAACTCTTAACAATTTTTCCTCTTCAAAAAATATAAACATAATATGTTTGTATATTGTAAAAGTGGGCTGAAGGGATTACAGTGAAAATACCTGAACTGACGATCTAAACAAGATAAACATTCGTTGATGGATCAACTAAATATTTAAAATATCAAACATTAAGTTATTCCGGAATAGCCAGATAGAAATATTGAAAGAATCAAATATTGAAATATTTTGCGAAGAGGAAAAATATAAAGTCATTAAAGGTGCAAACACAATAACCTCTCGAACACAATAACTTCCTCGAATATTATGAAAAACAACCTGCTAAAAAAAATATATTAGTTTATTTATATTAGTTTAGGTTTCAAGGTTGGTTTTACTTTTAGAAATTGATTATTGTAATTTAAAAGCAAATTTTAAAATAAATAAAATTTGTTACTTACTCATCCTCCCAAGGACAAACAGCATAACGGTTTTGCTGTTCATTATTTTTATTTGGATCATCTGAAGTAGACGGTTTATCCTGGCTATCGATTTTATCTGTAGAACTACGTTTCTTGCGCTTCTTTTTCTGATCCTCTTCTTTCACTTCAATTGACCCTCTTGCGCCATCATCATCGCCATCACCATCTTCGTCCGGCGGATCTATTTCCACTTCAGCTAACGGTGCTATAGATGGTGCTGGCGTTGGTGCAGGTGCCACACAACCTGGGGCTAAATTATCGCCACCTGAGGCTAAATCAAATTCATCATTATCACCTTGTTCAGCACGATTTTGAAAGGATATACATTCTTGGTATTCTTCTGTCGTCGGTGATAAGTCTTCATGCATTGTCACTTCTTCCTCGATACTATATTTTTTTTGTTCAGTTGTTAGCTTATGTTCCTTGTAATGGTGTTCCGGTGATGTGAATGCAGATGGTGGTTCTATTGTTACTTGAATATCATCATGCCTGATTGTTGTTCTAATGCATTTATTGTCCGAAATACTCACATCTTCATCTAGCTGAGAATCAACAATATTTCCCTGATCATTTTCAAGATCTAGTTCTCTGGTGTCTAATTCAATAGTTGGACATGTAACAACGTTTATTATTGGCGGAGAACTACGCGAAGCACTTGCGCAAGCGCTACAAGAAACATCCAAATTAATTTGTGCTTCACCTAGACTAACATTATTTACGCCTATAACTGGTAAAGAATAGGTATTTATATCACTTCTATTTAAAATTATATTATCATTACTAGAGAGCACTAATATGTTATCATTTGAATTATTTAATGTCTTTAAACTGTCATTATTATCAGTATTAATTTTATTTTCATTAGAAATATTTATGTTTTCATTAATTTTGTCATCATTTTTAATCTGTTGTAAATTCATATCCTCTTCGGATATCACAATTGATTGTTTCAACAAATTTCCAAAATCTTTTTCTTCGAAACTTTTTGTCTTCGATAATATTAAAGAATGCTGTGATATACTTTGTTTTGGAGCATTAATTGCTGTCAAAAATGAGCTACTTAAATCTATGGGATGATGTTGCTCAACACGACGTGAATTATACTGTAAATCAGATACTCTAAAACAGAAAATATAAAAACAGAAATTAGTTTAATTATTATTTCATAAAATAGACCATAATATTTATAGTTACAATGAAGGTTTGGTAAATATGTATTTAATTTTATAATAAAAAAATAGAAACAAGTATGTACAACAAAGGTAAAATTTCACATTAAGATATAGGTTTGTAATAAGTTTAGGATTTGGTACCTTGGTGCCACAGTTACAGAAGCTCTACGCTGTTCGTTTATGGTTGTCATTAATTTTTTAGTACTGTGGAAATCACAATCCAATGTATTTTGACGCAGCCCACACGATCTTTTCATCCTTTCTGATACTTCACTTATATCACTTGATATATTTCCTAATCCCTCTATACCGAGGTTACTACTTTTAAATTTTATATCACTATAATATAAAAATAAAATAATCTTTCCTAGCAGCTACGTGAACAATTATTGAGGTAAACTGTTATACATACCTTGATGTAACAGATGATGACGGCAGACTTGTTATAGATTTTGCAGCATTTCCAGCACCTAATAAAGTATCACCCTCCCAGGGGCAGACAGAAACTGATATTGTTGATGGTACATTTGATATCGTTGGTTCATTTGTATCCCAAGGGCATACAGCAGAAACACCTGTGCCTTCGATTGTCGTTTCTAAATTCTCAGAGAATGATTTTGCTGCCTCCCTTAAAATATAAGAAAATTAAAGTTTATCGTTACTTTCAGTTAATATTTGAAATTTATTTCTTTTAACTGGTTTATTTAATTCTTTTTTTTTATAGAAGATATAAAAAGAGTAAACACGAATATAAAGTCTAAAGAAGAATTAAGAGAAATACATATTGCTTTATAATAATTTTACCTGTAGGAACAATATTATAATATGTATAATACAAAACGTGTAAATTACGTACAAGATGTTAAAGGAATGTTGCAATGTTTGAAGGTAAGCAGGGACATGATGACAGGAGAGGAAGGAGACGTATGTAATCTTGTTTCCCTTAAAATAAATTATAATCATAGAGGAGGGGAGAGGAGGTTAAAACTGATTGGGATCTAAATCTGCAACCCTACATACACTCCCCCAAACGTTGCAACTTGATTTCAATAACAACCTATATGTAATATAATATTATAAATTTATATAACAAATGTGTGGAGTAAAAGCAAAACTTTACTTTAATGGACATAAGCGGCACTTCTTCAAAACGATATATTCTTCGCACTGATGCCCATCACAGCGAAGTTTTAATTCTACATTTACTTATAACTATACATACATTATTATAAAATATATAATTATTATTTAAAGGTATAGCCATGTGAAAAAATGATCATTTGATTTATGAATAATAATCCCTTTGTAAGTAGGATCATAAGTTACAAATTGATTTTTCATTAAACAATTTACGCTATTTTGAAAACATTACGAGAGGAATTTCTCAATAATTTATTTTTTCTCCCAACGTCTTAAAAGCCTCTAGTTTTAATACTGTTTTTGGGTATTAAAGTTGGCCTTTTTCTTACTATTTTAAAAATGTGTGTGTTGCTAAGCTACACTTTTAATCCTAGGTGTAAAAGTAGGCACTTTTAATACTAGGAGAAAAATATTATAGTGAAAATCCAATAATATGGATAATGTATGTATATGAAATAATTATTTTATTTTTTTTATTTTTCGTTCATATCATGACCTCCTTAGTTTCACAAAATATTTCAACAAAATTAGTTTCAATTTTGAAAGTCATGACCTCCTTAGTTTTACAAAATATTTCAACAAAATTAGTTTCAATTTTGAAGTTATTAATTACATAATTTGTACTTACTTGTATAATTAGTAATGTAAAACCGACAAGGCATAAACTCTTCGTTGGAGAAAAAATAGTATGTGTTATTCGGATTAAAAGTGACTTTGTTTGACTCGCAATTATATTTGCTTTTGCTCGGCTACGCTGCGCTTCGCCTCGCATGCAAATATAATTGCTCGTCAAACAAAGTATCACTTTTAATCCTAATGACACAATGTACTATTATATTTCTTGTATTTTGAACGATGTATTCAGCGGTAAGGAAATTTTCGAATTTGCTTTGGAATTTTAAATTACGATGGAATTTGTAAACGAGACTTGAATTGCAAAATCAACTCTTACAAAATTTGATAGTTTTGATTATTTCAAATGCTTAGTTTGAAATGAATCTTATTGAATTTAACTTAATTTATTTCAAAAATTTTTGTATTTCTTAATCTCTTAAAACTTGTAAATGCGATATACTTTCTTTAAATGTTTACCAATTACGGTAGGGACTAACTGAAGGTGTTCTTTGTTTCGAAATTCAATCCTCATACTAAGGAAAGTGATATTTCGGCCATGGCTAAAACATGCTTGGGGATTGAGGACTGCAAAGTATTTAAACTTGTCCCCAAACATCGTGATATTGAATCTTTGAAGTTTGTTTGCTATAAATTGGGCATAAAAGCACATTTTCGGGCTAAGGCTCTTGATGCAAATACTTGGCCGACCGGGGTTCACATTCGGGAATTTAATAATCAAAATTTTCGGACAACATTTCCTCCACGAGTGAAGTTTCGGACAACCGCTGCAGCCAACAGTACAACCCATTAAATTATAACAACTTCTATTGTAGTAAAACTGTTCCAAGTGATAATCTGCAGGTAAATATTAATTGTTCTATAAAATTTGGTCATTTAAATGTCCGTAGTTTGGTTAAACATTTTAATGAAATTACTATACTGTTAGAGATACACAAATTGGATTTTCTCGCTTTATCTGAAACTCTTCTTAACAGTAAAATTACAAACAAGTCGCTCCTTATCAATAATTACAAACTAATACGTTTTGATCGTATTAGTAATACGCGATGGGGTGGTGTTGGTATTTATTTTCGGTCTACTTTGAGGGTCAGCAAATTGTTCTCTGGCGCCTTTGGTAAGGTTGAAGTTTTGGCATCTGTACTTGTCGGGCGAAATTCTTATTTTGGTTATTTATAACCCGCCTCCTACTTGTTCTGAGGATATTAATAATTTACAAATAATTTTTTCTGAATATTTGCCACAGTATGAAAAAGTTATTTGTTGTGGTGATTTGAACTTTAATATGTTGTTTAGCAATAAACTAGGCGCTTGCTTGAGTTTACATAATTTATTTTATTTACCATATAAACCGACTAGGTTGGATAGCACCCTACTGGATTTGATAATTTTGTATGAGGCTGATAAGCATAATATTATTTCCTTTGGGCAGCTTGCTGTTCCTGCTATTTCTGATCATGACTTCATTTTTGCCTGCTATAGGTTCAGTCGTACCAGAGATAAAATTTCTTATACAGTTGTTCCTGATTATAAAGCAATCAATTATGAGTATTTTACAAGTTGTTTCTTTTCGTTAGACTGGTTAAATCTTTATTTCTATCCTGATGTGAATGATATACTTGAGAAATTCAATTCAAATTTCTTAAAATTAGATTCTATTTGTGTGCCTCGTAAAACAAGTATAAATAAATGTCCCACTGCTCCGTGGTTAAATGCATATATTTTGAGTTTAATGCAACGTAGAGATTTGGCTTACAAAAAATACAAAAGATTTGGATTAGAGCTCGATTTTTAATCATTTAAATATTTTAGGAATAAAACCAACAAATGCATCAATCAAGCTAAAAATACTTTTTATTTTGGGAATTTGCATAACGCTAAAACAACGTGGAGCAATTTAAAAATACTTGGTATTTCATGTAAATCAACCGAAGCAGTCATTGACTTTTCTGCTGAAGAAATTTTGGCAGGGATCAGTAAACTTAACGAATCGCTAGGTGTTTTGCCTTTACCCGATTATGATTTTATTAGTTGTGATAGTTTTGGTTTTGCTTTTGATTGCGTCGATGATCTTATGGTATTGAATGCAATTCGCACAATTAAGTCGGATTCGCTGGCATATGACATGGTCAACTTCAAAGTACTAAAATTATTTATTGATTTGTTTCTGCCACAAATCACTTTTATCATTAATCAATGTTTGACGAAATCAGTATTTCCTGATGTGTGGAAGGTGGCTTCGATTATTCCCCTACCTAAGAAGGATGTAATTTCCAATATATGTGACATTCGCCCAATTAGTATTTTGCCTGCCCTATCTAAGGTCCTGGAGAAAGTTATGCAGCTACAAATTCTTGAGCACCTCAATAGATATAATTACCTGTGCAAATTCCAATCTGGCTACAAATCTGGCCATAGTACTACTACTGCACTTGTGCATATTGTTGATGATCTATCTGCTATATTAGACAAAGCTAATTCTTTTGCAGTTTTAGTCCTATTGGACTTTTCTAAAGCATTTGATTGTGTTAATCATATCTTGTTGCTTCAAAAGTTAAAGTTATATTATAAGTTTTCCAATTCTGCTATTTTGTTGCTTCATTCTTATTTGAGTAATCGAAAACAATTTGTAAAGCTTGGCGAGGATCTTTCTGGCATGAGTGATGTAGTTGCTGGAGTACCTCAAGGGTCAATTTTGGGCCCTTTACTTTTTTCCATTTACATAAATGATCTACCTTGGCATATTTTAAATTGTCGATTTCATCTTTACGCTGATGATTTACAACTGTATATTGGTGGTGACTTGTTAAAAGTGGAGGAGGTTGTGATTCAACTTAATGCAGATCTTAGGTATATTTCTTCATGGGCCAAAAATAATACACTTTCCATTAATCCAACTAAAAGTAAAGCTTTATTGCTAACTAGAAATAATTCACATAATATTGCACCTGTGCTCTTTTTAAACAATGATATAATCTCATTTGTTCCTACAGTTAATAACCTAGGATTACTATTGAATTCAAAACTTACTTGGAATGACCATGTAAGTTCTTTGTGCCAGCGTGTTAATTACGGTTTATATTCGCTCAGACTAATAAAAAAGTTTTGTCCAGTTGACTTACGCATATATCTTGTTAAAAGTTTAATTATACCTATTTTCAGCTATTGTGACGTGATATTTTCTAATTGTGATAGTTCCTCAAAACGTTTACTTGAGGCTACTTTTAATAATTGTGTGAGATATGTTCATGACCTTAGGAAGTTTGATCATATTTCCGAATTTAAGGATTCAATCATTGGATGCGACTTGTTTGAATTTTACTGTTATAGAACTGCTGTTTTTATTTTCCGAATAATTAAATCGGGTGTACCATTGTACCTGCATGATAAATTACATTTTTCTATGTCATTGAGAACTGGGAACGTTAATTTGCCTGTTAGTAGAACTAATGTTTACAATAACTCCGGATTAATAAATGCGATTATCACTTGGAACAGTTTGCCTGCAGAATTAAAAAATATAAGTTCGATTAATAAATTTAAAGCACTTATGTTAAAATTAGTTACTTAGAATCAAAGTTCTTGTACATATTGTAATTATGTACATTGTTGTATATATGTTAATTATTGTTATATTGGAAATTGAAATGTTAATATTGTTAATTTTTATTTGTTCTATTATACTATTGTAAATATGTGTTATGTACAAAAGCCACGGCTTATACATTAAATAAAGCTTTATTATTATTATTATTATTATTAAAGAGGACTGTGAAGAGGTGGAATTTGAGGGAGTTAAATCCAATCTTAGGTAACGTTTCAGAATTATCGAATTTCTTTAGATTTAACTTGTAGCCTTTTTTTAGCAAAACCAGATTATGGTTTGTTTATCGCCTCCATTTTTAATTTTAACTAATTTAATTACAGTTTTTTAATTTTACCATCGTGGTGCTTTAGGTGAAGACACTAACATTTTTCAAGATCTATAAAAATTCATATTATTGAAGTTAATCGAGGTGGTACGATTATAACTAAAAATATATCGGGAAATTCGAAAATTGCAGCATGACATGATTTAGTAGCGCATTTAACAATTACACTGCATATATACGGACACTCACTTTTAACGGGCCTTTAACATCCTTGTATATGTCGACTACTTCAGTAAGTGGCTGGAAACCTATCCAATACCAAACCAGGACGCACAAACAGGGGCCGGAGAATTCGTAAATAACTGGATCAGCAGATATGGAGTACCGTTGGAGCTTTATTCGATGTGCAAAGTGCTCGGTATTTAGAAGACAAGAACGACACCGCTGCATAAACAATCCGATGGAATGGTCGAGCGATTCAACCGGTCCTTAGAGTGTTGCTTTGCTATTATGTGATCTAATATCACTTTATTTATTTATTTATACAGAGAAAAGTCTACAAATTTAACTTGAATTTATAACATATTGAACAGGGTAGAATAAAGATTAAATTAAACAAAAAAAGAATTAAAATTGACATAAAAATATTTTTAGGGTGGAGCAAAATGTTACTTCAACCTACGTTTAAAGCTGTCTTTACTTAAGTAAAAGTCGAACAAATGGTCGATTTTATTAAAACTCTTCGACATCATGTTTACCGGTTCATTGTCACCATAGTTTGTTCTGTGTTTATTCAGATGAAGGAACTCATGAATATGATCTCTTTAATTATTGATTTATTTTATTAGAAAAATATTTTCTTAAGAAACTTTAATTTTTATATTTTTTAGTTTTTATTTATACATAGTAAAACCTCCAAAGCTGGACACCTTTTTAACTTGGACATTTCTATATATTGGAAATTTTTGAAAGTCCCTTCAAAAACACATGAATTTATATTTTTTCAAATCGAATTTATCTTTATATTTTGGACAACCTCCTTAACCCTCTCAAACGCCTTGTACAATATATTGTACATCAACTTTCATCGCTTCGACCAACCGTAATTTTTAATTTTTGTCTCATTTCTCTTGTGCGATCGTTATCTTATGTATTTATGTTCACACTACAGTTTTATGAGCAATGCCATATCATAGCAGTGCATAATTGTGCTACGTATTTTATTTTTGGAAGAAAGTCAATTTTAAATGGCGTTTGAAAGGGTTAACTTGTATGTTGGTCAGAATTTCTTGACGATAAAATAATTTTCCTTGGTCCATTTACTCTATATGGTTCTCTGTTTTCGTAAAACGCATTACATATCCATTTCCATGATGCAAGATTTCCGGCTATGTAATAAAACAGTGTGCCAAAAATATAGCCCAAAAACTTGGATTGAATGAACTCCAAACATCCAATGAAAGACTTGAAATATTTCTTCAGCGGTATGAAATACAAATTGCTACGCTGTGAGGAGAACGAAGTGAGGGCTAGTTACATTTGTTGTTTTCGAGACATGTTTGTGTCTTTAGTTGTGTAATTTAAGTGTAGTGTAATTTAAGTTTATAAGTTTTTATAAGTTATCTATGGTTACCATTTTAAGCTTGTGATCACAGAAATTCTCGCTATTATCCTTAAATACAAATAATAAAATAGAAAAATTTTAAATAAAAAAATATTAAAATACTTGCAGGAGTAGAAACTCGACAATACTCGTGTTGCAAATTTTATCTTCATGAGTATAGCCCGGATTTTAAGGAAAATGCATATTTTTATGGTTAGAAATTAGTTGATAATTCTCAAACCATTAGGCTTAGGGTAAAAATCCTTCTTATTATACCAAAATATTTTGTCGTTAATCTGTATTTCATAAGCTCAAAATTTGAATCATACTCTGCTTTTTGGTATTATTTTTAAACTATAACCTTCTAGTCAATAAGGACGTTTTTTTTTTTGGAAAAATTAAATTTTCTGAACTAAATTGTATTTTATTTCTATAAACATTATTAGGAACAAGCTGGTATCTTTTAACCAGCCAGGGCCGATACTACACAGTTGAAAATCTTGCGACGATTTTCGACGCAAGCTTTGCATCGAGCCGTATGCGATTTTACCTTACATTAAAAATATATTTGATATAATTACTACCAAATGCGATGTAAAGCTGCAACTAAATAACGCGCATGCGCAATAACCCTTCATCGTGGCATTTACGATGCAATTTAAGTCTTATTTTGATGTAAGATAGGCATTCAAACAAAATTTGATTCAAATTACTGCGATATTTGGTGCAAAGCTTATAACGAAAATAAATGCACATGCGCAAGAATATTTTTTCGTGAGAAAAACAAAATAAAATCTTTGAAAAGTCATATATATTTAGGGTTTCGGCGTCAGTTCAGTATTATAAATGGCGGATATTAGTAAATCGGTTTATATATTGTAGGTAAGAAAAGTAAATCATGGATTTACTAGACATAATCTTGGTGCTATTTGGTTTTCAATTGTAGGTATGTAAATTAATTATTTTGATGTGGATTGTGAAATTTTTGTTAAACGATGCAACTTGCATCTCATACTAAAATGCGTTTTGGAAAGATATATCCAGAAATTATTTCTATAACAATTTAATTGGTTCACAAAAATAATGGAACCCTTGAGAGTTGTTAGAACTCAAGTCACAGTATTGGTCGAAATATGTGGTTATTTTGTATTTGAGTACTTTAAATCAAATGATTTAAATAATTGGCCGCGTTTAGTACAGCGTAGCGATGCAAGATTTCACGCTTACGCGTTTATTTAAAGCAAATATATTTCTCCAGATCGTTTTAAATGTGTAGAATTGGATTTTAACTTAAAGGCGAATTATTTCCATGATATTGGGTTTGTTTGGATCCTTAAATATGGAGCAAAGAGTGAGAGCCGTAAGTGGAAGTGTCAGTGTTTTTTAAGAATATTTAGAAACAATAAAGCAATCGTACTCGTGAGATGAATTTTTTTAGAATGAGTCGAACCCGGCTTACGGTAAAAACAAATTAATAATGTATGTAAATAAATTATTGTCAGAAATTTTTAGTGATCGTTTCAACATTTCTAAGGGAATATGCCATTGTTTCTTGTTTGGCTCGCATATTGAAATAAAATAATCAGTTATTGGTAATTGCAATGATTATTACACCAGAAAAGGATTTTAAATGATTGTTTGTGTTAAAAGGTATTTATAAATTGAATAATAAAAAAACGATAAATTAACGTGCATATATTTTAGCTTTGTGATAATTACTGCAATGGATAATGCATTATTAACTCCAGAGGAACATGAAATTTGGGGTTATGCTCACGCCTTCTGCCAAATTTAATAACAGCTTGTCCAGATAATGGAAATATAATATCAGGCCAAACTAACTTTAATTTCAAACTGTCTTTGGTAAGGGTGTTTATATATAGAGAGAATGTTTGGTATATCGAAAAGGCAATTTAGAAAATTAACATTTTAGATTTCAGTGCGCTCCAGATGAAATTTTCTCTTCAAGTGGTATATTGCAAACTATTATAAGATCAGAAGCCACAGTGGATTATACTATAAACTTCAGATATAATAAAGGCAGTATTTAAAATTAAATTTAATATTAAAAATACTAAACAAAACCATCAATATTTTTTTCATTATTAATAATTAGTTAATTTAAGTCAAAAAAATTAAAGGTTTTGTATTGTTTTTTTGTAGAAAAATATGTACTTGTATCTTTCCCACCTTCATAGGTAATAAAATAAATTTTATTTTTATGTTACAAAAGAAAAACAATAAAAAATATTTAACGTTTCCTTTTGCAATAGCCAACTATTTCAACCCTCTAAACCATAATTTGTGTCCATCAAACAATTTTTACTTCTGGAGAATTGGTCCGCCAATTGAGGTAAATGAATGCTAAAATTGAAATTTACTGTACTTAGTGGAGTAAAATTAGCATTCAAAACTGTATTCTTAAAGAACTCGGTGCTTATCATCTAATTTTTATAATGTTTTTAATCTCTTCGTGCTGAATTCTAGATTAAAGTTAAAACATTACTCCGCTGAAAGCTTTTTTTAAAGTTATTTGAAAAAAACTTCAAAAACTAATGCCCCAAATTTTTATTGCATACATATTACAGGTGAAAATCGTTAAAAAATAAAAATCATCAATTTCTGAAGCCCGAAGTGGAATGCTAGTTTTAAAAAAATCTTCAGAATGACGATTAAGAAAATTTCATTTTTTTTTACCATTCTTAAAATTTTTAAAGAATGAAGCAGTTTCACTAATAATGCGAATTGAAAAAATTATGTAACTTTCTCTATTTTAAAATTTTGTTTGCTAATAAGCATTTAAAAATCTAACACAGAGACCATGAAAAGAATACTCTAGACATGTATACTTTAATTTTAAAATTTAAATATTTTTAAATTCTTCATTAAAATTCTAAATTTGAAGTTATTGTCATCGAATTGAGAATCATTTCGATGTTAAGGTATTTTTGAAATGATTAACCACTTAATTCGCGTGCCCGTGTGAGCAAGCCCGCGCATTAAGAGTATTTACACTTCGTTATTTGCAGTTATGACGATCATTTTTATCAAAGATATTTTTGATACCATTTACAATGTAATCAATTTTCTACAAAAAACAACAATTAAAACACAAATGAAATTGATTATTTCACAGATTCTGCTGGAGACCGGAATACACCTAAAAGAAGACGCAACATCTGGTAATGCATTTCCATCAAGTAGTAAGAAGCATACTACCGTTAATCCTTAGTTGTTACAGGAAAGAAAAAGGAGCAAAAATTAAGCACAAACTATGCCTTCCTAGAAGATTTCTCAAGAGTTTATGATCGACCTTTAGTAGTACTTATTACTTCAAATATGTGTATCTAATCAGAAAGAAATACAATTTTTTTAAATTATATTTTTATGTTTAATTAAGGATTTTGCGATACACACAGTAACTTAATTTGATGCAATTGCGCGATAATTAAAAACAACGCTGATTGCCATTGTATTCGATACTACTAGTGTCGCAATTTTGTTTGATGCAAAACTTGCATTGAAATTACTTTTTCGATCTAATTAGTAACTAAATTTTATTCGATACACTGGTTGCATCTAAATTCTGTTTTCGATGCAAATAATGTTTAAACAGATTTCGAAGCAAGGCTTGTATCAAAAAATGATGTAAACTTAAGTTGGATCAATATGCGATGCTAATAGCATCGTATATCACAAAAATTTTCAACTGTGTACCATCCTTTTTTGTAGAACGCTGAAATCCAGGTCAAGGTGTAGAACTGCCGGATGGAACTAAAGGGTAGAGCTATGCGATCATGTCGAAATTTACAGTCATTTTTATTTCATGTTAAACAACTTCTTGTTACACTGTTGTGAATATGCACATGCTCAAAACAATTTACCATAAGTTATATGTTAAAATTTATAAAGAATAAATAAATAAATAAAATAAATTTTTAATAAGCACTACATTTTGTTTTGTTTGTTTCATTTTTAAAGAGGGCTGTAATACGTTGTACTGAAAATTTAGTATTAAAAATTCGATAAACTGGTTATCGAGTACCCGGCTAAAATTTAATAACTGCCCGATCCAATGCAGACCAAATCCGAGTAATAAACCGGGTAATATAACTGATCACAGAAAATGAAATCAGAAATGTTACTCACAATCAAGAAATCAAACATGACCTGTTCAAGCGGTTCTATTCTATAAAATTCTATTAAATGGCCAACTATGTCCGTCAAGGAAAATCTAACCACCTGGTGGGAAAACTATTTTCCACTATTTTTCAAATTAAGGGTATTGGTGCGACGATTCTTATAATCTCCTCCGTGTTTTGAAATTTGTGCAAAAATTGAATGATTACTTACCTTCCTCGACCCAAATCCATAATTTTCATTAATTAACTTAAGATAAATTCCAAGGCACTAATAATCATATTTTGCCGTCAAATTCCACGATAAGAAAATTTGACGTTCCATCGAAATTCTCACTTAGAGCAAAATCTCATTCCACACAACCGGAATCAAATTCTGCTTGATGGAAATACATATTATTTAAATATGATTTCCATCGCGAATTACTTTAAATATCCGTAAATGAATTATATTAATTAATAAGTTACATGTTATTTAGGGACAGGCTCTACTTTTACAATTTCACTAATTAAAACAATTATAAATACAATAACTTGTAAATCTGTACACCGATAAATAACAAAACAATCATTTCATTTAGTTCTACCTGGTAGATTATTCGTACAATACAACATCAACATTATTTTTAGTGTAAAGTAAAATACGTGAAGCCAACATGAAAATCTGCATTTGATTAGGCAATTAATACGACTGGTTTAATAATTCCCATTAAATATAACGACATTTATTACTCGTATTCTATTATTTATATTTTATGCAACATTATGTTAGACATTTGTTATGTTAATGTTATACATTTTATTGAATCAAACATTTTTACGGAAGCAGTGCTTCCGTTGTTTACTATGATGCGTCGCTGCTACTATGTACATATATTATCTATGTGTGGCGATATCAAATGATCATTTTTAGTAAAATCATGTTTCGAAACTTGTAGTGGAACCATATTCAGCCTATTTTTATCCAACCAAACAAAAAAAAAACCCGAGAAAAGCTGCATAGTATATCCCTGTACAATAATTTGATTGGCGATTTGAAGGGTTGTTTAATACTTATACATATTCTGAGCTATTTAGAACCTTTTATTCTAATGGAAAAATACGAAAAAAACTGAACAAGACTCTTCATTTTCCATTTATTTTGTAAAGTTCGCAACCGAATTTATTACCATTTTGGAGGAGAGGTAATACGTACCTGTTTGTACATAAAAATAATAAATCTTGCACAAAATTTTAGCATCAAAAATAAATTTTTTGATTTTGTTCAGAAAGTGATTTTTAAAAGTTTGAAAATGATAAAAAGAGATTTTCAAAAACGGGTGTACCGACACCCAACCGTTTATTATTTGTATATATGTACATATGTACAAAGTACATACATATAATATTTTTTTATTCTGAACAAAATTATTAACCAAAAATTTAATATTTTGATGGTACATTATAATTTTAACGCATTGACTCGTACTGTACACAATTGTGTACATATACTTTAAACATATTTTTTGGGATTCAATGCACTAATAATGGATTTTTTAAGTGTTACTTTGTTGGCTCTTAGTCTTAAGCTACCAAAAAAGGTTACTTAGCGCGAAAAATATTATAAAATTTCAGAATTACTCAGATACTTAAGCAAAACAACAAGCGTTTTAAAATAAATGACGAGTCAAAGGGTTAAACACAAAGTATTTAGGTAGAAAGTATTTTTTTCTGAACGCACAATTATTTATTGTGCTTTACGAATTACATTTTTTTCTGGTAGAATAATCAGTTTGGCGTCTATTGGAGGGGGACTACATAGGGCTGCCACCTTTCCAAAGTGTGAAATATGGACACAAAATATCTGTAAAAAAACGTAAATGTTGGTCCACCAGCTCCGGCCGCTTTATGTTCTTTTCATCCGTTCACAAATTTGTCATTCAGAAAAAATTCTTTCGATTAATCGCTACTTATTCGATCTCGGTTTTCTTCAAGACTTCGACCTATCTAAAGCCATCTCTTTGATAAATATCGATGAATGGGATGACAATTTTTCAAAATATTGCTTTCTTTATATAGCTCATCGCCACTAAAGTCCAATCAAAACTTTTTAAAATTATTAAAAACCTTTGAAGCAAGTTTTCTGCTTGCTGCAGGCTACAAACTTCAAATAATTTAAATGAATTATATTCGCTAAAATTCAACCCTTCTTGTAAATAATTTAAACTTTGATCATAAACTGCCATCGCAGTTTTTAAATTTTGTTGCTGGCTGTTATTAAACTCTGGAGCAGCCGGGTTCCAACGAAATTAAAAAAAATATTGTTTAGCACGTTTTATTTACGAAATTGTAAGATTGGGGCCGATTCAATCCAAATCCTCTATTCTTCTCCTCCACCATTCCTCCACCATGTCAAGGAATACTTTATACAATTTTAAAAAAATCTACATCACAAATTTATGGATTGTTTGAAAATCGCATCTACACTCTCGATCAACTAAATCGACTCAAACCTTCAGCGCTCACAGAAAGGCGAACTTTTTCAAAACGGCCTAACCGCTTCGGGTTTCCAGCCCACACCATACACGGAACGCCGCAGTACGAGACTGTTTCAGCAAAACAGCACTGCGAAAATCGCTCTACGCCGGTAGACCCGGTCTCTCCTATCACTATCATGGAGTGGCTCTTTGCGGAAGCGTGCTGTCAATTTTGGGCCTCTAGCGGGCATCTTGGAGTGAGGTTGGCTTCCTTCAAGCGTTTTCCTACTGTCCATGGACTAACAGCTACATCTTCAATTTGTCTTAGCTCCTGCAGCACATCGACGCCCGTGAGATGCCGATTTCGCAGTGAAGTTAGGGCGATAAATCGATCGTCACTTTTAGATGTATACCGATACCGGCTGGTATGTGGTCTCCGATTGAAGATACTAGTTTCCTGAAACCTTCTGGATATTCCTGAGACAGCCGATTGGCTCGGGTTTTGCTGACGAGCGACTTCTCGTTGATTGCGTCCTTCTTGCAATAAAACAACAACTTGTGCGGCTTTTTCTGGAGTAGTATCCATGATTTTGAAAAATCAACGAATGAAACTAGTAGAGATTTGTTCAGGTCAACGTCTGATAAGTGACTGATGGCAAATATCGGTCAACGTGGTATTATACAGGAGATTGCAGCACGCCAATTAGATAGTAAAGATAAAATACTAAGCTGTCAAAAAAAGTTATTTTACAAAAATCGGTTAAGCCATTAAAACAAATATGAATTTCTGTACGCACGGAGGCCTGAGTTGATTTAGCTGCTCGGGAGTGTAGTTCTCGTAGAAATAGTAGCAGGATAGAAGAAAATACAAATAGAAGATTTACATTGAATCAAACCGATTATTTTAATAAATAAACAAATTTATGGACAATCAATATGTCCATATAATTTTTTATTGTCATATAGACAAAACGTTTATAATATGGACAGTTAATATTAAATATGGACGGGTGGCAATCCTAGGACTACAGTTGAGTAGATTAATCTACCAGCTCCGTAATCTTCCAGTACGGTGCGCATCACGTGAGCTGTGCTGGTCATGTGTCAGGCAGAAGCGTGATGGGTACAACTGTGTAAGGGGTAACCTGTTCACAATTCGCAAGTGTACGTGCTGCCTCCTCGTGGGGACTACTGGTAACTGATATCATTAGGCAGAATGCGGCCTTTTGGCACAGGCTAAAGTGCGGCGCTAAAGGGGAATACCATGACAAAAAATCCTAATCTAAGGTGGAACAGCATATATCGAATGAAGAATGGCTGATAGGTTAATCAGTACAAAGTATGCGGACTCTAGATACCAGGCACCCGCCAGTTTTATATAGCCTTCCTGTAGTAAAGCTGGGTGACCTACAGGCGACTTTCCATTCCCAGCAACTCGTAAGAGTAAAATCAAAGCGGTAGACTGGGCATGGGTAGGAATATACGGGAGTGGAATTGCCCTCTCGAAGCCTTTGAGTACCAATGCTACCGTCTTTCTAGCAAAAGTGCATGCTATAGTAGATATCTAGGAGGGAGAGCAATGAGCCCAGATAGTATGTATCGCGTACCGGCTGGCAGTATTATCAGGTTCAATAAGAGCCTGAATATTAACTGGACGGATAATTAAGCAGGGTCCAAGCACAAAAGATCTTCTAGGTCACAGTGTAAGGTGGCTGATAGCCCACATGGCCCTACAGTAAGAGTAAGTACGCGAATCATAATTTTTAAATATTAAGCTTTTTTTATTTGGTTAACATATATTTGCACTTGTTACTCGTAGCACTATTCTTTTTGAGTAGGACATAAAGATTTAATATGATTCCACTAATAATCAAATTTATGAACAAAAAAATTATTAATTATTATTTACATGACTTAAATGTAAGTTAATTTAATTGCTTTTAAAATTAAACAAAAAATCCACCACAGAGTTTATTTATTTTATAAGAGAAAAGTCTAGAAATTTTACTTGAACATTATCTTTTACATTAATAAGGCACAATAAAAAATAAAAATTGTGTACATATTGTTATAAAAATCAAAATAATTTTTTAGTTTAGACAGTAAAGTTTCAACATACTAGAAGTATTGACAATTTTTTATATAAAGAAAACACAAAGAAATAATTTAAATTTTTAATTTTTTATATTAAATGTGCTGAAAATTTTAAGAGACACAATCAAAATAAATGTACCGCGTATTATAGCAATCCGATAAATTTACAAAAAAAAAAAAAAAACACTTTTAAAAAACCACCAAAACACATTAAAATACACATATGAATAATAAAAAAAAATTGCTACATAGTATAGTTAAGAAAGTAAAGTAGTGTCATATTAATTAAAATTGAAATTAAAATCGAACTAACAAAATGTTTTTTAAATTATATTTATTTCATTAAAAGCGAAGATCTGCAAAATAAATTAAAAATAATTTCCAGATTGAGGTTTATGAGCGGGTAAGGTTTGTTAACGGGTAAGCACCATATGTAGAATAGTAGATTATAATATAATAAGGTCACTATTGCAAGACAAATATGAAAATTGGCGATGGTTCCAATCAAATGAGTTTTACAGTAGTTCCTTCCGCATTTGTGTTAGGTATACTAGTAAATTGAAGAATTGTTATGCTATTTATAGTACTGATCAAAACCGTTCGCAAAAAAATACAAAATTGAAACTTCAATAATTTTAAAGTTTATTTCAATATATTTCGTAACCAATTATAGTCGGATACATTTAGTTCAAAATCACATTTTGTTTTATTATATTGCCGTGGTAAGTTTAATATCTGAAAAAAAATTCAATTATTATTATTAATTTGTACCTATAGATTAGTAATCAGTCCAAAGTCATTTCCGTTTTTTAACTTGCTTTATTCTTTTTGTCATACTGTTAATCAAATTTCCTATAATTCCCGGAGGAATTTGCCTCCACTGTCTGACAGCGTTCCCACAGCCCACTCACATTCTTTGGCTGATTTTCATACTCCCCCAACCGGCGTTTGAGAAAAGCCCACAAGTTCTCAATGGGATTCAAGTAGGGAGATTGTGTTGGCATTTCATCGAATTGAATTTCTGTTTTTTTAATAATCTTGCACAATATGGGCAGTATGTTTGGGGTCTCCATCTTGTTGACCAGATTACTCGGGAAAAATCAGCGTAATTTCAATGTACATACACTGTCTACCATATTAAAGTGCACAGGCTTTCCTACAAATACTAAAATATTTTTAAACATCGCATTGTAAACCAAGGCCAACAAAAATTTTTATGTATGTATGTATGTGATATCCGAAAACAAAAAACGACTTTATTTTTTATTTCGTGAAACTGTTATAAAAACAAACGATTTTGTGTATTCTCTTGTTATTTGCGTTCTTTCATAATAAAGTGCACACATTATTTATATTACTTAAAAATAATATTTTAATAAAATATCATTATTAATTTGTTTTACGGTGAGTAGTTCAAAATGTATTTTTCATTATAGGCTTTAATTCAGGTTAGTAAATTACTTTTAATTAGATAAATATGAAAAATCTACCGCTGCATTCCAAACAGCTTCTTGTTGAAGCAAAATTATCGGGAAAAATTACCGTACCATTGCAAAAATGTTTTATATTTCAAGTGGTCAAGTGGTGCTAAAAACATTGTGGACCGCTACAAAACTACTGCAAGCCTCGAAAATATTAAGAAAACTGGACGGAAGCGATTCCTTTCCGAGAATGATAGGCACAAAATTAAACGAGAGGTTATTAAAAATCCTAAAACCTCAGCCAGGCGCATCCAAGAAGCACTGAATTTAAATGTATCCGAGTCCACGGTGCGGCGAGAAATACATTCCATAGGTTTGCACAACTATTTGTGCAAAAAGAAACCATTGTTGCGGAAACAAAATGTTCGAAAAAGGCTTGCCTTCGCCAAGAAGTATGTTCACAAACCGGCAGAATTAGTCGTGTTGTTTGGACCGACGATTCAAAATTTGAGATTCGAAATACGAAAAGGGCCCAAAGAGTGTGGTGCAAGCCTTCTCAGCGTCTTGATTCAAAATTTACTCAACCAACAGTAAAGCATGGCGGAGGTAACGTTATGGTATGGGGTGCATTCTGTACTAAGGGCGTTGGAAAACTCGTCAAGATCGACGATAAACTCAAGGGGGCAGGTTATGTCAATATGTTAAAGGAAAATCTTCCCCCTTCCCTTCAAAAAATGCACACCCGGCGTTACATTTTGATGCAGGACAACGATCCCAAACATACATCGCGAATTTCTAAGGAATATTTCGCTGAAAATAACATTGAACTGTTGGATTGACCAGCTCAATCGCCGGACATTAACCCGATTGAGAATCTGTGGACCGTCTTGGATGCCAGAATTTCTTTTGAAGATCGGTCAAACAAGGCAGAGTTTTGAAATCTCCTGCAGGAGGAGTGGGATGCCATACCGTCAAAGATTTTATTGAATTTGGTGAAAAGTATCCCGAAACGATTGGAAATGATTATTAACAAAAAGGGCGGTCATATTCCATATTAAACTGGTGTATAATAATAATAATTACTGTTTTTTAGTTTAATTTTTACTGATTTGAAGTGTTGTGCACTTTATTTTGGCGCAGTGAATTCGGAGGTCCTTTACCTAAAATGCTAAAATTAAATACAAAATGAAATCAATGAATAAATATGTTTATTATTTTTAATTCCGTATTAAATAATGATTTATTAAATACAGTTGTTTTGGTTGAAACTGTACTTTTTTTTTTTTCGCTGGTGCTACATCCCATAGAGGGATTTGGCCGCTTCATTTTGAAGTTTCGTAATCATTTTTTTTTAACGGATAATGAGTGATTAATTCATTGATCCTACTCTTAAACCAGCCGTGATTTTTTCATCACCCGCCGGGAATCGAACCCGGGACCTTCGGAGCGTAAGACAAGTATGCTAACCACTGTGCCACCGGAAACTGTACTTGCTTTGTTTTTATTTACTCATGTTTACAAATATGATGACTGTGCACTTTAATATGGAAGACAGGTATAAGCTCATTTGCAAATTTAATTCTTTTTTTTTTGACAAAAGTGGCTTCGTTTTTTTGATCACCGCTTTGAGTCCCGCATTTCTCAAATAGCGCCGCACCGTTATCGCACATAATGGCTTTTCAAATTAAATTGGTTGCTTCTATCGCCATTTTAGCGTCGCCTTTTAATAAGTGCGCGCCATGTACAGAACATTATCTTGGGATAGTACTTTTGAGCGACCCTCTTTTGACATAGGTACGGATTCATTCGCATCATTCCATATTTTTTTAACCGTTGATGGGGTGACGTGGCAAATTTTGGTGACTTTTCTAATAGATTCGCCACTTTTTGCGTAAGATAATATGTTACTTCTTGTTTGTGCTGATAATTTAGCTGCCATTATAGTTTTCTACGTAAAATTATTATTTTTATTTCAATTATGTTACTTTGATAAAAAAAAATAAGTACTTACCTTTCATTGATTGTAAATGTAATTAGATTGTAACTTCTAAAAATTTAAAGTTGTTAAACCCATTCGAATGCACGAGTTTACTTTTGTCATGACCAACGCACTTAAACATCAAACATAAAATAAATATTTTTCAAAAACACAAAGAGTATTTCTAAACAAACAAAACATATGAAACAGATATAACGGTTTATTACGCATACTAATAATATTTTTGTATCATTAAAATTTCGGTTTTTGCGAACGGTTTTGATTTGTACTGTATATTTTACATTTAACTACAATTTTGGCAAAATTGAGTTTTGGATGCCACTCAATAGCTAATACAGTGAAATATCGTTATAACGAATACCTATTTAACCCGTAAGGAGCGTTGTGCGGTTCACGGGACCTGATATAGGAGTCACCTTAGTCGAAAACTTTAGTTTTAACAGGCGTTAGTTTAAACTAGATATAAATTTTAAATTTTAATAATTGGTGATTATTTTTTGTATATCAAATCATAAATGTTAATGATAAAATCGATCTCTTTACTTTAATAAATAAAATAAATAAATAAATTCAGTTAACAAATGTTCGTATTTATTCGTAAAATATTTAATTATTAGTTAGAATTAAGGATAACGAAGAATAATTTTTGAAATCTATTGTAAACGAAAGATTTTAAAAAGAGGAAAGTTCAATTTCAGATCGAATTTTTATATCTGAAAAATTGTATTAAATTAGTAAACTTTCCCTTATATGTAGAGCCATCGGCAGCATTATGTTCTACAATACTTTTTCGATATCTCAAATTGGATAAAATCTTTGTCAGATTATCGGAAACGAACTGTTGGTAAAAGTTGAAATATGCACTTTTGCTGTGGGTATTTAATTAATTCGGCTAGGCCGATAATATATTAATGCCAAAGGGTAATAACAAATTACTACAATTGTTTCTTGAAAAAATCACAGAATTATGTAGTTTTTATTTGTAATAATTTATGCTCTATTGATGAAAAGCAACATGATATATTTGCTCAGAATAAAAGAACAAATTGTTACCAAATAATACTAATAGTAATAGTACCACAGAGGTATTGTGCTAAAATAAATCGAAAAAGCATCTTTATAATACAGCCCGATTGAAATTAGAATCCGCGGGAGCGAGTAGAACGTGAATTTAAACTACATAAAAATTAAGAACTACATAAAACAATTGGAAAACAAATCGGTAAATGGGTTATTACAAAAGAGTACGTGAAACTTGGAGTGAATGCCTCTATCATACGACTTTTGTAATAGAACCCTTTGCGCAAGTGTGGTAATTTATGACATTTTTTCTACGGCGGTAAAAAATATTCAACATTAGCCAAGATTAAATAAACTGAGTAGGTGTTAAAATGAAAAATTCAAAATTTCGCAAATCAAATAGCAAACATTACACCATCAATAAAGGCGATGATTCATGTACAAATTTTGTCTGACAGACATAAATAAGAATCGTTCTGATTGGTTAATATTTTTTTGTCTTATACGATAAAAACGAAATCCATACTTAGGCGATACATAAGTAAAATTTTGTCGTATGAATATTTTTTGACATTTTAATGAAGCATAACCTAAAAAGTGTTTTCATTTTTGTTCTTTTTGAAATTTGAACCAATATTAATTTGAATAAACATAACATACATTTTAGTGGAAGTGAATAATGTCTAATTCGGAAATTAATAAAAAGCATATACTTATGTAATAAATATCAGTCTTTTATATTATTTTGTTCTCACTGCTGTCAAAGTTTTTAAGGTTATGTTTTTATCTTATACAAAATTGAGCAATGTTAAATTTTTAATTTTTATCGTACGACAAACAAATATGGCCGACCTTCAACCAATCAGAGCGATTATTATTTATGTCTGCCAGACAAAATTTATACATGAATCATCGCCTAAATAATGTCATTACTTTCTGATAATGACATTATTATTGATCGTGTAACTTAAAGTAATGACGAATGATGGTCGGTAATGATGAAAATCCGGATTTTTTGATTTCGACACATCATTATTGATGTGTGGTGGGGATATTGTCATTATTAATGATAGTGTAGGGTTCGCGTCATTACTGTGGGTCATTGCTATTGATTATTACATTATAAGTTTGAGGTTATGTACGTATTTATATTTTTTTTTAAATATATAATTCATTATATTAAATTGTATGTAAATAATAAAAATTCATCAAAATGGATGGTATGTTTTATGTATTAGAGGATATATGTAGATACAATACACGCTTTTTCTTTAGGCTCCATGTAAAATTTAAGAAAAAAATGCTTCTAATAGCATTAATGAAAGCTTGGTATAATGATGGAATTACCGTCATTAATAATGATTGTGTAAGGTTAAAAAATATTGAAGTAGTAATGATGCAGGTATTGATATTACTGGTAATGACATTAATATTGATCGTGTAATGGTTGCTAATCACCATAGTCTTTAAAAACCAATCTCTATCTATCAAATCGAATGTTAATATAACCGTAGTATTTGTTCTATGCTATTATCATTTTCTATGTAGAGCTCATCTTCAATGTAGAGCTTTATACACCATTGCAGAAGAAATTGTGTTAGAAACATGAAAAAATTCTTTCGTTTGGTTGGGCTCGTGAAGTAGATTCATGAATTAATTTCGCATGAGTTCTATTTATTTTTTCTTTTATAAGTATGAATTGCTCTTGACATTTCGCAAAATTAATTATGGAATCGCAGAAAACTGCAATTACAGGGAAATGAGGAGTACGTAACAAAATACACCAAAATCGCATAAAGCTGCAGGGGCTCTTTCTTATTAGTAATTTTCATTAAATTATTTAATCTTCATTCTATTTTTGTTTAAATAATTAATATTCTTTCAATTTATTAAAACTGCCTAATATTAAAAAATGTTTATATAATATTTCAAGATTAAAAAAATGCTCTTGGGATAAATGTTCTTAAAGAACAACAAACAATATTCTTTAAATAAATGAAAATTCATCATATTTATAGAAGTAATTCATAAAACTCAGAAACATTGCCCTCGTTTTTAAGTTTGCTGTTTGAAAAGTGATTTGAGTGTATTCCAGCAAACATCAGCATCAGTGACCATTGACCAAGTTACAAAGTTTTATTAATAGAAATTATTTTTAAAAAGTGGAAAATTAGTATACCAATTATTCAAATATAAATAATTATTCAGAATAAATACAAATAAATAATTATTCAGAAATTCAAAGGGTTTGCATGTATATACATAATTACAAAATATAATAATAATAAGTTATGACAAAACCATCACAAATGTCTACATAAGCTGTCTGGCTCCGATTCTCACAGGATATAAAAATGTACAGGTTAAAGTCCGGCGCTAAAGGAGAAAACCTTGACATAAAACCCTAATGTAAGGTGGAACAGCATATGCCGAAGGATGAATGGCTAATAGGTTAATCAGTACAAAGTATGAAGACTCTGGATACCAGACTCTCTCAGTTTTATTTAGCCTACCTGTAGTAAAGCTGGGTGACCTACAAGCGACTTTCCATTCCCAGCAACTCGTAAGAGTAAGATCACAACTGAAGTCGGTTCAGGGCAAGGAATATATGGGAGTGGGGCTGCTGCCGCGCAGTCCTTGGGAACCAATGCTACCGTCTTTTCAGAAGAAGTATTTCCTACAGTAAACATATAGAAGAGAGCAATGAGCCCAAAATTATTGATTAGTAAAGATCCAGACAAACATCGTTTGAACCCATCAGTAGGATTGATAACACCACGTGAATTGCATCAAACGACACACAATTTTTTTGATTAAGTGAAGAGTAATAAAAATTGGTTAACGTTACCACCCCTTTTTCTGGAAACGTGAATTTGCATATATTTACACAAAACTTTTCCTCTGTTATTTTTTCAATATAATAGTTTTGCTGCCACCGGGTCAGTTTGAATTTTTGTGGTGTTAAATAACTGCTTAATGCCAAACTTCCCAAATATTTAGATTTAGGAATTTTTATTGTCTTTGCCCAGTTTTCTTCCAAATCTAGGTCACTTGGCTGTTTTTCATTTTCAGTTGTATCTAATAAATGTTAATTTTTCCATTGGTGATTCATTTATATTTTTAGATATGTTAGGGAATTTTTTCTTATGTTTATGAGCCACCATAATATGTGGAGCCATATTAGCGGCAATTTGAATTGTTAAGAATTTTGGCCTAATCACATCTAAAAAACCGCCCCAACTTCATGTGGCATCATCTTCATGTGGGTTCGTTTTTAAGTAAATTATTTTTTAATAAACCAATTTTCAATGATTGCGTTTGACACTCGATGCGTTTTTTCAAAGCACTTTAAGAAAACGTATTTGAAAAACATTATTTTGTGACCAATACCATAAAACCTTTTAAGTAAAACTCGTTTTCGTCACCAACAATTTGCGAGTTTCTGATTTCCCATTTTACATTTTGTTATATGTATTAACGAGCACCGCTGGTAAAATGGGGAAATTGAGGTTTTATTTTCAATGAGAAACTCATCTGATATAAATCGTCTGCAGATTTATGTTCATTTTTAAACTGTTCGTAATCGTAACGAAAGTCAGAAATGTTATTTTCTACAAAGTGTAAGAATTCTCCGTAAGCATTATGGAATAATTCATTTTTGAGTCGCGACAAACAAACGACACAAAATATTCTGAACAATTTGTCTATTTCTATTATGTCTTTTAAATCTAAATCATAGAAAATTAAATCATAATAAAATCTTTGAAATTTTTAGAGTAATTAGGGGTTTTTGCTTTTTTTGTCGAATAATAATGGCAGCAAAGTACGAGAAACAAATAAAAACACCGACTGTATTGGAAATTGTTAATTTATTTGCATTTATTTTATAAGACGACCTTAAATAACAATAATCTTTGTGTTAAATTCAAGAAGTATTGTATTTATGAATACCCACAACCAGCCAGTTACAAAATAACTAGGCAGGGGAATTTTTAGCTTTAAATTAAAAAATTTCATTTAAAAATTTTCATGGCGGCAGGATGTTAAACTGGAATAATTTGACCATTTAACTCTATGACACAAGCATAGTACAAGATCCTTGATTTTGGATGATGATTCGGTGAGCATAAACAACCAAGCTATTATCTTTTTTATTAAAATTCGTAGTTTTAAAGGAAAGTACCCAAGGATTCCTAGAAGCAATAAGAGAATCTATAATGCTATTTTTACCGATTCATTTGTCCAGACTTGAGATATATCAATTGAGAAGCTCATATTTCCACGCGTAAGCCATTTATTAACCGATGCACTTTCAATTACGACAGGAAAACTTTCTATAACATCAAGTGCAGCTCACAAACTTCATTTTCTGGATTCAAAGTCAACACTGGAGGTCGATGAAAAAACATTCTATTATGAAATTTTTAACATCACAAATTTTCGACGTTTACGACCAATACGACAACGTCGAAAATAGCTATTATGAATTATTCGACAATATCGAAAATAAACTACAAAAAAAATATTAAAAAAAAAAAATTAATATTAATTTGTTAATTAAGCTGAAAATGATAAAAAAATCCAAAATTAACATATTACGAACTGAATAGCTGAAATTTTATTATCTCACGATTTATTATTGAACAAGCGTATGCATTCGTCACCTCAAGAGTAGTTGCATATTGTTCGACTTTATCTTTAACTTTTTTAGTTTCATAATAGGAACATTTTCGATATGTTCGCAAAAAAAAGCGCGCGTTGAAAATTTCACAATAGCCCCTGATTTCTTTCATGAATACATTTGGCTTATTATTGCTTAGTTCAGCTATGCTCTTCGTATTTAATAAATAGTTTCCTTTTAAATATTTTATAAATTTTACTTCTATTTTTTTCTGTGTTTCTTACACGCCATTGTTCACACAACCGCTTCATTTGAATATTTGAGCGTCGTTGAATAATGCGTTTTGTAAGCCTCCGGGGAAAATTAATTCGATTGCAAGCAAAATATAAAGTTCATTTAACTTTCCTAAAAATCTAATTTTATTTTTATTAAACTTTTTGCGTTTGGCTATTTCAAAAATAGGCTTCATTGTATGACCCAACACTTATGTATTTATCCAAAAAAACAATTTTTTTCAAAAGGAACGAGTGAATAAACGAATATTTAAGGTCACCTGGTTATTATTTTAGATTTAAATTAACGATAAAAATGTATAACTAAATTTATCTGATGTTGTTTTTATTAACTACTATGTAATCCAAAAATAATTTATTTAACAAAATCATCAACTGACAACCAAGCAGCAACTGACAAAATTTCTCTGATTGAAAAAATCAACTACATGTTTGTTTCCACTTAGTGAAAAAATCAAGGATTCTCTTTTTCTAAAAAAAATATTTTTTATTAAAATTAAAATAATGTTAAACCTTATGAAATGAGTCATTCCACGCGAAATCAGACACCCATACAGGGCAAGGTATACAATTATTTTGAAATTGGGGGAGGTGGTTAGTCTGGATAAAAAAAAATTCAGTAAAAACTCTGTGGGTTCAAAATACGTGGAGTACCGTTATAATTCGTTTTTGTCGGAAGCTCGAACGTTGACATCTTTCAATTACGTGTATCTTAAGTATATCTTGTCAGATTTTCACGTGTAATAGCTCGTTAGAAAGACAATTTTACATACTTTCAAATAGGAAAATATTATTAAACTTTGGTGTTAATGTACAATATACGAGTATCCTTTGAATTTCAGTTTTAAATAGTATTTGCTGAAAAATCGAATTACTCCCCGTTTTTTATTTTAATCGTAAGCACCTTGATACATTTCCAACAAACCATCTTACATGATGGAGATTCGACGCATTCGAGGTTTATAGAACAAAACGTCATAACACATTAGGGCGATATTCAACATTTCAGTACAATTATTAATTCCAAACTAAGAAATTTATGTTTTGCTTCTTACGTATACAGTTTTATTCAATAAAGTTAATATATTTACAAGTTATTTTAATTCAAAATCATAAAAACTATCAAATTGGAAAATCGACACGCTGCAATGTGGTTGTTATCAATGGGAACAAATCAATGGTAATCGTGAGTTCCCCTGATGGTTTTTACTGAATCAAATTTTTTTGCTAGTGATCGTGCCGACCCTTTGTACTCTTGATTTGTACAAAATCTAAAAGTAATTTTGATTCATTTTTTGTAGCCCAATCGAAAAGTTGTTACGCTGTCGTTATTTGATCAGCGTATGATTGCTGATGGCTGGGTTTCGTCGCATTACGTTGGAAGGCACCTCCAAATCCATCGAGAGGACGAGATGTTGCAAAGAAGTGCTATTTAGTATCAAACTAACACTTGCCTTGTATTGACACAGTTTGTTAAAGTTGTTTTTGTTTTTGTACTGCCCGCCAGCTCCATCGGGAAAAAATATTATTTTCTGTATGGTGCTAAATCGTTTAATCCGGAATTCAAATAGCTCCTGATGAAACTGATACAATAGTAAGTCCATTTACCGCTAGTTGTCTACTAAAGTAGAGCGAAAGTACTTTAAATTTTCCAAAAGGTAGCAGCACTAAACGACACTAATTGTAAACTGTTCGCTCATCATTTTTATCGTACCTTTCATTTTGAAATACAAAAATAGATACAACCGATAAACTAGGTATTAATAATATTATACACAATTATTTATAAAACATAACAAATTCAAATCGTAGTTTGAGCATAAATATAAACATTTTTGATGAAAACATTCAATTTTTCAAGATTTTAATAGAAAATTTCCAATTAAAATATTTATTAAATGAAGTTGGTTCTGCTGTCGTTTCAACAGGTTCCACACAGCAGCAAAAAAATGCTCTTTGCTGCTAATTATAACCTCAATAAATCTGACGTGTTGTTTAGTTTCTATTATTTTCTTGTGAACCTATTTGTTTTGAAATACAATATTTTAAAAAATAAAGATTCTTTACAAAATATAGTATTAAAGTCTTGTATAAGACACAATTTTTTGTTAAAAGTAAAACAAAAACTCTGCTGCGTTGCTCGGTTTAATACAAGCAGCCGATAGTGTGGATTGCTTTGACATGTCGCGCTGCTCTTGGTGAGTATTTTTTTTATTCATTCGGAATATTTCAGACATTCCGAAAGTGACACATCGTAGATATCATGGAAAATGAAATTATTAATTGATCAAAATTGATCAAAAAACCATTTTCGCAGGTTGTTTAAGTTCAATTGCCACAATTGCATTTTGGTTGTGTTGGTATACTTTCCCTGATGTTTCTTAGCATTTTAACCCATATTGGATGCTTAGTTTATTATTGGCTGTTGAAAAGGTTACACAATTTTGGTGTGCTCAGTCTCTTAACGGTGTCGATGTTGGCCAACAATTTACTAACAAGCAGAGAAGTATGAGCAGGTGTATTATCATGGTACAATGACCATGAGTTGCTCACGTAAACAGCGTATAACTTCCTGGAAGAACTCCTTATTAATCGAACGACCTAGAACTCATGCTACATTACTTGACGATCTTGTTTTGGTCTTGCGTCTTTAGGAAGCTTTCAGTGGGACGATTGAGCCTTATTTTCGATGTCAAATTCGTAAACTCCTGTTTTATCACCAGTTATGACCCGTTTGAGCAGTTCTGGATCGTCGTTGACCTCATTCCGCAACTTCTACACTTCGGCACTGCTTTTGATCGAAATTCAACAATTTCGGAGGTAGTTTTACTGTCACACTTTTCATGCCTGAAACCCATTTGAAATTATTTTTGTTAGATATCGAAATGTTTCAAACCGAGCAACCACAATAAACCATCGCAAATTTTTATTGCAATCCATTTTTATTAATATTTTCTTCATTGACTTATGTAGTTTAAGTTTAGGGTATGCAGAAGTTGTCACTAGGATGACCAGGCCAAAAACAATTACACTTGAACGAAATCTGAATAAATTTGAAAAAGTCGAAAATTTCGACTTACAAAAACCAGGACAGTTGTAAAGTCTCAAATTTTGTTATGTATTTGATAAAAAAAAAAAAAATTGGTTTGGTGGCGACAACCATCCACTGGTCAGAAAACAAATTTGTAGTTAAATCTCTTCTAGAATAGATTCAAAAACCGCCACATTCATTCATCATCAAATTACAATGGAATTGGAGCACAATTTCAAAAGTTCCGTTTGAGATACGAATTTAGTTTCTTAAATGAAGCATGGTCCGAATTCAACAAACATTCCAACACATTGCTAATAATACTTTAGTACATAAATAAGAGCCATAAATAAAAAAAAAATTTGCTAACGAGAAACTGGTTTTTAAATACATGACCAATCCAAACCTTTTCTACAGTTCCAGCGCCGAATGGAATACGCACGTTTGTCAATAAATTTTAGTGAAATTGTATATCTACATTATTAGGCTGATTCTGTAAGTAGTGCCTAATATAAAATCGAAATATTCACGCTCTGAATAATTTCTGGGGTTATAAGTATTATTTGCGGTTGAATTTTTTAGATAAAATAAGAGCCAAATTCAAAAAATATTGCGGAATACCTCTACTGATATTATGGTACCATTAATCAAAAATTGTTTCACCAATATTTTTTCATATGAACAACCAATCTAGGACTGCAGTAGGTGACAAGTTTCTGGATGTATTTTAATAAAATTTTACATCTGAGATTTGACATGTAAAGTTGATTCTTTAAGTAGTTCCTAATATAAAATTTAAAAAAATTCCGGCTCTGAAAAAATCCTTTGGCCATATCATGCTTTAGTCGATATCTTAACTCAAAAATTATATTCGCCAAATTTATTTTTACATACTGAGCCAATTCAGACTATCTTCTTAACTCTAGCATCAAATGAAACAAGCTCATTTGTTGACGGATTTTGAAAAATTTTGTTATTATTAAAAATAGTTCCAAATATAAAACCTATTATTACATGGCCTGAAGCATTTTTTCGGCCCTAAGGTTGGGCTGAGATCAGAATTTATAAATTAAAACATGGCCCAACGGCAAAAAATATTTTGGAACATTACTCGTACTAATGGTGTTACGATCAAATTTGCCAATTTTGGCTTTCCATTCACTGCCAATGCGGTAAATTTTTGCCACCTCCATCACCAAATGGAATAAATACATTTATCGATGTGCTTTTGTGAAATTTTATATTTGAGATATTACGCAGATTATATAAATAGTGCAAAATCTAAAATAGATTAAATCACGCCTTAAAGAATTTTTTGGGCCATATCATTTGGGCTGCAGTTACATTTTTTAATTTAAATGTTTAAATTATATAGAAACTGTTACTTTTCTGTCCTTCCTCTGAGTTTTCAGGCAATGTAAGATATTTTCCCGGAAACCCGCAGAAGTTTGAAAAACCAGAACATGTCAGGAGAAACAATACCTTCTGCGGCCACCCGTAATTGTCACTCCTCTAAAATGAAAGATGTTTATTCATTTGAGTTTGCATATCAATTTATTGAAGAAGCGTTGAACCAAAAGTTCTAACCAAAGTACCAGAGAAATGCGATTAGCAGAAAGATTAACTCACATATTATAAAAAATAAAAAATAAAAAAAAATATTTTACGGAATTAGTTTGGCATGCAACAAAAAAAATTTGTAAAGATATAATTGTATTGGCACGCCAATAAGCAACATCTTGCGGACACTGATCTAGAAGGTCATTTTTCTAACAGAACTTTGCGACACCGTTCGCAAAAGTAGTATTTTCTTGGTAGTCTGACATGATCTCTTATTGAGAAATACTAGAATACTAGATGGTTTATCATCATATTTTAAATAAGGCTCACAATCACCGTGTTCCATTGGAAACAATTTGCTACTGCCAAGTACTTGTGACTTGTGAGTAGATCTTCAATGAAATGCGAATTTTTGTGACATTAGTAAAACATAACCTCAATTTAAATAAAACTGCTAGATTTTGACAAAAAATACTTTGTTCCATTAACAATAATTAGTAATAATAAGTAATAAAACATTAAACAACAAAATAATTAAAATATTTTTGTGATTTAAAAATTGCCATATCACATTGATTGTATCACAAACATAAACAAAATTGGTTTTGTAACCATAATCCAACCAACATATTTTTTGTTATCTTAGTAAATTCAAATTCTAAACAAATAATTTACTAAATTTTTACAAAGAGTGCCAAGTAGTTGTATGGAATGTGTGGAAATGTTTCAAATTAAAATACAAATAAGATTATATTATCTAAATTAACATTATTTTGAAAATAGATGCAGTTATCAAATGAGCCAAAAAGGCACACTTTGGTTGGATTAGGGTTAAAATATGAAATTTCACACAACCAAAATTGGTATTGAACCACCTTTTGACATTTTTTAATCTAAAATTCCTCTGCCGTTAATTTTATGCGTAACTACTTGTCAACTACACCATCATTTGAGCATGAGTAGTTGCAAGTAGATATACTTATAAGTAGTTTACTCAAGCCAATGAAAAACAGCAAATATAAATCTCCGAACTCGTAGAAGTATGCTTAATGTAAGTTATGCGCCATTTTCCCAGAATTGGCATGTAACATATGTATTTGGTATTAAATAACTATCCAAAGTGAATAATAATAATCTGGTTAATTGCGAAACCGATATGCGTTAGTCCAACGCAAAATATTATTATTTTAATTTTTAATCATTTTTTATATTATGATTTAATTAATCTGTTTGGCAAATTAATTTTCAATCATCAGCGAAATTCGAATGTTGGTCTAGTTTTGGTCCTTGACCCGCAAAAAGCCTCTTACACCTAATAAATAATAACTAATCAATTGTTCATCCTTTTCAAATTGTATTCTAATAAACTGTTTTATCACTAAAACATCTTGTAAACAGAAATATTAAGAAACTGATTTAATAGAAACTTAAAAACTGGTTTCAATTTTTAATTGTTCCAAATCAACCTACAAAGGTATTAATATGAACAGATAAATAAATGAATAAAATTAAATAAGAAGCTTTGGAAGAGTTAGCTGGAGTCTTGTTTAAGGTACAGTTTGCATACTATAATCAAAACATTTGTACATATATACATACATACACTTAAATTTTAGAAATCCCTTAGAGATTTTGGTTATCTTTTCTATTTTAAATAAAATATAAACAAATTATAGAATAAAGCTAAGTTCTGATTGTCAAAGAATGTTTTATGCATGCTAAATCACGAAAAGGTTACGGTCTTTAAAGTTGAATTTAACAATATATATCACGAAATAGCATTAACATATATAATACTTTGCATCAAATCACGATAAAATAATCAATCAATACTAAAAAAAAATTGTTAAAAGATTAATTAATACATAAAATTATTAACATTTTGGCTTAAAGTTTTTTTTTGTTTAGAAAACGTTATTGAATTTGAACTGAAAAATTATTGAACAATTTTCCAATTTAAAAAAAAAAATCTTACTGAATATTAGAAATAGCATCAAATGGTCCTCCTGTTGTACTAGAGTTTAAATTTGGGGAAATTTCCATTGTTATTGGTAGCGTACCACACGGCATATCACCCCTGTAAATTATTTTTATAATGAATCAAAATAATAAAAACATAAAAATACAATAACATAAACAACAAAAATAATATTATAGAAATTTTAGTTAATTTATTAGAACTTCTAATACTGATTTCAAATTAGGGCTTATCACACTTAAATAATTTTAAAATAAAGTTTAAAAAAATATCTTTGTAAATATATTATATTATAAGCTTGTTAAAATTTAATTTTTATGTCTCTACTATTTTTCTTGTTTTAAAGAATTTCATTAATTTATTTTATATTGCACGACAAAAAATGTTTTATTTTATTTAAATAAATTTTATAATAATCGTAGAAAAACATTCGAAATATTTAAATAAAATATAAACAAATTAAGTAAACATTTAAATAACTTTTACCTGTAGGGTATATCACTTAAATTGCTTTGACTATGTGAATGAGGTACTTTAGAACTATCTTTAACACCTGAAACAGCTAACTCGTGTGCCGATCCTGAAAGACTACGATCACTACCGCGACGCCTTGCTAAACCTTGACCAGACGCTGATGATTGTCCAGTTGTCTGCAATAAGTAAAAAGGAAACAATTTTGTGGTACTTATGTGTATACATAATGTAATTCTTATTATCATCGGTTATACTTGCGGACTAACCTGAATCAATAAAGCTGGATTGGGTGCAGTGGTTGTACTCTTCTTCTTTGCCACGCCACCGAATCCAAAAAATCGTTTTTTATGCGACGGCTGTATTCCACTTGCCAACAAACATTTATAATGTTCTGATCGTATAAATCGAGGATAGCAATCTTTTTTCAACAGCAGAGCATAAATATGTTCAGCGGCCGAATCAAAAGCGAATCTTGATGGAGATTTCAGACCTTGTTGTACATTTTCCATTGTTTTACCATCAATATTAATTTCACATGGGGCACCAGGTGCTAAAAATTCTCTGTTAAATAAAGGCAAAATAATATTTTGAAAGAAACATTAATTTATTTTAAAAACAAATTTAACGTACTCGTATATTTCTTTAACTTTCTTTGGAATCAGCGAATGCGAAGATCTCCTTAAATCGTTTACAGCCAGCCAAAATCTGATGTTTTCATGGGAATACTCCTTTTTTAAGTAAGATGTGAATTCTTGTAATCCAGTTGGATCTGAAACGATTTCTTCAATTGAAATTGCCCAACGACGGACACGTTTTTCCGTTGGGATATCTACGATAGGACTGTTTAATTGCCAAAAGGTTATATCTTCTGACACCCATGGATTAGATGGTAAAGGCTGTTGAATCATGGGATCGTATTCTGCGAATGTTTCGCAATAGCTGACTAAACATTCGCATGCTTGAGACATTTTCATTCGCGTTCGTCCTAAAGATGCTGTCAATATATCTACTTCTCTTTGCCAGTCATCGATAGTGCGACGCCTAGGCTTTCCCTGTCGATCACGGGACGGAACTGGGCACGGTTCTAGTGGGGTAAATTGACCAGGTGGTGGTCGATGTACACGCCAATATGCTCGCTCCTATATTAAGCGAAATAATGATACATTTTAATTTTTTGTTTCGTTAAAAATAAGAAAAAAACTAAACAATTTACCTGTGAATCTCCTACAATTTTATCTCCTTTTTTCCGTTCCTTTGCCAACTTTACTTGTTCCTCAGCTTGCATTGTTATAAAATCCCATTTACCTTTCAAATTTTTATGTAAATTTGCTAGTGCTTCAGTTTCATATTCTTCAAGTCCATGTCGTTGCTTGTTTCGCAAGGAACGTTTTGCTAAATATATTGCATACTCTACATTATCGGGCGCTTTATGTTGCCATGGCCAATAATAAGGTGTTTGGAAGCGATAGAGCGATGAATCATCTTTTACAACAAGGGTTTTTGAATCATTTACAGGAAAAAAATAACCATGCAAACATAATTGATTAGCTATATTTAATGCTTCAGATTCTTCAATTGATAAACGTTCCATTAACCATTCGATCAAATCATAACCTGGGGGAGAAGTAAATGAACGAATTTTATGTTTGTAGTATTTTATTTTTATTATAAAAGATAGGCAACTTACCCATAAACGCAGAAGGTATTGAAGTTAGAAATAGTTTTTGACTTCGAACAGGTACACCATTTTCAGAGTCTTGCATTTCTTTTACTAAAATTTCCATCTGATGATTATAGAAAAAAATGTAGAATTATTATTTAGTATATTTAAATTTAAAATTTTGGTAAATTTAAAGAAACATCTGTTTATAGGTAGGTTCTATTTAGATAATATTTAGTTTTCAACTAAATATTTAATTTAAATCATAATTTAGATGTCAATATATTATGATTTGATTTAACCTCGAATAGCTTATACTAATATTAGTCCAGTCATTTTGCCCAAAAAAAAAGGCAAAGAAATGCAAATGAATCGAACTGGCTGATTTTTATACATTGTGTAGGGGAGGGGGGGGGGGGGGGGGGGGGGGGCTAAAACAAGCTTAAATTGAAATTTTCGACCAAGATTTCCAAGTTGCATTCTCCAGCATCTTGAAAAAGGGGTACATTTTGTTTTTTTGCGATAACTCGGCTCTTCATCATGGTACGAAAATTGTGAGTGCATAATTTTTGTTGCTTTTATTACGCTCTACAATTTAGTTCATATAAGTTTTTCACCTACCGTTGATCGTTTTTGAGGTATCGAAAGTGAAAGTAAAAATTTAAGAGGTTGAAACTTGTTTTCTCCTTTCTCGTAATACATCGTAATACATCGAAAAAATGACTACTATCAAACTTGTAGAGCATTTTTATATCTGCAATGGAGGGATGAAAAAGTTGGTCCTAGGGCTTTTTTCGAGTATAAAAAGTACTTCGATACTTTTGATCAACATTTCACTCCTTTCGAAAAAATATTTATATTCAATTTTTTCTGTAAACGTCAGGCAGCACTTTTCAAAAATCGAATAATTTTTCGTTGGGCAACTCTTCGAATTTCGACTAAATTTAAATTTAACAGATGAAACGATCGAATACCAACAGCAAACGAACGTAATAACGTTTTTTCTTTCATTCGTTTTCTTCCATCTTTATTTTCATTGTAAAAACTATAAATTTAGAAATCGCTGTAACCACTTGCGAACCACTTATTCACACAAAAGGTCTGCTGAAAGCAAGTAACTTTAATTGTTTCAACTTTCAAATATGTAGCAAAGGATATGCTATCGAGAAAAGTGAATGATCAATTAGTATAGAAGATGAATTATTAGTTGGAGAAGAATAACTATCATAAGTAAACGATTTATAAACAAGTGATTTGTAATTTTTTAGTATAAGTCGATATAATTTCTTATTTATTTTATTTTATTTTTTAATCAAGATTTAAAATTTTAAAGCCATCTACTGCGCTGACTTCTAAGTTGTGGCCAATTCATCAATAGAATACCTGTCTAATTCACAAAATAAGCATTTAGCTCTTTAACTGAACACTCCTTTACTGAACCCTTTAAGAATACGAAAAAAATGTGGTCTGCTACTTTTAGAGACATCTATCGGTGAAATATGTACACACATCAACAAGTTAAAAAAGTACTTTGAATTTCGATTTAGTCCTCTGTTGCTCAACATTTTAGTACATACTTTGGAATTTATGTCAATTTCATCCGTGCAGTGCAGTGAAGTTTTTTATTTGTTTTCTCAGTCAGTTCTCTCGAAACTTTCGAAGCAAGCGTAGGTACGTTAAAAAAAAGTGAAAATGGGTACTTGTTTTATTTGCAACAAAACTTTGATTCAAGACATTTATGTGGCTAAGGCCTGTATTAGACTATAAAAGATCTTTGACAAAGATATTTTATCAAACATTTTCATTGAATTTATTTTATAAAAGAACTTTTAACATATATTTTGCTATATTACACTACGTCAAAGATTTTATCATATTATTCAAGAAATTTGAAGGAAAAAAGTGGAAATTTCCCTATTTTTATACTCTAGGCTTTTTGTATTTTATAAAAATTCATTTGCTTCATATCCACTTATTAAACATTTGGTTATTGAAACACTCCAATTAAATGTATTTTCCGCCATGTTTACGATAAAATACAATTTTTTAAAAACAATATTAATTATGCAAAGTCAAAATCTTTTATCATATTTAGCCGCAAGAAGCTAAATATAATAAAAGAAATTTGATAAAACAAAAAAATTTATAAAATATGCATATTACACTATCAAAAGCCTTTGACAAATATATTTTATCAAATATCTTTGTCAAAGATCTTTTATAGTCTAATACAGGCCTAAGAAGAAAGCTGGGAACAGCTATAGCAGAGCATACCATTTTTCGCGCATGCGCAATTTTTGCAAGCGCCATTGTTTATAATGTGGAATTAAGGTAAACTACATTTTGGATTGAGTCTTGGCTAAAAAAAACGCTTACTATTTGACAGCAAACACCTTACTATAGTTTGAGTCTTGAGTTTAAAAAACTGGTTTGCTTTGTGTATTTACTAAAATAAATTTTGAAATCTTTGATAATTTTTGACGTTAGAATTGTAAATTAATTAATAATAATTGCTTCGTCAACCTTGCAGACACAGATCAAAGAGTTTTTTTCGCCCTTATCGCTTCTTCTGATAGTACCACAAATGTTAAAATACTTAAAAAAAACTTTTTCCAAACATTTTTTATACTAGTAAAGATTAATATTTTTAATATTTTTATTAATAATTGCTTCGTCAACCTTGCAGACACAGATCAAAGAGTTCTTTTCGCCCTTATCGCTTCTTCTGATAGTACCACAAATGTTAAAAACAGCATCTTTTATATATATAACAATTTTTTTAATGTAATTTTAATTCGTTGTATACCTTAGAGGATGGGGGCTGCCGCCCCCAAATCCCCGCTTTTCCTGAATTTATACAATTCTTCCTATTTTAAATTTTATTTGTAATTTTAAACTAAAAAAAAAAAAATTGATAAAATTACAAAATTTTCCTGGAAAAATTGCAAAACTTTCCCAGAAAAATTACTTGCACTGTCGAAAAACTGTTGAGATACAATCCTAATATCAAAATTTTTATAAAAATCGCACATTTTGACGTCTTTTGAAATTTCATCTGACAATCATTTTCCATCGTACCAAAATATCCGAAAAATAATGCATTACATACTAATAAAAGTAATGCATTACCTGCAGTTTACAAAAAAAATCACAATAATTATTTTGGAAAAGTGGCATTTTTCTTTACATATTTTAGTTTTAAAAATTAGCACTTTATTAAATATGGAGCTATTTTCTAGTTGAAATTATTTCTACCTTTATAAAAAATGGCGCTGTGTGACATGGTATGCTCTGCTATAGCTAAGCCGAAAGCTGTTCAGACTCTTTTAGCGGCGAGCGTGAAAAGAGGATATGAGAAACATCAATGTATGTTACAAACCGTCGATTCAGTGAGTGTTCACAATGCGTGCTATAGAAAATACAGCAATGAACGACTAGCTCCGTCTGCCTCCCGACGAAGTAAATGTGAATGTGCATCGGAAGAACCCGAAGAACAATCGCAGCCTCAACCTGTTTTTGATTTTAAAAGTAAATGCTTGTTTTGCGGAGAAGCAATTAACAATCAACATAAATGGTCACAGTCCATACCTGTTGCCAATATCGAAGCTCTTCGTCAAGTTTCGAGTCACATAGTACCTACAGTACCAGGTTTAATTTGTCTTTACGGAAAATGGGGCTACTCTGTCGGAATTCCAGGATGGAATGGTTTTACGGAGAAAGTAACAACCAATATTCAATACAAACGCTCAAGAATCATCTGCCTTCCGTTTATTAATGCGCCGCCATCGTATTACGACACTATCCTTACTTCGCTTCTCGAAGCTGCTGGCCCAACATCCGATTTGAAAAACATCATAGTGAGGCTCGGTGGATTCCATCTATTAATGTCGTTTATGGGAATAATTGGTATGATCATGTCGGGTAGTGGGATTGAAGAGCTTTTCAAGTTGATTTACGCAGAAAATTGCGTCGAAAAAATTCTTTCCGGTCATGCATATGCACGAGCTGTCCATGCTCACATTTTGTCACACGTAGTTTTGTCAAAAATCGCTGTGATCTCGTACTGGACTCGCTGGAATTAATCGACAAGGAACGTGATGAACTTGATTACTACGCGGATGATGTTTTCAATCGGCCTGCAACCGGCTTTCAACTGACTACCGCAAAAAACAACGAAATAAAAGGAGTATGTGAGAAATTTGCAATAGGATTAAATGTAATCGAAAAAATAGGTCCAACGGCAAAACTATGGGTACAGAGCTTCACCTCAATACCATCCAAAACATGCTTCCATTTTTGCATGCCAGCGGGCATTTCCTGTATGCGAAGTCTGCTCATTTATACCTACAGGACATGCGAACTCTGCATGAAAAAAACCCAACGAAGATTACGTCAGATTCACAAGACTATTTTACAATTAGTCGGACCGAAAAATATTGGTCTGGTGTTATGTCAGACATGACGATAGAGCAGACTCTTATGCGATCCATGAAGACAACAGGAAGACTAACTCAGGGACGTGGAATTACTGATAGCACAATAGCATCGTGGACTTTAGGCATGGTTCAGCTTCAAAACATTTGCGAGCAAATTGAAAATTTCTCCGGAGCGGAGTATCTTACTCAAAAACCGAACAGCACATCGACATGAGACCCTCGCGGGTTTCTCGAGATGATTTCGACATTCAGAAACTGGATATGTGGCTAGCAGGGCATAATCCTTTCCCAGAAAATAATGAATTATTTTCTATCGGCACAGGAGTTGTCGCAAACCTGAAAATTAATTGTCATCTTGCATACGAAGTTGGTTGCGACATGATTACTAAAATTATAGGAGCAAATTTGGGGTCCTTGTCGTTCAAAAGGAAGGATAAGGTGCTACCGATATCGGCAGTCAATAGCAGCATTAAAATCAATGCGTCACCAGTTCCGATCAATTCACTCTTACTTTTCCAAAGGATGTGCATTGCGAAGAGCTCCGAGACTGATATGAAACAATTTCTGGCATTCGTTTCCGTTGTCTTTATTCACCGAAGAAGGAATGCGGAAAGGAACAAAATCATTGTTATATAATTCTTTCAAACCTTTGGACGAAAATTTACAATTTGGTAACGGACATATTGAGATGATTTAAATAATTTTTTTTGACAGTAAATTGATTTATTTTGCCCAATCGAACTCCACATGATTATATTAGTGAAATTACATCGTTTATATATTCGGTTATGAATTAAGTAAAAACCAGCAAAAATGTCTATACAACCCATACAGTCAAACACTTAAGATTTTTATTTATATAAATGTAATAAGTTTACTCAAAAACTTTTCCATTAAGAATACAAAAAATGTTTTTAAATGCTAATACCACCCAAAGCTGGGTGATCTACAGGCGACTTTCTATTCTCAACAACTGGCAAGAGTAAAATCAAAACGGTAGACGAGGCCCAAGTAGGAACGTATACGAGTGGGACTGCCATTTTGAAGACCTCGAGTCCCAGTGCTACCGCTTTTCTAGTAGAAGTAAATGATATAGTAAACATCTAGGAGGGAGGCAATGAGCCCAGATAATATGTATCGCGTGTAGAAAGTATTTCCTACAGTAAACATCTAGGAGGGAGAGCAATGAGCCCAGATAGTATGTATCACGTACCGGCCGGTCGTATTATCAGGTTCATTAAGAGCTAAATATTGACTGGACGGATAATTAAACCGGGCTTGGAGCACAAAAGATCTTTTAGGTCGCAGTGCAAGGTCGCTAAACGCTCACATGGCGCTACAACACTAATTCTAAAAAAGACTGCATCACCATAAAGAAAATGAGGAAGTACAAAGGATTTGACCATTCCAAGAAGTGAGTTCATTAAAAAAGCATATGGCCGTAGCCCAGAGCATTCTAAGTAAAAATTGTATCCTCCTATTAACTGCTTCGATTTGAGAGTTCCAACATAGAGTTCGATCAAAAGTTAAACCAAAATTGTTAACAGTATCAGAGAAATTAATGCTAGCTCCGTGGACAGAAATTTTCGGTAAATCGTTGACACATCGAATGTGGGACGATATTAAAATAGATTGGGTCTTTTCACTATTAATACCCAGACGATTTTTCAAGGACCATTTCACAATTAGGCCTATATCCAAATTGACTTTATTAATACTATTCACAATACCTGTAAGATTATAGACACTATAAATTTGAACATCGTCAGCAAATAAATGATATTTGCAATGTCAAGTCATTCTCATTAATATACATCATAAATAAAAAAGGCCCTAAACTTGAACCTTGGGGAACACCAGAATAAGTGTTATTAGAACCTGATATGGAATTGTGCATGATGACAATGTGTGAGCGATTAGAAGTATGAATGAACCAATTGACTCGCAGTGGAAGAAAACTTGAAATGTTCTTTGAGTTTATAAATCAGAGGCTGATGATCAGTCGGATCGAAAGCCTTGCTGAAATCTAGCAGTACAAACCTTCCTGCAATCAACTTCCCTCCGAATATCATCGCTGATTTGGAGCAAGGCAGTTGTTGAGTTGTTGTGCTGTGGTTAGATTTATAAGCTGACTGGAATTCAGGTAGAATACTTTTGGAATTCAGGTATACTACTATTTGTGTTTGCAATACTCTTTCAAATACCTTGGATAGCCCAGGCGCAAAACTAATAGGTCGAAAGTCTGGTAAATTAGTACATTTTTGCTTTTTTGGAATAGGTCTTATTTTAGAATGTTTTCAAATCAAAGGAAATGTGGAACTCAGTGGAAGTCATCATCAAAATATTCAAGCCGTGCAGTAGATAGCATTCAATATAGGGAAATATCATTTTAATATCATTTAATCGGTATTCCATCAGTACCCATTGCATCCGATTTTACCGAGTCTAGAGCGTGGTGAAGACCAACTATGTCAATGTTCTTAAAGCTGAAGTCGCCTTCGAAAAGTGGTCTCTGCGTTGAATAATCCACAAAACCTACATCTGAAGAGTGAGAACTTAAAAAATTGTTTAAGTCATCAACAGAAAACGGCCAGTTGTTAAAGGAGTTTTAGAAGGTAATGACGGGTTCAAGACGTTTGAATAATATTTTAGTTTGGCTTTAGATTTTGCTACGTTAATTTTATTCCTGATAATTCTAAACCCTGAAATAATCTATTATCTCTAGTACGTTTCCAACGTTGAAAAATGAAATTCCTAAGTTTCATCGATCATATTTATAATTTCAACATTGAGCCACGGAGGCTTGGAAGGTTTAAGACTCAAAGTTTTAAGTGGAACATGTTGCTCAAATAAGTGGGATATATATTGAATTTTTTCATCAGGTTGTATAATTGAAAATAGCTACTCTATTCCAAACAAGACTGCAACAGGACTCAGTCAATTTAGGGATATCAATATATCCTTGAAACTGAGGAAACGTATTGGGGTTGATTTGCAAAAACTGATATCCTCCTAATGAAATTAGGCGGCTAATAGCTTATTGAAAGCGCAATGGGCTGGTCTATCTGATGCGAACGCGAGCCCTGTGTAGGCAGTACAGACATCAATAATAAAGGCGAGTATCTTTTTGAATTTTTCATTATAAATAATGTAGACATTGCCAATAGGGGAAAGAAACCTACTTTTATAAATGCGATTAGGCAAGAAGTCCTAGATTTGACACTTGCTAGTCCACATTTGAGCAATTTAATTGTTAACTGGCATGTGTCTGAAGAGATCCTTTTCGGATCACATGCACATCACATTCGATTTGGCGGCTGAGCTCATGCAGCGGCAGAAAATTAAAATTCTAAAACTGACCAACTGGAACTTTTATAGAGTTTTACTTGGATCATAAATCAGCTGTATAACTTTATACACTTGGCTTAGGAGAACCGCTGCACAACTGTTATTTAACAAGGCTAAACGCACGCAGCTCGTCTCCCACTCGACATATTTTAGGCATACTTGATATTCCACTACAGTAGAATTTTTCGGTGCTCACGTGGTGGTTTTTGAAACTTCTCTCCGCGTAAACAACAAGATGTAATACGAAAATAACAGACGAAATTCGAATTTTAGAGAGAAATGTCGACGCATATAGAGTAATACCAATAGATAATTTACAAAACGCTACCAAATGGCACATATGCAGTTCAGAGTTAATAGTATATATTCTGGTTTAAATTCCACCATCGTTTTTCGATTCTTTTGAATAAATCTCAGTTAATAAATTGTACAAAAAATGTAGAAAGAAAAATTCCGAACGATATTCTTATTTTCAACCTCAAATTTCTATATAATTCTAATATTGACACTTTAAAATAAAATACTTTACCAGCAAAGACTGCTAGACGAATATTTTCAAGATAAATCAAAGTAATCAGGATAAACTACATAAGAAATTACATTCCAATGTTTTTCGTTTTAGAATTTTAATCATTAATAGAATTTTATTTGTTAAACTTGTTTTTTTGAAACTAGCTATATAATTTTCTTTCTTTTAACACATACTTATCTAATTCTTGAATTAATATATACGGTACATTTTATTCAAATAAGAACAATTTATTTCAACCTCTTTAATTTGTTTCCATTCTAAAGATGAATAGAGGAAAATCAAATAAAATACAGTTTCTATTGTGTTATATACTTTTTGGTAAGGTTTTTGGTCTGGTTTTATTCTGCTTTGGATAATTTGAATAATTCTGGTGGCATAATGTTTTCCAGCTACACAGGTTTGCGATGCAATAGGACCGGCCCTAACTGAAAGCACGGACAAACTGTTGATTCTTTCAGACCCGCCTTCGCCATCTAGTCTTAAATCCGAAACTCCATCAAGCTCATCTGCATTACCAGAAGTAGATAAGTAAGTTGTATCAAATTTTAGTAATTTAATATTAAAATTTCATATGTATATATATGTTATGTAGGATAATTAGAGATGAGAACAGGATGACAAAAAATTGTGGTAATTCTTCGGATATCGCAACAAATATTACCATGTCAATAAACGTAAACGACACAGAGAAAATGAATAAAATATTAAAAGTAATTGATGAAAAATTGAATTTGACGAATGAAGAAACTCTAGAGGGATTTGATGATATAAAACGGATAAAAAAAGAAATATCTGTAACGCCGGAAACTGGGACACAATCACCGAAAATATTGAAGAAGAAGGAAACGGGACATGGTAAATTTTTTTTGCTTTCATCTATTATTAGTAATGGCAATGTTATTAATGGGAATATTGACACAAGCAACTACGATCATATTAATAAGCGAAATTCCAAAGGTGATAAAGGAATAGATAATACATATTTATGATTAGATAGATTTAATTTATGAGATTGTTTATATCTGTTATTTTAGATGATGCAAATCATGTTTGGAAATACAGGAAACCAGTAAAGTTTCAAAAAATTATGAAACCAGCGTTAAACCCTATTTCGAATAATCCAGATTCAGGTAAGGTAGTTTATGAAATTTACAGCAAAAATCCTAATCATGGCGGAGAAGCCCACGATAATAAAAAAATAACGCCGATATTGCCAGCAAGATTTGAAACTGTAAATTCGAACGTATTGATTGATTATCTATTTCCATCCATGTTTAAAAATATATTTTCACAAATAAATCGTCAATACGTAGCTCCAACTCAAACTGAACCGTTTAATGAAATTGGTATGCAAAAAATAAAAATCTGATTTCGAAACTGTAAATTAATTTTTTTTTTGCAGGTTACGCCGATAAACTGATAGATAGTTGGCTTAATTTAAAAGAAGAGAATACTGTACCTATCAAATGTACTTGTAATAGGATGAAAAACCTCGATGCAATTGAATCAAATTTAAATAATAAATTGTATCCCAAGGAAAAATTTGGTATGTTGCATATTATACCACATGTTGCATTGTATAAGCAGGATAGTCCATATGAAAACACCAACGGGAAAGAGCCAAATGATAAAACAGTAGAACCATCTCTATAAAATCTGCGAATAGATGAAGCTATAATATTCATGGTGAATTGATGAATAATCAAAAAAATTGAATTCCATTAACTTGTGCGGATGCAAGAAAATTGCCTGAAATACAATTTAATAGTTGTATGTTTATGTTAAGTCTTCTAGTTTTATTTACCTAAACCATTTTTACTCTACAAGAAATCTTCAAATTGTTGCTTTAAAGATTATTGTATTATGTTTCCCGGCCATTATGGTATATTTTATTGACGATTGGACGATCTTGGGTGCCACGTAGCGGTGAAATTTGGAACTGAAAGAGCTATCCCAATTTGACGTTTAAGATATTATGAAACGTCATTTATGTTATCTCATTATTCATATAAACGTCATTTATGTTGATATACAAAACCAACACAAATGTCTTATACAAGCCATATTATTGCAATACAAACACAAAATAAAACCTACTATTTCTGTAAGTATTAGCATAGACAATCATAATAGATTTCTCATTTGACTAAAAACACAAATTAAAAATAAAAAGTTTCCATTCAAATGTTATCGGTGTATTGCATCAAAGCCTACTTAATAAATAAAGCCTCCATGATATCGATATTTTTTTCAAAGCTTTTTTTATGGTAACAAAAAATCCAAAAAAAAATGTTTATTTCATAGTGTTTATATGGAGAGACATGACCTCAGTTTATTCAAAATATATTAATGAAAATTGAATCGGAATTAATTTTATTTTAATTCAATTGCATCTCTAAACTTCCGTTTCCAGCTGACTTGGAGGATTTTTCCGTGAGCTTTTCCAATTTACGATAATAATGATAACAAAATAAGATATTTTTTATTTGAAAAAGCTTAAAAATAGAGTACATATATGTAAAAAAGAGACAGACATATAAAGGAAAAGGCATGACATTTACAATACTAAACATAACAAACAATATGGAAACACGGTTAATATACAGAAAATGAAGCAAACCTATAATATGAAGCATATTATCAGGACTGTGTTCATAAACTCTACATTGTAACAATATTGTTAACAATGACAGTTCTAAAGCGTTCATAAACCTCGGTAGTAACCACAGCAACGTGCTTTGTATTGTTCATAAACCTAAACCAAAATTTCCCCTTATTGTTACAAACGTCATTTACAACTCTACTCAATACTGCCTTTCCAGCTGTCATTAAAAGAAACAATTATGGATTCTGTTCGTATTGATCAATTTACGGATGAAAATAATTTATTCGATACAAATGAATACGTGAAATGAATATTGGTTCTTGTTCATTAAATAATTTTTTTTTTTATTATATGTATTTATGATAACGAAGAAACAAAATTTTACTAAACAAAGTTTGTTTTGGTAGCAAATTTGACGTTTGTAACAATATCGTTGTTAACTGCTACGTCATTTGTACAATGACAGTTGTAACAATTTGTTACAATGTAGAGTTCGTGAACGCATTCCAGATGCAGTAAATAAAAAGAAAACAAAAAGTATGAAAACAAATATTGGTGATTTAAAATTTTCAAAATATATATTTAATTGTTACATATTTATTTATACATTAAAATATTTTTGTCAAATTATTATTATTGACGATTTCCAGCAAGAAATAATGAAATAAAATAGCTTGTTATGTATCTGAAAAAGCTTAAAAATGAGTACACAAATATAAAAAAGAGATAAACATATTATGAAAAATAAAATGGCGCCCGCACGGCATTTACAATAATAAAAGAACAAAATATATAGGAACAAAGTCAACACACATAATGGAAAATAAACACTAATGAAGTATGATGAGAAGATTACAAACAAAAAAACAACAACAAATTATAAAAAAAAAATTTTATTTAAAATTTCTTTCAATTTATAATTTTAAAATACATAATTAACGATTGGGCATCGTTTTTTGTTGAATTAGTTATCCATGCTTATGATAACGATTTCCAGTGTTCTGTATTTTATATCTTCAATGTACCTTAACTAAAAATAAAATTAATCAAAACAAAAACAGCTGATTAGAGAAATTTTTTTTGTACATATTTCAAGAAGATTATGTGCGTATTTTGGTGAATCACACTATATAATAAATATCGATTAAATATTTCTTTAAATGTGCCTTGGTAGAACGAGAACAAATGCCTTATGCATGCCCATAATTATTTGTTAAACTGCCAAAAATACCAAATATGATCAGATTTTGGACACAAAAGGGCCACTTTTTCTACCAAGGTACAGATTTTATTTTCTCTAAGAAAAAGAAAACTAAATGTTGCTTTGCACTTTTTTTTCACAATTACACCATAAAACACAATAATCTTCTAAATATATAATGAGATATACATATAGGAACGTCCTGGCATTAGGATTATCCAATATCCAGTTTGCACAAATCACAAATATAAATATTTTATTAGTTTTTATTTCACAAAATCACAACACTACTTACCAGTAAAAAAATATTAATTTTTGTTTTGAATTTAATATCTTTTTTTCAATGTCAAATTTGTGAGAGACATTATTTTTATTTTGTAAAATGCTTCACGGATTTGGCGATAGTAGCGCCAGTAACTATTAGAATTTTTTGTATATTCTTAGATTCTTACATGAATTTAAATTCAAATATTTTTGCGTGTGATTACATATAATAAAATTTTATAATATTGCAAAATTTTGATTTTTTTAATTCGTACTTAAAGTTACCGATTAACTTAGGGTATTGTAAATTTATAAAGTGTATTATATAATATATATTTAATATATATACCATAAATACCTATATATACCAAACATAATTAGTTTAACCGTTGTGAAAGCATTTCACATTTTAGGTTAAATTGGAAAATTCATTTCAAACTTGTTTGAAATTGGTTTCGATTGAAATATTTTCATAGTTTAAGGTAAATTCAATTGAAATTACCAATATAATTTGTATTTTAATATTTATGAAATGTTTTAGTTCTTCTTCGTCATGCCGGTTTGTTGTGTTCCGCTATGCAAATCCAAACCAGCTGACCATTTGTTTGCTTTTCCCAAAAGCGAAGAACAGAAAACTTTATGGAAAAAAAGTATTCCACGTAATAATTGGGAGGTTACTAAATGGACAAAGATTTGTCATGTACATTTTGAACCACAATTTATTACCAAAGTTGAAAGGGGCTCTATAGAAGATTGTAAGTATTATACAGGGTGAGCCATACCTGAATTTTTATATCCCTCATTTAGAGGAAAATTTTAATATTTTGTTTGATAATTTTGAAAGAAAAGTTAAATAATAGATTGTTGAAGAAAAGTTAAAGAATAGTATTTATTATTTCACATTGGTAGGATATATAGTTTTTGAGAAAGTTACGTTAAAAAATCAGGTGTACTTTTTATGAAACCACCCCACCCTGTTTATTTATTATTTATTGCACAATTGTCCTCAAACATTTTTCCCACAGTTTTTATTAGGTAATTATTTGCACACAATCCTTCTCGGACTATTCTTCTAATGTTCTTCTGAAAAAATTCTTCTCAAGATTTTATTTTGCTAAAATAACAAACTAGTTAAAATCTAAAGCAATTAAAACCATATTTTTGGACGTTTTAAAAAATTTACTTTTAGAAGAAGGAAAATTCTCGAAAAAGTGACATAATGATATTACTTTAGAAACAATTTCTCAATTTCTCTAAAATAACGATATGATTATAATACAAAAAAAAATGCACTTAATATTTACGTTTATTAAATAAGTTTCACCTTATGAAATTTTTCACTTAATACTTACTATTTATTAAACAAGTTGACACCTTCTCTCATTGACTTTCATCACCTGTTTTCCAATCCTTATTACATTTTTTTGGAGCCTTATGTCCTCCTGCAATCGTTTGCTCACGAATGAGTTCCATTCGTGCTTGCTCTTTTTTCAATTTACCAATAAAGACTTAGCAACATAAAGAGATTTGTGTGTGAGAATAACTATGCAAGAAGAAATATTCGAGAAGAATTAGCCTATAATAAGTGTATTGCTTTGGTAAAAAAGGATTAGATTTAGGTTTGGATTTAAAATTTCAGAAAGCAACCCGTAAAGATTTATTTTTGAATTTAATTTTTGTTTGATGTGTTTCATGTGAAGCAAATTCTAGTGGTAGGTATTGAAACTAAAAATAGGATTTGATTTAAGTAAATTCAACAAATAATTGGATTTAGCTGAATCTTTTTTGGATTTATTTAATGAAATTGTTGTTGTATTTTTTTGTAAATTTACCAAAGCAATACACTTAATGTAGAATCCAATATAAAACTTATGGAAAGTGCAACTATCGGAATTAAAATCTGCCACTAAAATCATGACTGTCCCATAATGTTTCATGTCGGTTGCCGAGTCGTGATCTTGACTGTAAATAGTTTAGTAAACTTTAGCATACATAAAATTGTTTATGTAAATTATTAAAATAACATAGTTAATAAATAATTTTGTTTAATGGACCATTTATTTTTGTTTAACAGAATATAAAGCCTTTTATATTTTACATAGCACCGTCAATACGTACCAATAAGATTTTATCTAATGTATCAAGTTTTTTATTTTGGTTTCATACATAAAGTTAGTTTAAAGTAGTTTTATTTGCAATCAAATTAGGACTAGATGTATTTTTTTTTTATAAGTAATTATTGTAATTATAATAATTATATATATATATATATTTTTTTAAGGTATTCATAATCCCTGTGAGCTCCAGTTGAAATCAAGATGGAGGTTACGGAATAATGCTGTTCCAACGATTTTTCCAAACCTTCCATCATACTTTTCTAAGAAAGTTCCAACAAGAATGAGCCCGGCAATTAAAGAACTCAGGAATTCGGAAAACTTAAGTTCGATTGCTCGTGCCGAACTTGCTGAACAAAAAATTCATCATCTAAATGAAATTATCTTATCAGATAAGTATTCAATAAGAAATTTTCATTTACAAGTTGATGAAGGCAAACTAACATTTTATAAAGTTTGTTGGGCTACTAACAGCCCATTCATAGATGTATCTTTTTCTATATCTCATTCGTTTGATGTAGAAATTTTTATTAATAATATCCGACAAAAAATATCTCATTACAAAGATATTTTGGGTTATAAATTAAAATACGATTCATATTCTAAATTAAACCTACTTATTGTTCGTTTGACTGAATATAAACCATTTGATAAATCTATAGAGGACTATAAAACATCAATACAGACAAATTTTGAGGTTTTAAAAACGTGTGAGGGGGTTGATGAAGGAAAATTGCTAAAATTAAATTTTATAAGTGAACAGTTCGATTTGATATTTACGAACGCCAATCGCTACAGTTCAGATTTGATTATTTTTGCTTCAATGATGCTCTATACATACCCCGCGGCATACAATTACCTAAGAAATAGTGATAACTTAATCCTTCCAAATCCAAAATATTTGAAGACTTTTTCTAAAGGTAATTTACAGTCTGGGGCCGCTAAAGATTATTTAGTCAAAAAATATTCCAAATTGGAGCCGCATGAAAAATACGTGAATCTTTTGCTGGACGAAGTTCACGTTAAACCGGCAATGACATTTAAGGGTAACAGATTAGAAGGTTTGGCTGATAACCAGCCAATTTTAGAATCCTCTTTGACTGTTGCAAAATCCATTCAGGCGTTTATGGTAACGTCTTTTTTGTCTAAGAACAAAGATATTGTAGGGCTTTACCCGGTTCAAAAAATGGATTCGGATTATTTGCATTGTAAAATCTGTGAAATTTTAGATATCTTGCATTCGGTAGGTTACGAGGTAGTTTCAATAATTTCGGATAACAACCAAGTAAACCGAAAAACGTTTAAGAAGTTTTCGCTTACAGGCAATCTTCCGATTTTTATTGATTCACCATATTTAGAAGGCAAAAAAATTTTCTTTTTATTTGATACCGTGCATCTAGTCAAATCTATTAGGAATAATTGGCTTAATAATAAATCGAAGTCCTTTATATTTCCAAATTTCAACGACCCTAACATAATCTTGACATCTAAGTTAAGTCATCTAGAAGCTATATATTTGAAAGAAAAACATTTGGAAGTTAAATTGGCTCCTGCGCTGGCTCAAAAAGTTCTTCATCCGAATAGCTTTGAAAGACAAAATGTTTCATTAGCTCTTCGAATATTTGACGACAAGACAATTAAAGCCATTAAACATTTTAGGCCAATTTTAGGAGAGGAATGTATTGGTACGGCAGAATTTCTTACAATTGTTCGAAATTGGTGGACCACAGTCAATGTAAAAACTCCCTCAAAAGGTTTTTATTTAAGAGAACCATTAGCTGTACCTATTACACAAGCTAACAAGAGTGGTTTGCAGTTTCTGGAACAATTTGTTAGTTGGTTACAGAGTTGGAATGACCTAGAAAACTCTAACAAATTAACAAAAGAAACGCAATCTGCTTTGCTACACACAACAAATACGCTTTGTAAAATTTCTGATTATTTACTGCAAAACCTAAAACTCAAATATATTTTATTCGGCAAGTTTCAGACCGATAAACTTGAGGCCCGTTTTGGACAATATCGACAGATGAGTGGTTGTTGCTATAATGTAACAGTCCAACAAATTTTACAATCCGAAAAAAAATTAAAATTGTTAAGTTTATTGAAATTGGTAAAATCTAAAAATGAATTTTACGACTTTAAAACAAATTTTAATTTTTCATCATCAGCGTCCGTCGAAATTGAAGACTTAGAAGATATATTATCACATGCTGAAAATATTTCTTTTGAACAGGAAATATGTTCAGCAATGATGTATATTTCAGGTTATGTTGGGAGAAAAGTTACGGGGAAATTGCATTGCAATGAGTGTGTGGCAAAATTGATAACTAACGAAGATCTCGCTTTTGAATTTACTGCAGAAACAGAATATTTAAAAGATTTAGATCGAGGCGGTTTAAAATACCCAACAGAATTTTCAATTTCATTTGGTATTTGTGTCTACCAAATATTCAAAACTCTTACTTCGGAAAAGTTTTTACAACCATTTTTAAGTTGTTTATGCCATCGGGAGTATTTTTTTAACACGGTCTTAGAATACGCCGAGCGCTTATTTTTGAATGAAATTTGCCAGTCGTGTGGTTCGACTGATTATGAAATTTTAAAAAAATGTGCTATTATTTGGTGTAACATATTCTTAAACAATTATTGTAAAAACCAGAACAACTCAATTCAGTCTAACAGCCTTTCTAAAAGAAGAAAACTAAATATATTGGACGGTTGAAAGTCAGACGTTATGTTTACTGATGGGATTGTGTATTTATTTGTGCGAGGTGACTGTATTTATTTGTGTGAATGTATTTAATTGTGTGATTCTATTTATTTGTGTATATGTATATTTATTTATTTATTTATCACACATGTTTGTTGATCATCATGTGTATGCCATATCTTAAGTTGATCTCATTTGAGATGCGGTAAGGATTAATTATAACCTTAAATCCATAGTTGCACAAGTTGTTTGAAAACTTCTTGTTGCAAAATTATAAGAAAAACTTTAAGTTGATCTCGAGAGAGATGCGGTGATAAGATTATTTGGTCTATCACCATAGTGGGGTCAAGGAGTTTTTGGGATTACTTTGTTTAAATACCCATAATCCATCTATCGGTCTCGCGTAATTCATTATAATGAATGACATTCAGAGAACAGCGTTCCTGTTATTAGCTTCAGCCGGTAGAAGACCGTCATACGTGGTACTTGATCACATCCTACTCGAGGTGGCCCTGTTGTTTTAACAAAATATGACGGATCTATTGGAGCAAACCAAGAAAAAAAATCATACCATGTAGATTAGATCTATAAAGATTTTTGTATGTCGTATAATTTATTTACTTTAATAATTCAACACTTATTTTGCAGTACATATGTATACCAAACCAATGGAATTAAATGGTACGATGCTAAACACAATCCGTAAAATTTCTAGTTCAATTGACGAATGGAACGGTGTGCTCTAGCGGACAAAAGTGAAATATGTGATAGACTGTATAACAAAAATTTGCTACACGAAGTTGTATCTATTTAAATTACATTTTTATTTATGAAAATTGTAATGATTTGAAAATTGAATTAATCCAATATGAAGTTTAAGGTGTGATTTTTGTATATCTGATTAATTTGGAACATTCTCATTATTTTATATGTCAGAAACTTGTGCTTAAAAATTGCAGAAATTTATTATTAAACTCACTATAAATATATGTATGTATATGTGGGTCATTAAACATTTTGCGAGCATTATTAGACCACAGTTCCTTCGCTTTGACTTAATAATTATAATCTAAAATTTAATTTGTTCAAAACATATATGTTTTTAATAACACTAGCTTATTTTGAAGTTTCTGCAACTTTAAAGTACAAGTTTCTGATATTTAAATTAACAAGAATGTTCCAAATGAATCAGATATACAAAAATCACTCTTTATGTCCGATTTAGACGTCCAACATTTTTTCCCAACAAAAAATGAAGATATTAGTACATTATGATTTTCATTTGCAAGACAAGATCAAAAATATAAACCAACAAAAATTTTGTTGGGTTTTTTTTCATTTGTTACTATAAAAATAAATTTGACTATGAAATATGTATACTTGATATTTTATAGCAACAAACACAATAAAAATGGCGATTTGTGAAATTTTTATAGCGCTTTATTATATTTTATTAAAATTTTAATAATAAAATAAAATTTTCGTTCGAAATTTTTCCATTTTACCCGATAAAGCCGTACTTTTAATAAATAACTATGATAGTATCAGTGCCGTATTTATTAAAAATTATCTTGTCGATTTTATACCGCCAAAAAATTATGGAACGACCGCCATTGTTGTTTTATACTTTTCTCTTTTTATCGCATGTAAATTTTTTTGTGTTGCGTGTAGCTCTAAGTGGCAACAAAAAATTGTTGGAAAAAATGTTGGTACGTCTAAATTGGACAATAAACTACATATTTTATTAATTCAATTTTCAATTCTCTAAACAATTTAAGCGAATTCGCAAAATACGTCGCATAAGCGTATTATTAATGTATCATTTTTTTGCTTTGCACTAATATATTCTCAAACTTAAATAAAATATAATGTAGTACAAAAATACTTCGCTAAAAAATTTAATTATCTTGAGATAGAAACGGCATAAATGTTTCGTTTTTGCTACAACTAAACGTAACGTTTACGAAGAATTGTATGAGCAAAATTCTTCGCTGATGTTTCGTAAACGTAACACCAAATTCCTTTATGAAAATTAATGGATTAATATAAAGAAACGATAATCTTTTAGTTTTGAGTTTTCGATCGCCATTACGTATTTTTTGTGTTCATCAATTTTTTTTAAATAAATAAACAACTAAGAAAATAATTAATGTACCAATTTGATTTAGAAAAACATAATTGTGAACTAATATTTTTAAAATATACATATGTTTTTTAGAAAAGGAAAATTGCAAATCAAAAATTGCCAATGCATTAAATCCATATCGATAAAAAGGTTACTCTTTTTTTCACTAATTACGTGACATAAATGCACCATCTCAAGCGAACTGTTTACGAACTACTAACACATTGATAACTCCTCGCAAAAAGTCTAATTATCATAGGACGGGAACGACATAACTGCTTCGTTATTGCAACACCAATGTGTTACGTTTACGAAGAGTTGTATGAACAAAATTCTTCGCTAGTGCTACGTAAACGTAACACCTTGTTTGACGGGAAATCATTACAATTTTCACAAATAAAAATGTAAATTAAATAGAAAATATTTCCATATAACTTCATATAGTAAATTTTTGTTACAGTCTATATCATATTTTACTTTTGTCCGCTTAAGGCGCTTTTTAAACTTTTCCATTCGCCAATTGTGAAATCCTATAAAATAATTATTAATTAAGGTTTTGTAAAATAATATACAATACAAAAATGGAAATAAAATCTTAAGAATTAAAGTACCATAGCTATAAGTATTTAATTTAATTAATTTTCAGTCAATATCCCATCTTCCATGCGAGGTGTCCCGGCCACTTGCTATGTTTATTTGGATCGGCTGGTGTACTTTGCATATGTATCTACGTCTACGGAAAATGGCACTAAACATTTTGTATACATACTTGTATATTAATATACTGAATCATACTTGAATTGTCTCAACCTGTGCAAGTGTATGTTGCAGTTTTTGTTGAGATGGAAATAAATAAATAATAAATCAACATTAATTGTTAACTTTAAGTACGAATTAAAAAAATCAAAATTTTGCAATATTATAAAATTTTATTATATGTAATCACACGCAAAAATATTTGAATTTAAATTCATGTAAGAATCTAAGAATATACAAAAAATTCTAATAGTTACTGGCGCTATTATCGCCAAATCCGTGAAGCATTTTACAAAATAAAAATAATGTCTCTCACAAATTTGACATTGAAAAAAAGATATTAAATTCAAAACAAAAATTAATATTTTTTTACTGGTAAGTAGTGTTGTGATTTTGTGAAATAAAAACTAATAAAATATTTATATTTGTGATTTGTGCAAACTGGATATTGGATAATCCTAATGCCAGGACGTTCCTATATGTATATCTCATTATATATTTAGAAGATTATTGTGTTTTATGGTGTAATTGTGAAAAAAAAGTGCAAAGCAACATTTAGTTTTCTTTTTCTTAGAGAAAATAAAATCTGTACCTTGGTAGAAAAAGTGGCCCTTTTGTGTCCAAAATCTGATCATATTTGGTATTTTTGGCAGTTTAACAAATAATTATGGGCATGCATAAGGCATTTGTTCTCGTTCTACCAAGGCATATTTAAAGAAATATTTAATCGATATTTATTATATAGTGTGATTCTCCAAAATACGCACATAATCTTCTTGAAATTATGTACAAAAAAAATTTCTCTAATCAGCTGTTTTTGTTTTGATTAATTTTATTTTTAGTTAAGGTACATTGAAGATATAAAGTACAGAACACTGGAAATCGTTATCATAAGCATGGATAACTAATTCAACAAAAAACGATGCCCAATCGTTAATTATGTATTTTAAAATTATAAATTGAAAGAAATTTTAAATAAAATTTTTTTTTTATAATTTGTTGTTGTTTTTTTGTTTGTAATCTTCTCATCATACTTCATTAGTGTTTATTTTCCATTATGTGTGTTGACTTTGTTCCTATATATTTTGTTCTTTTATTATTGTAAATGCCGTGCGGGCGCCATTTTATTTTTCATAATATGTTTATCTCTTTTTTATATTTGTGTACTCTACTCATTTTTAAGCTTTTTCAGATACATAACAAGCTATTTTATTTCATTATTTCTTGCTGGAAATCGTCAATAATAATAATTTGACAAAAATATTTTAATGTATAAATAAATATGTAACAATTAAATATATATTTTGAAAATTTTAAATCACCAATATTTGTTTTCATACTTTTTGTTTTCTTTTTATTTACTGCATCTGATAATATGCTTCATATTATAGGTTTGCTTCATTTTCTGTATATTAACCGTGTTTCCATATTGTTTGTTATGTTTAGTATTGTAAATGTCATGCCTTTTCCTTTATATGTCTGTCTCTTTTTTACATATATGTACTCTATTTTTAAGCTTTTTCAAATAAAAAATATCTTATTTTGTTATCATTATTATCGTAAATTGGAAAAGCTCACGGAAAAATCCTCCGTTATCTCATTATTCATATAAACGTCATTTATGTTGATATACAAAACCAACACAAATGTCTTATACAAGCCATATTATTGCAATACAAACACAAAATAAAACCTACTATTTCTGTAAGTATTAGCATAGACAATCATAATAGATTTCTCATTTGACTAAAAACACAAATTAAAAATAAAAAGTTTCCATTCAAATGTTATCGGTGTATTGCATATACGTATTATATTTGCAACGCATTCTAAAATCATTCCCTTATAAAATACACAACACAACGATACATTGGAATTATCAGAAGTTTTTGTTTTTTTCCTTTAGTTATAATGAAATGAGAAATCTAGTATGAATGTCTATGGTATTAGCGTCATAATACAGTATAATCTTTACATACTTTGATTTTAAATTTTAGTTTGTATCAAAAACAGTATAAAATGTCACTAACACTTATAGAAAATAGTAGGTTTTGGATTTAATAATATGCGTGCGTCACGGAAATAATATGGCTTGTATAAGACATTTGTGTTGGTTTTGTGATATATCATTATGAAATGTCATTTAAGGATGGCTTCCTTTAATTTAAAAAAAATAAACACTTTTAAGTGCTGATGTACATAATACGCGCGCGATGTTTTGTTATTATGGATTGTCATTTACCCGCCGTCTCCACTATGAAATTTTACTGAAATTTTATTTCATGGTTTTTATGATTGTATGTGTTTCTTTCAATGTATTAATAAATTTCTGTCGATGAAATTTCATCACTGGGCATTTTGCTTTCATGAAAAATTTCTGCTATTTCTGCTTTTATATTAAAAATTTCTATAATGGGGTTCACCAAATTAAAAAAAATGTAAACAAAAAATAAAACACAACAACAAATCTACATACAGACAGGGGCCTTACCACCGACTCCGCCGGCGTTCGTTGTTATTCGCTTTTATTTTTCCGCTTCGCTTATTAATACCCAACCACAAACAACGCAACGCTAAAAGCGAACATTTGTTTATTCTACTTACAATATATTGTGAAAACGAATTTTAAAAACGCCTAATTACTTTGGTACTAAGCATTTTTCTTCGCTTTGTTGTTCGCCATAAAATACACCGCGTAGATATCCCCGTTTATCATCGAAAAGAAGCGCGTTCGATTCTTGTGGTACCGAAATTATGTTTATTTAACGCCTAAAAGCGTTCATATTTTCGCTTCGCGTTTTATGTGGTACGGAAATTGCAAAAGCGAATCAGCAACGAACGCCGGCGGAGTCGGTGGTAAGGCCCCAGATTTCATGAAATTTTTTTGAGAAATTTCAGCCTAAAAGTTTTCCGAAAGTTTGCATTTTTGTATAGTATCAAAACCAACACAAATGTCTTATACGACATTATGTTGGTTAAGACATTTGTGTTGGTTTTGATAGTATACACACACATACATTGATAAAATTGATTTCATGAAAGCAAATTTCAATAAAATTTCATAGTGGAGACGGCGGGTTAAGGATAGCTTGCTTATGCCCCTATTATGGTTCTCACCTCACCGAGAATTACGTCATAAATGTGACTTGAACTCACGGCGATGATATTTTGGTATTATGGTTGTCGCCGTGAGTGAGAGTAATGTCAAAATAGCTCGCCTAAAATTTCTCGGTGACTAGTGCAATTTTTTATAAGGAATAAAGAAATAATGAAAATAGAAACACTACAATTTTTTTTTTTACAGGCAAAATATTTTAATCAATATTTGCTAATTAAATATTGAATAAAAATCAATTTTGAATTTTTTTTAAACAAAATCGTATTTTAAAATATTTTTATTCTACATATTAACAACAAAATGCGTATGTGAGTTTTCAAACATTTTTGTTCCCTCCAGCTTCATTCGCCACAGATAAAGAAATCCACATTGCATTTGCCGGTTTGCACTATTTATTAATAATTTTAACCAATAAAATATCTAATTAATTCTCATAAAATTATAAAATTAATCACAATAAATGTAAATGTGTACAAAAAAACTGTTAGACAATTAGACATATGTCAAAAAATGTAAAATTTCTGTGCTGGTAAACTTCAAAACGAATGGAAATTGTCATAATTAACAAAATCAAACACATTAGCCGCGCACAACTCTCGCCAAAATAAAAGTGAGAACCATAATACCAAAATTGAACTCACACGACTTTTCAAGTCACGGCGACTCGTCGATGAGGTGAGAATCATAATAGGGGTATAAATATTGAATAAAAATCAATTTTGTATTTTTTTTTTAAAATCGCATTTTAAAATATTTTTATTAACAACAAAATGCGTATGTAAGTTTTCAAACATTTTTGTTCCGTCAAGATTCATTCGTGACAGAAAACTAAATCCACATTGCATTTGCCTGTTTGCACCATTTATTAATAATTTTAACCGGTAAAATATCATAAAATTACAAAATTAATCACAATAAATGTAAATGTGTTCAAAAAAACTATTAGACAATTAGACATACGTCAAAAAATATAAAATTACTGTGCTGGTAAACTTCAAAACGAATGGAAATTGTCATAATTAACAAAACCAAAAACATCAGCCGCGCACAACTCTCACCAAAATAAAAGTGAGAACCATAATACCAAAATTGAACTCACGCGACTTTTCAAGTCACGGCGACTCGTCGGTGAGGTGAGAACCATAATAGGGGTATTAATTTTGAAAATTCCTGGTAGGTCGGCGTTTTCGAACATTTACAATCGTCAATTACGGCATGGCAACGATTTTTGAATTTTATTGTGCAATATGCCAAATTGGCGTGTTTTTTATTACTACCCCTAATGGTTCTCACCTCACCGAGAAATACTATGCAAATGTGACTGGATTTGTATGAAATTTTTCGGTGAGGTGAGAACCATAATAGGGGTAGTGAGATGCGAATTTAAATAGTTTAGCGTGTTCAAATCTGCTAAAATTCTTTTCAGATTAACAATTATCGGATATTTCAGGGACCCTATTATGAAATGGATCGCATTTCGCATTTTTTGCGATTTTGCGGATGCGATTCGCCTCGTATGTCTGTATTATGAAAAGCGACATCGCATATCGCATTTCTTATAAGAAATTTTATTTTGGAAAAAAAAAAAAAATATTTTGACAAATAAAAATTATGTTTTTTATTTTTAACAAAATAAATTAAATATTTCATAATAAAAGGCATTTTAATTGTATATTAAACAAACAGGAAAAAATTATTTATTAACACAATCATTTCGCAAATGCGATATCCGACTGCTATATTAGTGGAGATATACTCGACGTTACTCAGGGGCCCTATTATGAAATGGATCGCATTTCGCATTTTTTGCGATTTTGCGGATGCGATCCGCCTCGTATGTCTGTATTATGAAAAGCGACATCGCATATCGCATTTCTTATAAGAAATTTTATTTTGGAAAATAAAAAAAAAATTATTTGGACAAATAAAAATTATTTTTTATTATTTTTAACAAAATAAATTAAATATTTCTTAATAAAAGACATTTTAATTGTATATTAAATATAAACAGAAAAAAATTATTTATTAACACAATCATTTCGCAAATGCGATATCCGACTGCTATAGACTAGTCGCATTTGTCAATTTCAATTTCGCAAAAATGCGCTATCGTATTTTATAATAAGCCACCAAGAGCGCATTTTTTGCGAAAATGTCGTTTTATAATACCGAAATGCGATATCGCATGAAAATGCGAAATCGCATTTTTTTCATAATAGGGCCCCAGACGTTTTAAAATGTCAAAAACGCGCTTGCAAGTATTGCAAGATAAACTCACTATTGGCTTCGCGATTTTGACATTTCTTTGACATCTATGTCACAATAAAAATAAAAATTGATTGCATCATTGATTCTCAAATATTATAGAAATAATTATAAAATGAATCGAGAAATGAATGAAGATCAAGTAAAACAATAAAACTGATGAAGAGCGGGATATTGGTTTGCTTTTAGCGCAACAAATAAAAATATATCATAAAAATAAATTAAACGTCAAAATTATAATAAAAATAAAATCAAAATGGGATATTATTTTTTAAAATTTCTGTAAGATGTCACTTTAGCACTAAACAACAACAAAAAGTCAAAGTTAAATCAACTTTTTTTTGTGACTTCTGAGTAGCGTCGAGTATAATCGCTTTAGTGCAAATTCATGTACTTTAACATTTTTTATTTTCTTAGTCACGTCGGTCGCGTCGAGTTTATCTCCAGGGATAGACTAGTCGCATTTGTCAATTTCAATTTCGCAAAAATGCGCTATCGCATTTTATAATAAGCCTCCAAGAGCGCATTTTTTGCGAAAATGTCGTTTTATAATATCCAAATGCGATATCGCATGAAAATGCGAAATCGCATATTTTTCATAATAGGGCCCCAGATAATTTATCTCTCTGGGGGCCTATTTTGAACTTGATGCGAAGCGGATCGCATTTCGCATTTTGTGCGATTCATCGAAATAGCTTATTTTCAATTCAATTTTATTTTTGAAAAATCCGACGTCTTTTTCCATAATTTGGCGCATCATTCAACACTGAGCGGTTTAAATGCGAAAAGGTTGTTCTATAATACAAAAATGCGTAATCGCATGAAAATGCGAAATGCGATCCGCTTCGCATCAAATTCATAATAGGCCCCCAGGGGACTCTCTGGTCTCTCCGATGTAATAAAAAAACAGGCCAATTGACGTCACGCAGTTATATTATACAATTTAATTGTACGTGAATACCGGCATTTACAATTATTTGTCAAAAATGAAGTTTAACTACGCCTAATTACATTTTGGTAGTAAATATTTTTCTTCGCTTTATTGATCACCATAAAATACAACACGTGGATATCGCCACTTATCATCGAAAAGAAGTGCGTTCGATTCTTATGGCACCGAAATTATGCCAAATTTACGCTTGTCAGAGTTCAAATTTTCGCTTTGCGTTTTGTGTAATACAAAGATTACAAACGGGAACTAGCAACGAACGACGGCTTTGAAAAACACCGTATTGCACTGACTTTTTACGACCATAGCCATTTTAAATGACTAGCATACTGTATCTTGAGCATTGGCTCATTCATAATACAGTCTCCAAGATGAGGTCAAATATGTAAATAAAAAAAAACTGACGCCAAAAAAACGAAAAACGTTTTTTAGTTTATTAAAAATGAATTTTTTTTGTAAAGTTCAGTTATGTTAAACTGATATATATTTACCAGCCTTATTTATGGGATTTGCATTACCGTTTGCCTTTATCAACTTTATAGAACTTTATCAAAATACATTTTAGAATCTCATTTCTGTCGCCCATATCAAATTTCATCATAATCGGTTAAGAAATAGCCAAGTTCCATCTTAATCGGCCAAATCCCAGAACTTAATCTAAAAATAATTTTGGAATCCCTTTACGCACATGTAAAAATTTCATCAAAATCGGTTGAGAAATGGCCAAGTTCCATCCTATTTGGTCATATTCCAGAACTATATCTCAAAATCATTTTAGAATCCCAATTTCATCGTCCATGTCAAATTTCATCATAATCGGTTACGAAATACCCAAGTTTCATCTTAATTGGCCGTATTGCAGGACTTTATCAAAAAACTAGTTTAGAATCCTTTCTATCGCCAATGCCAAATTTCATCATAACTAGTTTAGAATCCCATTTCTACCGCCCATGTCAAATTTCATCATAATCAGTTAAGAAATAGCCAAGTTCGATCTAAATTGGCCATATTCCAGAACTTTATCGAAAAACTACTTTAGAATCCCATTTCTATCGCCAATTTCAAATTTCATCATAATCAGCCATATTCGAAATGAACCTATACGAAATTAAAGACAAGGTTCCGTCCTATGAAGAACCGATAAATCGTTTACCTATTTACGATCAATGGGCTCAGTGATTACACCCAAAAACAAATACATATTTGAAAAAAATGAATGTATCGCATTCACAAAAATAGAAATTTGATTTTAGAATGATTTTTTTAATCATTATTTCGTTGTTTTCGTCCATCTGTTTGTTGATCAAATTATATTCAGACTTTTTTGTAATATTCATCAACGTAAAACATAAACCAAGAGAATTTACATATTCATCAGGAAATAAAAATCATATTTTTGCGGTGAGTAAATACATATTCATGAAATGTCGATTGTTTTTTCGTGAATACTTTTTACTCTTATCATCAATTTTGCAACAAAATAGCATCTTGTGAAAGATTTTTTTTGATGTCTGTGAATTTCATCAAATTCGGTTAAAAAGTTTCAGGGTAATTGGCAATATTAAAAAAAAAAATCATTTAAGAATCCCATGTCCATCGTACTTGTCAAATTTCGCAATACTTAATCGGTTAAGAATTAGCAAAGTTACAGGCTACAATTGGTCAAAAATGTATCCAAAAATCATTATAGTTTTGCCCCTCAATTTTATATTAGATTAATTCTCAAACTAACAAACAAATTAACACTTCAAAGAACATCATTGACCCAAAACCACGAAATAATTTTAAAGCTTATAATTAAAACCCTTTTACATATGAAAAATTTTCTAAAATTAGTACTTCATTAATCAAAAAAATACACTATAACTTCTCTCAACCTTTTAGTTTTTAAACCTAACAAGCTGTTTCATGAAAATTTATTTTTGAATAAAAAAAATATTTTGAATGGTAATTTTCCTAAACTTCTAGCTATTTAAAAATCGAAAATTAATGGTTGACATTTTTTACATTATAATCTACATTATTATAATTCACAGTGTGCGGCGGAACGCTATGTATTTTCTTATATTTCCAATTTAGATGCTTGAACTTTATAACTGAGTAGTATGAGAGATATAAGTGTTGACCTAACAAGGAATAACGAATAGAAAATGTTTCGGGTTCGATGCTCACTAAAGTACTTATTAATTTTAACATTATTTTTTCGCATAACGCCATTTCATTGTTTCAATACGAATTGAAAAACATAAAATTTTGTATTGTAAAACAATGATTACATGTAAAAACTGTAATTTACATTTAGGCTGGTACCGCAAATTATTTTTCGATATTTAATTTTTCCCAATAAGCTTTCGGGTTCGATCCTATCACCAAGGACATTTTACATAATATTTTAATTTTTTTATTTTTATTTTATCAATCAAATTCCGATTGCGAATTGAAAAATATATCTTCAAGTGAAAGCAGCTTAGGATTTCGAATGAAGCGACGACAATTTTCCATCATTTTGGCTTTTGCAATGATGATTAACAAGGCTCAGGGACAATCGTTCGATAATGTTAGGTTGTTTTTGCCAGAATCTATTTTTGCTTATGGCCAGCTTTATGTAGCTTTAGCGCGAGTGCGAAATCATGAGAACCTTAGAGTGCAAATCAACAATTCCTCAAAACCAAGGCGCAATATTAAATGATAACCGTACTTTTACAAGAAGCATTGTGATAAAAGAATTCTTGAATTATTGTCTTATTTGGTATTCTTCTAGAAACAAACATTTTACTTTTGAGGCTACGGGGCCGTTCACATATTACGTAACGCTTCATGGGGGAGGGGGAAGTTTCATGATTTGTTACGCATAAGGAGGGGGTGAACATAAAAATGTTACGTAACATAACATTTTCAAACACAACTCTATATAGTTTCTTATTTCAATTAGGCGCATTTATGTCGATTCTGCCGAAATTCATTATGAAAAACGAATCAAGTTCATAATATCGTTTTTACTCAAAATTTGTCCAATTTGCAGGCAAGTTCTGCGTTATTTCGGAATTTCTGAAGAGTCACGTAATAACAAGTGGTATTTAGAGAATAGTCATATCATTGATAGCCCGTTTTGTTAATTGAAAAATTCACTTTTACGTGTTTAAAATAATTTAAAAATGTTAATACATTTATGTTACGTTACGCCTGGGAGGGGGGAGGGGTTCTGGAATATGTTGCGATCTGTTATGAAGGAGTCAAAAAAAGCAAGAAAATTCGGAGTAGGCTGTGTCTTCTACACGGCCGTAGGTGTTTTCCGTGATAACGTTTATAAGAGGTGCGAGAAATGGCACGATGTATGATTTTGTTAAAATAAATTTCTTTATTATTAGCATCATGAAATGAGAGTACAGTGATTGTTTGCAAACGATTAAGTACTAGGCGATGATATGAGAAGTACGATATGAAGCGCAGGGTCTCAGCGGAGTGCCTGATGAATGTGAGTTCCAGACAAGTGGTTCCCAAATTCGCCGAGGCTAGTGTGGTGCTCACGCAGTCTAGGTCAAATGTATATCAAAGTCCACCCTGACATATGACCTATCAGATCAGGCATTCCCCCTTTACAGTGTTCTCTAGCATTGTAAATCGCCGCTTTGTAGATCTAAATTTTAATTAAAATTTATGTGAAAATTAATTATTTTAATTTACAATAAATTATCTGCCACAGTTTCTTTACGCACAAATTGACACCAGGATTACTCCGGTCAGATAAGTGATTCTCATGGTTGGTTGTAAATCGCTGTTTTGTACTTTGTAAGTTTAATTAAAATTAATGTGGAGATTAATAATTTTAATTTAAAATAAATTATCTGCCACAGTATTATTAAGAACAAATTAATAACCGAATTGCTCCGATCTGGTGAGGTATTCTCTTGCTATAGTGCCCTCAATCTCTATAAATCCCTATTTTGTAGTTTGAATTTTTAATTAAAATTTATGTGGAGATTAATTAATTTATTTTAAAATAAATTAGCTACCACTGGTTTTTTACGCAAAAATTGAAACCATCGGATCTCCGATCGGATGAGCCATTCTCTCGCTACACTGGTTAAAGCATTTAAATCGGTCGAAATCAGAGGTTCGCGGTGCAGGTTCCTTTGCCGCCGGATGACGTCATTGCAATAATATTATGCGTGACACATAAATCCGAAGGACAAATCTAAGCAACCATATCTTTAAATTAAAGGTAGTACTTATAGTTGATGAGTAATTGCCCCCGACCCAGGGCTAAACAACAATCGCTATTTTCTAGTTTGAATTTTTAATTAAAATTTATGTGGGAATTAATTAATTTAATTTAAAATTAATTAGCTACCACTGGTTTTTTACGCAAAAATTGACACCAGCGGATCTCCGATCGGATGAGCCGTTCTCTCGCTACACTGGTTGAAGCATTTAAATCGGCCGAAATCAGAGGTTCGCGGCGCGGGTTCCTGTGCCGCCCGATGACGTCATTGTGTTAATATTATACATGACACATAAACCCAAAGGACCAGTCTAAGCAATCATATCTTTAAATTAAAGGTAGTACTTATAGTTGTTGAGTAATTGCCCCCGACCAAGGGCTAAACTACAATCGCTATTTTCTAGTTTGAATTTTTAATTAAAATTTATGTGATGATTAATTAATTTAATTTAAAATAAATTAACCACCACTGGTTTTTTACGCAAAAATTGACACCATCTAATCTCCGATCGGATGGGCCATTCTCTCGCTACCCTGGTTCAATCATTTAAATCGGTCGAAATCAGAGGTTCGTGGCGCGGTTTCCTTTTCCGCCAGATGACGTCATTGCAATAATATTATGCGTGACACATAAAGCCGAAGGACCAATCTAAGCAACCATATCTTTAAATTAAAGGTAATGCTTATAGTTGATGAGTAATTGCCCCCGACCAAGGGCTAAATTTCGGGTAAGTTTTCTGAACATGCGGTGTAAAACGTTATCACGTCAAAAACAACGATACGTAATATGTGGCCACTATATTGAGTTTTCAGAAACTTCCGTCAGTTTTGACGGGCAGTTACTAGTTTATAATATAATACGATGTTATACGAGACTACATTTACATATAACTAGGGATGGCAACGATATATCGATATCGAATATATCGATATATACATAATATATATCGATAGATTTTATTCGATATTTTTCATTTAATATATATCGATATATCGAACTGAAAGAGCGATATATATCGCTTTTAGTTTTACCATCACACCAAGTGGCCAAAACTCTTCTAGATAATTTATCAACAGAGTTTTAGAAGAGATTTGGCAAAGTTGAAGATGTTTATGAACCGTAGATAGGTTCTTGATCCTAGATTTAAATTACGAGGAGAAATATCTAGCTTAGCCGCTCTGGCTGAAAGCAGTGGAGATACTTTTCAATCAGAATCCAGTATCGAGGAATTTGATCTTTGGTAACATCATAAACATATTGTTAACAGTAAACGTTTAAGAGTAGGACAAGATAGCGATGCAATTTCCAGATATTTATCAATGCCGGTTGCCAATCTTCGAGATAACTCTGCAATGATTTGGCAGGACATGAAAGCAGTATACCCAAATATGTACAAGGTAGCAGAAAAGTACCATGGACGGGTAGCAACTTCCGTACCGTGTGAGCGACTTTTCTCAAAGGCAGGAGCTATTGCCACTAAAGTCCGCAACACGTTAACGGGAAAACGTCTCTCAAAACTCTTATTTTTAAATTCCTTAAATCAATAAATTAAAATTAAAATAAGAAACTAGTTGCGTGTAATGTTTTTGATATTTACTTTTCATTCAACCTTAGAAATTGTTTTTTTTTTTTTTTTCAATATATCGATAAATCGATATATTGAGTTCGATATATTTGTATATCGGTAAATAACAAGGTCGATACATCGATATATCGACATATCGATATATTCAACGAAATTGCCATCCCTACATATAACCAGAGAAAACATGTACGATAATGTCCATGCTATAATAACTATATACTGTAAATAGTTGGCGAGAATCATAATGTGGTTTCGCAGTTAAGTAGCTTTCCGATTATTCACAATTTATTTTACATTTATTCACACGGATAGCAGACATTACTATTTATAATTTTAAAAATTTAAATATCATCATCATATGAAATAACAATTATTAAAATTGAGCCGCAGGTTCTGAGACCCAACCTTTAAACGTAGAACTACAAACATACGTCTATGCTTTAAAGTACGAGCACAGATAAGAATAGACAGATGTGGATCTTGTATGGGCCATATTTACATTCTAAATTTCAATGCAATAATTCCAATCCAATTCTTTTAGAGCAGGACGTACATGTCTGTCTCGTTTTATCTTTTTTTACGTATGGCTATTTTGATTATATCAAAGCAAACATCGTTTAATTATATCAAAGCAAACATAAAACAGCTTCAAACAACATTTTATTTTATAATATATACGTCCTGCTCTAAACGAATTGGATTGGAATTTAGTATTGAAATTTAGAATGTAAATATGGCCCATACAAGATCCACATCTGTCTATTCTTATCTGTTGTACGAGGGTACGTTTTGCAATCGGATGCTGGGTAAGTTTTATTCAAATCAAGTCGCTGCAGTTCACTCAAATGAAATTTTACTAAATTACATGCAAACTAAATGGCGTAGAGGCCATCGTCGGCTACGGTGGCTCCCGCGAAAGAACAACGTCGCTTCTTCTGGTTGTCTGAATAAACAACTGGTTCACTTGGGCCTGGTGATGAGCCTTATTGATATCCGGTTCGAGATAGAGGCCTGTAAACACACATTATCTATTGGTATATATGTGTGATCCGTTACAGTTGCTCATACTTAAGTACCTTATAGAGCGTAGGTACGTTATAAAAGCTAAAAGGACTATACTTATCGAGCATAAATGTAGCTCTAAGAGCGCTACTTTTGCTTTAAATATGCTTCATAAAAGTTCTAGGAGCGCTTCTATAGCAAAAATCAGAGCTTACGGCTTTATAAAGTAGCTCTAACGAATTTATGCGACGCAAATTGAAATTGTTAATAAAAATTTACTTTCGCTGTATTGGTGTATTGCATAATACAATATTCAATTTCCCTATGATTTTTATGTCACCACCGCAACGAGTTTTTACACAAATCATAGCAAACAACTGAATCGTTTAGTATTAAAAGGTCGGGCTCTTGCCTATAGTTTTTGTCAAAATTAGTATTATGTCAGGTTTACATCTTATACTCACTTAAAGGGAAATTCCGCGGAGACGGCACTTTAGGTATTGAAACAAGTGAAGTTATAAGGCAGAGCCTCACACTTCACGTTTCATAGATTTTTGTTATATCGATTTATCCACCGCGGTTTTCTACTCCTGCTAGCTCAGCAGGAAAAAGGCGTGGGGTTTTGGTAGGATCGATACAACCTTGCTTTAGCCGCATGGTTGGATAGGAAAGAAAAAAAGGTGGTTGTAAACAACCAAAAAGATGAGAAAGGAAAAAAAAACGATTTTTCACGGATCCACCACATAGTTAAAAAGTGTGGCTTACCGTTCCCTGGAAACTATTTAGGAAGAGAGGAATTAAAATGATTACGGACTGATCCGTCAATCCAAACAAAAAAACAAACAAAAATAAGAGTTGGCCATTGGCCCCTAACAATTTGTTAGTAAGAATTTATAGAAATGTTTCTAAAACACCAAATTAAATTATATTATTGTCATCTGGCTTGCACACAAAAAAAAATTAAACGTAAACTTTTTAATTTGAAAGTTCTTTCCAATTTCAACCACTATTTCACTGTTACAATGAATAGTTAATAGAGTTAATAATATATTAAGGGAGAACACCACTGTGACCTACCATTTTCAAGTGCTTAGTTTGGTATTTTTTTTTGAGAAATGGGTTGGGTTTAGAGAAAAAAAAACTTTTAGGCTATATTTGGCATATATTTAAGTAAACAAAAAAAAAATTTATGTAAAAAAATACAAAATGGCGGCGCTAGAGTAGCTTTAGTAGAAGTGATTTTGCCTAGAGTCGTTCCACTGCACGCAGTAGAAGTGTCTTAAATTTGTTCCTGGAACAAAAAATAAAATATTTTCATGAAATATATTAGTTTTAGCATCGAAGTACATGAGGAAATTAAAAAATTCGAAAAAATAAAAAATTGAGACAAGTTTGAAGAAAAAGTTTCATTTTTCGACTATAATTTTCGTATAAAAAGTTGTATATCTTTTTTAATTTTTAATGAATCAAAAAAAACTCATGTACTTCGATTTTAAATCTATTTAAGAAGCTACAGTTAAATTTTCAAATCGATTGAACAAAAATTGATTGAGTTCTGCTGCGTGCAGATTTCCAAAACACGGTTTCGAGAAAAACGTGTTTAAAGTTTTTGGTATCAATAACTTCTCAATAAGAGCTCGCAGGAAAATGCTTGAAAACCTTCTAAAAAAAATTTTTTTTAGCTATAAACGAATTTGTATCATATTTTTGAGGGTCTAAAGGATTTTTTAAAGGCAAAAAAAAAATCGATTTTTTAAAAATCTCACAGTGGTGTTCTCCCTTAATATAGTTTAATTTAAGGTCTAATCCCCTTAAATTTAATATTATTACGTACAATGTTTTAATCCAAATTGCGACGTTTCAATTTACGCCGCGAAACGTATTACACAGCACAACAAAATCAAATTTTTTTTTATTGCATAAAATATTTTAATGGTTGTTTGCTAATTCGAGGTTACTGATTTCTAATCTACCCTCAGTTTTATTGTACCAGCTCGAGTTTGTTAGACACAGCTACTTCCTTCGTTCTCACCTTCATAATGAGTTTATTTACTTTATCCATAGAAAATTATAATAGATTTCTCATTTTACTAAACACACAAAAATGTTATAACAACTTTCCATTCCACTGTTATCGTTGGATTAGTGTATGTATTTTATAAGACAATGCTTTTAACGTTGCGAACCAAAGTTATTGGAGAATAACCTATACAATAGCGTTATTCTTGAATAAGATAAAGTATAACGAACATAAATGGGTATAATTTGCGTTGATCTTAAGATGCACAATTTTCTTTTGGTTCAACAAGGAGGCTATACCAAATATCCTGGTTTTATATGTTTATGAGATAGCAGAGCTAAATCTGAACATTGGACAAGAAAAGAATGGCTTCTCGGTAAGTACTAGCTCCAGGTAGTCGTAATGTTATAAAGGTACCTCTTTACATATCAAATTCGATCTGATGAAACAATATGTTAAATCACTAAATAAAGACAGTGAATGTTTTCCGTTCAGGTTCCAAATCTCAGTTCAGAAAAGCTCGAAGCAGGCATATTTGATGGCCCACAAATTCGCAAATTGGTGAATGACCCTAATTTTCGCAATTTAATGTTAGAAATTGGGAAGAACGCATGGGATTTTTTTGGGTTATTTAAAATTTCTTAGGTAATATAGAGGGTGATGAATTGATGATTATGTTGAGCACGTTAAAGAGATATTGTTTCACTTGGATACAGCATGAGCATCAAAGTACACTTCCTTCATAGCCATTTAGATAATTTTCCGGAAAATCTCGGTGACATGAGTGAAGAACGAAGTGAACGATTCCACCAAGATATTCGGACCATGGAGGAACGATTTCAGGGTCGCTGGAATGTGCATATAATGGCTGATTATAGCTGAATTATTCAAAGTAGCACTTCTTCATTCAAAAACAGTAGAAATTCATATAAAAGAAAATTCAAGAGTTTGTAGTTTTTTTCTAATAAAATATTTTTGTACGGTGAGAGTATTTTTTCTAAAAAAACACCCCTCCTTATAATTCATAAACTAAAGCTGATGCAAAAAAACTGATAATATATTTGAAATCAGCGTCAAAAATTAGCTTAGAATGATGAAAAATATTCCATGGAACAAACATGCAGTTGGGCGGTGTTATCTTTGCAAAGTGAGATATTGGTATATACATAAGTATATCAGAATTAAAATAAACTATAAAAATTATGCTAGTTAGTTAATTGATTCGTGAATAATTTAAAAAGAATAAAATACAAAACAAAATCATGAAATAAGGAAGCAGTTTGATTTTTCTTGTACATACATATTTGCAAGAATAAGTATCTATGTCAAAGTGTCAATATATTTCTAAAAATATTAATTTCTAATTGATGTTTTTAAAACATTTCAGATTTATTTAGTTTAAAAACCGATAAAAATATGAAATTAAGTATGTGTGTACAGCTATGTGCTGTACTCATAAAATTTCATTTTGTTTCTATCTGGTTTCCAATAATGGACCTTACCTTATCAAATGCCATCGGCCGTGACAAACGTTCTATAGTTTGTTGACTAGATGTTGAAACACAACCAATTGATGATGTTGATGTTGTTATTTGATTAATTGTTGATGTTGAAATTGAAATATTTACATTAGACTGTGTTAAGAATTTTTCTTTGTCTCTATCGGGTGGTAGTACACCGGGCGGCTCCATGGCCACCAGTTAGAGACGTAATCGCCTCCTTCTGGGGCACTAAATATAAAAAGTATTTTCCTAACCGAACTCCATTATTTTTTTGTTTATAAGAAAATTGTCTAGTAACAAACGAAAATTTAATTATTTATTAATTTTATAGAAGATCATTTTATCTGGTACGTTAATATCAATACTTACATAGCGCCATTAGTAAAAATTTTTGTCTCTTAGTAAAGCACAAAAGATTAATATATTTTATCTTCGATTTCTCGAAGAATAAAATACGAGACGGATGCTGGGGCTGCGACCGGAACAGAGTGATATCTGCTTGCGGCGGTTCGAGCCCCTGTCCCATCTCGGCGTCACCCCAACATGCGATCTGAAAATAAATAGTACAATAGTTAGTAACTTCTGATTGGCAAAGTAATTCTAAATAATTTGGCAGTATTTTCGAATTTTAAATTTAAAATACTATCACATAATTTTTATCGTTGCAGAATCAGGCCCAAGTTTTTAGCAAAGCCCAGTTGCGCTTAGCTCATTGTAAACGATAATTGCCATGTATTTTTTTAAGATCTTTACAGACCTTTTATCCAGATTAAGTCGAAATTATAGTTTGACTAATTCAGTTTATTACAATTTTTCAAAATAGACAAAACGGATCTTGGTGCCTTCTAAACTTAATTATCAATTTAACATAAACATCATTTGTTCCTAAGTAACGCTCTTAGTTCGGATAATCTCCTCAATTGGAGAGATTATCCGGTTTTTTTTTCGCTGGCGCTACATCCCATAGAGGGATTTGGCCGCTTCATATTGAAGTTTCGTAATCATTTTTTAACGGATAATGAGTGATTAATTCATTGATCCTACATTAGCCAGCCGTGATTTTTTCATCACCCGCCGGGAATCGAACCCGGAACCTCCGGGGCTTAAAACAAGCATGCTAACAACTGTGCCACCGGGGCGGATTATCCGGTTAGTCCTACTAAAAATCTCAAGAATATGTTGTGCTCATTTTTTTATTATATATGGAAAAATTCAACATCTTCCGTTTTAAAAATCTAAAATTGTGTTTTAGGTAAACTAATTTTGCCTTTATTTGAATAAAATACCTGTACAAATCTATAAAAAAATATGACTAATATCAAATTTAATTTTGTGTTGAAGTTATGAGTTAAATTCGAATAAAACAAGCGCAAAAACCAAAAATGAAATAAATCCGAAATAATTATTTATGATTCAAGGTCGAAAACTGTAATTTCTCGAGATTCCTTGGGTACAAACCAAGGTACAAACACCCGACAGACGGACGGACATATTTTTATTTTTATTTGTTAGCTTTTCCGGACTCGGGGACTTTCAAATCGTCGAGAAAAGTAGTTTTGGGCTAACCAAATTTTTGGTCGTTTTAGACCGAAGTAATTTTCACTGTAAAAGAAAAATAGCAAAGACAATCATTATCAAGTTAAATAGGAATATTTCCTTATACATAATATTATGTATTTATAACAAAATTTGTTGTATGGAATCACATATTCCATTTTTTTCTGATAGAGCCAAGTGTCAATTGCGAAAAATAACTCATACGCCTTACACATTCTTTAAAATTAGAAAGTGGACTAGCGGACATGTATAAAAAAAATATCTCAAATTTTAAGGATAGGAACAAAAATTTAGAAGAAAATATTCTTTTCATCTAGTTAGGTAGTAAAAGAATAAACAAAACAGAATGCATATGTACATTGTTATCTCGAAATAAATAATATCCATTTTTAAGAACACGATACACAAACAAAAAAAATAACTACCCTTTTGTTTTCGTTTTTACTTTCTTTTACGTAAGTAAAATAAAGTATAGTACTGTTTTGAGGTCCCCTGAGTCCGAAAAAGTGGGTTTCGGAATGATGTATGTCTGTCAGTCTGTCCGTCTGTCTGTCTGTCCGTCTGTCAGTCTGTGTCCACTCTACAGCCCAGTAAATTGGGAGGCCCCAGTGAATTTTACTCCAAATCGATCAACCGGAAGACGCTTAAATCCATCTACAAGTCTAAAAATACGACACAATGGTGTATTCAATTTAACAACAAAACACTCACTGATAAACAAGAGTTAGCAGAAGCGCTAAATGAAGCATTTGTGTCCAGCGTGATAGATATTCACCAGAACATCCCTGAGATAAAGGACTGGAATTTTTCACATGATGACAATAATTTTGAAAAATTTAGCTTTCAAGAAATAACTCGCCAGGAGATATCAAAAATAATAAGTAAAATAAAGTCTCAATGTGGAGTTGATGGCATAAACAGAACGGTCATGCTGGATGCGATGAAGAACTACTTATTCTCGGAATATTTTACAGATTTAGTTAATCGAAGTCTAAAGGAAGGAGTAGTACCGGCTTCATGGAAAATATCAACAGTTGTTCCAATTCCATAAACCACAAAACCAACCACATCTGAAGATCTGCGCCCCATAAATATGCTCCCAATTTACGAAGCAGTACTGGAACGAGTAGTTAAAAAACAGTTGGTTGATCATATTGCTAATAACAATATATTAGTGGATCAACAATCTGGTTTTAGAGAATTGCATTCCTGTGAAACAGCGTTAAATTTTATGTTGGATATATGGAAAACTCAAATAGACGAAAATAAAGTAGTGGTAGCAGTTTTTTTAGATTTCAAACGAGCTTTTGAAACTATAGATAGGAAAATCTTACTCCAAAAATTATGCAAGTACGGTATAGAAGGAAAAGAGCTTGAATGGTTCAATAATTATCTTCAAGGGAGACAACAATATACAAAAGTCGATAATTTTACATCATCGTTTATAGAAAACAATCTCGGAGTACCACAAGGTTCAACACTTGGGCCATTGTTGTTTATCTTATATATAAATGACATAGTAGATGTTATAAAGAACTGTAAAATTAATATATTTGCGGATGACACATAAATTACTATTTCGGCACCAACTCATCAAGAAGCAGTACAAGAAGTAAACGAAGATCTTGAGAATTTACGGGGATGGTTGATGTTTCATAAATTGTCATTGAACATTTCGAAAACGAAGTATATGTTCTTGTCAATCAAAACCAAGTACGAGGGTATCTCAGATATTGTAATTGCGAACCAAATCATTGAACGAGTTAAAGAATACAAATATCTCGGTGTCGTCATTGATGAAAACTTAATTTTTAACCAGCATTTGGATTACTTAGCCAAAAAGATGAATAAAAAATTAGGACTTTTCAACAGAATTAAAGACAAGCTACCAATGGAGACCAAAATATTATTTTATAAATCAATTGTAGCTCCCCATGTAGATTATTGCTCATCGGTTCTATTTATCATGAATCAAACACAATTAACACGTCTGCAAAAAATACAGAATCGATTTATGAGAAGCATTTTAAACGCGGATAATAGAACACATATTAAAGACATGCTAGAAAAACTAAGCTGGAAATCAATCACCCAGAGAATACACTTTAACGTGCTAAAACTGTTTTATTTACTCGAATAAGGAGATCTTCCTAAATATTTAAATAGTTTGCTGTCTACCAACAGAGAAGTTCATAATTATAATACCAGGAATACTCATTTTAGATTACCAAGGTACGGTAAATCATTTTCCCAACGATCGCTAGGGTATAATGGTGTGAAGTTATATAATTCTTTCAGCAACTATTGCAATCTTAATGACCTTCAAGAGCTAGAGTACGGCCAGTTTATTCAACTATTACACATATTCATTAATGAAAAAATTAATATTTAGTTATTTAGTAAGATATACAAATGTATTTAATTAATTAATTAATTTAGATAAAAATAGGTTTTAAAAAAATGTCAATAATGATAAATAAATAAAATAAATAAATAAATAAATAAAGTAGTGTGGTGCTGGTGGTATAATATATTTGGTCATTCATTCTCATTGGGCCTATTTTCATGTGTATTTTTTCAGCACCGAGTGTGTTGTCACAACAACAGTGCTGATTTTCAGGTGTATTTTTGCATTACATTGTTTATCGATGTATGTGTAACGATTTTTATTTTCCTGTAGAGTGAAGAGTAGTGTAAAGTGAAATGAGAATTTGTATTTGTTAGTGTGTAACAATGCGATAGGCAAAAATAAATTTTGTCGGAAATGTGCATCACAAATTTCCCCTCTTCATAATTAGTTTATACGTATAAGTGTTAAAGGGGAGAAAAAAAAGTGACGAGAAAATACACGTGAAAATAGGCCCATTCATCATTGGTTATTTATTTATTTTAATGTTTATGTTGTATTTACAGTGGAGAACAAAATTATCGTTCTCTTTATGGTAATTTGACGACACGACAATTCATTTCAGTACAACATTTTTGGTTCGCTATCGTATTAGAAGAGAGGATAAAAAATAAAATTAAAAAATAAAGCGAAATGCAATAAGAAACGAAAACATCATTACGAACATTTGGTAAAGGCGGCACCAGACGATGCGATAATTGACAAATGTTTGTGATATGTATATAGTATGACATGTCGTGTGGACAGTTTTCATATCACCAATGTGGCATTTGGTACATTGGTATATACGTTCGCTCAATAGGCGGTAAATCAATACACATCAAAGGAGACCACCAACGTTGGTTGATATACTGGTGACGCCGTCCAGATGGTGTGGCATGATTTGCTTTAATTTATTTAGAAATTTAGTGCATTTCATATTAATTTAAAAAAATCGTAAATACGATTGGGTATATCAAATTATAATTAAGAAGGCAAATTGATTTGTTTCTTTACGACAATAAAGTTTACTTTGTTTTTTTAACTTAGCCAATTGTTTTCAAATGCAATTTTAGGTTTACGTGTCTGTCAAGACATAAGGTAAAAAACTTTCCTTTATATTTATTTAATAAAAGCTGTTAATTGAAATTTAAAATTTATTTTTGTTGTTTTGGTAAAAAAATTACTGAAATTACCTTGCCCATACAAAAAATTAAAAGAGATGAAATTCAATATCGAACAAATTCAAACACGCATTTTGATGGATAATAAATCGCGCTTCATTCAAAACATTTTATTTTTTTATTTAATTCGTTATAAAGTTAATTTTTGGTCACATAAATCCGGTCATAAAAATTAAAAAAGTAAAAATAATAAAACAACGAAGTAATTTCAAATTATGAACAGAAAGATATTTAAAAAATTTAGAATGTACTATTTGAAACATTTGTAAATATGTACTTGGTAAACATTCGCTTAAATTTACGTTGGACGAATATTGCACATGTCGTGTGTAGGGTACGTATGCCATATGTACATTTGTACAAATCATATGCTCCAACGTTCGTCGACCGACATTTGCAAATTCTCGCATCGTCTGGTGCCGCCTTAACGTTCCGTTGCGAAAATTTTTGTAATCCGATTTCAATAATACCATTTTAGGGTTTTCGTAATATTTTGACACTAACTCACAATATAAAAATTTTCGTAATGGTTCAAGAATAGCACCCATGAAGCGCATCTCACCGATGTTATTAAAACTGTACCATCAAACAATAATTTCGTCATTACTGCTTTTGTTAAGATGTATTGCTAGATTTTCTTCGTCATTTTTGTGCAACAAACGTAAACGTTATCTTAAATTTTCCTCATCACAATTACTAATGCATCGGATAGTATGGTAGCAAGACACATAGCACATATCACTCAGTTTAAGTGTGTAACTTGCCTTTGAAGCTGCGAATTTTTTAATTTTGTAATTTTATAAAGCATCTTATATGTAATTAATTAATATAATTGGCTATATATACATTTTATGTGAATATCTAATGAGACGCCAAAATTTTTATTTTAAGCCCCACCCATTTTTTGTCCGACATAACCTAACTTTTTTGGTCATCATTTGGTCGTCAAGTCGGACATTATTCCGGAAAAAAGTCATTTGCTGCGTTCCATTGGCCTGAGTAAACTACTCACAAGTACTTGTATCTACTCGCAACTACTCATGCTCAAACGATGGTGTAGTTGAGAAGTAGTTACGCACAAAATTAACGGCAGAGGGATTTTAGTTTAAAAATTTCTAATAGATGGCTCCATACCAATTTTGTTTGTGTGGAATGTCATTTTTTAACCCTATCCCAACCGAGGTGTGCCTTATGGCTCATTTGATAAAGGCATATAAAATTGTATGTATTTTATTTTGAAACATTTCCATACATCCCATACAACGTACTTGGCATTCTTTGCAAAAATTTAGTAAGTTATTTGATTAGAATTAGAATTTACTGATATAACAAAAAAAAAAAGCTGGTTGGAGGGTTAAAAAAAAATTTTGTTTATGTCTGTGATTCGAGACGGCAATTTTTAAATATTTTGTTGTTTAATGTTTATTATTTATTATTATTAATGGAACAACGTATTTTTTGTCAAAATCTAGCAGTTTTATTTAAATTGAGTTTATGTTTTACTACTATCACGAAAATCCGCGTTCCATTGGACATCTACTCAAAAGTACTTGGCAGTAGCAAATTGTTTCCAATGGAACACTACAATTGATGAAATCAGCTAAATGTCATCCAAAAAATTTCGAATATAAAAATACTTGAGTTTTTATGGTTTTGTTTTTTTGAGATGCGTTGTTGTTACAAATAAACACTTGTTGATAGCAGCAAAGAGGAAACGAAAATGAATGTGAAGTTAGTTTGAATTATAGAGTACCCAAGTATTTATAACAAAACTTAAAACTTCAATCGGTTTTCCGAGTTTTGAACCAAAAATCGGAATAATGATAAAATTTTGTTTCCAATTTTCGACACATGACGTTCGAGTGCAAATTTTTTTTTTTATTTCTGTAGACTCCATTATTGTTGTGATTTTTTGTTGTTGTTAGTTAACTAACGCAAATACGAAGCAAACATTAATTGCTACATTAAATTTTGTATCTTAAATTTCTTTAATTTGTGCGGGTATATTTTAAGTTTATAATGCGGGTATATTTTAAGTTAAAATCATCCATAAATTTGTATACCTGACAACAAAAGGTGCATTCCTTTCGTTTTTAGTTATGCTCGCGTGTGAACTGATGTGGTTGTGAGTGAATGTAGAATGTATGTATGAATGAGTGTATACATGAATAAATGAGCGAGCCGCTACAGGACTCCTCTGAAAATGATTTCCCCCTCCCTACGGAATAATTGTATGAGTAGATGCAATACGGACGGTTTTGTGTGTTCGATGGCTTAATATTTGATCAGCCGAACTTAGGATTCCGTAAGCTGGTTTGAGGCGAACACAATTTCTTTTCCTGTTTGAACCTCATCCGATGGTAAATTTGATAAATGTTCTGAATCAAACATTTTGTTCGCAAGAAAGAAAATATTGAATTGTAGGGGCCTATCCACACGAATATTTTTAACAACACCGTAACAACAGAATTCTGTATTCACACTGTTGTTATTCTTCTTTATGTATGTGTAAATTTACTTCATTTTTGGATTGCTTTGTTCGAGGTACGAACTGCAAACAATAGAAAAACACATGGCAATGCATATTCAATTTTTTTTATTTATTTAACTTTATATTTGTATTAGTGAGTAACAACACGAGAATACCAGAAATTTCATAATGCAAAAGTGCATTACAAATCCCCACCACAAATTTAGGTTTGTAGGCAGAGAGGTAAAGAAACGAGGATGAATACGGTTGTTAAAAATACTGGTGTGGATAGGCCCTAGCTTTGCAGTTTGACGCGTACAATAGTCAAACCAAACAAAAGTCATGATCTCCTTAGTTTCACAAAATATTTCAACAAAATTAGTTTCAATTTTGAAAGTCATGATCTCCTTAGGTTCACAAAATATTTCAACAAAACTAGTTTCAATTTTGAAGTTTTAATTACATAATTTGTACTTACTCGTATAATTAGTAATATACAACCGACACAATATGAACTCTTCGTTGGAGAAAAAATAGTATGTGTTATTCGGATTAAAAGTGACTTTGTTTGACTCGCAATATTTGCTTTTGCTTCGCCTCGCATGCAAATATAATTGCTCGTCAAACAAAGTTTCACTTTTAATCCTAATGACACAATGTACTATTATTTTTAATTTCAGATTGTGCATTGAAGTAGTTCCCGATTGTCACAGACGGATTCAGCTCGGCCAGTTCTCCAGAAAGAAGAGTCACCAATAGATTTTAAATTTACATATAGTATTTACATATGTATATGTTAATAAAAAATATTTTTATTTAAATATGTATCTATAAAATCAAATTTAAAAGTGAAATTTTGCCGCCAAAATTTATATTCTAAGCCCCGCCCATTTTTTGTGCGACATAACCTAACTTTTTTGTCATCATTTTTCGATTTTTGTGACCAACTGTCATAGTAAATCTTATAATTAGGCGGACATTATTCCGGAAAAAATTCGGTGATGAAATCAGCTAAATGTCAGAAAATCCAAATATTTTCGGATATAAAAATACTTGGGTTAAAAGATGAAGTACTAGATGTTTTGACGTTGCCCAAGTATAACAAAGCTGAAAACATGAATTTTTTTTCCGCATATTGGTACAAAAAATCGGAAAATGATGAAATTTGGTTTCCAACGTTTAACACAGCAGTGAAGGATGGCGTTAGTGTGTACTTTTTTAATTTATGTGTAAAGTGTAATGTCACAGAATACCCAGAAGCGACATAACGCGGTTTTTATATGGAGAAAAATGGACTAATTTTTTTGACCTTGGTTTTAAATTATCGTTCAGTGGCTGAAAAATCAAAATTAACAGGTAAAATATAAGGTAAGAGCAAAAATTTCTTGGTCCACATAATGTCGGTTCTGGTTGTTTATTATTCTGTGGTAATGTGTTTACTATTTACTTTTGGGAGAGACGCCATTATGGTTGGGTGTGTTTTTACGTTTACTTAAATTTTATTTTTTGTGTTGTGCGATTATTTTTTGTTCGTAGAATTTTTATTTTTGTGTTTGTGTGTACGAATTATTAATTATAATAAAATCAATTTATATTTATAGATGAGCGTGAATTGGGAGAAATTTATGGTTAGAAAATTTGCACGGCGATATGATGGCGACGTTTTTTTAAGTTGGATATATCAGCTATTTAATTTTACATTCGTTTTTTTTTACTATTAATTAATTTAAAAAATTGTAATTAAAATACATTAATAAAAGGATAATTATGCTAATAAAATTTTTAAATAAAAAAAAAAAAATATTTTTATTTAATTATGTATGTGTATATAAAGTAAAATTTTCCCGCAAACATTTATATTTTAAGCCCTGCCCATTTTTTGTGCGACATAATCTAACTTTTTTTGTCATCATTTTCCGATTTTCCTTGCCAACTTTCATAGTAAATCTAATGGTAAGCCGGCCATTATTGCGGAAAAAAGTCGGTGATGAAATCAGCAAAATGTCAGAAAAATACATAATTTTTCGGATATAAAAATACTTGGGTGAAGTGTAAATAAGTAGTATAAATCGTTCGATGTTGTAAGGCTGAATGTCGGATGGCCGATTGTCGAAAGGCCGAACGCCGAAAGGCCAAAATGGATCGGAAGGCCATATGTCGAAAGGCCGAATGTCGAATGGCCGAATGTGTCGAAAGGCCGAATGTCGAAAAGCGGAATGAGTCGAAAGGCCGAATGTGTCGAAAGGCCGAATGTGTCGAAAGGCCGAATGTGTCGAAAGGCCGAATGTCGAAAGGCCGTATGTATCCAAAGGTCGAGTGTCGAAAGGCCGAATGCGTCGAAAGGCCGAAAGTGTCGAAAGACCGAATGGTGGAAAGGCCGAATGTGTCGAAAGACCGAATTTCGAAAGACCAAATTTTCATGAAATTTTCGTTCACTTAATTGCTAGATTTTAAAGGAATACCATCATATTCCCAAACGGAAAAATCCCCCAAAAACAAACAAAGTAAACTGTCGCTTCGAAAGGGAAGACCCCAATAAATTTTTGATAACTAAAATAACAAAACAAAAGGAATCTACATAATTTCGTGTCATTCTTGCGCGGAAAGGACCAATGCTAAGCGGCTTTGAGGAGTTTTTTATTTTAGTATGTGAAATACAAACGTAAATATTTTTACAAATGTTAATATTTTTGAAATTTTTCTGACGTTTACCTGTCATCCGTGCGCAAAGGGTCCAATGCTAAGTGGCTTTGGGAAGTTCTCTATTCTAGTATGTGAATTATTATTACAAAATACAAATTTTTCAAAAATGGTTCATTCACTATGAATATTAGAATTTGAAAAAATCGTCAGGGCGGGGGTTTGGGGGCGCCACCCCTATTCTGTAAGGTATAAAACGAATTAAAATAATATTTCAAAAATTTGTTATTTTTAAAAAAACTTAGTTTTTTGGGATTTTTTTTTTGGGATTTTTTTATTTTGGATAACGATACCAACCCGATTTTAAAACCCAGATTAGTTGAAAAGTAAAAATCCAGAAAAATAAAATCCCGAAAAAAATCTATGAATTACCGGAAAAGCAATCCAATTAAAAAATTTTGTTTAAAATAAATTAAAAAAAAAAATCAATTTTATTGTCATTTTTAGACTTCTGGCATCATTTGAAACATTTGTGGTACATCTATCAGTAGAAGCGATATGAGCGATACAATTCCTTTGATCTGTGTCTGCAAGGTTGACGAAGCATTTTTCACGAAGCATTAATATGTTTATTTTTTTGTGGTCAACGATATTCTTTTTAAGCATATTTTGCCGCCGCTTTTAATAATTGAGAAGGTAAGAAAAACTTATTTTTATGTTAGCGTATCTATACATATTTTCTATTTTTATTACTTTAGCTTTATCATTTTACATTTTTAATGGCGGATGACTTATAATAAAATAGTGCAATTATTTTTCTTTTATAGTAGGTGTCATTAATAAATTCTAAATAAACCGCTCCTACGTGCGGCATGCAGTGCGACATGTTTGCTGATTTCGGCTCCTACGTCCCCCAAAGTTCAAATCTAAACCTCAAAGGGCTAAGCGGGGGGTGGACAGCGGCCTCCCGTGAGAGTTACCGAAGCCGTTAGCCTTTACAATTCTAAGTTAAATAGTTGATATCATTTTTCTTCAATTTATTTTCATCAGAACTGTTTATTTATGTTAATAATGTTGTTATTAATCCGCGCGCATAAAAATAGTGTTAATTTATGTTAATTAAACCTCGCGCGCGGATTAATAAAAACAATATTAACATAAATAAACAATATTTTGAAAACAAGATTTTGAGACACAAGATTTTCTTCAAAAAGATTTTTGGTGGCAAGATTTTGTAAAACAAGGTTTTGGAGAAAAGATCGGCCTTTCGACATTCCCCCTTTCGACACATTCGGCCTTCCGACACATTCGGCCTTCCGACATATTAGGCCTCTCGACCCATTCGGCCTTTCGACATATTAGGCCTATCGACCCGTTCGGATTTCGATATCCGGCCTTTCGACACATTCGGCCTTTGACATTCGACCTTTCGACATATTAGGCCTTTCGACCCATTCGGCTTTTCGATATCCGGCCTTACGACACATTCGGAATTTCTACATTCGGCCTTTCGACTTTCGGCCTTTCAACACATTCGGCCTTTCAACACATTCGGCCTTTCGACATTCGGCCTTGCGACACATTCGGCCTTTCGACATTTGGACTTTCGACATTCGGCCTTTCAACATTTGGTCTTTCGTCATTCGGCTTTTCGAACCTATTCCGTATAAATTGCAATAAAATTAACGAATAGATTTTTAACCATGAAAAAGAACTAGGAACAAAAATTATATTTCGTTCCGGTTCGGGTTTCGGTTCTCTATTTTTTTTACAAAAGGGTTTTCGGTGCGGTTTCGTTCTAAAAAAAATCTGTTAATTACGTTATTATGTTTCGGTTCATCTCTGGTTGGAAGCTCTGCCTAGAATAAACATTTAGTTTCTTTGAAAAGCAGAATAATTTATTTGCTTAATTGAAATCTAAAAAAATATTGTTTGTTTCATTTTTAAAGAGGTTTGTTTAATGAAGCACTGAAAATTTTGCGAGCACAAACAATTTTGAATATGATAGTATTAAACATGTTCTAAAAATACTCATTTAATGAAATTATGTAGGTTTGTATTAATAACATGCTTTTACGAAGCGTAAATGCCAGATGTGGTGAGTCCTCTCATGATTCAGCGGTATGGAGAGTAAGCCTAGAAAGGAAGTTCCTAGAGAACATTGGTACAATGAAGACAAAAAAGTTGTGGTTCACTAGTGAAGTGAGCCTGAGAGACGTATAATTATATGAGTGTGAAGTTTATGCTAAAAAAAAATAACAAAAAATTACACTGTTAAATTTAGAATTTTGAATAATTTTGATGGTTTTATAAATTATTGTTTCTCCGATCACAGAGATGTCCACAATGTCTCACCTATATTTTCGGATAACTTGTCCATGTGCCAATATATGTGGCCAACCTGATCCAATTGTGACGAGCTTTACTATACTTCATAGAATTTAGAATTTTGAATAATTTTGATGGTTTTATAAATTATTGTATCTCCGATCATAGAGATGTCCACAATGTCTCACCTATATTTTCGGATAACTTGTCCATGTGCCAATATACGTGGCCAAGGTAATCGCGTTAATGCATCACGATAATGCAAATGACAGCTGCTGTCATTTGTTTTCGCTCGGGGTCTTTTTTTTCTATCAACTGGAAAACCACATTAGAATAATAAAAGAACAAAAAATATAGGTCAAACACACGGGAAATAAAAACTAACGAAGCGTGATGAGCAGATTTGAATATTGGGGAAATACTTTGTCTAAGAAGGCGGAACATAAAATAAGATAATAAAGATTTCATAGTAACGGAATATGAGGCATTCTTTCCATATCGTGTATAATTCTTAACATATGTTACATTTTTTATAATTAGAAACCCGCCGAATTTGTTTGCATAAATCGTCATGCTCCTCCCATTGCCCACTAGGTCTTTGAATGAAGCTCGTGAAGTGTTTCAGCGTTTCGTTAAAATTGGATCAAGTTGGCCACGTATATTGGCACATGGACAAGTTATTCGAAAATATAGGTGAGACATTGTGGACATCTCTGTGATCGGAGAAACAATAATTTATAAAACCATCAAAATTATTCAAAATTCTAAATTCTGTGAAGTATAGTAAAGATCGTTACAATTGGATCAGGTTGACCACATATATTGGCACATGGACAAGTTATCCGAAAATATAGGTGAGACATTGTGGACATCTCTATGATCGGAGATACAATAATTTATAAAAACATCAAAATTATTCAAAATTCTAAATTCTGTGAAGTATATAGTAAAGCTCGTCACAATTGGATCAGGTTGGCCACATATATTGGCACATGGACAAGTTATCCGAAAATATAGGTGAGACATTGTGGACATCTCTATGATCGGAGATACAATAATTTATAAAACCATCAAAATTATTCAAAATTCTAAATTCTGTGAAGTATAGTAAAGCTCGTTACAATTGGATCAGGTTAGCACATATATTGGCACATGGACAAGTTATCCGAAAATATAGGTGAGACATTGTGGACATCTCTTTGATCGGTGATACAATAATTTATAAAACCATCAAAATTATTCAAAATTCTAAATTCTGTGAAGTATATAGTAAAGCTCGTCACAATTGGATCAGGTTGGCCACATATATTGGCACATGGACAAGTTATCCGAACATATAGGTGAGACATTGTGGACATCTCTGTGATCGGAGAAACAATAATTTATAAAACCATCAAAATTATTCAAAATTCTAAATTCTGTGAAGTATAGTAAAGCTCGTTACAATTGGATCAGGTTAGCACATATATTGGCACATGGACAAGTTATCCGAAAATATAGGTGAGACATTGTGGACATCTCTTTGATCGGTGATACAATAATTTATAAAACCATCAAAATTATTCAAAATTCTAAATTCTGTGAAGTATATAGTAAAGCTCGTCACAATTGGATCAGGTTGGCCACATATATTGGCACATGGACAAGTTATCCGAACATATAGGTGAGACATTGTGGACATCTCTGTGATCGGAGAAACAATAATTTATAAAACCATCAAAATTATTCAAAATTCTAAATTTAACAGTGTAATTTTTTGTTATTTTTTTTTAGCATAAACTTCACACTCATATAATTATTTGTGTTTGCACGATAATTTTTACTGTATTAAGTTGATAATTTATCTTGGCTAGTGACTGTAAACTCCATATAAGTAACGCATTTTTACGGTAATTTCTTACAGTTTCGCTGTCTGGTTCTTAATTCTTTACATAAAGAGGTTAATAAATATTCCCAATGGAAAGGGTAAGACTTTATTATTATATTTTCTAACTCTTATTTTCACAAGTAAAAAAACGAAGACAAAATAAGTAAATGATAACACAATTTTTTAGTTATTTTCACAATTTTTTTAATTTTATTTTTATTTTTCACATAAAAATTGAGGCTATTAGCGCTTTCGTTCAAAAAAACATTATCAGATGTCTATATGTGCTATTTAGCTAGAGGAGCGGAATGTTTCTTTTTTGTGGTTGAGGCAACGGAAAAGTTTTATTTCACACGTTACTAACAGAGTCGTGTAACAAATTAAATTTTTTATTATGTACTAGATTTGCAAAGCTATATATTATAGGCTACATAGGGTTTTTCGAATCTAATCGTTCAGATTCGGATTCGTCGTCTTGCCCCCAAATATTTAGATTTGGAATGGCTGTTAAATTTCTTGAATATACATTTTTAACCCCACTTATTAAATTCACTTTCTGAGAATCAATCAGGAAATGGATTTTTAAATTGCTTCAATCAAACATGTGCCATTCTAAATAAATAACCTTGGAGCTTAGCCGTGGAACTATTGAAAAGGTTAATCCTCGTTGATGAAGACAGTAACACACCCAAAATATTGGAAATTAACCGGTTTCCAAATATCTCGGTTTCCTTATGAATTAGTGGCTAGGTTATAGGACTCAGGAACAGACAATTTTAAGTAGAACCAAATAAACCTTGAAGTTTTACAAAAACTATTTGTAGAAATACATATTTATTGGCCTCGATGAAACTCTAAAATACATAATGTGTTATTTGGCTTGATGATTCAATTTGAATTGAAATAAAAAAAAAATAACGTAATATTTTGGAACTCAGATTCGGATTATTTTAAGAATGCGATTTTATTACTTGTAACAAATCCGAAGGATTCGCGATTCTTTAGAATGAAGGATTCGGACTCGGTGAATCTTGAAATATCGAATAATGAGAAAACCTACATAATATAGACAAATATGTATTCTATTGCAGATATTGAGAAATATCACTTCTGTGTTTTTATCAACGATAAAACACGAAACTAATACCTAATTGCAATTGAACTAAATGTGTCAATGTGTTTTAATCTTTCAAAAATAGTTCTGTTTATATGGTTATTATGCGAAACAACCAAGTTAAGAGAACATCTTAAAGTCAACAGGCCCACATAAAATATATCCTAAATAGACTCCCATAGTCCCATTACCACCTAAACATTGTAAACGCACAACTAATAATAATTTTCCTAACGCCTAAGCTGCAAAAAATAATTTACTGTCGTACATTAATTGAAAATCAATACGAACAAGAGATGGACATAATTTTAATTAAATGGGGAAATATTTGTGCGATACAAGAAAAATGTTTAAACATGAAAAGTCTTCGCATAGAAAAAAAAATTCAAAATTAAATTTTTATTAAAAATTTTTATCACGTATTCTTTACTATCCGTTAGTTTTCTATTTTTTCATATTATTTTCAATAAATTTTCAATATTAATTATGTTTTCCTGTTTCTGAAGTTCGCATGAACTTAATGAGATATTTTACGTAAAATAATTAAGTAGTCGTAATTTAATTGATTGAATAAACATTTTTGTTTTTAAATTACATATTACTCGTAAATGTATGTAGTAAAATGATGATTTGGAATCATATTCGTTCGCAATCAAATGGGACCGTAATATCAAACAGACGTTGTTGAATAAATAATTTCAAAATATTTTGTTTTATTAAAGCGATATTTTAGAACTTTGAATGCCGTTTTTTTTTTCCGCTGGCGCTACATCCCATAGAGGGACTTGGCCGCTTCATCATAGTGAAGTTTCGTAATCATTTTTACAACGGATAATGAGTGATTAGTTCATTGATCCTTACCATTAACCAGCCGTGATTTTTTCATCACCCGCCGGGAATCGAACCCGGAACCTCCGGAGCTTGAAGCAAGCATGCTAACAACTGTGCCACCGGGGCGATGTCTTGGTAGCACTAAAAATAATCAAAAATAATATGTATTTCTGCTTAACATAGGATCAGCTGGTTGTGGCAGTTGTTGACCAGTCCCAAGAGGATGTCAGTATCACGCCCGCCAATTGGAGAAAGGTGGAAAGGGCCTTAATCTCCACCTACCTGAATATCCTGGCAGAAAACCCAGGGCTGCTCCGACTTGTCGGGATGCGGGTTGGCACAGGAACCAGGTGAAGCTGACTGCATGTGCGGATCAGAGATCTCTTCTGCTTTACAAGAAGGCAGTGGAAGTACTTGGCGAGGTATGGCCCGGAGCCAGCCTTGCTGTTAAAGCTAGGGAAGAGATCCCCTGTAGACCGAGAGCCAGGGTGTGGATTCCTTCGGAGCCTAGCGATCCAAAGGTGATATTCCAGTTGCTGCAGGTTGGTAACTCAGACTTGCCAACGCACAACTGGAAAGTTGCTAAGCTCGAGGAGCCACCGGCCGACTACAGGTCAGCCGTCATAATTCTAAACAAAGAGTCACTGACTGCGCTGGAAAAAATCAATGGTATCGAAAACTATGGTTTCAGTGCAGTCACACTCATAATCTACAAGAAAGACGCCTACATTCGTCTGAGGAAGCTGTTGAAAGCTCATCTAGGCTATCTGAAGAAGGGGAACGCCAGGCGGAAACTATCTCCACAGATACAGAGAGTCAATGTCCTTTGAGTCATTAAAGAGAATTTCAGAGGGCTTCACATCAGAGGAGGAAGGTCTAAGAATGGTGACATTCTTGCAGATTAACCTATACCACTCAAAGGCAGCATCAGCTGCTCTCCTTTTAAAAAATGGAAAGGCAGGGACGGATATTGTCTTGATCCAAGCAAACCTTGGGTCGCTGATGACCGGGTACTTGGACTCAAGACAACCTGTTATAGATTAATGCACACGAAAAAATAAGGTAGGGTTCGGTCGTGCATTCTCGTTAAAAATAATATAAATTGTTTTCTGCTATCAAATTTCAGCAATAAAGATGTGGCAGCGGTCAGCATTGAGGTCAATAAGCGAAACCTCTGGCTAATATCAGCCTACCTAGCTTACGATGAAGTGAACATTCCACCAGTCATTCTAGGTGAGGCAATTTTGGAGGCTCAAAAGCGCAAGGTTGGAGTCATCCTGGGAAGTGATGCAAATTCTCATCACACAATCTGGGGAAGTACGGACACAAATGAACGAGGTGAGTTACTTCTTGATTACATTCTAAGTACCAACCTTCATATATGTAACATAGGCAATAAGCCGACATTTGTAACGAGAAATAGACAGGACGTATTGGATATTACACTTGTCTCAAACTTTTTGACGACTAGTCTATTAAACTGGAAAGTGTCGGAAGACCACTCGTTTTCTGATCACTGTTATCTTCAATTTGAAATGGACTTGGTCTTTCCAAACAGCCCTTTCTACAGGAACAGGAGGAAAACCGACTGGGATATTTTCAGAACTATTCTGGGTAATTCACTACCAGTGCCTAAACCTCCAAAACTACGGTAGAACTCGATGGCTTAGTGGACGAACTGTCCAGCGCTTTTAACGAAGCGGTACTGGGCTCTTGTCCTCTTAGTAGACCTAGGGGTAAATCTCGGCCACCTTGGTGGTCAAAGGAGATTCAACAAATACGTCAACGGTGCAAAATACTCTTTAAAACAGCAAAGAAAACAAAAGCCGCTGTAGACTGGAACTCCTATAAGGAAGTCCTCAAAATTTACAAATATCAGCTAAGAAGCGCAAAGAACAGATCTTAGAGACTATACTGTGGTAAAATTCAGGAGTCTTCAGAGATGTCCAGGCTGCGTAAAGTACTCTCTACTAGCCCTTCCATCCCAAGCTCTCTTCAAAGGCCGGATGGAGCATGGACCACAAATAGTATGGAATCGCTGGAACTACTATTGGAGACTCACTTTCCTGGTTGTTCCGAATCTGCACCTACTATATCAGCAGGTAAAAGGGCAAGTAGCCTCGTATGCCAAATTATTAGCAGAAAAAAGATTCTGTGGGCGATAAGCAGTTTTAAACCATATGTCGCCAGGACCTGATGGTATTATCCCTGCGGATATACAACAAACTACGGATCTAACCATTTCCTGGTTAGAGGTAATTTTTAGAGGCAGCCTAGAACTATGACACATTCCCAGTAAATGGACGGAAGTGAAGGTTGTTTTCATACCTAAGGCGGAAAAACGCTCACACTGCAGCCCCAAAGACCTTAGACCGATTAGCTTGTCTTCTTTAATTTTCAAAATACTGGAAAGACAAATAGAAGCTCATATTAGAGGCACGATTGTGCTGGCAAAGCTGTCTAAATCTCAACATGCCTATTGCAAGGGGAGATCTGTAGAAACTGCTCTTCATTCTCTTACATATTTCATTGAAAAATCTCTCGAATATGGAGACTACGCAATGGTAACCTTTTTGGACATTGAGGGAGCCTTTAACAACGTGCTTACAGGGGCTATAACTCGGGCACTTTCGAATCTGGGAGTGGATGAATCCCTCAAGGACTGGATAGATCAAACGCTAAGAGGCAGGATCATAAATGCCAGTCTGGGGAAATCCTCCGCCAGAAGATTTGCAAGCAGAGGCACGCCGTAGGGTGGCGTACTGTCGTCCCTGTTCTGGAACTTGGTCCTAATTGATCTGTTGCTGAGACTTGAGGATAGTGGCTTCAAGGTGGTTGCCTATGCGGATGACGTCGCTATTGGTGTTCGTGGAAAATATCCCGGCACACTTAGTAAGCTTATTCAAAATGCCCTGGGCATTCTTTCATCATGGGCCAATGGTTGTGGGTTAACTGTGAACCCACACAAAACCGAACTGGTTCTCTTCTCTAGGAACTATAAAATTCCTCATGCCGATCCTCCCACTTTAAATGGTTTCAACTTGGCTTTTATAGATGAAGCAAAGTTCTTGGGTCTCGTCTTGGACAGTAAATTAAACTGGAAACCTAATATTATGGAAATGGTAAGGAAAGCTACGGTAGCGCTATACTCTTGCAAAAATGCAATTGGAAAAGGTTTGGGCTGGAGCCCCACATGGTCCTTTGGGTATACACAGCAGTAGTTAGACCGATTCTTCTGTATGGAGTAACAGACTGGTGGCCTGCTCTGAACAAAGCTGTCAACCTAAAGTTGTTGACAAAAGTTCGGAGAACAATCTCTCTGTGGATCAGTGGTGCTATGAGGAGCACATCCACTCAGGCACTGGAGACTGCTATTTCTGACTCCTCTGGATATCTTGGGAAAACAGTGGGCAGCTTGCACTGCAATACGACTGAAATCCACGTTAATGTGGACCTGCAATAATACAGGGCACTCATCTATACTTTGTAACAAAGGGCTTCCCAAGACCACCGACTATACATCTTTTGATAGAAAGTTTCGGACTATTATGCCATCCAGAGAGGACTGGATGTTGGATGCAGTATTGGAACCAGGGGTTTTAAACTTCTTCACTGATGGTTCAAAACGGGGTGAAAGAGTAGGGGCTGGGGTGTTCTGCGAGGAACTCATGTTAAACCTCTCCGTTTGTCTCCTCGACTACTGTAGCATTTTTCAAGCTGAGGTAACTGCGATAAAGGAAGTCGTGGACTGAGGTATAATGTAATATCGACTTGTGATATTCGCATATATACGGACAGTCAGGCTGCCATTGAAGCGCTTCAATCAAACCTCCTCACGTCGAAAGTAGTCCAGAACTGTCTCTCATCTCTTAACGAGATGACAGATGAGTTCAACATCCATATCATATGGGTGCCAGGACATTTCGTTAGCACGGGGAATATAAAAGCCGATGAACTGATTTAACGTGGTACAACGGATCACAATTCAAACATCAAACAGGATATTGAAATGCCTCTTGCGGTATGTAAACTGCTGCTTCAGGAGGAAGCCAGTAAGTTGACGAATGACCAAATAGTACCTCATGCGTAATAACTCGGCAGGTCTGGCAGCTTGGCGAGATCCAAACAGCTGATCTCACTTCAGCGGAGTCAGATCAGTGTGGTTGTTGAAGTGATTACGGGGCACTGTCTCATAGGCAGACATGCGAGTAGACTTGTTTCTTCTCACATGACTACTGTCATAGTTGAGAGGACGTAGAGGAGGAAGAGACAGTACTTCATCTTCTTTGCACCTGTCCTAGTCTGGCTCGAAACAGACTGAATTTTCTAGGGGCACCCCTTTTCAACGACCTGACGGAGCTCAGCGGGAGGGACGTCAGGAGTATCCAGCGCTTCATAGCAAGGTCATAGTGGTTTGAATGAGTTGGAGGAAAATTTTTAAATTGTGGTATGGCTACGGACCTTTTTGTGTCTATACCTGGTACTGGTGGACCGCCACTCAAACCTAACCTAACCTAACATATATGAAAGTTTAAGTGGCAAGATTTAAAACCATTTTTTATAGCGCAGTGATGCACGTTCAGGTACTTCCTTATAACTAGTTTTAATATAAGTATTTTCTTTTATTTTTGCTAATAAATTATAATAAATTATTAATCTTTTACTCTTTTTAATTAAAAATTTAAATAATTTTAATTTTAAATAATTACAATTTTAATAATGGCTTCGTTAAGTATAAAGCAACGTGTTAAAATTATACAAAGATATTACAACAGATCTTGTTTAATTAAAAGTACACATTCGCACTTCATTATTTTGCTACCGCGGGTATGATACTCAATTTTTTGTAGCCAAAAGCTCAAATATGGTTAACAATATGTGTGTTAAGAAAGCGCCACGTGCCACACAGACAGTGATATAATCACATATTAAAAAAAATAAAAAAAATAAAAAATTTGGAAAGCCAACACAAGCTTTGAGCAGGATCGAACCCTACACCGATCGTTCGAAGCTCCGCAACAATACTTCTAAAGCCACAAACGATATAACATCTCACATTCAATTTCCATTGATAAATTGTTCTATTATTTCAAAGCATAACGACTTCATTTTTTGTTAACGCTCGATTTTGCTTCTTATCTAAATTATGTATCGCGTGGCTATATATGAATATCGATTCTAAAGGAGGAAACTCGAAAAATCAATAACTACATAAGTCTCGAACGCAATTTTCAGTCAATTCGAACTTTCATTCAAGTTGCACTAAATCACACAAATGCGCAGCAAGTACTTATTCAGCCGGTAAACAAACTTAATTCAGCACTTTTGTGTTTTATGGTTCACGTCGGTATATACAATATACATAAGTAAATTCAATGGCTGTTAAATATAAGTCAGTTGAACTCGCTGTTACTTCCGTAACGGGATCCGCTCGAAACGCGATATTTCAAAATGCACTATTTAAAAAAGCGATATGACGAAACACGCTATGGTACAAAACGCGATATGATACAAAACACAATATTTCAAATGACGATATTTCACAACGTGATATTTCAAAGCGCGATGTGTAAGCAAATGCAATTTTAAAATTATTTTTAATAACATCCTGGAATATGGACATGTGGAAAATGATTAGACTATTTTTGGTGAACTAAAAATGGTGAAAGTTTTTTAAAATATATTTGAATTAAAATTTTTGATGTTATTTTTCAAACGAAATTCAAATTATAGATATTATAGATTTATTTAACAATTTTGCTTAAACGATAGAAAGCGTTTTAAGAATAATTCACCATTTTGGCCAGATGTTTAAGGTATATAAGATGTATAAGGTTTATTTTTGTTCGTACCGTGAATATTATACCTGAAACTAGCAAGCTGTACAATGAAACAGAAACCCCAAAATACAAGATAAAAATAAACTTAATTCATAAAATGGGGTAAAAAATGATATTAGAAAAATTCTGTAGGCGTGATTTTTTTTAAATTTTTGTTTTGTTTCTTGATTTTCCTTTGAACCTTCACCTAACAGAATTTTCCTCCAATTAGTAGGATGAGCTTTAATTTACTTAAATTTTCCTTCAGCTATTGGAATTTTTCTTCAGTTATCAGAATTTTCTTTTGGGAGCGTATCGAAATCTTAATTCTCAAAATATTACTTTTATTAAAATCTTACTTTTTGACCAACCCTACTTTCTTGAAATCTAAGATTTCGATACGCTCCCATTTCCCGTATCCCAGTTTGGAAATTTATTTTACTTTAAATTAAAATTCTCCTTCAACAAAAAGAGCGGCCCTTCATTTTCCCCATGAAAATCCCCATTTTTGAAGGAAGTAAGATTCGTCAGAAAGTAAGATTTTGAAAAGTCAGATTTTTGTAAAGTAACATACATAATTCACAAACTTTCACTTAAAAACTTTTTATTTTGGACTTACAGGTTTGTATGGTGGTTTGGCGTCTATTGGAGGGGGGGGGGGGGGCAAAGTTGGTAAATTATCTACCAGCTCCGTAACCTTCCAGTAGGCGCAAGTGTAAGTACTGCCTTCTTGCAGCAACCACCGGTAACTGTAACCATTAGGCAGAATGTGGTCTTTTGTGACAGACACTAAAGTACGGCGATAAAGGAGATAACCTTGACAAAAAATCTCTAATCTAAGGTGGAACAGCATATGCCGAAGGATGAATGGCTGATAGGTTATTCAGTCCATATATGGGGACTCTGGATACCAGGCACCCTCCAGTTTTATTTAGCCTTCCTGTAGGAAAACTGGGTAACCTACATGCGACTTTTTATTCCCAGCAACTCGCAAGAGTAAAATCAAAACGGTAGACGAGGCCCGGATAAGAATACACGGGGGTGGATCTGCCCTCTCGAAGCCCTTGAGTCCCATTGCCACCGCTTTTCTAGCAGAAGTAAATGTTATTACATCTAGGAGGGAGAGAAATGAGCCCAGATAGTATGTATCGCGTGTAGAAGTACTTCCAACAGTAAACATCTAGGAGGGAGAGCAATGAGCCCAGATAGTATGTATCACGTACCGTTAGGCAGTATTATCAGGTTCATTAGGAGCCTGAATATTGGCTGGACGGATAATTAAAACATCTAGGAGGGAGAGCAATGAGCCCAGATAGTATGTATCACGTACCGTTAGGCAGTATTATCAGGTTCATTAAGAGCCTGAACATTGACTGGACATATAATTAAGTAGGGCTTGATGCACAAAAGATCTTTTAGGTCGTAGTGCGGGGTGGCTTGAACACTCATATGGCCCTCAAGTAATAATAATAATAATACAGGTTTGTATGAGTTTCCAACATAACGAGTGAGCAAAAATGTTTGTTCTTCAAGTTGGAAATTCATACAAACCTGTAAGTAAAAAGTAAAAAGTTTTTCATTGTGAATGCTCCGTAAGATTTAGTAATAATGAAACCGATGAATTGTATATTGTAACACGAAAGTTGATGATACGTATTCTGCAAACTGTGACTACTCAACAAGTCAACATACCAAATTTATAGTTGACCGAACCCAGAGTCTCAGACTATTTTCAGAGTGAGTTTAGGTACATCCCCAGCACTTTTGTACTAGAAGCTTGAGTACATGCGATTTAAGTTTTGTGAGGTTATGTCTGATTGTTTATGTTGGTTTTTGTTTAAGAATTTCGACGTCTCGTGGAATAAAAGTAGAACTGATGTACTAAAACGATCGGGTTTTAGTACATCAGCTTCGCATATATTTTCGCAAGAGGCGCTATGAAGGCCGTGGAGTTTCGTTACAAACAAGACCAATAAAATTTCAAAATTTTTAATTAAAATTTTATTTTGTTTAAATTAAATAATCCGTTGACCCTTTACTATCCAAGAAAATTACAAATAAAATGAGGTGATTTTTCATATTTTATGAGGTTATGTCCGTTGTTTTAAAAATTTATTAGCGATGTCCATTTAGGCAGTACATGCCCAACAAGTCAGCAAAGTACGGTATAAAAAATTGGGTTGCTTGTGATAATAGTACGAGCTATGTGTGGAATATTTAACCGTATATTGGACGTGGTGGTGATTCACCTGAAAGAAATCAAGGAATGCGCTTTGTTTTAGAGTTAACATCTGGCTTGAAAGGGTACTAATGTTACTTTCGACAATTTTTTTACATCTTATCAACTCGGTCAAAAATTATTGGAACGTAACATAACATCAAATGGGACAATAGGAAAACACAAAACCTCGATACCCAAAGAACTCCTGCAAACAAAACAGATGCCTGTCTTTAGTTCAAAATTTGCATTTACAAAAGATACCACCTTAGTTACATATATTCCAAAAAAAAAAACTGATCAGTTATTTTACAAAGTACGCTACATTTTACGAAATCAACCAATGAGAAAGAGAATAAGAAGCCACTTATTATAGAAGATTGTAATGCTACAAAAGGAGCAGTTGATACTCTAGATAAAATGGTTACATGCTATTCAACTAAAAGGCAAACCAAAAGATGGCCAATAGTTGTATTTTCAAACATATTAGATATATCAGCGTATAATGCGTACGTCTGAAGTCGAATCGAACTGGAACAAAAATAAACTTCAAAAACGCCATATATTTCTGCAACAACTAGGAGAAGCATTGGCGGATCCATATATCCAAAAAAGGCAGCATTTACCAAGAGCATCATCTTCAAGAGAAATTATTGAAAAAATTCAAAATACACCCGAGGAAAATTTGTGTATGTCTGAATCACCATCTATGAAAAGTGGTCGATGAGATAAAAACTTCGTTTAGATGTTGGTACAAATTGCCACAAATATGTTTGCAAGAGGCATTTTCGTGTTAAATGCCAAGATTGCGACAAATAAAGTGATGAAAATCAAAATTAATTAATTAAATTTTTAATTAGATTTAATAAATAAATATTAAAATTAATAATTAAGCTTATTCTGAATTTTTATTCTTGTTTAATACAAATGGTCAAAAATGACCCTGAAGATCTTCAACGTCATTTTAAATTAGTGTCGTATGAGGGTTAAGAAGTAATTTTAATTTATTAGAAATTAATAAAAACAATATTGATAATAGTGATTCTTAACGAAACATGGTTAAAAGACAATGACCAAATCACTTTAAAAAATTATAATCTAGTTTCGAAAAACAGAGATAATGGTTACGGTGGATTGGCCTTCTTCATTCATAAAAAAATAGCTTTTAAAAAAATAGATATTAACTTAAACTTTAACCATTTTTAATTTTGGTATAACATTAAATACAAAAATGTTTCTCTAAACTTAATAAATTTTTATAACCCTCCGAACAATAGATATAATTCAGATATTATTGACATTAATAATATTATTCAACTCTTTAATAGCGATTTGAACACTTTAATTGTTGATGACATTAGCGCTCACAGTGGTCTATGGGACTCATCTTCAACTAATAATAAAAAAGGTATTGAGATAGCAAATATCATTAGTAATAGTTATTTTCAGATACTCAATAACGGTAACCCTACAAGATTTAATTTCAAAAACACCTCTAGTTCAGCGATTGGCATTTCTTTATCCTCCCCTGTTGTTTTGACAAATTTTCATAGTAAGTCTCAAATGATTTTATAGGATCCGACCACTTACCAATTTTAATTAATTTTAAATTGAATAAATACCTTAAAAAAGATTTTATAAATTGGTCTGACGTGATTAATGACACTAATAAAATCAATTGATAGACATGAATAACAACATTGAAAATTTTATTAATAACATAATTAAGGATAACACGAAATTAACCAATATAAATAGACACAATATCCCAAAACCTTGGTGGAATCCCCATATTGACAGATTATGGAAAATAAAATTCAATAAACAGAAAATTTATAATAAATATAAATTTTTATTTACAGCAATTGAACTACTAAAATCAGCAGCACGTTTGAAAAAAGAAATAAAAAAAGCAAAAAGAAAATCATTGAATTCTTTATTAGAAAATTTAAACACTGACATTAATAGTAAAGATCTATGCAATAAAATTAATAAAATAAAAAATAAAAGATCTATTTCTTTTAATCTTCTGGAAAACCACGATATGGCTAAAGAATTTATAAACTCTAATTTCCCTAACTCATTTGAAATTATTAGTTTCCCGAGTAACATTGTTGATAACTTTGATATAAATAAATTTAATAATAATTATAGACTAAACATCTTAAAACTTAAAGATAACTCTGCTCCAGGCAATGACAAACTATTCTTTAAAATTCTTCGTAAGATAATTGATAATAATCCAAATATTTTAATCTACCTTGTTAAATACTTAAACAATATCTACAACAACAATATCTACCCTCAAAATTGGAAAATCTTCAAAATTATTTCAATTAAAAAACCACATAAAGACGATTTAATTACAGACAATTATAGACCTACTATTTGTTTACAAAACTCCATTTCAAAAATCTTCGACAAAATGATTTTGGAGGATTTACATTTGCGTTTAAGTATTAACAATGTTATTCCACCTAATTCATTTGGTTTTAGAAAGGGATATAACATTACTGATTATTTTGTCAAGTTATTTTCAGAAATTTACAGGGAAAAAAGAAATAGGAAAAACTTAATGTTGATCACTACAGATATCAAAAAGGCTTTTGATAATGTAGATAAAAACATTCTCATAGATAAACTAATAAACATCAACACACCTAACAATATTATAAATTTGATTTACCAACACTTAACAAACAGAACAATAATTTTGAATAAGGTATTAATTCTATTAAACAAACAACTAACAAGGGGATTCCTCAAGGTTCCTGTTTAAGCTCAAATTTATTCAACATTTACTCTTCAAATATTCACAATCTTCAAAACAATTATATCTCAATATATCAATTTGCTGATGATCTTGCTATTTTAATCAAAATTTCGAATGAGTCTTTATCATTTGACTATTGCAATTTTATACTGAATAAATTAAATTCTGAATTAAATCAAATAAATCTTAACATTAATTTTGAAAAAACTTCTTATATTCGATTGTTCAAAAATAAAAATTCTAATTATAAGATTAAAATTTATAATTATTTTTTAAAAGAAGTGAAAACCACCAAACTTTTAGGTATAACATTCACTAATAAATTATCATTATTAAATCATTACAAAAAATTAGATAAAGAAATCTCTAACTCTTCCAATTTATTAAAAATGATTTCTTATAAAAATGGAGGTGCACATCCTCAAATTATGTTAAATTTATTTAAATCTTTAATACATTCAAAAATTAGTTTTGCTGACATTATAACTCCTTTAAATTTTAAAAACTCTCTTATTATAAAACAACAATTAATAAACAAAAATTTAAGAATTATATTGGGTTTCACTAAATCTACACCAATTTCAACAATATTAGCAGAATCAAATACTCTTCCAGCCCCCCCTAGATAATAAAAAGAATACATTAATTTACATTGCTAAAAATATTAATAAAAACAATAGTATTTATGACAACATTATAAACAATAATATAATTCCTAAATTTAGAGATTTAGAAGATTTAGAAGATTTTTTTAAAAGATAGTCTTAAAAATTTAAAAATTAACAATAATTTTAATAATAACAACTCCTCTATAATGAATCATGTTGAAATACAATCACACTATATTCAAATTTCTAATAAATATAATGATTTTTATCACATTTACACTGATGGATCACTAATGTCTGCCATTGGTGGCATTGGTATTTATTTTAAAAACTTAGATATTAATTTTAAAATTAAATGAAAAAACTTTGCTTCTATTAAAACAATTGAATTAATTGCAATTAAAATAGCAATTGAGAAATCAATACAATTAAACCTTAATAAGATTATTATATTTACGGATTCTAAAACTAATTGTGAGTCCTTAATAAATGTTTTAAAATATAACAAATCTAAATTTTATGAAAATGAAATTATAAAAACACTGATAAATAACGATAAGATTAATGTAATTATTCAATGGATTCCTGGTCATTCATAAAAGACAAATAAAATTAAAAATTAAATTCATAAAAGACATTAATTACAATCTCTAACTTTTCATTTTAATTAAATAATTTTATCTTCCACCATATTATATAATAGTAGGTCATATACAGCTATAAGTGCTAGTCGACCTAAGCAAACGAAAATAATAACAACAACAAATGTAAATATAAATTCCCTTAATCACTTGAAATTTAGGTTTTGATATGATTGTATTAAATTACAGTTAATTATTAGTATAATTGTAAAGATATATTTTATTGTTATTTTTATTGTTTTTTCAAATGTTATAAATACCATAATGCGAGTCTTTTGTTATTATTCCACTGGGGAATAGTTTATTCAGTGTGAAAATCGTCGGTAAAAACTATAAATTATACAAAAATTTATCATACAATTCATAATTTCTTTATTTTAATTTTTAAAAATCCTTTATTTCTAATTTTTAATAAAATTTCTTTTCATTAGAATTTAACAGTATACTCTGCACCACTACATATCAAATCTATAAAAATCCAATAAAACTTCGTGTACATCAAATTGGATTCGTATATGTATAGTGTATACGTATGGAAGAATCTCTGGAAAACTTCACGCGCTCGAATACGGTCTATTATGGCGGTTTTTCATTCATAAACTTTCACCCGATATATAGCTGATATTTTGGTAGTCCTACAAATATTTAATAACATTTCCCCTAACTCCGCTATGCCAGCTAGTTCAAATAATTGTGTGGACTTCCTTCTTCTTTCTAAATAAAATCTATCCTTAATGTTGAATATTTATAGTATAATAAATTGAAATAATTAAAAATGTATACCTAATACTTTGTGAATTGTTAGGTACACGAAACACGACATATATTATTGTTGATATAATTATACAACATTACGGTTGGCTTAAATGGCTTAATGTGATCAGGCACGGCAAACACTTACAAACTTAAAGGTGATTGATTACTTACTGTTCAAATTTGAAAATCAAAATAGAAATAATGATGGACCAAATGAATAAATCTAATTTTAATTTCTAAAAAATCACAAACATAAAATGAAAAACAAATGTCTGTTTACGCTAAAAATATTTGATCGTAAAATTAAATTTTAGTACATACTTTAATTAATTATAACGTCAAGGGCATAGCATAATCACGATATAAACTGATTATAAGGTGTGATCGAGCGCAACTATGGCTGTTGCTTCATTTAAACAGCTACGTCATTCGGTGCACACATTTGTTTTTAGCGTGTGTTTAAAATAAATCACCAATAGTGTAATACTGCCACAAGCAAATTGTACGATCTATTTATAAATAATAATTGATCTAGCAAGCTAGCTATTTATAAAGTTGGAAATAAAAATTTTATCGAAATCGATCTTAAAATAACTAATAAAAATAAATCATTTCACTATATAAAAGTTAATAAAACAAAAAATAAAATAAATATTTGTTTTATTTTAATTTAGAACAGATTAAATATTAATCATTTTTCTTATTGAATTAGCTTATAAAATTTGAATACAGTTTAAGTGCGTTTCCTGACAGAAAAACTTCTAGAATAAGTCCAATTGTAATACGAGCTTCAACTACAAAACATAACTTCCTGTTGTAATTTTCATGTTGTAATGTAAGAATGTTTGTATCAATTATAAATAAAACTTTATGTTTATTATTTTGTCTTTATTTTTGACGGTTTATTCTTCGACTTTTCATTTTTGTCACATTAAACTCGGTATTTTAATTTTGTTCAGTTTTTTATAAGAAAACTTCAAAGGGAAAATTGTAATTCGGGATTTTATTTGATTTATATGGATAGAATAAACAATGATTTTTTAATAAATTAAACAAAAAATTTATATTATGTACTAGTTATACGATTCGAATGAAAACGTTTACCGGTTTCCGTTACCAGTGAGCAGTTTTCCAAGAACGTGTTGCCGGAAGAAATATGAAAATTTGAATCACCTCTAACAAATTCAACTTTGTAAAAATAATAAACAGATTGTAACAAAGAGCTTTTAATTTCGACCGATTTACATTTCCGCTGTTCATGTACATAATAACAAAACACAATAAGCCATTTCAATCATGCATTTACCACACATAAAAAAGAAAAACAAAAGAAATAAATTATCTGTATAAAAATAAAACGAAACAAAAAAAATATTTTCCGAGAAATGTAATTTTAATTATTGATTTTAAAGCAACCGTATCTTTTGTACTTTATTCCTGGTTTTTCAGCATTAGGTAGTATCTTTATTATTATTATTATTTGTTTTTTCTAGTTATTTGTTTTTGAATATCCATTTAATTGTTCAAATGAATTATGTATGGTAGAGTTTAAAAAAATTATTCAGTTCTCTTATCAGAAAATATTTCGCAGGCCTATCAAATATGTAAAATGTTTCTTAATGTGTGTTCAATCTTTTAACAAAAGCTTTCGCTAACAGCAGCACATTTTTAACCCTTAGCGGCCACAAGGGGTGAATATGTACCCCAGGCTAAATTACCTTAATTTAAGTTATTTAAAACTATGAAAATCATACTTGTCGCGCCATATATAGGTTGTCGAGGAATGTAGGTTACTTGCATGGTACATAGAAGGAAAAAAAAAGTATTAGTAGCGCTATAAACGATGAATTCCGGAAGGAGTAATGATTTTTCAATAGTAATTATTTTTTTTCTGAAAAACGTCATTTTTCCTGACTTTGCACATATACATAATATGTTTTTGTTAAATTATCTTGATATTGGCTCTTGTAAACCATATTAGAAATTGAAAAACATGTTTCAGAATGTCCATGAATTTTTTGGAGTCTCAATATTTTAAATTTGTCTTTCTAGACCGATTTTTGAACTGGGATGAAAAATCACCCCAGTATGGCCGCTATGTTACGGGAGCGAAGTGTGGCCGCTAAGGATTAAATTAATGAATACATAAATTATGATGAAATAATTAATAATTCAAAAATAAAATAACTTTACGTTTAATTATTTATATTCATATTAATTTTTTTGTTATTACCAGTAAAGAACAAATATTATTATGTATTTGGAAATAAGGTTGAGCTTACACATTTATTGCCCCCCCCCCCCTCCTCTTCCTGCATTTAGCCTTATGTTGTATTTTTCAGTCAGGCTAAGAACGATTATTGCAAAGAGCTTAATTCCTTAAAACTATAATATGTTTAAAGTTAATCCATTTTGAATCTCTGACAGGACCCGTAATTTTGTGCAAACAAATTTTTTATTAAAATTTTATTATTTTATTGGCTTAATCGATGCTCTAGAGTCTAGATTATCAGAATTATGATAAAAATAATTTTGCCCCTTAGTAAAAATTTTTAGCGCGAATTTTTTGTTTTATAAAACCATTGTTAACTAAGTTAATTTTCTGCAAGATTTGAGTGTAATTTGTCAAACTAATAGTATATTACACACCAAGGTTGAAAATCTATTATTGTAGCCAAGCGCAAAGGATATAACTCGAGATGCACAACAGCGAGTGTTATGTGACACGAGGATACAATATTAGTTCTCAGCCGTGGTTTGTAACAATTTTTTCTATTACTAAAAGCTTAAATCTTTACGCCGGTTAAGAAATAGCGAAATTAGGTCCTAATTAGCGGTACTCTAGAACTTCATCTAAAAATCCTTTTAGAATCCCACTTCCATCGCACATGTCAAATTTCACCATAATCGATTGAGAAATAGGCATGTTCCATCATACTTGACCATATTCCAGAACTTCATTTACAAATCATTTTAGAATCCATTTCCAATGCACATGTCGAATTTCATCATAGTCGGTTAAGGAATAGCCAAAGCCAAGTTTCATCCTACTTGGCCACAGTCCAGAACTTTATCTGAAAATTATTTTAGAATCCCATTTCCAACGTTCATGCCTAATTTCATCATAATCGGTTAACGAAATAGCCGAGTTTCATCCTACTTGGCGCCATATTCCAGAACTTCATCTAAAAATCATTTTAGAATCCCATTTCCATCGCACTAGTTGAATTTTATCAGAATCGGTTTATGAAATGAAAGATGCGAAATGTTCGAAATGAAAGATACGAAATTAATGACAAGTGTTCGCCCCTAGGAAAAACCGATAAATAGTTTACCTATTTATCAGTGTGATCAGTGATCACGCCCAAAACATTCATATACAGGGTGTTTTGTACTTGAGTGTAAACATTTTCAGGGATGATTCCTTGATTAATTTCAAGCAAAAAATCGTTCCTGTGGGGGGGGGGGGCGGGAGAAGAGCATTTTAAATATTTATTAAGATGCGGTGCGTTAAAGAAAATTAGTTTTGGGTGGTACCTTCACGCATATTTTTCTTAATTACTCCAAAGCTAGGTAGCCTAAGCCTAGCATTTGTATAATATTACTAGCTGACCCGGCGAACTTCGCCCCGCCCCAAATTACTTCGTTTCGAGCAAATACTTTTGTCCTTCACGAAAATTGATTTTGATGATAGAAATATTCTCAATAGATGATTGAGTTGAGTGGACATTCCATTCCATTTTCATCGAATTCAACACTAATGTATTGAAAAGTGAATGAAATGTCGATTCAAACTCAGGCGTCTTTCGAAAATTGAGTTGTGTTTTGGATTTTTTCTCTCATTGTGGAAATGAATTGGAGTCAGTTGGAATTCAAAAGAATTCAATGTATTTTATTCGAGTGGAATTAAATCGAATACAGACGCAAATCAATACAATGCATTGTGGTAAACAATATTTCTAGTTCTGTTCTCCGGCGCATAAATGAACAACGACGATGGTTTGCCAACTCTCGAACACGCGACGTACAACTGACCATGAGAAAAACACGGAAATTCTAGATTTATTCCGCACACTTCCAACGATTGATCTTGCGATTTGTTAATCGTTATAGCAAACGCTAAACGAACGGGGAACTGAATGCGCTTGAAGTCGAACGGTGTGTCAGTTGGAATCATAGGAATTCTCGGAATTAGAACATCTTCTCCTTTGAATTTGCCCTTGATGATCGTCGCTTGAATCACGTTGTTCATCAGTTTCTTCATACTCAATCGCGTTCCGTTACACAATTTCGGATGGTTCAGATTGCGCAGCATGATTATTACAGATCCAACCTTGAGCATCAAGTTATGCGGTGGTCCGACTTTTCCGAAGGCTTTTCCCAAAATTTTCTTTCGTAAGAACCATCTCCTGGCAATTTCAAACACAATAGAAAAAGATTGAGCCTAATTGAGCCTAATCCGTCATCAAAACATACAAAAAATTCAAAAATTCATTGAAAAAAAATTCAATTTTCTTCGGGTTTTTCCGAAAGTTTCCGAGTTTTCCACTTCGTTTTCACAATTTTTCTCTTCTAAAAGACAATCTGGTTTGGTTGCGCGCCAAATCTCGTACAAAAACATAATGTTTTGATTTGCCGAATTTTCCGACTTTTCCAAAGGATTTTCCAAAAATTTTCTTTTTTAAGAACCATCTCCTGCCAATTTCAAATACAATTAAAAAAGATTAAGCCTAATTGGTCATCAAAACATACAAAATATTCAAAATTTCATTGAAAAAAAAATTCAATTTTCTTCGAGTTTTTCCGGAAGTTTCCGAGTTTTCCACTCAGATTTTCCAATTTTTCTCTTCTACAAAACATCTGGTTTTTACCATCTGGTTGGCTACGCGCCAAATCCTATACAAAAACATAATTTTTCGATTTTCCGACTTTTCCGAAGGGTTTTCCCAAAATTTTCTTTCGTAAGAACCATCTCCTGGCAATTTCAAACATAATACAAAAAGATTGAGCCAAATCGGTTTAGCCGTTCTCAACTGATGTGCGCACATACATTTTTTACGCCATTTTTATATACACTCCCGAGCAACTGAATCGACTAAAACCTTAAGCGCTCACATAAGGGCGATTTTTGTTAGAACGGTCAAACCGATTTTCATAAGACATTATTTTTTTGAAAGCCTGATATTTTTGCTTTAAAGTGACACTATTTTTATGAAAATTGGTTTAGTACTTTTTTTTGTAATGAATTTTGAATGAAAACGCAACCAAAATTGATGATTAAGCAAAAAATATTGGGGGTGTTTAAAATTAAATTACAACAAAAAACTCAAGCAAAACAAAAATAATTTTATTGGTTAATAATAAGTATGGCCCCCCTTGCGACTACAACGGTTCGCATGCGGTTCCCCATTGACCTTATTAAGGTTTTGACAAATACTTGGGGGATCGCACCCCACTCCTCCTCTAACGTAATCTTCAGGTCACTGATGTTAGATGGTACGGGATTTCTAGCTCGGGCCCTCCGTTTTAGTTCGTCCCATAAATGCTCAATTGGATTCATGTCTGGACTGAGTGTTGGCCACCTCATCGTCTCGAGTCCGACCTCATCCAAGAACTGTCGAGTGGTTCGAGCTGTGTGACACCGGGCATTGCCATGCATCAATATGAAATCTTCCCCTATATATCCTGCATAGACATGATCCAAGAGAATGCCCTCGATATATCGTTCAGCGGTCAGACCTCCTTCACGGCCTCCACCAGGTACGAAAGCCAGATCTGTTTTTCCCTCAAACGATATGCCAGCCCACACCATACACGAACCGCCGTCGTATGAGACTGTTTCAGCAAAACAGCACTGCGAAAATCGCTCTCCTGGACGCCGGTAGACCCGGTCTCTCATATCACTACCATGGAGACATATTCTGCACTCGTCAGTAAATAGAACGGACGTCCATTGCTCGATGTTCCAATTGATGTGTTCGCGAGCAAATTTCAGTCGCTGTTTGCGGTGGCGTGTTGTCAATTTTGGGCCTCTAGCGGGCCGTCTTGGAGTGAGGTTGGCTTCCTTTAAGCGTCTTCTTACTGTCCATTGACTGACAGCTACATCTCGAACTTATCTTAGCTCCTGCTGCACATCGACGCCCGTGAGATGGCGATTTCGCAGTGAAATTAGGACGATAAATCGATCGTCCCTCTCTGATGTACAACGAAGCCGGCTGGTTTGTGGTCTTCGAATGAAGGTACCAGTTTCCTGAAACCTTCTGAATACTCTTGAGACAGCAGATTGGCTCTTGTTAAGCTGACGAGCGACTTCTTGTTGATTGCGTCCTTCTTGCAATAAAGCAACAACTTGTGCGGATTTTTCTGGAGTGGTACCCATGATTTTAAGGAAACAATGAATTAAACTGGTAGATATTTGTTCAGGTCAACGTCTGACTCATAAGTGACGACAAATATCGGTCAACGTGGCATTTTACAGGAGATTGCATCACACCAATTGTTTTCACCGAATCATCGCATTTTGCTAAGACTGCTCTAATTTGAAAAGTACTATATGGGGGGAAACCAAAATTTCAATGTGATGACGCGCGTCACGGAATTGACGTATTTACGAAATTTATTTGATTAAAGCAATGTCTCTTGTTAAATATAAATGTAATGTTTTAAAAATTGTAAAAAACAAACTAAGTTAAATAAAAATTTGATGATTGAAAAAAATTAAAACAATACATTATTAATATGTATAATATGAGCCGTTTATTTTGAAAGTGGGGCAAGTCCATATTTTGGTGAAACGAGAAAATGAAGGAATAGAGAAACAATAAATGCGAAAATATACGGGATTTTGAATTTTTATATTTTTTGAACAAGTAATGGGGATTCGCTTTTCTTTATTTTGACTATAAATTGTTCACCGTTAGAAAGATTATACTTTTATTTATCTATTGTTATCATTAGGGCTGTGATTTTTAGTTAAAAACCTTTTCGTGCTGGAGCCAGGTTTACGTGTTTTGGTAACATAGAAACTTGATTCATAAAATTTCCTTTCATATGGCATCGGTTTGTTAGCACCTTTTCTCACCTTTTCCGTAGTTTGGAACCTTTTTGACCTAAATAAACATTTTTGAACCTTTTTGTCGCCTAAATGGTATAGTATTCAAAATCATTTCCAAAATAATCATGAAATGTCCGGATTTTACATCAAATTGGTATCGTATATTTTTGGTCTACGGAAATAAATTTTAAGACAAGGGACAAATGTGAACGCGACATAAAAAATGTCCTCAGTTAAAAAATATGAATACGAAAACACATTTGTTCCTTTTATTTCTAAAAAGTGAAGTTTTTACATTAGTTCCAAAACTACAATATTTTAAATGTATTTTTTTCTTCTTTTGTTGGCATCCATGAGGAAAAATTTGGCATAAATAGTTTTTTCTTCAGTCGGTTTCATCGCTGGACAAGTGTTATTTTGTCAAATTTGTAATGTGACAATCGTTGCAGTCAAAAAATCACAAAAAGATCAACATATAAGACCCCAAAAACACAAAAAAGTGCCACAAAAAACCACAGAAATACAAATCAGACGTTTATATCTGAGGTGAGGAATGGAAACGTCACGCATCCGGATTTTTTGGTTAAACAAAAAGCCTATAAACGATGAAACTATTTTACAAGTAAAAAGTGCGATAAAATACGAATATATGTATACGCGGATGACTATAGACGAAACAACCGACACAACCGGAAGATATGTGGCTAATGTTGTGGAAGGTGTTTTAAATAGGGATGAAGATGAAAGCCGCAAAAAGTTTTTATTGAATACTGCTATATTAGACAAAGCCAATAGTTTCACAGTAGCTAGACTTTTCGACGATTCCGTTAAAATTGTAGGCTATGATTTTAACCTAGACAAAATGTTAATGTTTTTATCAGATGCTGTGCCTTTATGGTGTAGGCGGCTGCTGCAATTAAAATTGTCTACCCGAAAATTTTACACGTTACTTGTTTGGCACACGGGATTACATCGAGTGGCCGAAACTATAAGATCAATACATCCCGATGAAGAGAGATGATTGCTTACGCCAAAACTTTATTTTGAAAAGCGCCTCGAGAGTCCAAATTTTTAGAGAATTTGAACCGGGTTTAGAGCTTCCACTAAAGTAAATAGCCAATACTTTTTATTTATGAATTTTACTGTGATGAAATAAGCAAAAAATTTAAGTTAATAAATTAATTAAAAGTAGCTTTATTACTCAAATAATTTTAATTTTTGGAACCTTTTTGCCACCTTTTTTTAATTTTATAGAGCATATTTTAGGTACCTAAAATGCATTTTTTAGCACCTAAAATTCACAGCCCTAGTTATCATTAACTTAAATTTTTTGAAAAATGGAATTGCACCACTTTCAAAATTAACGGCTCATATGTATATTTTAATTAAATAGTGATGAACTTGATCAAACATGCCGCACGCCATTTTGATTTAAAGCTATAAAATAAAAATAAAACATTTTTATTTTCATTATGTCAAATATTGCGCACATTTTTTGAATTTATAAGCTGTATAATCTATGCAATCCTACAAAAATGTATGAAGCAAAGAGAAGGCTGAAAAATGTTTAGGTTTGCGCGTCATATTTTCAAATTTTCTACAACCGCAAGAGCTACCATCTTTCGGAAAACTTCGAAAACACAAGCAACTTTCACATAATGGAACTAGGTGTCACTAAATATTTGGTGTCAAAAATTGTATGACATTTTTATGTGTGAATTTTATAAACATAAACAAACATATTTTTGTGTAATAAAAGTGATTATTATTAATACGTGATAATTAAATTTTATTTATTTTGCCTTCTCCATTTGACAAACGTCAGAAATATTTTTTGATTGTGTAGTGACATCTAGTGGCAAATGCTCTGTACTTTTTGTTTGGCCGCGCTGCCTCTTTCGGAAAATTCTCTGTACTTTTTCAACAATCGTGCTTTCTCTTTCCGAAAACATGATCTATGGGAATATTTTACTGAATAGTAAAATACGCCAAACAGAGAAAAAAAATCAAACACCATATAATAGACAAAGACAAGGTGTTTTTTTAAATTTTTTTTATAGCAAAAGTTTTAAGGGGAATTTTGACAGCAATTGTAACTTAACCTACAAAAAATCAAAATTATTTCTTGATTTCTTGCTGTACAAGTGAGCTTGCCAATGTATGCTTGTATGTTTCGTTAATTGCGCCACCTTTGCTGTGAGATCAGTGATGGAGGAAACTCATCGAAAAGACTAAGCGAGCTAGAGGGATGAGTTCCACCAAGGAAAAAAGTTAAAACATGTCATGAATTGGAAATTAAAAACATAAATTGAATTTATGAAATGTAAACGACCGATTTCAATTTATAATCGATGAAATTTATTAGTTTTAATGATACAATTTAGAAATATGTTACAAATTTAGTTCATTGTCTCTTCCAATTCGTCGGATAAATTTCCAGATAGTGACCATGGTTGCGACAACAATGAATCTAAGTCATCCGAATCGTACGCATGTTAAAATGATAGAATTGAATTACGTACCGTAGTGTCTAAACTAAATTAAAATTTTCACCATTTGTTGATATTTCACCGTCGGCCATCGAATGTCTTGAAACATGTTATTCGTTCTCTGAATTCGATTTATCCAGTTTTGATTTTAATAGTGCAGGGACTAGACCGGCAGATAGCATTTCCTCTATGGTTACAGACCATAGTGGGAGTAAAAATTGTGGTTTGATCGTTCCTAAGAAATATTGGCGACACATTTTTTCAAATTCAACTAAAGGCCCCCATTTTTATAATTGAAATGCTCAACGATTTTCACTATGGGAGATAAAATTTTGCCAATTTTAGTGCTACTGGACGACGTGAACCACCAACTGTCAACCATTTACAATCGAATCCAATTACATTGTACTCTTTACAATCGCTAGAAGTACAAAAAAATACGATAAATTCACAGAATTCTTATCAACAACACCAACAACACGTACAAATAAATTTGTTAGAATGTACGGAATGAACATTAGATGAAACAAACGTAAACGGCATGTGTTTTGTATTTGTATTGTCTTATAGCAAAAGTTTTAAGGGGAAATTTGACATTAAACAAAAACATACCCAATAATTGCCCAAAAATTTAAGTATTTAGTAATTTAATATTTATTTGATTATTTTGCCGTCTCAAAATTATCTTTTATTCTTCTTCTTCCGCTGGCGCTACATCCCATGAACAAATTTGGCCGCCTCAACGATGCTCCTCCAAATAATTCGATCTGCCGCAAGAGAACGCCAGACATGGTGACCGAGTGTGTATAGGTCCCTCTCAACGTCATCCATCCATCGTGTAGGTGGTCTCCCACGAGGTCCTACTTTCATTGGTGCCGACTCCAAGGCCTATTTAGTGGTCCGATTTTGTGAACGAAGTACGTGCCTAAGCCATCTTATAGCCTTAATGATTTTATGAATCCGATGATGTCGACTTTATCGAGATCATTTCTGATCTCATGTACGTGGCTCCCTCTTTAATGGGACCGAGCATTCTAATTATCATCGTACGATCGGTTACAGCGATTTTCTGGATGTTTTTCACATTGAGTATCTCCTGAAATGAAGTCCCCACGAAACTGCCTTATCGCGGTCACCATGTATTTGGTCTTCTCTTCATTGATCTAAAGCCTATTTGTTGGGTTTTCAGTTCCAACGGGAGCAGGACCTCTTTCAGAGAGATGATGTTATGCGTATGCTAATAGCTGGGCTAATTTATAATACAGGCAGCTACGTTGCGCCATATTGAGCTGACGAATGACATACTCCAATGATAGATTGAATACAGTTTGAGCTATTGGGTCTCCTTGCCGCACTCCAGATGTTATCTCAAAGGCATCCGAAATTTTGGCCTCTATTAGCACCTTACATATTGAGCCATCCATTAAAAGCTGGCACATTGAAACCAATTTTGACGGTATGCCCAGGTAGAACAATACGTTCCATAACGTATTCCTCTTAATTCTATCGTACGCCTGTTGAAAGTCTATGAATAGACTGTGTACAGGAATGTCCTTTTCATAGCATTTCTCCAGCACAATCCTCAGCGTGAAAGTTTGACCGCTCGTTGATCTATTTAGTCGAAAACCACACTGATAATCACCCAAGATCCTCTCGCTATAAGTTGAAAACTTTGCTGCGACTACGTTGGCAAACATCTTGTAGCCCGTGTTCAGCAAAGCCATACCACGATAGTTGTTGCAGTTCAATCGATCTCCCTTTTTATGAAGTGGACAAATAAGAGCCGTCTTCCACTCTACTAGGATTTCTTCTCTAGACCAAATTGTTGATATGAGCTCAAACATGCAATAGAACAGATAATCATGTTGAAGCAAGAGGGATTGTTGCTCGGAAGATGGTGCCTGTTTATTTAGAAGTGAGGAAAAATAATTTTGCCACACTTCGAGGACGGTTTTAGTGTCCATTTTCAACTCACCGGAATTGTTGCGAATAGCGCTGCTACGCGGATGAAAGTCCGTAGCTAATTCTCTTTTGCAACGATATCTATCTCTCAGGCTAGAATTTTGGATGTCGCGTGCCTGTTGTTCATGTTATTCCTGTTTGGTGCGGGATTTCAAGCTCTAGTTCGGCGTTTTATAATGACCCAGATGTGTTAGATGTGACTATGACTAGTATTGCCATACCATTGCAGCTACAGGAACTGAAGCGCTGTCATGCATTAACACAAAATAGTCATAACCTCTCACATAGGGCAAAAAGTGACCGCCAAGAATGTTCCGAACATATCAGTATGCATTCACCCCCAAACCAATCTCCACTAGCCCCGTACGTCTCTCCCAACTTATTCCAACCCAAAACATTATTGAACTTCTACCAAAGCTTACATTTTGCACCATATTACACGGTGCGTACCGTTCTCCAACTCTTATGTATACAAGATTACGTTCCACTGATCAATGCTCCAATTAGCATAATTTATAGTTTCCTTTGTTCCTTATATGTTAATATGGTTAAAAGTGTTATTTTTTTTAACTACGTTGAACTGGATCCAAAAATTATCAATTTTCTGTAAAATCTCTGGAATGCATGTGATTTTAACTCAATTCATAGTTTCCTTGTTTTTCCATCACCATCACTATGTTTAGCAACCGTAGCAAGTTTCATCTTCTTTTAGTTACTAGAATTTTTCAATAAAACAACTTATTTGTCTAGAAAATAACAAAATCACTATATCATAGCATAAACTACCAACCAAAACAAAAAAAAAAAAAATAATAATATTTTGCAAATATAGGAAAGTATAGAGCAGGCTTTTTACTAAACAAAAAACGAATGCCATTTTGGTTCTCGCTAATTGACAGGTCGCTTGTGAAATTTTCAAAATTAAATTCGTGTAGCTAAATTTTGTGGAAAATGTCAAGAATCTACTCTTACGAGGATGTGGCAAAACACAATCACGCGAGCGACTTATGGCTGGTGATTAACTACAAAGTGTATGATTTAACGGACTACAAAACTATAGTAAACATAAAAAAGAACATAATTATGTAATAATCGTCTATAAATATTTTTGTGCAAATTCGTTTCAGCATCCTGGAGGTGAACTAGCACTGCTCGCAGTAGCTGGCAGAGATTCAACAATAAGTTTTAACGAAATCAAGCATACCATAGTTGCTCGGTAAATATAAATGTAGTGTTAATCAATTCTTAATATGGCGGATATTACATTATAATATTTATTTAATTATATAAATATATTAGCTTTAATAGCCTGTCCGAATTCATTCTTTCTTAATCGACTAAACTAAATAGGTACCACCATTTTTCCGCGAGAGGCGGTAATATCGCGCAAAAGTCTAGTATTCGACTAGACTAAATCATTCTAAACTAGTAAACTGTGATTTCATTTTGTTTGGTAATTCTTATGATATTTTTTTTTTTTTTGAAATAATAATAATATTCAATTTAATATTAAAAATAAATTATTACTATGAATAAATCATCCGTAACAAAGCAGTACTCAACCCGCTGTAAGTAAACAATAGTTTTATTTCAATATTTTAAGCATTAAAATATTATTAAACTTTTATTATTGCAGGGCCCGATAACATACATAACTTCAAATTTTATTGAGGCGAGGATCAATAATGACAATTTATTTACCGGTCGATTTTTTAATAATAAAGAATCGTGGGAGGTATAGTTAAATTGAAAATTTATGACCTTTTTTAACAAAAATGTTTCTATAGAAAGTCGGATCTGATTGAGGGATACAGGAGGACTGGCAAAAATTGCGCAAAAATTGGTCCAACATCATGGATAAATATAAGGTTAAACATGCGAGATACTCTGTTTGTCTATACATTTTAAAAAAATGTTTACTTTTGGAAAATAATTCAACCACCAACCGGTAAAGGTACTGAGATGTACTGTGAAATGGCCAATACTTGGCCATTTTTGACACCATTCATTATGCATCGTTAAAGCATAACATAAACCCGCCACTATAGTAATAGAATCGTGTCCAAGCGAATCAAGCTCAGAGATGATTACTTCAACGCCAAGTAGCTCAGAGGCTAATGCATCGATTAGGGTAAGAGGGGCAAAAAGATCTTTACCCGTTGATTCAAACGAGGCAAAATTAAAAACGGCCGTGATGAACGTGTCGGACGTGTTTCATGACACCATCTTCAGATTCAGAACATCTTCTTCTGAAAAATCAGAATGTCCGACGCAAATATTTTGCATTACACAACATGTCACTATTGTTTTTATTGAATTTTCGATCTTCAATTCCAATGTTTTATTAAAAATACATCGCCATCGCGTCTTCAAAAGACCAAAAGAACATTCGATTATCGAGCGTGCTTTACTGTGAGTCTTATTAAAAATGCGCTGATCCGATATTGTTGGCGATGATGATGTAGCTTTATAAGGAGTTATTATTCCGGCAGGTTTCAATCGACAGCTATATCCACTATCTTCAAGATAATAATAACCTGGAGGTGGAAAATTATTGTTCGCCGCAAAACTCGCTGGTCATATACAGATCCAGGGAAGCCACAGTTAATATAAGTAAATCTTCCGTTACTATCACACACGGCCAGTAAATTGATCGAATAATTTAATTTTCGATTGATGTATTCACTTGCCCTCGATCTCGGGACCGTTATATTAACATGGTATCCATCTATCGCACCAACAGCATTTGAAAAAATCGATGTTCCTGCACGACTATTAAACCCTATTCCAATTTGCTCGAATGTATCGTGTGCTGGGTGTTTTATAATTTGGCCACATATACTGAGGAAGAAGTCTAGTGTGTCATGCACCACATCTGGTATGGTCGATTTTGACATATTAAAGGTAACTGCGGTAACTCTGTAGCTCGCGCCGCTGGCTAACCAAAAAAGAAAAATGCATAGTTAAACTTCGAGCAAAGTCCATGGCGTCTTGGCGGATACATATTAACAATATAATTAAATGATTCTGGGGAAATTTTTAAATGGCGCTTTATTGCAGCTGCATCATTTTGTAATATTTTTGTGTATAGCTCCGACGGAACGAATTCACGGCAATTTCCCAGTTTCTAAAAAAATGTAGACAAAATGTAAGGTTGTAATAAAAACATTTTATTTAATAATGTACCATTTTGTTTGGATATTTTTGAAACATTTTCATTAGTTATTATTGATGATAATATGTAGCTGCATACTATTTCACTAACACATGATATACCGAATTGTTCATCAGTGCCAATGGCATCCTTATTTACAATATTTAAACTTATTTGTCGTAGTGGTTTTATTCAAATTTGTTTATTCAAAAACTATATACCAAATTTATTTGACAGATTATTAGAAATTAGAATTATAATGAATTCGGACGCTACAAATTCTTAATTTGGTGCCATCTATGATTATTTGAGTAGAACTTCACGTATACTTTTAGTTTAGTCGATTAAGAATGAATTCGGACAGGCTCTAAGAAGCTAAATATAACAGCATTTTCTTGCTAAAGAAATATAATTATATTTATATAATTAAATAAATGTGATAATGTAATATGTATGATACTTATTGATACTATTTGTTAATACCGTTTAATTGCAGGAATATGATGGAGAAATACCTAATAGGTGAAGTTTCAGATTCAGTACTGCATCATCGTAAATAAATTAGAACAAAAACAAAAAAGTTTGGAATTTAAATAAATTTGATTTTTGGCAAAATAATACATATTTTGTTTTTGGATGTATGATCACAGAAGTTGATTTGAGTTGTGCATACTAAGCACACTTGCTTATAGTTTCTAAAGTATTTCAGACCATGTTGATTAAATTGGAAGTTGAGTTGGATGTTGAATTTTGGATTGAGGTAAGGACTGAGTTAGTTGTCGCGATGGGGTTGAGATGGAATTGTCAGCGTCATGTAGCGGGGATGTAGATTTTCAGACCACGTTGGTTTGAGGAATAGCCTTTATCGTTGAGTTGGGGTGCTTTTTCGAATCAAGTGGATTTCGGGATTGCGCTTGCGGTTGAGTTTGGAGTTGAGAAGAGAGTTGAAATTAGGCTCGAGCCGCTCAAGTTGATTTGAACTGGAGTTGAGTGAGGTACAATTTGGAAAATTGATTGAAATTGTCGGTCTCTCATTCTAGAGTAAACTTTATTTTCTGAGTGTATTATTTATATTTTTGTGAAGACTGCTCAGTTCTCTTATTGTGCCATTAAATAGTTCTAGAATATCTGTACCAGACCTAATTATTTGGTATTTGTTTAATTGCAGAAATTTAAACATTAAAAATATCGGTCTAAAAAGAGCAAAATATTGAAGTCCTCTGAAAAACGACCAAAAGTTTGTTTAATTCAACACATAGTTAATCTAAAGATAAAATCTCGCATATCCCAATTTTCAACAGATCTTGATTTCTTCGTCCTGCCCAAAATCACTGGTTGTTTACCTTCTGAACAAATTAATTTTGATTCTTCTTGTATACCACACTTTATCAATTTAGCAGATCCTTATTTCTTTAATCCAGATAATATCGATTTACTCATAGGCGCTGAAGTTTATCATGATATAATAGTGGGTGAAAAAGTAGAAATCTTAAAGGATTTTCCTTCTTTCATATCAAGTGTCTTCGGATACATAGTATCTGGAAAAATAAATGACTCCAATTTGAAAGGTTGTCTTAACAATATAATTCAAACATCGTCACACATGTGTTCTTTGGATGAACTTAATTCCAAAATAGAAAGATTTTGGCAGCTTCATGAATTTGCTTCTGACAATGAGTTTTTTATAGAAGAAAAAATGTGTAAACATTACATAGATAATGTATTTCGTAATTCTAATGGACGATATATTGTCTTATTACCAATTAAATCAAATATATGTCAACTCCGAGAATCAAGTTCTATTGTATTACGCCAATCCAAATATCTCTTGAACAAAAATTGATTAAAAACCATGAACTATATAGAGAATTTAAAAAGTTTATGTCTGAATATATATGTAGATCTTGGTCATATGAAAATCATCGAAAATATTAATAAAATTGATAGTCAACAAGGTAAAACTTATTATTTACCTCATCATTCAGCTATAAACGTAAACAGTAGCACTACAAGGGTTCGAGTAGTGTTCAATGCTTCTTCGAAAACTTCGACAAATCTAAGTGTAAACGATTGTCTCATGATAGGACCAACTATTCAACAAAATTTATTTTCAATAGTTTTAAGGCTTCGTAAATATGCTGTAGACAAATCTTGCTTAACGATAATCAGCAGGATCTACATCGAATTTGATGCGGTGAGACACTTCAACAGACGAAATAAAATGTTATCGTATGTGCACAATTACTTATGGTACGGCTACAGCACCATTCCTCGCTACTCGCACATTAAAGCAATTGGCAATCGATGAGGAATCTAAGTATCCTAAAGCATCTACAGTTTTAAAGCGTGATTTTTATATGGATGACGTTTTAATAGGCGATAATACTCTTGAAGAAGCAGAAATTTTAAAATGAACTATAATGAACTGTTACGCCTCTGTTGTTCGTTGTCCCAAGTTGTTGGTGTGGGATTTGCGCTTGTTGTTTGTTGGACGACGCAGTTGTTTACGTTGTGTCGTTCTTTATTCACATTTATAATAAGAATCACAAAGTTTGTGCTGGTTTTTAATTCGTAGTCTGATTGAAACAATGTTGCTTAATGTCTTCGAATGGATTTAGTGAGGAATGTGTCGTGTACGGGAGGTCTGTTGTATACATGTGTGATGTGTATTTTTGTTAAATGTTATAAGAATGGCTTAGCGGTATTTGATTTGTCCCTGTAAAGGGGAGGGTTGCTGAATATCGATTTCTGCTGGTAGAGTCTAAAGCGGAATAATGATGCTTATGCTGGTGTTTTTGTTAATTTGACTTTGTCTGCGGATACAAATTTGCTTATTTTGACATGATGGGTGAATGTTTTGCGAAAGATCAATTTAATTTTTAATTATAGAAGTGGACCGCAATTTGTAATTTCTTTGCGATGTTATTCTAGTATACAAATGTTGGATAAATCCCAGATATTTTTGTTTCCGAAAATGTTTGTATTTTTCGGACATTTTGCTGATTTCATACCGACTTTTTGCAGCAATAATGTCCATGACTTACCATGGGATTTACTATGAATGTTGTCGTGGAGAATCGAAGAGAGATAACAGCAAGGTGGGGTTGTGCTTTCGACAAGTCTGTGGGCGGGGCTTATACGTATATTTTTGGCGACGTAGTTTTGCTTTTGAATAGGTGGATAGAGCAGGAATAATATTTTCAATTGGACCGTTTTCTGAGCATTTGGGGTGTTTTATACAAAATTGCAATGTAATGAAATCATCTCGCATACAATCTTTCAAACCAAAGCTGTATGAATCCTGATGATTGGAAGAATTACCTTTCGCATGATTTAGGGGGTGGGTGTGTCACAACCATTCTTTCACCTTTAGAGAAGTATGGAAAAAAAATATTTATTGCAGTTTGCATATGTGTAAGTATGTTGGCTAAATTTTGCCTAATTCAACTTTTAAAAAATATCAATAATAGCCGAATTCCAACCCTACGGCTCATGTCTTAAGCACACAGAAAAAAAAATCACTTATTTTTAATAGGATCGTCACATAAATTAATTATTTGAGATTTCACGTAAAAAATCAACAAATAAAATGATTTCTTATTAATTTTTTATGTGGTATCATCTAAAATCATTGTGAAAAATCACATAAAATGAGTAACAGTAAATTATATTTTTTTATGTGAGTTAATATTAGTTTTACGGGATTTCACGTACATTTTGTAAGTCCTGCTATAACAAACGAAAAACCACATTTTTATTACAATTTTAGAAGCAATAGGATGTTCAGTCCAGTTTTTTTTTGAAGTTTTTAATTTGTGAAATTAGTATACTACAGATTATAAGTCCATACTCCTACCATTTTTTTAACAAACCAGATTTATTATCTAATTAAGAATATATATTCGTGTGAATTCTATCCATTTTTAAGTATGGGCGATAGTGTGGGTGGTTGCGAAGAAGTGGTAATGGACAATAATAGTATGGTCGATGAAAACGATGAAGTGGTAATAGACAATAATAGTGTGATTGATAGCAATAAAGCAATATTGGGCGAATGTGATAAAAGTGAAATTGTGTTGTGTGTAGTGATACCGCCATTAAAATATGACTATGCGGAATTAACTGAAACACAGAATGTATTAAAATCATGGGGATTAAGTGAAGCAACATGCGAACTTTTGAGAGCATACGGTTACAATACAGTAACCCATTTAGAAGCATTGGAGCCAGGCGATATCGATGAAATATTTTTGAAACTAGATTTCAGTTTTTTTGGGGAGCGCTCTATACTCAAAAAAAGATTATTCGAGTGGAAACAAGGAAGGGTAGGTTTAACTTTGAATTATAAGGATACATGTTTCTCTATATTAACAAATTCATGTCCTATGTCTACAGGGAATAAACACTAAATATGAAGCTACCATTTCAATGTCAAATGCAACAACATCAAAAGTTTTGGAGTGGCTTGAAAAAATTTCTAACGATATTTGCTCAAGTAAAGCCAGCACATCTGTACCCTCTTGTAGCATTTCAAATACCGACAATTTGACTTTAACACTATGCCCCAATAGTGACTCTGTAACATCGAATTTAAAGAAAACCGTAAACGGTCAACGCGTATTATATTATTACGGTGAGAAAGACATGTTAAATTCAAAAATAAAAATCGCAAAACGAGCTATTTAGAAATGCAACAGTGGGCAAATGCCATAGAGAAACGATTTCCTAAGGAAAAATCAGTAAGTTTATTGGATACATTCAGTTAGCATATGCATATGTATTATTTTAACTTATATTCATTTGCAGGCAACTTATTTCATGCCGCGGAAGCCGGGTAAGAAAAATCCGACTGGTAAATTACCATCTAAATGGAGCAATGTTTCGTTAGGGAATGAATCAGCAGCTGCTACGGCACTAACTATTGAGCAACCTCAAAGTGTATTGAATACTGGTATGTTTTGTATTTTTTTGCTTGTGTGTGTGCATTTGTGCACGCTTGAATGTGTTTGTATATTTGTCCGTCTGTCTGGATGTATATCTGGTTGCCTGTCTATCTTTCTGGATACGTGACTCCGGGTCTGGATTTGCATGTGTAGTGTTAAAATAATGTGTAACTAATATAAAGTGCGTATCCAGTACTTTGAGTGCCTACATTTGAGATTATTTGAAATGTTCGATAATCTCACTTGTTATGCTGTTAGGCAAGATTGTTCAGCCTCACTTAAATAGTGGGAGTATCTACTGATATAATTTGTATTCAGAGTGAACGTATCGGCCCAACGTTTTAATTATAGAATTTTCAAATATATACTGAATTATGTGTCGATCCCTTCATTTATTTTATAGATGAAATGGAAGTATTGAAACTATGGCTTTTTAGTAATATTTCTCCATGGGAAACGATTATTGAAAACTGGAGAAAAACTGCGGTTCTAAGGACATGGCAGCTACAAGATCTACAAAAATCATCACTAGACGAACTAATAAATGAATGGCCTAGATTCAATGACGAAAATGGATACCAGCTTGTGAGTTCAAATTGAATTTAAAAATAATCGGTTTTAAAAATGGAGTTTTTCTTGCATATTTTCTTTATAGATTGACATTGACTTCGAATTTTTATATCCCGACAAATGCAATAACTTGTTATCTACATTTGAAAATTGTATTAGCCAAATAATGCCCGTGTTTCAGACGGACATTAAAGACAAAGCTTGTCGAAATTTATTAAAACTTGTTTCACAACATGGAATTGATACGAGTAAGTAAATATTTTTATTCATAAGATGAAACCTTATTGAATAGTAGATAAGAATATAAACTACAACTTAAATGTTTATTTTTTTCAGATTCAAAAGATTGCATCGTAACTCTTTTATTGCACGCAATTCTTCACCCTAAAAGGTTAAACAAGACCCATAAGCCAACAATTTTAGAAGCACAAGAAGATTTTGTTTTACATGTGACTTCTTTTAACACGAGGCAGCAAAAATTGGAAAAAATGCAAGAGGAAAATAAACTTAAAAAAGCAAAAATTCAACCAAAAATAGTAGGGGTAGGTCAGGAATTATCCAAAATAAACCATTTTTATATTTATTTAGATGGATTAAAATATAAATTAGGGTCTTTTAAGAAGTGTCTGGATTTAGTAATAAAAATAAGTTATGTATTTCAATTAGAATATTCGCACATGAGCAAACAAGTTTGGGCATTTCTTGAAAATTACTTTTTTGGCTTGGAGTCGGAAAGTTTTTCCGAAGTTATTAATTTAATTAATAGATTGAAAACTCAAAATTAAACCTTCAAAATGTCCAATAATAATTTAGTGTGCTTCATGTGTGAATCAATTTTTAAAACCTTAACTAACTTTATTGATCATATAAAAACTTTTCATGGAATTCCTTTCATTTATAAATTTAAATGTAAGCAAGATAACTGCCGGCAAAAATTTCAAAACATTTATTCATTCCGCAGACACTTAAAAAAGCATTTGCAAAACATAAATGAAAATAAAAACTTAGAATTAACTTCCGGTCATGAAGAAATTAATCCAGAATTGTTCAAAATAAATTTACCTGTTTTAGATACTGAGCAGTTAAGTAAAGAACATTTAAATAACGACTATTTGTCGGAAATAAAAAATTCTGGATTAAATTTTTCATTAAAATTGCATAATCGAATAGAATTTACTCGGAAAGATGTAATAGAAATACAAGATTGTGTTACTGAATTAATTACTAAACCTATATCAAAAATTCTGGGTTGTTATTTGTCTAATGAATTTAATAATATGAATTCAGCTATATAACTTATAAAATCATTAATAAGTATTAATGATTTTATAAGTTATATAGCTGAACCTTTTAATGAAATTCGAACAGAATATAAGTTTATAAAAACATTACAGAAGGAGTTATTGTATAAAACACGAAGTTGTAGTGAAAGGTGTCCCAATCATATGTCCAAATAAGGTGGAAGGCTGTTTGATGAACATGCAATTCCAAATAAAAAAGTACTTTGAAACAGGCGACGTACTTACTCAAACTCTAGCCAATATGAATAAATTGAAGGGTTTTACTTATCTTGAAAATGTTGTGAATGGACATTTTTGGAAAAGTATAACTTTTCAGAGTGACAGTATTGTTCTTCCATTTTTCTTATATTTAGATGATTTTGGAATTGATGATCCACTTGGATCTAAATCCGGCCGTCACTCAGTTTGCGGCATTTACTACTCCTTCCCGACAATTCCACAACACCAAGCATCTTCACTCAACAATATTTTTATAGCCGGTTTTTTAAAATCAAAAGATTATAGTGAATATGGAAACCAAGCGTCACTTAAACCACTCTTAAATAGCATAAAACAATTAGAAACAGAAGGAATAATGTTGAATATTGGAAAAAAATGCTATCATATTAAATTAAAATTAATTCAAGTTTTAGGTGACAATTTGGCACTAAACACCGTTCTAGGATATAATAAATCATTCTCATCAGAATATTTCTGCAGAATCTGCAATAGAAGTAAATCTCAAACCGAATGTGACATTTATGAAATACCTACTGCTCTTCGGAACAAATCAAATTATGAGGAGGATTTGAATTTAAATAATCCAAAAAAAACCGGGCTTAAAGAAAATTCCATATTTAATGAGCTGGATGAGTTTCATGTTACTTCTAATATTGCTAGTGATATTATGCACGATTGGTATTTGGGAATTTGTCGATATGGATTATCTAAAACTTTAAGTTATTTTATTTATGAAAAGAAATATTTCTCATTAGAGGCACTAAATAATCGAAAGCAGATGTTTAATTATGGGGATACCGAAATAGGTAACATTAGCATGCCCATTGAAAAAAAACATATTGATAATGCTTCATTTAAAATGAGTGCTTCTCAAATGAAAAGTTTTTGCCATTTAATTCTTCCTATGATAGGAGATTTAATAATACCGAATGATGATGTCTACAAATATTTAATTCAATTAATTAAAGTTCTGGATTTAATTCTACTGCCAACATATAATGCTGCTTCCATAGAACAATTGAAGCAAGCCATAGAATGTCATCATAAGCTTTATAAAACACTTTTTAAAGAAACACTTAAACCCAAATTTCATCTTAGTACACATTATGCAACCATAATAGAACAACTTGGACCCCTTAGACATCTCTGGTGCTTTCGATTTGAATCAGAAAATCAAATACACAAAAAATATGCTGCAGTTATTAATTCAAGAGTTCATGTTCCGCTTACTTTAGGAATTAAAGCAGCCTTGCGATTTTCACATAATCTAATTACATCATCATTTTTTCAAAAGGATATAGTTTTAGAAAAACCATCGATTAGGGATGACATTAAATTAAAAGATTATTTCTCGAAGCTTAATATTATTAGTGAAGTAAATGAACTGCCCTGCGAACAGACTGATATCATTAATTTTAGAGGAACGGTTTATAAAATTGGACATGTTCTTACTATAACTTCCGCAAATAATTTTCCTCATGTATTTGAGATAAAAGATTTTTTTATAAATCAAGATCAATGCTATTTAATATGCAAAAAGTGGAATGTCAGTCGATTTTCTGAACATTTCCAATCATGTATGATATTATTTTGAATTCTTGTGTAGATCAATCGTATTATTTATACAATATATTGGTATTTGATGGTCCACCGATTCATTTTTATTATTTAAATAATAGTACCAAAATAATTCGATTGAAGCGTTATTTTTTTAATAATTAATCAAATAAATTAGAAATAAGTGATATAAAACTTTAAATTCTTTTTGAAATTGTTTTGAATTAGCTTAAGTTATTTTTATATGTTCCTAAATTATAATGAAGTAATATAAAATTTAATTTATTGAATAAACACATTGATTTCACATAAAATATTTTAGTAGTTATTACTTACAATTTTCGGTAACGAAATTACAACATTACTTTATTAATCACGTAATTTTAATAGGGCAATCCTATTGACTGAAAACCATAGGGAACTCACGTAAATTTTCTTCTACGATACGTGAACTTTATTCTGTGTGAGTGCGCAGGATAGGTGTTTTAACTTACTGTAATCGCGAACAGCACAAGGAACCATAAAGAGCGTATTTCGCTTGTAGTTTGCCATTAGTGTAGTATGTACAAGTTGCGGGAAAAAGTGACAATAGTCGCAATGGCGTCTCTCACAGAAGTAAAAAAAAAAATGTGTTTGCACTCGAACGCTGTATGTGTTGAAGGTTGGAGGCCAAGTTTCATGATTCTCCAATTTGTGTACCAATAAGCGGAGAACCGATTGAAGCTTTCGACTTTGCTATACTTGGGATTCGATTAACATTAGTACATTGCTGGCAAATAAGATTATTAAATATTAAGTACTAAACACTGTTATTTAATTATCTTGTTAGTTAGTTTAATTTCTTTTATTTTGTTTATTTAATTAAATTTTGTTGTGTATGAGATGATTTAAAACAAACTAGACCATGGGGATTTCAGAGTTTAATATTGTTTTGCTTATTTTAAAGTAGAACCTAGTGATTAACAAATTAGATCTAGATTTTCAGAATAACGGAGAAACCTAATGCAGATTTCCGAAAAATTTAAGCACTCAGCTCAGCAGACCAGGTAGGTTAGCAATTGTGTTGTTTTGATTCTTGTCACCTTAATTCACACGAAATTCAGGTCGGACATCGTACTTTAGAAACTAATTAGTGTTTTATTCTTTTGATTTAGGTTATTGGTGGCATTAATTGTAATTCAGTACAGGTCAGGACCTAACACAGATCAAACGTCCATAATCTTAGTGGCAGGCCCGCGGAAATGCTCCATTTATAATAGCAGTTGTGCTAAACTGTATTTTGAGTTGCGAGAGTAATCAGTATGGCGGAAATTATTTGAATAAGTAGCTGATATTAGTTATATTTATTTTGTTAGATCGTCTCTGAGCTACTATTTTAAAAGTTTAAGTAAAATATAAATTAACAATGGTTACGATTTTCAGAATTGCACAGAAATCTGACCCAGCAAACTAATAAACGTTATTTCAGAATGCAGTTGTTAGTCTAATAAATTACAAAATTAGATTTAGACAGCTCTCAATCATACTGAATCTGAAGCAGCCAAGGGAAACCGACATTAATATTAATATTAAGGTTGAGTAATACTTAAAGATTAATTTATAACAGGTTTGTAAGTAAGTTTAATTGGTTGAGAATATGATGACTTATTTAAAAATCAACCAATCAATTAAAAATGGCCGGAGGAAGTAAGCTGGTGGGAAATATATAAGGGATAATTGATAACTAATTAATATTGACTACAGGATGCCAATGATGGAAAGCAGTTTTTAGAAAAAATGTAGTTAAGTAATTATTAAAAAAAAATGTAACTACTAACAATTGACCGCCAAGGTGTTTGTCACCGGGTCGATCTCAATCCTATCCAATCATTCCAAGTAAATGTAAAAAAGGGTGTTCGGTGGGCCGGCCGTCAAAAATTCTAAGAATTACCGGAAGATCCTGCTAAATGCTTGGTCGTACATTCAAAATCAATCAATCACGGCACAAAACAAAATGACACTAATTAGTGTTTGGTAATTATTCTTTAGAACAATTTGGCACTATTAAGGTTTTAAGAACACTACTAATTTCCATTAACGAATATTCAATATTTATATTTATTGTATATAGATCGAAAGTTTTAAGTTTCAACGTTGCGATGTCCGTACACAACTATTTGGCTCGAGACCTTCCTTAATAATAAAATAAATAAATTAGAACCAGCTGACGCAATGTACTTTTCTTAAAATAAGTTATACCTAATTGTTTAAAAATGGGTGTTTATTGGTTTTTTTTATTCTAAACACAATTGTTTATAATACTTAGCTGTGAAACTTACTTTACGCTGTGGATATTATAAAATAAGTATCATTATTCATTAGGCGTTAAACCAAATTCTCTTACACCATAAACTTTATTTTTGAATATTAAGAGGGATTAAACTAATTATAGTTATTTGTATCTCATTTTATTCGCTCCAACAGCAAACAACATTATTAATTTACAAACGAAGAAAAAAAAATATTCCTTCAATGAAATACGATTACAGTTTCATTTTGTTACAAAAATTCGTATATTTGGCGTCGAAATTTTACATTTTCAGATCGTTCAATTATGTAAATTAGTTGAAAGTTTCATATTATAAGTAATTGTTATTATTAAATTTTTGTCGTTTAGTCGTTTACAATTAAGTCTTATAAAATAAAAAATAAAAACCCAGATTTAGTATTAAGGTAGTTACTAAATTGGTAACGAGCAAAACAATGATAATAAATGCTTTTTGGGATGACGTATATATTTCGGCTGATGTTTTTTTATTTTGTATTTATTATTTAAAACAAGCATTATGTTTAAAATGTTAATGTTTTTTTAAACATCTACCGTAATTAAACATTTATATGTATAAACATTTTCAAAAGTTTTTTTGTTCCTTTTGTTATTGTAATAAGCGTAAGCAAATTGAAACCTTAGGCGAATACCACATTCATGCCATTACCAAGTTGTCTCTTAAATTTATTTAGCTAAAAGTGTTTTGCATCCCATCTACTTTAATATATTTATTATTTTATATAACATTTAAATGAAATTGCAAAGAGAAACTGTTAGCCGTGACGCACATGTTTTAAGGAATTAGGTACACTCATGTAGCGAGAAGCAGAAATTAAATGAATATTATAAATATCTTAAGAACAATGTTAAAATACGAATGAATAAAAATGTTATCAATTCAAATCCCAAAAGATTAAGAATATTTAACATAAAACTCTCTTGTTTTATTTGTACAAAATTTTAATGTAACAATATAAAGGATACTTTTATTATTTCAATGTTTCCTATAGGTTAAATGGAACAATTTGTGTAATATTTGAGTATACGTATGTCTTGCCTGTTTTTTGTGCATAAGAAAAATAATTTTATAGGTGAAGTCGTTAAAAATACGAAGAAATAAATAATTTATAAAAAAAAAAATTCTTGTTCATCACAAATATTACACCACAATACAACTTTAAAATTTAGTGCTTAGCTATATTAAATTATTAATGTAATGTACCGGGACTTAGGTTAGGTTAGGTTGAAGTGGCTGCTATCGCACACTTAGGCCAGCAATGGCCCGTTGTGATACCACAGGATCCCATCTCCCCATTACTCCCGTTGAAACCAACCAGAGCTATTTATATAGCGTAATAAATCTCGCACTCCACAGTCCGCGAGTTCCGAAAGGCTGTCCATACCGTACACACCCAAATACTTATGCCTTCTGTATGATAGCGCCGGACATGAGCATAGGAAGTGTTCCAAAGTCTCCTCCTCCTCTTCGTCCATGCAACTTCTACAAAAGTCATTCGTCTGTATCCCCAGCCTTCTCGCATGCTCCCCAAAAAGGCAGTGACCTGTCATTATCCCTACGACCAATCCTATTTCTTGTCTTCCCAGGGATATTAGTACCTTGGAGCGCCGCAAGTCCAGTTTTGGCCAAACTTGCTTTGCTACCCTGCACGTGAGAGTGTTGATCCACCTCTCATTTGTCAAGGCGATTGCCTTTTTACTGAGCGCCCATTTTAGCACTGCCATAGGCCTCCCCAGACCTACCATTTTCGGCTGCATCTGGAGAGTCGTACCGTACCTAGCTAGTTCGTCCGCCCTGCAGTTCCCCGTGACGTCCGAGTGACCCGGGACCCAGATTATCTGGATGCTGAAATACTCGCTCACCTCGCTCATCTCCCCCTTACCGGGACTTATAAAAATGTAAAGTGTACTTAACTACTCGTATTTTACACGTAATTTTAAGTTTTACGACACAAATAAGATTTTTGAAAATATATTACTTATTTGGATATTTTTTGGAATATGTAGTAAGTACACCAATTCTTTGATTTTTGAAATTTTAAAAATGCAACGTAATCAAATTTTGTATTGATTGTGGTATTGATATGCAAACAATTCATAGTTAATATATGTGATGTAATTGGATTGCACTCTCAATTAATATGTGTAGCAGTTTTGACGGACAAAGAATTCGAGCAGTATGTAATTAGTTACGTAGAAAGAAGCATGTACTGAATTAAGGTAAATATAATTAAATCAAATTAAAGCGTGTTTTATATTATAAATATGTACCCTCAGGTGCAAACACAATAAATGGCGACGAGGACTAAAATAACAAAGAAGAATACTGAATAGTCAGTACAAATACGCATTTCGACAATAAGTTGATAAAATAAAAAATAAACATTTTTTATAGTTTGTTTGGGTGCTAATGGAACTCATTCGTATTAAAATAAATAAAGGTAAAAACTGTGTATAAATTACCCCGTAAAAAACCCCAAAATGGCGGATAAACAAGGACAACTTCAACCATTCGATGGAAATGACGAATGGGAGATCTACGAGGAAAAACTATCATTTTACTTTAGCTACAATAAAGTTGTGGATAAAGATTTACAAAGGGACATGCTAGTTAATTTGTTAGCAACAACTGTTCTAAAATTAGTAAGGGACCCTATTTCACCAAAAAAATTGAATGAAAAGTCTTATGATGACATCTGCAAAATATTGAGGCAACGTTAACTCCAGTAGTAATTGTGTTTAAACTTTAAAGAAAGGAAATTATTTTTTAATGCAGAAAAAGGAAATGAGGAAAATGTAAGCGAGTTTTGTGCGAAATTAAGAGGTTTAGCAGTGAACTGTAAATTTGGTGAGAACTTGTTACACAATCTAATTAATCAGTTTGTCATGGGGGTTGAACACAACATTTTTGATCGCTTGTGTGAGGAAGACGAAACATTGACCTTGGATAAGGTTATTAACATCGCGTTGAATATCAAAACCAAAATAAAAGATAAATCGGAAGTGTGTGCGATCCATAGTCGTACGAATCAAACTCAACCAAATTCAAAGGCACAAACGGGTAAATTGCAACAGAAGGAGTGGAGCGAAAGATATGTGAGTACAGTTAAAGGGAAATGTTTTAAATGCGGATTGTCAAATCATAACTTTAGTATGAGTAAATTTAATAAATTAAGATGTAACAAATGTAATGTCATAGGACATAGCTCTAGAGTTTGCAATAATTTTCAAAAGAATAATGTTTGTGATAATATAGGAAGTTTAAATGATTATAATCCAGATTTGCAAATAGTTAATGTTAATTCAGAAAATGTAATTTAAGTTGCAATGATGATAATGATTTTGGCAATGATATTCAGACACTATATTGTATCAAAGATAATAACTTAAAGATTTCAGATGATCCTTATTTAGTTAAAATTTTAGAAAATAATAAAGAAATTTCGATGTTAATTGACACGGGTGCAAAGATCGCTGCAACATCCGAGGATGTATATAGTCTATATTTTTCGGGTGTTACGTATCATAAAGACAATACGGTTCTTCAGTCGGTTAATGGCCAGCATTTACATGATTTGGGTTGCATAGATGCTTTAGTCGAATTCAATAACAAAAAAAGGTGGTTAGATGTGCCGTGATAAAGGATGACATTGCATCTGTTGTGGGAAGAAGTTTTTTAAAAGTATTTGGTATAAATATAGCAACGGTAAAGGTTTTGGAGGAGTTGCAAAGATTATGTCTAATTCGACCAAATGATAAATTAGAGGCACTTCTAGGAGAATATAGTTGTTTATTTAATAGAGGTTTGGGTAGGTCACTGGGTAAGGTACATTTAGAGTTGGAAGAGGGTGCAAAACCTATTTTTTGCAAGCCGCGGCAAACACCTTATGCGTTTAAGGAACACATCGAGAAAGAGATAGAAATGTTAAAAAACGAGGGAGCCATTACTCGAATTGAAACATCACAGTTTGGGACACCTTTAGTTCCAATAGTTAAATCGGATGGACGGTTGAGAATTTGTGGAGACTATAAGGCGACTATTAATAAATATATTAAGGATTTTAAACATCCGCTTCCACGAATTGACGAAGTCGTAAACTCGTTAAGGGGAGGTAAACTATTCACAAAATTAGACTTATCGTGCGCATACAATCAGTTTGAGTTAGATGAAGAAAGCAAAAAGATTGTCACATGGAGCGCTCTTAAAGGTGTTTTCCAAATGAATAGAATGCCACATGGCATTATCATTTCAGGAGTGACGGTATTCGTGGACGATATTGCTGTAACGGGTGCTAATGAAGAAGAGCATTTGGAAAATTTAAGAAAAGTTTTTCAAAAATTGAATATGGCGGGGTTAAGGCTGAATAAAAGTAAATGCGAATTTTTCAAAACAAGTTTAAATTACTTGGGATTTATTGTAAATGAACATGGGGTTACAAAAACGGAAGAAAAAATCAGTGTTGTGAAACGTAACCGAAACATAACGAAAAACCAAAAAAAACTGAAATTTAATGATTATAACGTAACGAAAAACTGAAACGAGAAATGTAAACAAAAAGAAACTAAAACCATAACGAAAACCCAATTTTTTTAACGTTATTTAGTTCTTACACCATATTTCTAGCTCTTTTTTATTTCGTTTGTATTTTAATATATACAGTATGATCAAAAAGTACCGGGAATTTGTAAATAAAACAAGTTTGTGTTAATTTTCGGGCAAATCTATTTTATCTCCTTCAAAATAACATCCATCTGAAGCAACACACATGTGCCAACGCTTAACCCAATCATCCATGCATTTTCGGTAGGCCGAAACTGGGATGTCCTTCAGCTCCTTCGTCGCATTTCGTTTTATGGCTTCCAGAGATTCAAATCTTTTTCCACGAAGTGGTAATTTAAGTCGAGGGAAGAGAAAAAAGTCGCACGGAGCCATATCGGGTGAATACGGTGCCTGCTCAAGGATATTTACGCTGTGTTTGGTCAAAAAATCTGTCACAATACGCGCTTTGTGTGACGGCGCATTATCGTGCATTATCGCATGCCCAAAATATCTACAACAATGTGCTGAACGGTTCCGTATGAGATGTTAAGATCACTAGCAATCTCTCTAATACTCATATGACGATTTTCAAGCACAGTTTTCTTCACAATTTCAACGTTTTCATCGGTATTCGATGTGGAAGGGCGTCCAGAACGAGGCAAGTCTTCAACCACTTCACGACCATTTTTAGACACTTTATACCATTCATATACTCTGGTTTTTGATAGAGCAGACTCCCCAAAGGCTTTCTGCAACATTTTCAACGATTCAGCACAAGAAATTCCGTTCAAAACACAAAATTTCAAGCAAAATCTTTGCTCAATAAAATTGTTCATGTTAAAATGCGACAAAACACAAAAACTTGTCTATTATGAACAGCTGACAAACAAACACTAATCATCTGATCCCACTCAAGTTACACACAGATGTCAGTATAGGATCTAGCAACTTAAAAAAAAAAAAATATCCGAATCGGTCGAGAGCGGTTCATTTAAATTACAAATTCCCGGTACTTTTTGATCATACTGTACATGTTTGTATTTACGTACATACATATGATGAATGTTTTTGTAATTCGGACACAGCATATTAAAATTATATTTAAAATAAAGAGTTTAAGATTAATTGTTATTTCTGTTTTTAATTTGGGTTACGATTCATTTTAATAAAATCTTGTAAGTGTAAAAAATAAATTATGTACATAATTCAATTTTTAAAGTCAACAATAATTAAAAATTAAATATTCCATCTTAATTTTAAGGATAATTAATATTCGGACACAGCCAAATTTATTTATAAAACTCTAAATTTATTGAATATCAATACATATAATATTTTCATTCCTTCTTACGCAAAATAAAAGTTCTATACGTTTTAAGTATCACAAAATCGAGTGCGTCTTTCCACAATTTCGTTATTTTTTACTCTCTCTATTCGATTATTTTTAGATGGTTTGAAAAAATAACGGGATTTTGATAGGATTTTTTTTTTAACGAATTCGTTTCTTTGTGTAGAAAAATACCGGTATTTCGAATGGAATTTTCCAAAACATAAAACACATTTAAACACAAAAAAAAGCTAAACAATCGATTTCAATTATTTATTTATTTCAGAGTTGTAACCGAAACGAAAAACATTCTATAACGAAACACAAACCGAAACGTAACAAAAAACGTAAAAAAAAAAATAGCGAAACAGAAACCGAAACCCAAAACGACATTTTTTTTTACTCAATAACGAAAACCGAAACGAAAAAAAATTTATTTCGTTTCACAACACTGGAAAAAATTGAAGCGGTGTTAAAAGCGAAACCTCCTACAAATGTTACCGAAGTTCGTTCATTTTGTTGATTGGTAAACTATTACGGAAAATTTATCAGAAATCTGTCCACTGTATCTGTAATGAACCCAATGTATAATCTATTAAAGAAATCAGCACCGTTTGATTGGTCAAAAGAGTGCGTGGTTTCGTTTAACAGGATAAAGGAAGAGATCATTCGGTTGGATCATTTAAAAAAGCTATTAAAACTATGTTTGATGAATATAAGCGAAGCGATAAAACATTTGATATTGATAACGCGTTACAGCGATACCTAATAGATTATCGTTCCACAAAACATTGCACGACGAATGAAACTCCAGCCAAATTAATGATAGGTATGAAATTAAAAACAAAACTAAGTTTATTAAAACCACATACCCAAGAGGAAATAATTAAAAAAGCTAATGAAGGTCAAATGAAGAACTTTAAAGGCAGACGAGATACACGTTACACGGTAGAGCAAAAAGTAGTGATTAAAGACTATTCCGACCCAAATAATAGTAAATGGAGTGATGCTGAAATCATTAAGGTTATAGGGCGAAGATCCTACATTGTGATATTAAAAACGGGACGTACGATTAAAAGACATATAAGTCAGATTAGAGATAATGTTTTAGAAGACAGAGTCAATCAGGATAAGTATAGACGAGCTTTAGAGGGGGTAGCAATAAGACCGGTTGGGAAGGGTGTAAGACTTGGTAATTCGCCTGAAGGGATTAAATGGGCCGATCCTTTGGCAGTTTCAGCTTGCAAACGAGATGTGGAGATCGAGAAGGTTAGGATCGACAATGAATCGGATAATGCACTGAATAATAATAACGGTAATTTTATTAAAGAGAAGGAAGAGTTTGTATTGAATGGTAATAAGGAAAATCTGACTCCGTTGAATTCGAACGTAAGAAAAAGTGCAAGAAGAACTCAGAAGCCAATACGTTATCGTTAACAATAAAAAAAAAAACGAATTAAATAAACATAATTTATGGGAACCGTTCATAATGCCGCGTTTTAAAATGTCGCGTTTTAAAATAGCGCGTTTCAAAATGCCGCGTGGTACAAAATGTCGCGTTTTAAAATGTCGCGTTTCAAAATGCCGCGAGGTACAAAATGTCGCGTGGTACAAAATGTCGCGTTTTAAAATGTCGCGTTTCAAAATGCAGCGAGGTAAAAAATGTCGCGTGGTACAAAATGTCGCGTTTTAAAATGTCGCGTTTCATAAAACCGCGTGGTACAAAATGACGCGTTTTAAAATGATGCGTTTTAAAATGACGCGTTTTGAAAAATTCCTTATAAATCAACACAATATGATGTGAAATAATAAATAATTTAATAAAAATTATTTGAAACAAGCAAATTGTGTTTAAACATATAGTAAAATTTTCCTTCACTGAATGGAAATTATTTATAAATGTAATTTTATGTAATTATAAAGTGGGTCTAAGAAAAAGAACGCAAATGTTGAAATTTATTAGAATATTCCTTCACTAAAATGTTAAAGTTAATTCCTGATATATCGGAAGTTGATATCAGATACACAATTTAATCCAAATTGAACATTTTGTACGTCGCGGCATTGTGAAACGCGACATTTTAAAACGCGTCTTTTTGTACCACGCGAAATTTTGTACCTCGCGGAATTTTGAAACGCGACATTTTAATACGCGAAATTTTGTACCACGCGAAATTTTGTACCTCGCGGCATTTTGAAACGCGACATTTTAAGACGCGACATTTTGTACCACGCGACATTTTGTACCTCGCGGCATTTTGTAACGCGACATTTTAAGACGCGATATTTTAAAACGCGACATTTTAAAACGCGACATTTTGACCCGGACCCATAATTTATATAGATTTAAGAAAGCTTGTTATTGTTATACAAGGAATTTTAGTAGGGTGATGTGATGTAATTGGATTGCACTCACAATAAATATGTGTAGCAGTTTTGACGGACAAAGAATTTGAGCAGTATGTAATTAGCTATGTACGTAGATGGAAGCATGTACTGAATTAAGATAAATATAATTAAATCAAATTAAAGCGTGTTTTATTTAATAAATATGTACCCTCAGGTACAAACAAAATAATATATATTTCAGAATTCTTAACTTAAACTTTAAAATCTCAACATATTGTTTTTGCAATTTCTGGATTGTTTAATTCCACAAAAATATTATTTTTGGTTTCGAATGGCTAATGTTTTTTAATTATTATAAAGTTTTCTTTTTAATTTAACTATTATTGATTGATATTATTGATTTTGAATTTCAGTTTTTTAAAAATAAAAAAAATCGGTTAACGAAATTTCGATTTACTGCAATTTTCTGGGATCTGGGAATTGTATCGGTAAGCGGGGGAATGGTGTACAGTTTTAAGCAGTATGTACGAGCGGTAAAAACTTCGCTTTTCGCATAATATGAGCATAATCAAAAGAAAACAGAAATTTACACATACAATGTAAGTGCTATTGTGCATTTAAACGAATTAGAAATTAGTTGTATACTCATTTGTATTTAAAAAATGATTATTTTGCAAAAAAAAAAAAAAAAATTACTGAGTGAAAAACTGAAACACTTTAATTTCTTAAAAAAATCCAATTACATATTAGTTAAAATTAGAAAGAGATACAAGTTTGAAGATTTTACGTCATATGTACTATTAAGGACCCATCCGAATTCATTCTAAATCGTCTACACTAAAAGATTTAAATAATCGGCAATTAGAATTTCAAGCGTCTGATTATATTTATTATCCTACATAATGGGCCAGATACTCGATACTCTAGCAATTCGCAACTCTGCAAATATGGCGGATTTGCTAATCGAAAATTTGCTTGCGTAAACTACTCGATTATTTTAGCAAAGTAAAATATATTTCTGTATTCAGCACAAACGTTAAAGTGCGTTAAAATATCCCATTTGCTTATCTGCTTATCTGAGTATCGAGTATCTAGCCCAATATCCTAAAACAACTGTCAGTTTAAAATATTAAGGATTTAGAGTTTTTGGGTTTGCTAATAAAAAAATGAAATCGTTGTAATATCGTTGTGGCCGATTACTTAGTTTTAGGCATTTCAACTCAAGCAAAACGCTAGAGCGAGAGAGATGCGTTATATTCCCGTTGTTAATGTCCGTTAACAAATAGTAAATGGAAAGGTACTTATCCGAATTTGATGAAACAAAGACAGATATACCTTGATCAGATAAGGAAAACATGGTATGGCTAAGATCTCTAGGTGGTCGGATTCCAAAGTTAAAGAAGCGTAAAGATTTCCCTCACAATACATTCACGACAAAAAAAAAAACATAAAAGTCATAGAATAAGACTTTAAAAATTTTATTTTGCGTATGAATGAATGAAAATGAGTTTGTTTGTGTGTAGTATATAAAATAGATTTTAACCAACGAAAATGTATACATACTTTGTCTAATCATGTGGCTGTCTTTCTTTTACTTATCCCAAAACATGATTTTTAACTAAGTTTTCAAAAGTGAAGACCTCTTGAACCGAACCAGCTGGAACCATGAGACAAAAACCAAATTCTAGATAATTCATAGCAATTTTAGAAAATATTACCATACCAAATTTTTGTAACCATTTGGCTAAGTTTTTTTGCTTATTCCACAATATGGCTTATAACTAAATTTTAAAATGTGAATATCTCTTGAACCGTATTTACCGGAAACAATAAACATAAACCAAATTCTAGGTCATTTAAAATAATTTTAGAAAATGTAGGATGCCATGGATAGTTTGATTGTATCGGCAAAATCGAAAATTCGTGAAATTGTTTTTGCGATATTCAACCGTTTTATTGTCGAGCTTGCATTTTGCTGTATCCGTGTATTAAATTTTTATTATGTCGTTCAAGTCAAAAAGTGTAGCGGAAATCGTGGCATTGTTGGAAGATGGGAGAAGCCAAAGCTACATCGCTAATAAGTCCCGAATTTCCTGTAGTACCGTACGACGTATTTTGTCGTGATTTATCGAGACTAGGTTGTATACCGGACGACCAGATACGGGCAGACAAAGAGTAACAAACGTTCGAGATGACCATTTTGTAGTGTCATCAGCTTCATGTAGGAAGGCCAGCCATTGGTCTAGAAGTTCTGCCACGATACAGGTTTGCTCGGTTACAATTTGCCAGGGACAGCAAGAACGAGAAAGGCGGCGACCGAGGGAGCGTTACGCTCCATCCACCTTTAGCGAAAGGGTTCAAGAGAGTTGAGTCATGGTATGGGCGTGCATTTCGATGGTAGCACGCACCGAGATTTACCTGGTTCCAACCCGATCTATAACGGCCGTTCGCTACATTAGCGAAATATTGCAAGAATATTTTGTTCCGTACGCACAATTTCTGCAACACTTGATCATGGAGAATCATAATACATTCCTCATTTTACTAAAAACTCAAAAAAATTATAAAAATTGTCCATTCCTATGTTATCGGTGTATTGCCTATATATTCGCAACGCACTCTAAAATCATTGCCTTATAAAATACACCAATACAATGATAACATTGAATATGTATATTAGAAATTTTGTTTTTTCCTTTAGTATAATAAAATGAGAAATCTAGTATGAATGTCTATGACCTGATGTAGCCAGAGTCGTGAATGCATATTTTCCAGATGTAAATATTTCGACGATAATATGGCAAGCAAGGTGTCCCCATTTAAATCCTATAGAACATGTGTGGGACATTTTTGGTAAAAGTATTCGGTCTCGTATTTCAGCTCTGAAAACGATGGATCAACTCCGAAGTCCGCTTTTTAGAGGAATGGGAAAATATTTCGCAGTGCGATATTCAACAGATTATCAAAAGTGTGGGCGGAGGTTAACATCGGTTATTAAGCTCGGGGTGGCAATACACGCTACTACTAAACATTTTTGAATGGTTAATTATGATTGTTGTTCTGTTTATGTTTGTGAAAATGTAAATACAATTTTTAAAATTTTTCAATGTTTGGTTTTTGTTTGAAAATTCGAAAAACCTCAACCACATGTTTAGAAATAGTAGACCTTACCCACATTTTCCAAGATTGTTTTCGATTACCTTGAATTTAGTTTTTGTTTTATTTTTCCAGCTAGTGCGGTTCAAGTGGTATTCACATTTGAAAATTTAGTTATAAGCCAGTCGATAGAGTTTAGCCTAAAATTACTATGGATGCATGAATAGCATTGAAGACTTTTGTATCCTGTTAAAGTTAGCCGCACGTTTCCAGCCGATAATAAAAAGTCAATAATGCGGATTACGTTATTAACATTGAAAATTAAAAATTTAGCAGTTATCAGCCGAAAGTAAACAGAATCCAAGTTTTGCAATAAATATTTTGTAATTAGTCTTACGTGGATAACTTTGTTAAAGACTCGTGGAAAATATCGGAAAATCATAAGAATCCAAAGAATTGGAATTCTCGTTCAGCTAATAAATTAATCAGCTTTGATGTGCTTTGTCAATAGCTATTGGATGTTAAAAAATTCAGTGCAAGTTTCCCGTGAGAAATATGGGAAAATTCGATTTTTCAAAAATCATTAGAAACATCATTAGACCATTCATCGCCAGACATAATACTCTAGAGGCTGATTTTATAAAAACTTTCTAATGATTTTTGGAAAATTAAATTTTCCCAGATTGCCCATGGGCAACTTGAACTGATTTTTTTCCTGTGTTAGCTATTAAGTCACATCAAAGCAATCCGTCTCCATACATAACGCTCTAGAAGTTTATTTTATAACTTGAACTGAATACTTTTCCTGTGATAGCTTTTGATAAGTCACATAAATGCAATCCATTTTCAAACAAAACACCCGAGAGGCGGATTTTGTACAAAGTTTCTAAGGAATTTTGAAAAATGGATTTTATCCAGATTCCCTACGGGAAACTTGAATTGAAATGTTTTCCAGCAACAGCTATTAACAAATCACATCAAATCAATCCATCTGCAAACATAACACTCTAGTCTAGAGGCTTATTTTATACCAAGTTTCTAATGATTTTTGGAAAATTGAATTTTCCCAGATTTATACGGGAAATTTGAACTAAATATCAATTGAAACTGCCGCACCGGTAGCACAGTGGTTAGCATGCTTGCTTTAAGCTCCGGAGGTCCCGGGTTCGTTCCCCGGCGGGTGATGAAAAAATCACAACTGGTTAATGTTGGATCAATGAATTAATCACTCATTATCCGTTAAAAAAATGATTACGAAACTTCAAATGAAGCGGCCAAATCCCTCTATGGGATGTAGCGCCAGCGGAAAAAAAAAAATCAACTGAAACTGAATTTCTTTCCTGCGTTAGCTATTAATAAGTCACATCAAAGCAATCCATCTCCAGATATTTTACTCTCATAAATATTTTCCACGAGTAGGTGAAACAAAGTTTTCCGTTTCACGTAATACTATTTACAAAAGTGTCACCTGGAATTTAATAATGTAATCTGCATTATCGACCTGTTACTTTCGGCTAATTTTAGCAGGATAAAAATTCTCTTCGTGTCACAAAAATAAATCCGGAAGACGTACACAAATCACAATAAGAATAACTTTTACGTCAACTGAACCTTTCGAAAAACCATTCCATGACATTGCGTTGGTAATAAAGTTATACTTACAATGCAAGATGGCTTGACAAAATACACATTAGCTGTGCCTTTGAAGTCACAAGAAACATAAGAAGTAGCTAAAGCATTTGCAGAAAATTTTATTTGTAAATATGGAGTACCAAAAATAATTGTTACAGCTCAAGAAAGTAATTTTAAGATCCTAATTTTCGTAAGCTGTTGTGAATCAAAAAATTACGCTTCCGCTTTTCATACGCAGTCTAATGGCACGTTGGAAAAGTCGTATTGTCCCATTTGTTTCCACTGTACCTGTACGGGTACAGAAAAATCACTAACTTTACGACGCCACTACTGCGGTATTTAATGTCAAATTTCGATTTGGTTTGTTTATCATATTTAAAAAAAAAATCATTTCGAGAAAGTTGAAGTAAATACAAATATTTTACACAATTTGTTATTGTTGTGGGATCAAATGGGTTAATTGGGATCAAAATTCCATACTATGTTTACTTATATACCGTTCGAATTGCTATTCGGATATGTGCCCTCGATTCCTAATTCGTTGAAACAAGATCCAGAATGCTTGTATAATTTTTCAGATTATTGGCTAGACTAAAGAAAGCGCCTTCAAACTTTTTGGCGAGTAGCACGTGATAATATTATTGATACACCTTGAGTTTGGCCGTACAAGATTATTAAAATTACTTCTCCCTCCAGAAAATTGGCAAATTAGAGTAGATCGTAGAGTTAAAAATTTGATACACATGCGTTATAATTCTTAGAATAATGCAAATTAGCAGTAATAGAAATTAAGTACACAAATTGTTAGTGTAAAATATCAGAAAAATTAGTATATAAGCACAGAAATTTACAAACAAAATATATTCAAGTTTGGTATTCAGTATTCAGTTTTTCGACATCAATCAGTATACTTAAAATAAATTCTAAGCAAACAAGTAAAAAATAAAGTTATCAAGTGTAAAATTCATCTATAAAACAAAACAAATAAAGAATAATTTTTATCTAAAAATAAAAGAAAAGAATTTATCTAACATAATCTATAAAGAAACCACCGTATCCAGAGATCCAGATTTAATATCCAGAAATCCAGATTTGCTGAAAATAATAGGTAATTATAAACTAACAAACACCCTACTAATCCGATAAAGCGGGATTTTCTAAGACGAGCCAATCGAGAGAAAAACGGCGTAATTGCTGTAATAATTGATTGGTTAATAAGAGAAAATTCCTTAGTTAAGCCTAGTCTACTAACCAAGACAAAAACTTCTCCATACACAATTCTATTCTGAAACTAACAACAGAATAGAATTAAACAAATACTCTACACTTATCAGTACATACTTGATAGAAGACGATACACGAGCAATTTTGTACATTAGAATCTTAACACCTCAATATAAGAAACATAGCGTAGAATAACTACATATTAATCAAGATTAGATACAAAACATCGTAACAAATTCATAACTTATTAACATTAAATTCATCCAAACAACACACGGTTGAGGAATAATTCTTCGGAACGATAATTTCAATATCAACGTTGTAGATACAAAATAAACAACTACCATCATATTTACACATCGTACAATTACAATAATTAGACATAACGAATACAATATTAACCCATAACATAATATACAATATTGACGCAGTACACCGCATAATTACAATATTATTACATCCCATAATTACAATATATTCATACGTAATTACAATATTGGCGCTGTAGAAATCGTCCTGTAGCGATTAGGTTAGAAAAAATCAAGTAGAGATAGGTAGAATTAAATGTATCGTACAACAGTTTCATGAGCGACGAAGAGGCAGGACCATCGTTTCAATACAAGTCAACAAAAACACTACGTTCACCACCTGCAAAACCCACTAATTCGAGAGCACCATCAGTAATCCCAGAAAATCGTACCCGCGCGCAACAAAGAAATAACAGTGAAAGTGACACAGAAATCACAAAGAAAGAAGGAAGTAAGGATACCATAAAGAAGCCTAAACAGATAAAAGATCAACTGGTCGGAACAAAGCAACCTAAGGAAAAAACAACACAACCAAAAACATATACAAACCAGAAAACTCAAACATTAGTAAACGAAAATCAAGACATCAGTGTACAGACGGACGAAGACAAGAATCAGGAACAAATTCAAATACAGCAAAACATAAGACAAATTATAGAGACAATAGTACAAAAGACCACAGAAACAGAGACAATACAAAAAATGGCAAATCCAAAAGAAGTTCAACGAAACATAACAGATTTTGTAACAGAATTTAGTGGAACAGACAGAGGAAACAGAACACATGAACTAACACGGTTCTTAGGAACTGCGGACAGTGTGTACGACAACTTGACAAACGACGAAGACAAAAATACATTTAACAAAATAATTAAATTTAAATTAACCGGGGACGCCTACGCAAGAATAGCAAATAAACACATAAAGGATTATGAAACATTGAGGGAGATGCTAAAAAGCATGTACACAAGAGCATGCACATTAGACGAGCTAGAAAGAAAATTCATGGATATAAAACAAATGTACGGTGAAACAATTAGTAACTTTGGATATAGGGTAGTAGAGGCATTAGACAATTATAAGAAGGGATACATCACAAAATACAACATGGTAGAAATGGATAAAACATATGCACAACATTTAGATGGTACAGCGGTGCAATCATTCAAACGTGGATTAAATAATATGATTCTCAAGGAAAAAGTAGCTACAATTAAAGCCAAAAACATGGATGAAATAATCAATGAAACCGAGGCTACAGAAAGAATGTTGGAAATGTTAACTGGCACAACGACAACAAACACACAGCAAAGGGACAACCGAGAACAAAATATGGGAAACCAAAGAAGCAATAATGAACGAGAATACAAGCCAATCATATGCAACTATTGCAGAAGACCTAATCACACCTACGACGTGTGTAGGACAAGATTAAGGAATCAAGTCACACAAATGCAAACAAATAGACCAGAAAATAGAATTCAGTTTAGTACAGTAACAACACAGTTTAGAAATCCACAACCAGGAAACCAGCAGGATAATTTCAGGCAATATAGGCAACCAATACAGCAGAATAACTATATACAACAAAGGCAGCCGATTCAACAAATCAACAACAATCAATACAGACAACCATTACAAAGAAACAGTTTCCAACCGAAATATTGCGATCATTGCAAGGTAACAACGGGACACACTTACAACGAATGTAGAAGTAAATTTTTTACGAACAAAGGATATAATACGAGCGATCATCCCAGAGATAGGGGAATAACAAATAATAAGGAATTGGAGGAACGTTTCAACAGGATGAAAATTAGTCGGATACAAACACAAGTACCACAACAAATATCAGAACAAAAACGAGTACAACCCATCCACAACACGACACCGGAAAACTCCAACGGGTCCAACCAGCTGTAGGAGAGAGGCCGCAGTTGGATCCCGAAAAAACAAACACCGAACCAAAGCAAAATGTACAAGGACAAGATGAATATCTCCAAATGGGTATCATACCCGAAACATTAATCGCAAATTTACAAAATATTACAAGCCCAACACACATGAATATCACTCAAACAAACAAAAATCAAGCCGTTGCCAGACCAACGCACACACAAGCCGTTGCCAGACCAACGCACACACAAGCCGTTGCCAGACCAACGCACACACAAGCCGTTGCCAGACCAACGCACACACAAGCCGTTGCCAGACCAACGCACACACAAGCCGTTGCCAGACCAACGCACACACAAGCCGTCGACAAATCGGCGCAAAAAGAAAACAATCACAAATCTACAAAAATTCAAGAAACAAACATGAGTGAGGGCAAACAAAAAACAAATCAACAGGCGAATCATACTAAAGTGCATAACATAGAGGATGTAATGCATAAGTTGTACGAGTCAAAGACTAGTTCAATTAGTAAAATTCTTCTGATTTTACAGGTATTATTCCTTCATATGAAATTAGTAATAATTGATTTAGGAAGAAGAAAATACTTATCAACGAAGTTCGTTATTACAAAATGGAAATCAAATACAAACGAAATTATCAAACAAAACTGCAATAAAGCAAAAAACGTCATAAGAAATCTGTACAAAGTAAAAATGAAAAAGAGAAATGAAAATGAGAATCAAATTGTAGCCAATAAAGAAGAGGAATTAAATGAAAACTATACATTAGAAAAATTATTCAATCCAATAAAAGACATAGCCCAGATTAACCTAGTATCATGGTTCAAATCAAATAGTGATACGATCACACCAAAAATTAATGGAAAATGGACACACTTATTACTAGACTCGGGAGCAGAAGTATCGTTGATCAAAAATAAAAATATACTAGGAATGAAAATAGACAACACAGAAGTACTAACATTAACAGGAATAGGTAAAGGAGAGATAAAAACCAAAGGATCGATCATAGTACAAATAGAATTTAACGACAACTTTAAGTTAACACACAAATTACACATAGTAGAGGATAATTTTCCTATTCCAGAAGATGGGATAGTAGGACGTGATTTCTTTGAAGAACACAAAGCCGACATCAGGTATAGCTCAGGAAACATTCAGATCGGAACGGAATACATACCATTCTCAAACAGGACCACAAATTCAATAACATTACCAGCGAGAAGTGAAACTATTATTGAAGTAAGAACGGAAACAAATGAAATTAGTTTATGCAAAGCATGTGAAGTGGTGGAAGGAGTATTTATACCCCACATGTTAGTTCAACCAGAAAACAATAAAGCAAAAATCATGATAGCGAATACTCTAAACCAGGAGACTAAAATACAAAACATACAACTAAATCTCGAACCATACCAAATCAATTCAGAACTAGACCAAGAAACTATGAACAACCCAAATAGAGAACAACAAATAATAGAGACCATTACTGAAAATTTAGATAAATCAAACAATACAGAAGAAAACATGAGTGTACTAATGCTTTGTTTAGAATACCAAGACATTTTCTACCTTGAAGGCGATAGATTAACGAGCATTAAAGGGGTACAACATGAAATAAATCTGTACACAGACTCTAAACCGGTACACGTACAACGATACAGATTACCGCAAACGCACAAAGACGAAATAAACAAACAAGTTCAGGAGATGTTAGAAAGTGGAACGATTAAACCCAGTATTAGCCCATTCAGCAGTCCTTTACTAGCTGTACCTAAAAAACCAGGTAAAGATGGTACACCAAAATGGCGTGTCGTCGTAGACTTTAGAAAATTAAACGAAATCACAATTGGGGACTCATTCCCACTACCAAATATAGCAGACATTCTTGATCAACTTGGTCACGCACAATATTTTTCAACCCTGGATATGGCCAGCGGTTATCACCAAATTGAGATGAAACCTAGTGATTCTCACAAAACTGCTTTTAATACTGACTACGGTCATTTCGAATTTACAAGAATGCCTTTCGGTTTGAAAAACTCTCAAGCCACATTTCAAAGAGCTATCAACAATATTTTACGCGGTTTTCAAGGCGTAAAAGGTTTTATATATCTAGACGACGTTATAATTTATGGCAAAAATCTAAAAGACCATAACGCAAAGCTAACAGAAATTTTCAATACTTGCCGCAAGAGCAATCTCAAATTACAAAGTACCAAGTGCCAATTTCTAAGAAAAGAAATTACATTTTTAGGTCATTTGATCACACCTGACGGTATAAAACCGAATCCTAACACTGTACAAGCTGTACAAAATTTCCCACAACCAAAGAACGTCCGAGAAACGCAATCATTTTTAGGTCTTGCGAATTACTATCGCAGATTTATCCCGAACTTTTCGTTAATCGCAGAACCTTTAACCAAATTAACTCGAAAGGGTACAACGTTCACATTCTCAGAAGATTGTCAAAAGGCAATGGACACACTAAAACTTCAGTTAACAAATCAACCACTATTAAAATATCCTGATATGACTAGACCATTTACATTAACTACTGACGCCAGCGATTACAGCTTAGGTGCTGTCTTATCTCAAATCTATCCACAAGGAGAATTCCCGATAGCCTATGCGAGTAGAGCTTTAGGAAAATCTGAACGTAATTACTCCACGATAGAAAAGGAAATGTTAGCCATATATTGGGCGGTTAACAATTTCAGACCCTACCTATACGGTAAAAAATTTTCGATAGTAACGGACCATAAACCACTTACAGGGAATATAGCGAAAACCCCAAATAGAGTACTTAAGTGGAATTTAAAACTGTCAGAGTACAATTACGAAATATTTCATAAGTCAGGAAAATTAAATACAAATGCAGACGCACTCAGTAGAATCAAATACAATACAATAACAGTAGTGACGAGAGCACAAACAAAAAATCAGGAAAAAGATGAAACAGACGAAGTAGGTGACAGTAAACCAACGATCAAACAACACATAACAGAACAAACGGTTAAAACACCACAATCAAAAATTGAAGTAGTGCTGGACCAGAACAAAAGACAACAAATACTAAACGAGTATCATAACCTACCACTAGGTGGACATGCCGGAACATGGAGGACATACAAACGAGTCAAACTATTGTACTATTGGCCTAACATGCTAACGGACATAAATCGGTTTATTAGGAAATGTTACCTATGTAGGAAAAATAAAAACCACAAGAAAACAAAAGTACCACTTCAGATAACAACCACTTCGGAATATCCATTCCAAAGAGTAGCTTTCGATATCGTAGGACCGTTACCAACTACAGAATTAGGAAATAACTACATTCTTACTTTTCAAGACGACTTATCAAAATTTTCCGGGGCAATTCCCATACCCGATCAAACTGCTAACACAGTAGCCAAAGCCATGTGTGAAGGTTTCATAACAAAACATGGCATACCAGAAAAAATACTCACTGACCAAGGGAGTAATTTTATGAGTAAAAGTTTCAAAGAAGTATGTAAACTTCTAAAATTAAAGCATCTAAACACAACGGCATACCATCCGGAAACCAATGGAGCACTGGAAAAGTCTCACAATACATTGAAAGAATATCTAAGATCCTTCACGGATAAAGATAGAAATAATTGGGACGAGATGTGCCATTATGCCATATTCGTTTACAACACCACACCTCATTGCGCAACGCATTTCACTCCACATGAACTGGTATATGGAAAGACGGCAATAATTCCGACAGCAGTTAAGAAAGAACCCGAACCTATATATAGTTACGATGATTACGTATCCGAACTTAAGGCAAGACTTAGAGTAGCCCATGAGATAGCTAGACAACAGTTAATACAGAGGAAAATAAAGACTAAAGAACAGTACGATAGGAAAACAAATCACATTGACATAAAAGCTAATGACTTGGTATGGATGAGAAATGACATGAGACGGAATAAACAAGACGCATTATGGTTAGGACCATACAAAGTAATATTCTGCAACTCACCCACTAACACAACGATACAGATGAACAACAGAAGACTACGAGTACACAATAATAGATTACTAAAACACATAAACTAAGAATTCATGAATATAAAAATACAACAACTCACAAATATGTATTCTCCTTCAGATTATGGAGCAACAGAAGAAAAAGATAACTATCGAGCAATACAGAGAAAGGAAAAAAGAAGAGATGAAACAGGATACGATAAAAGGAAAATTAACAAGCAGTAACCCGAATATAAATGAGAAGATATGCACGGATAAACCCAAAAGGAAGAAAGGTGGAAAAAAAAGGGCATTAGCAAACAAGTTGAAAGAGTTGAAAAGAATCGCTAGCATATGCGCGAACAAAAGAGATGGGACAAGGATAAAGGCACTTATGTTCGATACAAGGAAAGAAATTAGAGAGCATCGAAAAGAGAAAAATAAGAGAAAGACGGACGAAATTGATGTAGTAAACAAAATAAATAAATAAGATTTTAACAATACAGAAAATAGTTTTTTAAATAATACAGAAAATAAAATTAGTATAGACTACAAAGAGTATAAGACTTCTCTCATTTTTTTTTAAGAAATGGATCAACAACAAAAATTGACCAGCTATGAACTATACGTAAGAGCCCAAACAAACCATCGAAGAGGGACACGAATAGTAGAGGGCAGAAGAGACAAAGAGGAAAGACTAAGGCAAGAAAGAGAAAAAATGAACAAAAAGAAGTGGATGGCAAAAACGAAGATGTTAATAGACCCACCATTTTTAAAATACAACATTGGGATGAGCCATGAAGAGGAGGAAAGAAGAGGGAAAGCATACTATGAGGTCATGATGGAAGAATGGGAAAAAGGGAATAAATCACCATGGATAACAACGAATCAAGAGCAGATGGATAAATGGATAGGATTATTCGAAGAAAAATTAAAAAATATTAAATAAAACATGTTAAATTAAGAAAAAATATAGTTATAAGACACGTATTCGTTAAAAATAAAAAGAAAATATATTGAATAGATAAAAGAGCTTTGTTTAAATTACGCACGTCCCAGTCACTTAAAAAAATTTTTTTTTTCTCATCAATTCACAGATAAAAATGTTAGGAAAAATTTTCATCGTATCAATACTAACAATAATATTAGCCGAAAAATTCTTTGACGTCGAACAAAAAACTAACACAGGGATTTTCTTCGAGGAATTAGGGAATCTCACATTTTTCTCAGAGCAGTTTAAATTAATCACTGAAGTAAATGTACCAGACACACGACAAATTACGGAAACGTTAATACAATGTGACACTCACCTCAACACAATTTGCGGAAAAATCTTGATAAGAAACCCAAATGATCTATGCAAACCATTCCAACGAGAACTTAGATGGCAAATGCAGCAAATAATGAAACAAAACATCAAGTTGAAAGAAATGTATGGCAGAGAAAAGAGAGGATTAATAGACGTAGGAGGTAAATTTGCAAAATTTGTGCTAGGTACCATGGATTCGGAAGACTCAGACAAAATATTCAAAAATCTCAGAGAAATAGAAGGCAGACAGGCGAAAATATTAGAAATTGAAAATGAGCATATAGCCGTGATCCAGTCAAATTTCAACACGTTATCCAAGCCAATCATTCAACTACAAAATGAAACGAGCGAGTTAGAGGAAAAAATAAGCAAACTAGCAGAAAAATTTAATAACCAATATGAGGAATTGAGAAAGGAAGTAAAACTAGACCACCAGGTTGCAGAATTATCATCACTTATGCTAATACAATGCTTACACATTATTAGTCTACAAGAAGAAGCTACTGAAATAATATCAGCCATTGAAGCAAAGAAAATTCATCCACTGGTTATACCAAGCGGAAAAATAATCAATTTGATAAAAACACATCTACCAAATACGAACACAGAGATAATAACACACGAGATGCTTGGGAGAATTATAGAAGTGGACCACACAGAGTTAAACGGAAGATTAATTGTGAAAATAACAATACCAATAGTGGAAGAAGGAAGTTATACGCTGTACAAACCACACTTGACACCATTCAACAAAAATGAGCATTATGAAGCATATGTAATAAACACTGAATTTGTCGCATGGAATAAGAAAAGCGGTGAGACAATGGAGTTGGACAGAAACATTATAGAAGAATGCAAAACAATAAACTCAGAAAAGAAAATGAAATTATGCCGACACAGTCAACCAATACTTCCAATAAAAAATTCACATTGTATACCCAATCTGTTAACGAGCAATTTCTTCAACACAAAAACATGTGAAACTATCACAATAGGACCAACTGATACAATGATGAAACTACACAATCAGAACACATGGTTGTACACATTAAGCCATAAAACAAGGGTAATCATCCAATGCAAAAACGATACAAAAACAGTAACATTAGCGGGAACAGGAACGATAACATTTAAAGCACGATGTAAGGTAATAACAAAAGATTTTACAATAGAAGTAGCAGGGTATCCAAAAGAAGTAAAAATAGAACAACCAGAAATCCAGGAAACTACAAATTTAGTAGATAAGATTAATTTTGAAATAAATATCGATACAGGCAGTACAGAGACAAAAGATAGCAAAGTTAGGATAAAAGAAAGCAGTAGTTTTTATAAAGAAATGATGGAAGAGGCGCAGAAGATCAATAGCATAAAAGAAAGGACGCGAGAAATTAGGATGAATAATGACAGTGTTAAAAATAACGTGATAAAAGTGAACGCTATAGTAATAATCTCAGTAATATCATCAATAATAATAATATGTATAGTAATGAAGAAATGTAGACAAATTAGAACGGGAGGAGTAACAATTAACACTAATAACACAAGTAGAAATAATGAAGTAGAAATTAAAGTAGATCCAAAAACAAAACACACCCGTGAATTAAATGAAATACGGATCATTTAATTAATTAATTAAATCACTTTTTCCCTCATCAAAGCATGAGAGAACAAGTAGATCAAAAAAAAAAAGAAAAAAAGAAGTAGTAAGGAGATAAAAAATAAATAAATTAAAATAAAAAGAATCTTAAATTCTAAAAATTTAAAAAATTTAAAAATAAAAAAAAAAAAAAAAAAAAATTTTTTTTAAAAACTCATAACAGATAAGAAAATACAAAAAAAAAAAATTTTTTTTTACAAATGATAAAAACGCATGACTCACATAAAATTTTATATATGAAAACAAAACAATATACAAACAAGGTCAAGTTTAAAAAAATTATTTTCTTTATAAAAATTCCATAGTAAAAATATCGTATTACAAAAAAAAAAAAAAAAAAATTAAATCATCATAATAACCAAAACATTAATTCATTATATATAAATTTTTTTTTGCAACACTATACTTTATATAATATGTTAGCCTAGGTTAAGGTTAGAATAAGAATTCAATTGCATATTTTTTTGTAGTAAAAATATAAGGTAGTTAAACTCAAATATGAATGTGGTATATAAAAAAAAAAAAAAACCAGAGAAGGAGGTATAACAAAACAAAGACGACATGACAAATGAAAAGATTTCAGATCGGTAGTTTACAAGGTTTTACAACAAAAGGAGAGGTATCCAACGAAGCAAGATGCATGCACAGTAGGAGGAAGTAAGAATAAAAGGGGAAAGGAACAACAATAAATCAACCCACAAATGTACCATGAACATGAAAAATCATTACTTGAAGCACAATAGCCAAAATCAAAACAAACAGAACGCAGACTATGATGTTAACAGCATAATACAAACATAACAACACATGTTAACTAAAAAACGATAGCAAACGTCAAAGACGGAACTTTTTGAAGTATCACAATGCAGCAACAATGATCCAAGTATATCAACAAAAACGACATGAGCAAAAAACTAGTAACATCGTTATCAAAAACAAATAGGCGACAATAACTCAAGTAAATGATACATCACACCCAGTACAGAATTAGAAGACGATATTCAGCAAAACAAATGGAATAGAGATGATATCAACCAGAGCCGACAAGGAAGTACCAAAAATCTACAAGAACATCATAAGACCGAAAAGTAAATCAAATCCGAAATCTGAGTAATTGAACGAACCAAAAGAAGACCATGGAAAACCAACAGAAGCAGATGGAAAGACAAGACAAACAACCAAAGTACCACATGCATAAATAAGGAAAATTAAGATTAAATATAAAAATGTAAAATTAGTTTAAGAACTTATATAATATATATACACAATTTTTCCTTCAGAAAAATTGCCATGAAAGAGGGAAGGTATGTTGTGAAACATTTAAATGAAGTATAAAATCTAATAGGAAAAATAAGATAAATTAAAGATAATGCAGTAGAAATGTAGCATGATAATATTAAGGCTAGTTTCGAAAAATAACAAAAACTTAGAAAGTCACAAAAATTCGAAATAATGTTTCACAAGTGTTTTTCCCAGAATACAAAATAGGATAATAGATAATAAAATCTAGGATAAGACAAAATAAAAAGATCAAAACAAAAGAGTAAAAGTAAGGAAACAAAAATAGTAGGAAATGAAACATATGTTATATAATAAAACGTTGACAATGAAATAAAGAAATACATAATTAATGTGTTGATGACAATGCAATTCGAAAGAAAATTATAAAATTGTAATATGTAATAAATAAAATGTAGAACATCAAAAATAAAGCGAAAATTGGAATACCAAGAATATTGACCCAAAGTAGAAAATAATATTAAGCAATTCAATTAAATCGAACACAATATAATGACCCAAAATAATTTATGATGAGTTAAAAATTTGATACACATGCGTTATAATTCTTAGAATAATGCAAATTAGCAGAAATAGAAATTAAGTACACAAATTGTTAGTGTAAAATATCAGAAAAATTAGTATATAAGCACAGAAATTTACAAACAAAATATATTCAAGTTTGGTATTCAGTATTCAGTTTTTCGACATCAATCAGTATACTTAAAATAAATTCTAAGCAAACAAGTAAAAAATAAAGTTATCAAGTGTAAAATTCATCTATAAAACAAAACAAATAAAGAATAATTTTTATCTAAAAATAAAAGAAAAGAATTTATCTAACATAATCTATAAAGAAACCACCGTATCCAGAGATCCAGATTTAATATCCAGAAATCCAGATTTGCTGAAAATAATAGGTAATTATAAACTAACAAACACCCTACTAATCCGATAAAGCGGGATTTTCTAAGACGAGCCAATCGAGAGAAAAACGGCGTAATTGCTGTAATAATTGATTGGTTAATAAGAGAAAATTCCTTAGTTAAGCCTAGTCTACTAACCAAGACAAAAACTTCTCCATACACAATTCTATTCTGAAACTAACAACAGAATAGAATTAAACAAATACTCTACACTTATCAGTACATACTTGATAGAAGACGATACACGAGCAATTTTGTACATTAGAATCTTAACACCTCAATATAAGAAACATAGCGTAGAATAACTACATATTAATCAAGATTAGATACAAAACATCGTAACAAATTCATAACTTATTAACATTAAATTCATCCAAACAACACACGGTTGAGGAATAATTCTTCGGAACGATAATTTCAATATCAACGTTGTAGATACAAAATAAACAACTACCATCATATTTACACATCGTACAATTACAATAATTAGACATAACGAATACAATATTAACCCATAACATAATATACAATATTGACGCAGTACACCGCATAATTACAATATTATTACATCCCATAATTACAATATATTCATACATTAAAATATACAATATTACAATTGTAGAAGTACAACAATTGTACAAATAAGAATGAAAATTAGCTATTTCTTAACCGATTATGATGAAACTCGACAGTGCGATGGAAATGGGATTCTAAAATGGTTTTAATCATCAACTTATAAAGTTACCCTATACTTACTAAAATAGCCTTTACCTATTGGAATTTTATTTCGCTTAATATAATTTTCCTTCACTTAATGCAATTAAATTTATTCTCCCAACGGAGATAAAAATATTGGTAATAAAGATATAATCGGGAAGTGCTTATTAATATCTATAATTTTTAATTTTTATTTAAATCTAATTTTAAAAGTAAAAATATGTATATTGGCCCTTCAGGTTTATTCTTATTAATTGAAATTATTTTTAAAGAAGGAACTAATTTTATACCAACATCAAAATTTACCAAATTAAGGCTACACGAATTAAAAAAGGCTGAATTAAAAAAGATATTTTTCTGAATTAAAAATGGGCCTTTTTTTATTCATTTTGAAAATGAATTAAAAATGCGTTAAAAAATGAAATAAAATATGCATTTTTTATTTCATTTTGAAAAGGAATTAAGAAAAAACGAATTCAAAATGTGTTTAGAAAAGGGACAATTTAAACGGGCATACAAGAAACAATTTTTGGCGAAAAATATTAGCATCAAAAATAATTTTTAGTAATAAAAAAAATAAAAAATTCTAGACAAAAAATTAAATTTAATCGATACAAATTATTTAATATTTGATGGGGATCGATATAAAATGTTGCAGTGTCATTAATAGATTCCATATAATCCGCTCCTGCATGCGGCACGCAGTGCGACATGTTTGCCTATCCCGGCTCCTACGTCCCCCGAAGTTGAAATCTAAAGCCCATCGAGGGCTAAGCGGGGGGGAGCGAAGCGACCTCCCGCGTGCCCGTGAGAGTTACCGAAGCCGTTAGCCTCTACAATTCTAAGTTAAATTAGTGGATGTCATTTTTCTTCTTTCGCACGGGAAATTGTTATGCAAGATTTTGTATTGCAATATTGTATAATTGCAAAATTTTGTATGCGAAATTTTGTAATGCAATATTTTGTAATGCCAGATTGCATACCCAACCCAGTTTTTCTATGTCCCTTATTTTAAGTTAATTTTTCACATGAACAGGCATTTATGTACATTAAGATGATTCAGATTCAATTATTAAAAAAACAAATTTTAATGATTAATTTGCATACACACATTTTATTTAAAATTATAATTTCAAAAGTTAGTTTCTCTTCTTGAGATATGTTTGAAAAAATATTATAAAAATTAAACTAAGTTTTATGGATTAGTGACATAAATCAATAAAGAGCTATATTATTTGCATTCTTTAAGGGAAGACGTTTCCTCTTTAGGCCGTCGATTTATCATGATATATTTCAGCTTTTTTTCTTTTTCTAGATATTTTATTTGGAAATAATTGTTCACCAGATCTCATTTTGCCGGTTCGGTTTTTAATAAATATTTGTTCTTTGCCTAATTTATCTTGTCAGCTTATAAAGTACAACATGCAATTTTCCAACAACAACTTGCAGCCTCCTATGCCAAGACTTTAAATTGTTTTCAGTTCGTGGAAAGTTATTCTCAAAAGAGTCAACAAAAGACCAAAAATTGGGACTATACCGTGGCGGTTTATTGTTTTTAACAGCACGGCCCGAAATATAATTGGTATTTATCCATGATACAATAATTTTTCCGTCTTCATCCAAAACATCCTCTAATTTAGATAAATAATAACAAATTTCATCAGGTGGAATGAAGGATAGGGCAGCCAGCATTCGAATCTTAATTCTAAAATCTATGTCGCTACCATATCTGGAAGCCAATTTTTTTTTTCTGCACTTTTCGCCAAATAATTTGGGTAAAATGAAATAAACAATCCTTAAAAATTACATCCGGCAGGAAATTTTTTAGTGCAGAAACTGAAGCTAGTTCAAAATCTGAAATAATTCTTGTAGGAAGTAAATTAATGGAATGAGAAAAAGCAATTTTGAATAGCTCATAAAAAACTCATAATATGAATTTTTACTCGGCTATCGCCTCGTGGGACAAACTTATCCCTTGTGGATAACATCTCGTTTTGCTCACTAGTACCACAAATAACTATGTATTATCCATATATAAAAGTAATCATAAAAGTAAATAAGATTTTGGTGACAAGATTTTGTAAAACAAGATTTTGGAGAAAAGATTTTAGAAACAGTCTTTTGTAAACAATCTTTTGAAAAACAGTAATACGTGGCAAACCCTATATCGTTACGTACCATATGTCGTTTTAAAATATGCCGTTTTTAAATATGCCATAGAAAATAAAAAATAAAAAAATATGCCATAGTGTACCATATGCCGTAGTGTACCATATGCCGTTTTGAAATATGCCATTTTGAAATATGCCGTAGTGTACCATATGCCGTAGTGTACCATATGCCGTTTTGAAATATGCCATTTTGAAATATGCCATAGTGTACCATATGCCGTACTGTACCATATGCCGTTTTGAAATATGCCATTTTGAAATATGCCATAGTGTACCATATGCCGTAGTGTACCATATGTCGTTTTGAAATATGCCATTTTGAAATATGCCGTAGTGTACCATATGCCGTAGTGTACCTTATGCCGTTTTGAAATATGCCGTTTTGAAATATGCCGTTTTTTCATATTCCGTAATGAAATATGCCGTATCGACCGGGACCCCTGTGAGACACTTCGATACATACTCAATCTCGCACGCCAAAACATCATAAATGACAAGCTATAAAGTTCGAATTGTATTTTTGTAGTTTGGTCGTAGCTACCTGATGAGTAGACCGAACTTTTCAGTACGAAAAAAATACTAACGAAAAAAAACTTAAAGAAAGTTCGTGGATTGTTTAAAGGGTATATGGGGGGAGGTAATATTTTTAGGAGGTGTGGATTTTTGTGTTTGTGAAGAAAAAATAAAACTTTGAACACGGATTCCATTTTAGAAACCGTTTCTAGCCCTAAGCTCCAGAGAGGCAGAAATTACGATACGATATCATATAAAACAACCGATTATTTTAGCTTTTTTCAATAAAATACCTATAATAATAAAAAAACAAAATCAAATATATTTTCAATATAGAATATTGTTTTTGTACATATTTTGAAATTTACTATAAATACATACATTTACATCGATAAGTGCGTAAACGCCTTATGGTGATCTATGTGGAAAACTTACCTAGAAATAAAAAAAGAAACAGGTTCGTGTTAAGTTATTTATAAAATTAAAAAAAATTGATTTTAATATAAGATGGGTTCAATAAATTTACGGTTTCCTAATCAAAATTAAAAATTAATTAGGTATTTAAAAGGCATCTGCAGACATTGTAGTATAATTTACAAGCATTATATTAATTTGAATATGTATATAGTTTATATGCATATAGTAATTAATTTGTGATCATAGCAACATTTTGAAAGAAAAAAAAAAGTTTTAGTATGTCCGTCTCATTTTTTTATATGGATAAAATGTTTTCGCACTTTTCCTCATGTATTTATACTTTTGAAATAACAAAATATACTGAAAACAACAATGACGTAGCGTTGTCAAAATAAACACAATTCTTAGTGCTGCGAGTGCCGAGTGCCAGTATGTTTAAGTGGATGATAGAAGTAGCTACAATTTCCCATTTTTTTTTCTAACGATCTATCGAGACTTATAAAAAGCACGGCTTATATCTGACTTTTCACCTGTTATTTAAACTTTGTTTCATTCACCCTTGGTTCTTCAAATATTTGGTTGGCTTTACAGTAGTGTGAGCGAGAAACATGAATAAATATGATCAGATGATCATTGATGTGAAAGTGTTAATCTGTATACCTTTCATTTCCCCTTGTTTTGCCAGTTCACACCATGTACTTGTACTTACGGGACTTCCCCCCGATTTACTTTATGAACTATAGTGTATAATGTGATTTAATGATAAAATCGTTTTTTTATTAATGAATATGCCAAGTGCTTGTATTAATTTTATTAACTGAAGTGTGAATTAATTGAATTAACTATTGACTATATCTATACCCAAATAAGTGCGTAAAATCGAAAAAAAAAGAAATATTTGGTGCCTAAGATTCCAGAATATTCAAGAAAAAATGAGAATGTTCGGAAGAAAAGAAATGAGGCAGTGCGATTGTTTTTTATTACAACAGTGTACCTAAAAACATTAAAAGCATTGATACAAATAATAAATCAATTCCGTGAATTTTTGAAGAATATGAATTCCTGGTTGTTTTAGCGAATTAAATAATAACACATACAAATAAGTTCTTTAAAAAAATCCAATTGACTTGTGCAAAATGTGTCAATAGTGTTAGTGATATTAATAACCTAAAAAAAAAAAATAATATAAAATTAAAATTCATAACAAAATTAAAAAAAGGGGAAAAAATATTTTCTGTGCTGATGGCACAGATGAGTGCATAATTATAGTTAAATTCTTGTACAAATGATAAATATGTAAATAATTACATATTTGTTATGAACAATTTAACTTAGTGAATTATTAAATAAAAAAATAAATAAACACTATATAAAAATTAATCGTGTGTGTTGGTGTGTCCACTTTGGTAAAAATTTCAATACACCAAAGACTGAAGAAAAAATAAATAAATACCATCGAAAGTTAAATGATTGTTTATTGTACTGCCACCAAATAAAAAATTAGAAAATCTGTGCAACGTTCAACGTGGCAACAATTGACACAACAACAGTGAACAATATTGCGCATCAATCAACATAAGTCTGATAAGTTTAATTTTTTTTTATTTTATTTAATTATACAGGGTGAGGAAAAAGTATGGAAACCCCTAAAAATCTCGCGGAGTTCGGTCAAAAAAAATAAGCAAGATTTATTCTTAGGTAATTTTCAACAAGGAATTTAATGATACGCTTGGTTGTGACCTTTACCTTCATCTTCAAGGTCATTTGGAGGTCAAGGTCATTTTTTTAAATTAGAACTCCTATTTTTGATGACAGAATCGAAAAGAGCGATCAATTTTACGTCCGAGTATGTATTTTCCATGACCTCCCAAGATCATCTGAAGGAATTTACATTGCGAGGTCAAAGTATGGAAACCCCTAGAAATCTCGCGGAGTATGTTAAAAAAAGTAAGCAAGATTTAGTCTTAGGTAAGTTTCAACAACAAATATAATGGTGAGCTTGGTTGTGACCTTGACCTTTATCTTCTAGGTCATACTGAGGTCAAGGTCATTTTTTGATAGGGAAACTCCTGTTTTTGACATCGGATTCGAAAGGAGCGATCCGAATATGTATTTTCCATAACCTCTCAAGGTCATCTGAAGGAATATATTTTAGTTATAATGATTATGATTTGCTACGAAAATTAAAAAAATGAATTCTTTATTTTTAAAATTTATTATTTTTTTTTAATTTTCATAGCATCATTTTCAAAGCAACATATTACAATGTTCTATTATTACTAGCCAAGGATCGTGTTATCGATAACTCACTAACATTCATCTCATTTAAAATCGGATTGAAGGAAATCCATTACAATACGCTCAATAATTCTGAGGCTTGGCCACTTGGGGTAATAATTCGGCCATTTACCAGCTACCCACGTGTGGCAAAAAACCGGACTGGGGTAACATTCCCTTCCAAACAATAACATCAGCGCCTGCCATTACACCATCTTTTAAGCCTCTCAACTGCCGAATAAATCCCCAGCCTTATTCATTCTTAAATATATATTACCACAATTCGGGCGGCATTCGAACTTAATCTAAGTCTCTATATCTGTCAATATTGGAGGAAAATTACGACGTTATTTGCATCACGGAAACGTGGTTGACTGCCCACTATAGAACCGAGGAGTATTTTCCACCAACTTATGCTGTTTATCGGAGAGACATACATATACAGCAGGAAACTTATGCCAGAGGTGGTGGTATTATAATAGCCGTCTCTAACAAATACTCATCTATGCCGATTACGTTAACCGACTGTGGTACTGAAGTTGTTGCTGTGCGCTTACGGTTTCATTCATACTCGCTGATCATTTGTGTCGCATATATACCATGTCATTCAAGCGTCGCGGTTTATGATATGTTTTTGGACACCGTGCAACTTAATATTACTGCACTCCTTCAACCTGGGGACCGCTTATTTATCTTTGGTGATTTTAACTTGCCAGGTATAACAATTTAACTCCCATAAACATGAACGATGATGTGGAAAAGTTCATATCTGAAATTTTTTCGTTGGGACTGAAACAATGTATCAATGTGAAGAATTGCAGTAACAATGTGCTAGACCTAGCCTTTGTGCCAATTGATCATGAGATGACCGTCTCAACCTGTGATGATTTAGCTGGATCTTCAAGTATTTATCATTTGCCGCTGAATATTTCAGTCTTGTTTGAATACAGTGAATTAATCGAAAATAATACCGACTCTGTCATCTATAACTTTAAAAATGGGCGATTATGTTTCTTTTAGTGCATTTCTTGATGGGTATAATTGGTCTTTATTTTATAATTTTAATAATATAGACGATATGTTGGACGAATTTTATAAAATTGTTCAATGGGCATTGAAACATTCATTCCTAGACTGGTTGTTTCAGGCTCCAAGAAGGAACCGTGGTATAACAGTGAATTGATAAATTTGAAAAATAGAAAGGATAAGGCTCATAAACTTTATAAACTATCTCCGAATACAGTAAATTACAACTCATTTAAGGTTTTACGTAAAAAGTATAATATATTTCTTAACCGATTTCTTTACAGTAATTATGTTTTGGAGGTGGAATCACAAATTAAATCGAAACCCAATCATTTTTGGCATTTTGTTATTTATAAAAGAAAATCTGATGGTTACCCTTCCACAATGTATTTGAAAGACCGATTCTGTGATAACATTCTAGATAAGGTTAACTTGTTTGCGGATTTCTTTGAGAGCGTTTATAATCAGATTCAGGTTCTAGTTTCTGCAGCTTGAATAATGTCACGAGCAATATGAAATTTTCAATGTTTCGTTTGGAAATTGATACAATCTTATCGGAATTGTCAAATCTTGACATTAACCATATAGTGCCGGCTTTGATTCGTTACCGCCTTTATTTTTAAAATTGACCGGTAACGCAATTGCCGCCCCGGTGTGCTTTCTATTTAATAGAAGTCTAAGGCTTTGACTTTCCAGTCAACTGAACGTATATTTTTTTGTATTTTTATTTTTTCATCAAATAATTTGTCTGAATTCTAATTTTTAACGACCCCATTCCATTGTGAATAACGTTGAAATGGCACAACCGCAGTGACGCTAACATGGAACAATGCATATAGCTGCTCCCAGTAAGGACAAGTCAACAAAGAAAATATATCAGTCGCATTTTCGGAGAATCAGAATCTTCCAGGTGAACATGCTGTTGAATTAGAACTGTGATGTGGATGGTGTGGCTAGAAAACGCTGTTTTGAATATTTTTTAACAATTTACATATTTTGGTACACTCTGCTGAGAATGAGCTTATATATGCTCAAAGTAGTGTGTGCTGAAAATATTATAAATTCATAAATAAATAAATAAATAAATAAATAAAAAATAAATAAATAAAACAAATTGTAAAAAGAGAGGGATATTTCCCTACAATATTGAGAACTATAGGAGTATTTAGATAATTGCAGCCTTACCCAAGTTGTTTGAGAAACTTGTTAAAAATCAATTATTTTTTCACGAAAAAAACTTTTATCTCTCCAAAACAGCATGGTTTCTTTCCAGGTACACCTTGTGTACGCTGATTTCTGTAAGGCCTTTGATAAGATTGATCAGAAGCTGTTGAGGAAACTTGATTCCTTGCAGTGTAGTTTTCTCCCACTGGACTGGATCAGATCTTATCTTGATTCCAGAACTCAGATAGTCAAGATTGGTCGTTTCATATCCAGAGTTATTAATGTCACCTCGGGAGTGCCTCAGGGTAGCCATTTGGGTCCTATGCTTTTCATACTATTCATCAATGAGGTAGTGGATTGTTTGAGTTATTCCGACATCCTCATCTATGCGGACGACATTAACATTTTTAAAACCATCTCATGCATCAATGACGCAAGAGATTTCCAATCCGACTTAAATAATTTTAGTATGTGGTGCACAGCTCAGAATTTGACCCTAAACATTTCCAAATGTAAAACAATCCGTTTTACCCGTGCAATCGCGCCCGCTAGTTTTGATTTTTTCCTGGATGGCTGTATTATTGATAATGTTGATACGTTTGTGGATCTAGGTATAACATTTACGTCGAACTTATCGTTCAATGAGCACATTGATATTTGCATTTCTAAAGGGAATTCCATGCTTGGGTTTATTAAAAGGTTTTCGAGGGATTTTCAAGATCCTTATTCTATTAAAATATTATATATCTCGTTTGTGCGTTCGTTGTTGGAATATGGTGCAGCAATTTGGAATCCGTTTTATGGTAACTGTTCAGACCGAATTGAAAGTGTTCAAAAGCGCTTTTTAAGGTTTGCTCTGCGAAGGTTGCTTCTATACTTCCACCGTATCGAGGTAGATGTAAATTAATAAATATTGAGCCGCTCTTTATCCGCAGTATCGAAATTGGCGCGTTATTGGTTAGAGACTTGTTGGTGTCTAAAATTGACTGTCCTAAGATGTTAGTGTTGTACGATATTTATTCTCCCCTACGGACCCTTCGCGTTAGAGATTTCCAAATTAAGCTGCCTTATATTAGGCATAACTACGGTAAATGTGAACCTGTTTATCAATCTACTGTTTCTTTTAATAAAGTTCGATCGGCTTTCGACTTTAATCTGTCAAGGGATGCATTTAAGAATTTGATGTCTAATGTTCTTTTAATTTATTGGTAATTTTTCATGTTTGTTTAATTTTACTTTTAGTATATATTATTGTATTATTGAAATTGTAACCAGGTTGTATATAAGTAAAAAGTTGGTAAATAAATAAATAAATTAATTAATTATTTATGATTTTTTTTATTTTTTTTTTGTAATTTTCATAGAAAATCATAAGATTTACAATTAAAATATATTCCTTCAGGTGACCTTGGGAGGTCATGCAAAATACATGTTCGGGCGTACAATTGATAGCTCCTTTCGAATCCGATGTAACAAACAGGAGTTTCCGTATACAAAAATGACCTTAACCTCTATATGACCTTGAAGATGAAGGTCAAGGTCACAACGAGGCCCACCATTAAATTCTTTGTTGAAAATTACTTAAGACTAAACCTTGCCTATTTTTTTTTGACATACTCCTCGAGATTTCTAGGGGTTTCCATACTTTGTAAATACAATGGTTATTCCTTCAGATGATCTTGGGAGGTCATGGAAAATACATACTCGGACGTAAAATTGATCGCTCTTTTCGATTCTATCATCAAAAATAGGGGTTATAATTTAAAAAATGACCTTGACCTCCAAATGACCTTGAAGATGAAGGTTAAGGCCACAACCAAGCTTACCATTAAATTCCTTGTTGAAAATTACCTAAGAATAAACCTTGCTCATTTTTTTAACCGTACTCTGCGAGGTTTTGAGGGGTTCCCATACTTTTTCCTCACCCTGTATATATTTATATTATCTTTCGTTCTTTATCATAATTTTAATCTGGTGTAAGGTAATTAGCTAGATATTTAAGATTTTTTAGGTGATTAGTATTAGCTAGATACGAGTAGATTAGTTTAATTAAATAAGGTTGTGTTGTTTTTTTGTTTCTTTTTGATTGCGATCAATAAATTGAATATTTGATTTCGTTTTTCAAATTTAAAATGCGTGTTGTTATCAATTATCAATCAATATGAGATAATAGAGAACCTTAGTGCGGAGGATGAATTAGGGTGAGTGTTGGTATCGTGATGGGTTATAGGTACGCTGATCTACGCATACTCTTGAATTCCTCACGCCCATACCTTGATGCTCAGCCGGCAACAATCGCCAAGTGTCCCTGCATAGGTCCAATTTTCTGATGACACTAACATGACTTGGAGGATAATTTTATGTCCCATTAGTTTCATATTTTGTTCAACTTTAGTTCAATAAATTTAAATTTTTATTTCTTCTTATGTCTTATTTTGAATTTTAATTAAATTGGATATCCTCCAGGTCATGCGAAGTTTTACAATTCTTCTAAACCTTCGAAAAATAGTTTTCGCTAAAACATATTCGATGGAATAGATACAAGTGTTATGCCGCAATATGGAAGCATTCGGCCGCAAAGGATCAAATTATTAATAATATGGATTTGTTTGGTCGTTCTGTCATCAGCAAAAATAAAAAAAAAAATTGTCAACTGAAATTACAAGGAATATTTTTATTTAAAATTTATTTGTTGATAGGGTGATAGATATGGTGGCCACAATCAAATCTACGATTTGTTTGTTGAAAAACTCATATCTAAAACAAGTTCTCCAAAATTACGATTGATATGTTTTATTGGCATCAATTCAATTCGTTTCGCTTAGTTATGACAAATTATGTCCGGTAAATGGCCACTTCTAGCAATGATGCATAAACTTCGACTCATTTTGACCACTTTCACAACGTCGCGCCGAATATCGATATGTTCCGTTCACGAAACATTTGACACAAAGGACTCTAAATAAAAAGTAACAAGTGAATTTATATTTATTTTTAATTTCGTTAACGTAAATTTTAATTAAAAATAAATATAATAAATAAACCAAAAACAACTTATACATCTTATAGTAGGTTATTTAGCTTTAACTTTATTTTACATATTAAAAGGGTTTATTTATTAAAAGCAGATAAAAAAAAAAGAAAGCGAAACGGGGAAAAATATGAAAAATTAATGGTGAACTTTTGATTAAATTTGTTTTTTACCGAAAAATAATTTAAAAGAGAAAGTTTTTTTTGTACGAAAAGTCACTAAACAGTAAATTCATATCATAAACACAATAAACAAGAAAATTAAGTATTGGGGTTAGTAATACACACTCTTTAAGAAGCATAATATGTACTTAGCAAGAAAAGGATGTGTTTATAATAATAAAATACATATGTACGTAATATGTTTAAACTTTTTGTAAGTGGAAAGAGAATCCATATGTAAATTTACCTCAACTTTGTATAATTTGAGGTACAGGTTAAATCTGTTAGCTCCAAAACTAAATTAAATTAAAATAAATGAACTAACCGTGTGATTCTGACGTTGTTAGAGTATCACGGCTAAGAGAAATTTTGGTAAGAGGTTTTTCAAGAGAATCTCTTAACTGGTCTTCTGTTGATAGTGTACTCTTAAGAAATCTCTTAAAAACTCTCCAAATATATTGGAAAATATTTGGAGACCTGTCAATTTGAATTTTTGCAGTTTTTAGAGATATATTTTTGGAGGTTGGTAAATAAATAAAAACAAATTTTAGTAATTTTTATTAAAATAAGTTTATTTTTTATAAAGTATGTATATAAATTAAATACATAATATGGAAACAACATACAGTTTCTGATTCTACATTGGATGTGTTTCCATTCTATAATCTGTATGTGTATGTTTATTGAGTTTTCCATAAAAATTGCTTATAGAAACTGCTTAGAGGAACAAATGTACCCGTCAAAATTATAACTTCAATTTTCAATACCGATTTAAATTTAATTGTAGCCGTCTTTTGTGCCTTTTAGAGCTAGAAAATAGTGACGCAAAGTCGGTATATAATGAAATTATAAAATTTGTTGATCTTCATAAAATTCCAATAACTAATTGTTTGTGGTTTGGGGCGAACAATGCCAGTGTAATGATAGGTACAAAATGTGGAGTTCAAGCTTTATTAAAATAAGTAAATCCTTATTTGTACTCCCTGGGATGTGCATGTCATTTAGGGTTGCCACCCGTCCTACTTTCCGTAGGACAGTCCTACAATTGAAAAGTCCTACTTTGAACACAATCATAGAAAACATTTTTGACGTAGGACTACGTCTTTGTTTTCATTATATATGGGGTGTAAACCAAAATTTCAAAGTGATGACGCGCGTCACGGAATTGACGTATTTATGAGATTTATATGATTAAAGCATGTATGTATCTTGATAAATATAAATGTAATGTTTTAAAAACTGTAAAAATCAAACCAAGTTAAATAAAAATTTGTGGATTGAAAAAAAATTAGAACAACTAATTATTAATTGTATTTTAATTTCTATTTTAATTAAATAGTGATAAACTTGATCAAACATGCCGCACGCCATATTGATTTAAAGCTATAAAATAAAAATAAAAAAATTCAAAATATTTTTATTTTCATTATGTAAAATATTGCGTACATTTTTTGAATTTATATGCTGTATAACCTGTGCATCCCTAGAAAAATGTATAGTCGCAAAGATCAGGCCGAAAAATGTTTAGGTTAGCGAGTTATGGGACTTCAAAGTTTGCAAGTGACCGGAAACTAATTTGATTTAATACGTCATTTGAATCGTCATTATATAAAAAAATAAATTAAATCAGAGCCTACTGTATAAATAAGAGCCTCCAGTATCGACTGTATTTTTTACTAAGCTTAAAATAAGGTACAAACAATTTTTCCTTTACTATGAAACTATATGGGGAAACGGTTATTTTCATTTACAGTTTTAGTTTATTAAAAATGTGAGCTTTTGTTTTGTTTTTATATGAAAATGTTAATGAAACATGAAATATTATTTGATTGAAAAATCGAGTCTTGAAAATGTTTATTTCTAAGTAAAAATTGTCATGAAAAATAAGGTACTTTTGAAATTTTAAATATTGTTGTTTTTGTAATATACTACGTCATCAACATAACTCGTTTATAAAAAATTCAATAATCATCTCTTTCATTGCCTCCATTCAAATTTAAATTCGAATATGTTTCTATAGTTATTTTGAATTTGCAAAGCATGCTAGATTGTTTTGATTTTTTGTTTTCTTCGTACCCATTGTATCGATTTATTTATTTATTTTTTTTTTGCTGTTGCTCTTTGTGATTTATTTTTATTTTGATTGTTGAACGGAGACGTGTTGTCTTTTTTCTTACCATTGGTTTTAGATGTGGAGATATGATGTCGTCATTAAACTGAATTTTCTCTTTTTAATACACATTGTTGTTGTTGTAGAATGTTTTTTAATTTAATTTCCCTTATTTTCTTTTGATTATTGCTGGAAAATATGGAAATTTGAGAATCTGTGTTTTAAATGAGTAAGACATTGAGTTGTTTGTTAGCGATTTCTTAAAAAATTATTTAACTGGGTATAACTTTTAATTCATATTTTATCGTTAATCGAAATCGCGTTTTTTCATATAAACACTATGAAAATAAATGAATTTTTAGTGTTTCTATATCCCTTATTTTAAGTTCATTTTTCATATGCCGGCTCTATTCACTTCAAGATGGTTCTGATTAAATCTACATAGTAAGCGTTTATTAATAGCAAGTTCTATGACATTTCTGTGACGTTTCATTGACCTATTTGTGGCATCGTAATGATTGAAATTTCAACGATATATTGATCGATACTATATTTGTGAATGCTTTATTAAAATCGTAAGGTATTATTTCTGAGTCATAAATTCTCTCGGCATAAGGTCGTATATAAACCTTAACGGCAAATTATTATGCGACGCCATTAGGGTGGAACAAGTTTTGGAGAAAGGCGCTTTGAGCTATATAAAATGAAATAGTATGTGACGAGGAGGTGGGATTTGGTGACAAAAGATAATTAACGTTAATTCTGAATTCTTACGGATTTTCAACAGTATACTTGAGATATATAACGGGATCTAATTGTTTAAGGTCGAAGATGAAAACACGTTTCAATTCTAAGTAATCTAACAAGGAAACTTTTTCAACTATCAAATTCAAAAAATTATAAAAACTATTCTAAGTTGTAGTGCTCTGTACGAAACCTTTTTTATCGGCAACGAAGCTCTTTTAAGGTGTTAAAAGCACCCGTTAATTTAACCTAGTAAATTAGATTATAAGAGTTGCATTTCTATTTTTTACGGGATGAACTTACCTTTAAGTAAGTTCTTAAATTAAGGGGTGGTTTTAACGTCCAAATAGTGCCTGGTTCCGATAAAATAATGATTTCGTTATTGTCTCACAGAAGACTACAACTTATGTAGAATAGTTTTTATAATTGTTTGAATTTAACAGTAAGGTTCCCTTGTAAGATTATTTGTGAGTCCGTGATTTGGCGGCTGAGGGTAGAAGATTTATATTGCCGTGACCAATTGTGATATTGGGGAAGAGGTATCCAAATTTAAGAAAATGCCTGACCAAAATAACAGAAAATGTTTGTAAAATATAAATGGTTGGTTTGGTGATCTTTAACGGACGCTTTATGAGAAAAGTGTTGTCCGAGGAGCTGGATAGCCCTAATTTTTTATTTTTATATTAAAACTGCATTTCATTGTGATATAACGAATTGAGAAATATATAATTTAGTACATATTGTATAAACAATAAATATAATAATAAAAATTATGTACAGCGGGTAAGCAACGTTTAAGCTGATACAGCCTAATGCATAAAGATGGCAGCATTAGACAATTAAAGTTTTTTTTTAATTTGTAATTTCTAAATTTCGGTTTCACTTAAATTGTAAAAATAAAGTTTTCTCAATTGTACGTAGTCCTACGTTAATAGGTCGTGCCTCGGACACAAGCTCGTCGGTTTTTTTTATTACTTATAGTTTATTAAATAATATCGCATTTTTTAAATTCTCCCACTGATTATTATAAATTTGACAAAATATATTATAGTTACGCTCCTTTACACGATAGCCTAATCGGTTCATTTATATTACACTAAGCCACTCTCTATATTGGATACATACACGGAAATAAAATATTATAAAAAGAATTGAGCCGTTCAGTGCACACATCGATTAACTCCACGTTTTGAAAAATCTTAAATTTAAGTGTCAAAGCACTTGGTATAGTCATAACTTTTTATAACGTATGAGGAATGAAATATGGACAAATGTAAAATGTATTTGTATTTGTATTGTACAACCAAAAATAAAAATTTCCTTGTTTTTAAATAAGGTGGTTCCCGTATATTTTATAAAAAATACATTACAACTGCGTCATTTTACGATTAGTTACAAAAATGTCGTTGTTACAAGTAGATCGTCGTAAATTAATTTATAAATTTTGTCAGAAAAATCCAGACAAAAAAAAGAACGAGATTTTTCACTACTTGAAGGATCTTGAATTCAAAAAATCCTTTATCTACAAAACAATTAAACTGTTTGAGAATAATGAACCTGTGGAAAGAAAACCCGACTCTGGTAAAAAATGTCAACTACAAGGTAGCAAAGTTCGAATGAAATTGAAAGGTGAAACAGTGGGTCGAACTGCAAAATCGTACAGACAACTGAGTAAAAAATATCAAGTTGCCCCAAAAACTATCAAGAAATATTTACAAAGTATGAATATTCAACGCAAACCCAAAAAATCGGCGCCAGCAACTACAGACAAACAATTAGCTACAATCAAATCTAGATTAAGAGTGCTTTCCCAAACATATTTCGCTGCTTCTTCAGCTTATAAATGTGTGATGGATGATGCAAGTTATTTCACTGTTGAAGGTAATGAATGGCAGCCAAAATACTACTACGAGTCTCCCGATCACAATGCACCAGAAAAGGAGAAGTTTATTCATAAGACCAAGTTTCCAGGTAAAGTTATGTTGTGGGTGGCTATTAGCGAACGAGGTGTCAGTGACCCAGTATTTTTCAAAAGTGGTTTGGTGGTTAATGCGCAAACATACACAAACAAATGTTTACCTGTGCTTCAGAAATTTATAAATAAATATCATAAAAATGATAAAACGATTTTTTGGCCTGATTTGGCACCCTCACATTATGCCAACGCAACGTTATCTGATTTACGTCAACGCAGAATCGAATTTATACCTAAAGACTATAACCCACCAAATGTTCCACAACTAAGGCCCATTGAAACTTTTTGGGCAAATCTGAAGAGAATGGTATACAGCAATGGATATCGTGCCAAAAATGTTGAATGTCTGATTAGAAAGATAAAAAGAGATTTCAAGAAGATTGATACATCAGGAACGCAGGCGGCAATGAAAAGAGTGCCAGAAAGGATCAGGAAAGCGAATCGATATGGAGCGCAAATTTTTCTGTAAATTTTATCTAAGAATTAAAGTTTTAAATAAATTATGGATTAAAATCATTTGATTAGTAAATCATTTTTTTTTTTACTTTTTTTTGTTTCTCCATATTTTATTCCTCATACGTTATTTATAATAATTTTCCTGAATAATAAAGATTAGCACCATTAAACTGAAAAAAATTTTTGGCCATTGAATATCTTCATTTATTACTTTTTTCAGTTGCCAAATCGATTAACTCCACTAGTCACATAAAAATTGTAACATTACTGAGGATTATTTTTTGGCTATTCATTCTTATTAATTTGATATACCGTTATGAAAGGTATATCTATATTTATGCATTCTATAATATAATTTGAATTTACATTATCAAGGGAATTTTAAAAAACAGTACATTTTCTCATCGCATTTCTCAACATTTTGTTTTATGGAGTTAATCAATTTGTGCACTGAACGGCTCAATTGGCATTCATCGATTCAGAACTGTATATTATTGATTGTGATCTGATCACAATCAGTGTTATACAATGGAGATGCTTGTTTAAATTTTTATTTTATCAATGTCTTTAATTTTAAATAGCCATTAAAACGTTAATAATCAATAAATGTAAGTAGATCAGTAATGTATTTGGCGTAGTTTATTTGTGGCCTATATTTTCTAAAGTACTTAAATTAATATTAACATTTTTAGGCAAAAATGGAAACCCAAACTATGTAACTTACTATTGGCTGAAAAAATTTGGATGGCTACAAAAAGAAAATGAATCTAACGTAAAATGCAGAATTTAATAAAAAAACTTTGCAAAAGGTGTAACGACAATTAAGCAACAAGAGAAAAGCGAGGCACATAAAATTAAAGTGAGGGCATCAAACATTTCTATTTTAATTCATGCTTAAAAGGGCACACAATAACAGCTTTAGTTTTTTGCTCATAATATTCTACATAGTAAAACACATAAAATTCGTTAGACCGTTTGCTTAATCTATTGCCAAAAATATGTACTACCGAGTGATACCAACTCAGATCTCGTGTAGTCGAACTAAAGCCTAATACCCTTGACAGACTAGGGATTAGCTAAGCGCGATTAGTGATTTTTTCGAGATTAGCTGTAGTGTGTCAAGTTGAAGATTAGCTAATCTCGTTTTATTTGAGGATTAGTGACTAATCGAGATTAGTGCACTAATCCTTGAAAATTTTCGAGCTTATCTCGTTGTATTGGGTTTAGTGATGGTACAAGTGGCACTACAATGTGAAATAATTATTTAAACATTGCGAAAATGCAAATGGCGTGAATTTACGATAGAAGTTATAAAATCAATGACATCTTAAAAAATTTGTGCTGAATAAATTTCGATGAAAAAGAAAATCTAGTGAGTTTTAATGTATAAATCTTAAGAAATATTGAATTAAAAAATGAGTCCAGCTGATTTACTAGCCATATTTCAGCGAATCACCAAAATAATATTTTATTTCTCTGCAAGAAACTAATCCCTAGTCTGTCAACGCATATGGATTTGTGGTGGATTAGCTAATCTCGTTTCACTAATCGCGCTTAGCTAATCCCTAGTCTGTCAGTGGTATAAGACATTGTAATGAACGTTTTGTTAAACTAATCGAATTAAATTAATCGATTAGAAAGAAATTTGAATTTTGCAATAATGACGGATGCATCTAACTAGCAAAACCCGGACACCCTGTATATCATTAGCGTATGGAAGGGTTTCTATATCTGCAACCAGGCGATTCATTTCTTCTTTATCAAATAGTGATGTGGTAAACCGGTTCTTTTTGTTCTGTTTTGCTTATGTTCTCTTACGTTTTTATCAAAAAAGAACCGACTTAGCCCATCACTATTATCAAATAGGTTTGAATTGATTATCTTCCCTTTTGCTAGTTGTGCGGCTCGGACGATTTCTTTTACTTCTTCGGTTGAATATTACTTGTTGTACCTTTTTCTTTTTGTCTGAGTCTTCGTGTAACATAATTATTTTGTTATTACTCTTGTTCGTTGGTCTTCTTGTATTTATTAAATTAATTTCCTTCGGCTAATTATAGACCAATTTTTAACTTTTTTTTAAAATTAAAGTTTTATTTATTTTCCCAAATTTTCGATGGTTCGCATCATTTTCAAGGGTAATTATACTAAATGACAAATTTCATAAAATTATTTACACATAAAAATTATTTACAAACAAAAACAATCAAATTATATACAATTCATACATACAATATTTTATAAAATTGTTCTTATTTTTTTGCAACACACTAATTTTCTCCTTTACAAAAAAAAAAAAAAAACCTTCAAAAAAATTTTTTAATTGACGAATGGAAAAAACATTTTATTTTACAAACGTCCTTGACCTGTCTACTTAATTTATTATTTTCTATACACAGCTGATTATAGTAAATAAACCGTCCAAAAACTACGTAGATTTTTTAATTGATGGAAATCAAAATGAAACCAAAAAAAAATTTAGAAACACGTATATATACCAAATCACACATAATTTTGAATAATATTTTATTCATCTTTGGATGTGGTTTCATTGTTTACTAATGTACCATTAGACGTCGCAAAATTGGCAATTAGTCAATTAGGTGGAATGAAATTGAGACGGACTGTAATTTGACGAAAGAAGAATTTTTGAATATTTTTCGGACAATAACTATTTTAAATATCAAGACGTCTTTTATAAACAAAAATTTGGCCTAGCGATGGGTAATCCATTGTCCCCAATTTTAGCAGACATTGTATTAGAAAAACTATTTAGTCAAAAATTACCATTACTTAATAAACAACCAACATTCATTTTTAAATACGTTGACGACATTATTTTGGCCACTACACAATCAAATATTGACAATATCAAAATTCTATTTAATTCATTCCATAATAAACTTAAATTCACTGTTGAAAATTAAGACAATAACAATTCCCTTTCGTTCTTGTACTTAAAATTATATAGACACAATCAAATTATAAAAACAGAATGGTATAAAAAAGAAATTGCGGCAAATTCATTATTGAATTTTATATCGGTTCATCCGTATAAAATGAAAATAAATGTGGCACATTCATTTATAAAAAGAGGAGTTTACCTGACGGACATCGATTTTAGGCATAATATTTTGGCAAAAATAAAAAAAATTTTAATAAATAATAATTATCCTGTACATTTAATTAATAAATTGATTACAAAAACATTGTACACGTACCAAATTAAAAAATCTACCAGTGAACAAATTAAATTCGGAGCAATTACATATATACCTCATTTGACGGAAAAAATTACAAAAACATTGAAACAAAATTCGGAACAACTGGTTATGGCTAACAAAATCATAAATAAAGCAAGTGACGATTAGTCTTGGTTTCGACCGCAAAGTTCGTTGTTATTTTAACAACGGGAAATTTTTTTATTTTTACGATTGTGTCGGTATTTCATTTGTATATGTATTTATAAGTTTTGAGGTTTAATCAAAACCTTCTACAATTCTCTCTTGAGAAAGCCTGACTGCGTTGTATAGCTCTCTTAAACATATTTAAAAATGTATGCTGGTTAGTGTATTGGTCGCTACGAAAAACCATATAAAAAAAATACAAATTACCACTACTAATTCCAATGGATATCACACACTACTTAATATCAATACCATAACCATATATATATATACGATATTATTTCACAAATACATTCACCATGATATATATTTTTATAGCATTAGTATACATTTCGTTGGGCTTTCTCAAGAGAGAATTTTAGCAGGTTTTGGGTTTAATACAATTACAATTGTAATTGCATTACAAATCCATTTACAAAAGAAACATCGATACAACCGCAAAAAAATAATATTTTTCTCCCAACGTCTTAAAAGCCTCTTGTTTTAATACTGTTTTTGGGAATTAAAGTTGGCCTTTTTCTTACTATTTTAAAAATGTGTGTGTTGCTAAGCTACACTTTTAATCCTAGGTGTAAAAGTACGTACTTTTAATACTATGAGAAAAGTAGTATGCGTAGCCGAGTAAAACCAAAAATTGCGAGTCAAACAAAGTCACTTTTAATCCGAATAACAGATACTATTTTTTCCAAACAAAAGTCATGACCTCCTTAGTTTCACAAAATATTTCAACAAAATTAGTTTCAATTTTGAAGTTTTAATTACATAATATGTACTTACTCGTATAATTAGTAATATACAACCGACACGACATGAACTCTTCGTTGGAGAAAAAATAGTATGTGTTATTCGGATTAAAAGTGACTTTGTTTGACTCGCAATCTTTGCTTTTGCTCGGCTACGCTGCGCTTCGCCTCGCAGGCAAATATAATTGCTCGTCAAACAAAGTATCACTTTTAATCCTAATGACACAATGTACTATTCCCGTTGTTAAAATAACAACGAACTTTGCGGTCGAAACCAAGTAAATTAAAGGATACAATTCCAAGTGAACAAAAAAACGGACTAATTTACAAAATTGCATGTAAAAATTGCGACTCATGTTACGTTGGAGAAACAGGTAAGACCAAAATTGAAAGAGTAAATCAGCACAAAAATGACGTGGACAATATTTAAAAATACCCGGACAGAATACATTCACAGTACAGAACAGCTTTGGTTAAACATACTTTTGAAAAGAAGCATGATTTCGATTTTGAAAATTCGGTCACATTGGAATATGAAAATAAGAAAAGTAAAAGATGGTTCAAAGAGGCTTGCCATATATGGACATCAAAAAACCCGGTAAATTATAAAGTAGATATAAATAGGTTGCAAGCAAATTATAAAAATATTATTCAAAATTATGTGTGATTTGGTATATATACGTGTTTCTAAATTTTTTTTTGGTTTCATTTTGATTTCAATCAATTAAAAAATCTACGTAGTTTTTGGACGGTTTATTTACTATAATCAGCTGTGTATAGAAAATAATAAATTAAGTAGACAGGTCAAGGACGTTTGTAAAATAAAATGTTTTTTCCATTCGTCAATTAAAAAATTTTTTTGAAGGTTTTTTTTTTTTTTTGTAAAGGACAAAATTAGTGTGTTGCAAAAAAATAAGAACAATTTTATAAAATATTGTATGTATGAATTGTATATAATTTGATTGTTTTTGTTTGTAAATAATTTTTATGTGTAAATAATTTTATGAAAGGCCCCTATGTGATATGTAGTGAAAATTGGGCCCCCCGTTTTTGTACTTTCGCATGAAGATAGAGCCTTGAAATTGAAATATATGTTTAATCACATCTTTCGAAACCTGTCTGCAAAATATGAGCGGCAGCCTTTTCTTCGTTTTCCAGAAACTGAATTTTTACTAGACCAATTTTTACATGTGTAAGCATAGGAAAGCATAGAACAATGGCATTTTACATATGTTCGCATTGAGATACAATTTTGATTTTTCACATATATGTTATATAAGAATCGTAGAACAACATACTAAAAATTCTCTAGCAGCCCTTTCTTTGTTCGCATACAATTGGACTAAAAAAATTATTTTTATGCAAGAGATGTCAGATACACATTACACATTACTCTCAATCTCAATCAGTACAATTTGGTTCATAACTTTTATGTTTATATAACAATCACATATATAACAGACTATACAACTCATTGGAAAATAGACCAATCAGATAGTTCAATTTAACACAACTAGTGGTGTTTCGGCCACAAACAAGTAAATCATATTATGTTATAATCATATCATCCATGAATATAAACAAACAATTAATATTTTTGACATTTCGCAAAAATGAGTTTATTTGGTGCAGTTTTTATTTGGTTGTGTAATATATTTGGTTGATTCGTTGTATAGTCTTAACGTATACAACTCTAGCTTCGAAAATCATCTGAATATACAGTTGCGGGCTCGATGTGTTACCTAGGAAACACATCTCGTCCTCTTAACTGTATATTAGATTATTTTCGAACCTCTTGTTGTATAACTACTGTTGTATAAATCGTATTTCAAGTCTTGTTTTGAGTAATATAACTTGTGTGTAACATAATCTTTAATACTTTTACAATTCGTTAACTTGTGTGTTCATCATCATTAGAACTGTTTGACTTAACACTAATGGGTCCAGAAGGTAAAATGTACTTTTTATATTTATTTTGCATGTAATCTCATAAAATTGTTTATTGTAGTTGAACGATCTCATATTCTCTGTCGCATATGTAAGTCACGCATATTGAAATGGCGAGGAGTTTGCACTTTAGGAGCACCTTCTTTATGGATAAATGTTACTACATACTCAAAAAGCGTAGGAAAGTCATATAATCCAAATAGTTATGCCTGTTTGAAGTGTCATTCAAGATTAAAGTTCAAAAGATATCACTTACTGCCTGGTAATACAGCTGAGGGTAATACTGTGGACAATAATTTGCATAATTATGAAATGGATATAACTCCTGATAGTTCTTGTTGCACTACATCTTCAGAGATTGATTTCCAGGCTTCAACCATGAATAGTACAACTTCATTTTCGACATTAGAAAACACAAGTACTGAATCTCAATCTGAATTTACATCTGAATTTCTCAGTAGTCAAGCTTCTGTAACGTCAAGCAAAGTTTCTTCTGTTCCAAGAAATGGAATTATAGTCAATCTTCCTAGCTGCTCTGGTACACAGAGAATCGATATGTGGAAAAGAAAGAAAATTGTTATTCCAATGAGCAATAGATGCTGTCGCTCACATTTTGACAAAAATGGCTTGTTTAATAAGAAGACTTTAGAATCATTAGTTGCAACTAAAGAAACAATAGTATTGTCCGCTGAACATATTACAGCCACATTAGGTGGCGAGTCAGTAACCATCAGGGCCGTAAAGGGCTGTCCCCAAGGAGGTGTACTATCTCCTCTTTTATGGTCATTGGTTAATGATAGACTGCTGATCCTCCTGAATAGCCATGGGTTTGATGTCCAGGGCTATGCGGATGACGTGGCTATCGTGATTAGAGGCAGGTTTGATGAGATCATCTCTGATCTCATGCAAAATGCACTCAACTTGATATGGCAGTGGTGTGACAAGGAAGGACTTAGTGTCAATCCAAACAAAACTGTCATTGTCCCTTTTACGAGGAGGAGAAAGCTCTCGCTTGTAGCTCCCTCGTTAAACGGTACTATTGTTGCCTTTTCCAAAGAGGTTAAATATATAGGGGTTATCCTGGATCATAAACTGAACTGGGAACAACATATACAAAAAATTCAAAATAGAGCCACAAAGGCTTTTTGGGCCTGTCAGAGACTCTATGGACGTATTTGGGGACTACAACCAAAAATGATCTACTGGTCATTTCTAACAATTATTAGGCCTATGATCACTTACGCATCGCTAGTGTGGTGGCCTAAAACTCAACAAAGGACAGCGCAAACTTTATTGAATAAGGTTCAGCGTATGGCCTGCATTGGGGTTACGGGCTCAATGAAAACATGTCCGACCGCAGCAATGGAGACACTCCTAGGACTAACTCCATTGCATCTGCATGTTAAAAAGGATACTGCTACTATGGCCCTTAAGATGCAGGCGGAGGGTAACATCAAACCAGGCAATATGGTGGGCCATCTGGAGATCCTTAAGGAGTTTCAGACAGACCCCACTATAGGAATGCCTTCCGACTGTATGCCAGCCAAACTGGATTTCCACAAACCATTTTGTGTTAGATTACCTAACCGGGAGGAGTGAAGTACAGGGGGACCATCCTTTGAGCGAGGGTCATTGGTGTGGTTTACAGATGGATCAAAAACGGAAGATGGGGCGGGGGTAGGAATACATGGGAGTGGAGTATCACTCTCGAAGTCCTTGGGTACCAATGCAACCGTCTTTCAAGCAGGAGTGCATGCTATAGAACTTTGTGCTAGGATAGGCATTTCTAAAGGCCTAAACGACGCAAAGGTTTATATAGTATCAGACAGCCAATCGGCCTTAAAGGCTCTTAGGTCTTTTACCATTGAGTCAAGGCTGGTATGGGATTGTCTGAAGGTTATTAAATTGCTGGCAAGCTCAAATAAGGTAACACTTGTTTGGGTGCCAGGCCACACTGGAATTGTGGGAAACGAGGCAGCTGATGTCCTCGCCCGCGAGGGATCTGCCTTTCCATTAATTGGACCAGAGCCCTTCTGCGGCGTCTCTAAGGGGCACCATAGGGCAGCAGTTAAACGCTGGGAGGATGTGCAAAAGTTCTCTTACTGGCGCGGAATTCCAGGTTTGCGACAGGCGAAGGAATTTATTTCACCTTCGTCGGCCAGGGCCAAGGAATGTCTCGTACTTAGGAAACCTGAGTTGAGGCTGCTTACCGGCTTCCTCACAGGTCACATCCCCTTAAGGTATCACCTAAAGAAAATGGGCCTAAGTTCGACGGATAGATGTCGCTTCTGTGACATGGAAGCGGAATCAGCGGAACATGTTCTGTGCCATTGCCCAGCCATTTTCTGCAAAAGGTTACAACACCTAGGAGGGAGAGTAATGAGCCCGGATGGTATGCACCATATACCGGCCGGCAGTATTGTCAGGTTCATTAAGAGCCTGAATATTGACTGGACGGCTCATTAAGTAGGGTCCATGCACAAAAGATCTTTTAGGTCGCAGTGCGGGGTGGCTTGAACGCCCACATGGCCCTCAACTAATAATAATAATAATAATAATTGTCCGCTGAAGATATTGAAGAATTTTTCAATGCCGTTTACTTTAGTAAGGCCAACTCATACTCTAAAATCGATTTCGACAACGGCTCTCCAATAACTCCATATAATTATCAGAAATTCACTGGGATTTCACAAAAAAATTTCGATTGCCTTCATGCTTTTGTAAAGCCACACATCAGAAATAGTTGCAACAGATTTACGAGAAATGCGTTAGGAATATTCCTAGTAAACTTGTCACAGGAATTTTTGGCATATTTATTCAATGTATGTAGATGGTCAAGCAAGAGTGTCTGCAATCTTTGAATCTGTTCGAAAAGCTTTGGATGAGCATTTTGTCCATCTTCATTTAGGTTATAATCATCTATCACGAGAAGATGCAATGAAACATCAAACTAAAATGGCTCATAAACTTCTGGGTGCAGATGAAAATTCTATTGTAGTTATCATTGATGGTACTTATCTATATGTTCAAAAGTCATGTGATCAGGAGTTACAATTATTGACGTATTCCAATCATACATACAGAAACTTATTGAAGCCCATGATTTTGGTTTTCCCTGACGGATACATTCTTGAGGTTGAAGGTTTGTTTTTGCAAACAACGACAATAGCGATTCAAAAATTTTAGAATACTTGATTTCTACCCCTTATGGATTTAAAAAATATTTCTTAGAGAATGATGTTTTACTTCTCGATCGTGGGTTCAGAGATGTCATAGAAAAGTTGAAATTGCTAAAACTTAATCCAATAATGCCTCATTTACTAACCAAGGGACAAAAGCAGTTTTGCACAAAAGATGCTAATGAGTCCAGAGCTGTGACTATGAATCGATGGATAGTGGAAAGTGTGAACAGCAGAATCAAAAAATACAAGTTCTTTGCTTCAACTATTGAAGTCACTTATTTCCCCAAGCTGTCATCTTTAACTAAAATTCCTTGTGCCTTACTGAATGCATACAGTCCTCCTATGTTTATAGAAAACGAAAATCATGCACGTTATGCATAGAAGGCAATGAGCAAAATGAATGATGACAATTCTCTTCAAAAGAAGATTGAAGAGCTAGGCCTTGAAAACAAACGAATTTGTTGGGAGGAGGCTACTAATCAGATTCAAGACTTTCCATGTTTATCAGAAGAAGAAATTAAAAATATCACTTTAGGTATGTATCAGTTAGACCAAGGAAAATGATATACTTATGAACACATGAAGGCAGATTCTAGTTACAAGATCTTTATACATAACGAAATGAAGAATTTGATAAGACGCAAAATTGAATTCGTTTTTCGTCAACTCGGATTCATCAGTTATGGTTAGAATTCTTTCCTAATGGTAGTGGAGCCGAATCAATTTTAGGATATTACTGTAAGTGCAAAACTGGGAGCAGAGTTGTCGGTACATGCATTCATATAACTTCAGTGATATGGTATTTGGGCTACGCAAGACACAACCCACATGTATTATCAAAGCACCGCAAAGGTCTAGCAGATAATATTATAAATGCTATGAATTCTGGTTGTCAAATCTCAGACTCCGATTCAGATTGAGTCTCTACATAACTTGTTCTAAAGTTACAATAGTTTAGTAAGGAATGTTTCTATGGATAAGTTTGTTTTGCTCCTTCCAAAATAATGTGAATTTTTTATGCTGCTTATTTTGGAATAAGGTTATTTCTGCGCTTATCCAAAAATTCTCCGGTAAAATAAAAACGATAATAAATGAAATACCAATTGAATACAATTTTTAGATTTTTTATTAATAATGATCGCACTTCTGTTTGGCTTGGTAGTATGCAAATTAATTATACAGTCAAGTACTAAATGATAGCCGCACTCCTAATTTAAGATTTATTTAATTTCAAATAAATTCTTTTAAAATTCTTCCTTTGCAAAAATAATACTTTTCACTTTACCAACTTTATTCTCTGCGGCGTCATGGAAAATTTATGGGTAACCCTCATTTAGTATGGTAATAAAAGATAGCCGCACACAATATTTTATTGTTTTTAATAGGAAATAAATATAAAAAGCACAGTTATAAAAATGATTTTTTATTCCAATTAATATTTTGTGTTTCGGCCATTGTTTTTAATTATTTCGAAAATTCGATTTGGCATACTTTTGTACAAGTTTTGGCATATTAATTTGAAATATTAGCCAATTCGCGTTGTACTGATGACTTTAGTTCATGAACGCTGCTGTATTGTGTTCCTTCAGCATATACAACTCTGCTGAGTACACCCCATATGTTTTCGATGCTGTTAATGTCGAGTGACCTTGCTGGCTGTTTCAAAACTGGTATCTGAGCCTCCGTAAACCAATAATTTACTATCCCGGCGGTGTGTACGGCTGCATTATCCTGCTGGAAAATAAAGTTTGGGTCGCCATTTTGTGCATCAACAACTGGTAATGTTTCGGGATAGCATGGATTTATACCGGTTGCTGTTAAGACGACCGGACATAAACTTCACATCCATTCTTCCTCCATAGCCAATTGCACCCCAAACAATCAGAGATCCTCCACCTCGTTGACGCCTCGATAGCACAAGAAGTTCTTTTCAAAGGTCGTGAAAATAATATTGCCATTAATCAAGGCTATCCATATTCAATTTTTTTCGTCACTAAAAATAACGCGCTGCCACTTTTTCTTCCACGACATATGTTCCTTCGCGAAACGCAATTTGGCATCTTTATGATTTGATAACAGTTGTGGTTTTCTTTGTAATTTTTTGATTTGTATATTATCTGACTCTCTTAATACTTTCCTCACATTACAAATCTTTGTATTATCTCAAGCTTTTAACGCAATTTGTTGCATGGTGCCAATAAAATTAGAGACGTTTCGTAAAATTAACCGTTTTTCTCTATCAATAAGTTCCACTGGCCGGCGGCCTGCACTTTTATGCGAACCGTATAATTGCGAATTTTTTAAATAATTTAGCACTACCTTCTCACTCCAACTAATATTTTCTGCTATTAACGGATACTCATATTACTTTTCTTAATAACGTCAATTTATCAAACTCGTTCAAACTACCTTTTCCACCCATATTTAAAAAATAACAAAAATCGGAATAATATTTAACGGCTATAATACTTAAGCGGCTATCTTTTATAACCATACTAAATGGGGGTTCTCCAATTGTCCATGATCCCGCAGAAAATAATGATTTGTATTTGTGCACGCATTGGTAAACTGAAGAGTATTATTTTTGCATATATAGGAACAATTTTAAATGAATTTATTTGAAATGAAATAAATCTTAAATTAGAGGTGCGGTTATCATTTAGTACAGGACTGTACGTCACTGTAGTGTGCAAATTAATTATAATTCGCATAATTAGGCTAACATACACCATAATTACTGTTTGGAATATTTTTTTATTCAAAACAAAGCAATTTATTGAATTTAGAAAAATATAAAAATTATAAAAATGACAAATGCATAAAACTGCTGTAACACCCTGTAAACAAGTGGGAGGGAGTTGCGAAATATTTTTGCAATTATAAAACAATATATCAGGAGTACAAATTGAAAATGCGGGATTTTTTCTATTTTTGAACGTTTATTCTGAAAAAATGGTAACAAATGAATTATTCAAAGTATTGTCCATCGCTAACCACAACTTTTTCCCATCTTTCTGGCAATTTACGGATACCGTCGCGAAAAAATTCGGCCGGCTTGGCTGCTATCCAGTCATCGACCCATTTTTGGGCTTCTTCGTAAGAATGGAAGCGCTGGTCAGCTAGGCCATGTGTCATCGATCGGAAAAGGTGGTAATCGGAAGGAGCAATGTCTGGGCTATACGGCGGGTGGGGTAAGACTTCCCATTTCAGCGTTTGTAGGTATGTTTTGACCGGCGCTGCAACATGTGGCCGAGCGTTGTCATGTTGCAAAATTACTTTGTCGTGTCTTTGCTCGTATTGTGGCCGTTTTTCTTTGAGTGCGCGGCTCAAACGCATCAATTGAGTTCGGTATAGTGCTCCTGTGATGGTTTCGTTCGATTTCAATAGCTCATAATACACCACACCCAGCTGGTCCCACCAAATACAGAGCATGAGCTTGGCGCCGTGAATATTTGGTTTGGCCGTCGATGATGATGCATGGCCGGGGTAACCATATGATTTTTTGCGCTTCGGGTTATCGTAACGGATCCACTTTTCATCACCAGTGACAATGCGATGCAAAAAACCCTTCCGTTTTTGCCGTTCGAGCAGCAGTTCGCATGCAAAAAAACGGCGCTCGACGTCTCTCGGCTTCAGCTCATACGGCACCCAATGTCCTTGCTTTTGGATCATTCCGAGGGCTTTTATACGATGGGAAATGGCTTGTTGTGTCACTCCCAATGAATCTGCGAGCTCTTGTTGAGTTTGACACGAGTCTTCATTGAGTATTGCCTCCAATTCAGCATTCTCAAACTTTTTCACTTGGCCCGGCCGCTCTTTGTCCTCAACGTCAAAATCACCACTTCTAAACCGCACAAACCATCTCTCGCACGTTGAAACCGATGGAACATGACTCGGATAAGTCTCGGAGACCAATCGATGTGCTTCAGCAGCACTTTTCTTCAAATTAAAGAAGTAAATTAAAACTTCCCGCAAATGCTGTTTTGTTGGCACGAAACTCGACATATTGAGAGCTCAAAAAAACTATGAATTTGACACTGCGACAAATTGACACATACTGAAAATTAAAGCTATAAGACGTAGCTTTGACATGAACATAGTCACAGTACTGCCTGATGCGTATAGCGTTAGTAACGCCATCTGTTATCAATCCCGCATTTTCAATTTGTACCCCTGATACTAAAGAACCACCAATCCTAAAAAGTCGCAAAAAATATTTAGAAATATCGAAAAATGATGTATATTCAATTATGTAATATTTGCATTCAAAACCGGAAGTGCGTCACTGTAGTGTGCAAATTAATTATAATTCGCATAATTAGGCTAACATACACCATAATTACTGTCTGGAATATTTTTTTAAAAACAAAGCAATTTATTGAATTTAGAAAAATATAAAAATTATAAAAATGACAAATGCATAAAACTGCTGTAACACCCTGTAAACAAGTGGGAGGGAGTTGCGAAATATTTTTGCAATTATAAAACAATATACTAAAGAACCACCAATCCTAAAAAGTCGCAAAAAATATTTAGAAATATCGAAAAATGATGTATATTCAATTATGTAATATTTGCATTCAAAACCGGAAGTGCGTCACTGTAGTGTGCAAATTAATTATAATTCGCATAATTAGGCTAACATACACCATAATTACTGTCTGGAATATTTTTTTATTCAAAACAAAGCAATTTATTGAATTTAGAAAAATATAAAAATTATAAAAATGACAAATGCATAAAACTGCTGTAACACCCTGTAAACAAGTGGGAGGGAGTTGCGAAATATTTTTGCAATTATAAAACAATATACTAAAGAACCACCAATCCTAAAAAGTCGCAAAAAATATTTAGAAATATCGAAAAATGATGTATATTCAATTATGTAATATTTGCATTCAAAACCGGAAGTGCGTCACTGTAGTGTGCAAATTAATTATAATTCGCATAATTAGGCTAACATACACCATAATTACTGTTTGGAATATTTTTTTATTCAAAACAAAGCAATTTATTGAATTTAGAAAAATATAAAAATTATAAAAATGACAAATGCATAAAACTGCTGTAACACCCTGTAAACAAGTGGGAGGGAGTTGCGAAATATTTTTGCAATTATAAAACAATATACTAAAGAACCACCAATCCTAAAAAGTCGCAAAAAATATTTAGAAATATCGAAAAATGATGTATATTCAATTATGTAATATTTGCATTCAAAACCGGAAGTGCGTCACTGTAGTGTGCAAATTAATTATAATTCGCATAATTAGGCTAACATACACCATAATTACTGTTTGGAATATTTTTTTATTCAAAACAAAGCAATTTATTGAATTTAGAAAAATATAAAAATTATAAAAATGACAAATGCATAAAACTGCTGTAACACCCTGTAAACAAGTGGGAGGGAGTTGCGAAATATTTTTGCAATTATAAAACAACATACTAAAGAACCACCAATCCTAAAAAGTCGCAAAAAATATTTAGAAATATCGAAAAATGATGTATTCCATTTCATGCAACTGGGCCCAAGCTTATCTATGGGGAAAATAGAAAATACGTTGTTTTGGGCCCAATTTACTATGCTTATCCTATAGGGTCCTTTGTCATTTAGTATAATTACCCTTGAAAATGATGCGAACCATCGAAAATTTGGGAAAATAAATAAAACTTTAATTTTAAAAAAAAGTTAAAAATTGGTCTATAATTAGCCGAAGGAAATTAATTTAATAATTATTTTGTTGTATTCGTTGATAATCTGCTGTGTAGTATTCATTAATGCATTATTGATCTTATATTGTTAATACACACATTTTTAAAATTTTTTAAAAGCACTTGTTAAATATTTCGCAAAATTACAAAAGGTTTAAAAAATCACTCGATCGATTTCGGCTTATAGGCCATCATCAGGAGTATCTACTAAAAAAAAAAAAAAAAAAAAATTTTTTTTTTTCTTTTTTTAGTAGATACTCCTGATTATGGCCTAATAAGCCGAAATCGATCGAGTGATTTTTTAAACCTTTTGTAATTAATTTTGCGAAATATTTAACAAGTGTTTTTAAAAAATTTTAAAAATGTGTGTATTAAGTGTGTTTCGCCAAGTGCCTACGGCAGAAAGTGTAAGAAGTCTTATATTGTTAATTGTTATTATCAACTATTCGATTTTGGCTTTCCATTACTTGATCCCAGTCTATGGCGTCTGGTGATCCTGTAACCCACTTCCATGCTGAGCCAATCCAGTTTATTGATAGGCGAGATCGAGATTTTTGGGTTTTGAGTTCTGATATTAACTGTATGATTTAGTTTATTTGATGAATTATTTGAGGTTGAAGACTGCTTTCTCGGTCAATGCTGCCAATTGAATTTGTAATTCTGCTAATTACTTCTTCATAGTCGGTCAAGTCGATGGCATGAATTAATTTGAAGTTTCCATTGATGATTCGTCCAGTGCCTTGTTTGAGTGTTACTATTGGTGTGGCATATTCGTAGATGGTAAGTGAGCTTGTTAAGCCCAAGATCCAGAGACTGGAAAGAAAAATTTATTGCGTTAAATTTCTTAGTTCAATTTGGTGGACTCGTTTTTCGGAGGTGGTTGTAATTATGACTCGATTTTCTTTGGCCACAGTCGCTTTTTTTTCTTTTCCTTGTATTTGTTTGATTGCGGTGAATATTGTTTCTCCAGGTTCATTTTTTTTGTTTGCTTCTTTTTGTATTTTCCAGCGCGATTTTAGTTAACTGATTTTTCTCCTCGTTTGCCTCTGTCAAATATTTTGTAAATATCTTCCAGATCTTTCTCGTTCTTTCTCCTGTATATGATGATATTATCAATATACACATTTGCCAACGTGTTTCCTTTATCCGGTAGGTAATTTTAGATGGTCTTATAATGTCATCTTTTAAAAATTGGTCGATTTGTTTCTCCACTTTTGATCTCATGCTGACTGGATAGGGATACGATTTTATGTATAGATTGATTCTTCTGTTGTTGTTTTTATTTCTGATTTGTATCCCTGAGTTACAAAAACCGATAATCCATTTCAAGACATTTTTAGATAAAGAAATTATAAATTTTTGAAACCAATTGTATATTATAGGAATTAAGCCTCAATTCCATTGTGAAACAAAGTTTGTCAGTCAAAATAACTTGAGATAAAAATATAAAATCGGTGGTTGCGTGAACGAGATGCCCAACGGAGTCAGTCAAAATTTTACTTACAAAAAAGGTGTGTCTGTGTTAGTGGACTGATATCAAAATTTAAAAAAAGTTCAAATCGAGAATATTTTATGGCAGTCCAACTAATACAAGTACATAAATATTGTGTACCGTAGAAAAATATTTCTCGCACACATTACTAATTTTAATAGTATGGCACTTTTATGGGAAAGATTTTTTTTAATTTTGTGTTTTAAGACGAAAATATTCGAAAAAAAATAATTCTGATATGAGTAATAATAATAATTAATTTTTTAGATAATTTTGAGACTAGAAATAATTGAATTAACACATGCTACTTAATTTGTTAATTAATTCTAGGTTATGTTGTTGTTTGCTGTCAAAACATATAAAATAATAGTGTGGCATTGTTATGGGAAAGATTTTATTAATTTTGTATTTTATGATGGATGATGTTTGAAAATAATAATTCTGATATCAGTAATAATAATAATTAATTTTTTAGATAATTTTGAGACTTGAAATAATTGAATTAACACATAATACTTAAATTGTTAATTAATTGTAGGTTATGTGTTTGTTTGCTGTCAAAATACTAATAAACAATAGTGTGGCATTGTTACGGGAAAGATTTTTTTAATTTTGTATTTTATGACGGATAATCTTCGAAAAAAATAATTCTGATGTGGGTAGTAATGATAATTAATTTTTTAGATTATTTTGAAACGTAAAAATAATAGAATTTACACTAATACCTAATTTTGTTTAATAATTTTTGGTTATGTTTTTGTTTGCTGTCAAAATGTGTCAATCAAATTTTGCTATAAAAAAAACAATAACAACATACTTTGTCTTTGTCACTCTGCTGGATTATTTTTTTTTGTCTTTTTCCAACTGAAGTCAGCTCAGTCAATTTTTCACAATGGAATTGAGGCATTAAGGGTTTTTGCATATAACCACGGTTTTGAAGTCTGATTTTCTATGGGAATCCACCATTTTTCCAAATTAAACTCAGATAGAACATATAGAAAAAGTGGCCATCTTTCGTTTGGCATTTTGAACTAATATTTAAAAAAAATTGGAATTAAGGGTTTTTGTAACTCAGGGACACATTTAGCATTAGTGTTGATTGTTTCGATGTTGTCGACTGGTTCAAATAGTGTTTTGAATTTATTAAGCATTCCTTGAAGTTCTTGTCTCAAATTCGTGAATACAGGTGATTATCTAGAATTTCAATATTGTTTACTTGAAATGATTGTTTCTCTCGGAGTGGAATTTTGATGTTTGGGGTTATGGTCAAAATATTACTGCTACGGTCGATGATTGCTCCTAATTGTTTTAGGGTGTCGTCCCCGATAATTCCGCCGAACGTTTTTAACCCAGGTAGCACAAAAAACTCTAACGATGTGTTGTTGCCAACGCATTTAAAGAATTTTTCCGAATTTTTTTTTGTTGATTTTGATTTCGCCTCCAACTGATTTAATTCTGAATGGAACATTGGTGGGAATGCTCCCTCCACCAGCTCGGGTTTGATGAAATTTTTATTGGCTCCGGTGTCTATTAAGAATTTGAGCGTTTTGTTTCCTGCCGTTTTATACTGTAGGTATGATATGCTAGAAATTCTTTCGTCATAAAATTTACCTCACTATTATATTCTTCTTCAAGTTCATCTTCGAGTGTATCGATGTCTGCATTTTCGTTGGCTGGTTGATTATAATCTTCTTCTTTGACTTGCGTATCCAGCTGATTTATTCTCTGCTGTCTTCCGTAGTTGGAGTGTCCTCTGCTTGGTGTCTGATTTGTTGGCCTATTCATGTAGTTGATCCGTTATTTGGTTTGAATATAGATGGGTCAACTTCCATTAGTATTGCTGGTTTTGGATACGTAGGTCTAGGTGGTGCTTGATTATTCGCGTATTGATTGTTATGTTGGTTGAGGACTGGTGTTTGATTGTTGCTGTCATACAACATGTTTCTGGTCGTGTTTTGCTTGTTGTCCTGATTGTTGAATGGTATTGATTGTTATTATGTTGATTGTTATAAATCATGTTTCTATGTTGTGGTGATCGTGATATTGAGTTGTTATTTATTTGATTGTTATTATGTTGACGTTATACATCATGTTTCCACGTTGCGGTGGTATTGAATTGTTATTTATTCGTGGATTTTGTGGATTAATGTATAAGAGAATTGGTTTACTGGGGTTGTTATGGAATTGTTAGCATTCCTTTGGTGAATTGTTAACTTCCTGAAGTTCATATTTTGGATTTCGAAGCAGGATGCATTTCGGAAGTGCATTCGGTTTCTGAATAGTTAGCATTTTGGACATTTCTCCATTTATTCCTCTTATAAAAACGTCCAAAGCTCGATTTCTGTATGTTTCGACTAGCACCTGGATGGTTTCATTCGAATAATCTTCTGTTTTGATTTTGTTTATTATTAATGAGAACTGATGGTCCACATTTTCGTATAATTCGTTAACCGTCATATTTCTTTATGTGAGGGTACTCAATTTGTGTTCCAATGTCCGTAGATTCCTCTTGTCTGCGTAATGTAACGATAGACATTTTTTTATCAATGCCCATTCCTCATCAAAAATGTTGTAAGATATTAACGCGGAATCTGTACTCCCTCTAACTTTCTGTCATATATGTTGTAAAATCGCTCGGTAAATTGGTTTATCGGGAACAATATTATAATCCCTTAGAATATTTTCTACGTTGTGTACCCATAAGATATATTGTGTGGGGTTCCCGTCGAATTCTTGTAATCCCTTCACGCAGTCTGGTAATTTGCTTATATCCTTTAGGTCTTGTTCGTTTTTTGGATTTGCGAGGTTTTTTGCTTTATCTGGTATGACTGGTTTTTCCAGTATATCGAGTCTTCTTTCGATTTTTTTTTACAAGATCCATTTGAGCAGTCAGTGCTCCAGCTAACTGGTTTAACTTGTCTTCAATTTTTTCAAATTGTGTCGCCATTTTGTTTATTTAGCTTTCTATTATTAATTTTATTATTTAGAGCAATTTTCTTATATTATTTTATTATTATAATATTCCGCTTTGTTTACTTTTGTATTATTTCCTTATTATTTCACTTTTTTAATATTTTGTTATTATAATATTTCACTATTATTTCACTTTACTATTAAAATTTAACTGGAATTTTAACTTACATTAATATTATAAGGCTTCTTATTGCCTGGGTGATATAGTCTGAGGATTAGCGTTTCCTATAGAGTTCTTTACAGTGCACTACCGAATTTGTACACTCGGGGCCCGTCGTCTTCTGAATAATTGGCTGGATATGTTACTACTTATGCCTACTAATGGTACAGGCTTTATTACTTATTCAGTTTCACTACCTCAGTGGAACAGCGTCGGTTTATGCGTCTATGTTCTGATGGGTATTGCGTTTAATCCGCTTATTTTGAAAAAATCGGTTATGTTCTCGTGAGCATAATGTGTTTTAATCAAAATTTGCCGTTTTTTAGTGTTAGGTACTTCAACAGGGGTTTGTTGCTTTTCTCACTCACTAATTTTATTCACTTTCTGTTACTTGCACTTTTTTTTATTAAAAATTATTAACGCCAGGTCCCTCTTTCAAAGCGGCTTTGGGGAGTTTTTTATTTTAGTATGTGAAATGCAAAATTATTATAAATGTAAATATTTTTAAAATAATAAACGGTTTCCTGTCATCCTTGCGCAAATGGTCCAATGCTAAGTGGCTTGGAGAGTTCTCTATTTTAGTATGTGAATATTATTAAAAAACAATAATTTTTAAAAAATGCTCCAATCTCTATGAATATTTGAATTTCAAAACAAGAACGTATCAGCGGGCGTTTGGGGGCGGGAGCCTCTATCTTCTAAGGTACATATATAACGAATTAAAATAATATTTCAAAAATTTGTTATATTTAAAAAACTTGATTTTTTGGGATTTTTTGTTTTTTTGAGATTTTTTTATTTTGGATAACGTTACCAACCCAACGGAAAATTGCACTAATTTTACAACAACTAGATTTTAGAATTTTCTTAGGCTTTCGGGATTTTATACTCTACGCATTATGTATGTTCGGGATTTAGTATCCTCGGAGTTTTGTGCCCTCGGGATTTTGGATCCTCGAGATTATGTATCCTCGGGATTTTGTACTCTCGGGATTTTTTCAAACCGTCGGGATTTTGTACCCTATGGATTTTAATTCTTGCGATTTTTTCTCTCGCCCTTTGTCCTTTGTTAGGACATAGCCCGGCTTAGTTAAGGATTTCTTTATTCGTAAAACTTGTGATGATAAAATACATTTGGTGGCAGTGTTATCTGAAATATAATTGAAATCTTATTCTGTAAAGCCAGAATACATGTTACTGAAACAGTTTAACAGAACATATATAGTTCGCCTAGCAAATTCAACAACTATTTCATTCATATCGTTGTTTTTAACATTTTAACATAGAGCAATGGATTGCTATATTGGTACATATAACTCATCATTCATCTACGAATGTATTTTTATAATTTCATTGCGAAATATTGAAAGTCTCACATTCATAAAGTTTCAACCATTTAGAATCTCAAAATAACAAAAAAAATACCACGCGACATCCAACTTAAGTACAATTATTACCTGATTCGTAATAGTACACATCAAATATGATAATCACATTATATTACAAATATTTTGTAATTTTGACCTTGGTTAATCGAAAACCATATTAACGCATTCTTTTAGTAAATAAAACCGTAACTGGCTCCATTCCTAAAATAAAAACGAATTAACGATTAAGTTTTATGGTTATATTTCCAATTTGGTTTTATTTATCGCAAAGCAAAAGGTTAATTTTAATTTCTAAATTGTTATTGTTATTTAGAAATAAATAAATAACTCCCCTAAACATACATACATATCTAGGTATAATGGTATAATATTGAGGTTTGTCACGTGATCCGATATTTCTAAAAAAAATTATAAAATATTATTTGTTGATTTTCGATAAAATCGAATCAATAAATTACTTATTAGATTCCATCAATCCTTTTCTAATACCACAATTATTAAAATAGTTGTACATAAAGTTTCTGCATTACTGACCAAATTTCAGCGAAAGCCATTTGAGGGAAATTTTTAAAATGTTCCAATAATCAGTAGAAAGATGGATTTATACTCTAGCAACATTTCCGTTCAAACATTTAATTCGTATATAGTTACTATAATAATGGTACAAACCCGTTACGTTATTGGATATACCTAGTTTAGATTCAATTCTAATTTAATTTAAATTTGACTAGAACTATACGGCCAATTCTGTTTGTTTATTTATATCGATACAATCTGCCAAAACCAACATAAATGTAAACGCAAGGCGGAGTACAACTTCCACGTGATGATATTGGTAGATTTTGTTCAGGTTTATAGAATTCCTTCAATGCCTCCAAAATATTTCCACTGCATTAAATTGGAATCAATTGCAGTATTGGGCCCTAATTGGCTTCGAATTGTATTACTAGTGCTTGCTCATGTATTTTTGCCGGTTTTGAGTCATAACTTTGTTACTGATACAATGGGGGTTGTATATTCCTTTTTAGTACATAACTAAGTTACGCAGGTATTATTTTTTTTGTAAAATACCATTAAATACCAATGTCTTTAAGCCCCTTTTATTGTCGGTTTCTGGAAATTCTGGAAAAGAACGATTTAATTTTAAAATATTCTGGAAAATGGAGATTTAATTTTAAAATTAGAATGTAAATCACTATTTCCCAGAATTAGCACCTTGGGCCTTAATGCCAGTCCAAAAAGGTAAAAATGACCGGGAACCTTAAATCCTTTCAACGGGTAACTTCTTGGGCGTTAATTCACTGTCTGGGTGACTATTAATGTGGATTTCGTTCAAATAGATCAACGACCATGAATAGGGCATCCATGTGCACCGTCTATTCATAGAATTCCAACCGGCGTACGAAAGCATTAAGAGAAATACGTTATGGAATGTTTTGCTCTACCTGGGCATACTATCAAAATTGGTTTATATATACTAGCTTTTAGAAGATATCTCAAAATGCAAGGTGCTAATATAATGCAAAATTTCGGATGTCTTCGAGATAACATTTGGAGTGCGGAAAGCGGACCAGTACAAATTCTCTTCAACCTATCATAGTAGTATGTTATTCGTAGCTCAATATGATATGGCACAGCGCAGCTGCCTATATAGAAAATCAACCCAGCTATTAGCATTAGCTGTCGATATTTGCATTCTAGGTTGCAACACCATCTCCCTGAAAGATTTCCTCAGATCAATAAAACGAATACTACAAATTATAAGAAGGTAAATGAATTTAAATATCTAGGATCACTGATCAGTGTGCAAAACTCCTTTTCTGCATTTCATCACGGGTTGCAGCAGGCTACTATATTACACCAACTAATATTTTATACCAACATCAAAATATTCAAGTCCCCTCATATATCGTGAAAAATCAATTGGTAAACATTACTATTAGGTTTTTTCATAAATAGTTGCCAATTTTGAACTTTATTTCACCATAGAAATTACAAATTCACAAACTAATCTATAATATAATCACCATTATTATTTATAACTCTTTGCCATCTATCTAACAACTTGTCAATCCCCTCCGCGTAGAATGTTCTAGGCTTCGTCGCGAAAATGCATTGAAGAAACGGCAGATTTCTTTGTCGAGAGAGATTATTAACGGCAATCGACATTCTGTTTACCGAGTTGTTTTTAGTGAGAGTGTGTGTTACCCAGACTTCAAGCTTTGACACTTTCCCTAGTTTCTCAAGGTGACGAAACACAGTCGGTTGAGATGTATTGACTTGTGCACTAATTCTCGCGTGGCTTGGCTAGGGTTTTGTTCTATCAAAACTTTCAAACTTCGTCGCCCACATCAGACGCCGGAACGGAATTTAGTGAATCAATTTTTCAATGTTCTTTCACTTATTACTGCACTACCATAAATACTGCATATTTTTTCAGCTTTTACCCTACCGTTGTTTCCAAGCTTAAACAGCCACAACATAATATGTCTAAAATGTACTTTCGAATTATTCATTTCTACCTACATTTTGCACATTTCATTAAAGGCATAGTTTCTAGATTATTTCTGCAGATGAACGTTGATTGTATTATGTTCTTCATATTTTGCAAGTTCATAGTGTCTTGATCTTCTTTTAATCATCATAGCAGTGCCTCCATATGCTTTTCCATCTGGGTGCTTAGCGTCATAAATAGAGTACCCATTAATTTTGAAATTTTGGTGAAGCGGGTTTCAGATATTAACATTATGTCAATATTGTGCCCAGTGAGGAATACTTTTACATCTGGTTTATGTTGTGCTAAGTCATTTGCATTCCATGTAGCATTTTAAGGACAGTCATTTTTGATTTTTTACAACTAGCTGCATCAGCGTAGTGCGCTGCGTTCTGGCTTACATTTTGAGCGTTGGTGTATACTACTTCTGGTACACTCAAAAAATTATTGTTATAAATATTTAATAACAGTTTCATGAATCTAATAAATAAAATCTGATAATAAAATTGAATAAAAACTTTTTGTGATTTGTGAACTTTTTTGTTAAATAAAAATATTTTGAAGTAAAATTGATTTGAACGAATCCCAAAAACTATATTTCAATTTAACCACTTCGGTTTAGTAGGTTTTAAATATGAAACTTTAATACTGTACTTTAACATTCGACAATGTACTGTACATTCGACAATAGAAATTTTTAATTGTATAACTATGATTCTTAATACATATAATCAAATTCAAAACGGTGTTGTAAAAATAGAAACAATTACTATGAAAACCATAATTCTGCGTGTTTTATATTTAAAAATGGCGCACTGTATGTTGAGTGCTGGCAGAAGTGAATGTGAGCCAAATGTTCAGAAAATAGGGCAAATCCCTAAAAAAAATGGAATTGACCCAGAATTATTTGAGGTTTATCCAAAAAAAATGTGTTATATATCCAAAATAAGGTACAAGAATTTATCGTTTCACCTATTTTTAATAACTTATTAAGAGTTTCTTCGCAATTTGGACGTGGATGATGGCTTTACATACAGTGGAATAATGAAAGGTGGTACCTTAACCGAGAACACATTTAAAAAGATTGCCGCCAAATTTATGAATTTGAACTAAAATATTTCTACCTAGGCTTATTTGTTTCATCTTTACATGATATCTCCAAATTTTTTAAACACATGACATTTGGTCAAAAACTTCTAAACTTACATCATTTTAAATACACCCAATGTTTCGGAAAAAGTCATATTCACACCTCTGTTCAAACTTCTTTGTTTTCTCCTCACAACACCTCATGAAATACATTTTGGATATTAAGATCCTAACTGCGTTATCATTTTTTTAAAATACCTACAACTTATTAAAAACAAATTCAGAAGTTGTAGTAACGTACGATTTTTTCAGTATTTCACAAATACTTCTGTCAAATCAACCCGAGACTCAAATTTCTTAACCCGATTCCGGCAGGGCGTATAAACTTTGCAGATATTTTTGAATCTAATACTACGCTTCTAACGGGGTGTGGTTTTAATTCGTAAGAATTGTCTGTAAGTGGAGCCATCCCTGGTGATTTGTCCTAATAAGACACTTGCTTCTTAAATAGACAAATTGCGTCTAGCAATGTGAGATTGAGCAATCGCAGGTCTGTGATGCCCTTAGAAGTCCTGGGCCGCACGCGGGCTACAATGAAACTTAAAAGATAAGCTAATTAGACGGCAGCGTATAATATTACAAACTTTTAGTCCAATCGATCAATAAATAAATAAAATCGCGGTAGGTTGTGCCTTCTATACGGCCGTAGGTGTTTTTTATGATAACGTTTATAAGAGGTGCGAGAAATGGCACAATGTATGTATTTGTTAAAATAAATGTATTTATTATTAGCATCATGAAATGAGAGTACAATGGTTGTTTGCAAACGATTAAGCACTGGGCGATGGTACGAGAAGTACGATATGAAGCGCAGAGTCTCTGCGGTGATATGCCTGACGAATGTGAGATCCAGACAAGTGCCTCCCAAAGTCGTCGAGGCTAGTGTGTTCGAGACGCAGTTTGGGTCCAAGGTGTCCTTGATGAAGCGCACGGATTCGGGTTTAGCAATGACATCGACGTTGAAATCGCCGGAGAGCATAAGAGATATCGGAGTCCGCAATGGCATATGGCGGTATGTACTGGCTCCGGAAGAAAGCCTTATCTGCTACTATCAGATGAGGCATTCTCCCTTTACAGTACTCTCTAGCATTGTAAATCGTCACTTTATAGATCTACATTTAAATTAAAATTTATGTGAAAATTAATTATTTTAATTAAACATAAATTATCTGCCACAGATTATTTACGCACAAATTGGCACCAGCATTTTTCTGAACAGATGAGGCGTTCTCTCGCTACAGTGCTTTCAAGCATTTTTAATCGCTATTTTGTAGTTTGTAATTTTAATTAAAATTTATGTGGAGATTAATTAATTTAATTTAACATAAATTAACCAATACCAGTTTTTTACGCAAAAATTGACAACATCGGATCTCCGGTCGGATAAGCAATTCTCTCCCTACACTGGTTCAAGCATTAAAATCGGTTGAAATCAGAAGTTCGCGGCGCGGGTTCCTTTGCCGCCTGATGACGTCATTGCGATAATATTATACGTGAGGCATAAAGCCGAAGGATGTGACCGATCTATTGGCGGCGTACACGTTTCTGGTATTCGGGTATGCTGTAGTCGGCATATAGGAGGTTCTTTGCTGTCAAACTTAAATTGACCGTTCACTTCTATACGTGCACAAAAAAACTTTAACTCAAAAAAAATCAAAGAATAAAAATCAGACCAACTTTAACCCTCACTACTTCTCAACATCATCATCAATTAAAAAGATTCACACTTCCATCTTAATTTAACTATTTATTTAAATTTCAAAAAAAAACATTCCATTTTAACTCAATTCTTTGCAAAAACAAAAATTACAGCTCCCTAGTGAGTATATATGTAAATATACAAATATAGATAAATATATATGAACAAAATTACGCTGGGGCATATAGACTAAGGCAAAAGCCAAAAAAAAAGGTAATAAAATAAGACTCACCAAACTTCGCCAAGAGTACTCTCCGCTTGTTATGGAAGCTAAACAACAAAGATTAATTTTCATATGCCCCACCCACACCTTGATCACACACAATTTATATTATCCAAAACAAAAAAAATTGTATATAAAAGAAAATCCACTCAACAAAGAATTAAGACTATTTGGCGTACAAATTATATTGCTCTTAAAAAAAAAACTCTTGATTGAATTTAAAGAAAAAACACAAGATTTTGATTTTATGACACTATTCTTGTGAATCACTGAAAACACTCTTGTCTTTCGTTTATTTGGTGTCTCACCACAACAAAACTATAATATCCTGCTTTCCTTTGATTACGGAGGCTTACCATATGATGTAAACATTATTTCATTCGATGTAATAAAACACCGCACTGTATGCGCTGTGTATCACCCTATTCCTCCGTTTAATAACAATGAGGCCCCGCTGCCGCCACTATAACGGAACTACGTAAGTAATAGGTACATTTATACTAAGTAATAAAACTTACCCACTACACAGCAATTATAGCCTATGTGGAGCGCACTACCAAATGGAAGTTGCGGTAATTTTTCCGGCAGTTCTTCACCGACTCTACTTTAAGAAAAATATTTCACGTAAACACTCGATATTCACCTTACACTAAAATTTAAAGACGCTTACTGACCTATTCAATGAGCTTAACGCGGCTTAATTTTAATGCAAACTTTAATGCTTAACTTCTTAAAGGCAAATATAGCCTAGAACTACTTAGATCACTAAAATTATATATAACTTGAACCACTTTTAGATAAATATTTCCACTTTACAACTTATACCATAAACTGAACTTCAATGCGGTAGCCTTAATAATAATCTGAACGACAAACAACATTTTGCACGTTCCAGAAATTATAGAATTTGTTTGTATTACGTGTAAGTAACGATCCATATATTATATACAATTTTATGTGTATGCAATTGCCTAATTATTTTGTAATACAAACTAAGTATATAGCCAATTTTTCCCTCCTGACGCAAACGACATTGTTGCCAATTATGTATATACAAATGCACAGAGACAAACGAAAAAAAAAATGCTTTTTACATAAGATGGAATAATTGAGTCACTCATCGTCATCACTTTAGGTATATAACCCAAAATAAATACGAAACAAACTTAAAGTTCATTGACCTATGCACATAACGAAAATAAAATTCAAATTATATTATACAGAATATAGTATTCGAGCTAAAGGTAGTCGGACACTATTATTTTTTAACTCCGCAATCATTAAATATTTTCCCAATAAAAATTCGTTTTTTTTTATGGCCGTAATAAGGACCAACCTAAGGACCCACCCTATCTTTAAATTAATGGTAATGCTTTTAGTTGATGAGTAATTGCCCCCGACCAAGGGCTGAATTTCGGATCTATTTTCTGATGCGAATGTTTAATTAAAATTTATGTGGTCATTAATTAATTTAATTTAAAATAAATTAACCACCATTGGTTTTTTACGCAAAAATTGACACCATCTGTGCAAGGATTTTGTTCAAAAAATGAGACTTGAGAGTTTCAATTTTCGTGTACGTACTAGATATACAACGGTAAATATTATGTTTATTTGGTTTAATTTTATTATTATCGTACATCTAGTACGCCGATAAAAATTGCAACTCTCAAGTCTCATTTTTTGAACAAAATCCTTGCACTGATCTCCGATCGTATGAGCCATTCTCTCGCTACACTGGTTCATTCGGCATAAAGCCGAAGGACCAATCTAAGCCATCCTATTTTTAAATTAAAGGTAATGCTTATAGTTGATGAGTAATTGCTTACGCCCAAGGGCTAAATTTCGGGTCAATTTTCTGAACATGCGGTGTAAAACGTTATCACGTCAAAATTTTAGAGCCAAATAAAATTTTTCCCTGAGCTAACTTACCTATAATCTCAAGAAAACCGTATAAGTTAGCGAGGTAAACTAAACTGTTTTTACTGTGGTAATGATCATAGAAACGCATGGCAACAGTTGTTTTACAATACTTAGCCTCCAACGCTTATTTTTACAAAAATTGATTTTCCAAAATAAAATTTTGCCTTACCATTATATAACTTTTTTTATATGTGCAATTGATATTCACTGGCTTTATACCAAATAAGAAGCAAATTGATAAATAATTAAAGATTCTAGCATTTTTTTTAAATAATAATTTTAAGTGCTATAGTTTGCCATGAAAACATAATGACTTCACTTTTTGATAACACTCGATTTTGCTCCCTATCTAATTTGTGTATCACGGGCTATATAGGAAAATCGATTTTTAAGGAGTAAACTCCAATAAACTCCATTAATAGCCTCCAGTATCGACTATATTTTTTACTAAGCTTAAAATAAGGTACATACAATTTTTTCTTTACTATAGAACTACTAGGAGGTCTACGGGGTACAGCCCGTCCTAGGACAGATACAATTTATATATATAATGGCGATGTCCAGCGGCCGCTGCCACAATCACAATTTGGCCATTTGATATTTTTTAGCCGAGTAGGAATAGCTCGAGATTAAAGACTTTTACGGATTACTGTATCTTAAATAGACCTTAATCCAAAGAGTAAGGGCTTTTAAGGATTACATGTGAGGCATCACACAAACACCATTAAAGACCGAAAATGAACTAAAACTGTGACTTGAAATAATTATCTATATATCCTTAATTTTGCATAACAATGCAATTACATACACACAATATACACATACACACAGAAATAATACTAAACAAGAAAAATGAAAAAATCTAAGGTCACCACAATTCGTATAGTAGCGACAATATATTTTCTAGTGAGTCTATCTTTATTAGAAAATCGTTCTATTATGAATTCGAATGTCTTTCTATTGTTATTTTGAATTTGCGAAGCATGCTAGATAGTTTCAATTCGCGCTCACTGCCTTGATTTAATTTTTTCTGTTTGGCTCTTTTTGATTTATTTTATTTTCGATTGTTGAGCGAAGACGTGTTGTCTTTTTTCTTACTATTGGTTTTAGATGTGGATAATTTATGACGTCATTAAATTGAATGTTCTCTTTCTAATATGTTGAATGTTTTTTAATTTAATTTCCCTTATTTGCTTTGATTATTGCTTAAAAATAGGGAAATTTCAGAATCTGTGTTTTAAATGACTGAGACATTGAGTTGTTTTTTAGCGATTTCAGAAAAAAATATTCAAATGGGTTTAACTTTTATTTCATGTTTTATCGTCAATCGAAATCGCGTTTTTTCATACAAACTCAATGAAAATAAATATCTTTTAGTATTTCTATGTCCGTTACTGATGGTTTTGATCACACAAAGAAGCCATAGTTTAAAAAATGAAACTTTTATAAAGGAATTAGAAACGAGTTCCGTAGTAAAATACACAAAACTTAAGGAATATCACTTTTTTTCCTAAAACAAGTTTTTAATGAAACGTTACAAATTCTGAACTCTGATATTTTCATAAATGTTTCAATTTCAACATAAGGAACATCGGTTAAGAAAATCGTTTTCATTTTCTTGTATTTTCAAAATAAAACTTCGAAAAATATATCTTAGAAATACAGGTAACTCTTTTTGAAAGTTCCAAGGGATCGAAAAAAAATTCGAAATATAGAAAGAGGATTTTTTAATACCAAAAAAGAAATCGAGGAGAAACGGAATATTTTCATAAAATGTAATTCATGTGATATAATTTATTATTAAAAACTTAACATTTAAAGAAAGTTTTAAGTTTATACAATGTCTAAAAAATATCTTCGGGAGTATCATTTGATGTTAAAAGTTTTTTGTTTATAACTATCAATGCATTTATTACTGCCTGTTGCGAATCTGCAAAACAATTTCATCATCCACAAGCATACATATGTTCTACTGCCAACTCACTGTCAAACATTACAAAACTCTCAAAACTGCCAATATTCTCCGAAAAAGATATAGTTCTAAATTTTTCCCATGTATCTCTTCTACATTTTCCAAACCAACACTCATAATTATTTCCGTTGAATAAATTTGCAAGTGGAATGTAATCTTAACTGTCCCATGGATCTATAATATTTACATGTCGAAAGCAGTTTTTAATTGTTCCAGGAGTAATCATCATCCAAGTTTTTGAAAGAAATTCAATTGCATCTAACAACGTAAAATTTGACGAACAATTGTTTTCCATATCATCAATTTGTTTCATTACTATTTGCTACCGATAAAATGTTTTCAAAAGTTTTATTACACCTGCGTCCATTGGCTGCAGATGTTTAGTTAAATTTGGTGGAAGGAATATGAGCTTGATGGATTTTAATTTTTCTGCAGTTGATTTGGAATTTACCGGAGAATTATCAATAAAAACAAATATCTTTTGGTATTCGGTAGTAAATTGTTCATCATGTTAGTAACATATTTCACAGGGAGATTTTTCAAGTTTTTGAAACATCGTGGTTGGTTTGGTTTTGCAATAACCAGCAAGGGTACTTTTTTCGATTCTATGCTTTTGGCTCTATCAGTTATTCGTTCTTCTTTACTGTATTTACCATCAAAACATTTGTTATTTTTAAAGTTCATGTTTCTATCGAGAAGACATCTGTGAAACTATGCAGTTTCATCCATGCTTATTTATTTTATTTATTTTTTACTTTTCCCACTATAACGAAGTTATATTGGGTAAGTATTGTAATCGCGGAAAAAATTTTGTTCCAGATTTTCACATTTCTCGACGAATTAGGTTACCAGGACCCCGAAACACCGATCAGAAAAATGTCGTGTCCGTCCTTCCGTCCGTCCTTCCGTCCGTCCTTCCAGTCGCACATTTTTATTATTTTTGTTTTGCCTCCCATTCTCACAAATATTGATAGTTTTGATCGAAATTTTGTACAATAATAGATTTTAGTAATAAGCAGTTTGTGTTAACTTTTAGGTCCATTCGAGTATAGAATAGAGGGGGTTGCAGTGGAAGAGAAAACTGCCAAACAGATTTTCTCAAAAACGGGACCGACGGTTTTTTTGTTATGTTGGTGATAAATTTGACAATTCATCATCTATTTGTTCACAAAATTTGAAGTCGATTGAAGCATTGCGTGGGGGTCGTTTTACTAAAAAGGAGTAATATAAATTTGTTTATCTGTTTACCGAGGTAATGTCAAACTTTCCGAAGAAATATTATTCTACAGTTAATACACCTTGCAAATTCTAATAATTGTTCCCTAGGTGGCTTTAAGACATAATGAATAGATTACCGTGTAATATGAAATTGAAATTTCTAAATTTACCTAAAATACTTTACTGGTTGCAAATAATATCGTCAACATTTAAAAATAATTATATCTAGTGAGCTTTTAAATATAGCAAGATATTCTCGTTTCTATGATATTAATATTTCTGACATGGATCCAATTTACACATGCTTTCTTGCATTACGTTACTCTGCTTTCAAAAAACCGATTTGCATTTACACGAGTTTTCTTGATACGTGATTCTTTTGAATTATTTGTCTATGTATGTGTAAAAATATTTCCAGTATCATAGTATGCCACGTTGGCTCATACTTGGTATAGAAATAAAAATACGACCTTCGGAAATTTTATACAACTTTTTGTTTGTGTTAGTGCAGAGAATCACAAGAATCACAAAAAAATTTTGTTGAAAAAAGAATCACAAAAATATGACCTTCGAAATCAGTTTATGGAGAGAAAGGGTAAAGAAACGAGGAAAGAAACTGATGCAAGAAAGCACGTCTAAATCAGATCATTGATCTGTGTGATACAAACAAAAAAGGAATATAAAATATTTCAAGGACATATTATTATTTTTTGTTTACCGAATGTTAGTTTGAATTTGCCTCTTGAATAGAGCACGTTAATACAAAATAAATAAGAATTAATAGAAAAAATATAATTGTTTGTGTTTTGTTTGATTCATAAATTTAAGAGTGTTTTGTTTTAATAATTATTTTAGTAAATTTAGTTTTGGTTCTGACTCGTATTAATTAATATATTTAATAAAAATATGGTGGATCAATTTGACAATTGGAATCGGGAAGAGACATTATTGTTGATTAATGAGCTACAACAATACCCGTGAATTTATAATCCTTTAGACAAGAATTTCCTTAACAAAGTCGTGAAATACGAAAAATACAATATAATTCTTGATAAATTAAAACAAATAAAGCCTAGTGTGTCTATTCAAGGAATAAAGCGCAAATTAAGAACACTGCAAAGCCAGATTTGGAAGGAAAAACAAAAAATTGAAAGTTCCAAAAGAAGCGGCGGATCTCCGGGTCAGGTTTACGAACCCACATTGTGGTGCTTTAATGAGATTGGCTTTTTATTGCACTGCAATGACACGGAGCCAAGCTCATCTAATATAGATTTGTCGAAGGTAAGTTTAATCTAATTTTATGTTTAATACAACATAACATTACATATAATTATATTTTTATATAATAATGGTTTTGTTTTTATTTCCAGATTGGGATAAATGAATCCGAAAAATCAGAAAATTCGGAGAATAATGTACAAAAAGTAATTTATATAAAAATAAATTGGTGATGCAGTACAATTCGTAATAAAAAACTGTGTAACTTTTCAAATATGTATCCCGTTTTATGTTCAAATTATCAGAAATGCTCCACCTTGGAAAATTTCTGTGTGACTATGGTGCTATTGCCCATTTTGACGAACTGTGTTGGTTTTGGACAACTACGTGCCGTCACTTATTTAAAAAAACGATATTAGATAAATTCCCTTTGAATTTAATGATATGTTTCATAAATGTTATTTTTTGTATACGTATTTTCAGAGAAAGAAACCCAAGTTGCGATCACAGGAACTGGAGGACAAATGCGCTGGTGCACTTGAATTTACTAAAAAATATTTAACAAACCGCTTAGCTCGACAACCACTTGGGAGAGAGGAAGAGTTCTGCAGATATTTGTGCAGCATTTTAAAAAAGATTAAACAAGAAGAAAATTTTGACAGTTTCAGTTTGGAAATCCTCCAGCTGGTCAATAAAAAAATAAACGAGGAGAAACAACAGCTGAAATCAGGACAATATTCCAAAATAATCCTAAACGACACATTCCACTATTCGGAATCCCCTCCGAGTTATATATATTCACCATCACCCTTACAGTTCTTAAATGATTCTTTCGATTATTCGGAAAATATAAATATTCCCTCAAATAAGTTCCATTCTAGCTCAACCAACACCTCGCAATCATATATGACACAAACATCTACACCCTCACCCCTACACTCACACTTATCATATAAGAGATATGAACCTGACCAAATGACAACCCCTACTTCAGTTCAGACCCCACTTAAAGAAATCCAAATAAACAAACTGAAAGATATAAAAGGAAAACCAATAATATTAGAAAATTCTTCCCCACCGGGTAACATATATTCACCATCACCCTTACAGTTTTCAAATGATTCTTACGATTATTCGAAAAATATAAATGTATTCTCAAATAAGTCGCAGCCTAGCTCAACGATCACCTCACAATCATATATGCAATTACCACGAACATATACACCCTTACCGTTACATTCACACTTATCATATAAAATCAATGAACATGGCCAAATGCCAAATCCTACTTCAGTTCATACCCCATTTAAATAAATTCAAATAAACAAACTGAAAGGACTAAAAGGAAAATCAACAATATTAGAAAATATTTTGTTAACAAATAGTAAGAAACCATCAATACATTCTAAAAAAAAGATTTAGTACAGTTAGCGATAGATGATGTTTTTGTTGATAATGTTATTGAAGACGAAGATATTATTATTTCTGAATAATTTAGTAAAATTTTTAAAATACAATTTTTAATAAATTCAAAAGCAGTATTTTATTTCCCTTTGCAAAAATATCGTTAGCAGTTTTAAATGTTTTCATGTTTTTAAATAAATGGTTTCGATACTCACGATAGGTCAGCTGTTTAAAGATACTTACAATTTATTATAAATCACCTGCATACAGATTCAAATGGACACATTTTCCATATGTATGATTTTCAATTGAATTTGACAAAAAGTGTTGAATCACAAAGCAAGCACTACCAAAATCACAAAGCATGCACTATCAGAAGCAACAATGCGTTAAAAAATATTGGGATATGGAACATGGGCATCTGTATCGAACCCATTGAAGAACCATGTGAAAGTAAAACGCAAACTTCAATTTCATGAATACAATTTTTTATTTAATAATATTATATTGCACTGTCGGTACTGAAATATTCCATTAATTGTTGTCTGACAAGTTCGCCAGATTTTGAAGTTATTTTGATTTAAACGGCGATCTGCATTCTGGGGAGGCGTTGTATTTTCTTCTTCAGAAACATGACCTTCTCTAAACCATTGGCTTCTGGTAATTAAAAAATTATGCAGAACGCAACAACATTGTACTAAGACTTTGACTTTATTTTGATGAAGGTTTATAGGTTTTTGGAAAATTTGAAACCGATTACTTAAAATTCCAAACGACCGTTCAATATTTTGCCGCGCTCGACTAAGCCTTCGATTGAATACTTTTTTGTTATCATCCGTGGTAGTAAATGGATATGGTGTCATCAAATTTTCCGACAAGGGAAAGGCATTATCACCAATAAACATATGTGGCAACATTCTTGAATTTCCAATCAATTTTTTGGTGGTAGAAATTTATCAGATTGCTGTAGTATGTACATTAAATTGGATCTTTGTAATACACCACCATTGCTTATTCTGCCATTACACCCGACGTCAATGAAAATTAATTTGCCGTAGGCATCTGCCAGACCAAGTAGCACTATGCTGTGAAAGCCTTTATAGTTGTAGAACAACGGGGTCTCTTTTCTAGATGCACGGAAAAAATAAACTGGTCCTTAACTAAGAAAAAGGACTTTTAATTCAAGAAAATGTACTTTTTCTTGATTTAAAAGCTAATTTTCTTATTTCTATCGAGTTTTTCTTTATGTAAGAATTGTGTTTCTTGAAACGAAGAAAAACTCGAAAGAAATAAGAAAATTAGCTTTTAAATCAAGAAAAAGTAAATTTTCTTGAATTAAACGTCCTTTTTCTTAGCTGAGGACCAGTTTATTTTTTTCCGTGTGGCCTGAAAGCAATGTGCTTTCCATCGATAGCACCCAAACAGTTTGGAAATTGCCATTTCAGACTGTAGTCGTCGGCAATTTTTGACCATTCTTGTTTGGTAGTCGGAAACTGAAATAAAATATTTATCATTTAATTTTAAGTATAATATTTATTGTATATTAATTTGTTTTAATTTACCTTTAAAAATTGATCCTTTAAATTTTTATAAATAGCCTCACACACGTCTATAATTGCTGTGGCCAAGGATGGTTTAGATAGCTTAGAGTTATAATCTAGATTCATATAACTTTCTCCAGTTGCTAAAAACCTCAAAGCAACTGCGAGCTTCTCACCCGGAGTGATGGCTTCCCTCATGATTGTATTTTGCTTTTCTATGTCTGGCCTGATTGCAGATAAAATAAAATTAAATGAATCTTCATCCATTCGTATAAAATTCCTGTAATCTTCTGAATTTGGCTTCAATTCCTGCATCAGGTTTTGAGTGTTGCCAAATTGTTTTCCACTTTTCCTATAATCTTTAATCCAGCACTTTCTTTTTTTTTCTGGTTCTTCTTCCTTTTCCGCTTCTCTTGAAGCTGCTAATAATAAACAAGCAGCAGCCGTTGAATTCATGATCACTATTGCATCATCAACATCATCATCCCCGATAAAAGAATCCGGTAAATTTTCAAAGTAGTCGTTCATTTTAGTTCCCACTTATTCATAAACTATTAAAATATTTGTTAAATCAAAAAATGCGACTTTAAATTTTATTCTGTCACTATTTATGTAGATATTTGATTAATACCTATTATAGCATAAATAATAAAAATAATAATAAATATCTATTATAATATTATATCTAATACCATATAGGTACACACAAACATTATTGCGATAACCCGATTATAATTTTTTCATTACAATTTACTCTAATTGGTTACTAAAATAAATTATATTTTAATTTATTTTATTATTTTTTTCAAGATGTAATAATAATTCAACAGATTTAATATGTGCACAAACTGCGAAAGTGGCATTTATGAAATTATATAGCTACGCCATTTACATTTTGGCCGTCTTCTTTTTGTATTTCATGTTAATCGCGTGATAATCCTTTTTCGCCAAGATCGGGTAGTGACAAATTGAAAAAATTAATTAGATAATGCAGAATACACGATTATCTAGTTTGCGTGTATCTATCGTATTAAATAGACAAAATATAACCTTATTTAAAAAAAAAATACATTTTCTGCACATTCTATTTACATACCTCAATATAAATAATAAAACTGAAATTGATTGACTATATTCACTTTAACGAATTAAAACTTTATTAAAAAATTGTTTTTAAAAAAAAAAAACTTCCAGCACAAAACTAACGAAAAATGGCGTACAGAACTATAAGCTACAAGGCATAATACGAAAATGAATAATTTAACACATACATAGAAAACTAACTCAAAAGAAACGCGTTTCAAGAAACCTATGTAGTGTGAACGTTGATTGATTTTTTGAAAGCAGAGAAACGTAATGCAAGAAAGCATGTGTAAACACAGTAATTAACATTTCTCTGACGTTTTATTGACATTTTAATGATTGAAATTTCAACGACATGTTGATCGATACATTATTTGGGAATTGCTTTAACAAAATCGCTTTAAAGGTATTATTTCTGAATAAGGAATTCTAGAGATAAGTATATAAAATGAAATGCTATATGACAAGGAGGTGGGATTCGATTCGGTAACAAATGATAGTTAACGTTAATTCTAATTTTGTATTGTTTGTGTATTATTTTGTATTTTCGAGTGGTCCCGTCCAGGCTGCAGCACTGAGTAAAGAATTATATCGGCCAATTTCACGTTGCTTAGATAATATTATGATCTGAACAAATGGCACAAATTTTCAGAAAATAAATTTTTGAGCATTGTGGATGCCTAAATGGAGTAAATTAAATTCTTAAGGACTTTCAACGGTATACTAGATATGTATAATTGGCTCTAATTGTTAAAGATCGAAGATTAAAAATGGCAAATACGACTTTGATTGCTGCACAACACGTATCAGTTCTAAATAGTTTAACATTATTTGTGGATCTGTGATTTGGCGGTATGAGAGTAGAAGATTTAAAATGTCGTGATCAATTGTGATATTGCGGAAGAGGTCTCCAAATTTAAGAAAAGCCGTGCCATATTGTGCCAGCCCAAAATAACGCCTGCCAAAAATAACGGAAAATGTTTGTAAAATATAAATTGTTGGTTTGGTGGTCTTTAACGGATGCTTTATGGGAAAAGTGTCATCCGAGAGTCGGATAGACCCAATTTTTTTATTTTTATTTTATTTTATCATTTGGGCAGCAAAAAGGTAAAACCCAATAACATGCTGCCTAACCAGCCGTGATTCTTTCATCACCCGCCGGGAATCGAACCCGGGACCTCCGGAGTTAAAAGCAAGCTTGCTAACCACTGTGCCACCGAGGCGGCTGTTATAAACATGTTATAGACATTGTCGAGGTCGTAATGGTGGAAAAAATTTGGTAAGTTATTCATCCATACTTTAAGGTTTTCAAATTGACATCAGCATGTTCATCGGACTATTATTTAAAAACAATATTGTGTTTCTTTTTTAATCCAGTTAGCCAGCCGTCACTGGTTCCAAAATTTTGTATGTCTATTTTTTCTGCAAATAGCAAAGCCTTTTGTTTAAAAGTACCCCCGGAAAATGGGATATTTAAGAAGTACGTTTTTGTACATAGTGTACAATAAGAGTCTAGCGAATACCCATGGTAATTCATACATATTTAATTTTAATAAACAATTTTTTTGTATGAATGATGCCTTATTTTGTCACAAATTAATTAGTTTTTATCCTTCATTTTGGCACTTTTCACACAATAATATGTATTGTCTTTCATTAAAAAAATTGATTGAAATAAAATAAAAATTTCACGAATTGTATACTATGTATTTGCATAATTATGCATGCCATGCAGAATACATGTAATTCATTTGATTCATTCATTTTGATGCATGCATAATTATGCACATCTGTTTCCAGCATAATGCGAGAAACAGATGTGCATAATTAATTATGCATTATTCAAAATTAGAACGCACTAGTGTCTATGAAATCAATTACATGTATTCTGCATGACATGCATAATTATGCAAGTTGCCTCCATTTCTAATTTTGCTGCGCATCAGTATGCTACATTACGTAAAAGAAGTCAAATCTATACAATTTGTATACTTTTCATTTTTTCCAATCAATTTTTTTAATTTGTTGACAGAAAATAAACTTTTTGTGACAAGTGCCATAATGGCGGAAAAAATTAGTTAATTGGTGAAAAAATAAGGCATCATTCACATAATAAAATAGTAAATTAAAATTAAATGTGTAAAAAATAATTGTAAAAAAGTATAGAACTGCATGCAGCACATGTATTCTGAGTGCATATCTGCGTGCATCACTGCATACAGAAAATATGTACATCTGTTTCCAGCATAACACTTCGAAATAGAAAGAGGAATTGTTTTAATTTTTTCTCAAAGATTACTTCGACATAAAAAGCAGTTTGACATATACTTTGTGTCCATGTAGAGTTCAATCTAGGTTGAACGTAGGTTAACGTTCATGGAGACGGGATTGAGTTGGATTTTCGTTGAGTTAATTTGAACTCAACGAAAATACCTTAGTTCAGTCGAGTTGAAATTCAATATGGCGCGGCGATCAAATATTAAGGATTTTTATTATTAATACCATAAAAAATATTACAATACTTAAATACAACAAAAAAATATTGCCAAAAGATTAAGGATGCAATAAAATATATACAGTTGGCTTTGAGTTTCACGTCGGTTGGACGTTTTTTATTTTTATTAAAGTTTTCTAAATTTTTTTTTGTCCTAAACTATAATATTATTAAATGGAAAATAGTACGAGTTCTCAAACCTCGAAAAGTCGGGACACTGTCCAGAAAATAATTTCTCAACACAGGTTACAATTAATTTGTACATCCAAAGAAAATAGGAAATTGAAATTGGAGCGTTTGATGCAAATTGATCGGTTTATAAGCAGGATTGAGGTTTGGAAATTGTTGCTGCAAGATTTTAGCAAAGGTCGAGGAACAGTTGGCGACTGGCGATGATCCTGTATGGGAACGTCTTATTTTGAAGTTACATATCCATCGCTTTTGGTGGTACGCGCTGTTATGAATGAGCTTTTGCTCAAAATTGAGTGTACCGAAAGTTAAAAATTAATGAGTCAACAATAAATCAACAACAATAAATAAAATACTAGTCCTAAATGTATATAATATAACTGGCTGTTAAATAAAACAAAAACTTTCGTCTCAACCTAACTCACTTTCATGGAAACGATCGATGCCATTTTGAAATTTAACGTAAGCCTAATTTCAATCCAACCTAACTCAACCTCGTTCATGGAAACATGGTACATAATAGAAAAAGTTTGCGATAGAGAATGACATTTTCCTAGGAAATCGCGAATCTCAGCATAGACAAAGTTTGAGATGGACAGAGTTTTCTGTAATTTAATTTTAATATTTCTGCAATTATTTAATACTGTAAGTTGTTATTAAATATATTTGTTTGTTGTTATAAAAGATACGTAGAAAACATTTATATAAACGTTTTATAATAATTAGGTTTTTTTCATTGAAAAACTGGAAGCCAGTGTTGTGCGTCTACGCCGTTTTTGAGATTGTCTACACTGAAATATCGACAGTAGCGTACCCAATAGTTTTCAGGCTCCACGAATTAAAAAAGGCTGAATTAAAAAATGTGTTCATTAATGAAATAAAAAAAGCGAATATATTGTATGAAAAAATATGAACACCTGTTACTTTTTTTAATTCATTTTTTTTCACAAATTTTCTAAAATAAAAAATGTATTCTTTTTCATACAATATTAGCTTTTTTTATTTCATTAATGAACACATTTTTTAATTCAGGCTTTTTAATTCATGGAGCCTAGTTTACAACATAGACAATGTAGGCAATTTGTAGATAATGTAGAAAATTCGTAGACAATTCGTAGACAATGACAATATTATTTTTGTTGTTTTCGATAATATAAAGCACGGATGCTACATGATTTCTAAGGAATACGAAGAAATGCTGAAAATAATAGACACAATTTTTAATAAGAGATACAATCTTCTATTTGTATACCGACGTTTCGATGGATTTCATGATCATCACATAGGGTGAATTACAGTAATAAATAAAAAATATTTTCCAAACACAGGGCCTTACAAATGTTCAATTCATTTGGTTAAATGTTTAGCTGAAAGTCAAATAAAAGAAAAACATAAGTGGCTTGCATTGAACTTGCATTATGAAGAGGAAAGGGAAAATTAGGGAAATATTATTTAACAGTCGGTTGGTCCTTTTTTAACCAACCGTTTCACCGAAGGGGGTCCATTTTCTATATTTACTGAGAAAGTGCGTTAAAGAAAATTAGTTTGGGATAGTACGTTGACGTATATTTTTTTAATTACTCCAAGGTTAGACAGCCTAAGCTAAACATTTGTAATATTATTTTTAAGTATCATAATTACCTTGGTTTTAATGAATTATTTAGGTACGTAGCCCATTCCGTTATTTTAATATTATTGTTTAAACTTTGAATTTTATTAAAATATCACTAAAATTTTGTGTTTTTCATAGTTTTTTACTCATGAAACATGAAAATAATAATTCATTTTAAATTTTATATAATAATATTATAAATGCTAGGCTTAGGTTACCTAACTTTAGAGTAATTAAGAAAAATATTAGTGAAGGTACCATCCCAAAGTAATTTTCTTTAACGCACTGTATCTCAGTAAATATTGCAAATGGGCACAATTTTTTTTTGCTTGATATTAGTCAAGGAATCACCCCTAAAAGTATTTACACTCATATACATATAAGGAAATAAAAAGAAAACATCACAAATAAATAAAAAAGAAAATCAAAGATGAAAAAATCGTATTCATTTCATATTTTAATGAAATATTTTCTGTATCGATTTACTTCAGGGATCAAGGATATTTTTCGTGAAGGAGAAATAGATAAAATTAACCATCTTTAGATGAAAGCTTAACATATTTTTATACACATACATAGATATATAATTCATATTTTATCAGCATAAATTCAGAGAAATGTCAAAGAAAATAAGAGAAAACAGCTCAAAAGGAAAACAAGGAAAATTATATTACGTATTTTATGAATTTTTTACGACATTGACTCTTATATGATTTATATACACACACTCGTATTTACTTGTTCAGCTGAAATGATTTTGTTAAACATATTTATGATATGAGAATTCTGATAAGCTAACAACAGTCGGTTTCTACTATATAATACGCTAATGCTAGTTTAACATATGACATTATGATCTCTAAAGTGGTGGTTTATAAGAATAACTCAAAACATATTAATTTTTTGACTAATTAATCTCACGGTTTAATTTTTTTTTATTAATTCGACCAAGCGATTTTGAAACACGTGGATTTGCAAAAAAAATTTCGAAGGCAAATTTTCAATGTTTAAAACAAAATCTTTTAAAAACACAAGATACAAAAGAAAAAGGTAATCCTTATTCCATATACATAACAAAGACTTAATCAACAGAAAGGATTCATTTGTGCTCGTAAGATTCCAAAAAAAATTCCGCTTTACCATAAATTAAAGCAAAAATATGTGATTTTTTATTTTTTTTAAAATTATATACCGCGTTCATTCGATAGAACCAATGTTAGCTCAGAAATTTGTTTCTCACCAAAAGGCTTGTTTTTTTCTACATGCGACTTAAACGGTGAGGAAGGGGATATTTGCCACCTTATTTTAAACAAAAACAATAAAGTTATTGATCCCAGTGCAAGATATATTGAAGCTAAATGAAATTGATTTGAATCTGCAAACGCATACATTTTTAAAGAACCAGATTAAGAGCCTTAAAACAATGTGGTTACTCTATCATCAACAGTTAATAAGCTTGATACTGACGAACCCGTGAACAGCTTTATAAGAAAATTAATTTAATTATGTAAACAAGTTTCTAACTGATCAATTTAATTAAATTGAAAAATATACCAAGATCTAAGATTAAAAGATATGATGGTCTTGAATATTACCCACGTATGCTTCTTAGGGCTTGGATCAAATTCGAAATCAAATTAGCAAACTCACTTATTTTAGCACGATTGAGACTATTAAAAATCATCCTTCTAAGTTTTGAACTTATTCAGAAAAACTTAAAAAAACGAATAATGGGCCAGATACACGATACTCTAGCAATTCGCAAATCGATAAATATGGCGGATTTGCTAATCGAAAATTTGCTTGCGTAAGCTACTCGATTATTTTAGCAAAGTAAAATATATTTTTGTATTCAGCACAAACGATAAAGTGCGTTAAAGTATCTCATTTTCTGAAATTCAGAAACAAATTGGGTTGCTAAATTATAGTGTATAACATTTCTAGCAAATTCGCAAAAAATAACTGCTTATCTGCTTATCTGAGTATCGAGTATCTAGCCCAATGTCTCTTAAACTATGAACAACGATTGTACCACAGTCCAAGTAAATGATAATAAGTAAGGTATGTACATAATCCTTTTATATTGTTTTTTGTATTATTTTTGTTCATAATGTTTACAATAGTTATTTACATCACAACGGTGGTAAATTAGTTATAACTGCTGGCTCATTTCATTGTTAATACGATAATTATATGAGATATAAACATCCACATAAATAGGAAATTTACCTAAAATCCTTTACGACCATTATATAAACTACAAATTGAACAGTTCACATTGTTGAACAAATTCCGATTTCTGGATATTCATCCTATGTTCACGACATCCTCACCATACAACTTGGTTCACCAGATTTGTCCATTGAGCTCGTTAAGAATATGGCAACTTGACGAAGTTAAAACCGAATTAGAAATATACTATCTCGTTGGACACAAAATTTCAGGCATACCAACATTGTTTTTTGCTGGGCTCATTCTCATTTTAGGTTTTGCTCATTTCTGTCATTTCTAAAAAAAAAATCGAGGTGTGGCCAACACACGACTTTCTTTTACGAACAGCGAATTTTAAGAAACTATTATAATACAAATTTCTTGCAAACTTAATTAAGATTGTTTTTATTTTTTCTTTTTTTCTGTAAATTGTATATTTTTGAAATATTTGCAAAATAAATTTTCTGTTTCGAGGAATCTGGGAGCTGTAACCCCAAATATTATGTAAGGCATTAATGAAGATATATCTGTTTTGAGGTCCCCTGAGTCCGAAAAAGTAGGTTTCGAAATGATGTCTGTCTGTCAGTCTGTCCGTTTGTCCGTCCGTCTTTCAATCTGTGTCTTCTCTATAGCCCAGATGGCTTAACCAATCGAACAAAAACTTTAGATTTAAGCTTTATTTATGTAATAGAAAGTAATAAAAAATAATAAATTTGTAAGAAGTTTGCGTAATTGGTTTCTCAAAATTCCCTGTTCGTAGAAGAAATGTGTTGGCCACACCTCAATTTTATTTTTTTTATAAAATTTTTTAATATTTTTTTTAAATTTTTTTTTTTTAATTTCTTTTTTTTTAATTTTTTAATTTTTTTTTTTAATTTTTAATTTTTTTATTTTTATTTTTGTTTACTTTTATTTTTGGAAACATTTTGTTTTAGTAGTTTTTTGTAAACCTTATACTTTTTGAGATATTTGCAAAACATATTTTCAGGCCCAATGGAGTGGCCACTTCCGGTTGACCGATTTGGAGTAAAATTCACTGGAGCCTCCCAATTTATCAAAAAAGCTTAAATCTGAAGTTTCAGTTCGATTGGTTAAGCCATCTGGGCTGTAGAGCGGACACAGACGGACAGACTGACAGACAGACATCATTCCGAAACCCACTTTTTCGGACTCTGGGGACCTCAAAACAGATAAATCCTCAATAACCTCAAGGTCGAAAATTTTCATGATTACTATAATTTATTTTACTTACGTAAAAGAAAGTAAAAATCTACATTGTTATTCTGTTATACTTGTGCTTATTGTGATTTTTGTGCCATTTTGTGAGCTTTATTAAGAGTGAGTTTTTTAGTAACGTTGTTATTATCTTTTTGTCGATATAATTATTGATGTTTCATTTTTCTACTTTTTGCTGTTGTTTGTTCACATTTGCTGTTGTTTGTTTTTTCGCTGTTTGTTCACAAAGTTTTGCCCGAACTGGCATTGCCGAAAGCATATGAAAATTCATAATTTAGAGACTATCGAGAAAAAGCCCACGATTTTTTGTAAATGAGGAGTGTCTGATCAAAAGTAGCTATTTACATTTTCCAACATGTAATTATTTTTTTTCTATAATTTTTTTTCGATATCAGAATGGAGCAAAAGTGACTATTTCTCTATCAAAAATGTCCCTAAAATCAGAAATAGTCAAAGCCAGCTATAAAAAAGTAATCTTTAAATGTGCGTTTAAAACAGCCAGATGCCAGATCATTACAAAATATTTTTCGAATAACGTAAATAGCCACTTTTCATCAGACACTACTCAAATGCGGCTCATGTTAAGAAGGTTTTGAGTCGAAAAATGCAGTTAAAATTCATGAATAGTATTATCCCCCCACACAACAAAATAATAAAGTTCGTATGCTACCGAAAACGAAGCCAGTGGAGAAATTATGTAAATTTTCCACAAATTTATGAAAGATTTGACCGAACATTTGTGATGACACGCGGGTAACAAAAAGTATGAATGTAAAATTTGTGGACAGATTTTATCAACTCCTCAATGCATGGTAAATTCAATTCGATAATTATTAAAAGCAACACGCTTGTGACACATGTGGCAAAAGTTTCAAAATTCAAAAAGATCTAACGTTTCAGCAAAAATTCACTTTGTCTGCGAGTTTGCGTAAATATTCTTCTGGAAAATTTTTAGCAGAACATTAACCTAAACTCGTTCTGACGAACGTAAGATGAATGCCAACTATACAGCCACACAAAAGATGACAATCGCAAAAGAGATTAGAAACAATTACAGTAAATGGAAATGATCAAGAATGGTATACCTCTTCCGAAACCAAAGCCCAGAAAAAAAAAACTAGTTCCAAAACTAATGGAAGATTAAAATCTACCAAAGAGCCAAATTCCACATAATTTTCCACCGATATTTCCTGCGCAATGTGATCAAAATATAGGAATGAATAATGTAATGATTGCTTAATGTGTATTTTAATTTAATGTATTAATTTCTATTTAAACTAAAAATTTAAAATATTTTAATTATCAATTTCCGAGCAGAAACCTAAAACAAACCTCTAGCTCGCTCTCGGAAACTCAGGTCAAACCGATGTGTTTCAAAACGTGGCATATTGATATTTTACTAAAATGGTGGGAAGTATGTTTTAAATGACGCTCTTTAAAATAAAGCGCAAGAAGATACAAAACGGCACGAGGGTCAGAAGTTTCCACATTAATTTAAAATCATCAACTATTATTATTATTATTATTTAACTCTCTTTTAACTCGTTTTATTGTTGCTGGTTTACAGCATATTCAAAGTTTGAATTTCAAACATCCTCATAGAAAATAAATCAGCGATGTTAAGTCGCCTAAACGTTGTGGCCAAATCAATTATATCTGTCACCAACATAATTGAAAGAACGTTAGAACGTAAAAAAGTATGCTCAAGCATATTCCTGGACGTCGCGCAAGCATTCGATAAAGTCTGGCACAGTGGTCTGGAATACAAGCTGCATATAGAGATCTACCGAGACAATTCTATGCCATACTAAGATCTTATTTATCCAATAGACACTTTCGAGTGAAATATGAGGATGAATACTCTGAGCTAAAGAAAATCTCTGCCGGTGTCCCGCAGGGGAGTGTCTTAGGACCAATCCTGTATTTACTATATACAAGGGACATACCAACCACAAATGAAGGAACCATAGCCACCTTTGCAGATGACACAGCAATTATGGCAGTTGGAAATAATGTCGCTGATGCAACGAGCAAACTCCAGAGGATGACCAATGCGGTTTGTAACTGGACAAAGCGTTGGCGAATCAAACTTAATGAGACAAAATCCACGCATATTAACTTTACTTATCAAAAGGCTTACCACCTACCTATACAAATTAACTCGCGACTCGTGCCATATGCAAATACAGCTAAATACCTTGGCATGACCCTCGATGCCAAGCTTAAATGGAGAGAGCATGTCAAAAAGAAAAAAGAAGAACTTAACATAAAGTTCAGAAAAATGTATTGGCTCATAGGTAGAGGCTCTGAGCTTACAATTCACAATAAGCTGCTGCTATATCGGCAAATTTTGAAGCCGATATGGACCTACGGTATACAACTCTGGGGATGTACCAAGCAAACAAACGCCAAAATGATACAGACGTTTCAAAACAAGGTTCTTCGTAGCATCGTCAATGCTCCGTGGTACGCAAGAAATGAAGACCTTCACAGGGACCTACGGATGGAATACATCAAAGAGGAAATAAAAATGCATGCCGCAAAACACGAAATAAGGCTCCAGGAACATGGAAACCCCTATATTCGCCATATGATAGATAACCCTGTCGTTGAAAGAAGACTCCAAAGAACGAGGCCACTTGACCTAGTGAACTTACCAAACTAAAATTAGTAAATAGGTTTAATTGATTATGGGGCTAACCAGTGGGTTACACCCCAACAAACGTGAATTTTACTAGATATATAAAAATTTGTATTTGAAAGAAAAATTGCTAGATGAGCGCAGTCTCAGTCGTAATAAAATAATGAATCTATCAAATTTGTATTTCAATAGCACGCCTGGATTACTGGCGTTGACCTATCACTTAGCGAACAATCCGTTAACAATTTACCGTTTGTTTGTTCAGATGGAAGGTTATTTTAATCATAAAATTGAGGAAGTTCAGGTTTGAATAACTGAACTAGTGTTCTATGATGAAGCGATTAGCCCTAATGTGGCGGCGATCTCGGCCCATATATTTGGCATGCCGAATTGTGCCTGTGCAGTGGATGTCTTAATTGCAACACAACTCGCGGCCGTCCTTTTTTAATTCGCCAATGTGGCGTATTTCTAATTCAGAAATATTCATTCTGAAATTAAACAAATGTAAATAATTTATTTACTTTTGTGTAAATATAACTTACTTGACAACTTTTTGTGTATTGTATACCGTTGTATATAGTTGTATATAATTAAATAAACAGCGAAAAATATATTTAAGGTACTAGCAAAACAAAAAAAAAATGTTGGTATGCCTGAAATTTTGTGTCCAATGAGAAGCGTATTCGATTGGACTGAAGAGTACAACTCTTCACTTCAGTTAATTGAGTTACTTTTCACTTAATTGAGTTACTGAAGAGAAGAGACTGTTCGATTGGTATTCTTCACTTCAGTTAAATGTCAAAATAAAAATAAAACAATTTATTTCAGTTTGGCTTGTGTTACAAAAAATGTTTCACAATTTAATTTTCTATTAATTTCTAGAAATTTATTATTAAAAATTATTTTTTTAGGTCGCAAATTCCCAACCAAACAGTCCCCTAAATCTACACGCGAGAATCAAAACAAACGAAAATAAAGAAATTCAAAAAATAAAAACAAATAACTCATCTGAAGTAACTACATAAGCTAAATATCTCTTCAGTTAATTCAGTTGCTCAATTTTTAACTGAAGTGAAGAGTTGTCAATCGAACAGTCTCTTCACTTCAATTACTTCAGATACAGCTACTACTTCAGTTAATTCAATCCAATCGAATACGCTTGAGATAACATATTTTTAACTCGGTTTTTAACTCCGCCAAGTTGTCATTTTCTTGACGAGCTCAATGGACAAATCTGGTAACCAAGCTTTTACTCATTAACGCATAATTATGCCATTTAATTCGACAATACAAATTACGGCCAAAGAATTAAAATCACGTCCTGGATGAAAAATATATCTTCATAACAACGAATGAGGAAAATAAATTTCTTTGAAGAAAAACGCTAAGGCGACTACATCAATCATTAAATGAATTTAATTTTTATGTATCAAAAATTATCATAGGATTTTACTGTGTTAATTTGGGTGTATGCGGGTTTTTCAAATAAATGTCAAAAATTAGTACTAAAAAATATTTATCACTGGTTTCGGACACAGTCTATTGCTGCGTTTATACCACAGCTAAATTAGCAATGCTAAACCGAAATGACAACTGTAGCAGTGGTATAAACGCGACATATACATAGTTCAGCTAGCTAAAATAGCACCGCTAATTTAGCGTTGCTACGTAGTTAGCTGAGCTATATAGCTACGGTATAAACATTGCTATATTACTAGAAATGCCAAATTGTTATTTTCTGTTTATTGTTTATATTCATAGATCAAAAGAAATTGGAAATAGGCAGTCATAAGTATTAAAATTCGGGATACATTTTTATTTTTAACTAATATATTTATAATTATTGTTTAATTATTGTGTGTGCCAAGTTTATAATAACAAATTAAAATTGAGAAAAAAGACAATTTTTATTTTTTGACATTTGTAGCAACTTGAGGTATAAACATGAGCTAAATAATTTTGACAATTCTAGCAGTGCTAATTTAACTGTGGTATAAACACAGCATATGAAAGCAAACTCTAAACGAAGCAATAAATACTCACAATAATTAACGTCAACGGCAATGAGTGTTAGTTTTCGTGCGTGCAAATTTGAAATACTAAATAATATTTAAAAAATAAAGAGCATCAATTTATTGTTGATGTTTGTTTCATTGTAAATTATATTGTTTTATAAAAATCAACAACCTTTAAGAGTTGGTTGTAATACAGAGCAGAGAATAACGTTATATTCAGGAGCGGCAATATATCGAACATCTAATTCATTAGTGGAACATTTCGAAAAAACTCAAATTTTGTTTTTTGATTGTTGGGTTTTGAAAGATGCCGACTTTCCATTTTATTTTTGGAACAAGTTGAAAATGCTATTTTAAATGCTTATATTTTAATGTACTGGTACAGATCATCGTCAAATTTGTATTACTTTGAAATATTAAAGAAATTTTAAACCTCAGTATCCTCAAATTCGTCGATTTTGAAATGTTTCACTAATGGCTTGGATGATCGATAGGTATACATATGTATTAGTTTAAACTTCATAAAGTACTGGAAAATTTAGTTGGGAAGATCTAAATGCCTGATTATAAAAAATGGGTTTCCCGTAAAGAAAACCTCAAACAATTAAGTATAATAAAGGTTCATTGCATAAGTAAATATTGTTAATTGCATTTTGTAAATATTTATAAAAAATTGTAAATTTACTTACGAATAATCAATCTTCATATTATCATTGTTTTAAATTTTTTCCTCTTCCTTATTTTATTAAATTGTTGACATACCTGGAAAATATTAAAAACAAATACTCATTAAATTCATTTAAACTTAGATAAAGCAAGTGAAAGATAAATTTAGGTATATTAACACTAGATAATACTAACCGGTCAAAATGACCGGTTGTACATTTATTGAAATAAGTTTTTCATTATTACTTAAGTATTGTTTTGGAAATTCAAGATGACTTTTAATATGAAGTATAAATCTTCGAAACAATTCTTACATATTATGTAGTAAAAAAATGAGTTCAATAAAAGTACAACCGGTCATTTTGACCGTTTGGTATATCTAGTGTTAAAAAGTTATAAAATCGAAATGCCGACAATTGCACTTATGCGAGTAGTCCATATACGTGATATAGAAAATCCAATTGTTTATCTACCTACAAAGACTGCAAAACGTTTTCCATAATTAACTTGTCTCTGATGGGAATACTACAGTTAATAATGCATACGTTAATATATTATATAAACAAAAATAATACAATAAAAAAAAAAAAAAAAATACAAAAATTGTACATAGGTATGTTTGAATTAAACGTACCACGATTATCGTTGATTATAATATTTTAATTATACACAAATTTCGAGTTTATAATACTAAAAATATATACATTACTGCTTTTATATACAGTCTGAAATGAACAAAAAAAAACGGTTATCACTGAATGATTAAAAGGGGAGCAATTCGATAATCTTTATTTTAATCTAGTGGAAGGTCGTGGAAATTCACATTATTTTATTATTGTATCAGTTTGTTGTTATTTAATTTAAATAATACAATTTATTTATACCTATTTTTTAACAGTGTACTGTACCTAAAATTTGGATAAAATATGAGAAAAAACGTAAAAAGCGTTGTTGTTAACTTTATAACGTTTTAGTGGTTTTTGTTAAAATTTCCGCGTTCCCATTATATGTAAATAATGTATCCATTAGGTAATAATAGTCCATATAGGTAATAATAGTTATTTATGGTACTAGTGAGCAAAACGGGATATTATCCATGAGGGATAAGTTTGTCCCACGAGGCGATAGCCGAGTGGGATATTATTCCGAGTGGATAATATCTCTTTGCTCACGAGTGGCATACAACGTTTTATCCAATTTTGTTGAAATAAATGTAAATATGTAATCGTAAATTATTAAGAAATAGTTCCAAATACATTTTATCAAAGTGACCGTTCTTTGAATTTATGTGACGTAAATTACGAAATCTACGAATAATTTTCCAATGACTACTCAATATTTTGTTATACAAAATATAACTCACGTTGCCCCTAGCAGCGTGGGTTATACAATAACAATGGGTTATTTTACATTTTTACTACCTTTTACGTAAGTAAAATAAAGTATAGTAATCATGAAAATTTTCGACCTTGAGATTATTGAACATTAGTCCGTCTGTATGTCTGTCCGTCTGTCCGTCTGTGTCCGCTCTGCAGCTCAGATGGCTTAACCAATCGAACTGAAACTTCAGACTTAAGCTTTTTTGATAAATTGGAAGGCACCAGTGAATTTTAGTCCAAATCGGGCAACCGGAAGTGGCCACTCCCTTGGGCCAGAAAATTTGTTTTGCAAATATCACAAAAAGCATAAGGTTTACAAAAAACTACTAAAACAAAATGTTTCCAAAAAATAAAAGTATAAAAAATAAAAAAAAAAAAATTAAAAATTAAAAAAAAAAAATTTAAAAATTTAAAAAAAAAAAAATTTAAAAAAAAAATTTAAAAATTTTATAAAAAAAATAAAATTGATGTGTGGTCAACACATTTCTTCTACGAGCAAGGAATTTTGTGAAACCAATTACGCAAACTTCTTACAAATTTATTATTTTTTATTACTTTCTTTTACATAAGTAAAGCTTAAATCTAAAGTTTTTGTTCGATTGGTTAAGCCATCTGGGCTATAGATAAGACACAGACTGATAGACGGACGGACAAACGGACAGACTGACAGACAGACATCATTTCGAAACCTACTTTTTCGTACTCAAGGGACCTCAAAACAGATATATCTTCATTAATGCCTTACATAATATTTGGGGTTACAGCTCCCAGATTCCGCGAAACAGAAAATTTATTTTGCAAATATTTCAAAAATATACAATTTACAGAAAACATGAAAAAATAAAAACAATCTTAATTAAGTTTGCAAGAAATTTATATTATAATAGTTTCTTAAAATTCGCTGTTCGTAAAAGAAAGTCGTGTGTTGGCCACACCTCCATTTTCTTTATTTGAAATCAGTCTAGTTATCGGGCTATTATATGTACATCAAAATTGGATAAAATAAATTTAATTTTTATTTTACGAAAGAAAAACAATACAAAATATTTGACGTTTCCTTTGGTACACGCTAGCCAGCGATTTCAACCCTCTAAACCATAATTCGTGTCCATCAAACCATATTTTACTTCTAGAGAATTGGTACGCCAATTGGGGTAAACGTGTACTAAAACTAAAATTTACTGTATTAAATGACTTATCCGACTATAAATCGTTCTGCAGACATGTATTTGTTTGTATCAACTTATGTGCTTGTTTAAATTGCTTACACATTTAATGAAAGATGATTTTACCTAATATTATTCTTTTTTTGTATTCTATATTAATCGTTTCATATTTCATTCTATGCAACTGCCAAAATAATAATAGACACTAATTTCTCGTTGGTTTTTAGGGGTGTAACCAGACGTAAACCTATTCAAGGTACAACAATTTAAATAAAATATTAAGTTAAAAACCAAATAAAATTATTTTATCAAATTATGAAGTTTAGATCTGAAATGCCATTTAGCTATTATTGCAGTCTTCTAAAAGAGGACAATAATAACTTGTATATTTTGGAAACCCTAAATTATAAATATTTTGTATGTGAATTATTAAGTGCAATTCCAAATTATTATATATAATATAATAAATAAGTTCGAAACTGAATGGTTGTGTAAATTATTATAATAAGAAAATACATAAAAGTGGCGGTGAAGATGGGATAAAATCCGTGCCTTTTTTTAAATGAAAATAAAAGTGAATGAACATTTATTTGTTTTTATTTATTTAATTTAATGCAAAAACGGAAGTCATCTCTATAGTTAAAAGTTCAGAAATAAACTAATAGTGAAAAATAAAGGAGTGCAGTGCTTAAAACGATCGGTAAAATTAAGCAATATGTGGAAGGAACCAGCTGGTTGGCATAGGCTTAATCAATTTTGTATCGCAAATAATTTTGAAGATGATAAAGAAATGGCAAAGTTTATTACGGTTATTGGTGCGGGACTTTACGAAACTCTCATGAAGCTAATAGTACCAAAATTACCTTCAGAACAACCGTAAGATGAATGTATTTTGCTGTTGAATTTTATTTTTTTTTCAAAGAAAGGGAATATACGAACGGAACGCGCAAAGTTAAATCTATGGTGACTTCTTGTGATTTTGGAAGAGTGTTGTTAGAAAGGAGAGATGTCAAATAACGTGAATTAAAACATATTATCATACAAGAAGTTTTTCTAGATCGTCTTGCCGTTTGAATTCGTGATCAAACAATTTTTCAAGCCTTATTAAATACAAAGGAAAACGAAAACAGTTTTGATGCCGCGTGTGAATTTGCGTTGAGTTTGGAAATGGCGTTAGCAGAAAGTAACCCGATTTTAGCAACAGTTAGTAAAATGGCGACCACAAACAACAACGTTAACCAACAATTTCGTGGAAGATCTCGAAATCAATATCGGCCATCGAGACGTTATTATACATACATGTCATAAAAACAAGCGTAGTCCAAGTCCACGATTCTAACAAAATAAGAGTTGTAACAGCAAAAATCCTCACAATTATCAAGCTACATTGAATCGATGCAAAACATGTGGGACTTTATGGAGATTTAATAAATTGCATCGTAGAAGGCAAAAACATAATTTTTGTAGTAGATACCGGTGCATCATCAACTGTATTATCTAAGGATGAGTATTTAAATAATTTTAGTAATTTTAAACTTGTAAAAAATTCCGAAAATTTGTATAATGTTTCAATTGATCGTATAGAGGTTGTGGGAACTATTGCAGTCGGAGTTCAACGTTGTCATGAGGAGCAATTGCAGTATTTAAATGGGTATACGTCTCTTAGCAAAAAAACGTTTCGCAAATGAAAGTTTGATCAAATTAATTTTAGCAAAAACATGTTTGGCAAACATTTCTTTGGAAAGAAGTATGAATGGCAAATCCACCTACATATGTCATATACATATTTATTTGACAAATTTCTTTTTGGCAAATTATTCTTCAGGAATTGTGAGGCATTTTGTTCGCGCTATTAATAAAAATATTTTTGCTTCAAAATGAAAATTTAAATTCTGGAAAATGAAGATTTAATCTTCCTTTTTCAGAATTTCATTTTGAAATATTCTGGTAAATGGAGATTTCCATTCTAATTTTACTAATACGTCTCTATTTCCAGATAATTCTAAATCTCCGTTTTTAAGCAAAATTATTTTTATTAATTCCAGCGCGCGTCATACCTGCCAAATTTCATTAAAATCAGTTCAGAAATAGCCAAGTTACAGGCTAATTGGCCATATTCCGAAAGTTCATCAAAACATTATTTGAACATCTCATTTTCATCATACTTGTGAATTTCATCATAATCGGTAAAGAAATAGCCAAGTTACAAGCTAATTGGGCATATTCAAAAACTTCATCTAAAAATCATTTAACAATCCCATTTCCACATTACGTGTCAAAATGTATATCATAATCCCGAAAGAAATGGCCAAGCTACAGAATAATTTGCGATATTCCAAAAATGCACCCAATCATTTAACAATCCTATTTCCACCGTATCTGTCAAATATAATCACAATAGATTAAGAAACAGCTAGGTTATAGCAAAGATAATCACATATTAAAGATAATTCATTCAGTACTAAAATATGAGGTAAAAATAGGGTCTCCCCGATGCAATATATAGGGTTCCTTTGATATATACGTAAATATTTTGCATTCAAATTACTTGTAAATATTTAACCTTTAATGTGCCGGTTTCTAATCTACTACATGATATGCAAAGGTACTCCTTATAAAGAAATGGGAGGGTTTTCTAGTCTTTTTTATTTTTATACTGAATGAATCATCTCTAATATACTATGATCTTTGGTTATAGGCAAGGCTGGGCAGTAACGAATTACATGTATTTAAATTACGTAATGACAGTACAAATTACAATTTGTAACTTATATTTTAATTACTCGTTTTTCAAGTAACAATATCTTGTATTTTAATTACTTAAATTTTAAGTAATTGGGCGCTTTCAGATCCGCAAACTGTTGGCATCATGTTTAGTGAAATCACTGCTAATTTGATTTGAATTACTAATAAAGTTCTTAAATTTCATAGCGTTGGCCGTGATTTTACTCAACATGTTGCCAACTGTTTGGTGCTCTGAAAGCGCTCATTGTAATTTGTATTTTAAGTACAACAGTTTTTATAATTTCTTGTTTACATTTTTACAAGGCTTACTAAGATTTGGTTCCGTCAGTATAAATCCTAATGTTAATGATCGTTGTTTTAATGATACGTTTTTTCACTAAACGAATTTTGCCAAATAAAATTTATCAATTTACAAATGCAAAGTAATTGTAATTTGTATTTTAATTACAAATCACAATTCAAAGTAATTGTAACTTGTATTTTAATTAATCCACTTGAAAGTAACTGTAATTTGTATTTTAATTACTGAGTTTGCTGTAATTCGTAAAAGTATTTTATTTACTCAGTGTAATGTAATTTGCCCAGCCTTGGTTATAGGCTAGTTATATTCCAAAAATGTATCCAAAATCATTTAAAAATTCCATTTACATCGTACCTGTCAAATTTATAATAGATTTTTTGATCAAACATATATTTGCCATTCAATTTGTTTTGTCATATGATATTTGCCAAATATGCAAATTTGACAAAGATATTTTGATGAAACGTAACTTTGTCAAATGTTGTTTGCTGTTTAAACGGCTCCCATTTAAATATAATAGTAATAAATATAAAGAGAACTTATAATTCTCTCCTAAAATAATAGGCCACAGTTTCCTAAAATAATAGACCACAGTTTAACTAGCCGAATTGAAGGTTACGTGGCTAATATACATAGTATTGAGTGAAGATACAATTCTGATTTTTATGCGGCTAATTCGGTTGCGTATATTCTTAAGGATAAGGTTGATGAGAAAATTAATCGTCTTGTGAAGCAAAATACTTTAATGCCAGTTCGTCATAGCAGATATGCAAGTCCGGTAGTGGTAGTGCTAAAAAACAACGGGCGAGTTCACGCTCAACTCGCAAAAAAATTATGTGAACACCTTTAACTATTGAATCATTTCAAGTCTCTTCGATAGGCCTGAGAAACCAATGCAGATAAACGGCTGCTATTCGCTCAGTATTTAAATTACGGTACAATTTTGGTTTAAAAGTCAATAAGTTATTCTATTTTGGATTTGGAGGACGAACCTTACCGACAATAGTTGTTTAATTGAAAATTGAAATTTATAACCGACTATATTTCAGTTTAGCCATGTCTTGGTGAGCTTGAGCAAAGTACAGTTCTGTTAAGTTAATAATCTAAACCTGCCCTGAATACTTTAAAATTCACCATTACTCATACACGGCAATTATTGAAGATTCCATATTTAGAACTTTGTGAATGGTCACGGCATACCAGTTTTGTTCACACCAAAGTGGCATCGCTGATGTGATTGATTTGAACTAAATGAAATAGGGCGGTTCTATTAGATAAAAAAAAATCAAGTAAAATCATATCAACTGGAGAGATATGGTAGCATGTCTCTCTGCGGTTTCTTCTTGGCGCGTATCTTTAGAAAATGGCATTCGAATCTGTTTACCACTATCTGTTTACCATTTTTGTTTCCTATATGCCCCGCATTACCAAACTCATCAACAGCATGGGCAATACTAAAAACATAGCATACCGATTAAACCATGACAGAACAACCTTCTACAGATAAGCTCAATATGAATACGTTGTCGCTACTATGATTATACATATAGTATATTTTGGTGAAACCAAGTTTTTAAATTTTGTTTAGTCTTATTCCAACTGTTCCAACAAATGCCCAAGTATTTTTATATCCGACAATTTTTGGATTTTTCTGACACTTTGCTGATTTCATCACCGACTTGACTTTTTTCCGGAATAATGTCCGACTTATTATAAGATTTACTATGAAAGTTGGCCACAAAAATTGGAAAATGATGACAAAAAAGTTAGGTTATGTCGCATAATATTCGGCAGGGCTTAAAATATAAATTTTGGCGGCAAAATTTCTCTTTTGGATTTTAAATAAAAATATTTTTTTTTTTATTTTTTTAAATTTTATTTAAAATTTTTTAATTATAATTAATTATAAGTATAAACATAAAACATTATAAATAAATTAATTTTATAAATATATATTCTTATAAATCTAAACTTAATATGTAAAATAAATCTAAGAGCGATGTGGATGACTCTTCTTTCTTTCCGTTGGGGAACTGTCCGAACTGTGTCCCTGTGATTAGCGGGAACTACTCCATTCCAATGCACAATCTGAAATTAAAAAAAATTAGGGTTATTTGTCTTCAGAAAATAGCATATTTTTTTTGTTAAAATTGTAATGATTGGAAAATTTAAATAATCCAATATGAAATTTAAAGGGTGATTTTTGTATACTCGTACTTGATACATAGTTTATTATCAAATTTCTGTAATTTTTACAGACAAATATCTGGCTATTAAAATTAAAATCACTGTTCCAAATGAATCAAATATACGAAAATTACTCTTTAAACTACATAATGAGTTAATTAAATTTGCTAACCATTACAATTTTAACAAATAAAAATGTAAATTAAATACACTATTTCCATATAAACTTCATATGTAAAATTTTTGTTATCACACATAAATCACTTTTACAAAAACAATGTTGATATGTATACACGAAACACAACTCACACTTTTATTAAACAAAAAATAATTATATGTGCAAAATATTTGTCAATATTTACCTTATGGAAGATTTAACCAATATTTTATTTTAGAATAAAGTTGTAAAAAATCCATTACACTTATTTTAAATTCGCACAAATTAAGAAATTACAAAAAAAAAATTTAGCGTAGCATTTGATACGCATTTGTGTTACAACAAAAAATCTCAACAAATGGCGTCCACAGAAATAAAAAAAATATACTTGCACTCCAAAGCTATGTGTCGAAAGTTGGAAATCCAATTTCATCACTTTCCGATTTTTTGGTTCAAAACTCGGAAAACCGATTGAAGTTTTCAGTTTTGTTATACTTGGGTGCTTATTATTTGTTTTTTTTTTGTATTCTATCTTTTATTTCATTCTCTTCTACAGTGTGTTAGTACTAGATCACATAAAAATAATCTGGTTTCACCATTTTAGTTTTCATAATGAACGTACGCTATTGAGCTTATCTGTAGATGATTCTTGTGTCATGGATTAAACAATTTCAAAATTATTATTTTATATCAACGTATTTAGCCCTTAAATGACACAATCACACAATGTTTCTTCCGGAAATACATCTCCTGCCCCCCCCCCCCCCCCTTGCTACAGTTGAGATGTTGCACTACCTGTTTACGTACTCAGCGCTAGCCGGTTGACTGCTAGTAGCTGTGTAGAAATTTCCAAAATCACGGTGGGGTCCAATGGACCCCAGTGTGTCATATACGTATATTTGTGTGAAAAACGGAATAATTTTTAGGCATCTCAATTCTAGCAAACCTAGAGCGAGAGGGATGCTTATATCTGTCTGTAAACAAAGTAATTCGAAAGGTACTTATCCGATTTTAAGAAACAGAGAGAGATTAGTAGACCTTGACCAGACAAGAAAAAGGTGATATGACTAAGATCTCTAGGTGATCGGATTTGATAAAAATTGAATGAAAATATTTGTATTGTATACGAAATAATTTTTCAAAATTGTTTTTGCCGTTTTTTGTGTTGCTTTATTGTTTTTGGTCGTGAGTAAGGCTGCGCTCGTTGTTAAAATTTGTTTAGTTTATCATATTTCTTTTGGTTTTGGCGTATTATTAGATGGCGTATAATTTGCAGAGTCTAGCCAACCGAGTAGTGCTAGAACCCATCGACGAAGCATCTTCAGGAGAAGAATATAACGTATTTGAGGACAGTAAAGACAATGATTCAGACTTTTCGATGTACAGTGCTCCAGAGAGTGCCATGGAAGTAGACCAGAAAGATATGGAAGAGAGTATCTTGGATCAACGGCTTTTTTAGTAGGAGAGCGTCAAGCGGCTGGCCAGAGCCGTGGTCGGCCATCTTTGACGATAAGAAAAAATTCAATGTTGATATTGCAAAATAAATACCTTTTTTTAAAGATTCAGTATCGGACTTATTTTTATCTAAAAAGATACTATCTCAAGGGTACACTGCTAAATTTTTAGCTAAAAATATTGAAAACAAAAAAAATACAGTTATTTTATGTAAAACAAGCCATTTTCTTATCATATTATTTTCACAAACTTTTTTTTTTTTGGTGTCATAAAAATAAAATTTCATTAATGTAACAATTTGATCTCCTTTAGTAAGCTTTAAACTATATTGAAAAAAATTAATCCTTTTACGTTAGGGGAGTTTCTCTTTGGAATTCAATTCCATTGGAAATTAAGAGTTTAGGATCGGCCAAATTATTTAAGTCAAAATTTTTGGAGTGGCGTGATTGATGGGCAATACGTAGTTTTCTAAATTTATTTTTAATATTATTGTTATTGTTATTATTGTTAATTTTTAATATTATTTCACCTCTTGCTGTACATTTTATTGTAAATGAGCTATTGCTCAAAATAGAATGTGTATGCATGAGATGGAAATTGTTTGAAAAAAATTTAAAAGGTTTTTCTGCCTAATGGAAGCAGCTTCATCATTTTATTTTTGTTCTTTTGTTCCGTTTACTCTGTTTCCATCTGTGCTTTTCCTTTTAATACTAAATTATTGTTAAAGTACAATAAATAAATAAATAAATTGGCAAAGCAAATATAGAAAAATTCAAGGAATAATAGGCAATTTTAATGCTGGGCTCTATAAGACCCCAGTGTGGCAGTTATGTGATTTTTCTTAAGTGTGTCATTTAAGGGTTAGTGTAAGTGCTATGTTCACAGCTCACTAATACTCTTGAAAGACTGCGATTTTTTAAATCGGATTTAGCTAAACTCGTTTTAAATTGCGGTTAATACACTTAAACTGTTAAAGTTTCCATAATATTTGTGAAACTATTGCACTCTCATTGCATCATTTTAGTTAGTAAACTCAAAATAAAGCATAAATACCGTAAATCTAACTACGGCTAATTTCGAAAATTTACAAAATCGGATTTATTAAACCATAGTCTGTCTAGGGCTTAAGATGTAAAATATTTAATATTTAAAGTAGGTATGGGTGCATTTGTCTTTGTTTAACGTACTTCCATTTCAGTTTTTTTCAACCACTTACACTACACCTGCACACTTTTTGTGCCTTTCCATTTTAATCTGGCGGAAATTGTATTTCAAATTATATAGTATGCAAGTTCGGTGCATTTAGTGTTCGTTTTTCTCGCATATAATTTGCAATTTCGATCGTACCGGATTTTTCGTTCCTTTTTTTTACATGAAATTTTTGACTTACCCCGCTAAAGATGTTTTCACATCAAAAAGATGGTAAAATTCGACTATGCATATAGATTTCAAAATCACTGTTAATCCACTGCCTAAAATTCAGGATATTTTGTCAGTTTATCTGGGTATAAAGTCTTCTGTGTAGTTGATCTCACTGGTGCTTATCAGCAATTGTCATTGAGTGAAAAATTTCAAAAGTATATAACTATAAATATCCATAAAGGCCTGTTTAAATTCACCACACTCCGTTTTGCGGTTTCATCGGCACCGCCAATTTGTATATGAAAAATGTTAAATGTTTGAATAAATAACATTACAAGGATTCATTTCCATTCATTCCCTTTGGATGAATAACCTTGTTTGAATAAATGTTCCGAATTGTAAATTCCTTCAAAACACAGTCAAATGTCTTGGCCATATTATTTCGTGTGATGGAATTCGATCAGACGGAACAAAAGTTGACGCTATAGTTAATGCTCAGTCAACTCAGTCATTTTTAGACATTTTAAATTATTATGGGCGTTTTTTACCAAATTTCTCTTGAAAATTACATGTCTTGTATAATTTGCTAATCAAGATGTTCCATTTGTTTGGTCAGAATACTGTCAATTATTGTTTGAAATTTGTAAACAATTAATAAATATTAAATAATAACATTTTAAAACTTTTTGACCTGTTCAAACCAATAATTTTAACAACTGATGCTAGTCCATATGGAGTTGATTACGTATTGTCACATTTGGTAGACGGGGTTAAAAAACAATAATGTTAACAGTAAATTACTCACCGCTTCATAGGGATGCATTAGCGGTAATCTTCGGCGTAAAAAAATTTGAGAAACATTTGTTAGGAAAAAAATTTCTAATTTACACTGACCATCAAAGCCGGCAGGAAATATTTAACCCAGAAAAGTGTACTCTGTCCGTACCAATATCTAGGCAATAGCGATGGGCTGTCTACTTATCAATGTTATTATAAGAAAATAAAATGTAGTATATGATTTGGTCTTGTCTGAAATTTATAATTATATTTTAAATGGGTGACCAAAATAGATTCGTGGTTAAGAAAAAAATTATTTTTCTAAGCATGCTAGCCTTTGCGTTGACGATGAATGTTTATTTTATAGAAGTCGTTAAGTAGTCCCAGAGACTTTAAAGTCGCAATGTCTAAAATGTTGCATGAAAATCATACCGGGATAGTTAAAATGAAAATAGTCGCAAGATCATATATTTGGTGGAATGGTATCATATACAATAAACGACACTAAATATTGGCAAAGTGGCGCTCATTGTATATTTTTTTTTTTTTTTTTTTTAAATGCTGCCAATGGCTTTATTCTTGAATCTTTCTACATAAGAAACTAACAAGAAGTAATCAAATCTTAAGCTAAAATTATTACATATTTTAAGTCTTAACCAATGTTAATACTTATTGTTGGTGCTCACAATTTAATTAATTTAGATTATACTTATACATACATACTTATGTATAACATCAACATTTAATAAATTTACAGGTTCACAGGTTCATCAGTCCGAGTGGATCTGTTCTTTTCAGTCGCCTAAATCGTGGCTGTTCTAATATATCCCTGGCCAATTCGTTGGGATGCGCTTCTAGTTTTGAATAATATTTAGAACTGAATTCTTTAATTGTTTCTTTAATGGTTTTAATCCCAAGGTCATCAAGTATATTACTATTTCGAATGTACCACGGAGCATTAGTAATACTTCGAAGTATTTTCGCTTGTGTTCGTTGCAGGAGCTCTCTGTTTGAAGCGCTGGTGGATCCCCATAACTGAATACCATATGTCCATATGGGTTTGATTATCGCTTTGTACAGTAAAACTTTATTGGCTAATGATAACTGAGATTTCCTTCCCATCAGCCAATACATTTTGGAAAATGTCATTTTTATTTGGTTGCGCTTAGTTTCAATATGGGTTTTCCACGTTAACCTTCTATCCAGGTGCAAACCTAAGTATTTGACCTTCGTTTGTTGAGGAATATTTTTATTGTTTAATTTCACTGGTGGGCAGGTGCGTTTGTTCAGCGTGAATGTGATGTGAGTTGATTTGTTTTCGTTCACTTTTATTCGCCATGTCTTTAGCCAGTCCGCGATTTTGTTTAAATGATTCTGTAACTCCTTTGAGGCAATTTCGGGATTATTGTGTGACACCAGGATGGCCGTATCATCGGCAAATGTTGATATTGTTACTTTGTTGGTTACAGGTAAATCGGCTGTGTACAACAAGTATAATATTGGCCCTAGAACGCTGCCTTGCGGGACACCTGCATTAATATCATTTAAGCAAGTAGTTGCGCTATTTTGTTTGACAAAGTATTGCCTTTGAATAAGGTAGTTTCCAAGAATTGAGTGAAATTTCTTCGGTAGAAGCCCTTTAATTTTGTATATTAGCCCATCGTGCCAAACTTTATCAAATGCTTGTGCTATATCCAAGAAAGCAGCAGAACAATATTTCTTTTCCTCGAAGGTGATTTTGATTGCGTTTACAATTCTGTGAATTTGCTCTGTGGTACCATGTTGGTTTCGGAACCCAAATTGATGGTCTGGTATAACGCGCCGTTCTTCCAATATTGGTTTCAATTTTGTTAGTAACATTTTTTCAAATAGCTTTGATATTGTGGGTAGCATGCTTATTGGGCGATATGATGAGATCTGCGTTTCATTTTTTCCAGGCTTATGTATCATTGTGATCAAAGATATTTTCCATTTTTGAGGAATATAACTGGTTCGCATGATCGCGTTGAATATGAATGTTATTAGTTTTATGCATTTATCTGGCAATTCCCTTATCATTTTTCCAGTAATGAGATCATGTCCTGGTGCCTTTTTCGGGCTTATGCAATTTTTAATTGTATTCTTAACTTTCTTCCAATTATACTTTATAGGTTTGTAGGATAAACCATCATCCATTTGCTGGGGTAGCACGAAATTATTATCTTCTTCGTGTGGTGTGAATACTGTTGTTAGATGATCAGCAAAAGCATTGGCTTTTTCTTCATCACTTCTCGCCCAATTTCCAGTTGGTAGTCTAATCGGTGGATTCGAATTTGTTGGCCTTTTTAATTTTTTTGTTGCCTTCCACAAAGAGTAATCTGTCCTCTCGGTTGCCGAGAGATCACTTAAATAGTTCTGGACGCTCTGGTTTTCTTCTTCCCGCAAAGCAAATCTTAAGGCCTTGATAGCTCGATTTAATTTCCATTTCAATAACGGTGATTTTGTTTGCTGCCATAGCCGGCGAATTTTCCGTTTTTCCTGGATTAGTTCCTGTATATTATGTGACAGCTTATTAACTTTTTCGGAACTACTTATGACAGGTGTAGCCCTTTCAGCTGATAATGCCATGATGTCTTTTAAATTTTCAGCCGCCGCATCAATATCAGCTGGTGTGGTCAGAGGAATATTAAGTAGGCAATTTTGTTCGACTAGCCTCCTATATTGATCCCAATTAGTTTGCTTGTTTGTAAGACGGTTGGGTGTTTCGTTCCTTAAGACATCGGTACTCACTGTTACTATTACCGGTGAGTGATCAGAAGACAGATCATAACAATCGGTGGCCTTAGCATATGTACGTGGAATGCCCTTAGTTACACAAAAGTCGATTAAATCAGGAATTTTCTTTTTATCCGTCGGCCAGTAAGTTGGATTACCGGCAGATAAATAATCCAGGGACTGTTCCTCTATAGCTTGATAAAGTTGTTTGCCTTTCGGCGATGTTAATCTGGAGCCCCAATGAGTATGTTTGGCGTTGTAATCACCTCCCGCAAGAAATTTATTACCCAGCTGGCTGAAATAATCCAAGAACTGGAGTTTTTTTATAGCATGTTTTGGAGGACAGTACACTGCCGATATGACACAGTTTCCAGACCACTCCTGAAGACAGATGCTCGTTGATTGTATATGTTCTTTCTCATATTTCGTCAGCTCATAGTGCTTTAATCTTCTTTTAATCAATACAGCTGTGCCTCCATGTGCTTTCCCATCTGGGTGCTTGGTGTCATAAATAGAGTACCCATTAATTTTGAAATAGCTATTTTTGGTGAAGCGTGTTTCGGATATTAACATTATGTCAATATTGTGCTCAGTGAGGAATGCTTGAACCTCCGCTTTATGTTGTGCTAGGCCGTTTGCATTCCATATAGCTATTTTGATGATGGTCATTTTTGACTTTTTACGACTATCTGCATCAGCGTGTTCATATTCTGCATCATTAGATCCATGGTTCTCTCCATCATCGCCATGAGGCTTTGCATCATATTAGTCAATTTGTTTAGAGCTTTTGAGATGTTTCCCTCTTCACTTGCTTGCACTTTAGGGGCCGTACCTTTAAGAACACTTGCGTATGAAACCCCTTGGTGCACACTACCGTTGACAGTTGCGTACTGATTTCCATTCTGAGCGTTTGGATTTACAATTTCTGGGCGTGCTTGTTTTTTAGCTGAAGAATGGAGATTAAGCATTCGTTGTTCAGCTCGCTGCTTTGGATTGATTCTTCTTTTCAATTCAAGATAAATTGGGCACCCTCTATAATTAGCTGTGTGATTTCCATTGCAGTTGCTGCATTTTCTCACTGATGCTTCTGTTTTGGCTTTATTGCAAATCTTTGCGTTATGGAGTTCACCACATATAACACAAACATCGTTCAAAGTGCAATATGCTCTAGTGTGTCCATATTCTTGGCACTTAACACACTGTACCGGCCCATTTCTTTTCCTGGGTTCTTCGATGGTAACCCTTCTGTGCAGTAGATATTTTAGGTCATATATTGCATGTTTGCCTTTGACCTTTTTATTATCTGGTTCTAATTCCAGGCGGAACAATGGCTGCGGCGCCTTCTCCCGATTAATAATATTGGTAATAGATTTACATTGGAAACCTTTCTCAGCGAGAGCAGCTTGAATTTCGTTTGCATCTACGTAGCTCTCTATTCCTTTCAATACTACAACTAATCCTTTTTGACTCTTTAGTTGGTACGTGTAGTAATGTTTACCAACTTGATCAAAATGCTTGATTAACGCTCTGTAAGCATCAATATTGAGCGGTTGAATTTTTGTTTCTTTTATATCTCCTCTTTTGATAACGGAAATATAAAATGCACCTTCCGTAATAAACTCGATGGTTTTTGCAAGTTCTCTATTTGATTCTTCCCTCAAATAGATTGGTGGCGGCTTCTCAATTTTTGGAGTTTTTTCGGGCGGCGGATCTTCAACAACCAAGCAAGAATACCTTTTGCCATGTGTTAATTCAACGGAAGCTAACTTAGTGAATTTGTTCGCGCTTGCACTGGCCGCTGATCTAGGGCTTCTCCTTCGCTTTGATCGGACAGTAATATACCGGTCAATTCCCGTTTGCACTAAACACTGACCTACATCACTGTTCATTTTTTTTTCATTTGTTGTCAATGCACTTCCATTGTTTATATTATCGTCAATATTTGTCGACGATGCACTTTTATTTTCTTTATGGTTCAACACACCAAAGTTATTTAAATTAATTTCAAGTTCATTTTGATTTAAATTGCCTGGTAAATCAATTTTTTGAGCATTTAAAATTTGTTGTCGCTTTGGACTATGCTGCACATTTCCAATTTTATTAATAATTGAGGTCGTGACGTTCGGTGGCAAATCGCTTGCGGACATCTCTGTCTGCTGATTTAACCCAGCCTTTTTTACTTGAGGCGGAGAATTGAACATCACGATTTCACTTACTTTTCACATCACAAAATTTTTTTTAAAAATAAAAAAAAAAAAAATTTAAAACTGCTGATTCAACTTTTCACACAAGTAATAAGTAAATTATTTTAAATGTTTACTCGGTGGTAGTAAAATTGCAACTCTCATTGTATATAAATATATATTATTGCATATATGTAAATATATTATTATATACATTATTTTTCACGTTTGTGTTATAATTATAAACAGTACGCATGACAAGTCCCAATGTAATATTTTAAAAATTGTAAAATTATTTAAATTTTTCAAGCAGAATTACACCCATATTATATAAACAGTAGTTCATGTCACCATAATATTATATTTTATGATATATTACACTGACTAGAGGATGTATTTGATTTATGTTGGTTTTGCATTAATATTTCATTTCGTCGGAAGAGAAAAGGATAATTAATTTACTTTAAATGATTTTAAGCTAAATTTACACTAAAGGACAAGTGCCATTTCTAGTTTTTTAATAAATAATTTTCTAAAGCATGGTGACCCACATAAACTATATTTCTTATCGGTGTTATTTTATCGCCGTTTTACGATATTAGTGCTTTACGATGTAAGCAATTTCTTATGCTATCATTCTATATCAATTTTGAAATCACATCAAAGTTAATTTAAAAAGCAAATATGTATTCGCTTTTTAACGCAAAGTGGCTGACATCTGGTGGACGATATTGAAACTAGAGTTAAAGGTGAACAGCAATCAAAACAATATATATTTGGACAATTTTGTTGTTGATTTCGGTTCAAAACAATCTTTTATTGTACATGAAAGATATATTTCTTTATTCAGCGGTAATATAATTCAAAAATAACACACATAAAAATAAACGCTGAATTGCTGTTCACCTTTAACTATTGGCGATTGTGGCACCTCTTGCGGTGCTTTAAAGGCGAATATGTTAATATTGTATGTTAATTTTTGGTCAAACTAAACAAGCAGGTCCTAATTATAAACTCTGAATACTTTTTTTTAAATTTCAATAAAGATTTTTCTATAATTATTATACTATAATATAATACATATATACGTACATATATCATATATTATATGTATGAAATGAACTAAATAACTGATCCGATATAAAATAAAATATAAAACCATATTCAAGCTAAATTAAATTCTGCAAAAAATATTTCCTTCATTTTCGATAAACCTAAAGCCATTTAATAACATATTTTTAATATCCGTTTTATTTCATTCGATCGGGAAAAAATAAAAAAAATCGTAAACAAATAACGGTAAATTACATTTATACTCGTGTAGGCACATAAACTTATTTAAGAGAAATACTTTTCGGATTAATAACAATTAAAGACCATAACCAAATTATGGCGCTAATGGAATCTAAATATAAAGCTATTTTAATTGATTTTGGTAAATACTAGGCATTTACATAACAACAATAAAAATTGAAAATCTAAGTATAATCATTACATATTCATTTTCACATTGATTTTTACTCACATAATGGCCTGCGTAAAGATAACAGTTACACACGTAATATATTGTACACTTGTACATTGTGCACACATGTATGTAGTTTGAAAAATGATATACACACATGCACACAACAAAAGAAAATTTAAAAGCATTTTTCCTTTGTCTTTTCATCATATTATAGGGAATGAAGTACCTTTTCATAAATGACCAAAATGTACTAAAATAAAAATCCTTTCTCTGTTATTTAACTTCTTTTTTCCCCCAAATTTTCTTTTGATGAAAAAATCAATCAACATAACAACATCTCGTATTTTGTTCATATTTATTGATGTGGTACTTCCGTAAAGAGAAATTGTACATATTTGGTTGGTTTTGCTATAATACAGAAGGCAGTATAAAAATGACGGGGAAATGCATTGATGGAAATGGTTTTTATTTTACTATTGTTGTGGGTTCTTAGTTATTTATACGTTATGCCTATTTAGCTATAAATTATGTACTCGCGTATGTTTCAGACGAATTATTATTAGAAACATAAACTACGATTATTACCTATGTTCTATGTGCATAATTACATACATACCTACATTTATGGTATGTACATTATACATGTACGATGCAGAAAAATAATTTTGTAAAAATTTTAATAAATAACTAGCTATTTAAAGTTATTTTTTGTAATTTACAGACAAATATATGAGCTTAAGTGGATAGTGATTAGATGTATGTAGTTAAAGTTTACTTAATCGAATTTAATTTTAAAGCGTTCACACACAACTGACTCCTTATTTGCTACTTCCTCCTCATCAACTTCTTCAAATAACCAATGCAGCTTAATTATTATAACCTATGTCAGACGACTGAGAGTGTAATCCGACCGCAACTTATTTTACCGGCATTGTTTGTATTATATACCGAGTACAAAACAAAAAACTTGTCAAGTTTGCTCTATCCATACTCAATACTGTCTCCATAATAACAAGTAAATGAAACAAAAATATTGAAATGTAAAATTTTGATTTACTAATGGTTACGGCAATATTATAATCCGCTAAGCCGTAATGTACATAACAAATAAAACGCGTTATACAACAAAAATGTTAAAAAATTTAATTGGCTATTTTAACGCTTTCCCTTTACAAACTAATATGAAAATGTATGTAGGTGTTCAAAACAAAGGGTCGTTCCTAGCTTGTGGTGCAATTTAGTGAATCTCACCTTCAGTTAGTTTATTTTTCTCTCTTGTTGATAGTAAAATTGCATTGTAGTATATGTAGTCCAGTTAAACTGCGATAATAGCGGTAATTTACTTCGAAGAGACAAGAAATAAGAGAACATCAAAGAAATACCATTCGCATTTACAAACTTTTAAATTTCCGTTAGCAAGAACGTTAGTTCTGAAACTCAAATTGTTAAGATGAATTACGACCGTCATCAATAAGATTGTCTAATTAAAATTGATTGTAAACAAAAACATATAATTGATTTAGGGAATTTTTCTTTTGAAGTGTACCAAAAAACATTAGAAATATCAAATATTTTTTATTTTAGATATTATAATCAATAAATGAAAATAAAAAAAAATCAACTTGAAACCCTTCCAACAAATCCTTTGAAAAAATAAAATAAAAATGAGGATAGATGAAATACCATTTAAATTATAAAACAAATTTTAATTTCTTTATTCATAAGAAGAATTTGTTACATAATTTAACATGGAGTATACAGTATTGTTCGAATTAATGTGAACACAGGAAATTAATGTAAGAAATTATTTATTAATATATTTTTTTATACAAATTGTTCTTAATACGATGTGTGTCCACCTTTGGCAGTAATAACGTCTTGCACACGTCTGGGCATCGAATCAATCAAGTTTTGGCTGAAAACTGTGATTTCTAGGTCCCGGAACCAAACCTCGATAACAGCTTCCACCATCTTTTTAACTGTTGTACAGTCTGTTTTTCGAACTTTGGCCTTACAAATGGCCCATAAATTTTCGATGGGATTCAAGTCCGGTGAGTTTCCAGGCCAATCGAGACATCTAACCTTTTGCTGAGTCAAGTAATTCATTACTAATTTGGATTTATGGCATGGCGCTGAATCTTGTTGAACAATTATATTTTGATCAACACCAACCTTTTCCAAAATTACTTCGGAGCTTCCGTTCTAGGATTTCTTTGTATTTTATGCCATTCATCATGCCTTCGACTGGCACCAGACTGCCCGTTCCCATATATGAAAAACATCCCCAAAACATATTTTTTTTGGTGGATGTTTGACTGTCTGATCAAAATGACGCGATGTCAGTTTTTCTCCTGCAGATTTTCGCACAACCCGTGACCATTGTCCCTGCACGACAAAATGGGTTTCGTCCGAGAACAAAACTTTTCTCCAATCTTCCGTAGTCCAATTGACATATTTTCTGGCCCAAACAAGTCGCTTCTTCATCATTGGCTTTGTCAACAATTGCTTTTTCTGTAGTGGGACTGCTTTTCTTCCCATTTCAATGAGCTTTTTTCTTATAGTAGAATCATGAATGTTCACTCCATGTTCCGCTAGGCCTTATTGTAAGTTGAAACTAGTTTTCTTAGGATCTATTTTGCTTTACCTTATTAGAAACGCCTCATCTCTGGCCGTTGTTTTCCTCTTCTAAAAAGAATTTATAACGGTAAAAAACAAAAGGCAAAAATGAACACCTGTAAACCAATTTATATTACACAAAATACAAGATACATATATGCAAAATGAATTTTTTTACAGGCATGGGCCCAATTAAGAGCAAAAAACAAAAAAATGTTCATGTTCACATTAATTCGAACAATATTATATTCGCCGTTTTTATTTTGGTTTCATTGAACAATTGGTAAGAAGTACATATACATACATATATATCAAATAGTTTAACTAAACGGGTATTGTTGGTTTGGAAAATTTTCGTTGGAATTTCCAGCGTAACGAACAAAAATTCGTGTTCGTTATGTTGTAAATTCAACAAGCCTAAAAGTTAAAAGTGAGAAATTATTGCATTGTGATATGTTCTATAGTAGGTGTAATTTTGTTGCGTTTCCCTGGGAAAACTTCTAATTCCTAAGCGAGAAATAAATGTAAACCTTGAAAATACATTCAAGTATTTTTTTACCGAGAGCTTACAGACTGTAAAGCGGAGTTTCCTTCACGCTATCTTGATTGAAAGCCAGTTATCCTGTTTTTTATAAAAGTATTCTTGCATTATTGTCTATACATCAAATATAGCTAATTAAAATAGCAATTATCAATTTTAAATAATTTGCAGTTATTTTCTTTTATTGTGCCCGTTGCCACTATAATAAAAATTACATCAGACCTAACATTCAAAGTATCTGTAATTATGAGATCGATTAACTTTTGCTTGACCTAAATAAATTTCGCAATGCTGTGATAAAAACTCATACTTTATTATCAATAATCAAGGTAAAAATAGTTTTTTTTATGTCTCGGATACTTGAGGCTTTGTGCTTTAAACTTTTGATATACCTATCCATTAATAATAATTAAATTTAAATATATGTAGTTAGATTTATTTTGAGTAAATTATACATATTTTTTAATAAAACCAAACTAAATTTTATAATTTATTAGTTAAATAAAGAATTTTAGTTATATACATAAACAATCGTTTTGTATTAACTAATTATCTCTGTATAGATAATATAATTTATAAATTATGATTTATTCAAAAGGGTGAAGAAACTTAACCCGAGAAATAAACATATAAAAAATATACTCGATGTATTGAGTCGGGTCCTCAATAGTCACGATTCAAGTTTCGATAATTTTTTTATATTTTCCTCCGTTTTCTGAACTATCCAGAAGCCATAGTGATCAAACTCCAAAGGCTGTTATGGCTCTCCAGGCCATAACATATGGTGAATTTTTCACTGTCGGCGAAATACATTCTGTTAAATACCGTTTGCCTTTTCGTCGCCGAACCCTTATCCTTACATCGGGTCCAAAGATATTGAATTTGGATTTATCCGAGAATATGAACCAACGCCAGTCCCTGGGCATTCAGTTTTTTCATTCTATTGGGAATTTGAGGCTTGCAGTTGCCATTTTTGCTGTCAGTAATGATTTTCTCGCAGGTCGACAAGCATATAAATCACGTTCATTTTAATAGTATGAACTGAAATAGTGTCGGTTGTTGCTATTAGAAGCTAACTTCTCAGCTCCAAAGCCGTAGCAAACCTTTGCTTAAGATCTAAATATCTGAAATTCGATTTGTTGAAACAGAAGTTCTCCTCTTTGCATCAGAGCCAAATTATCGTTTGATTTTCGGAATAGTGCCTTAAAAACTTTGTAATTGCTGTTTGGCTACACTAAATTACTCTTGCAATTTGTGAATGTGTGTACTTTTTGCCTTTGCTTGCAAAATGTTGGCTTTTTCGTTAGCATTTAATTTAGAGCAACACTTTGTAAAATTATCTCTTTGACTACTTAATTGAAACCGAACGAATATTTCATCCTTAGTTTGGTTTTAAATACCTAATAAGGCGTGAAATATGCTGAAAAATAAAAAAACAAAAAAAAATAGCGAATGAGGTAAAATCTAATGAGAGAACTGCTTGAAATAGTAAATAATCGAAATCGAACATTTCAATGGCGCAGGGTGTATTTTATATACATACATTCAAATAAAAACATTTTCATTCATCATTCAAAAAAAAAATTTTGAGCATAGTATGACGTATTCTATTATGTACTTTTATTGTTTTTGTTTTTACGTGAATGTATTGCAAAGGAAATCTTTACGCGTCTATCAGCGCATTCACAATGCAAAAACTTTTTACCTTTTACTTACAGGTTTGTATGAATTTTCAACTTGACGAACAAAAATTTTTGCTCGTTATGTTGGAAATTCATACAAACCTGTAAGTCAAAAGTAAAAAGTTTTTTCATTGTGAATGCCCTGTTTAATTTTGCAATCCAACCACCTAAAGATCTTAGCCATACCATTTTTTTCTTATCTGATCAAGGTCTATAAGTCTGTCTTTGTTTCATGAAAATCGGATAAAAACTTTTCGACTTAATACATATTTGTTAACAGACATCAATAGCGGGGATATAAGGCATCTTTCTCGCTCTAGCGAGTCGCTTGAGTTTAGATGCCTAAAAAAGAGAAATGTTCTAACTAAACGAGCGTTGACTGCTTGTTTAGAAGAACTTTTCTTTACAGGTGAACAGTTGATCAGTGTTGATAATTCGCAAATGAAATTAATTTGTGGAAAATTAGGCCTTCAAAATTCACAAAAGAATCGAGTTAATTTTGTTTAAAGTGGTGGAAAATATTCAATAAAACTCGAACACATTCTAGTGATTTTAGAAGTACTACTGATGATATGGATGCTATTCCAACCGTTAATATAGCTGTACAAATACATGGAAATTTTTAATATGAGGATGTCACTGCCAAAAAAGTAATTTTAATTATTGTCTCATCTCAGGAAAAATTAACAGACTTTAAAATCGACGTTGATACCAATATTTTAATCGAAGTTGAAGGATATTTACCACATAACATTGGTATAGAAGTTAATAATCCGAGTTTTTACAAATCATATGTTTTAAAATGGAACTTTGTAGCAGATATTTTTCATAAATCTGATGAATTATTAAATTCTAAAGAAGAAATAAGATTAGCGATTTAAAATTCCTATGTCGTTTCGTGAAGATGAACTTAATAAAATTAACTTTTATGCATCGGGGGATATATGCGAGATACATAAGGGATTCAAAGTTTTTGAGCAGGTAAGTGGAGAACGTAAATTCGATACCTCTCTATTTGACCTTCAAAATCGAGCAAATACACCTATTTTCACAAATGTGTTTCTGCCTGTCCTGGTTCACGCAATGTCAGCCTACACTTTTTAAGAAGAACCTATAAAATAGATTTAAACTCATGCAAATTTTGTATTCTAAAATTTAAATTTTACGTAGTATAGTAGGGAAGTTGGTTGTAAGTTGTAACATACAATAATGAAAATGTAAATTATTTGGTACTGTCGCTTAAAACTATTGGAAATCCGTAGTGTATTACTTGGTTTTACATTTTTTTTGGCTGTTGTAAGGTTTTTGTCAATTTGCCATAAACTTCACATTAGTGAAATTTTCTTTTTTATCTCTGAAATTGTTATCGATAATTTTGAATGAGGTATTTATTCGTCGTTAGCAAAAATTATAATTGACGATGTAAAAGTAGAGAAAGCGCCTCGAGAAAAAGTTAAAATGTTGCTACTGACAAAATGACACTTGTCAGAAATGTGATAAAAGAAAATTTAGCAATCCAGTAATTAAAAATTGTTTTTATAATCCAAAATTAGAATTATTTAAAATTATTAAGATTGCTACACACGATCTAATTTGGTTGGTTGGTTGGTCCGATTTGGTTGGATTGGATGTAAAATTGGATCGAATGTATGCATTTCGGTCCGATAAAATTAAGTTGGATGTGTCGGATGGAAACTCCATCCAACCAACCAAGTTGATCATTTATGTTATGATCATCACTTGTGTTATGAATTTCACAGGGTAAACAACTAAACAACAGAAAAGAAAGGAGAAAAATGTTTTTTTTTTATAATATAAAAAAGAGAAGAGGAATATTTATGACATGTTCTCTTATGCGTAACAACTTTAAGTAGGCTGTGAAAAAATCAAAAAATCGGATGGTAAATTGGATCGTCTGTAGACGACATCCAATTTGATCGGGCCAACCGTCGGTCCAACAAGTTGGATCGTGTGTATAGCGCTTTTTAGCAATCTGGTAAGAAAAAAATGTACATCAATTTCGAACGTCAAATTATCAGCTACTTAGCTCAGTTTAAAAATTGTCCAGTAGGTGGGACCCATAGTGCTACAATTGTCAATAATTTATGGGTGTTTTCGTTTATTCATTCCGGATATTCTGGACATTCCGAAAGTGACGTAAACCGTTCTTTTATTTATTCCCTTCCTTCTATTCCTTTTTTAGTCAATTCCCAAGTATAACAAAGCTGAAAACATGATTTTTTTTTCAGCATATTGGCACAAAATATCGGAAAATGATGAAATTGGGTTTCCAATTTTCGACACATATTGCGTTGGAGTGCAAGTTATTTTTATTTTATTTCTGTAGACGCCATTTGTTGTGATTTGGTGTTGTAACTTCAAACTTGTAAGTAACGCAAATCCGTAGCAATTGATACGCTAAATATTTTTATTTAATTTCTTAATTCGCACAAATTAACGAAATCGTACATTTCGAATTAAAAAGGTAAATATTGACAAATATTTGGCACATATTTTTTGTTTAATAAAAGTGTGACATATGTATGTACATAATTTTCAATATGAAGTTTATATGGAAGTAGTGTCTATTTAAATTACATTTTTATTTCTGAAAATTGCAATGATTAGCAAATTTAATTAACCCATAATGTAGTTTAAAGAGTAATTTTTGTATCCTTGATTCATTTGGAACAGTTTTATAATTGTAAGTGTCAGAAATTTGTCTTTAAAAATTATAGAAATTTGATGTGTTACGAAAAACGTAAATGTTTTAAAAATATTAAATTGTATATTTATAAGTTAAAAAGTGGCAAATTTAATTATACTATTAAGATCAAGTCATATCGAGTAGGAGGGTACAATGATATGCATTGAAGTGTTTGGTGTAAGCCTGCATGGAGCTGTCATTGGCACAGATCTTGATGATAGTAGCAAATAATTCGATTATATAAAAATACTTGGGTTCTTTTATTTACTCGGAATATTTGGAACGCATTCTTTTTGTACTACATCGAAAGGTGGGATAGAAAGAATTTTCTTCTGTCAGATTTTGTGAAAGTTATTACGAAGAGTAGGTAAATATAATATACGTATAAAAATATTTAATAAAACATAATTTTAATCATGAATTTATATTATTCAAATAAAGAAACTAACTTTAATGAAAGTAAGTATTTATTTATTTGTTATTTATTTCTGCTAAAATGAGTAACTTAACCCATTTGATCCCACACCAATAACAAATTGTGTAAAATATTTGTACTTCATATATTTTATAACACTCAAAATCCTTTCTCGAAATGGATTTCTTTTTAAATATGATAAACAAATTAAAAAAGATATATAACGGTATAATACAAATCGAAATTTGACATTAAATACCGCAGTACGATGCCACGTAAAGCTAGTGATTTTTCTGTATCCGTACTGGTACAGTGGGATCAAATGGGTTAAATAAATATTTAAAAAAAAAAATATGCAGAGTGAATTTTTCGGTTATAATTTTTAATTTCAGCCGAGGACAGCTTTAAATGGAACCAGGGGATATTTTGTGTTTAATGTATAATTTTAATCCCTAAACATCACCAATTTCGATAGATTCCTGAAAAATAAAATTTGGAACGATATTGCCAGTAAATTTTTATTAAATGGATCACATAATTCATTTATATTATGATTATTTATATTTTTGGTGAATAACTGGAGAGCAGTGCTCGGGAAAATCGAAGGGTTGAAAGTGATGTATAAAAAAGTAATAGATCACATTAATAAGAGCGGAAATCCACACAAAAGATGGGAATTTAATGGAAGACATTTTAAATAACCAACCAGAAATCAACCCTCTTGCAACATGTTCCAGTGACGAACCAAATATTATGATTAATAGTCCACAGGTTGTCGCTGGACCAAGTTGCCGTGGTGTTCAACCTGCCCCCCCCCCACTTCCGTCTTCATTGCATCGTAAAAGGCACGCAGCCGCTGACAGTAAAAATAAGCGGCATGTAGAGAAAATGGCAAAAGCTGATAAATTTTTAGATTTATTTGAGAAATTAATTAACAAAATATGCAAAATGAATTATTTTTGAATTATGTTTTTATTTATTAATTAATAATACAATAAATGAATTTGTGAAAAAATTACGCCTTAATTATTGAGTAATTCTTCTCCGAATTTCGTTCCTTTTTAATTGTGCATTTCTATCACCACTAACAGTAACAGATGTTGGGTCGCTACTTCCGTCGTCTTCAGAAATATTTAAATCGATAGTCTCCGTTTCGTATACAGAAATTGTGTAAAATGCATGCTGCCATAACAATAAACTGAATATATTCCGGACGCCTTCCAGTGTGTTCAATCGTCACTCTTGCTGAAGAATGTGCTTTATTATAAATTGTTTGGGCAGAAGTAAAATTTTCGGTATCTTTAAACAGTGGCATGAAACAATGCTTAAAATTCAAAATTTTACCGGAAACATTCGGTCTTAGCCAAATACCACAAAGCCATTAAAATTTGCTTCTCAAGCGAAATCCGTGGATGACCCCGCGACACATCTAGATATTTACGATCTATTGATAGTATGTTTTGGTATAACAATTCGAACGTGTTGGCTACCACACGATAATGAGTTTTAAATTGCGTGTCGCTTAGCTGCCAAATCATTTTTTGAATTATTTACATGCCAGTCTACACGAGTAGACAATTGATTTATTACTTCATGTAGACTACGCGGCACAACACTGAATACATTACAGTGTTGACTTTGGAATTCCTTTGTTGTCTAAATTCGTGTTATCTAGTATCAAATTTGGTGAGCTGAGCTCTTTATTTTATGAGAAGATATTTTGTGTGGCACCGATTTTCTGTGAGCTGTTTTTAGTGCGGTAAGATGTAGTACTGACGTAGCATGCTGTTCCAAAATCTTAATTTTTTTTTTTTTTTGTTGGTGCAGTGTTGATGATGAATGATGTGTCTTTTGGTAAATTTAATAGTTTCTCTAAAACAGTTTTTTCTGTATTTCTTTCCTGATTTTGTTTTTTTCGTATTATGTTTATCATGCTTCATATTTTATTTTTATTTTTTATTATATTAATAATAGCACCTTTACAGCTCTCTATCTTCGTTCGTTTCTTCCATCGATATTTATTTCTTTTTACTGGATTTTTTTTTTAAATTTTTAAATTTGTGATGATGGAGAGCTAGAGAGTTATCTTGGAAGATGCTAAGACTGGGATGAGACCCGGAGTTGATTCAGATCCAGCGGTTGTGTAAATCGGATGGTACATACATTTAGTCAATTTAGATTAGACCCGAGCATCACATAAACGTATCACGTATCTAAATATTTCTGGCCAAAAAAAATCAGGACGTTACTCAGTGGGCGAGATCGTGTCTCGTGGGTCAAAGGACAAAAATTCAATGTCATACAAGATCAGGCAAACAAGATATGACAAATTCCTTCTGGTAGATTTTAGCATATACATGAAGACGTAGTGGGACCTTTGCCTAAGTCAGTCAGAAGGCTTTGTCTATGTTCTCAATTCTCACCACGGTCGATCGTTTTACCCGATAACCTGAAGCCTACCCCATTCGCGAATGCAACACCACCACTATTGTAAAACACAAACCGAACAATACATTTCCAGATTCAGGGTTCCTCTCGAAATTACGACAAACCAAGGCAACCATTTTGAATCAAAACTCTTTTCTGAACTATCGCGTATACTTAGCAGATCTCGTATTCAAACAACTGCCTCCATGCACAGTCTAACGGCATACTAGAGTGTTTTCATAGATAATTAAAAATATCACTCAAATAGGGCTCGTATTCTCGGGTATCGGGTAACAGATAAAATTATTAAAAATTGTCTGCCTTTTTAATCATTTATAAATTATTCTTATAATACAGTTTCTACATATCACCGGTGAAATAACCGGGTATCCGATACCTGAGAATACGAGCCCTACACTCAAATCTCCTGGTAATTCTACTCATTGGAGCACCGAGCCCGATTTAAACTTCCAGGGGTAATCTTCGCTGAGAGTGATAATTCCAAATTTTTTTTCGGTATCGAGCATCGTTCATACAATCGACGAAAAGTAAAATTCTTGAGTATAGTGATTAATCATTACTCTCGGATTTTTTTTTCATTTAGCGGTGTTCATACAATCGGCCCTAAGGATTTTTTAAATTATGAAGTTTACATTTCAATATTTACTGTAAACGTTTAGTAAAATTGATAAGAAAGGTTATATCTTAAGTTAAAAATAATTGTGATATAATGGTAGCAAACGCCAAGTAGTTCGCCGGTAGTTTTTATCGGTATAATCTTAAAAATTGGATTTAAACGCCAAAGTATAAACAAAGTTTATGCCGTAGTACAGATAAATAGCAGTATACATGGCAGATGGCACACAATTCAATCTTCATACTAAGGAAAGTGATATTTCGGACATGGCTAAAACATGCTTGAGGATTGAGGACTGCAAAGTATTTAAACTTGTCCCCAAACATCGTGATATTGAATCTTTGAAGTTTGTTTGCTATAAATTGGGCATAAAAGCAGATTTTCGGGCTAAGGCTCTTGATGCAAATACTTGGCCGACCGGGGTACACATTCGGGAATTTAATAATCAAAATTTTCGGACAACATTGCCTCCACGAGTGAAGTTTTGGACAACCGCTGCAGCCAACAGTACAACCCAGTAAATTATAATAACTTGTATTGTAGTAAAACTGTTCCAAGTGATAATCTGCAGGTAAATATAAATTGTTCTATAAAATTTGGTCATTTAAATGTCCGTAGTTTGGTTAAACATTTTAATGAAATTACTATACTGTTAGAGATACACAAATTGGATTTTCTCGCTTTATCTGAAACTCTTCTTAACAGTAAAATTACAAACAAGTCGCTCCATATCAATAATTACAAACTAATACGTTTTGATCGTATTAATAATACGCGATGGGGTGGTGTTGGTATTTATTTTCGGTCTACTTTGGGGGTCAGCAAATTGTTCTCTGGCGCCTTTGGTAAGGTTGAAGTTTTGGCATCTGTACTTGTCAGGCGATTTGGCAAAATTCTTATTTTGGTTATTTATAACCCGCCTCCTACTTGTTCTGAGGATATTAATAATTTACAAATAATTTTTTCTGAATATTTGCCACAGTATGAAAAAGTTATTTGTTGTGGCGATTGGAACTTTAATATGTTGTTTAGCAATAAACTAGGCGCTTGCTTGAGTTTACATAATTTATTTTATTTACCATATAAACCGACTAGGTTGGATAGCACCCTACTGGATTTGATAATTTTGTATGAGGCTGATAAGCATAATATTATTTCCTTTGGGCAGCTTGCTGTTCCTGCTATTTCTGATCATGACTTCATTTTTGCCTGCTATAGGTTCAGTCGTACCAGAGATAAAATTTCTTATACAGTTGTTCCTGATTATAAAGCAATCAATTATGAGTATTTTACAAGTTGTTTCTTTTCGTTAGACTGGTTAAATCTTTATTTCTATCCTGATGTGAATGATATACTTGAGGAATTTAATCCAAATTTCTTAAAATTAGATTCTATTTGTGTGCCTCGTAAAACAAGTATAAATAAATGTCCCACTGCTCCGTGGTTAAATGCATATATTTTGACTTTAATGCAACGTAGAGATTTGGCTTACAGAAAATACGAAAGATTTGGATTAGAATAAAACCAACAAATGCATCAATCAAGCTAAAATACTTTTTATTTTGGGAATTTGCATAACGCTAAAACAACGTGGAGCAATTTAAAAATACTTGGTATTTCCTGTAAATCAACCGAAGCAGTCATTGACTTTTCTGCTGAAGAAATTTTGGCAGGGATCAATAAACTTAACGAATCGCTAGGTGTTTTGCCTTTTGTGTCGATGATCTTATGGTATTGAATGCAATTCGCACAATTAAGTCGGATTCGATGGCATATGACATGGTCAACTTCAAAGTACTAAAATTATTTATTGAGTTGTTTCTGCCACAAATCACTTTTATCATTAATCAATGTTTGACGAAATCAGTATTTCCTGATGTGTGGAAGGTGGCTTCGATTATTCCCCTACCTAAGAAGGATGTAATTTCCAATATATGTATGTGACATTCGCCCAATTAGTATTTTGCCTGCCCTATCTAAGGTCCTGGAGAAAATTATGCAGCTACAAATTCTTGAGCACCTCAATAGATATAATTACCTATGCAAATTCCAATATGGTTACAAATCTGGCCATAGTACTATACTACTGCACTTGTGGTATTGAACTTTTCTAAAGCATTTGATTGTGTTAATCATATCTTGTTGCTTCAAAAGTTAAAGTTATATTATAAGTTTTCCAATTCTGCTATTTTGTTGCTTTATTCTTATTTGCGTAATCGAAAACAATTTGTAAAGCTTGGCGAGGATCTTTCTGGCATGAGTGATGTAGTTGCTGGAGTACCTCAAGGGTCAATTTTGGGCCCTTTACTTTTTTCCATTTACAAAAATGATCTACCTTTGCATATTTTAAATTGTCGATTTCATCTTTACGCTGATGATTTACAACTGTATATTGGTGGTGACTTGTTAAAAGTGGAGGAGGTCGTGATTCAACTTAATGCAGATCTTAGGTATATTTCTTCATGGGCTAAAAATAGTACACTTTCCATTAATCCAACTAAAAGTAAAGCTTTATTGCTAACTAGATATAATTCACATAATATTGCACCTGTGCTCTTTTTAAACAATAATATAATCTCATTTGTTCCAACAGTTAATAACCCAGGATTACTATTGAATTCAAAACTTACTTGGAATGACCATGTAAGTTCTTTGTGCCAGCGTGTTAATTACGGTTTATATTCGCTCAGACTAATAAAAAAGTTTTGTCCAGTTGACTTACGCATATATCTTGTTAAAAGTTTAATTATACCTATTTTCAGCTATTGTGACGTGATATTTTCTAATTGTGATAGTTCCTCAAAACGTTTACTTGAGGTTACTTTTAATAATTGTGTGAGATATGTTCATGACCTTAGGAAGTTTGATCATATTTCCGAATTTAAGGATTCAATCATTGGATGCGACTTGTTTGAATTTTACTGTTATAGAACTGTTGTTTTCATTTTCCGAATAATTAAATCGGGTGTACCATTGTACTTCCATGATAAATTACATTTTTTTAGGTCATTGAGATCTAGGAACGTTAATTTGCCTGTTAGTAGAACTAATGTTTACAATAACTCCGGATTAATAAATGCGATTATCACTTGGAACAGTTTGCCTACAGAATTAAAAAATATAAGTTCGATTAATAAATTTAAAGCACTTATGTTAAAATTAGTTACTTAGAATCAAAGTTCTTGTACATATTGTAATTATGTACATTGTTGTATATATGTTAATTATTGTTATATTGGAAATTGAAATGTTATTATTGTTAATTTTAAGTTGTTATATTATATTATTGTAAATATGTGTTATGTACAAAAGCCACGGCTTATACATTAAATAAAGCTTTATTATTATTATTATTATTATTATATGTTTTTTTACTGGTTTATCCTTAATATTTGAAAAGATTTGATGCCTTCATTTTTAGATGTTTTATTTCTTATTGTTTATGTTAATTTGTGCGGTTGTTCACGTTATAGAGGTGTCTAACTTCACAGGTTTAATTTTAATGATATGGTTTTAATGCAAACAGTGATTTTTTGTACCGATTTCAGTAAGAAAAATATTGATATTTACTTTAGGAATAGAGTAGCTTAAAACAATTCTTTGGAATATTATTGTTTAGTTTAAGACTTATTGTTTAGTTTAAGAAATAGCGTAGACAGTTCTCAAAATAAATTATTATTTTCTTCAATATGAAGAGCTTTAAATGTCTGGAAGTTGTAGGGAATTTCGAAACATATAAACTACATTGCCAACAGGTGCATAAATTAGCAATGTCCGACAGCTACAAATGCATTGAAGGTGTTTGTTCTATCTATTTTTCAACTTTAAAAAGTTTTAGAAAGCATACGTTTATTAAACATTCTGAAAATTTTGTTGTTTTAGAGAAAAGCATTTTAGTGAACTATAGTGAACAACCACCATTCGAGAAAAATGATATTATAGTCATGTTGATGACATAGAACATTTTTTGAGTAACAGTCCGAGTATGTGCGAGGAGCTCAACACCATTTAAAAAAATTTCGACTAAAAATGTCCGCAAAGGAAATGAAAACTTTTGTTCATTTCCTCCCATTAATAATGGGAGATCTAATCGACGAAGACAACGAGGATTGGCAATTCTTTTTAAGATTTTTAAATATAGTGGAAACTTTGTTGTGGTATCATATACCAAAATATCATTTAAAACACTTCAAAGTCAAATTTTAAAATACCTTTCAGATAATCAAAACTTATTTAAAGATCATCTTAAGCCGAAACATCATTTTATGACATATTACCACAGAATAATTAATTTCTCGGGTGGGTCCTCCTAGGTTTTACTGGTGCTTCCAATTTGAATCCAAAAACATTGAGAATTCAAAAGATATGCCTCCTCCATTACATCACGTCGAAATATTTGCCTTTCGTTAGTGAAAAAATTTCAATTAAAATTTGCAAAATATTTATTGGATCCATCCAAACCACCAATTATTATCGACAGGCAGAAACATGTTCCTAAGTCTTGTAATATTGTACTTGAAGATTTTTACTCGCAAGAATTTAACTCTGACTTTGAATATTACAGTTGTATAGAATATAAGGGTACCACTTAAAAAAAGGGATATTAAATCTGATCTGATAGCGTTGAACAACGATAAATCTAAAATTTCTGTTTTCGGTAGTCCTGTAAAATCTATTATGTATGATGATCATTATGCGTCGTATGTAACAGATTTAAATCATAAAATCAATTTTAAAGCACTTGATATTGATAAATTTTGTGGACCTCCAATTAATATAAACTTTGTCAACAACCGCGTGTTATGGTTAGAGTAAAACAATATTAATTTTAAGACATATGAATATGTAAACATTTTTTTGTTAATATTTGTATTATTATTTTAGTTTGTTTGTTATTTTTAAATATCATAATACGTATTGTAAATATATATTCTAAAAAGTTAGTACAGTCAAAATGACTCAAGAAAATGTTAAAAATAGTGTAAAAATATTACTAAAAATTTTAATGAACGAGAAGATGATGACGGGACAACTTACTCTAATATAGGCAACGAAAACAATGAATGGAACCAATCAACCAGCGTTGGCCTTAATCAAGTACTCGTCTTGCACTTAGAAAATTTTACACCTGAGCAAAGTAACCTGTTCAATCTGCTGACTTCATGGGGATTTACGATTTACCTGAGCTGTATACTTAGATGGTATGTGTACTAAAACAGACTAAATTATTAAAAATTACCTTAAATTTCATTTCTATTATCTTATAGATCTAAACAATGGCATGTACGCTCCTCAGCTAAAAACGCTGACATCAGACTTTATCGGGCAGCTTCTGAAATCATATAAGTGGAATCAAATCCTTAAATTCGAAATATCATTCAAGGAATGGCAAAAGCAGAACAGTGGACTATCAGACACTCTGTCTGTAGTATCGGATACGATATCTCCTGTTGTATACAAGCCATCTACCAGCGTGTCTACGTCATCTGCCAGCACATTCAAATCATCTGCCAGCACAATCACACCATCCGCCAGTGTATTCATCACATCTGTGGGCGCATCCACATCACCTGCCAGCGAATCCACATCATATGCCAGCACATCCACATCATATAGGCATTCACCTCGTCTACCGGGTGCAGAGGCAACTGGTACTAATTATAATATAATAGATATTCTAAACGAAAGTCACGAAGGGCAACTACTATACACAGAAATCTATAAAATAAACCAGGAGAAAGAGTACCTTTCCGAGTTAAGGCGAGACGCTTTGTGTAAGATAATAGTAAATTTTTATATAAGAAAAGGTTTTAAAATAAGCACATGGGTCTGTAAACAGTTGGCAGACGAAACATAATTTTTAATATCCGCTGTGGAAAAGGTATAGATATAAAAAAATGGGGATGTATCCTCCTCCCTGTATCCATGAATTTTCTCAGAAATAGGAAAGAAGCATAGATAGTGACAATAGGACTTTTTTTTGGATTGGCTGAGACGAATAATTTCAGATAGTGTTCTTCTTTATCAGATTATCTGGTGCGGAGAGATACTGAATAATGGATTAAGGCTGTTTTCGAAACGAATACTTGTTTGTGGAACCTAACTTATTCAAATAAGTATCGTGGCGGGTTGATTAATTTCTACCTTTTACTTACAAAAAAACCTAAATTGCCTATGATTTTGTGTATGAAAATTTGTCTAAGGTAGAAAAAATTTACTTTTTTCTAACATATGATATACAGTCCCTGGCCAAATTATTAGGCGCACATCAATTCTGTTGGGAAATATTGACTTCTGGTGACTTATGTATTTCACTAAACATTTTGTATAGTCTAGCCATACGAAACTATTATGTGTTAAGGTGCATTCATAATGCAAAGTTTTACTTTGTACTAAATAATATTTGTACTAAAAGTAGAAATACATTTTTTATCTCAATTAGAAATATTTAAAAAACCCATATATCTAGCTGAGCTAGCTCGAAATATTTAGTGGATGCATGTTCAGTATTATTGACTCTACAATTCTTTCATTTGGCGTTTTGTGCCTTCTAAGCTAGAAATTGCTCTTAGGGCATTATAAACTTAGATAATAATATTTAAAATGTGTACTTGGTTGTATATGTACTAATCAGTACTTATCGTATTTAGTAGACGAATAAAAGTTATTTTTTTAGTGGAAAAATCATCAATTGTACTTAAAATGTAATTTTTATTTGTGTATTAAAAATTATAAGGGCTAAAATTACTTATTGTAATAAGTACCAATTTTATTCATATTAATCTATTATTTATCATATCCTATAATAATCATATTATTATCTAAACTTATAATGCCCTAAGGGCTATTTCTAGCCTAGACAGCACAAAACGCTAAATGAAAGAAATGTAGAATCAATAATACTGAACATGCATCCACTCAATATTTTGAGCTAGCTCAGCTAGAAATATGTTTTTTTTTAAATATTTCTAATTGAGATAAAAAATGTATTTCTACTTTTAGTACAAATTTTATTTAGTACAAAGTAAAACTTTGTATTATGAATGCACCTTAACACATAATAGTTTCGTATGGCTAGGCTATAGGATTTTTCAAACCTGAAAACCCGGGTTCTTGCAAACCCTAATTTTGAATAGAATTTATTTTGAAATATAAATCCGGGTTTTAAGTAAAAAAACCCGGGTTTTCGGGTTCATCACATTTGGAAAAACCTGGGTTTCTGAGATCCAGTTGCAAACCCTGGTATGAACAAAAATCAGTGGTAGATATAAAAGCTGTAGTTTGGTCATGCTCACAGCTTCATTTTCACTTCCTGATATTTTTCTTGAACATGAAAAACATAATTTACATTTATTGCTGCGAAATACAAATAAACTGCGCTTATCTAAAAAAAAAAACCACAACAAATTGATTACTTCCAGAAATCACAGGCAAGAATAATTCAATGAACAAACAAAAATGGTATTCGAAAATGAACAAACGTCGTAAATAAAGTAAAATCTATCATCACCATTACCACTATTAATTTGTTCACATTCACTGTTGTCTTTACACTTTCTGTAAACCGTGGTGCACTATAGATCGTGTTATTAGTTCATAAACTTTTCTCTAGTTTCGCTAGTCAGTGTACAAATTTGTTTGTTTACATTTTTTTATATGGAGTTTCGCTAAAAACAGCTATAATAAAAGTGAGATAAATTGAATTAAATATGCCACGATATATAGTTTAAAGTAATAGTAATAATTTACAATAGATTAATACATGTATTTTTAAAAAGGAAATAATCCATAACCCTTTAATATTCAGGAAAACGGTTAATTAAAACAGCTAATTTTGACATATTTATAGCTGATTTATCAACAAAACTTATTATTACATTTATATTTTTCGATGCAATTAACCAACATTCTGTTTATTTTATATTTTTAAATACAAAATGTTGTTCAAATCCCATATTTTGCTAGCTAATAAATTTCCAAAACAACGGACATAACCTCATTAAATACCAAGAATTACCTCATTTTTATTTGTAATTTTCGTGGATGTTAAAGGGTCAACAGATTATTAAATTTAAATAAAATATGTTAAATAGTATGTCAAAGTTTTATTATAACCATCAACGTTTCTTCAAGATAATTTTAATTAAGAATTTTGCGATTTAATTGGACATGTTTTTACCGAAACTCCATATAAAAAAAATGTAAACAAACAATTTTGTACACGGACTAGCGCCTCTTGCGAAAATGTATGCGAAGCAGTTGTACTAAAACACGATCCATAGTTCACAGATATTTCACTGCGAACAAAATAAAATCATCGGAAAATTGAAAATAATATTGTTATATTCATATTTAATTCATTATTTTGATAATTATTAGATACATTTTTTTGAAGTTTATTCCAACCAATTTTATGAGAAAAAGTCAAATAATTTCAGATGTATAGATTGTGAAATTAGTTCAAAAATCTTTTACTAGTTTCGCTAGTCCGTGTACAAAAACGTTTGTTTACGTTTTTTTTATATGGAATTTTGCTAAAAACAGCTATAATAAAATTGAGATAAATTGAATAAAAAATACCTCGATATGAAGTTTAAAGTAATAATAATAATTAACAATAGATTAATACATGTATTTTGAAAAGCTAATAATCCATAACCCTTTAATTTCCACGAAAACGATAAGTTAAAACTGCTAATTTTGATATATTTATAACTGATTTATCAACTAAACTTATTATTAAATTTATATTTTTCGATGCAATTATCCAACTTTCTTTTTATTTTCTATTTTTAAATACAAAGTATTGCTCAAATATCATATTTTGCTGGCTAATAAATTTCCAAAACAACGGACATAACCTCATAAAATACCAAAAATGACCTCATTTTTATTTGTAATTTTCTTGGATGTTAAAGGGTCAACGGATTATAAAATTTAAATAAAATATGTTAAATAGTATTTCAAAGTTTTATTATAACCATCAACGTTTCTTCAAGATAATTTTAATTAACAATTTTGCAATTTAATTGGACATGTTTTTACCGAAAATCCATATAAAAAAAATGTAAACAAACGATTTTGTACACTGACTAGCGCCTCTTGCGAAAATGCTTGCAAAGCTGTTGTACTAAAACACGATCTATAGATCGTGATATTTGTTCATTTTAGTACCGCAATTGTCGCTAGTCTGAATTATCTTTTCCATAACAAATGAGGTAATTTACACTAGCGAACCTAGCGTAAATGATGGCGAAGTTGATGTTTAGTACAAGTGCTAAACATGATCTATAGATCGTGATATTTGTTCATTTTAGTACCGCAATTGTCGCTAGTCTGAATTATCTTTTCCATAACAAATGAGGTAATTTACACTAGCGAACCTAGCGTAAATGATGGCGAAGTTGATGTTTAGTACAAGTGCTAAACATGATCTATAGACGTGTTTTAGTACAACAGGTTCGCAAACATTTTCGCAAGAGGCGCTAGTCCGTGTACAAAATTGTTTGTTTACATTTTTTTATATGGATTTTCGGTAAAAACATGTCCAATTAAATCGCAAAATTCTTAATTAAAATTATCTTGATATAAAATTGACGATAAAATTACCTATTTGCAAAAGTATTTTACATATTTTTTTAAGATAGTATAATCCGCCGGCGCCTTATTATCCAAGAAAATGATATTTAAAAATAGGTATTTTTTCATATTTGTGAGGTTATGTCTTTTGTTTTGAAATTTAGTATTGTATAAATCTAAGTTGGCTGTTGCCCAGAAATCCGAAATACTTCAAATTAATTTTTTTTTACGAAAAAATACGCTTAGTTTTAATTTAAAAATGGAAAATAAAGAGAACATTGGTAAGTTGAAAAAATTAAAAAATATAAATTTAGTTGATGAATCAATTTTAAAAAGTAATCATGATTGTTATTCTTATAAACCTAATCATTAAACAGAACAACTTAGATTAAATTTGAAATTAAAAGGTGCTAAAACGAGTGGGAATAAAAAAGTTTTAAGTGAAAGGTAACATTTTTATTCATTTCTATTGCATTTGCATTTATTTATATTTATGTTCTTACTATTAATTTTAGAATCCAGTTGTGGGAACAGAATAAACTAGACCGTAAATTATTTACAACGAAAAAGATACCGACTGCTTGCAACATAGGTTTCCCTGAAATCAATGAATGCTCAATGGAATCCTCTAGTGGAAATGAACCACAAAATTGTGCAACATTTAAACTTAAACGAAATTGATGAATGGTTTAACGTAAGGTTGGCAAAGGCCAGTAAAATACGAGGCCGCAATATGGCATTAAACAAATTTGTCAGGAACGTTACCTTCATCAAGAATGACCCATGTTTATTTTTAAAAGCAAATTGTAGGGCAGAAACTAAGAAACAATTAATTTATAATGTTATTGTTCATTTAGAAAATTCTGCTGGAGTTATTAAACAAGCATCATGCAGCTGCCCAGCAGGAGCTGGATTTTCTGCGGCGTGTAAACATGTGGCATCTCTTTTGTTTGTATTAGAACAGTACGGTCTTACAGGTAAGGTACTTACAATTTGTTGTCTTATTTGAATATATTTTTATATAAACTTTTTACTTAGGAACATCTTTGGAACAACAAAGTTGTACTAGTCAGCTGCAAACTTGGCACCACCCTTTATCTTTCAAGCCGACTGGGAAGCACATTTTAAGGGATATTTTAAATTTACCATCAGCAGAAGATGCCAACGTCTCAAAACAAAAAACGGAAAATCTTGTAAACTTATTTATAAATAAGAAAATTACAAGCACATTGACCTTCAGCAGAAATTTCAATCCCATTGGGTTTTTAAATGATCATTTGTATGTAAATGTCCCAGTTCACAGACTAAATGAAATAAACTTTGTAAATCGAGAAACAATTTCGAAAATAGAAATCGAAACCAGAGATCAAGCCGATTCTTATCTATGGCAAAAACACCGCAAATCCCGCCTTACAGCATCGCATGCATGTGCCATTGCTTCAACGGTAAGATCTACGAGGATGTCGGTAAAGTTAGCTCAAAGGATTATTAAAGCTAAACCGATTTATAGTCGATTTGTGAGGCATGGAAAAGAAATGGAGAAAACTGCGATTTCTGTCTATTCTTCTATTACGGGCAATTCAGTTGAAAAATGTGGTCTATTCATTCATAAAGATATACATTATTTAGCCGCTTCTCCTGACGGTATAGTTAATAAATCAATAGTATTAGAAGTGAAGTGCCCCTACCGTCAGGATTTGCAAGGAATATCGTACATCACCAATAATAATCTGCTTCATAATACGCATAATTATTTCTATCAAATTCAAATGCAAATGCACACAACAAGTTTGAAGAAGTGCCATTTTTTTGTTTATACTCAAAAAGAATATTTTTTTCAAGAAATTGATTACGATCAATTTTTTTGTGATAATGTGTTAGCGCTTATGGATAAATATTATAAAGAAGTTTTTGCTAAATAATACTTTTTGTTAAACTGTTGAATTATTATTTATTGTAAACATCAATTAACTGACTTTTACAATTAAGTTTAAGTATTTTATAGTTGTATCACAGAAAATGATCTATAGATCATTTTCTGTGGTTTTATTTGAAATTGAATGTGATATATTGTGATTTTTATTGTAAATAATTTTGTTTACACTGATTTTTATTTTTTTTTGTATACATATACTGAATTAACTAGTCCTGAGTTTATATATTTATAAATAATAAAAATGAATTACTTTAATGATTAGAAGTTTATATTACGTTAAATAAGTTTGATTTTCCTAATTAAATCTCGTTTTGTAAAATAGGAATTAATAAAAATGAATTATACACTCGTATTGAAGCATTATTTGTATTATAATAAATATGTACATATTTCTTTTTCAATTTGATATTTTTAGGCAACAACGCTATTTTTAAAATTGCAAAGCATATTTACTGTATAAATTATACTATCAGCCAAATTCCACAAATGGGCTGGAAATGTACCTTTTAGAATAGCAAATTTTTTCGTTAGACCAATCACCCTTTCAACATGGATTCTTCTGTTGGCCACAACACGTGTCTCCATAACTTCATCTTCCGAAAATTGTTTTTTCCCTCTTAAGAACGGTGGGATATTTAATACCACTTTCCGTGTTTCCAAAATATCTGATATATCGAAACCTCTGTCGGCTAGAATAACATCTTCGGGTTTTAGTTCATCTAAAAAACCACTCTCCAGTACGGTAGCTCTATCGCTTGTAGATCCTCCAAATACTTTTGAACAAAAAATTACTAATCCCTTTTCATCTATAGCGACAAGATACTTAAGAGTAAATGTATTTTTGTAATGGGAAAAAAGATCTTGATTCACTTGTGGATTTTGACTTCTTTCGGTCCTTATTTCAGTGCAATCTATTATTGCAGTATATGAAGTGGAATTGGCGTATTTCAGACCCCAAAAGTCGATTGACTTTAAATATTTACAAAGCGTCTTTATTAGGTGTTGAAATATTTTTGAAACCGTAATTCTACAAATTTTATACATGAATCCAATTAGTGTATAGTTGAGATTGTGACGTAGTTTGATAAGGCATAAAATCAATTGATCCGGTAGTTTTAGGTACATTTCAAATTCATTGCACACAAGATCTACTTTCAAAGCAGTGAACAATAAATTGAACCGATTTAAGTCAAAACCAGTTAAATATTTGATTTGGCTGTTACTTAGAGTTTGATATAAGCAGGATGATAGATGAGTGCCCATTATTACAGTTTGACTTCCAACTGAAGCTTCAACTAATCCAGTTTGTGTTCCCTAAAATAAATGTACTCTAAATAAAATTATTTTCTCAACAATAATTTAAGCGTTTAATCTGTACCTTATTTTCAGCAATACAATTGGATGCTTCCGCCTTTAAAATGATTCCTCTCCCTTGATAAGAAATGTCAAGATTATTCATTTCATTTAATGTAACTTCTGGTGAGTTCTCGATTACGAGCCTTTTATTGCAAATACGTTCATACCGAGCCTGCGATTTTATAACTTTATTTTCATCAATTCTGTCTAAGGGCCTTCTTGGCAAGTTTTTAGAAGGAATGGATCCCACTTTTAATCGTACAGCATCACCTGCATTGAATGTATATTATTGGCATTACATATTTGCTGTTAATATATTATAAATCAACTAACCGTTTAAAGATATTTCATAATCTTCCGAAGAGAAATGATCGCTGCAAACATACGCGAATGTGGCTTGATCTGACTTCTTGGCTATTCGAAGACGCAACAACCATACTTCACGATATTTTTTAAGTTTCGAAAAATTGTGAAAACGCAATTCACAGTGTTTCTCGTATTTATTGTTGCATTGAGGAACACAACAAATTCTCATTTTTATGATTTTAATTATTAGTTTTTATTATTATTTTGCAATAAACTTTACACTTACTGAAGAAGCTTGCTAAACATATGAATAAACTGAACTTCAAAACAAAAGACATAACCTCACAAATATGAAAAAATACCTATTTTGAAATATCATTTTCTTGGATAATAAGACGCCGGCGGATTATACTATCTTAAAAAAATATGTAAAATACTTTTGCAAATAGGTAATTTTATCGTTTATTTTATATCAAGATAATTTTAATTAAAAATTTGGCAATTATATTGGTCTTGTTTTTAGCGAAACTACATATAAAAAAAATGTAAACAAACGTTTTTGTACACGGACTAGCGAAACTAGCGAAAATTGTTTGAACTAATTTTACAATCTATATCAACAAAAAAAATTTTTTGGTCACGAGAGGTTTTAAACTGGGCTTAAGCATGGAAATATAAATCTACAATCAAAAATGATCAATAAAATGTACATTGTATACCAGATTATGCAATGCAACTCACCATCAAACTTTGTGTGTAACTCATATGTGTAATTATGTGTATACCGTACACGCTATAGGTAGACCATATCCAAGCTCCCGCTTGTGTTAACGCTTGTGGGAAGGAACTACCTAACGTAGATATCCACTCATTTTGAATTTTTTATTTGGTTCAAAACACCTTCTAGATGTAAGGCACGCCTTCAAGGAACCCTGTGGACCTTTGTTTTAGACAGTTTTACGACATTTTTCAAAAAATGTGCATAGAAGACTTCACCCCGAAGTTCGATTACTTTGAAATTTTTTATTAATTAATTTTTATTCATTTCATTTTGTAGAGAATTTAGCATCCTTGAATACGAGACTGTTGAAATTTCTGTACGACAAATCCTTGTCGAGTTATTGCGGGTTTAGTTTAAGGTTTTTTTTTTGGTGTAAATACTTATTTTTTCCTAGTGCGACCAAAATTACGTCCGATATATGTGTTGATTGTTGAATTTAATTGTAGCAGTTCAAATTTTATTATTGTGAATTTGATAATAATTTCAGCACGTGCAGCAGCTCTCAATACTCGATGTGTTTAATAAAAAAAAAAATGTAAGAAAAATATATTCTTTCGCTTTTTTTTATTTTAACAAAATGGTGTTCGCTTTTTTTAATATTTATTTTCTTCGCTAATGTTCACTTGATGAAGGTTGGTTTTGAAAAAGGAAGTATTTATATGTACAATTTATTTTCCAATTCTAAATTGGTAGTGATTTATGGTTCATCAGTGCATCTAATTTTCTGCAGATGTCGTAATAGTGATGAACCATAAATCATCGAACGCACTCATTTTTACGCATGTATTCGCCTTTAAAGGGCCGCAAGAGGCGCTACGATTGCCGCTAGTTAAAGGTGAACAGCAATTCAGCGTTTATTTTTATGTGTGTTATTTTTTAATTATTTTGTCGCTGAATAAATAAATATAACTTTTATGTGCAATAAATGATTGTTTTGAACCGAAATCAATAACAAAATTGGCCAATTATGTATTTTTTTTATTGCTGTTCACCTTTAACTCTAGTTTCAATATCGTCCACCAGATGTCAGCCACTTTGCGTTAAAAGGCGAATAAAGTAAATAGCATTTGTAATGTAAACAAATGACAAAACTTCAAAATGGTTGTGTTCGACATAACCAAATTGGTGAGTATTTTTATTTTCTTAGCTATTTAACACTAAATAATTTACAACTAATACGTTAAATCATTTCAGAATTCAATTGCTTTTAATGTGAATTAAGATAAGTATTGCTTTTAAGTGTACCTGCATTAAATTATTTTAATTTATATTTGTGTAATTCTAGGATATGATGACGTATATAAATCAAATTGGAAGGTAAGTTTTGTTTTCATTTATAATTATTCTTAATTCTAAATTCCTTTTCATTTGCAGTTGCTGAGCTAAATAGTAATGGCGAGTCCTCAACATGTTTTATTGGTTTATATAATTGTGTTCAATTATTTTGTGATGTTGCTGCACAGACAGTTCAGCAGTCTTATATTCAAGGTTTCTAAATTCTCTACAAAATGTCTCATTTCGCTTTGGGAATAAAAAATTATGAATACTCGTTGACTGTTTTAAAATTAACATTTTTTTCTTGTTATGCGGGTCTCAGATGTTCAGTAAGTATTATCAATATATTATTGTCAATGTTGAAAAAAACTATTGAAAAACAGCAATTGTCTCACGATCAATGCTATTGACAATATTTAAGTGTATTGTATTGAAATTTATTTTCAGATTAATAATCCACTTTGAACCATGTTAGATAAAAGTACGGTTTGTCTAGCTATTAGTTTACTTTGTAAATGAAAAAATTTAAAAGAAAAAGAAAAGAATATGGTCTAGGGAGTGAATAAAATCCAAATACTTATATAAATTCAACTTTATATTTATATTTGCATAAATGCAACGCTAAATGTATAGTTGTTATGTTTTCTTGGTTTTGAAAATCAAACTCAAATATTGACAGCTCTTCGCATTGATATTTTGTCAAAAAAGTAACTCAGAAGATCAATAGTATTGTAAATATTTTATCAATATTACAAATATTTCGATTTTCATCAAACCATCACCACAATATTTGGTATATTGACAATCCGTCAATTAGTGTCCTCACATGTTCAATAGTATTGCCAATACTGAAATATAGGCAATAGATATTGATCATCTGATGCCCGCATTAAGGCATTGGTCCATGAAAAACAAAAAACCGGCCTTTAAAACCGTCAAACCCAATTTTTGGCTAGTTGCTTCACTTTGCAATATAAAAATTATTAAAAAATAGTTCAAATCTATAAGTTCCCCTTATTCTAAAAAAAATTATTTAAATCGATTTAATTTCATTCAAAAAACCACAATTTTATGTTTTTCCGGCCGTCAAGCAAAAATTCGTCAGTCAAAATAAAAAAATGCGTTTTTGAATGAAATTGAATCTTAATAAAATTTGGTACGAACAAGATGGAACTTATAGATTTGAACTATTTTTTAATAATTTTGATATTGAAAATCTAACAATTTTATCAATAATTGGGTGAGACGGTTTGGAATACCGATTTGCCGTTTGTACAAGGGGCAATGCCTTTACTTAAAAAGAAGTCGTAAAAAAAAAAAAAAAAAAAAAACAAGAAATAAGAATCGTAGCATCGGAAGTATATAGTTCAAATTTTCTTCAATTAAAAAGAAAAAAAAATTTAATCTGATGTTTGACCAAGATAAAACACAAGCGTTTAAAAACAAGGTATTGTTTCGAAAAAATTTCTTGTTGCGTTTTTTCTTTGGCGCAGTATACATAGGTACAAACATTCCATATAATATGTCGCAGCAAACTTAATATAAATGTTATAAAACCTGCAGAATTTTAAACGACCTCCGATTAATAGTTTAGTTACACTAATTAATCACTTGTTTGCCCCCTCAGAATCAGACAACTATTGTCTAAAACATTTTATTCAAGATTATAAAACGATTTGTAATTAGATGTAGTACTCTATTACGAAAGAAAAAACAAAGCAGAGAAAATAAAAAGAAAAGAAAGAAATGTGTATTAAATACATAGACAATAGCACTTATATAACGTTTAGAAAAATGTGGAAATATGTAACAAGACACTCTTACAAATAATTACTCAGGCATTTTCCTTGTTTAAAAAATAATTGAATTTTCTTTAAGTTATGCACAAATAATGTGAAATATATCAAGAAGATTATTGAATTCTAATACATAGGAATAAAATTGTTTTGAAATAATAAAATCGATATCTTCTATAACTTACTTTAATATTTCCTATGATATACGAAACTACGAAAAATTCTTAAATATTCCCTAGTCTATAACATCAGAGCCTACTGTATAAATAAGAGCCTCCAGTATCGACTGTATTTTTTACTAAGCTTAAAATAAGGTACAAACAATTTTTTCTTTACTATGAAACTATATGGGAAAACGCTTATTTTCATTGACAGATTTAGTTTATTAGAAATGTGAGCTTTTGTTTTGTTTTTATATGAAAATGTTCATGAAACATGTAATATTATTTGATTGAAAAATCGAGTCTTGAAAATGTTTATTTCTAAGTGAAAATCGCCATGAAAAATAAGGTACTTTTGAAATTTTAAATATTGTTGTTTTTGTAATACTATACGTCACCAACATAACTAGAAATTTATAAACAAAACAATAATCATCTCTTTCATTGCCTCCATTCTAATTTGAATTCGAATATATTTCTATAGTTATTTTGAATTTGCAAAGCATGCTAGATTGTTTTGATGTTTTGTTTTTTTCGCACTCATTGTATTGATTTAATTTATTCTGTTTGGCTCTTTTTGATTTTTTTTAAATTTTGATTGTTGAGCGGAGGCGTGTTGTCTTTTTTCTTACCATTGGGTTTAGATGTAGACAAATGATGACGGCATTAAACTGAATTTTCTCTTTTTAATACACATTGTTGTTGTTGTAGAATGTGTTTTAATTTAATTTCCCTTATTTTCTTTTGATTATTGCTGGAAAATAGGGAAATTTGAGAATCTGTGTTTTAAATGAGTAAGACATTGAGTTGTTTGTTAGCGATTTCCTAAAAAATTATTTAACTGGGTTTAGCTTTTAATTCATAATTTATCGTCAATCGAAATCGGGTTTTTCATACAAGATCTATGAAAATAAATGAATTTTTAGTGTTTCTATATCCCTTATTTTAAGTTCATTTTTCACATGCCGGCTCTATTCACATCAAGATGGTTCTGATAACATGCACAATGCGTGTACATCGCCTGCTTGATTAAACATGTTACTAGATGAGATTTGATAGTTGAGCACCGTTTATATTAAAGCGGCTTGTATTGTTTGTAAGTCCCTGCTGTTCAGGACCAGGTGCCCTGATGCTCTTCAAAATTAGACTTTAGGCTACCATACACAATGTATTAACTCTTATATTAATTTAATTTGTTTTTTCGTGACAAGTTCAATTGAGGCGATTGAATGGTCATATCAATATTCAACATTCATCGCATATTCAATCCCAAATTTTTGAGAATTTCTTAGGTTATAGCTCAAAAATGCCATTTTTAATAAATATTGCTTTTCTCCGATCGTAGTAATAATTTAACTTTCCGTTGTTTCTTCGAAACGAAACATTCATGATTCCAGTTTTCATGAGTTAGTGTTAGTTGCTAGACAACAAGTAATAACAGCAGGATAGTTACTTTTCTAGCCTAGCCCAGCAATATATTTCCGTATGGTATTTTCTCTTGTTTAGAAGAAATAAGAAAACAAAAACAGAAAGTAGTTACGTGATCGCGGCTAACTAAGCAACAATTTTATATTTGCCGTGATTTTTACAAGTCTCGATAGATCACAATAGATCCCCCATCCAGAGCTGTGTTTTTTTATAAGTGTCGATAGATCTCAATAGATCGCATCCAGATGTTCTCTATTTTTGTGGTTAAACTGCAATTGATACAGTATAATTTAATCAAGAATAACTTTTTATTCAACATTTTATCATTTTTAATTAATTTCTTTGAATTACACAACTTATTAACTATATATGAAAATTTTCCTTTTTATCCAGATATGCTATCGAGACTACAGATTTTCCCTTTTATGAGTAAAGACACACATTAAAAATTTGTATATATTTTAGCATGGAATCATACCAAAGTCAATTTTTAGTATATCTATCATATAATAGGAAACTAGTAGCTGATTTACATTTAATCTTTTTGCTCTAATTTAAAAGACATAAGATGTACGATAAAAGTATTCGTTTTTTTATTATTTTCCTCCATTATGAAGAGGCATATTCAAAATGTGTTATTTAATACCATTTACCGCAATCCACAAGTTTTTTTTGGCTAAAAAGAATGGAAAAATCGAAAAATGTTATGATTTTTCGTAAAAGTTGCTCAAAATTTAAAAAATCATAGTAACATTTTGAAAGAAAAAAAAAGTTTTAGTATGTCCGTCTCATTTTTATATATGGATAAAATGTATTCACACTTTTCCTCGCTTTTGGAATAACAAAATGTAATGAAAACAATGACGTAGCGTTGTCAAGATAAACACAATTCTTAGTGCTGCGAGTGCCAGTATTTTTAAGTGGATGATAGAAGAAGCTACAATTTCCCATTTTTTTTTTTTGCAAACATCTGGGGTGAGATGTTGTAACCATCACGTTTTTCGCTTCGATGCATTTTCGATAGAATAACGGTACTTTAGAACTAAATTGTTTTACAATTTTATATTTTTAACAAAGGAGTACAGTTATTCTATCGAAAATGCATCGAAGCGAAAAACGTGATGGTTACAACATCTCACCCCTGAATAGATCTATCGAGACTTATAAAAACACACAGCTAAGAGGAAACTAAGTAGTACATACTGTACATAGCTGATTTATATTTAATCTTTTCGTCTATTTTAAAAGGCAGAAGATGTACGTTACAAGTATTCATTTTATTATTATTTGTCTCCATTATGTAGAGGCGTATTCAGAATGTGTTATTTAATACTATTTACCGCAATCCACAAGTTTTTTTGGCGAAAAAAATGAAAAAATCAAAAAATGAACGTGTTTATCATTTTTCGTAAACGTTGCTCAACATTTATAAAATCATAGTAACATTTTGAAAGAAAAAAAAATTTAGTGTATCAGTCTCATTTTTTTATATGGATAAAATGTATTCGTACTTTTCCTCATGTATTTAAGCTTTTGGAATAACAAAATGTAATGAAAACAGCAATGACGTAGGGTAGCGTCGTTAAAATAAACACAATTCTTAGTGCTGCGAGTGCCAGTATTTTTATGTGGATGATAGAAGAAGCTACAATTTCCCGTTTTTTTTTGCAAACATCTGTATGGATCTATCGAGACTTACAAAAAACACAGCTAGTGATTTCAATTTTTTAAGTTGATTTGGTTTCTTACTATAACAATAAATGAATTATTCTAAAAATCATTTAGGGTTTATATTGGTCTTCGATCGGACCAAAATAATATGTACAATTCGGAGGAAAAGTGCATTCCCGGATTCCCGCGGTTGCCGGACGAGGGGAAACCTAGTTCCACTATCGGGAGGGAGTGCATTACTTCTCCTCCTAAATACGCAATATACTATTATTTATGTAAATATATCGAAGCATGCTTGGATTTATTATTTCTTAGTTTCTCGTATTCTTTGCACACCTGGGGTGATATGTTGTACTACCACTTTCGATTCGTCTTCGATAGTGTTTTATCTCTTGTAATAAGAATATAATTGTGCTCTATTTCGCTTTTCCAATTAAACATTTTCTAAAGCTATATCAGCTTGCTAGAATAAAACAACATTCTATTCCTACTTTCATTCATCACTCTTTATAACAAAAATTTTTGTTTGCAATATTTTATCGATGTGAAGAAAAGGGAAAAGGCTGAGATCTCATTAGAAAAATAGTAATCAAAAAAGGAAATGGAGTACAATTTTGTTCTTGTTTCAAGAGACAAAATGTGATGGTGTCAGCTCAGCATTAGATATGACATATAGTATTTAAGATCGCATCATTTTAATGAACACATAATTTAACTCAGTTTGTATGCACGTTTAGTTTATTTCCCGATGTACTTTTATCTATTTTTCGTAAATATGGCTCCTGTTTTGAAAGGATAGATAAATGTTTGTGGTTTTTTAAAAATAATTAAACATTGAAATAAATGAAATTAAAATGGATTCTAGATTTATAAACTAAAGCAAATAATAACTGATACAGGTGCTATAACTCCACAAATTGTGATTGACAAACGAATGTAAAAGTTTGAACAATTAAATATTGACACCGACGCATAGTGGGGATTACCAAAAATCAGGCCGATATTTACAAAAAAAAAGGGTATTTTGGGGTTTTTACGTTGGGTTGGCTTTAGTAATACCCTAAGCGTCTTAAAACACTAATAAGAGGGTACAAATACCTTTACCTGCTCTACAATTGAATATGCAATTTCGAAAAGGGCACATCTCGAAAATTTTGGCAAAACCTTTTTTCACGTTAATGTGTTGGAAATATATCCCCGCACCTATTTGGTTTGAAATAGGCACATTTCTTGTGTTAATACGGCCACCAGTGTCGGTTTGTATAATGATAATTTTGAAAAGGTCACAACTCTTGAAGATGTGCCTTTTCGAATTTAATGGATTCTATTAATCGGCGACGGCGATATACATATCTTTACTTGTCGCAGAAGTGATTTTGATACTTATGATAACGAAAGTTTCATAAAGTTTATACGTTGTGTTTTTAATTAGATTTACTTTATATTTTATGAATTTCGAAAAGGGCACATCTCGTGTGCATATAATACATAAACAAATATATAAAATAAAAATTAACATTAAAAATTTATATAATTTTCAATTACTTTTTGACCCTACACTTACCCTTAAAATAAATTGTATAAATTTATATACTACTTTAGAAAATAGATAGTTTTCTTTAATTCCTGAAAAATTTAATTTTTCAGACATGTGCCCTTTTCGAAATTGCATATTCAATTTTAGTTGAAATGTACCTTTACTCAAGCTGCATTCGCTGTAGCTGTGCCTAATACTTAATAAAATACATTAGTGCAAACACATATGTAGAAGTTTAAAAATACGTCTAATTTTAATCAAATAAAATGGAATCAACTCCTGAAGGTATGTAGAATATAATAATATGTTTTTAAAATATTACTATTTTAAACAATGATTTTGGACATGAAGATTGATTTCAACAATCATTGATCAACATTGATTTTGGATCACAAATGATGATCTAAAAATTAGTTCAGCTGTTAAAATTTAGGTGAAAAGTAATTTTGTATTGGTGGTTGGTAGTAGTGAAATCAACAATAAAATTAAATATCGAACTCATTTTACCTGTTCACACGAGTATTGCATTAATCATATTCTTTGTGCAGGAAAGAATTCCCGAGTAACCAAAATATGTGATCAGTGATCACCATGCGGTTCCACCAATTTATGACAAAGACGTTTGAATTTTTTATCACACACAATAATGTCGACAAATTTTTCACATAAAATTGTTGAAAATTTGTCGAAAAAAAATTTGTATTTATTTTAATCATTCTACCCACAAATTTTTAACCGAAAATAAGGGACATTTTGTTGAACTGATTTTATTGACAAATTTTTCACCAATTTCGTAAAACTCAAATTGTTGATGAGAAAGAAATTATTAACAAAAAGTGTGGAAGCTTTGTCGAACTGATTTTATAACAAATTTTCAACCATTTTTTAACCAAAAAATAATAACATTTTGTCGAACAAAATATTTTGTATATTTTTTTGATCAAAAATTGTTGAAATTTTGTCGATACGCCTTTTTGGTAGGAGATTAATTAACAGGTTGTTGTCGCTAAATATGCAGAGGCAGATAAACTTCAGGGAAAGAATGGGAAAATAAAGTTGAAATCAACCCTATTCTCTTAAAGAATAAATTATTTAAATTCAAAAACTGTTGATTTTTTATTTAAAACATAAAATTGAAAAAAATATTATTCAAACCACAAAAATTTCACGACCACTTTTTTTTTGCCCCATTTTTCCGAATATTTTGTAGCAAAGTATCAAATAATTAAACACAAAAATGTTATCCGTATTTGACAAATTTTTCACAAATTTTGTAATAAAATATCAACTCGTTACAAAAATGTTATTTAATATTTGACAATTTTTCTACCAAACCGTTCCACAATTTTGTCGTGAAATTTATCATATTTTTATAGAAAAAATGTGAATTACAAGAAAGACAAAAACGAATTGATCGTCAAAATTGCCATGCAAAAATGTGACAATTTGGTGATTTCAGGGTACCAGTTATCAACAAATTATTGAAACAAAATTAATAAATTTTTAAACAATTTGGTCGACAAATCAAAAATATATGTCAACTTTTTGTGACATGCGGTTACTAGGGAATGTTGGTTCAAATGTTGTTGTTGGTTAACGCATACATTTTTATCTGTTCCGGATCACTATGCGTCAAGAAATACATGCTAATGTTATAAAGAATACGTGTTGTAAAGTTTATCAAAATCGGCTGAGTAGATCTTGAGATACATATCTTGTACACCAGTTTGACAAAAGTTGTTTCGAGAAAAACGCAAAAGAAAAATATTTCAAATTATTCATAAAACCACTCTATATGTGAAATATTAAAAATTATTTTGTCAATAAAAATGTTTATTTTTATACATATTTTTCCGAGCGCCAAGGTGGTGTAACCCCTTTAAACAAGAATTATTCGTAAAAAATAATATATTAATTGATACACAAATATAATATCAATAAATATTCCCGCACATATTTCGATTTAAAAACTAGATAATTTAAATATGTATGTGTTTGAATGTATAAAAATATGAATTGCTGGTACATAATGCATATGCCAAACGAAATAAAGTATCGAGAGGATAAAACACATGAAAGTAAACCATTCATTTTGGATTAATTAATTTCGCTAAATTGTGAACTTCGTTAACAGTGCAATACAAAAAATTAGTTTATTTTCGAAACGAATGGGACACACTCTACGATAATATGGTGCCTTCTTCACTCTATAAAAATTTGTTTGTGGATGCTTCTATTTTGGAGTCATGACGGTTTTGATAATTCGCGCTTTGTGTACAGTTTAATTCCTCCGTATAAGACTTACCCTGTAGCCAGTTTATATCATTCATTCATTGAGCAACGCATAAGCAGAACATTATTTTTAATTTTAAGAGTTTACCATCTTAGTTTTTTTAACAAACTTGTTTTCTGAGCGTTGACCAGCAGGTTCTGTCAAACATGTTTGCTGAGTTTTTTCAATCGGTATATAAGCCAGAAAATATATAATAGTATGAAAATCCAAACAATATTAAATACAATGTAACCGTACTAATAAAACGGATTGAAACCAAGGATATCCATCGAGTTCTACAATTATTCGGATCTGGATGTGATCCTGGTGGCGTTTCATCTTCATTGTTAAAAGATTTCACGAGGATGGCAATACCTTTGTGTCCAAACAAACTTATACACTTGTCGTGTTTTTTTATAAGTCTCGATAGATTGCATCCAGAGGTTCTCTATTATTGTGGTTAAACTGGAATTGATTCAGTTTATTTTAATCAAGAATAACTTTTTATTCAATATTTTATCGTTTTTAAGTCATTTCCTTTATTTACACAACTTATTAATTGTACATGGAAATCTTACTTTTTATCCAGATATGCATCGAGACTACAGATTTTGCTTTTTATGAGTAAAGACACACATTCAAAACTTGTATTTTAGCATGAAAGCATACCAAAGTCAATTTTTAGTACATCTATTATACAATAGGAAACTACTTAGGCTGCATACCAATAGTCGGGTAAATTGCTCCATTACTTACTTTTTAACAGTGTACAGGGTAAATTGAAATATTGTACTAAAAAGTTGGGTAAAATAGAGAAAAAAATAAATGACGTTGTTGTTAACTTTTTGACGTTTCAGTGAATTTTCTTAAAATTTCCGTGATTTTTATTATAAATAATTAAGTAGGTACTCAACGCTAATAAAATAAATTGTATTTTTATTTTACGAAATAAACATCTTAAAAAATATTTGACGTTTCCTTTTGCGCCAAGCAGCCAGCGATTTTAACCCTCCGAACCATAATTTGTGCCAATCAAACCATTTTTACTTCTAGTGAATTGGTACGCCAATTGAGGTAAATATGTACTAAAATTGAAATTTACTGTACTAAATGATTTACCCGACTATTGGTACGCAGCCTTAGTAGGTTTTAGTTACCACAAATGTGAAGCTGAGACCCTTTCATACCGGTGGCGTCGGCTTTGCACATTTAGCTGCTATCAAATATTTTATATAGGTCCATTTTACACGTGAATTATAGCTAGAAATGAGATATTATGAATTTGTAAGCTACGTATGAGCTAGATTTTTCGGTAAATATAAAACAGTTGGACCAAAAATGTGATTTTTAGGTTATGTTGACAAAGCTCTTCGCTTTGCACTATTTTAAAATGTCGCAGTCGAGTGTGGAACGCATTGCCTTGGCTTTGTAGATAACTTCATTGCAATATAATTTGATTTTTTTTAAATTATCACTTAAAAATAATTTATTTCTCAATAAATTGAATTTATTTCTTTAAAATTAAACGATATCAATCAAATAAAACTAATTTACATAATTGAAAAATGAAATGAAGAATTTTTATTTTCGAAGCTCAAAGCCGAGGCGCCTGATATGAAAAGTACTTTAATCTTTGGCTCTATTTAAAAAAACAGAAGATGTACGTTAAAAGTATTAATTTTATTATTATTTTGCTCCATTATGAAGAGGCATATTCAAAATGTGTTATTTAATGCTATTTACCGCAATCCACAAGTTATTTTTTTGGGAAAAAATTGAAAAATCGAAAAATAAACCTGTTTACTATTTTTCGTAAAAGTTGCTCAAAATTTAAACGATCATAGTAACATTTTCTAAGAAAAAAAGTTTTAGTATGTCCGTCTCTTGAGCGAATCAGAAAATAATATTATACATCCCTTCCAGAGGAGTAATAAAGTATCGTATTCTCCGATAAGAGGCAGTAGTCCTTCTATTGGGGCCAGTAGCAAGAACATTCGTTCTACAAACGAAGGAAAGCTTCACAATAAATTGTATAAAGCTAATAATGCACTAGTTGAAGCCAACAATATTAACAAGCAATTGAATGATACAATTACATTGATGCAGGAGCATATGAAAACGCTTGAAAACGAAGTTGAAACTCTTAAGCCAAAGGAGGCAATCTATCCTACTCCTAGCCAGAATACAATTGGACAAGAGTTCCATACGGATGAAGACGAACTAGCTCGAGAAACTGAGTGGATAAGAGTTAAAGGGGTTAACAAAAAGAAAATTGAATAATACGTCCTCCCCCCCTCAATTAAAGGATGATGTTCCTAATATTATCCAGAAACCATAAAAAAAAATACCTCCACCACCACCAATAGTAATAGATGAAGTCAAAGACTACGATCTACTCTATGAGAAATTAAAAAAAATTACTACAACTGATAAGTTTAATGCAAAGGTGATGAATGGAAACACCATCAAAATAAACTTGGAAGATGGTGAAACTTACAGAAAAATGACAAGTATGTTAAATGAAGAAAAACATGCTCGGCACACATTTGAAGACAAACAAACCAGACCAATAAGGGTTATGGCTAAAAATCTACACTCTACGTGTAAACCAGAAAAAATAATTGGTGATCTGAAAGCAAAAGGATTTAAGGCTACTGAAGCATCAATTAAGCTAAAACGGTGAGGCAGAGAACCTCTGAACATGTTTATGTTGACCTTCGATAATGATGAAGATATCGAAAAGTTTATCAAATTAAGTACATCTTTGGGTGCAAAGTAGTTATTCAGCCTCTAAGACGGTCTAAACTTATACCACAATGTAAACCAATGTATGGAACCCAGGTGTGTCAAATGTTTAGGTAAACGTCATACCAAAGATTGTGTAAAAGATAGAAATGTTCAGCCTAAATGCGTTCACTGTGGAGAAAACCATCCGGCTAACTACAGAGGATGCAGCGTTGCCATTGAACTGCAAAACATCAAAAATAGGAATTGCTAAAAATCCCAACCCGAAGTAAATCGTAGAGCGTTGGGAACTACTAATGGACAATTGGGTAAAATGACTTATGCTCAAGTAACGATGAGTAACGGAAATCCAGGGAAAACTGATCAAAATGACGATATAAGTCAAACACTTAAATAATTTTAAGCAGGCTCAATACATTTGATGAGCGATTACAGAAATAAGAATACAGCACTAAGGGAGCCTTCCCTAAACAGAAAAATGGCCGGTGATCTTAGAATCTTATGTTGGAATGCCAATGGACTTATGCAATATCAACAAGAATTGCAAGTGGTCCTGGACACAGAAAAAATCGATGTTATTTCATCACGGAAACACATTTCACTAGACAAACAATCATTAAATTTAAAAATTATCATATATATCATACCATTCATCCGGAAAACACTGCTAAAGGAGGTAGTGCTGTTATAATCAGAAATAGTATCCATCAATATGAAGAGTTAAAATATGAAACAAAAGAAATACAAGCAACTGCTGCTAACGTTAAAACCAAAAATGATTCTATTTGAATTCTATAATTCAACCGAAGAACTAGTTGAAAGAAAAGGATTATCTCGAGTTCCTCAGTAAATTAGGAAAACGGTTTATATTTGGAGGAGACTTTAATGCAAAAAATGTCCACTGGCGCTCCAGATTAACAACAACTAAGGGTAAAGAACTCCTAAAAGCTATTAGGAAATGCAGTTGTGAAGCCCTCTTAACTGGAAAACCAACTTACTGGCCTACTGATCCAAATAAAGTACCAGATCTGATTGATTTCTTTATAATAAAGAAGATATCTGAAAATTATATACAAGTAGATGAAAGCCACAACCTAAACTCTGATTATTCACCGATACTTTTAACGTTAAGTGAAAAAATTATTCAGAAAGAAAGGAATCCGTTTCTAGTAAATAATCACACCAATTGGGAATGCTTTAGACTATCGCTAGAAGAAAAAATTAACTTAATGGTTCCATTAAAGACCAAGAAGAAATTAGACAAAGAAGTTCACAAATTTGTAAACGATATACAGCAATCAGCTTGGGAAAATACCCCTGAGGTTAAAAAGAAAATCAAGAGAAACAACTACCCTTTGGAAATTAAGGAACTCCTAGCAGAAAAAAGAAGAGCGAGAAGAGTATGGCAACAAACAAGGGCCCCTCAAGATAAAACTAATTTGAACAATCTCACTCAACAATTAAGAAGAGAGATCAAAGATTTGAAAAATGAATCAATCAGCAACTATTTAAGAAAATTAACTACTGATAGCAGTACTGATTATTCTCTTTGGAAAGCAACCAAAAGAATTAAAAGACCAATAATACAGAAACCTCCAATAACAGTAGCAGGTGATAAATGGGCTAGGAATAATGAAAACAAAGCTCGAGAATTTGCTGACCACCTTGAAAAAATATTCCAGCCACATCAAGATGAAACATTAGAAGCCGAGATAATATATATCTGAACAAGCTGTGCAAGAAAGTAAAGAAATCCTACCGACAACACCAAAATAAGTCGCGTGTGAAATAGAAGCTAATATGAATATGAAAAAAGCTCCTGGCTACGATCTTATTACTGCAGAAATCTTAAAAGAACTGCCAAGGAAAGCTCTGGTGAAGCTCACCAATCTTATAAATGCAGCATTTAGAATCAAATATGTACCAAGCTTGTGGAAAATTGCAGAAGTAATCATGATCCCAAAACCTGGGAAACCACCACACATAACCTCATCTTATAGGCTAATTGCGCTATTGCCAGTCATGTTCAAACTCTTTGAGAAGCTTCTGGTAAAAAGGTTAAATCCGATAATCGAGAGTAAAAACTTAATCCCAAATCATCAGTTCGGTTTTCGTAATCAACACTCAACAATTGATCAAGTTCACCGAATAATCAGTATAATTGAGAAAGCACTAGAGGAGAAAAAAATCTATTCAACAATATTTCTAGACGTTGCTCAAGCATTTGATAGAGTGTGGCATGAAGGACTTAACCATAAATTAAGAAATCTTCTACCAATCCAACTTGCTAATATACTGGAATCTTACTTAAAAGATAAATTCTTCAGGATTAAATTTGATGATACTTTCTCTGAATTGAAAGAAATCAACGCAGGAGTTCCACAGGGTAGTACACTTATGATCTTCCTGCATTAGAAAACAATACAGTGGCGACTTTTGCAGATGACACGGCGATCTTAGCTGTTGACACAAGCAGCGAAGAGTCAACACAAAAGTTACAATCAGCAAATTTCTGGAGTGGCGTGATTGATGGGCAATACGTAGTTTTTTAAATTTATTTTTAATATTATTGTTATTATTGTTAATTTTTAATATTATTTCACCTCTTGCTGTACATTTTATTGTAAATGAGCTATTGCTCAAAATAGAATGTGTATGCATGAGGTGGAAATTGTTTTAAAAAATTTAAAAGGTTTTTCTGCCTAATGAAAGCAGCTTCATTATATTTTGTATTTTTTTGTTCTTTTGTTCCGTTTACTCTGTTTCCATCTGTGCTTTTCCTTTTAATACTAAATTATTGTTAAAGTACAATAAATAAATAAATAAATAAATAATAAATTTACCCATGAAAAACAATAACTAAAATTTATAAATGGACAAAAAGATGGCGAATAAAACTAAATCAGTTCACATCAACTTTACAAACAGGCGATTCGAACATATCCCGATTACCATAAATCAAGAAATAGTACCGTATGCGAACACTGCTAAGTATCTCGGCATGACCTTAGATGCTAAACTGCGATGGAAAGCACATGTCACGAAGAAAAGTGAAGAACTAAGAATTAAATACAGAAAGATGTATTGGCTGATGGGAAGGAACTCTTCTTTATCAACATACAACAAGCTGCTACTTTATAAGCAAATATTGAAACCGGTTTGGACGTATGGTATTCAACTTTGGGGTTGTACCAAACAGAGCAACGTAAATATCATCCAAAGATTTCAGAATATGGTATTAAGGAACATCGTTGATGCACCTTGGTATGTCAGGAACAATGATCTCCATAGGGACCTTAAAGTGAACCTCATCGTAAATGAAATTCAGGGGAAAGCGCGGAGACATGAAGAGCCGCTACGGCATCATTTGAACATTGAGGCAACTCAGCTTCTAAGCAACACGAATTTAATACGCAGACTTAAAAGAACCAAACTTTTTGAGTTGGTGTAATTGTTAGCTTAAACAGCATTGTGCTGTGTAAAGCCCACTACAAAGATGTGGTTTAATTCAATTTACCAGACTCTATGGAACGCCAATGGGAAGAAGGCATAGCATAATATTAAGTTAGTAAATTAAGTCAGAAACAAATTGGTCATTAGTCCAGAAGACTAGATTGTAACAATATAAAATAAATAAATAAAATTTATTTAAAAAAAAAACAAAAATGTCCGTCTCATTTTTTTACATGGATAAAATGTATTCGCACTTTTCCTCATGTATTTATACTTTTGGAATAACAAAATGTAATGAAAATAACAATGACGTAGCGTTGTCAAAATAAACACAATTCTTAGTGCTGCGAGTGCCAATATTTTTAAGTAGCTACAATTTCCCATTTTTTTTTTTTTTTTGCAAATATCTGAATAGATCTATCGAAAAAAATACAGCTACTATTTAACGTGGGAAAAATTGATGGGATAACAACCAAAATTACCATACCATACGTTAACCTGAAGCGATTCTTACCATATCTTACTGAATGCAAATTCTATCAAATGATAACATTGGAAATTTTAAAGTGTTAGTTCGTTGGCAATATTTTACTAAATCAAATCGATGTACCATCTATACAGGAATCAATTAAAATAAAGGCACCGAGTAGAAATTTAAGAAATGAGGAGTTCCATCATCTGTATAAACACGATAGTTTGGGTAACAATGAACCAGTAAACATGATCGACGTGCAAGAGTTTTAATGAAATTGACCAATGAAAACGGCTCAGTGGTTAAAGCTGTGACGTTTGGATCGGAAGGTACCGGGTACAAATCTCGGTAAGGGTGGGATGTAAAAGGGATTTTTCATCATCTGATTACAACACAACTATATGACCCCTGTTGAGAGTGCAGAATCTATGGACCGAGCCATCTTTCATGTCAGCACTAGGCTGGCATGAAGCAAGGCAATGCGCAGGTGGTTTACGCAAAGGGATTGGGTTCCAGAAAAAGATTGAAACGAAAAAAAAGTGAAATTTGTAGACTTCTTGTCTGAAAATAAAATATAAATAAAATAAAATTGTATTCATTTTATATTATTTCCCCTTGATATGGTTATGGCAGTTTTTATAAATAAATATAATTATTAATTATAAACAAATAAAATTACGAAGTATAATCCAATGTGTATTTCACGTTTCTTCGAGACAAGATCGTATCCTTGGCCTGATCGGCACGGGTAGACAGAAGGTGACGGCAATTTGGGATTGCGATTTTATTATTATATTACACAGAGGAATAATCGCGTTCCAACTGCTGTTGATAAATATCTTTACGGGTCCAGAACTTCTGCCATAAGAAAGGCAGATGCACTTCTGCTATATTTAATAAATAATTGGTAATAGTTTCATAGTATAGTTCACGGCAGATGTTAATATTCTCACTATGGCTTCATCCATCTTGGGCCTGCAAGATGTCCTGATTTTAATCCAATCGAGCATGTCTGAGATATGCGCAATTAAACTCAAACTCAAATTCAACTCCCTCTAATTTTATTTAAAATCTTCCAATGTCATCGTTGGTGATTTCGAACCAATTCGCAAACAACTTGATTTGGCTTTAAGTTTTCAGCAAATGTAATTCAAGTGGTATCAAAAAATTAAATCGTTTATTCGAAAATAGCGGATATTGCCTTTATTTTTTGAAAGCGATTTGATTAATCTTGATTGATTTTAAGTTTCCAGTCATATGGTTCAAAAGACATTAATTTCTAAAAAAATAATATTTTTGGGTGGTCCGTTTTCTATGGATGAGTGTATGTGGAGCGTTTGAATTAATGTTTAAGAAATTTACAGTAAAGGTAGTCAAATAAAATTATAAAGACAAGAAAAATCAAAACGATAATATCTATCTATATAAACAAAAATGTAAATGTTCTTTTTTTCAAAATCTTAAATATCCTAAAGTTCTTCGCCGATTGCTTTGAAATTTTGACACAACGTTGTATTCGAATACGCGAGTGTTTTTATACAGGTAGAGGTATCTATTACATATATGTCACACCTGTGACTGGTAAAATAAGCTTTTTTGAAAAACAGCGCCATCTGACGGACATAAAACGCAATGAACGCTATATTACTAAATAACGGCAATGGGAGCGGTACCACACAAACAATATTAAACATTGCTCTTGCCGTAAACCGTGCTTCTTGACAGCTGCTATATTGAAAAAAATTGTCAAAGCTAAATATAGAAAAATTGAAGCAATATTAGGCAATTTTCATGCTGGGGTCTAAAAGAGCCCAGTGTGGCATTTAAGTGATTTTTCTTAAGTGTGTCATTTAAGGGTTAATTACCTTTTGTGCTTTAATTCCTTTGTCATGAACGTTACTTGAATTTTTAAAATTATTAATTTGAACATACAAAAGATTAATAACATTGGTGAATATTTCACAATAAAGACTTTTATATTGATCTTCGATACATAAATTGTTACCGCGCCGTCCAGGTATGTTATCTATTCCAACATTTTCTAAAACAAATTTCCAAAATTCAGTAAATTGGTTTTTACATGTTTCTAAATGCTCAACAAAACTATTTGTTTTTGAAATGCAGTATGTAATATTATGGGATTTAGTTTGATAAATATTGTACAGAATATCAGTTTCCGGAAAAATTTTATTAAATAAATTGAATAAAATTAAAAATTTCCCATTGGAAAATAAGGATAAAAATCTACGAGCAGAATTTTTTGGATTTTCGTCCCACATATTATTTTCGTCATTTAAAATTAATGAAAATAACTCAATTAATTGGTTTTTATATTCTAAAATAACGGACACAAGTGTCCCATTATACTTCCATCTAGTAGGAGCGACTTTTGGCAATCGTTTTGCAACGAGTTTATCAAGAGCTGCCATTCGTTTTGAAGAATGACTAAAAAAACTAACCATCGCCGATAAGTCTCCGAAGAAAGATTGGCACGCTTTAATTTTTTTACATGAATGTGTGAGAATAATATTCAATTTATGTGCAAAACAATAAATAAAAATAGCGTTCGGAATTGATTGTCTAACTTTTGCTTGTAAACCATTGATTTCACTTGCCATTACAGGCGCACTGTCATAGCTTTGGCTAACTATTTTCGAATTTAATTTGTTAATATTTATAAAATTTAAAACATATTCAGCTAAATCGGAAGCTGTACGGGCATCAGAAACGTCAACAAATGAAATGAACCGCTCAAAAATATTGCCATTTTTATCGATAAACCTTAAAACCGTACAAAGTTGTGACTTGGTCACAACATCGGTAGAATCATCCAAGATTAGGGATACGTAACTGGTTTTTTCTACTTCCATAAAAATATATTTCTTTATAACTGTTGACACTGACGATATCAAGGCATTTTGGGTGTCGGGTGACATCCCTTTAAATATCGTAGCACTGTCTAAATGTGATTTTAGAGACGTGTTGTGCTCGCTTAATAAATTGATTAGCTCAATGTAGTTTCCCTTATTTAAAGAAGTTTCCGTCTCATTGTGTCCTTGGAATGCCAGTTCATGCATGCCTAAAAAACAAACCACGTCTATTAAATTTTTTAAAAGTTCTCTATTTTGTTTAACTTTAGCATTGTGTTGCTGGATTGAAAGTTTACGTGATGCATCTAGAAAATTTTCTATTCGACTTTGGCTCCCAAATTTTTTAAATTCTAGAATAGACCAAAGATGGGAATTCGATTGTGTTCCGTGTCGCTTAATGGCCTTGCTTAAATTATTTAAGTCCGAAAATCCTTGCCATACAGTATATTCTTTGTTGAATAACAAACACGGCCAGCAATAAAGTTTGGACGTTGCAACACAACCAGTTAGCCATTCTGTTGTTTTATAAAACTCTGGTGAGAAATATCGTTTACAATTTTTAATTTGAGTTACTATATTTAATTTTGGTGTCGGTTTTCCATTATGTATAAGTTTGAGCTTTTCTTCAAATGATCTCGAAACAAGAGATCTTTCAAATAAACTCTCAATTACACATGAACATACAACTTCCGATTGCATTATGGTAAAACGTAAAACCCGGCAGATATCCAATAAATGGCAAAGATCACACGAATTTACAAAAATGTATACTTCTTTAACCAAGACCCTCAATTCAAAACCAGCTAAATAAAATATTATGACAAATATTTCTTTCAATTTTAAATTACGAACAAATGGCTTGCAAAATTTTTAATAAACTTTACATTTAATTATGGTTTGGTTCGAATAGCCAAAACCCACTATAAAAAAAAACACAACCACTTTCACACGATTTAAATGAATTATTTAATAACTATTCTAAATGTTATGTACAACTTACAGCAAAACGAGACAGATTATTGGTAGTTATAGATTGAAAGAAAATAATTTATATCGCTCAAAATTCAAAACCAAAGTAAATCCATCGGTGAATCCCCATCGCCGTATAAAAAACTACATAAAATAAATCTTTATATTTCATATTCAAAATACATAAACATAACGTAAAAATCACTAACACACTGACGCAAGTATATATACATTTTTTTTTAAGTAATCTGTCACAAACGAGTAGCGCTGCTTACATATATTTGTGTTGGCTTTGACTAAATTCATAATGAAATATGAAATACAAAATTAATAATGCTTCCCGCACCCGCATGATTGTATTGCACACATATGTACATTCCATAATTTTTGTTTTTCTTCCTCATCCCTTCACATAAAACAGATACGTTCTATATATTTTGTGAAATACATATTCAATTACCTATATAACTTTTCTTCCATTTCGTTTTTTCTAATACTGTTTTCCAGTTACACAAAAAAAAAAACCCCGGGCGAAACCGGAGCGATAGCAGCTGTCATTCGTCGCCCGGTAAAATTTTTCGGGGCGATTACTAACACAATTACATTTTAAACGTCATTTAAATAAAAACTAAATATAATTAACTAAATTAACACGAAAAAAATCTTTCATTGCAAAATTAACGTAGAATTGTTAAAATAATTTGTATACACATGCAAAAAACAAAAAATTACGGAAACCGCATTTTTTGCTGTTCCAGTTGAAACGTCAAAAAACTAACCCGGTTTTGCCCCGGTTTCGCCCCGGTTTTTTATTTTTGTGTAACTGGAAAACAGTATAATACTTTGTGTTAGGGAACCATCAACTTTATGTTGAACGTAAAGTGATCGAAAAAAAATCAGAAAATAGAAGATAATACAGATGAAGGGAATTTCCTTCAGTGTATATTTCATAGAGAAATAATCAAATTTTATTTTAGTTCCCTTAAGAAATTTTATTTTATTTTACGCTTTAGTTTAAAAGGAATATTTATCAGCATTAATATTTTTCAGCATTACATATCAGCATTAATATTTTTATTTTCCATCGCTGATTTAAAAACGCATAATGCAGTTAATCAGCCTTCACCAATACGATTCCTTTCTTTAATTTTAGTGTTCGTGATCATTGAGAAAAATCTCTCTGCATAATAAACTTGGCTGCTTTGGATAAATTAGGAAACACGTAATCCCCATTTATTGCATTCTTCATCGATATCTCATTCCAAAATTCTTCAACTGAAAGAACTAGCAGCTTGTCTTTCACAATGTCCGCAAGTTCGATTGGTAGATCAGCCCGTTCATCTTCCAGGCGAAACTTATCACACACATGCTCTATAAATTTTTGTTAACCGGAGTGTTTTCGAAAATTTTCGGTTTGAAGCATCCAGAGTTACTTCTGGATATACAAATTCTACGGTTTTAAAAAATTTATTATTTAGAGGACATTTTTGGATGATCTTATAATTACATTTCTCTCCAAATTTACTGCAATTATATCTTATAGTCAATTTTTGGTCATCTGGTAAGTAACTAGGGCCATTGATAGATTGTTCCGTGTTTAAATAATCGGTGAATTCGGTGCCACCATTAAACTCGTCAATATTAAGCTTAGTTTGAGTATTGACTATATTTTCAAATAGTAAAATCTTGTCGGATACTATTTCTTTAATAATGTCTGATGATAAAATCATCCTAGCGACAAAAAGTAAAATTTTTTTTGACTCTTTTGTATAGCTTGTGGACAAGAATACCGTCACTTTGAAAAACAGCATTACATCTATTCAAATAGTGTAGAATATTTTTTAAGAACAGCAAATATGCTTATTCATTTCGGATTTTTCAAAATGTTGTAAAATCTGGGTGGCTTTCTTCCATTTGGTGAAATTTTGTTCATAAATGAAAAAATGGTTTAAAACATTCCAATTTTTTAAAATATTTGTGATACATGGATGCATAGAAAGCCAGCCATCTAGTCGATCCTGGTGAATTAATTTTTCTTTTTTCGATTTCAAAATATTCTTGAAACTCCGACAATACAGCTGCACTTTTGGGACTTTTCGAAACATATGTTAATACATCTCTCAGAAAAATTTCAATTTCATACGGTAGAAATTCGATGGCCGATTTGACTACTAATTATGAAGAATGGGAAATGCATTTAAATCAAACTACTGGATGGTTGAAATCGTTCTGTAGCATTGTGTAAAAGGAGTTGTTACAGTCAATCATTACTGCAGCAGTGTCAGAGGGCATTCCTATAATATTTTGCAGTGGAATGTTTTTGACGGTGCAATCTGTAGCATTAATGGTTATTAATTGCAGAAATTGCGTGTTGACTTTATTATTGTCTACAACATTTCTTTTTGTTGCTTAAATCGGTAGATTCATCGAAAAAGATTGAAAAGTTATTAAGTTAAAAGTTTATATTGTTAAAAATCTCGCATTTTAGAAAGTTTTTCCCGTTTTTCCATTTGCACTAAAAATTTCCACAAACGGGATCCCGCAATCTGGCAACACTGTATATACGCTGTAATACGCTGTATAATATACGAGTACATTATATACATAATGCAAAACTAATCTTATTAGATGAATGCTCAATGTGTCATAAAAAACGTTTTTGCGATTGATAAATTATTAAGAGATATTATGCAAACTGATAGTCTAATGGGGGCAAAGTATTTGTTATGGGTGGTGATTTTCGTCAAACCCTACCAGTAATTCGGCATGGGACTCGATCTGATAGCATATATGCATGCCTCAAAACTTGCGAATTATGGACTAAATTTAAAATATGTCATCTTAAAACAAATATCAGAGTTCGTAACGACAACGATTTTCCAAATTGGTTGCTAGACGTTGGTGAAGGTAAAATTAGAACAGCATTCTTTTTAGGAGAAAATTTAATTGAAATGGATTATTCCCGCTGCATTAAAGAAAATTTGGTTACACAAATATTTGGGTCTGAATTTACCCCTGATTATATCCATCTATAACAAAACCAAGCCATTTCATGTCCTTTAAATTATGATACGTTAAAAATGAATGAAAATGTTTTAAATATACTGAAAGGCGATGTGAGAACATATAATAGGGCTCCGGGAATTTCAGTCAAAAACATTTCAGTCAAAAACAGAAAGGAATTTCAGTCAAAAATTAAAAGGCAACTCAGTCAAAATAGTTTTAGACTGAAATGCATTTTCAGAAGGAAGTTTAATCAAAAAACTAAAAAGGCATTCAAGTCAAAACTTTTTTGACTGAAATACCTTTTGAAAAGGTAATTCAGTCAAACAATTAAAAAGGAATTCCAGGCAAAATTGTTCTTGGGAAATTCAGTCAAAAACAATTCAGTCAAAAAACAAAAGGCATTTCAGTCATAAAATTTCCCATACAAATATTATGACTAAAACTCCTTTCAAAAAGGAACTTCAGTCCAAAAAAAAGGTGTTTCGGTCAGAAAATAGTTTGACTGAAATACCCTTTGTGTTTTTGGACTGAACGACCTTCTTGAAAAGGACTTTAGTCACAAATTTTTGGACTGGAATACCTTTTGTTTGGTTTATTTTATTAGTCGCATCGTAAACAATTGATCGTGTTACAATTGAGCGTGAATAGTTGATCGTAGATACAATTGATCGTAGAAACAATTGATCTTGGATATAATTGATCGTATGAATTATTGATCGTGGATACAATTGATCGTATGGACAATTGATCGTATGGACAATTGATCGTGGAGAGAATTGATCGTATCAACAATTGATCGTGGATCAATTGATCGTGTGGACAATTGATCGTTTGGACAATTGATCGTGGATTCATGGTCAATTCCACGTATTTATTTGCAACTACAAAATCTTGCTTAACAAAATAGTGTAATTATTTTTCTTTTTAGTAGGTGTCATTAATAGATTCTATATAATCCGCTCCTAAGTGCGGCACGCAGTGCGACATGTTTGCTGATCCCGGCTCCTACGTCTCCCGTAGTTCAAATCTAAAGCCCCTCGGAGCGATAATCGGGGAAAAGCGCAGCGACCTCCCACGTACGTACCCGTGAGAGTTAACGAAGCCGTTAGCCTATACAATTATAAGTTAAATTAGTCGGAATAGGGTCGAAAGACCAAATGTGTCGAAAGGCCGAATGTGTCGAAAGGCCGAATGTGTCGAAAAACCGAATAGGTCTAAAGGCCGAATGTCGAAAGGTCGATTGTGTCGAAAGGCTGAATGTTAAAAGGTTGTTTGTATCGAAATTGATTTTAATATTTCATCTTTTTATGAACGAAAATTATCAAAATTTATATTTTTATGAAAACCAAAATTTATATTTTTATCAAAATTTGTGGATAAAATTATTTAATAGTAAATCACCTTAAATATTAATATCTTCTTGCGTTTTTTATCATATAATTAAAAATTAATTAAGGGTTGGCTACCTTATCTAGAAAAAAAATACGGAAACTGGAAATCCAGAAAAAAAATCCAGAAACAAAAAACTCAGAAAAACAAAAATCCAGAATACTAAAATCCAGAGACATAATTATCAAAGTGCGGACCAAATTATAATTAAAATTTATAAAATATCTATCAAATTTGAGTTTTCCGTAAAGTTCTTATCATAATATTTAGGATAATAGAAATTGCTTCGTCAACCTTTTAGACACAGATCAAAATAATCGTATTGCTCATATCGCTCCTATACCTAATAATAGTCTAAAAATGGGGTTGGCCACGTATCACTGTTTTTCAAAAGACTGGGTCCCTATTTGTGAATCCGAATTCGAATAAACGAATGGCGTTTTCGAACGATTGGTATTTGTGAATTCGAAAACGTATAATAAATCAACGAAAACGAATAACTATAAAACGAAAACGTTTAAACGTCAAACGAACGAAAATTTCCCTTATCGAGCAATCCGTTTTCGACAAACATTTGTACGTTCATGAACGGATTTCTGTTCGTTGAAAGAATTGTTGACGAATCCATATACAAATGGAGAATAATTCTTTACGCACAGCAGTAATTTAATAATTAAGATGCCATTTTAGGACGGGATCATTTTTAATTACAAATGTAACCACTAAATAAATAATTTTACAAGAAATACAATTTTTTTATAAAAATTATAGTGGAAGAAATATCGTAACCACCGACGGAACATGAAAATTTCAGCAAATAATAAATAGACATATATGTACGTACAAAAATATTATGTATTTTGAAATTTTATGCACCAATGAAAAATAATACACACAATCGAAATAAAACTATTTTTTCTGTTTAATAAAATAAAAAATTTATTTTCAGAAATTTGTATTTATGATTTAGCTCATTTTGGACACATTAATTTTTACGATGTACACCAAAACACGACTGTATGAAGCAATTTATCATAATCAATTTAAACTCCCCATAGAAGAAACAAATAATAAATAATTCGGCTCAGCTTTAGCAGAGCATACCATGTCACACAGTGCCAATTTTTACAATGGTAGAAATATTTTCAACTAGAAAATAGCTCCATATTTAATAAAGTGCTAATTTTTAAAACTAAAATATGTAATATTTTAAAATTGATTGATTGATTGATTGATTTAGTGTGTACGACCAAGCCTAAGGCAAGTTTCCCGGAATACGCCGGGTCCACCGTACACCCTTTTACGAATAACAAAATCGAAGGAAAGGAAAGGTATGTTAGTAATAGAGAATCAACCCGGTTCCAGACACCATGGCGGTTGATAGTTAGTAAATAAGACAACACAAGACAACACAATTTCTAAACTACATGATTGTTAACTGCTTGTTGTTCCTGGAGCGTTGAGTCCGGCCGGCTATAACTTTGTTACTGAGAATTAGGATTAAACTTAATCCATTTAAGAATGATTAATTCTGGAACAATCTTAGATTCTGAAACAAATTAAATTATTTATCACTTATCAGTATAGTTAAAATAAACCCCTCTTAACACCGATGGTCTTATTAATCTAACTATACTTAAAAATACATCAGCATCAATCCTAGGCCACCTAAATAAATAAATAAATAATTTAAAAAGTCCTAAAGGTGACACCCCTACAAATGTAAACAATTAATTAACTATTTCATCAGCTTACAAAATTATTACTAACTGAGTTTCCTTCTGGAACTCATCCAAGAGTCACCAAGTTCCAGGGATATTTCCGTCAACCCAATCAGTCACTAAAACCACATACGATTCAGCAAAACATTCTATAAAAATAACTTTAGGACATAGGTAATAATTTTACCCAGCTTTAATTAATGATTTAAATTACAAATTAAACGATACAAAGTTTCTGGAAATCTGCATTGGGTTTCTCCGAATATTGCTGAAAATCAAGATCTAAATTAGTTAATTGTTGCCAACTACTACTTTTAAATAAACTAAAAATTATTACACTCTGAAATGCTCATGGATTAGTTGTTAAAATGGCTATAATAAAAGTATAATTTAAATACATCATCAAGGTCAATCATCCCTCTGAAAATTTAAATCACATTATTTTATTAGATATTCATTATTTATAAGGAAGTTGTCATATTCGAACCACATTCAAAATTTATTAACCACATATTAGTCATCATCTGAATTCATTAATACATTCACCAACCCTCCTCTTACATATAAATAAAATAAAACACAATTACATAAGGATAAAGATAACATGAACATTAGTATAATTCTATAAAGAATTATTGTAATTTGATAATTATTATAGAAATAATTATAATAGATGAACCCGACTTGACCTAAGGGGTTCCAGAAATACTAAAATAAATGAATATCCCGACTATAAAATCCCCTCATCTGCACATTTTTGCAATTTTCATCAACCACAAGCTGCAAAATCAACTCATCTCATCATATCAGAAACAACACGCAACATCGGAAGCTGTACTTATTTTCATATCAAGGTCATCTGTGTGTTATTAAAGATTAATTGTTTTCTCGTTTGGTAATTCTTATCTAGTTCCATTTTAGATAGAGTTCAGTGGAACTATTATTAATCAATTAGCATGCATAGATGGAAAAATCGGTAAGCAACACACTTCACACACATCCATCGCTCCACATCCTGCCGTGTCACAGCACACCATGAGCAAGATCCCCCAACCATTCAAAATCGGTTCGTGCACCAGTGCCACCCATCAACAAATGGACACCACCAAGTGTCGCAATCACATATTTACAGTACTTATTGAAACGCCCAACGGTGATGATAACTTAATGTAAATAACAGTGCAAACGGCAACAATACTGCAGATTAACAAAACATACGAGCAGTTGAAAACACCTCAACACCACACTCCCGACATCACACGCCCAAACATGATTCCAGCACAATGGAGCACACCCAAAACGAAACGCAACCAAGACGATTTCCAAAAACACCTTCACACAGCTAGTGTTCCTCCGGTAGACATCACAACGTCTGCATGTCAGATACTAAAACAATCCTGACGAAGTTGATATATACGAGAAACCCAAACCAGAGATAACCAAATGAAAAAACCCATTAGAAACAGAAACAGATGGAACAACCCCCCACTACAACCAACACAGACAATCGCATTACTATTCAAATTTCATTGACACCTAGAGAACCTTGCAGGACCCCAAAAGTAGGAAATGGATCTCTTTTCAAAAAACAATTGACCAAATATCTACCAACCAATACCTAGTCCATCCACACCTCTCGAGAGAAAAGACGCCACTCCAGACTTACGTGAGATCGCCAACAAAATATGGGAATTGTGTACGCTGCAAACACCAACAGTCTCTGCAATTAGCACCAACTCGCAATCCAAACCTGCCCCACTCCGCGCTCGTCAACATTTGTTCAAAAATAAAAATAGAGTACTAAAATACGTACAACTATGTATTCATGAAATGTAACTAGATAAGACGTGAAATTTAACTGTAGATTCTATGCACAATTACATAAATTATAAAACCAAAATTAAAATTCCTCAATTCAACTACTCAAGAAATCAAAAATTTTGACTTCACCACAGTTATAAAACCATTGTCTGATTAATGAATCACGTTTGATTATAATTACCAACCAAAAATCATTTAATATGAATTATCCATCCATACCACAATTTTATATGGATTATACATTATACGTACGATTCAAATTACTCGATTATACGAAGAACTCATATAAGAATCCCATTTGAATCAATACCTAAAAAGTTTTTGTGTTGTGTTTGTTTCGCTCATGGTATATAACGATCACCTTGAATTACGTACACATAGAATACATCAAGTAAAAACAAATCAGAAAAATAATAGTATTGCACCACGGCACTAATTCCCAACACACATACAGAAAATAAATAAATATTTCCATACACACTTTTACATGTGTATTCCTTATGTGTAGCGTAATACAATCCATCCTTAGTATGCTTAGTCGGAGATGAATCTACTTGTACATGATTTCCCTACACAACACACACACAACACAACAATGGCGAACAAAACCAATTATGTGTATACTGTACATTATATATATTAAAATATTAAAACCATCTAAACCAAAAAATATAGAAATACATATAAAATTTTTACCAATATTCCCAATCTATGAATAATAGATTGCATGCATAACTCAATAAATACCAGGTCAGCCCGAAATAATGCACTCATTACGTATAAATTACAACAACAAATAAAAAAAACGAAAAGTAAAAAAATAATAACTTTTACCGGAATTGCATGACGTCACGAACATGTGGTTTGAACAATCGGGCTAACCTGTTATTTGTTGAATCATGGATTGCATGTATTTATGACAATTGTACATAAAATAAAACTAAACTAAAATATGTAAGAGGAGTTTTGTTCTCGAACATCATGAGACCGGTTGGTTTTGTTGGTGTGAGAACGTAACTCATAGAAAAAGTTAATACGCAATTAGAAAATAGTGATTAAACAAGTAAAGGGATATCTATAAAATAAAAGAGAATAATTAAAAAGAAAAAAGTTATAAAATTATTAAAATTTGGTGATGTGGTTAGCAATGATCAAACCAAACAAATAATTTAAATCATAAAAAAAAAAAAAAAAAAAATATGTAAGAGTATTAGTAGAAACAAGAATAGAAATGCATATTAACTGCGTATATTAACCTTCTGCAACTCTAATTTTAATAAAACTCGATCAAAATAAGATAAGACAATTGTTAGAAATTCTATGTACAATACCACAAACACTAAATCAAAAATCAAGCAATTAATCCAGAAATCAAAAATTTGATTTTCTTCATTATAAATATAAATCATTGCCTGCTAAATGTATCCCGATGGATTACATTTTCCAGATACACATTCCCACAACACTACATAATTAATTCATTATTTATTATACATATTATAATTTAATTTAATTTATATCACTACATATTTTAAAAAACACGAAAATTTCACAAAATAAATTAAATTAAATTTACAAAGAGGACGATAAAAAAACACATCCGTCCTCTTCGAGCGTCGACGACGCACCCCCTAAAATATGTAATATTTTAAAATGTAGCAATAATATGAACTAAATAAAAATGCCACTTTTCTAAAAAAATGATTGTGTTTTTTTTGTAAACTGCAGGTAATGCATTACTTTTATAAATATGTAATGCATTATTTTTCGAATATTTTGGTACGATAGAAAATGATTTTCAGATGAAATTAACGCAATTTTGTAATTTTAAAATTCGAAAATTTTGAAATTCGATAGGTACAATGGAAACGGGATTCTTTAATGACTTTCAGATGAAACTAATGAAATTGTTAAAGAAGTTTTCTCAATTTTTTACTAGAAAGAGCAGTAAATTCCCCCCTTTTCCAAAATAATTTTATAGAAGAGGGCTACCGAAGCCGTCAGCCTCTACAATTCTAAATTAAATTAGAGGTTGGCCACCTATCACTAATATGTATCATTAATAGATTCTATATAGTTAATCCGCTCCTACGTGCAGCACCCTGTGCGACATGTTTACTGATCGCGGCTCCTACTTCTCCCGAAATTCAAATCTAAAGCCCCTCGGAGGGCTAAGTGGGGGAGCGTAGCGACCCATTTCCCAGAATTTATAATTTTTGTTTATTTTCATTTTAAAATTAAAATCTCCCTTTTCCAGAATTTATAGGGACTTCAAGTCCCCATTTCCAGAATTTATAATTTTTGTTTATGTTCGTTTTAAAATTAAAATCTTCCTTTTCCAGAATTTATAGGGACTTCAAGTCCCCATTTTCCAGAATTTATAATTTTTGTTTATATTCGTTTTAAAATTAAAATCTCCCTTTTCCAGAATTTAGAGCAATTTAAAATCTCCCTTTTCCAGAATTTTTAGCGACTTTAAATCCTCAGATTTGTTTGTTTTTAGAAAATCTAATAATAATGTTTTTTCGTCCCCCGAAATTCAAATCTAATGCTACTCGGAGGGCTAAGCGGGGGGGAGCGTAGCGACCCCCCCGCTTAGCCCTCCGAGTTGCGTTAGATTTGAATTTCAGGAAATGAATTGTGCGGGTTGAATTGATAACGGGGATACAATGTGCGGGATGAATTAATCCGTGATGAATTGCGTGGGATAATATAGCCTAGACTCGTTGTCACATGTGATTTCACATATTATTTAGCAGAATTAATAGAACGTGCTCTCCGCACAATCAACATCCAATAACACAATATACAATACCACAAATAGTACAACATATAATAACACAAATAGGCCGTGACGATGGGCCTCATCATTTGCTTAAATTCATCCGGCAACAATTATAAATAAAGATTATAATGGTAGAAATATTTTCAACTTGAAAATAGCTCCATATTTAATAAAGTGCTAATTTTTAAAACTAAAATTTGTAATATTTTAAAATGTAGCAATAATATGAACTAAATAAAAATGCCACTTTTCCAAAAAAAAAATTGTGTTTTTTTTGTTAACTGCAGGTAATGCATTACTTTTATTAGTATGTAATGCATTATTTTTCGGATATTTTGGTACGATGGAAAAGATTGTCTGATGAAATTAATGGAATTTGGTAATTTTGAATAAGATTATGATGAAATTCTACAGGTACGATGGAAATGGGATTCTTAATCGATTTTCAGAAGAAATTAATGGAATTTGGTTATTTTGGAAACGAGTAAGATGAAATTTGATAGGTACAATGGAAATGGGATTTTTAACCGATTTTCAGAGGAAATTAATGGAATTTGATTATTTTGGAAAGATGGAAATGGGATTCTTAACCGATTTTCAGAGGAAATTAATAGAATTTGGTTATTTTGGAAACGAGTAAGATGAAATTTGATAGGTACAATGGAAATGGGATTTTTAACCGATTTTCAGAGGAAATTAATGGAATTTGGTTATTTTGGAAAGATGGAAATGGGATTCTTAACTGATTTTCAGAGGAAATTAATGGAATTTGGTTATTTTGGAAACGAGTAAGATGAAATTTGATAGGTAGGTACAATGGAAATGGAATTCTAACCCGATTTTTAAAGGAAATTAATGGAACTTGGGGATATTTAGATTTACAAAATAATTATTTTGATTAGTTTAAACAAAAATAATATTTTGGAATAGAAAAAAATAATTTTTAGTAGTAAAAAAAAAAAAAAAATCGAGACAAAAAATTAAATTTAATCGATTTTGTATTATTTAATATTTGATGGGGGATCGATATAAAATATTCCAGTGTCATTAATAGATTCTATATAATCCGCTCCTACGTGCGGCACGCAGTGCGACATGTTTGCTTATCCTGGCTCCTATGTTAAATTAGGGATCTCCATTTTCCAGAATATTTTAGCGACCTCCCGCGAGCCCGTGAGAGAGAGAGTTAAGCGGGAGGGAGCGCAGCGACCTTCCGCGTGCCCGTGAGAATTACGGAAGCCGTTAGTTTCTACAATCCTAAGTTAAGTTACTCGATGTAATTTTTCTTCAATTTATTTATCTCAGAATAGACAGAATAGAGAACAAAATGGACAGGAAATTGTTATAATGTCATTAATAGATTCTATATAATCCGCTCCTACGTGCGGCACGCAGTGCGACATGTTTGCTTATCCTGGCTCCTAAGTTAAATTAGGGATCTCCATTTTCCAGAATATTTTAGCGACCTCCCGCGAGCCCGTGAGAGAGAGTTAAGCGGGAGGGAGCGCAGCGACCTCCCGCGAGCCCGTGAGAGAGAGAGTTAAGCGGGAGGGAGCGCAGCGACCTTCCGCGTGCATGTGAGAATTACGGAAGCCGTTAGTTTCTACAATCCTAAGTTAAGTTACTCGATGTAATTTTTCTTCAATTTATTTATCTCAGAATAGACAGGTCGGCGATAAACGTTCAAAGGAGACAGTCGTGTTTTTTGTCTGCTCCATAAAGTAAAAGTTTTTAGTGTAACTTTATTGTTTTGATTATTTTAAATTATGTAATCAAATTTTTAGTGAAGTGTAAAATCAATTAATTTTAATTTAATTTAATTTTTCAATTTTTGAGTGAAGAAATAAGTGGTATAGTGAAATAATTAAATGTGAATTTGGAAAATGTAATCCATCGGGATGCATTTACAGGCAATGTTTTTTGTACTTATAAATGAAGGAAATCAAATTTCATGATTTCTAAATTAATTGCATGATTTAGGCTTTAGTGTCTGTTTAATTGTATATAAAATTCTAGTGCATAAAGCTTCTTTTGATAGATTTTATATCAAAAGTTAAATTGTTCCAATTTAATAAATGCGGTTAAATTTAATACGCATGTCTGTTCTTGTTTCATCTAGTTCAAATACGTATACGTATTTTATTTTTATTTTAAATACAATTGAACAAACATATCGAAGATTAATACGTAGAATGGGCTTATTGGTAAAAGTTTTATATTTTGGTACATCGTACATGTAGTTTTAATGGCAGATTAAATACATCAGTGATCCACGGCTTGTTTGATCCATTTCTCTATTTCTCTCAAACAAAATAAGACATCGCGAGATATTTACAATTTATTAATGAAATGCAACTGGATCAAATAGGTTGTGAGTCACTGTAGAATGGGTTTGTAGTGGAATTTTTATAATTTTTGGTGTAATTCTAATATTTTAATATTGTGCATGGCATATAATGAAAACATGAAGAAGTATGCGTAATTGCGTACTAAGAATTATGTATATGAAAAGATTTATTGCGCATGTGCATATGCATAAATATTGAATGCGCAGAGGAAGAGTGTATGGAAATATTTATTTATTTTGTTTATGTGGATTTTAGTGTATGTTTCTATTATCTTTTTCTGGTTTTTTGATGTGTTTATGTTCAATTTCCATTACCAATTTATATTTATAGTGTCGTTATTAACATGAGCCACATAAATTCAATACACATTTGTAAGGTTTTGCATTTGAAATTGAAATGTGCATTTAGCGAAGACACATTATAAAATAAAAAAATAAAAACTACATGCAATGTAGTTTTATGTGCATTTTTAATACATCTGTTTGATGTCAATTTATGAGTTCATTTTTTTCAGGTTTTTCCGTTCTTTTTCGCCAAAAGGGGTTGTCTGTTGCGGTAAATATTGTTGAATAATCCTTCTTGAGTACTCAAGTTTCAAGTTCTCAAAGTTTCCTTCGTATAAGGTAGATAGTTTTGTTCTACTTATATTGGTTATACACTAGTTTGTAATATAAGAGATGTTTATATCCTTATATTTAGAATTTATGTTAATTAGATAAATAACTCTGCTATATATTGTATAACAACATATTGTATTTAACAATTTTAATGAAAAATAATTTGTTTGTAATTAATTAATTCTTTTAATTACGTTTGGCTAATTTTATATTTTAAACAAGTTAATTTTATATTGTACTACTAATTGGTTTTTGATTTAAAGTTTCTGAGGGATTAATGAGCGTGATGAGAAATTTAATTAATTAATTACATTTACTATAGCCATTTTAACAACTAAACCATGAGGATTTCAGAGTTTAATAACTTTTAGTTTATTTTAGAAGTAGTAGTTGGGGACAATTAACAAATTTACATAGATCTTGATTTTCAGAAATATTCGGAGTAACCCAATGCAAATTTCGAGAAACTTTGTATCGAATTAATTTGGAATTTTATCATTAATTGAATCTGGGTAAAATGTATTACCTATGTTCTAAAACTATGCTATAGAGGGACTTTCTGAGTGGTGTATAAGTGGGTGTTTACGTTTTTGGTGACGATTGGAGGAGTTCCAGAAGGAAGCTAAGTTAGCAATAATTTTGCAAGCTTTTTGATAAAATAGTTCATAAATTATTACAATTGAAGGGGTGTCACCAAGAAGACTTTTTTAAATTATTTATTGAATTATTTATGTATGTGGTATAGGATTGATGCAGATATAACTTCAAGTAGACTTAGATTAATAAGATCATAGGTGGTTAGGGGGCTTTATTTTAAGGATACTGATAAATAATTTAACTTGTTTCAGAATCTAAGATTGTTCCAGAATTAACCATTTTAATCCTAATTTTCAGGAATAAAGTTAAGGCCCAACTCAAAGCTCCAGGAATCATGCAGTTAATATTCATGTAGTTTAGAAATGTTGTTGTTTTATTTACTAACTATCAACTTCTTGGGTGTCTGGTGCCGGGTTGATGCTTTATTACTAACATACTTTTCTTGTCCCTCGTTTTGTTATCCGTAAAAGGGTGTACGGTGGACCCGGCGTATTCCGGGAAACTTGTTGGGGGCTTGGTCGTACACATTAAAGCATCAGGGTTTATTAGCGCCTTATAATTAAGTTTGGTTACTGGTAACATTAATTATAATTCATTACAGGATAGCGCCCATTTCAGATCAAACGCCTAGAATCTGATTGGCAGATTTTGCTGAAACTATTATATACATGTATTATAGTTTGAACTAAATAGTAGTTATATGTAGCGACAGGGACCGGTATTGAGGGAATCATGTAAATAAACAGCTGATTTCGATTGTATTTATTAGCTTTAAGTCAATTCTAAATTAATAATGATTATGATTTGCAGAAGGGCCCAGAAACCTGATCCAGCAAACTAATAAAGGTCATTTTAGAGTGCAGTTTTAATTGTAATTTTAATAAAACATAAAAGTAGATTAGAATTATATTAATTTTCTTTCTAAGATAGGTGGGCTATTGTTGATTAGGTTAATTGTATGGTTAATTAATTTTTCAGATTATAATATATTTACAGTATTAATCATTATTATAGAGATTAAAATTAATCCTGATTTTCAGAATTTAATTTTAAATTGGATCAACCCTACTGGATCAAAAAGTAGTGAATAAGTTGTAGTTTAGAAAGTGTGTTGTTCTGTACTAACTATGCGATTATAATTCGATTATCTAATTACTAACAATTTTTACTAAATACCGTTCGCTGAGTGGCTGTATCCGGGTCGAGTCTCTCCCAACTAAGAATCCTATCTTAGCCTTAGGTTTTTGTTATATGTATACGGGTGTACGGAATGGGACCCTGGAGTTTGGGAATCCTGCTATAATGATGGGCCGTACAACCTAATCCATAAATCATATCTAGTAACAGCGCCTTATAATTTTCAAACTCATAGAATTTAATGGATAATCTTGCTGAAACTCCTTATGTATTATAGCGTGAACTTAAGTATATTCATAAGTAGCGACAAGGACCAGTATGGAGGAAATCATGTGAATGATCAGTCGATTTCGATTATATTTATTAGTTTTAAGTCAATTTCAAATTAATTTATGAGTATTATATATTTATTAAGTATATATTTTTAATTACGATTAGGATTTCAGAAGGGCGCAGGAATCTGATTCAGTATACTAATAAATTTTATTTCAGAGTGCAGTTTTAAGTAGATTCGAAATGTGCTGTCATTGTGTTACTAACTATTGGCTATACTTAGGTGTCTGTAACCGGGTCAATTTCTATCTAACTAACTAAACCTATCCAAATCCTCTTTATGTTTTATGTAACAAGGTGTTCGGTGAGGCCCGGCCATTAATAACTCCGGGAGATCTTGCTTAAAGCTTGGTCGAACACTTCAATCAATCAATCAATTTATTTATCTCAGAATAGACAGAATAGAGAACAAAATGGACAGGAAATTGTTATAATGTCGTTAATAGATTCTATATAATCCGCTCCTACGTGCGGCACGCAGTGCGACATGTTTGCTTATCCTGGCTCCTAAGTTAAATTAGGGATCTCCATTTTCCAGAATATTTTAGCGACCTCCCGCGAGCCCGTGAGAGAGAGAGTTAAGCGGGAGGGAGCGCAGCGACCTTCCGCGTGCCCGTGAGAATTAAGGAAGCCGTTAGTCTCTACAATCCTAAGTTAAGTTACTCGACGTAATTTTTCTTCAATTTATTTATCTCAGAATAGACAGAATAGAGAACAAAATGGACAGGAAATTGTTATAATGTCATTAATAGATTCTATATAATCCGCTCCTACGTGCGGCACGCAGTGCGACATGTTTGCTTATCCTGGCTCCTAAGTTAAATTAGGGATCTCCATTTTCCAGAATATTTTAGCGACCTCTCGCGAGCCCGTGAGAGAGAGAGTTAAGCGGGAGGGAGCGCAGCGACCTTCCGCGTGCCCGTGAGAATTACGGAAGCCGTTAGTCTCTACAATCCTAAGTTAAGTTACTCGATGTAATTTTTCTTCAATTTATTTATCTCAGAATAGACAGAATAGAGAACAAAATGGACAGGAAATTGTTATACAAGATCTTATAATTGCAACCTTTTGTAATGCAAAATTTTGTACATACATATTTACAAAATTATTAATTATTTATTCAGCGAAAATTAATTTAAAAATATGTAAGACTAACACATAAAAAAACGCTGAATTGCTGTTCACATTGAACTAGTGGCGCCTCTTGCAGCGCTTTCAATTCGAATAAAATACGTTGGCCGTAGAAAAAACATTCATTTGTTAGTTTGTGCATCGTTTATTGTTTAACGACAACAAATTTTTTGTGAAGTGATTACCATGAATACGATTACAAGTGCAATAATTACGCATCAGCAGGAGCTAGATCGCGTGGTAAAAGTGTTAAGAAAGAAAGAGGGCATAGTTAATAAGTTATTTCTGGTGAATATTATTAACCATACTGATTTATTTTTTAATTTTTTGGCGGATTGTGGTGTAATCCACAAACAATTGCTGTGCCATAAATGTGATAATTTTTTCAAACTTTTGAGAAATGATCGTGTAGAAAAAATGTTGTGGTCCTGCAATAAGCAGGTCGACGGAGTCCGATGCAATATTCGTCAAAGCATTCGGCTCAACTCGTGGTTTAGTCGGAGTAAGTTGGAGTTTGGGCTGATATTGCTTATCACATACGATATTCTGCATAAGGTAGGCTCCGAAGGTTTAATCGCCGAGTACCAGCTGTCGCCATCAACAGCCGCTGATTGGAATCAGTATGTACGGGAAGTCTTCGTCGACTATATGCAGTCGCAATTTGAACCAATTGGCGGTCCAGGTATTATAGTAGAGATTGACGAATCGAAGTTCGGTAAACGAAAACATAATCGAGGCCATCATGTGGAGGGGCAGTGGGTTTTTGGAGGAGTCGAACGGCTTTCCGGAAAATGCTTTTTACAGAAAGTACGTACTCGTGACCGAACAACTTTAACCAAAATTATAAAAAAGTTTATTTTGCCAGGCACGATAATCATATCGGATTGTTGGAAAGCCTACGAAAATTTGGGCGCAGAAGGTTACACACACTTAACCGTGAACCACAGCGTGTCCTTTCGGAACGAAGAAACTGGTGCTCACACGAACACTATAGAGAGTACGTGGAGGCATGTAAAAGCGGCTTTGCCTACATATAATAGGCAAGTCGATTTTACTTATCATTTAGCGGAATTTATGTTCCGTAAATTGTGTCATGCAAGAAATGAGGATCCGTTTACCGTATTTTTGTCAATAGTTCGGAACATAGACTATTCCGAATAAAAATAACTGTTTTGTGAAATGTTGGTGAATGGTAGACTGAATTGTGGATTAGGCCTATTGGGGAAACCACACAAAAAAAAACGCGCGGCGCACTCTTCCCCATTCGGGACGTGTGGAAACGAGTGCAATTTTTTATAGGTTTATCTAGTGCATTAGAATTAGTAAAATTATGCTTAAGTGCACTTTTGTCATTTTCACTTTTAGACAGGCATAATTTATGTACCTAGTACATACTGTCTACCGTATAAGATACAAATCCTAAAATATATAAATTAAATTTTGTTTAATGATTGTTTTTATTTACAAACAAGCCAAATCCGAAAACGAATTTCGGAATTACAAATTTTTAAATCCGGAAATTTGGTTTTCAAATTTAATTCGTGCAATCACTAGTACCACTTATTTCATCGACGTTCATATCAATTGTTTGTGGTTCGACTGGCGTTATTTCGGTTATTCGATAAAAGATTGGTTTTTGATCTGCGATGGTTGTTTTTGTTTCGGAAAACAGTTTTATTGTTGGGCTCTCAAATACCGGTGGAGAAGTTTCACGAATCAGTGACGCAGTTATTTGTTTGATTTCGGGATTCTTTTCAATAGTCCCAGTCTCATTTAAAATATGTTTAATTCTTGTACTGGCTTTAGGTGTTATTTTATAGTTTTGTTGGTATCAAGGCTTTGATGTTTGATTAAATTGCCAATGCATGAGAATCTTTAATCACATGCTTGGCACACATATGGCTTAATCACGGTGTGTATTGATGATTGTGTAATCAAACTTTTTTGATATGAAAAACCTTTGTTGCATATCTGAAAATTAGAGTGAAACGTTAATAAGTCTGTTACAACGCAGTTTGATAAACAAACTTACTTCACATTTGAATGTTTTAGTGTCTGATTGTTATTTTTCGTGCACTTTGAGCTGACCTTTACATAAAAAGTTGGCACTACAGTAATTGCACAGACCACAAATGTCCTTTTACACCTCTGTGGATCTGTTTATGAACAAATGAGAAATTTGGCCAAGTAATTCTAATACACATTATTTCACTGGTAACCGAACTAAAACTTTCTTGCTTCATAGTTTTAAATCCGTTGTTTTTTGTTGCGCTTTCGGATGTTCAATTTTGGCCTATTTGCTTGTATACCGTTCACCGCAAGTGCTACAAGCAAATCTATGCTTTTTTATTAAGTATATTTTAGTCACATCCACAATAATATAAAAATTAATTCGCATAGTATAAAATATGATAATTAAAGTTGGCATTTGCTTATAAATCAATATTTCTATGCAAATGTCAAAATTTAATTCATTTTTATAAAAACAGATGGTTTTTATCTACCTATAAACAAGACGCTTACTAGATTTCAAAATTTATTTTAGTAAATACACATAGCAAAACCAGTTTTTTAAACCCAAGACTCAAACCATAGTAAGCTGTTTGCTGTCAAATAGTAAGCGTTTTTTTTAGCCAAGACTCAATCCAAAATGTAGTTTACCTTAATTCCACATTATAAACAATGGCGCTTGCAAAAATTGCGCATGCGCGAAAAATGGTATGCTCTGCTATAGCTGTTCCAATTATTGAAATTGGCATTTGCTATAAATCAAATTTCTACGCAAATGTCAAAAGTTAGTTCATTTTTATGAAAACAGACGGTTTTTGTTTATCTAAAAACAACAAGCATACTAATGACGTGTTCAATCGGGCAAAAATTATAAAAAATATCATGATATTTTAGACACACTAACTTTATTCCGTAATTCTGTACGTCAAACCCGATTGAACAGCCAAAATGTAAAAAAAAATGATAAATTGATTTTAAATGTCAATGCGTTTTCCAAACAACAATAAAACCGATAACGTCAATTTTTGAATTAAATTTTCTTATCTATAAATTGAATTTGGTTATTTTATATCATTTTAAATATTATTTCCAATAAAAATTATATTTTAATATTGCACACAATGGACGTGTTCAATCGGGCAAAAATGATAAAAAATATCATGATATTTTAGACACTCTAACTTTATTCCGTAATACTGTACGTCAAACCCGATTGAACAGCCAAAATGTATAAAAAAATGATAAATTGATTTTAAATGTCAATTTGTTTTGATGCGTTTTCAAAACAACAATAAAATCGATATCGTCAATTTTTGAATTAAATTTTCTTATTTATAAATTGAATTTGGGTTTTGTTTATCATTTTAAATATTTATTTCTAATAAAAATTATATTTTAAGATTGCACACAAGTAACTGAAAATATCAAATCAAAATTTATTTCTTCTGACAGCTAGAACTGAAAAAAAATTTGGTTTTTTTTCGTGATAAATGAGTGCGTTTCATGGCAAACGCGATAAAAAAAATCATGATATTTTTTATCATTTTTGCCCGATTGAACACAAGGAATTAACTGAAAATCAAAAATCAAAATTAATTTCTTCGGACAGCTAGAACTGAAAAAAAACTTGATTTTTTTTCGTGATAAATGAGTGCGTTTCATGGCACAACGCGATAAAAAAAATCATGATATTTTTTATCATTTTTGCCCGATTGAACACAAGGTAAGTTTTCAAAATTTATTTTAGTAAATACACATCCCAAAATAAGTGTTTTAAACCCAAGACTCAAACTAAATAAGGTATTTGCTGTCAAATAGTAAGTGATTTTTTTAGTCAAGACTTAATCCAAAATGTAGTTTACCTTAATTCCACATTTTAAAAAATGGCGCTTGCAAAAATTGCGCATGCGCGAAAAATGGTATGCTCTGCTAAAGCTGTTCCAATAATTCTAATAATTATTTTACAGAATTATTTTTAATAAATATTTAACAGAAGACATATCCACAACCACAACACAAATTAAAAATTTTCAAACTGCGAGACTATAGACAAAACAATCAAACTTCAAAATTGGTCAAGGTTTGTATTTTTCGTATAGGTTTACCCAAAAAAACAGAATTTCCCTTTTCATTATTTGATATAGTAGGTTTTTATTTTCAATCGAATTCAAAAATACCAATTCTTATTCGAAACGAATACATCATTCGTTTCGAATGACCAAACGAAACGGATTCACAAATAGGGGCCCTGTTTACAAAAGACTGTTTCTAAAATCTTTTCTCCAAAATCATGTTTTACAAAATACAAAATAATGTTTTTATAAACTTTAGATTTGTACTTCGGGGGACGTAGGAGCCGGAATCAGCAAATATGTCGCACTGCGTGCCGCACTTAGCAGCGGATTATATAAAATCTAATAATGACACCTACTAAAAAAAATAATTGCTCTATTTTGGCAAGATTTTGTAATTGCAAGATTTTAAAATGCAATATTTTATATCAATCCCAGAAAAACCAGTTCACTAAATATTCCTAATTTCACTATAAAATAATCAAAATAATTATTTCGAAAAACAATTTATACGGTAAGAATTTTACACGGTAAGAATTCGAAATACAATATTGAACGGCAAAAAAAGATTTTGTCTTGCAGCCAAATATCCCGATCCCCTAAAAATGGCAATAAAATTGATTTTTTTTCATTTATTTTAAGGGGGGCACCTCCTCCAAACAACTGGTTTTTCAATAATTTTTTACAAAAAATTGAGAGCATTTATTGCAATGAAACGAATTGCATAATAATATTGACGTTCAAATGAATACACAAATTTTTATTTATGAGTGAAAAAAAAACAAAATGGCGGCGCTAGAGGTGCTCGAACTTGGCTACTAGAGTTTGCGCCGTGGAACGCCCTGGTCCTTGTAGTTAACTAAAATCAACGAAACAAATTTTTTTCATTAAAATAATTCATTCCGCTTTGCATGAACCTAAATGTAGTAAAAAATAAAACTAAAATTGAAAATTTGAGGACAAAAAGTAAAAAAAAAAACACGTTTTTTTTAAACAATTCGTTAAAACCAATATTTATTTAAACAACTTATACGAAATTTTAGTTTTGTGCAAAGGCCGATAAGCTAAAGAATATGTGCACAAAATTTCAAGTTGATTGGTCCATTAGTTTTTGAGTTACATTCCACGACGCCGGCGCGCAAACCAACATGTTTCAAGAAAAACTCGATTGAAGTTTTCGTTCTTGAAGAGAACACATTACTTCGCATCACTTCGGTGACTTCCTAGGGACCTTTAGGACTTTCTGTTGGGCTTGAAATTTTGGAAATATATTCTTCAGATACTAAATGAATTTTTAAAGCAAAAAAAAAATTAATATCTGTGGCCCTATTCTGGTAATTCGCGGGGAATATGGAATATATTGTTTTACAGCAGTTATTCCCCAGATAAATTTTTCCAACTTTTTATTCGCCATTTCCAAAAGTGCATTCTGGCAATTGGGAAATAAATATACAGGGGAAATAAATTTAGTTGTACGTGTTCTCTATGGAATCACATTAAAATAACTAAAGTTCCGCGAAGGACCCTTACAAGCAATATTAATATGATTATTTATTAATATCAACAAATATTTTCGTTAAAAAATTTATTCCCCATCAATTCTTTCATAAAACAGGTATGGAAGAACAAACGTCAAAACTGCTGTAATTGGGAATAATTTTTTCCCAATCAATTTTTTCCCCTGACACCAGAATACACTTTGGGGAAAAGGGAATAATACTGCAACACAATTTAAAATATCTATTTCCCAGGAATTACCAGAATAGAGCCACTGGAGGAGGTTCCCCGATTAACCAAAATATTTTTTCTGGATTGCTTTTCACCGTAATTTCTAGATTTTTTCGGAATTTTTTTTCTGGATTTTTTCTTTTCAACTATTCTGGATTTTAAAATTTCTGGATTTTTTTCCAGGCAAATGTAGTGATCCCATTAATTAATTATGTATGCTACATGCACAGGACTTATTAGCACGTATTTTCAATTTATTTAAATTATTCTACATCAAGAAATAAATTCAATGGTTTTAAATATTCATTTCAATAAATTAAGTGAAGGAAAATTTAATGAAAATTCGGCCTTTTGACATTCGGCATTTGACATATTCGGCCTTTCGGTTTCGACACATTCGACCTTTCGACCCATTCGGCTTTTCAACATTCGGCTTTTCGACACATTCGGCCATTCGACATTCGGCCTTTCGGCATTCGGCCTTCGGACCCATTCGGCCTTTCAACATCGAACGATCAGTCACTAAATCAAAAAAAATTCCAATAAAAAATGTTTTGACTTGAATGCCTTTTTTGTTTTTTGATTGAACTTCCTTCTGAAAAGGCATAAATGTCTTCTATTTTGACTGAGTTGCCTTTTAATTTTTGACTGAAACTCCTTTCTGTTTTTGACTGAAATGCTTTTGACTGGGGCGCCAAAGCCAATATATAGGACTACGAAGGCATTTCAGTCAAAAAAACTAACCAGACAAAAGGTATTCCAGTCCAAAAATTTTGTGACTAAAATACTTTTCAAGAAGGTCGTTCAGTCCAAAAACACAAAGGGTATTTCAGTCAAACTGTTTTCTGACCGAAATACCTTTTTTTTGGACTGAAGTTCCTTTTTGAAAGGAGTTTTAGTCATAATATTTGTATGGGAAATTTTATGACTGAAATGCCTTTTGTTTTTTGACTGAATTGTTTTTGACTGAATTTCCCAAGAACAATTTTGCCTGGAATTCCTTTTTAATTGTTTGACTGAATTACCTTTTCAAAAGGTATTTCAGTCACAAATGCAAAAGGAATTTCAGTCAAAAAAGTTTGACTTGAATGCCTTTTTAGTTTTTTGATTGAACTTCCTTCTGAAGAGGGATTTCAGTCTAAAATTATTTTGACTGAGTTGCCTTTTAATTTTTGACTGAAACTCCTTTCCGGTTTTGACTGAAATTCTTTTGACTGGAGCGCCGGAGCTAACATATAGGACTACGAAGGCATTTCAGTCAAAAAAATTAACCAAACAAAAGGTATTTCAGTCTAAAAATTTGTGACTAAAATTCTTTTCAAGAAGGTCGTTCAGTCCAAAAACACAAAGGGCATTTCAGTCAAACTGTTTTCTGACCGGAATACCTTTTTTTTCAACTGAAGTTCCTTTTTAAAAGGAGTTTTAGTCATAATCTTTGTATGGGAAATTTTATGACTGAAATGCCTTTTGTTTTTGACTGAAATGTTTTTGACTGGAATTCCCGGAGCCATATAATAGAATAGACTCTATAAATGTAGATTCTACTGATCATGAATCAATACAATTATTTCCGGTAGAATATATACATCAATTAACACCATCCGGAATGCCTCCATACTTACTTTGAAAGTTGGAGCTATATAGTCATGTTATTACGAAATTTAAATAACAAAAAAGGGTTATGCAATGGTACCTAGATTAGTAATAAATAATATGAAAGAAAATGTAATCTTCGTTGAAATTTTAACTGGTACAGCAAAAGGAACATTTGCTTTTATACCGAGAATTACGATTATTAAAACCGATACTGGTTTACCTACGCAAATTAAAAGAGTTCAATTTCCTTTACGATTATCATTCGCTATGACAATCAATAAACCCCAAGGTTAATCGTTTGATAAAGTCGGTATTTATTTACCACAGCCAGTTTTCTCGCTTGGTCAGTTATATGTAGCTTTATCAAGAAGAGCTACCAACAAAGAACATACTTTCCTGAAAATAGAAGATATAAATAACCAGGGAGAATTGGAACCAAACAAAATCTATAGTGTTAATTGTGCGTATAAAGAAGTTCTTTGAATTATTATAAATAAAGAAACTAAATTTTCAAAATAACGTTTGGTATTTGTTTTTTTTTACTCTGCAGTGTCCGAAAAATGTTTAAAAATTTTGTTAAATTTGGGTATGTTTCAATGTATCATAAATCATAATATATTCATCATTCAATGCCGCTGAATTGACTCTTATTGGTGTTGTTTAGTAATTTTATGAAACAATAAATAAAAATCACGATTCCAACACTTTATTAAATATGTCGCCGGAGGCGTCTCGCCGCGTAGCGGGAGTATTCCGCTAGTATTACATAAATACAAATCAAATTGTTTACTATCGGCAGCTGCAAACTCATGTTGAGCGCATCTTTGTGAGATGAATTTAAATTTAATATTACCTGGAATAAATATAAATTCAATGTTGAGTAAAATGGGTAAATAAAATAGAAAAGGATTTTTTTCTTGATAACATATTTCTTGAGAAAAGAACAGAAATAAATTTTCTTTGGAATAAAAAACCTTTTTTCGAGAATGTAAAACTACACTTTTGGATCTTGTGGAAAGGCTCAACAATGTCAAAAATATCAGTTACATATAGTAGAATTTTTAAAAACTGTCCTCATTTATGGGAATAAACCAAAATCTTAAATCTATAAATTTATTATACTTGTTATGGAGACTGCCATTTTAAGGATTATATACAATAAGAAAGACATTTTTTCTGTAAAATATGTTTTTATATAACTAAAAAAGAATTCAACCCTCGGAAAAATATCCATGGTAATATTATTTTGAAAAGTGATAACACATTTAACAACATTTTCGTTTTTATTCTTCTTAAATATTTTTGTCAATTTTCTATCAAAAACATAAGTGAAAATATTTACGATTTTTCTTTTTTCTTTCTTATTATTGTTATAATTTTCAGTGTAAATTGTCATGTTTTATTCGATTTTCGAAGTTATTGTTGTTGTTATATATATACATAACATGCATATGTATGTAGTTATATATTTGATTCCTAGACAATTTGTTCTTACTAAATTAAAATCAATAGCAACAAAAAAGAAAATAACAAATTTTCTTATTTTTGTTTTATTTTTTTTCTCCCTATATTTTTCCATAGCATCATTGGAAAATCCAAGAAGAATGATGTTTTTTGCTTTAATGTACATTTTTTATCTGCGCGTGAAAAATAGCGCAGATTTTGACGTCATGGCACAAATAATGTTTTCTAGATTTTCTATTTTTATTCTGAAACTTTTATTATTTTTGTTATGAATATTAAAAACAAAAAAAAAAAAATTAAAACGAAAAAAAAATTCTAAGATGAGTGTTTATACAGTAAAAGATTGAAAAAAATCTGCGAGTTTATTTTGTTGTTTCTGGTTAGTTCATGTTTTTTTTTATCGATTCTAATCTTAAATGATCCTTTATTTTTCCATTGAAATTGTAGGAGTAATCAATAAATAATTGAGCCGTTATTTTTGAAAGTGGTATGAATTCCATTTTTCAAAAAAATTAAGTTAATGATAACAATAGATAAATGACAGTGTAATCTTTCTAACGGTAAACAATTAGTAGCCAAAATAAAAAAATGAATCCCTAATTCTTGTGCAAAAAAACAGAAAATAAAAAATCCCGTATATTTTTGCATTTAATTGTTTCTCTATTCTTTCATTATCTCGTTTCAACAAAAAATGGACTTACATATATGTACATATGTATGTACTCGTACCACTTAAAAAACAATCGGCTCAATTATGTTGTATAATCTGTATGGTTTAAAAAGTTTTACCCTAAAACGATAAATCACGTTTTATGGTTATAATTATTGGATGCATGCATATTAGTTGATAGTAAGATAATTGTAAGAAGTTTATAATATGATAAGCGTTGAGAGGTTTTCCAACACATTTGTTAAGGGAGCAATATTGAAAGTTTCCTTTTTTATTTATAGAAGACCATTAATGCATGTTTCCAAGAGTATTTCATTGCAGAATCCGGAAAGAGCTATCTTCTTTGCCATAGGTAATAATATATTAATTTTAAACAAGATGTGGTAAATTATTTAAACAATAATAATTGAAATCTCTTATTTTGTAGTAACCTTCTCTTTCCATTCTCGAGTGTAAACCTTATCAAGAGGAACCTTTTAAATTAAAATGTGATAATCGAATGAGGGGCCTTCCCAATATCGACTTTAGTTCATTTGTCCCCACGCTTGGGCAGCACTGATTACTTTTTTTTACATGCAAAAACCAGTAAAATCATCTTTATAAATACAAGTTTCTTGTCTAAATTAGTGGATGTCCCCATACTTTTTTTTATGATTAATAAAATTGAGTATGTTACAATTAATAATAAATATCAAATTTTAAAATTAATTTAGTCGAAATTAATAATTTAATGAAACATTCAAGACACATTTTGACCATATAAAACTACATACGAAATATTTTAGCACTAGTCAGCAAGCGTTGGAATTATATTTGGGAAAGTCACTAATTCAAAGGAAAATTTATGTAAATCGAGTTACCGAAGGTATCCACGTGATTTATTACATTCCCAACTAATTAAAGTCAAACCGAATTTGAAAATTGCGAAATTGTTGCAAATATCGCGTGTATATGAAATAAATCAATTTTTTTGCAAATTGTTTACTAATTTAACTAGTCTTAATTAGTAGTTCAATACATTAGTATCGTTTCGTATATTTTACGTTTTAAAAAGTCAATTTTTTTGTAATGTCTCAATGCGCTAGGTGCACAATAATCGAATCGTGCATATACATAAATTAAGTCATATTTTCAATTCTAAAGAATTTTCCTATGATGCAACCATTGACTTGTTGCAGTTACTGAGTGTTGCAGTTATCGAGAGTTGCGGTTATCGATTGTTGCAATAAGCGAGTTTGTACTGTACTATTAAGTTAATTACAGTATTTGGCAGGTAGTACGTAAATCATTTTTGCTTACACGATACTTGTAATTATTATTTTTATGTTGAAATAACGTGCATTCATATGTAGTATATGTAATTATTATCGGTTGTATAGAATGAAATAATTTACAGCTCAACGTTATAAAATATCGTTTATTTTATTTTATAACCATTATAAAAAAATTATATAAGTGCAAAAATCCAATAATAATAACAATAACAAAATTATTTTCCAAGTTCCAACTCACAATATACGTATTATCGTGTGATGGTGCATAAACCAAAAAAGTTAAATATATTTTAGTGAGTGTGGTGGTATATTATATATTACAAACATTTAAAAAATCATAATTTTAAATAATAAACTAAAAAATGAAACATGCGAGTATCACGTTTACATTGCTGGTGACAACACGAATGTGTTGATTTTTTTGTTTCTAAGACAAAAAGTATTTTATTGCATTTTTTTTTAACAATGGGAATCGTACAAGTAAAAGTAGGTTTGGGTAGAATTTTAATACAAAATGAAATTTAAAAGTTTGCTAAATAAACGTGCTGGTAAAAGTTTTAAAAAATTTGTTTTCTGTTTTACGTAATTACGCCTAAGAACATATATTTCTTCCAAAAACAAGGTTGAGTTAGGTTACATTGAAATAAGGTTTTCGTTAAATTTCAAAATACCAACCAAACAGCGCAGTGGTTAAAGCTGCGGCGAGAAGAAGTTTGTTGTCTGTAATTAAATCAATAAGATTCTTTCGGCTTTTTATAGACACAATATATTAATAATAATGGCATTCACAACATTTTCGACTTTTTAATCAAAAAAAATGAAGAGGCCAGTCATTTATAATATCTCTACCAAAAAAGTAGAAAATTCAAAGACAAAATGTATTGACTCTAAAAAATGAATACCTTTCCTTGAGCTTTCTGTGTGGTAGTTTGGTTTCGTACTGATAATCTCAAAACAAAAAGTTCGATCTACTCATCAGGTAGCTACGACCTACGACCAAACTACCAAAATACAATTCCAACTTCATACATTAAGTATGAGGCAAGAACGTAGTGACTTAGCGAATTATAAATTCACTAAATCAAAAAACTCAAGGAAAAATTTTCATTTATGTGTGTTTGGCTAACCCGCGCGATTTAAATTGAAAAGTGCTGAGATGTCCTAATATCACTTTTTTCGATGTTCGATAGTGTTCATTTCTCTCTTTTCAAGAATAAAATTGTATACTATTTCGACTTTTGAATTACGCTTTTTCTATTGCGATCTCAGCCTGCCCGCATAAAACATCATTCTATTTCTACATACATTCATCACTCTTTATAACGCAAGTTTTATTTATCGATGTGAACAAATGGAATAGCACGTACAATGATGTATTTATTCTACAATGATGAGATCGCAATAAAGAAAGCATAATTCAAAAATTGAAATAGTGTACAATTTTATCCTTGAAAAGAGGGGCATGAACAATATCGAACATCGAAAAAAGTGATGTTAGAACATCTCAGCACTGGTTTTACTTTAGGGCACAGTAGTATACTTCGTAAATCGTATTTCAATTGTTTATAATTGTAACTTCTGTAAACCTTTAAAAATTTTTTTTCAAAATATTATCAGTATTACAGGTAACACCGCTATTGTTAAACATACTTTCGGTATTACACCGGTATTAAAGAAACCCGGTAATATTCCAATTCCTATTAGCCATTTTAGCGAATAAAAATTCATTACGATTCTCCGTTATACTGAACATTTGTTTAAAACTAGTGATAGATTTCTATGTATTATTTTTTTAAGCTTAAAGACAAATTTGCCCATCACGAAGATCCAAAAGTCTGAATCTAAAATTTAAATGCGATGATCGAAAATTTTCGATAATTTTAATAAAATTCAATTACCTTTTTTTACTTTTTAACTGCAATAGTATATTTTATTTATGTATGTTATGTAACTTGCATCATCCTTAATAACCTCATCGTCATCCTCTTCGATTTCTTTATCCTCTTCGGCAATATCTTCGCAAATACTCTTAATGCCAATGTTTAATTGGGACAAAAGTTTTTCCTTGAGTCTCTCATTTTCTTGTTCCTCGTTAAGTGCTTTTCGTTCCTCAATAAGAAATTCTTCTTCAGTGATTTTACTAAAGTTGGGATTTTCAAATACCGGCCAATTATCAATGAAAACTGTTTTAGGTGTTCCTGTTGCATCCTGTTCAGATGCATCGATCTCATATCTTGGTTGTACGTGTAAAAATCGTTGATGAGTTTTTCGCGTACATAGAATACGGTATAGTTACCATTTTTTTCGATGATTTTCTCTTCGACATTGTATTCTTGCCCCTCTTCATCTTCATCCTCATCATCATCCTCGTCATCGTCGTCTTCGCATCGTCATCCTCACTATCCTCTTCTGTCAAACTGCGCGACAAATTTTGTTTAACTTTTTCATTTTCCAGCAACTCTTGCAGCACATGCTTCATTTTAGCGTTCAACGGCATTTCCGGTTTAACATCATCCGTCACTTTTTTCGCATAAAAACCTCGGTACCCAGCATTTACACTATAATCAATCGATGTATCAAATTCATCATGATCCATCATATCATTCGATCGGCCGATTATAATTTTATTCGGTATACCATTGCCGCCCAAAATCGGATTCATCCCTTCGACAATCGTTTGCAGTGGTTTATGTATTCCAGCCAAATTTTGCTGCTTCAAATTGCACACATTTATATCGACTGGTTCAATTTTTTCTCAACCACTGGCGGCACCATCGACGATAAAATACCCGCAGGTGCTTGCCACCGAATTTCTCGAATTCTTAAGTGTTTTAATAAATATATTTACAAATGTAGTAAGAATTTTAATCATTTTAGAGATATCGATGAATTTCGTGAGTTTCTGAAAGAAACATTCCCAAACTGAGTTTCAAGAATTTTATGAACTTAAAGAGACATAGCACCTTCAAATTTCAATTTTTTTAAGTTAAGTACTACAGTATATTTTTTAATATTCTGATAGCATATATACGCTCAGTAAAATTAAGATATCTCAAAAACTAGATTGAATATTTACAATCTGTAAATGGCGCATGATAGGTTACACTGTTACCTATCATACTCAAAAATCAGATTGTAAAAATTCGACCTAGTTTCGAAGATATGTCAATTCTTTTATAATGTACCAAAAGTCTACTAAAAACAGCTATCTCTACCAAACGGGTTATTCTAACGAACTGAAATTAAGGCGAATTTGGACAAATAATAGAAAGAGAAGTTTGTTGTCTGTATTAAATCAATAAGACTCTTTCGGCTTTTTATAGACACAATATATTAATAATAATGGCATTCACAAAATTTTCGTCTCTCGGGTTAAAGTACGGGGGTATTTTGATATTTCTACTTTTTTGGTAGATAAAATATAAATGACTGGCCTCTTCATTTTTTCTGATTAACAAGTCGAAAATGTTGTGAATGCCATTATTATTAATATATCTTGTCTATAAAAAGCCGAAAGAATCTTATTGGTCAAATATAATATTGCCGACCTCATATACATTTTTTTGACTAATTTTGTTTTAATTAGAGAACGAATGCACAGTATCCACATCATACGGAAATTTTTCTCACTAATTATTTTTAGCCAACGTCGAAAGTCTTAGACGCCATCTATTTTTAGTTAAACAAATTAAGAATTTTTATTACATCCGATTATTGACGATTGGAGGATCGTGGGTACCACGTAGCGGAGAAATTTGGAACTGAACGAGCTATCCCAATTTGACGTTTAAAATATTATGAAATGTCATTTATGTTGATATTTTGTTATTATGAAATATCATTTAATGATAGATTCCTTTAATTTAAAAAAATATGAACACATAACTGCTGATATACACATAATACGCGCGCAATTTTTGTTAATATGAAATGTCATTTAAGGATAGCTTGATTAATTTTTAAATTTTCTGGTAGGTCGGCGTTTTCAAACATTTACAATCGTCAATTGACGATTGGAGCGTCTCGGATTCCATCTAGTAGATTTTCTTTTAACTGGGCCAACGCAGTTTTTTGGCATTTATAGTAAATAAATAATAATCAAACAGGCATTGAGAAATAAGTCATGATTTGTTATTAAATTGTATCTGTTATTTTTTACGGTTTTTGCGTTCTTTATAAAATGTATGCCTCAACTTAATATATTTTTAGAACATTTCCATTTTTAAAATTTATTGTTAACAAAAAATATTACCTGATTTTGGATGAATATTGTGCTTCACAACAAAACAAAAATAAACTGACAAATTGTCATAAATTCAAACGTCACATTTCGGCGTTGGGCCAATTATGTTTTGTTCCGATAGAGGCGCATTTCGTACTCTTACAATCGTCAATAGGTGACGCTACTCTCATTGAACAATTATATTTTATAACAAAATTTTGTAAAAAATTTCGCAAAAGAGAAAAAATTCTGACTACTATGTTTTTGTTAGACATTGGGCCCAATTTTAACAATTTCAAATTTTATGTTATATTTCTATGTTATATATTTTTTTTAAAATGAAAAATAAAATTATTATTTTTTTCTTATTCTATTTGGCTTATTTTTTTATCAGTGAGTGCATGGGGGGCAGTAGTGATTGAAGGTGCTGGCCAAATCGAAGCCGGGCTTAATGCATCTTTCGAAAATGTAATCGTTGTTAACCAACATGAAATATGTAATGAGGGAAACTCAACAACAGCAGAACCTATTGCTGCGCCTTCAAAGGAATCTATTAGTATGCAACCATTACCAAGGCATACCCGGAAACGTAAAAATGTTTCAGATAGTAATCAAATTCGTTTACCTACATAACATATGTTTAATTTATTTTATATTTCCGTTTTCATATTATTTTAGGTGACGAAATTTTAAAAAAATTGGTATCCTTGGAAGAAAAAAGGTCGTGCGAGATAGGAGAAGGTTTACGTGATATAGCTGATAGTATCAATAATCTAGCGAAAGTTATATACTCTGCTTTAGTTGCACCAAAAAATTAATAGGTAGCTAAATATTTACCTCAATTTTTACTAAAGTTTTGTATTTTTTGATAAGCCCTACAAAATTTAATAAACATATCAAATAAAGCTAGAAATTTTTGTTTTATTTATTTTTAAATATTCAATTTAATAAACAAAATCGTTACAGTTTTGCTTGGTACATAATTACATAATTTAGTTACTATTACTAAAATAATTATTCATATATAATTCTCGCACTCGGCTTCCTAATATATACCAAGAATCATTTGCTGATTCTATGTCAGTAGGTGTATCGCCGGCGTCATTGTTTTAGTTAAAATCATCTCCTGCATCATCTTCATTGTCTGATTCTGCATCGTTGTCGTTCATCTCAATATGAATATTGTGCAATGTGCACACAGCATATATAATTTGGCACGCCATATCGGGATTGCAATGTAAAGTTCTATGTCTCAGCAAATACCGAAAACGAGATTTTAGCACTCCGAACCACTTCTCTATAATGTTTCGAGAACGAATAAAAGTTTCGTTAAATCTATATTGGATAGTTCCATTTTGAAAATTTACATAATTTGTAAGAAGCCACGATTCAAGTGGAAACCCGGAATCACCCAACAAAAAACTCCCTTGGTTATGCACAGAGTTAAAATTTTGTAAACAATATGCCCTCAACTTGGATGTCATCCATATAGCTGAATCGGTGACTGATCCGGGAAAACGAGCATTTGCGTATAAAATGCGCATTTTAGCATCACAACAAACTAGTGTATTTATGCTGTGGTAACCTTTACGGTTGCGAAATAAATTGCCTCGATTAAATTCATGTTGTTCTGGTGGTGCAACAATAGCTACATGGCAACCATCTATAGCCCCAATTACCCCAGTCATTTGGTATTTTTCCATAAACTTGCTTTTTACTTCTGCCTGTTCTAAAAGGCTTCGTGGAAATTTAATAAAATCGTTCATAATATATTGAACAATTAATTTAGTTTATTATAATTTAGATATTCATCGTGTTTATTGACTGGGCATTTAATTCTTATATGACATCCGTCAATATCACCGATAACATTAGCAAACATTTCAGTTTTTGTCCTTGTGGAAAATCTAACCCCGATTTCTTCTCGTTAGTCAATAGCTGGTGGTTTAATAATATGCCGCATGTGATGTGTAAAATAGTCCAACATTTTGTGTATGATTAATTTTAGTGTAAAACTGTATGGGAAAAAAGTATAGGTATTAGGCATATGCATAGTTATAATTTTATTATGTATGTATAAACGCTAGCAAATTCTACTTTTGTTGTTAAAAATATTTCACCACGATAATTTGATTTTCACCAAATTTTAACTTAAATATTTTTACCATATTCACTCATGGCCTAAAGAAACTATTTAAACCTATTTTTATTTTACTATATTTAAATTTAGCAATTTAATATACCTTTACTAACTAAAACCAGTGAAAAATCACAAAGACCAAAATATTATATATGTAATTCCATAACTTCAACTTGACTTGCGTTACATACGAGTATGTAATATTGGATGTTTTTTCAAGCCCGATACAACTTGAAATTGTAAAAAATAACACAAAAAATGTAATTGTAATCTAATTGTTTTATTGATTTGAAAGATCAATACATGGCATTAACGTTTGAAAATGATTTCGGGCATATAGCCACCGCGGGTATTCTTGACGAAGAGCATACTACCAATTTTACGAGCAATGCTGGCCGTATATGACAAATACCACAAACAATGAAGGCCTCCAAGGCGTCAATTACTGCTGGTTTATCAGCAAAAACCAGCGAATTCACGTGGCCCCACCCACAAGATTTAATCGATAGGTATCATATCACAAGGGTGGTTTGGCGTCTATTGGAAGGGGCTCCGTATCCTTCCAGTAGGCGCAAGTGTACGTACTGCCTCCTCGTGGCAACCACCGGTAACTGTAACCATTAGGCTGAATATAGACTTTTGTGACAGGCTAAAGTACGGCGCTAAAGGAGAAAACCTTGACAAAAAATCCCTAATCTAAGGTGGAACAGCATATGCCGATGGATGAATGGCTGATAGGTTAATTAGTCTATATATGCGGACTCTGGATACCAGGCACCCTCCAGTTTTATTTAGCCTTCCTGTAGTAAACCTGGGTGACCTACAGGCGACTTTTTTATTCCCAGCAACTCGCAAGAGTCAAATCAAAACGGTAGACGAGGCACGGGAAGGATTACACGGGAGTGGGTCTGCCCTCTCAAAGTCCTTGAGTCCCAATGCTACCGCTTTTCTAGCAGAAGTAAATGTTATTACATCTAGGAGGGAGAGCAATGAGCCCAGATAGTATGTATCACGTGTAGAAGTACTTCCAACAGTAAACATCTAGGAGGGAGAGCAATGAGCCCAGATAGTATATGCCAGCAACTCGCAAGAGTAAAATCAAAACGGTAGACGAGGCACGGATAGGAATATACGGGAGTGGGTCTGCCCTCTCGAAGTCCTTGAGTCCCAATGCTACCGCTCTTCTAGCAGAAGTAAATGTTATTACATCTAGGAGGGAGAGCAATGAGCCCAGATAGTATGTATCACGTACCGGTCGGCAGTATTATCAGGTTCATTAAGAGCCTGAATATTGGCTGGACGGATAATTAAAACATCTAGGAGGGAGAGCAATGAGCCCAGATAGTATGTATCACGTACCGTTAGGCAGTATTATCAGGTTCATTAAGAGCCTGAATATTGACTGGACGGATAATCAAGTAGGGCTTATGCACAAAAGATCTTTTAGGTCGCAGTGCGGGGTGGCTTGAGCCCCCACATGGCCCTCAAGTAATAATAATAATAATAATAATAATCATATCACAAGACCATGAACATGGCACGTAGCGCCCTCCTGTTTAAACCACATTTCTTCCAGATCGATGTCATCCATATTTTCAAACAAAAATCATTCATCATGGTGCGGTAACGATCTCCATTGACCGTAACGTGAACTTCGGCCTCAATTTTGAATAAATAAGGTCCGGTATTTATTTATTTTTATTTATGTTATTGCACCATTTAGAGAGTACTATGTGGTACGAAATCTAACCACAGCTCGACGGATCGCTTGCTCATGGTGAACAAGTTCCAGAATTTCATCTAAAACGTATCCAAAATATCACTTTTAATCCTATAGTGACACAATGAACTGTTAAAATTCCATCAGTTTTTGCATCACTGAAAATGCCTTTTTTATTAAATTAATTGGGTGGAAACTGGAAAGTATTCAAATTAACACTATAAAATACATATTACAATTGTATAAAAATAAATTACATAAAAAATAGAAAATATGCGTCATTCCACTATTTTATTATCTTATGTTGTTATGTTGTTGTGTTATTATTATCAGTGTTGATATTACTATCAATATATATTTAAATATATTTATGCAAGCCAAATTTTTAATGCCCACCACGCAAACTAATTTGGGCATAACACAGTTCTTCAGAGTATAATTGGCTTATGAATTTGATAACGTTTACGTATTGTTAGGTGACGGTAAACACAACGTTTGGGTATGTGCCTATAAGCTACAATTGTTCAAGGTCATTGTTCCATTTCAGTTTATTGAATGAGATAAAATTCGTAGTTAACAAACAATTAATCTGCCTTCAATTGGATTATCAGCACAATAATGCTCGCATAAACAAAAAGAAAAAATTATAAAACATCATAAACATATTTAAATGCCTCAGCTAGAGCAGAACTTCGATTTAAACTTACGGGGGTTAGAACCCTCTGCGGTATATGTAGTTTGTTAGGAATTGCATTAGTTTCTTTTAGCAGCATGTCTGTTCCGTTCCGCTCCTTTTTTTTTCGTCCAATTTACTCAATATTTTAGAATTAAAGACGAAAACTTCAATACTAAGAACTAAAAACGAATAGAACGGAACTTGTCCATTTTCGTCAATACGTTTATTTTATTTTCGTTGCATTCAGTTCGATAGATATTTATATTAGTTTCATCAAATATCATTTCATCTCCGCCATTAACATCGTTTATACATATTTGATGACGTATGTCTGACAAAGACACAACCATTTGATGCAACCAATGCCTACTAGATATACAAGCCTATGACTACAACCAATTTTTACCAGAGTTTTAATTTTTCGCTCTTTTTTCGCTCTTTATAAAAAGTATCGCTCTTGCTCCCAATAATATATTTTCACTATTCGTTTACGCTCTTGCTCTTTAATGATAAACACAAAAACAAAATTATTTCGCTCCTTCAAAGTGATTTAAATTTTTATTTTTAATATCGCTCTAGAAACAGGGAGCGTAAAAGTTAAAAATATCGCTCCCAATCAATACTACAGAGCGATTGAAGAAAATACATTAGGGGGCGATGTATTAGGGAGCGATATTTTTTGTAATAAATGGGAGCGATATTTTTTGTAATAGACGAATTGCTCTTTCAAAGTTCAATAAATGATATTTAGATAGAGTTCGAATATGACCAGCTAGGAAGGAACTTGGCTTTTTCTTAACCGATTTTAGTGAAATTTGACATGTGCGATTGAAATGGGATTCTTAAATGATTTTTAGATGAAGTTCTAGAATATGGCCAGTTAGGAAGGAACTAGGCCATTTCTTATCCGATTTTGATGTAATTCGATATATGTATGTATACGATGGAAATGGGATTCTTAAATGATTTTTAGATAAAGTTCTGGAATATGGCAAATTAGGAAGGAACTTGGCCATTTCTTACTCGATTTTGATGAAATTCAGCATGTGCGATGGAAATGGGATTCTTAAATGATTTTTAGATAAAGTTCTGGAATATGGCTAACTAGGAAGGAACTTGGCCATTTTTAATCCGATTTTGATGAAATTCAGCCTGTTCGATAGAAATGGGATTCTTAAATGATTTTTAGATAAAGTTTTGGAGTATGGCCGATTAGGAAGGAACTTGGCCATTTTTAACCGATTTTGATGAAATTCAGCATGTTAAATGGAAATGGGATCCTTGAATGATTTTTAGATAAAGTTCTGGAATATGGCCAATTAGGAAGGAACTTGGCTATTTCTTATCCGATTTTGATGAAATTCAGCATGTGCGATGGAAATGGGATTCTTAAATGATTTTTAGATAAAGTTCTGGAATATGGCTAACTAGGAAGGAACTTGGCCATTTTTAATCCGATTTTGATGAAATTCAGCCTGTTCGATAGAAATGGGATTCTTAAATGATTTTTAGATAAAGTTTTGGAGTATGGCCGATTAGGAAGGAACTTGGCCATTTTTATCCCGATTTTGATGAAATTCAGCATGTTAAATGGAAATGGGATCCTTGAATGATTTTTAGATGAAGTTCTGGAATATGGCCAATTAGGAAGGAACTTGGCTATTTCTTATCCGATTTTGATGAATATCAGCATGCACCATAGAAACTTAATTCTAAAATGATTTGTTCTGGAATATGGCAAATTAGAAGAAACTTGGCCATTTTCAATCCGATTTCAATGAAATTTACTGACCATATTCCAGAACTGTATCCAAAAATCATTTTTAAATCACATTTCCATTGCGCATGTCAATTTTCATTAAAATCGGTTTAGGAATAGCCAAGTTCCATCATATTTGGCCATATTCCAGAACTTCATCTAACAATCATTTTAGAACCGCATTTCCATCGTACTTGTGGAATTTCATCATAATCGGTTAAGAAATAACCGAGTTCCTTCCAATGTCGCCATATTCCAGAACATCTTTCAAATATCATTTTAGAATCCCATTTCCATCGTATATACCGAATTTCATCATAATCGGTTAATAAATAAGCAAGTTCCTTCCTAATTGGCCATATTCCAGAACTTTATCTAAAAATCATTTAAGAATCCCATTTCCATCAAACATGCTGAACTTCATCAAAATCGGATAAGAAATGGCCAAGTTCCTTCCCAATTGGCCATATTCCAGAACTTTATCTAAAAATAATTTAAGGATCCCGTTTCCATTGAACGTGCTGAATTTCATCAAAATCGGATAAGAAATGACCAAGTTCCTTCCTAATTGGCCATCTTCCAGAACTTTATCTAAAAATCATTTAAGAATCCCATTTCCATCTACCATGCTGGATTTTATCAAAATCGGATAAGAAATGGCCTAGTTCCTTCCTAATTGGCCATATTCCAGAACTTTATTTAAAAATCATTCAGGAATCCCGTTTCCATCGAACATGCTGAATTTCATCAAAATCGGATAAGGAATGGCCAAGTTCCTTCCTAATTGTCCATATTCCAGAACTTTATTTAAAAATCATTTAAGAATCCCGTTTCCATCGAACATGCTGAATTTCATCAAAATCGGATAAGAAATTGCCAAGTTCCTTCCCAATTGGCCATATTCCAGAACTTTATCTAAAAATCAATTTAGAATTCCATTTCCATCGTATATGTTGAATTTCATCAAAATCGGATAAGAAATGGCCAAGTTCGTTCCTAATTGGTCATATTCCAGAACTTTATCTAAAAATCATTTAAGAATCCCATTTCCATCGAACATGTTGAATTTCATCAAAATCGGATAAGAAATGGCCTAGTTCCTTCCTAATTGGCCATATTCCAGAACTTTATCTAAAAATCATTTAAGAATCCCATTTCCATCTAACTTGCTGGATTTCATCAAAATCGGATAAGAAATGGCCAAGTTCCTTCTTAATTGGCCATATTCCAAAATTTCATCCAAAAGTCATTTAAGAATCCCATTTCGATCGCGCATGTCAAATTTCACTAGAATTGGTTAAAAAATAGTCAAGTTCCATACTAGTTGGCCATACTCCGGATTTATCCAATAATGATTTTAGAATCCTGTTTCCAATCGCATATCGAATTGCATCATAATCGGTTAAGGAATAGCCTAGTTATATCCTAGTTGGCCTTATTTCAGAACAGTAGATATTTGTAAATGTGTATCAGTTCGCTAACAAATCTGGCTTTCTAAAGGGAGCATTGTAGATAGTTTTGAATACCGTTTGCCGTAATAACAAGAGCAACAGCGAAATAATTTTAATAACGATTTTATCCATCAGAGCAGAGCTTATTTGTTTTTTCAATATAGCTCAATAACAAAGAGCGAAAATATGGTAATACAAACGTAATAGCGGAAGAGCAAGAGCCTTATAAATAAAAATAATGCTCCTGCTCTTCAGAGCGATATTTTTTATTTTACAATATCGCTCCTTATGAATAGCGTTTTAATATTTTTTATTTTCGCTCTTGAAAAAGAGCAAGAGCGAAGAGCGAAATGACATCCCTTTTTAAACTCTGATTTTTACAAATTAAAACACATTAATAGGGCCATATTTATAGACCAAACTACTATAGCAGTAGTCACTGTTTTCGAAAAACAATTGTTTTTGAATTGATTTTTTTTTTGGTATTTATAGTCGTCACTAAATTAACTGTTTTAACCAGGATTTTATTTTGGTATTTATAAACGTTCTTAAAACAACTGTTTTCGAACTAGTGCTACCAACATTAAAATAACAAAACAGCGGCAATTTAATTTGTTAATTTATGAAAATTGTAACTTACAATTATGATATTTATTTGTTATTGCTTTATAATGTAAATAAATTGTTCTAGTGGAAATGAACCGATAGGATTTACCATTGGATTACCCTTATTGGTATCATAAAAAATTATAAAATAGTTTTAGAAAATAAAAAAACTGATTCGATGACAAATGCAGAAAAAAAAGGCTGTAAGAGTGCCGCTTTAGAATATAATAGCCAAATAATCGGTCCGCCCAAAACTACCAAACATGAAGGAAGTTTACGCAAACTGGAAAGGTAAATTGCGAAACGAGTTAGCTAACAAAAAAAAACATGTTCCAGGTACTGGTGGTGGTCCTTCTACAGTAAAACTCCCTCAGGCTGATGGTGAGTTACATGAATTAATTCTGCCAATGATTAGTCCGCAAGTAAACTGTTACGATAATGATTCAGGATTTAAGAATGAAACGGTAATTATAAATTCCATACTTAATACGAATCGTATATGACAATTAATTATTATTTTAAATTTGTAGGAGCAAAACAGTTCAAATTGTCAAGGTTTTGAAGAGGATCCATACAAAAATCTGGTCAGTGAAGAAGCCAGTGACTGTAATGATCAAAATATGACTGTATAACAAGCGTCACCGTGTTTATCAACAACATCCGAAACACCAAATATGCCTTCAATACAAGCCATCGCGGCACCAACAGTGATTGCTAATTTCCCTCGAAGCAGAAAACGAAGTACTAGTAATTCAGCTTTATCTAAAGAAATTACTACGCTTCAAAAGAAAGCTTTGTTATCTAAAATTAAATGCATATGCAATGAAGCAAAGGAGAAATGTTACTTCGCAAAAGAAAAGGCATACGAGACACAGCGGATTTATTATGAAAGGTAGAGGCTTTGAAAACAACCAGTCGCGTAATAACGCAGATCAATCATGATTTTTTGCTTTACCGTCAAAGGTAAACCTCTATTATCAATATGCTTCAGATCATTTTCCACTAACGTTTCCAAACACCTTAAGGCTATTTTCGTAAATCGGAATCTTTTTTTAAATTCCTCATTTGTATAAAAATCTTCTGTGATTCGTTCTTTGTAGCATTTTTCTTTTCGGACATAGTTTTTTTTTTTAATAAATAATCAGAACCATCTGACGCGGATGATGATATTGAAGAAAACGAAGAATCCATTTAAGAGTAAAATATTTTATTTATTTGTTGTATATAAACAATAAAATAAATATATTTACAATGATTTTATGACAATTATATTTATAAAGATTTGTTTTTGACGTTAATTTCGAAATTCGAATGGTCTGTACTCCTTTTTTGACCGTGCTGCCTCTTTCGGAAAACGATCTGTACTTTTTCAACAATCGTGCTGCTTCTTTCGGAAACATGATCTATAGCGAACAGCCGAACAAATTAAAAATTTATAATTTCGATATTTTGTTAATTTTTTGCTTCTCTCCTTCCTCCTTTGTTTAGTTGTTTATATGTAAATAAATCGATCGCTATTTCATTCACTTCCCTTGGTTTTTTATACGAGGAGAGCCGAGAGATATTTTATTATTTTGAATTTCGTTCCCGGGGAAGGAAATAAAATAAATTTTTTTTGTTTCCTTCCGCAGAGAGAGATTAAAGAAGGGAACGAAAAATGAATTTTAATATGAAAGATCAAACAAATCAAAACAAATATCTTCACTTTACTACACTGCCACATAGCGGCGGAGACTTAGTGTGTCGTCACTGTTTGTAGTCATAGGCCTGTATATTCAAGACGGCATTGATGCAACCCTTACATGCTATATGAATGATAATTTAATTTTAAATACCTTTCAAATATATCCGTATTTATTCGATAAATAATTCATCGTTTAATAATGTTTGCTTCAATAAGGAGTCATAACAAAATCTTGAAAAAAGTGTAAAAATGTTAAATGATAGACTGATAGAATGATCACCAGCGTCACCTATGTATGGATATTATAAAAACTAAAATGTATTTTTTTTTACTAGAAATAGATGTCATGCAAGTTTTTCAACATGTATTTCCTAAAAACAATTGAGAACAATTTTCATGTGATGTGGTTACTGTGCAGTGTGCATTCGTTCTCTTTTATAAAAAAATTTGTCGAAAAAATATAAGATCGGCAATATTATATTTGGTTACGTTAAGTTTAAATTTTAACAGTCACTTATATTTTAAATACAATTAGAACTTTTGTATTGCATATTTTTGTCAATATGTTTTTTTTATATTTAATTATTGTAATATTTTTTGATGGCGCTAATAATAAAAATCCGTAAGTACATTCGCCTCGCCATTTGAGATTTCAACTTTACTCAATTCCATTAGCTTCGTTGTGAAATGACTTAACGAAAACCTAACTTCTTGTAACGAAAATATTGTGGTCCCATGAAACTCCCATGGAAGAAGAGAAAGTGAAGTAAATCGAACACATTAGTGGTTTAAATAATATTTAGTAATGCTCTCTAAATATTTCGTGCAATGTATTGTAATTTATCAATATTTTTAATTGATAATTGTGTATTTGTGTATGTATTGATCAGTAATTTTTGTTTTATCGATCGATGAAGTTGCTGGTGTATTTTTTTTTTTTGGACAGATTAGTAAGGCATGCTTGCAAGAAAAAAGCTAGTTGCAATCATGGTGCCGTTAGAAATCGATACCAACTCTGTTCTTGCAGTAAGTGATATTTCACCGTGCTCGAATTGCGGTTCGATGACAAATGATAATGAGAAATGACTTGATTTTTTATTTTAACTATTCGGTTGCATTTTTATTTAGAGTAGGCGAAATAAAAAATCAAGACATTTCTCATTTTAATTTATCATTGAACCGGAATTCGGGTGCTGGCCTTCGATAAACTCATCCGATGGTCTGATGAACTAAAGTAAAATCTAGACTTGTCGCAGAACAAAACATTGGCATATTGTTCTATTGTCCAGATTTCGTTTTCGAGAGCAAATGATAAACGAGCTCTGCGGTTTGATGTAGGCAACTCTGGACACATAATAAGCCTTTTTGCAGTCAAATTGGATCCCTTGATTCATCGACGCACTGTCATGCTACTAATGGGGTCATCTGGCGGTTCGATTAGGTTTGATTTGATGCTATGTCCAGTTACGAATGGTTTTCTCAAGCAAGTTAATTTAATACATCTGTCCTCAACGAGTGTTGTACATCGATTTCTCTCACTACCAGTACGACGATTATACCGTCCATTCTCTAGACATCGTTTGGTCACTTTTGATATTGTGGATTGGTCATTGTGATTTGTTTTGAATGAAAACCCCTTCTCTTGTATTTTATGATATAATTTAAACAGCAATTCACTACAACTAAACTTTATAGACTGAAGATCCAAAATGCTCAAACTTGTGCCAAACTCTAATTCAACAAAACAAATGGTAGTTTATTATTAATCAATTTATAAATTTATCATTAAATGTTTTTTGCCAGATTTAATAAAAATTGATATTTAGTCATTTTATGCTGCCGTTTTAAGTCACGTTTAATTCTTTTTATATTTGATAATATTTTTTTTTGTTAATTGGTCTTATTTCTTCACCTGCTTTAACCTTTTTTATATTATTTTGTGAAAGAACTAACTCTCCATTTAATTCTTCAATGATTTTGTATAGCCCACTGTGTTTTCGATCAAAAATTACTTTTATCCGTCTATGCTAAGCTTTGGGTTTTTGGGTAGTTGTTTATGATGAACTCGTTTATGAACCAGAAATCTGGATTATATTTAGTTTTTTCGGCAATGTAACATTGTTTAAACTTTTTGACAACTTTCTTTAATTTCATTACATCTTACCGTAATAAAAGTGACACATTTTCTAGCAGTCCTGAGCAATGCTTCATAAACAACAGATGACAATTTGACAATACGACATACCTACGTTACACAAAACACATTTGATATATTGTCATAAAAAAAAAATACAAACTGTCTTATACTGAATTGTCGTTATAATTTGACATATTTATGTTTCAATAAAATTTACAAGAGCCTGGCAAATTTTGAACATTTGTCCAAGCTAACTCGACAATTTCATTTTATGAAACAGTAGCTGTATAGTAATGATAATTCTACATATGTGTCAAATTAGAGACCATTTTCGACCAACCTCGTTTCTTAAACCTGTAAATTATGTCATTCACTACAGATAAACTTCAGATTAAATATTGCACTTATCAAGCTCGTTCCGTAGAATGAGCCAAAGCGCCTAAAAACGTGTCATTCTTTACAATTGTCAACCGACAGTGACCTATGGCAAATTTTAAACATCCCGACAAAATTGTCAACGACTTTATTTTCTTCACTGTGGTCAAGGCTGATGTCAACATTTTTGCGACAATTTGACAAATATATTATGAAGCATGGGTTGGTGTTTACGTCTATTAATTTCTATCTAAAAATTTTAAATTAATTCTAATATGGGGAACAGTGACCATAAAATAAAAATGTATGAAAATGAATATCTTTTGAATTGCACCAGACAGAAAGTTAAACTGAAACCAATTTACGAAGCTCATTAGAAATCCCTTTCAGTAACCCACTAGTCACATTTGTACACGCATAAGGAAATTTAACGACATAAGGACTCATCCAAATATGAATTACATTTATTAGTTAAATATGTACTTAGGAATGAGGCTTACTCATTGTGAAAGTAAGTAAGCAGAAATGTGCAAAGAATTCATGAGTTGCATTATAAACACATGTTTTTTTATAATTTATTTTCTACAAAAATGAACTAATCTGAAAAATTTGTTCGAGCCTGTTGGGAAGGATTCCCAAGTGTTGGGTTATTTTGTTTTGACTGAAAATACCCCAATAAAATATTTTGGGGAATTTATTTTATAAATAAATTATTTTTGGAGGTATGTATTTAAACACTGATATATTGATCAACGCACACAACTCGCCTACCTACCTACCAGATCATGTTATCATATGCACTGATCGTAAAAAATTATAAATTGAAAATAAGTCGATACAAGTGTGAATTCGATCTAATAATAAATAATCAAAATTATTTGCCTGGCCGGCCCACGCATCAGAAGTGTATAATTAATTTAAACAAAATATTTTAGATATTATATCAGATAAACATTGGTTCACATTGGTTCCTAGAAGAAAACTACGTACATAAGCTGAGTATTTTGACTTCAGTTTGACTTTATCTTATCCATTGAGTAGTTATTTTTTAAGTTAAAGTAATTGGCACAAGTCAAAAAGTAAAAAGTGTGTTCATTGGGGAGGCTCTGTAAGAATGATTTCGCTTGTTCAAGGGTTAGTCAATCAGAGTTACTTGAAATTATTCACATAGCCTTGTAATTCTTCTGTCTGCAGGACTACTATGAAGTGTTTCGTATAGCCTAAGGTTCAACTAAATATTTATATATATGTCGTTACTTACATTATTCTGTAACGGATCTGCATTCTGAACACTAATTGCGCGATTATTTTAACCTGGTTTATGTAGAATTTTGTTACCGTACAACGAATATGGCCTAGTTAATGTTAATGTACTTTACATAATAATTTTATATGGGACAATGAATAATTTCGATGGTTTGCTTATATACTTATGTATAAACCAACGCAAAATAAATGTATGATTAATTTATAGTAGTCTGTTTGATTAATTTATGGTGTATACTATTTTATGTGTTAATATTTCCTCGTAAATTCTCGTATAAATATTTGTATGTATTTTCTTAACCAGTGCTTTTTGTTTGGATAATATAATTAATATATTTTTTAATCTACGTCTTTAAAAGATATTTATATTTTTGTCTGTACAAATACTGACTAATTATGCAAGAGTGAGTCGTGGTCGTATATGTTCTCATATACAATAATTTTATTCTGCTTCAAATAAATAAATAGCAGAAGTATTTCCGTTTTTTTCAATTCTTAAAAATTCGTTTTTATTTAAATATACATAAGTGTGTATAATTTGATAGAGAAAACATTAAACATAAATCTATTATAATGTTTAGAATCAAAATAATTATAATGTATTTATATATTTGTACAAATAATTTCGTTTCTATTATATGTGTTTAACTCTTCAACATTCTTGATTATCATTGTATATATGATAGTATTTGTAAAATAAACGTAATATGTATTATCAAAAATAATGATGCGTATCTTAACCCTTGTAAACTTTAAAATTACTGCCGGTTCAGATACACTGCCTTAGAGAAGACCGCTTTTGCATGGGGCAAACAGATTTAAAATAAAAATTAAGCTAAATTTTCTTCTATAACGTACTAATAAGCGTTCGTTTTTACCATTATGACATTGGAAATGTATTTGTTGTCAGAACAATAAATACATTTCCAATACCATAACGGCATCTGTTATTAGTATGTTATAGAAGAAATATTAGGCACTAAGAGCCACGTGTACGGCTTAGGGTTAATGAAATTCTAACATTAGAAAAGTTTTCAAAAATTTCTGTTTTTTAATAAGTATTCACTTAGCATTGGTCCTCTGTGCGCAAGGATGCCAAGAAAACAATTCTGCGAAATTCAACAAAAACAGGATATACCAACCAAAACAACAAATTTGAATCAATTTTTTTTTTTTTTTTTATAATTTTTTTAATTGGGTGCAGATCGGACTTATTAACGGTCCATCTCCTTGTAACTGCCAGAGCTTCTGCACCCAATGCGCGATCCTGCAAGTAAAGATTAATAGTTACCTTAAATTTATTCATTTTGTATTCCTTGATTTCTTCAGTTCGACGTTTCGGGAGCTTCACCGTAAACCTATGTGCATTAATTGTTCCTCTTGTTACTCTTGTTGTTGTAACGAATGGTGGTATTTTATCCGATAGTTCTATAGAACATTTACCATGTAAGCATCTGTAGAAAACGCAGAGTTCTGCAACATCACTGCGATGCGCAAGCTGTCTAGTTCTTGAGTAAGTCTAGGATTCCGTATTGTTCTGATAGCGCGGCGTTGAACCCTGTCCAATAAATGGAGGGTGGTGCCAGACGCACCTCCCCAGGAACCCTATTTTTTTTAAAGCTGATTTAGCCAATGCAACAAATATCATCTCTGTTAATAGTATCACAAGTGAGTTTATCATATTATACAACTATATCATATTTAGATAGAGAAGTTTCTGTTTCATTCGAATAATTTTTCCCGTTTAAACTATTACCGCTCCCGACCAATATTATTTGGCAAAAATATTATAAGTCTCGTGAAAATTTCAAATCAGCACAATTATTATTATTACAATGGCTAACGTAATATTATTCCCTGAAAATATATTTACATTTGAAATAACAAAGTATTTTGAAGTAGCCTTGACGGGAATTATTTTGTAAATGGCAATCACAACATGCGATGTCATGAAACTATCACATATTTATATCTATATTACAGTATTACATGATGATCTTGTATTAAACTAAAATGGAAATAGTGATAGAATTTCTATGACATTGTTCATAGGAATATTGTTATTAGGGAAATCCCCGTTATTACTACTTTTCGTTTTTGACATTTTCTGTTTATGAGGTTATTATAGTCTTTATTAAAACTTTGAAGAGTGTAGAAGTAAATTTGCGATTTAATTTATAAAAATGAGTTTAAAAGAGAAAAAAATGTTTGCAATGGCACGTGAAATAAATGTTCAATATATGAACGAAACTATAATAAGTGCAGAGGAAAATAATATCAGCAATGTTTCGATGAATAAAAAGATTAATTGTTATGAGAATAATTTAGCCCCATGTAGTATCAAAATGTGGAAATCTATTAAAAGATGATTCTACGACAGATGTGCAAGCCTTGTGCTGTTTAAACTTGTGCCCCTCAAAACATTTCGAAATGATCCAGGAAAATAACGCTAACAATACAAATGGCTTAGTTGATAAAGATAGCAATAATCCATCAACTGCAGGTACTTTTATTAATTTTCTTTTCTTATTTAAATTGTAATAATATTCGTAAGTTTGTTTCAATTAATAATAAAGTGAAAGGGGCCCATTCTGAAGATTTAGACCATCCATCATGTTCTCGCAAGCATGTTGATTATGATGAAAAATCAGATTTTTCTGGTAGGCATTACTTTGCAAACATTAACTTTTTTTAATTATAAGTAAGCAATCTTACCATTTTATTCGAATAGATTTTGAAGACAGCGGCAGTGAATATTCTCCTCCACGAGAAAATGAGATATCTTCAGAAAGTATTGACACTCCTCCACATAGTCCCATTACGCCGAAGCGTATTAACACAAATCAATACATACAGATCATTCATATTGAACAAAAAAATGAAAACTGATGGGGTGCTGCAACAGAACAGAAACAAACCTTTCAAAAATATAAATATTTTAGAAACAAACAAATTTAAAATCAGAAATACGCGCCAATTTGGATAAATAGCATTAGTACATTGTTGAATGTAGCATTAGTACATATGTTACATATGTATAAATAATGTGTGTACAGTTTGTTCTTTCTCTCTCAGCAAGTGTAATTTAAAAAAATTATAAAACTTAGTAAGCAGAAAAAGCGAAGCAATTCAATTTTGGCTTATGATAAACCAATTGAATAGGTATGATTGACAGCTGTTTCAAATTCGTCTTTTCTTGCGCATATCGTCATTCGGTGCGATAAAATCACAAGGCTTCGTTGTTTTCACAAAATTTTCACAAAAACTATCACCGCAAAACAATTCGATTTGTTTTTGTTTGCTATGAACTAGTGTTTTAAAAAAAAATATATACAGGGTGTTCGGCACATGGACCGACACAATTTTTTGGGGGATTGGGTGAGTCATTAGCTAGTTTTCACCCATACGACCCTACGTCCTAAGTGACACGATAACTGAGATATGAATTTTTTCGTTTTTTATTTAAATTAGCTGAAATCTCGCCTTTAAATCGTCATATGTTTTTTGTTTGTGATTGTTATAGCACGAAATAACTTTTATTGTATTCTGCAATGTATTTTTAGTTTAAACAAATCATTATTTGGTACAAATGGCTTCAAGAAAATAAATTATATGAGCTTCGAAAATCTTGAAAATGTGTAAATGTATGAGAAATTTCAACTTCTAAATTCAATATAAAAAAAAATAAACATTATTTTGAACATAGGTTTGTTTTAAAAAGTTGTCTAGTTTATACTCTTTCTAACGGTATGCTACATGTTGGAGGAATTGTGTATAGTATGGTCAAAATAAGAGATAGAAGTTGTCAGGGTCAAGAAAATTATTTTTATCTTTATTATGTTTTTATTAAATATGAGTTATAATATTTGTTCGAATTGTTCTCCTCTGCTCCGTAAGCATGCACAACACCTTTTCCTTATTTCAAATGTTGTTGTGCGAAGTCACATTTCTCTTTTCATTATTTCAAATGCAGCTGTAATTCGCTCCATTAAAATTTCTCGTGAGGGCACCCCTGATGCATGAACCAATTCCTTTGCACGTCCCCAGACGTAAAAATCGAGAGGTGTCAGGTCTCTTTGTTACTAAAATTAGGCTTTGTCACCGCAACAGCGAAGACAAACGCAACAAAAACAATTCTGATAACAGTTTAAAACAGACTAAACAAGAAGAACAAAATATTTAACAAAAACAAGATTTAAATAAAACAAAAGAATAAATGTAATAAATAGGTTCCTACGGTTCCTAACTTTTGCAAAACGATTTACCCGAACTTTTATTATCAGTTTTGGAAGAAGGCGTGCCGATCGTCTTTCAAAATAATGGCTGTCCGTCACACTATCATCGAATGGTACGTGAGTACTTCGACAATTCTTTTCCGAACTCATGGATTGGTAGATTGGGGCCTATTGTCAGGCCCCAGACCTGACACCCCTCGATTTTTACGTCTGGGGACGTGCAAAGGAATTGGTTTATGCAACAGAGGTGCCATCACGAGAAATTTTAATGGAGCGAATTATAGCTGCATTTGAAATAATGAAAAGAGAAATGCGACTTCGCACAACAACATTTGAAATAAGGAAAAGGTGTCGTGCATGCATACGGAGTAGAGGAGAACAATTCGAACAAATATTATAACTCATATTTAATAAAAACATAATAAAGATAAAAAGAATTTTCTTGACCCTGACAACTTCTATCTCTTATTTTGACCATACTATACACAATTCCTCCAACATGTAGCATACCGTTAGAAAGAGTATAAACTAGACAACTTTTTAAAACAAACCTATGTTCAAAATAATGTTTATTTTTTTTTATATTGAATTTAGAAGTTGAAATTTTTCATACATTTACACATTTTCAAGATTTTCGAAGCTCATATAATTTATTTTCTTGAAGCCATTTGTACCAAATAATGATTTGTTTAAACTAAAAATACATTGCAGAATACAATAAAAGTTATTTCGTGCTATTACAATCACAAACAAAAAACATATGACGATTTAAAGACGAGATTTCAGGTAATTTAAATAAAAAACGAAAAAAATTCATATCTCAGTTATCGTGTCACTTAGGACGTAGAGTCGTATGGGTGAAAACTAGCTAATGACCCACCCAATCCCCCAAAAAATTGTGTCGGTCCATGTGCCGAACACCCTGTATAGAGAAAAAAGCACCAAATGACAGAATTTTTTAGTGAAAGAGATAGCAATACACGCGCTTGATCATACCTACTTAAACTGGTTTATCATGATTTTGGCTAAAAAATTCAAAGCAATGAATAAAAACTGTAGTGTGTGATTGTATGAGTGAGTAAACAATAAGCATACTAAGATAATAAAACCAAAATTGTATAGATGTAATTTATTTTGTAAATAAAAAAATATGGTTCGTTAATGTGTAGACGTGTTGGCTGATTGCAATAATTTGAGCTTAACAATTTTTATATAAAATATAATTATTATACATACAATTTTCTAAATATAAATAAAATAAGTTTTCCCTATAGTCGATTTGACCGTTTTTTCACAATTTTGAAAATTAAAATTAAACCTAGTGAACAATGCTGATTTATTCAAGCAAGGAGTACGCAGATATAGTTTATGTGTATGGTTTATGCAGAGGAAATTCGAGAAATGCTCGTTTATAGTACCGACAGTTTCCTAATCGTTTACATGATGATCGAACATTTTCGTCTGCATTTAGAGCCTTCGAGAAACAGAAAGCTTTTGTAACCAGCGAGCAGACGCAAATCCAGTGTAAGTCGCATCAGCTGATAATGACGAATTAATTTTACGGGCTGTTAGGATAGTTTGGCCGCCAAATAAAAGATTTCTTAAATTCCCACTATAGAAACTGCCAGATTGCCTGATCCCGCCAGATTGCCTGATCTAACGGTGGTAGACTTTTTTATTTGGGGCCGAATGAAAGAGCTAGAAGATAGTAGAAGAATTAAGTTACAGAATTAATGAAGCAGCAGCCGAAATACATGCATATTTACGCCATTTTAATGTGACACGTGAAGTGTAGAAAAGAGCCTTAAAATGTATCCAAAACAGAGGAAGACGTTTTGAACACCTACTATAATAATAAAATCTATAATAATCATTAAACAATGTTTTTTTAATGCAACACTTTCACTCGGTAAAGAATAAATCTGAAATCATAAGGCTTAAGCTAAGTGTTTGTTCTTAGTTTTGGTAGGTATTGGTAGGTATTGGTAGGAATTGAAGCTATTAACGTAAATGTGAGTGTTGGTACAGGCTCGAGCAAATGTTCTTTAAAGCTCTGTACCTCAGTGGATACTGGAGATAGACGAATTGGTAGAAAATTGATCACAAGTACAAGACACCCTGTATAATAATTATATTTTATATAAAAATTGTTAAGCTCAAATTTTTGCAACTAGGTAGCCAACACGTCTACACATTAACGAACCATATTTTTTTATTTCCCAAATAAATTACATGTATGTATACAATTTTGGTTTTATTATCCTAATATGTTTACTCATACAATCACATACTATAGGTTTTATTCATTGCTTTGAATTTTATAGCCAAAATTGAATTGCTTCGCTTTTTCTGTTTACTAAGTTTTATAATTTTTTTAAATTACACTTGCTGAGAGAGAAAGAACAAACTGTACACACATTCTATATGTAGATACATTCAACAATAGTTGTATTGCTTTAGCCAAAACAAAAAAAATTACAACAACAATCGTTCTAGATAGACCAAAAAATAGTTTAGCTAACCCAAATAAAAATTAGTGGTTAAACAAATCTTAACCAATTTAGTATTAATACCTGCCACAAGAGTCAAATTGACAACAAGATACACGAAAAAAATTAGACCAACACTTGTTTAATTTTTTCTGTTGCTTTGATCAGTCGTTAACCAGAAAAAATACCTAACTCATTTTGGTTGAAAGCAATACACTTAATAAGCGTCTTCCATTGCCGAAAGCAAACTACTCGCAAGTACTTCTATCTACTCACAACTACCCATGCTCATACGATAGTGTAGAAAACAGAAGTAGTTTCGCATAAAATTTGCGCTAGTGGATTTTAGTTGCGAAAATTTCAATAGATGGCTTTTAGACCTTTCTCGATATTTTTCAAGAGTTTTTTATTACGTTCGAGTTTTTTTATTTTTTGATGATATAAAATGTCAAAATTAATACAAAATTATTTTGTTGTTGGTGATACATTTTTAAGAAAAATGTGTTTAAATATCAATGCGGTAAATATCAATGCTTTCCTTTTATTAAATGTCCATTTTTTTTTGTCATATTTTGAATCTAATTTTAAATATCGCCATTACTATAATAAACAACTTTACAAAAGACAAAAAAACAACTAAACAGAAGGCTGTGTTTTACTTGTGTTACTCAATTTCTCGTTCCATTGGGTATCTACTCGCAAGTATTTCCAAGTAGCAAATTTTGCCCATTGGAAGACGGCTAATGTATTAATGCTATTTATCCAAGTAGGCGCGTATTTCTGATTTTAAATTGGTAAAGACCCATGATAAACCAATTTAAGTAGGTATGATCAAGCGCATGTATTGCTATCTCTTTCACTAAAAAATTCTGTCATTTGGTGCTTTTTTCTTGATATACTTTTTTTTATAAACACTAGTTCATAGCAAACAAAAACAAATCGAATTGTTTTGCAGTGATAGTTTTTGTGAACATTTTGTGAAAACAACGAAGCCTTGTGATTTTATCGCACCGAATGACGATATGCGCAAGAAAAGACGAATTTGAAACAGCTGTCAATCATACCTATTCAATTGGTTTATCATGGTAAAGACCTACCAAATTATTACGAGGTATGGCAGAAATATTCTGTAGCGGCTCACGCATTCATATACATTCATTCGTTCACCACCAAAATCATATGCATATGTCAGCACTCTCATGTGCCTTGCGTAACCGCAACCGCTCAGCCAATATTTACCAACAAGCAATGCAACGCATAATTCATTATCATAATTTATACTACAGTGCATCGAAAACAGCACAAAATAATTCATTTTTAGTCATCCGCCTTAAAAATAAATTTGCTGGTTTTCCGAATATTTTTTTACTTCACGTTCACATACATATCGTTTTGGCTCTCGCGCGAATAACATCGTGTTACATTTTCTCGACGTACAATCGATATCATTTATTTTTCATATAGTTATAAAAAAGTTATAAATAATACCGTGGTGAATCGTGTAAAGTAAATTCCTTTACTTTTCGTGTAATAATATTAACAAAAATTCATTAATTACGAACTTTGTAATTATAATAATAAAATTGTGCATAAATAAATTTTATATAACGTACGTGAAATTTAGTGTATTTTTCTTTATCGTGAAATTGCGTCATAGACGCACAACAACAACAACGAGCAAATAAATACCCAGTCACTCGACCTACAGCTGGATTACACAAATTTACGAAACACATACGTTATAATTCCTTATCCGAAGTTATGTAGGTCTAAAATGGCGGATCACCGTTCTGTGTATTTGAATATACATATTTGTAAAACGAATAGTGAAACGGAATAGTGTGAATAATTAGAATCTATCATTTTTGCCATATACTTTTGAAGCAGACGGCGGTATTTCCAAAATTTATTAAAAAAATTCAAACCGAACATTTCAATGGCGCGGGGTGCATATTGCTGAAATACTTACTTCTTTGTGCTTTGTTTGAATTATGATAGTTGTAACTTGCATAGATTAAAATTTAATTTTTAATTTTTCATTGTGGTTTAAATTCTCCTTAAAGCAGATACGCCTGTTGCTTTTTCTAATGGATGGATGGCGTGGATGCGTGGCATCAGTAACCATGTATTTTGGCATATGAGGACCTAGTGAAATAAGTTAATGAGTCGATATAAAAATATTTCCAGCTCGAGGATGTGTTGAGCCACTTTTGCATAGGAGTCTTTCCCTCGCAGGTTATAAGATCCCTAATTTCTCTGTCGATTGATCGCAACAGGGTTTCTACGGTTTAGGTCAAATTTTCTTGCACGATTATAAAAAATGTTTAGGTAATGATTTTTTTGAATTCTTTTCAAGAGTTAACTTATTAGCCTTCATTGTTAATTATAAAAATCAAATTTA